>OY728139.1:1061480740-1062963778 GCA_963277665.1 Viscum album | reverse complement strand
TAAGATTATTTTAACCCAAAGATAGGGGTATCCAACATCCTTGGATAAATGTTCTTGGATTTATACTTTCAAGAAAGTATGTCTTACTCAAACCCAAGAAATCCCTCAATCTGAAGATTAGTATCTGTCTTGTTATACCCGAAATACCTTGATTAAGAAGGAAATTGGAAACTCTATCTTCCCAACCCAAAATACTAAGATAATCATGATCTGAGTCTGCACAAAGTAAGTCATAACAAGTGGATCATGTCGGAACATGTTTTTCATGACATCTGCATGATGTACTGAGAGTTTTAAGTTCATCTCTCTTTAGATATCACATCACATTATTTGACAGCTTTTCTAATCACTGTTCATCATCGAAGTTCGCTCTATTTTTATCACTCATAGCTCATTAAAATGAACTCTTAGTTATAGGAAAAACATCTCAACGGTCGGCTCCACTCAAATGGATTTATTTTCCTTAAATTTCCAAGAGACCTGGACATGTTTAAAAAATTCAACGGTTACTTTCTAACGGATTATATGACATCGTTTCCTGTATAAGAAATTTCATTTAGTTTATGTTAAGTGTTAAGTATAATAAAACATAGAATATGATAATATTCAAATAATACATTAAGCTATTCTATCAATATTATGAAAACATATTCTTATGAAAATAAAAATTGGATTGAGAAAACTGTATCACTATCATTCGGTTCCGGTACAATAAAACCGATATGACATTTGTACTGGAATCGGTATCACGAAAATGGTATTATATATGTATCTTTATCATTACCATAAATAAAGTATGGAATTTGTATTTGTATCGTTATCATAAAAACAACATGACATTTGTACAAATATCAGTATCAGAAAATAACAGTATGACATTTGTAACGTAATGTCTAATCTATAAGTATAACGGAATGAAAATTATATAAGTATAAAAGAATGAGATTAATGTATGTAAACATATTAAGAATTATGTATGTAAACATAAATATAATTATATAAGTAAATATATTGATAATTATGTATGTATAATAGAATGATAATTCTAGAAGTATAAAATAATGACAAATTCAGAACATAAGAAAAAGTGTTTGTGATTTTCAAAACATAAAATAATAAGTAATAGAGAAGTCATAAGACAACCATATTTAATCATCAATGTCTTCCTTTTTGGAATGCACAAACAACATTGTTAAGAAAGAATATATTGACTTTGATAAATATGTACAGAAAACTATTCCCACATTGAATGAGATTTAGGATAAATACGACTAACTCCACCTTTGGTTGTGTTTCCCATGGATCGTATTCTTGAACTTAAGCATCAAGTTTTCATTCATAAGGAAATAACCGCCCCAAGAGAAACATTTATTCTTAAAAGAAACTCCCAATTACTTAGGAATTATTCATTCTTACCACTCTCCCCCTTAATAGATTCTCCCTCTTTGGAGTCTTCATTAAATTGAACCTTTAAAATAAATTCCCCCCATTTGTGATTTTCAAAAAGGAATGGCGAAGTATAATATGTACTTTTAAGTATAAAAAAACATACATTTGAAAAAAATATGAAACAAATTTATTCAAGAAATTTTTTAAATAATGTTTACATTGCAACAAAACATCTGAATGTAGAAAAATTATCCGTCCTTCTGCTAAAACAAAGATTTCCTTATTAAAGCATTTTGTTTTTTTACTTCCTTATGATCTTCATGAAACTTCTTCATCAATATCACTTAATCCTGATTCTTATTTTATAAGGACGATATCCTTTATTCTTGGGATTTTATTCTGTCATCTTGATTCATAATTAACTCTTCTTGAGTAGCCACCTCTTTCACTAATTCATCAATAACATCCTTCTCACTGCTTGTAGACCAGGAAACAAAGTTGAGTTGAATAAATTTATCCTAAATAGATGCCTTCAATTTGTTTAACTCAAATTCAAAACTACTGAAGCTCCGTTTGTTTAATCCATGAAGTCACTAAACTCTCTAAGATATTCATTGATGGTTTTGGTGCAGTTAATGACTTTCTTACAATTCACCTTCTGAGCTGTATAATCAATCAAAATATTACTAATGTCTTCTTTGTGCTTGACCAACGTGTCCATAAGCATATTGGTATATTTGGTCTTTATATTATGGGTATCATGCAACATTTGACTCCGGACATCGATATTTACAAGAACCAGAATAGTACTGAACAACTTTCATAGAGACAAATTGACAATGTCATGCTCAACTAAGGAAGAGGATTCAGAATCTGAATCATCTTTTCTATTATTAACTCCAATTAGAGTTAATGAATCTTGTTCCTATATCATTTTGGGAGACTTTTGAGTAATTTATTTTTCGAGTGAGGCAACCAAAACACTCTTTCCTTTGATAGGATTTTGAATTGGGGTTTTTTCATGTGATACTTGAATAACATTAAGATCTCCATGTTCATCTTGTTCCTCTTGGGACTCATGTTCTTGGGAACCATCTTGTCTTTCCTATTCATGGATTTCTTCCTCTTCATAACATTTTTTTTCAACATCTTATTTATCTTCTTCTTCCACTTCAATCTCAATTAGTTCTTTAGCTTTAACTTCAACTTCTTCTTCATTCTGTTGATCTTCAGAAATAGATTTAGAAGATGAAATCTAAGGAGTTCCAATGTAATCTTCTAATTCCCTTAAAACATCATCATTTTATTCTTTAAAAAAACGATCATCCATTTCTTGAATAGGTTCTTATATTTATATGACATTATTGGAATTCTATATTTTTGTAATGGTAACCGGTTTCATAAGAATAACATGAGATTCTGGTACTTCTTAAGATTTCGTCACTATAGATTTTAGTAAAAACTAACACACACGAGCTTCTGAGGATTTCAAATTAAATATATTTTCCTTTATTTTCTTTCTCATGATTCATAGATTTCTTGATTTATAAGGCCTTAGCCTTGGTAGGATTTAAGTCAAGAAAGGATCCCCTTCAATTTTGGTATCTTATATATCTCTCCATTTTTCAACGGCTGCATCAGAATAGGCTTTTGGTTTCATTGCAAGAGGATTTGCTGATAACTGAACATTAGGAACTAGGGATTTTATACTTGTTTCATCATGTTTCCTTTTCTTGGGTACCAATTTTTAAGATTCTGGAATATCAACCTTGTTATAGAAAACCATTTCTTCAAAATATTTTGATTCCAGCAAAAACTCTTCCTTCATTATCTTAAGAGTACCCTCACTGAGCAATATAATCTTAAATGGTCTAGAGACTGATCAGAAGGATGAATATGAATGTTGAAAATATGAATTCCAATCTTTCGAATTAAGATAAACAATGAATTAAAAATCACTAAATACCAATAATTAAAACTAAATATTAGAAAGATATGAGTAAGAAAAAGGTTCATTTTGGAGTTCTTAGTGGAATTTATCAGTATTATAATAATTCTATTAGATCTTTAAAAACCCATGAATTTTTATTCTGATAATTTCAATTACGAGAATATCACTTTCAAGAATATCAATTTCGATAATTTCATTTCTAAGAATTTAAATTTTTAAAATTTCAATTCTGATTATTTGAGTTTTGAGAATTTAAATTCTGATAATTTAAATGTCAAGAATTTGAATTCCTAAAATATCAATTCTGAGAAAAAAGGTAATATTAATTTTCATAGAGAAGGACACATTTTTGTAAAAAAATTAAATTTTATTAAATAAATAATAAGAAGGAAAAACAAACAAGCATATGTACTCCCCCTAAAATAAAACATGACATAATATTAGGAGATGATTTAAACAGGAAGTAGATATTAATGATTTTCTTATAGAGATCATTCGTATATTCTATTTATGTATTTAAATCTATTAGAAGGAAATTATTATTTAAAAATATCTTCAAGTTGATCTTGTGTTCCGATTAATTGAAGAATAATATCTCCTTTAAGTGTGTGATCCCTAAGCAAATGTTGTCTAATATCAATGAGCATTTCATGGGAGTGATGTGAAAGATTTCTACAGAGGGAAATGGTGCTTCTGTTATCACACATCATTTTAGTTTTATTAAAACTCATACCATTGTCTTTGAGGGTGTGTTTCATCCACAACACTTGAGCACAACAACTTCCAGGTGCTATATATTCAGCTTTGGTAGTGGAATGTTCTACAAAATGTTGTTTCTCGCAAGACCGAAAAACTAAGGAATCTCCTAAGAAATGAAATGTTTCAAAAGTACTTTTTCAATCAATTTTACATCCACCAAAGTTAGAATCCAAAAAAACATTTAAGTTTAAATGAATTTTTAGGAGAATAAAATAACCCCAAATATAATTTTCCTTTTAAATATGGAAAACTTTTATTTACAAACTTTAAATAAGATTCTCTAGGATTTTCTTGATATGTTGCACATAATAATTATGAAAACATTAAGTCAGGTCAACTATCTATTAATTAAAATACACATCTTATCATTCTTATATAAGATGTATGATCCATAAGTGTTCTTGCTTTATCCATATCAAGATTATTAGAGGTTCTGATAGGAGTACTTGTCACGACCCGTCCTCGGGGCCCGTGTCGTGACTACCCCTAGCCCGCCTTCCATAGGCCAGGGGCTGGCGAATAACACGAAGGCGTAAATCCCGGTAAAGAGGGAAGCAATTGCCTTTGTAAAGTAAACAAACACCACAGAGAAAGAAAGAAGTAGAAGTAAACACTAAGTAAAAACTGAGTACAACAGTAAGTGTGGAAAAGTAAGTGGGACAGAATACAAGCCCAAATTGAAAGTAAAGTACAACTGGAAAGGAAAAACAGAAACAAAAAAGTAAATATGCAACGTTGAGTCATCCACTGGAAGTCCCACCTGAAGGGTGAGTACAAATAGCCTCCACAGCTCCTCGGGTCCAGCCGTCCGCTCCGAGTATGTCCCGCCCAGTGGTCCACCTCGGGGTACCGACCTGCTCTGTAAGCCTCAACTGCGATCAGCGCTGTCCGTCGTCTGTAACCAACACAACTTAGTGCGGGCATAGCCCGTGCAGGGGTGAGTATAAGCTACTCAGTAAGGACCCCGAGACCCCCGATGGTCTCCCAAAATCCACAAAGGATAAACCACAATGGAAAGATAACATCACGAAGTAACATCCGACACTGCTTAGGTATATGCCCATACATATACCTAAGTCATCAATTCCAGTATGCTCCAACATTCGAGCCCAAGTACAACCCGGTCCACACAGGAATGAAAAATGTAAATCCACACAGGATAACACAACATAATCCACATAGGAAAGAAAAATAGGATTCAGCTCACACAAGTATACTTCTTCGTATGACGATAGAGATGATCAAATATATCCACTGATTCATCTAAGCTCTTAGACCCATAAAGGATCAATAGGTAAAAACCCCAAAAATGACCCACAAAGGATCTGACCCACACAGGATCGATAGGTAACTAACCCCCACAATGACCCACAAAGGATCTGACCCACACATGATCGATAGGTAACTAATTCCCGCAAAGACCCTCACAGGATCAGACTCACAGAGGATCTGTAGGCGTTGGCCCACATAGGACTGCTGAGCGCTGACCCACATACGATCGGACCCACACAAGATCTGTAGCATTGATCCATATAGGATCACTGAGTGTTGTAGTCGTCGCTGTCAAATCCACTAGGGATCTCTGTACAGTCGTCGTCGTTGTCGCAGTCGCAGCCAGCTCTAGGGTTCCCGCACATAGCAAGCTCATTATGGAGGGCCCGCTCCACGATCGAAGATACATCAACTGACACATAGTCCAGAGTTGATGTATCCAAAAGTTCCATATCGTCCACAGGAACTCAACGTCGCAGACGGCACATCAATCGGACGCTCGGTCGGAGAGTTATTGGCTTTTTCGCTCGAGGGGCCTGGTTGGTTTTAAGGAAAAACCAACCCAACCGTACTCCACATGCATCCAAACCTCGGGCGGTGTAAGCCAAAAGATCCATCTCACTTAGAGGAATCTATCAAAGTCGATGTCACGTTAATCAGACGTCTGGAGCTCAAGTTATAAGCATTTCCGCTCCGAGGCCCCTGTTGGTTTCGTGTACGAACCAACCTGGCCGAACCAAAAGTTCTCTGAAACCTTGAGTGCGTTATACCGAAATGACCGTCTCGATCCAAGGATCACATCGATGCAGACGGTGCGTCGATTGGAGGCCCGTAGATCAGATTATGAGCAAAAGACCGAAAAGGGTCCGAAAACGTGGGGTCTGGGCCCGGATCGACCCGGCCGGCGCAGCCCGGCCCTGCCTGGGCGCGACCCGGCCCGGCCGGCGCAGGCGTGGCCCAATCACCAGGTGGGTCGGCTCGGCCAGTTATGGCCGAGCAGAGTGGGGGGAGTGCTGCCCCAACGTGAGGGAACCGCGGCCCCGCGTGGGGCCGCCCTCGCCAGTGGACGTGGCCGGGCTGCCGCGTCCCATTCCCCTCCGGTCCCATGCGGTTGCGGGACCGTGTGCTGCCGCCGCGGCTTGAGCCACACCGGTCCCTTCCGGCGGCATGCCGGGCGCCGCCGCCTCCTCCCGCCGTGCCGGCGAGGCGTGCTGGCGGGCTGCTCCGTGGACCACCGAACAAGTTCCGGTGGTCGGAATTTCACGCTGTCTTCACCAAAGGCCCTCCCAGGGTCCGTCCTTCACTGCAAGGACCTCTCATCACCAGTGCGGCATGTTTTGTTGACGTTCGCCATTTCACACACCAGGAACGAAAGGGGCGGTGGGTTCAGACTTGTTAGTTAGTCCGCACCGACCGCGTTAGCGGTTTTTAAAGACTCACAATAATTTTAATCATACGCTGCGGGTATAAATCACAATGATTTTAAATAATCAACCCCTACCTCAATGTAGTCGTCGAACGTGGGTTCTTCACGGAATTTACCGCCACGGAAGAAGTGGATCGTCGCGTCGTGGAAGGGGCGTCGCGTCGTCGCTGTACACAGCGTCGCATCGACGATCTCCGACGGTTAAAAACACACAGATTTAATTGTACCAATTAAACCGATGTTGGGGATAAAATCCACAAAGGAAATTAAAAGAACCATAATCCCCTACCTCAATCGATTGTTGATCGAAGATTGTCGCGGAAAAGAAATGTCGCGGAAGAACATCGATGAAGGAGAATCGTCGGCATCACGGTACACAGCGTCGCGTCGTTGATCTTCGAGGGTTCGGCATTCTTCACTGCCTTTCATCGAAGGCCGGTGTTCTTCGTCGGTGACGATGCGTTCATTGCGTTCTTTGCGAAGGAGGATGAAGATTGAGTTTCTCCAAATCCTATCAACAAGCCACACCCAAGAAAAGCATGTGTTGGTCTTATTTAATTCTTATGCCAACAATTTGAAATTCAATGTTAAGAAACGAACAATTAATTTGATGAATTAATGGTAACGACTTAACTTCCCAATTAATTGGGCGTTAATAATTTAAGAAAACGCACCGGTTGACTTTAATTTAAAAGGGGTTTTTGCGGGTGCGTTACTTAGAGGAAAAGAAACAGTGGGGCTTGTGCGGGCACAACCTCAAAAATATCCTACCAAGAGGGTAGGATATTTTTAGTTCCACCCTATCCGCTTCAACTTAGCTTAAGTGGGTTTAAGTGTCTTAAGTGAAATAAAATAAAGTTGTCGCACCACTTTATTTTATTTCTTAACTTAACCCCAAAAATTAAAAACCACACCCAAGCAAACGCAACTCTGGAAATGGAGTTTTTAAGCAAATACTGGCGTTGCGATTCCATCAGTGCCCTCAGAATTCGATTCCGAGCACCGGTTCAAAAGATAGAAAAACTCGCTCATTCATTCACTGAACGTACCCGATCCAAACTTCGGAAAATGATTCTGGGCACACCGGGCCTCGTAATCAGGTTCTGTCAGAAACTGCGTTCTTGTAAAATTCCAAAGAAAATTAAGAAAAACATTTCCTTGAATTTTATGGGTCTTTACATCACTCCCACCTCAGGGATTTATGTCCTCGTAAAGATACATCAAAAACTAGGGAAACAAATGTGGGTACTGAGCACGCATCTGAGCCTCCCCCTCCCAAGTGCTCTCCTAGAGGTTCCCGTGCTGCCATCTGATGCGCACTAGAGGAATCAATCATCCACATAGGACCCGCTCATGTTGATCTTCGATCTCCATCGGGACCTCCACAAAAGCCGCCCCATCATCAACATCCAACTCCCATGGTAAATGATATCCGTCGGGTCGTGCACGTATCTCCTCTGCTGAGATACGTGGAAGACGTCGTGCACCCATTGCAACTGAGGTGGTAGAGCCAGGCAATAATCCACCTCGGCAATCCAGCTGTGGACCTGGAATGGTCCGATGAAGCGTGGGGACAACTTTCCGCATCGGCCAAATCTCTGTAATCCAGGTTGAGGTGACACACACAAGAAGAAGTGGTCGCCATCCTCGAACTCTAGTGGCCTACAACTTCTGTCATCATAGGACTTTTGCCGTCTCTGAGCTGTCCTCATCTTCTCCTGGATGACCTGGACCTTCTCTGTCATGTCCTGGACCATCTCCGGTCCCACAAGTGCTGACTCCCCAGGGTCTGTCCTGCACAAAGGAGATCTGCAAGGTCGGCCGTACAACGCCTCGTATGGTGCCATCACGATGGTGGAGTGGTAGCTGTTTTTGTACGCAAACTCCACCAAGGGTAGGTGATCCTCCTAGCTGCGACCAAAGTCGAGGACACATGTGCGGAGCATGTCCTCAAGAGTCTGAATGGTCCTCTCCATCTATCCATCTGTCTAAGGGTGAAAGGCGGTGCTTAGACGTAGCTACATCTCGAACGCCTCCTTCAACCCCTTCTAAAGTCGGGAAGTAAAGAAAGCATCTCGATCAGAGATGATAGATGATGGCACACCGTGAAGCCGTACAATCTTCTGAATGTAGAGACGCACCAAGCTCTCCACTGATCCTGGCTCTCTGATGGGTATGAAGTGAGCCGACTTGGTGAGTCGGTCGACAATCACCCAAATGGAGTTGTGGCCTCTAAAAGTGCGTGGACATCCTGTCATAAAGTCCATAGATATCCCATACGACTTCCACTCCGGGACCTCCAAGGGCTGTACCAAGACTGCTGGTACCTGATGCTCTGCCTTCACCTGCTGGCAGGTGAGGCACCGAGAAACGAACTATGCCACAACCTTCTTCATGCCCGGCCACTGGTGCTATCGTTTGATATCCTGGTACATATTCGCTACTACATGATTTATCACCAAAGGGGAAGTGTGAAAATCTCTCAGCACCTCCTCTCGCAAAGAAACTGGTACCAAGGTACGTCCTCTGAAAAGGACATCGTGCTCTCCTCCTACAGAGAATCCATCAGGTGCCTGTCCTCAGGATATCTGCGCACACCGCATCTCACAGTTGGCGTCACCACACTGTGCCTCTCTGACCCGCTGCATTAGTGGAGGAGTGACTGTGAGAGACTGAAGGATGTATGCTCCACCACTATCTACAAAGGATATCTTCAAAGCGGCTAGCTGCTCTGTCGCCTCCTCAAGTAGTTGAATTCCCGTCCTCCTGCTGAGAGAATCGGCTACTACGTTCTCCTTCCCAAGAGTACAGACTATCTCAAAGTCATAGTCCTGGAAAAACTCGAGCCATCGCCACTGTCTCAGGTTCAGGTACTTCTGAGAGAAGATGTACCTGAGACTCTGATGGTTAGAAAATACTGTAAAGCGCTCGCCCATCAAGTAGTGTCGCCATGTCTTCAGAGTGAAGACCGCTGCTACTAACTCCAGGTCATGGGTAGCATAGTTCTGCTCATGCGGCCTCAACTGACGTCATCCATAAGCGATCACCACCCACTCCTGCATCAGGACACATCCAAGTCTAGTCCCTGATGCATCGCAGTAGACTATGTACCCTACTCCCTCCTCTGGAAGCCTCAAGATAGGGGCGATGGTCAATCTCTGTCTCAGCTCCTTGAAGCTCTACTGACATCTGTCTGACCACACGAAGGGTTTTCCCTTCTTCGTCAAAGCTGAGTGTGGTGCCAAAACTCTGGAGAAGTCTGGCACAAATCTCCTGTAGTATCCAGCTAGTCCCACGAAACTCCGCACCTCCATCATGCTCCTAGGTGGCTCCCAAGCTAGCACTGCCTCGATCTTCACAGGATCCACCGCAACTCCCGCCTTAGAGATGACGTATCCCAAGAAGTGGACCACACATTTCCTGAACTGAAACTTCGAGAGCTTGCCATAAATCTGGTGCTCTTGGAGTTTGTCTAGTACAACACGCAAGTGGTAGGCATGCTCCTCCTCAGTCGTCGAGTATATTAAAATGTCGTCGATGAAGACCACGACAAATCGATCGAGGTATGGCCGAAAGATCCTGTTCATGAGGCCCATGAACACCGTTGGAGCATTGGTTATGCCGAATGGAATAACCAAGAACTCATAGTGGCCATACCGACATCTGAAGGCCGTCTTCTGCACGTCCTCGTACCGAACTCTGAGCTGATGATAGCCTGACCTGAGGTCTATCTTTGAGAACCACCGTGCTCCCTTGAGCTAATCGAATAGGTCAAAATTTTTCAGTAGCGGATACTTGTTTGTCACCGTCACTTGGTTCAGGCGACGATATTCGACACAAAGTCGCAAGCTCCCGTCTGCCTTCTTGGAGAAAAATATCAGAGAAGCCCAGGGTGAAACACTGGGTCGGATTAATCCCTTGCCCTGCAAGTCCTCCAACTATACTCGTAGCTCTAGAAGCTTAGCAGGGGCCATCCGATATGTTGGAGTCATTATCGGGGCTTTCCGGGGGTACATGTAAATATTAATGTCTACCTCTCTGCAAGGAGGTAGTCCTGGAACGTCGTCGGGAAAGACGTCCGTATACTGATCCACCACTGCAGGAAAACTAGGACTCCACACGTCAACTGCTCCTAGGATAAGGCTAGCCAACTGATGAGTGATGGGTTGTCCTCTCCTCTACGGAAGTCCATCATGTGCTACGAAGGCTCCCTTATCACCGATGAAGGTGAACCTCCTCCCGTCGGTGTGTACACATCGCACCTTGCCCCTAATACAGTCGATCTGAGCATGGACTATAGATAACCAATGCATGTCCAAGATGACGTCGTAAGGCCTTGACGCCACTACAAGAAGATCCCAGCCGAAGCTCTCGCCTCTTAGAGTAAGCTCACACTGCTGGCACCAGTGCGTAATCATCGAGTCTGCTCCCATAGGAGTCTCTAGTCATAAGGATCAAGCCAACAGCTCTGTCAGAATCTCCGAGCTCCGAACAAGGGCAGCAGTTATGAAAAAATGACTCGCTCCTGTTTCTATAAGAACTGCATTAAAGGTGGAATAGACACAGATAGTACCTCGAATCAACTCGGGTGTGACGTGGTCATAGGCCTACGCTGCCTGGAGCTGTGCCTGTCTCTGCCAGCCAGCTCCCTGTGGCCGGGGTGGTCCTCTTGGTGTTGGTGGTGGTAGAGCCTCAAAGCGTCGCCCACCACCTATTGCTCGGCCAGCTCCTCTGCCTCGTCCACCTGCCTTCTGCGGACCGCCACGGATGACCCTCTGCCTCTGCCTGGGTGGCCCCTCAACCGTCTGATGCTCCTCAGCACAGTGGGTCTAGCAGTCACGAGCCATGTGGCCCTACCCGCCGCATGAGTAGCACTGCCTGCCTCTCGAAAGACTGGCCCCATGCTGTGTGCCCCGTACAGCTGAGCCAGTGTCCTGAGGTTGTCTGCCTGAGGGTCTGGTCTTCTGAGAGCCATGATTCATCCGTCGACTGCCTCCTCCAGAAGACTCTGCTACGTGCCGCCCCGCGGTAGGCCTCCCTGCTGAAGAAGGCTCAGGAAGAAAGCTCACAATCAAAATGGCTCTCTCCATTTCCCCTGCCTGAGTCAGAATGCTGAGGGAGATCATCGATGCCCTGATCTCATGTATCAATCCCAGCTCAAAGGTCTGGTCCGGGAAGAATGGTTCCCATACCATGTCTGTCAAGTAGCACGAGAGATCAGTAAATCTCGCCGAGTACTGGGTGACCATCAAGCGGCCCTACTGCAGCTGAAGAAGCTCCTGGATGCACACCTCACGGATGGTGGCCAAGAAGAACTCTGAGCAGAAGAGGCTCTCAAAGTCTGTCTGGAGGGGAGATGCCTCATCGTGCACCTAGAGTATCAAGCTCCACCATCGGCCCACTTTTGCGTGCAGTAGGCTCGCTGCGAGGATCACCATGAGGTATGCTGGTGTCCTCACTAACTGGAAAACTCATACCACTGCCTCCATCCTGTCCTTGGTTTCCTGGGGGTCCATCTCCCCACGGAATCTGGGCTGTCGCTGGCGTTGGAACTCATGAAGTGCACTAAGGCGACATGCATTGTTAGCAGATGGGGCTGGAAGCATCGGTGGCTCGGCAGGTAGAGGTACCACTGGTACCTCAGCTGTCAAGGGGCCCTGTACCGAGGCCTCGTCGCTCGGTGGGCTGTCATCACGCTCAAGTCTCGAAACCCTAGCTGGCTGCCGTCGTGGGGCCATCCTGAAAAGGAAACAGCTGTGTCACGGTCAGAATAGTAAACCTGGTGATATGACACAAAGTAATCACAAAGAAAACTTGAAACAAACATGAAATCAATGTTTTCATGCATTAAGTCAGAAATCAGAAGTTAGGGTCCTAGTGTACGGATACGTCGTCCGCCGCACCAACACTGGACTCCCTGGACTAATAACCACACCAAATACGCTTAACACTAATTCATCACATAGAAAAAGATCAGAGTCCAAAGATCTGTCGTAGAACCGAACTCCTCTGATACAAATTTGTCACAAATCGTCCTCGGGGCCCGTGCCGTGACTACCCCAAGCCCGTCTTCCATAGGCCAGGGGCTGGCGACTAGCACCAAGGCGTAAATCCCAGTAAAAAGCGAAGGCATTGCCTTTGTAAAGTAAACAAACACCATAGAGCCAGCAAGAAGTAAAAGTAAACACTAAGTAAAAATAGAGTACTACAGTAAGTGGGGAAAAGTAAGTGGGACAAAATAAAAACCTAAACTGAAAGTAAAGTTCAACTGGAAAGCGAAAACAAGTACTGAAAAGTAAATCCGCAACATCGAGCCGTCCACTAGAAGTCCCACCTGAAGGGTGAGTACAGATAGCCTCCACAGCTCCTCGGGTCCAGCCGTCTGCTCCGAGTATGTCCCGCCCAGTGGTCCACATCCGGGTACCGACCTGCTCCGCAAGCCTCAACCGCGATCAGCGCTATCCATCATCTGCAACCAACACAACGTAGTGCAGGCATAGCCCATGCAGGGGTGTGTATAAGCTACTCAGTAGGGACCCCGAGACCCCCGATGGTCTCCCAGAATCCACAAAGGATAAACCATAAAGGAAAGATACAATCACGAAGTAACATCCGACACTGCTTGGGTATATGCCGATACATATACCTAAGTCATCAATTCCAGTACGCTCCAACATCCGAGCCCATGTACAACCTAGTCCACATAGGAAAGAAAAACATAAATCCACACAGGATAACACAACACAATCCACATAGGAAAGAAAAACAGGATTCAGCTCACATAGGTATACTTCTTCGTATGACGATAGAGATGATCAGATATATCCACTGATTCATCTAAGCCGTCGGACCCACAAAAGATCAATAGGTACTAACCCCCGCAATGACCCTCAAAGGATCTGACCCACACAAGATCTATAGGTAACTAACCCCTGCAATGACCCACAAAGGATCTGACCCACACATGATCGATAGGTAACTAACCCCCGCAAAGACCCATACAGGATCGGACCCACACAGGATCTGTAGGCGCTGGCCCACATAGGACCGCTGAGAGCTGACCCACACAGGATCAGACCCACACAGGATATGTAGCAATGATCCACGTAGGATCTCTGAGTGTTGTAGTCGTCACCGTCGAATCCACTAAGGATCTCTATACAGTCGTCGTCGTCGTCGCAGTCGCAACCAGCTCTAGGGTTCCCGCACACAACAAGATCGTTCGGGAGGGTTCGCTCCACGAGCCGAGAGGCTGATACATCAACTGACACATATTTCAGAGTTTATGTATGAAAAAGTTCCGTATCGTCAACAGGATCTCAACGCCGCAGACGGCGCGTCAATTAGACGCCAGGTATGAGAGTTATTGGCCTTTTCGCTACATGGGTCCGGTTGGTTTTTAAGGCAAAACCAACCCAACCGCACTACACATGCATCCAAACCTTAGGCGGAGTAAACCAAAAAATCCGACTCACTTAGAGGAATCAATCAAAGTCGACGGAACGTCAATCAGACGTCCGGAGCTCAAGTTATAAGCATTTCCGCTCCGAGGGCCCAGTTGGTTTCGTGTACGAACCAACCCGGACGAACCCAAAGTTCTCCGAAACCTTGAGTGTGACATACTAAAACGACCGTCTCGATCCAAGGATCATATTTCTGCTGACGTTTCATCGATCGGAGGCCTGTATCTCAGATTATGAGCAAAAGACAGAAAAGGGTCCGAAAACGGGGGGTCTAGGCCCGGACCGACCTGGCCCAACCCCCTTGGGTTGGCCCGAACCGGGTCGACCCGACCCGGGTCCGGGTCCAACCCGGACGGCGCGGCCCGGCCCGGCCCTGCCTGGGCTCGACCCGGCCCGGCCGGCGAGGGCGCAGCCCGGTCGCCATCTCGGTCGGCTCGACCGGTTAGGGCCGAGCGGAGCATGGTGCGTGTTGCCCCCACGTGAGGGAACTACGGCCCCGCGTGGGGCCTCCCTTGCCAGTGGATGCGGCCAGGCTGCTGCGTCCCATTATCCTCCGATCTTGCGAGGTCACGAGACCCAGTTCTGCCGCCGCGGATTTAGCCGCGGCGGTTCCTTCCGACGGCGCGCCGGGCGCCACCGACGCGCCGGTGAGGCACGCCGGCGGGCTGCTCCGTAGACCACCGGACGAGTTCCAGTTGTCGGAATTTCATGCCGTCTTCGCCAAAGGCCCTCCTGGGGTCCGTCCTTCACTGCGAGGACCTCTCATCGCCCGTGCGTCTTGTTTTGTTGACGTCGGCCGTTTCACACAACAAGAATGAAACGGGCAGTGGGTTCGGACATGTTCATTAGTCCGCACCCACCGCTTTAACGGTTTTAAAAGACTCACAACAATTTTAATAATACTCCATGGTTATAAATCACAATGATTTAAAAGAATCAACCCCTACCTCGACGTAGTCGTCGAATGTGAGTTCTTCGTGGAATTTACTGCCGCGGAAGAAGAGGATCGTCGTGTCGCAGAAGGGGCGTCGCGTCATCGTGGTACACGGCGTCGCGTCGACGATCTCCGAAGGTTAAAAACACAAAGATTTAATTGTCCCAATTAAACCCATGTTGAGGATAAAATCCACAATGGAAATTAAAAGAACCGCAATCCCCTACCTCAATCGATTGTTGATCGAAGATTGTCGTGGAAAAGAAAAGTCGCGGAAGGAGAATAGTCGGCGTCGTCGCGGTACATGGCATCACGTCGTTGATATCTGAGGGTTCGGAGTTCTTCATCGCCTTTCTCCGAAGGTCAGCGTTCTTCGTCGGCGACGATGCGTTCTTCGCGTTCTTCGCATTTTCGCGATGTAGGATGAAGATAGAGTTTCTCCAAATCCTCTCAACAAGCCACACCCAAGAAAAACATGTGTTGGTCTTATTTTATTCTTATGCCAACAATTTGAAATTCAATGTTAAGAAACGAACCATTAATTCGATAAATTAAAGCTAACGACTTAACTGCCCAATTAATAGGGGCGTTAAAAATTTAAGAAAACGCACCGGTTGAATTTCATTTAAAAGGGGTTTTTGCGGGTGTGTTACTTAGAGGAAAAGAAACAATGGTGCTCGTGCGGGCCCCACCTCACAAATATCCTACCAAGAGGGTAGGATATTTTGAGTTCCACCCTATCCGCTTCAACATAGCTTAAGTGGCTTTATGTGGCTTAAGTTAAATAAAATAAAGTTGTCGTACCACTTTATTTTATTTCTTAACTTAACCCAAAAAATTAATAACCACACCTGAGAAAACACAACTCCGGAAATGGCGTTTCTAAGCAAATATCGGCACTGCGATACCATCGGTGCTCTCAGAATTCGACTCCGAGCACCGGTTCAAAAGTTAAAAAAACCTGCTCGTTCATTCACTGAATGTACCCGAGCCAAACTTCATAAAATTATTCCAGGCACACCAGGCCTCGGAATCAGGTGCCGTCAGAAACTGCGTTCTTGTAAAATTCCAAAGAAATTTAAGAAAAAAATTTTCTTGAATTTTATGGGTCTTTACAGTACTTATACTTTTAGTTTTTTCATACCCAAACTTCTTAATAAGATCGTTGATATACATTTGTTGATATATTTATGTTTTTTCTGGTTTTTGAAAAATTGGAAAACCAAAAAAAAAGTTAACTCACCCATCATACTCATCTCAAACTCAGATTTAATAAGACTCACAAAAGAATCAGTTATGGATTGTTGAGTTGATTCGATGAAGATGACATCAACATAAATTTGATTAATGAAAACATCTTTATAAACATTATTAATGAAATGGGTTGGATCAGTGGTTCCCTTAACATAGTAATTTTAATGCCAAAATCCATAAAGTCCATCATACCATGCTCTAGGGGAATTTTTAAGTCAATATAATACTATTGTAATTTTGTAAACATGATTAGGATATTTTGTGTCTTAAAAACCAGGGGTTTGATCTAAATAGACCACATTCTATACAAAACTGTTGAGGAAACCAACCTTCACATCCATTTGATAATGTTTGAAATTAAAGAATGTTTCAAAGGATAAAAGAATACAAAAATATTCAAGTTGTGCTACAAGAGAATAGGTTCCTTCATAGTATATTTCTCCGTGTTGATTATAGGCTTTAGCAACTAATCTTGACTTATTTATAGCAATAATTTCATTTTCATTACATTTATTTCTAAAAACTCATTTTAGCCCAATAACATATGTTTCATTAGGTTTAGTAACTAACGTCCAATCATGATTCCTTATCAATTCGTTGAGTTCATCAGGCATCTCCATTATACAATATTAATCACCCAAGTCTTTTTCAAAAGTCGTTGGTTCATATTGAGAATTAAAAGAAACATGTTAAACATAATTCCATAAAGAACATATAGTTCTTACTGGTTGATTAACATTACCAATGATATTATCACTCGGATGATTTCTGAGTAACAACTAACATGGGTTTTGAAGAACATGTTCATCAACATAGGGTATAAAATATTTAAGAGTAAATGTCTAGAAATGCCTTCTTGATCATTTTCTTTAACTGAAGGATCATCGATCAATGATTGGTGATCATTTTTAGATAATATATCCAAAATACATTCAGGTTGTTTGAAAACAAAACAATCAGTTTCATTGAATTTGACATGTACTATTTCTTCCACAATGGATGTGTTTTTACTAAAAACCCTATATGTCGTAGAGTTAATGGAGTAGCCTATGAAAATTACATCATTGGATTTGGGTGATAATTTGTATAATTTATCTTTAGTATTCAAGATTAATATTTTTAACCAAAAACATTGATGTAAAAAACATTTGGTTTTCGGCCGATCCATAACTCGTAAGGTGTTTTATTAATATATGGTCACATTAAAACTCGATTTATAGTATAACAAGCAGTACTTATAGATTCAGCCCAAAAAAAGTTTTCTATGAAATATTCACTCAACATGGTTCTAGTCATCTCTAGAAGAATATGACATGTTCTTTCAACATCACCATTTTTTTGAGGAGTTCTTAGAGCTGAAACGTTTTGAGTAATATATTTCTTACTAAAAATAGTTTCAAAATACAAATTTTCTAATTCTTCACCATGATCACTATGAATAGTTATCAATGGTATATTTTTCTCACTTTTAACTTGATCTCTAATGTTTTTGAAATTAGAAAAGGCTTCAGGTTTCATTGAAAAAAATAGACCCTTGTAAATCTAGTGTAGTCATATACTAGGAGAAATACATTGTATTTGCCACCAATAAATCCTGTTTGTGATGGAACAAATAAGTCCATGTGCACTAAATATAATTCATTAGATGTTGTAACTTCACTTATAGATTTAAAGCTAGATTTATTTTGTTTTTTTTATTCACTACGATCAAAGACTTTTGAGAATCAAACCTCTGTTCTAGTAGATCCTTAACAAGTAATTTCATAAAATGTTTACTAATATTCCATAAGTTATAGTGTCATATTATTTTATTCCAATGCCATGATTGATCTTCAATTGCACTAAGGCTATGTAGATCTTGACTTCTAAGGTCATCTAGGATTATGGTGTACATATTCTCATGCCGAAGGCAAAGAGTATAAACTCATCCTTGGAATTGTGAACTAAACATTTATCATTTATAAAAATCCCATGTAACATTCATCAAAACATTGACTTATGATAATGAGGTTGTGCTTAAGGAATTTTACAAATAGAACATTTTAAATAATAGCTTTACCAAGAAGAATAATGTTACCTGTACTGATAATTTCTCCTTGAGAGTTATCCCCAATTGTTACTTTTCCACCTGTGGTAATTAAAATATTTTTGAAATAGCCTTTTTTAGTATTCATGTTCCAAGAACAAACCTAATACACATACCATATGTTGTTGGTACTTCCTTCATTATCCTTAAAAAGAAAGAGTTAGGTTTTTAGAATCTAAACATGCTTGGATCCAGAATTATTAGATAAAAAAATCATGGGTATCCACATTTGTTTTGAAAAAATAAGCATTATGAATCCCAAGGGATTGAACATTATTTAATGAGTAGTTCTTTTTATAATTTACACCACTGTGACATTTAGTAAAAAAGGGAGCTCTTGAAAGAACAATATAATTACTTCTAATGATTGGTTTTTTATGATAATAACCTAATCCTTAATTATTATCATAAGGGCAGATATGAGAATACAAATTATCAAAATTTTCCTTACTGGAAGTATAATTTTCAAGAAGTTTTTTTAAAGAAAATATTTCACATTTTAGTCTCGGTAATAAATTATTTTCCTCTATTATAATAGATCTAGATTTATGTTTATCCTATAAAGAATATTTTTCTAAAAACAGATTTTTAAGATCCTTAGAAAGTTTAATGTTCTCAGAATTATCTTCCTCAAGTTTCATAAAAAGATTTTATAAAACGTCATTTTTCTTATCATGAACATTGGAATGATATAAAATTTCTATTTGTAGAATAAATTCTCAAGAATTTGATTTTTCATGTTTCTTAGAGACTTTATAGTTTTTCATTTCAAGAAACATAACAAATGTAAAATATTTGTCATATAAAGGAAAATCATTATTAATGTCTAATGAAGTGGATTTTTCATCTGATGAAAAACCATTATCTGGAAAATTTTCACATCAAGGCATATTGGTTAAGGATTCATCAGTTCACACCTTAGCCATAAGACCACAATTATGAAATGGATCACGGGATATTAAACCAATATTCTTTTTCTCGTAATATTCCTATTCTAAAGAATCATCAAAATAATATCCACCACATGCACTCCAAGTGACATTGGCTTTCAAAACATTATTTTTCTTTGACCTATATAAATTCATCTTGTTTCATTCATAATTCATGTCCTTCTTCTCTCTCTTATTATGTAGAGGACAATTATGCCTAATATGACCCGTTCTTATACACTCATAACATTTCACTTATCCATCTTTATTATCTTTTCAATCTTTCTTATTGAATCTATATTTAATTTTCTTTTGTCCAAAAATCTTGTTCAGTCTCCGAGAATGATTTTATAACTCATTTTTGGATGTTTCACATTCACTAGATTCAGATTGGAAAACAATCTTCTTAGATTTAGATTTTGTAACTCTCTCAAGAGCCTTGAATTTTATAGGATTTGATGTAGTTCTAAATGAAACACCCCCATTTCAATTCTTCTTCTTAATATTATCCTCATCTCTCTTCATTTTATTTTCATTTTGAAAAAGATTTCCAAAGAACTTATCAAGATAAATATGAGTAACTTTCCTATTCTCATCTATAGATGTCTTCATAGATTCTCGTTCATTAGGCATGATGTCTATAATATTTTCTACAAGAATATCATCATTTAAGCCTTTCGCACCCATTGATTGTATGCGATTGAAAATATTCATAAATATTTGTTGAACCATATATGTGGGTTCTCTATAAGGAAATTAGGAACCATGATATTTAGCTCTGAGCAGGGATCTTCTAGTTTCAATGTCATTAGAAGTTCCAAAGTGGGTTACTTCATGATTTTTTCAAATTCTATTTGCAGCTTCAGAAGATAAAATATGGGTATATATATTTCTAGTCATAGAATGAAGAAATGTATTACATACCTTAATGTTCACCTGGTATTCCACCTTTTCTATATTAGTGATGGTTTTATGTTCCTTATCAAGAATATTATAATCTCCAGTTAACATAATGTAGTTTTATATACCTGTGTTTATCACGAAGGTCTTCATTCTGTATCTCCAGTACTTATAGTCATTTCCCTCGAAAATCGGTGGTCTAGTATGATTGCTATTTTCTTGTGATCCAATTGAATGGCTTGCCTACTTAAAAGAAGATTCTTTTCCACAAAACATGTTAAAAGTAAAATTGTGTAAACAAGGATTTAAAAATATGAAGGAGTTAAGAATAATGAAATCATGAGAAGGAAAACTTATATGTGAATATATGTATTTTAGAGACCTCCCTTGACACCAATTATTGGATAGAATATGTAAAAAGAGATGTTTAAATACAAGAGGGGGGGGGGGTGAATTTTATACCTTAATAATTCTATTGGAAATTTTTAACTTTATATAGGACATTCTTAAAAAAAATTCTTAAGGTTAATGAAATATGTTTCTTAAATTTATCTTTTCTCTTCATGAAAATATAGTTTAACAATGTTAAACAAAATTCACAAACCCTTTTAATGAATACTTATTTTAATCTGTATAACCTTATGAAAAAAAAAATAATGAAAAATATTTCTTAATGGGACGATTCTACCATAAAGAATAAAGAATCATTAATATAATCAGAGTAACAAAATCAGAAAGTATAAGAAATTTATAATTTTTAACATTAAAAAAGTTAAAATAGCATAGGAATAAAAACAACTACAAATAGGGAAAAAAGTAACAATAAGATTCTTTTAACCCAAAGAAAAGGGTATCCAACAACCTTTGATAAAGGTTCCTTGATTTATACATTCATGAAAGTCTGTCTTACTGAAAACCAAGTAAGGACTTAATTTGAAGATCAATATCTATCTTGTTATCCCAACAAGCCCTATATTTTGAATGATATTATAACCTTTGACATCCAAACACGGTAGCCATCAATATACACAATAGGAGTCTACACAAAGATAGTCAGAACATTTTTTTCAATCCTGAAAACTTTTGTTCATGACATCCTCATAAAGCATTGTATTTTTTAAGAGCCTCCCTCTCTAGAAATCACATAAAAATATTTGATCTCTTTTCTATTCACTCTTCATCTTAGAATTTCTCTCTTTTTTCAACCCACCTGGCTCATTAAATTGAACTCCTATTTATAGGAAATACTTATCAACAGTCAGCGACTCCAACAGTCATATTTTAATTAAATTTCAGAGGGACATGGAAACATGTCAAATAGACAATGGATAGTTTGTAACAGATTTTATGACATCATTTCATGTTTAATAAATGATGTTAAGATTAAGGTAAATGTTAAGTATAAGAAAACAAAGAATCTGATAATATATTAATGATACATTATTCAATTCTATCAATATCAGGAAATCAAATTATTAATAAAATGAGAATCGAATTGAGAAAACGGTATCACTGTCTTTGGGTACTGGTACCACAAAATAAGAATGAAATTTGTACCAAAATTGGTATTATGAAAATGGTTTGACATTTGTATCAGTATCGGTATCATAAAAATGACATGAAATTTGTATTGGTATTAGTATCATAAAAATAGCATGAATTTTGTATCAATATTTGTATCATAAAAAATGGTATGGAATTTGTAACGTAATAAAAAATCTATAAGTATAATGGAATGAAAATTCTGTAAGTATAATAAAATGATATTTTTGTAGGTAAATTTAGTGATAATTCTATAAGTTAACATAATGAGAATTTTGTATGTAAACGTAGTGAGAATTCTGTCAGTATAAATGAATGATATTTCTATATGTATAATGGAGTGACGAATTCCGAACATCAGAAAATGCGTATGTGATTTTCAAAACATAAAACCATAAGGAATAGAGAAGTCATAAGATAACCTTATTGACTAAACAGATAATAATTACATAATAAGAAACTCATAATAAGGATTCTATGTTGATAATAAATATGTGAATCAATCGAAAAAAATTTATTCATACATTATGAAATAATTTACGACTTTATTTATTCATTTAATATATTAAATTTTAATTATATTCTATCATCCAAAACAATTTCTATATTGATACATTATGTATATAATTTGAGAAAGGGGTTAAAGATTGTAAAAAATGAAGAAATATTATATTGAGTCTCAATGATTTATAGTTTTTCATAACAATACATAACTAAATTACCAATGCAAAAATAAATTATGGATTTCAGCACAACCATATGAATATATCCAATCTATAAATCCCTGGGATTCTCATGACTTTGATTTACATTGGAAATGTCTCTATAACAATAATAAACTTTGGATTAAAAATATTTTACTATTCACACAATAACTAGGATAAAGAGAATGAGGATTGGGATAACTTCTATAAAATTCACAATGAATATGAAGATGAAATAGATCCACCATTCACATATCACTGATGAATAGAATGAATGAAAAAAAATTCTATAATCAATCTAGGTATGGTACCGACCTAGGATATAATAGAGGGTGTTTATATAGAGTGTCTCCACATCATTTCATTTCATATTAATAATTAAAAATAATCTCACTTTATTCACTAACATGAAATTTTAGTAAGTAATATTTAATTTTATTTCTTATGAGTTGGTTTTAAAATTAAATAATATAAAAATGAGTTATGTTTTTCCTCATAAAAGTATTTTCTCTAAATTGGATAATTATAATGCTTCAAAAAATTATTTACATATTTATTAAACATATTTTTCATATTTATTAATTTCCATTAAGTTTTAATTTAATTAATTATTATTATTTTTCAGAAATTTTTTCCTAACTATTGAGTATTATGAATTTCTAAAACATCATATGAAATATTATGGTCTAATGAGAGTTTCATTTTAATATAAAATTTATTTTATGGTTAGACAAATGTGAAATGTTTTGAAAAGATTTTTTTAGAATGAAGGATTACAATTATGAAAATTCGTACATGTTTTTCAAATCAAACATGATTTTTGAACATTATTATGAACTTGAACCCTTTTTAAAACAACTATATTACAAAAAAGTGTTTTCTATCTTATGAAATATTAATATTATTGGATTTTCATAACTTATAAAGAACATGATGTATTACAATGACACATTTCATATAACTAGTGTATCTTTATATTTATTTTTCTTATTTATTCAATTTATTATGGTGTTTCAAAGATCAAGGGAACATAATATCAAATTTTTGGTGGAAATAAAAAATTTCCAAATTGTCAATTCATGACCGCTATAAACATTGAAATGGGTTATAGAGGGATTCAAAATTGGATTAATAGTTTGGAAATGTTTTACCAAACCATGTCGGATCACCATCAAACCACATGGTGAAATGGTTTGTATTGGGGGTGACCAATATGGCCGGCACATGGTTTTTCGAAACATGATGACATTATATTTGATCTACCCAATTTAATTAGAAATATAAACATAAAGACACTTATCCCCCATTAATTTCGTTTATGATTATCGAACATCCCCTTGAGTGGAATATTTTCTGATATTTCCTCCTTGGTGATTAACCTTTGATAGTAGATGACATATATAAGGTTTATCATTATTTATCTTTGATTTATTCCTCTTAACATCCATGGTTATAATGTGATTTCTTTTTATTAATATTATGAATCATATTGTTTTTGGATGTTCCAAAAATAAATTTAGAGATAGTTTTTTTTGAATTTCATTATTTACTAACTTTCGGAGGAGACATTATAATTTTTTCTTATATTTTTCATATGACATGATGTGTTTTACATTGATTTGAGTTTTATGTGTCTATTTAGTGGGTATTTTCCCATAAAACAAATTATGTTCATAGATATTCATTTTTTTCAAACTGATTATATTTGATTGAGTCCAATTATTGATGGTTGTAGTATGATATTTTTTAATGGTTGGTATTTGATTGACTGGTGTTTTTAAATTAATTTCCTTCAAAATATGCTTTTGTCAAAAATCAATTGGAAAAAATATTCAAAATACGGTATTATTTTTTTTAAAAAAATATTATAAAGGATATATCAATGGACTTTTACTTTGTGATGAATATTTTCCTAATTATGGGAATCGTTAGTTATGTTATATTGTTTGTATTGGAAGTTATGCTTGATGTTTGATTACTCTTGGGAGACAATTTATTAGTTGGTAACATGCACAAATATAGCCCATGTATTGTTTGTGTTATGATTGTGGAATGTTTACAACTTAATATGTGTTAGTTATTGGTTGAATATTGGCATTGGAGAGATCATGTGAGCTCCTAGGAAAATTAGCTTCATATATATTAACAGGTGATCTAAGTGTGAATTTCGAGTTACCATATAACCGAAGTTCTATGAACATATTTCTTTTGAACATGATTTGGATTTATTAATACTCATTTCCCATTTCATTATTTCTATTTGATTTTATCCCTGATATGTTTTCCCCAATCTATTTAATTTTTACTTATTAGATTTATTTTGGAGAGTCGTCTTTTTTTGAATGAAACAATTTTCTAAGTAATTTTAATAAATGATGTCTGTTTTAATATTATTTTGAAACTAGAACTATCGGGTCCATTATAAATTTCAGTATATGTAATCATGGTGGTATCATAATGTGATTTCCTCACACCATGTATATACCCATGGGGAATTTGAAGAATTGGTTTTGTATGGAAATTATAATGCTTCTAGGTCTATGAAATTTTGTGGCAAATATTGATACTCATCATCATTCCTTGGATTATTCATTTTTTGGCACCATGGTACATTAGTATACTTATCTTACATGGTGAATTTTGGGATCCTAAGTGACATTTGGGGTTATCATGTATCATCCACTTTAGACATGATAATGTATTGAAATATTTTGTAATTTGATGATGATTTTCATGTTCTTTTTGATAATAGTGGAATGTTTATGAGTTTTTGGTACATTAAAATATTTATATACTCAATTTTGTTTTTTAATCATTCTGATATAGATTATTTATGTGTGTTAGAATCATATATGGGGAGAAAAGATACTATATTATCAGTGGAATCTATGATATGTTTTTTAGAATGTAGGGATAAAACTATTATCAATGGTTATAACATTATACTATTGTCCTCACAACTAGACCATTTTAATTGAGAATGAACTTTGGACCTTGTGGCATGATAGATCAGACGATGGGCCACAACATCCCATTCCAATTATGTATAGCAACAAATTAATAGTTTTTAATATAAAAACATAATGATATATTATGGAAAGGATATATTCTGTGATTTCTATCTACATAATTTATACTATATATTATTTAGTCATAATTAATACCATGATGTTTATGAAATAAGATATTTTAATGATTTGATTTTCTAATTATTATCTATTTATTTTAATATTTACAATTTCTATGTTTTACATAAATTCTTAATTATAAATATGGTTACAAAATTAAATATATAGAGTGTTTGTTTACTTTTTTACATGTGTAATAAAATATGACTAATTTCAAGTAAATATAAATGATATACTGACTCTAAAGTAGTTCATTTCCACAGGATTGTTAGTTTTGGAAATATTCAGACAATGATCATCATTATTCAATAATGGATATAATTAAAGAGCTAAATATAGGAAATATTTATTATTATTTTTCTAAATTATTTTATCCATTATGAATTGTATATCTATAATAGTCATTACTTAATAGACATTGATTATACATGAGAAGAGATGACAGACACACTATTTGATTTAAAATCGAATAAAGGGATGTGTTACAACTATTTCAATGTGAACATTATTATTGTATGTAAGAAATTTTTTTAAAAATATAAATAAACCTTATTGAAGAACATAAATTTTGAAATCCCTAATACCATATAGATTTTATCTATTACATTTGATATGATCATGTTTTTGTGTTATAACTATTTACCAACGTCTTATACTAACTGGTTTCATTCAATATTAATTTTATTCAGTATAATACTTTTAAGCATTAATTTTTTTTATTCTTTTACCATATAAATAATTATATTTTTTTCTCTTATGATACCATGGAGAAAAGTTTAGTCTTATATTATAACTCAAAAAATGGTATGTTTTATAATGTGTTGTGGCCCCAAATTAAAATCCACTATTGTTGTATTGGTTATGCCTCCACTAAAATAGTATATTGATTTTGGTTTCCGAATCACCATAAAAATTAATTTTAGTAATTTCAAAAAAATTATATCCCAATTTATAGAAAATTAAATAATATTTTAGGGTAAAGTTGATCTAATATACTATGAATATCATTATGTCCAAATTTTGATTTCTATAACTTATGCATGTTATAGTTTACAATGATTTTATTTTATAATTTTCTTAAATATGTCTATACAAGATTCCTTTTTATCCATAATTCATCTTAATAAATACTAAATAATATGTATGAATGCATTATATTTTTTTATAGTTATATTATCGTGTCCTTTTACTAGTCTTAATCCCATAAGGAAAAGATAATAAAGATGGTAAGAACTAGTTCTAATGATTGAGGGATTCCACATAAACTGACTAAATTTCATAGTAGAGACTATATTTTGTATAAGACTAATATGGAATCCTATATTAGGAACCTAAATATTTATTTTATCAATGTAATGGTAAAATATTTTAAATTTTTAGATTCTGACATTGAATTTCTTACATGATAAAATGAATCAAAATGTGATTTAAATTTTAAAACATATATTTTCTCTTATATATACATTTTTATAGTAAAATTTATACATATAAAACTAATCACAAATGTTATTTAATTTTTATATTTTCTCACCACTAATATGATAATATTATAAAAACAACTATATGAATTTTTCATTCTGAATATCATGTTTTTATGATTGGAAATGATGAAACTGTTTACAATATAATCCCTAGATTTTCTCTAATTATGAATGGAACCAATAATCTTGGGGAAAAAGTAAATAAAATATGATTTTTAAAGTTTTTAAATATATTTGATGATTTAGTGGCATTAAAATCTGGTCTATATTGAAAAAATCATGAAATTATAGGAATATTCCCTTATTGAAATAATATTTTAATAGCTTTAATATAAATTGTAACTTAAGAAAATTATTGATCTAGGGAAAAAAAATTTAAAAAATTAATGTACAATAATTTTTTAATAATTAATTTTCAACCTAAACATATGATTCAATAAATTAGGTTACCTAAAATAAATAATGGACTTATATTCAGATTATTTTTTATAGAAGAATGGATTGAAAATATTTGATATACTGATAAAAAATAAAATCTCAAATGGATAATCATAATTTAGAAATGAATGATGATGGTAAATTTAGTTTTAATAATTTATATATATTTTTATTAAAAAATGATAATATATATCATGAATTGTTTTCAAATATCGAATAATGAAAATTGAGCTAGAAAGATAGAAAATGTGGATACAAATATTTAATTTAATTATACTTCATTTTTTGAATAATCAGAATCTCGTGATGAATATAGAAATGAAAATGTAATTTTTATCCTATTCTTTATAGAATCAATACATGAGGTTATTATTTTATGTTGTAATTATTAATTTTACGATAATAATTCTAAATTTAATAATCCATGTTTCAGCTAATATAATGGATAATTTCAATCACTATAAAAATAAAATCTCATAATGTTCTAAAATTTATAGTGAACATAGAGGAAAATAAAATAAAATTATTGATTTTTTATTTTTTTAAAAAAATTAAATAATAAAAAATACTACTTCAAAAAAACTAAATTATTATATATATTTTATCACTTTAAAAATTCTAAACAAAAAATCAGAAATTATAATGATAGTTGAAACAAATTTTTTCCAACGCTTGTTCAATAAAAAATAAATTTTATAAAGTCTTGGTAAAAATGATTAAAAAAAGAGTATAGTATTTTTAGTTATGAGAAAAATATTATTAAAAATCTAAGTCATTTTTTATTAAGAGTTCTATAGTAACTGTTTCTAATGTCACGTTATTTAGATATATAATTCATGAACATTAAGCAAATTAATTCTCTCTATAATTTCCAAAGTCTTTATGAAATTCAAAAAACTACAATATATAAATAATTATAATTAAAAAATCTTTTTAGTACTTCAATGAAGACTTTGTTGTTACTAGGAAAATATATTTGTAGTACTTTTATAACTAAAGTTTCATTGGTACTATAATTTTATAAATAATGAGTACTTTGGAAACATTCCTCTGAAGTCTTATAAATGATGAATGGTACATATAAAATAGATTCCCCAGGAATATAACCCATAAAACAGAACGATATATATATCATATAACTATAGCGACGAAGGAAATTTTTTTTGAGGTTAATCCAAAGGCCAAGTAATGAGTTATTGGGAAATTTTTATTTTAAAATATATCAATATTTATGCCATTTCATATTTTAATGGGTAAGAATATAACATATTAATAATATAAAAATTCTGTGATGTTGATACGATTATTAAATTTCAGAATGATAAATAATTAATTTTTTGGGATTATTATTCATTATTTTATATTGTTAACAATTAAAATATTTATTTTATTTCCAATTTTGATCAAATAGATAACAATGAAATGTGTTTAAATTCCCTAGTGAATGATAGTATAAATTTCTATAAGAGACTTGGTATTATTAATGTCATACTATTTCATAATCCTTTAATTTAAGAAAATTTAATCTATTTTTCTAAATGAAAAAATGATATGATTCTTGTTTGTCATGCATGGATGAATAAAAAACATCCCAATATTTCATTGACACCTATTAAATTGTGAAAATATATTAAAACTCAAAGACGTTTATTTCTACAATAATTTAATCTTATATAGATGAGTAATCAAGATTATGAAAACTGAAAAAACTATTTTTTTTGTAGATGATCTTATTTTATTTACATGAGTGATCTATTTATACCATTAATTTGAAATTATATCCAATATATTAGCTTTTTGTAATATAGTGTGGAATTGAAATATATTTTAACTTGTTTATATTGATAGTGATAGAGGAGGTGAATTTCCAAAAATTTAATTTGAATAATTAAGTTAAAATACTATTTATTTATACAATTTTTTAATTCCTAGTACTCATTAGAAAAATGGAGTTGTTGAAATAATTAATATAAAATTAATTGAAATTTCTATAACAATGTTAAGTGAATATAGATTGCTAATTTTTATGTGGGGAACTATTTTTTTAAATCATGTTATATTACAAATATAATTATTATTAAAACTATTTCTTAAAAAGAAATTGATTTATGAATATAAAATAAATTTATAATTTGTTAGTTTAGTGTTTTCTAATGAATTTTTTTTAAACATACAGTTAATATAAATAACATTGATGTAAAAGATGATAATGGAATTACTATTAGTTAATATAATATTATACAATGTAATTATGAATATATTGAATTCATATTTAATATTGAATAATATAATCATGTTTGATTTGTTTAATATAATCAGAAAAATATTTTTGATTCAGAACCTCTTGAAAAATAATATATATATTTTAATATTAATGAAAAAAATTTAAAAATACAAAAATACATATTTTCTGAGAGTATATTCCTTGTCAATATAATCATATATCCTAGAAAACCAAATAATACCACCCAACCAAAAATATAATTTGAAATATTGATAATTGAAGTAAATCCATAAAATATGTTTTCAATTTCTCCGAAAATTCTAGTTTTATTTCAATGTTTTGATCTAATTACATTTATGGTACATTATAATAATTTATTTGGATGATTTATATATAATATGAAAATAATGTAATTACTAGATATGGTGTTTTGTTATTTTTTTGATACCCCATATGAAAAAAAATAATGAAGATAAAAATATTTCTAAATATATATTCCATGAAAATTGTCCAATTGTAAAAATTAAATTGACACCTATTTCAAAAGAATATTTTAAAGAATATGGTGATGATTGAAATGATTATTTTTCACTATTTAATTGGATTGAATACATTGAAATTTAAAAAGAATTTTTAAATTTTAATTTTTTAAAATAAAATCCAATCTAGGTTAAAATTAATTCCAAAATGTTTTTGTTTTAAAGATAATTTTTATAATTAACCACATAGTTTTATTCATGAAATATTACCTAATAATGATGTTAAATTATTAAAATAATTATATATAGTTAATCATTGTGCAAAAAATTTCACTAAAATGTTATCTTGATTTTAATCAAATAATTATTTTCATCAAAGAAAAATAGATCAAAAAATATTTTTTAAAAATATTTATTGTGAAATTTTAATCATTGAAACCTGTATTTATGATATTATTTTTATATATCAACAAATGAGTTTATTTTTAATCATATTTCTAATATCATTCAAAATTAATTTGACATGAGACTCACGAAGGAATTTAGATTCTTATTTTTTATATACTATTATAAAAACATGACGTTAAATTTTTTAATCAATATATCTATGATAATGAATTAGTTTTAGTATATGGCAGTGAATATTTTAATAAATTTAAAAACCCATATGATTTAATATTATATGTTATATAATGAATTTTCTATAAGATCAGCTTATATAATTGTTCACACTCAAATTTTATGATTTTTATATTTTTAACTAATTATCTACTTAACATTTTGTTTAGTATTTATATATATATATGATATATGTAAGATGATCTTAAAGAATCATAGTAGAAGACTGTAAATTGAAATATTAGATATATTAATCAAACTATAAATATTGGATTACATTATTAAATTTATAATTTATATATAAAAACTATTTCATTATTTCTAAGTTAAAAATTTGATAGAAATATAAATCATGAATTTTTGACATATTAATAAATTTCCAACATATTGGAACTCTATGAAAAAATAATTAGTTTCGATATGTACATATAATGGTAAAAATATAGATATTACAAATTTTTATGATGCATTTTACGGATTAGGAATTTTTTTAATTTCAATTTTTATTTAAATGAGGTCCTTAATTATTTTGAGAAATCAATTTCTATTTTTTCTATGAACCCCTTAAAAATTATATAATAAAACATATGCATTTTATATTTCATTTTTTTAGATCTTGTAAAAATTATTTTTTTATAATATGTATCTACTGCATACTAATTGTTTAAATACATACTTAACCCTAGGATATAATGAAACATGAGAAATCGTAGTATAATGTTGTGATAATTAATGTTTGAAATGAATATAATATTCAATTTCTTGTTTTTCATTCATGAAATAGATAGAGTCCTAGGTCCTTTTTAAGGGATAAAATAATTTTTGCGTCAAAAAACCAATTCATGACCACTCTACTAGCTTGTAATTTTTTATTAGAATGATATAATGTTAGATTTATGTATTTTTTACACTATAAAGATATTTAATGTTTGTTATGATTTTTTTTGGACAGTAATAAATTATAAACTCCTTTTATTGTATATTTTACTAAATTAACTTATTTTATTATTTTAGTTTTCCAATTAGCATGATATCACGGTTATTTTATAGTGTTTACTAATTTTTTCTTAATATGTTGGATGTTATGAAATTCATTTCAAATCATCATATTATTCCCTGAATATTAATTGTTTTCATTGATATTTAAGAATTTTAATATCTATATATTATGTTCTCACAATGTTTCATAAATTTGGAATTCTAATATTCAAAATATTAGTTTGATTATTTTTTATTCAAGAACATATAATTTTAATGGAATACTAACTTTTGTTTTTGTCTATTTTAGTTAATTTTTTTTATAATTCATTTATTTTTGGTAGGTAGTTTCTCAAGCATGTATCATAAGAAACATGGTTACTATGGAAAGAATGATTTTAGATCTATATTAAATTACTTAAATTTAATTTTTCATAATCTAATTAAAATGTTTTTTAATCAATTATAATTTTTCACAAATTGGGGAGTGTTTTATTTATTTCTAAAAAAGGTTTATTGGTGATTACATCCATCCCAAATTAATGTGTTTGAATTTTTAATTTAAAAAATATTAATTTATTAACTAAGATTAATTTTTAAAATTATGAATTTATTCTGTTTCTCGTGATATTATTTTTCTAAAAAATGGACATCTGTATGGTTGATTTTTAGCTAATGATATAATTATTTTTAAATAGGATAATTATATTTTTACCAAATATTATATACATAGTTCTTAATCATCATTTAATTTATTATGGTATTTCACTATATGGAATTGATTTTGTTAATTGTGTTTATGTGAATATTTTCCTTTGTCTAAAGTCTAATGTATTTTTATAATTTCATATGAATTAAGAATGTATTTTCAAATTTAATTATATCTTAGGGAATTATTTTAAGGATTTAATATTTAGATATACTATGGGATGATATTTTTTATCTATATATTCTATTATGGTTTTATATAGACATACTTTTTCATATAATTAGTGACTTCTGAATATTATGATGAAAAATAATCATGATGAAAAAATATATGAAACTTAAATCATATAAATTCTATATATTAATATAGTTTCCTATTATATGGAAAAATATATATCATAGGATGTCAACATTTAATATAAAAAATTATTTTATATACTATTAAAAATATATTTTTTGAGATTTCATTCTTACATGTTTTTATTATATGTAATGTATTACAGAATAATTCCATGAAATTACAATAAGGTTCTTAAAAATTATGATGTTAAGAAATAATGGGAATTTACAAAATTATCATTATAGTTTTCAAACTAAAATTTTTTGGGGAATTAATTTTTGAATTAATTTTTGATTGATTTTTTTTATTTTTGAGATAGATTACTTGCATGTATTGAGATTTATATTAAGCTAATAATATTTGTTGAATATGACTAAACTGTGATTTTTAATTCGAATTAATTATTTTGAATTTATATTAAATCTTGTGTACAATAATTATTTGACATAAAATATCAATTAACACTAAAATTGTTTGTTATCCCAAGGATTATATTTTAGGAATGATTGGCTATATATTTATGTCAATTAGAAAATTTATATAATTATAATGATATTTCTATACAGTCCTTAATACAATTATTTTGACTAATTATAACTATTTATAATCATATATCTACTGGAAAAATTATTTAAAAATATGTATAAGATATGTTATTTTATATAAGATATATGTTGTTTGATTAATCCAAAAAATTGACAAGTCATACAAAAATAATCATGTCAACACCTAATAATATGTGTAGTTTTTTCCATACCATTAGATAGCTCTCAATGAATAATAATGACTATAAATCCTTAATTCCCTAGAGAAACTATCTATTCAATTTCTTTGGAAAACATTTTTATGCTTTTATTGTTCTACACAAGTTTTCACTAACAGGTTTCTTTGAGTTACTGGGTATATGTTTATTAATTTCACATATACTCTAACTATATTTTGGATTTTTATTTTCTCTTTTAATATAATTATTAAAATTTTCTTTTTTAATCATTATATAAATTATTAGGGTGAGTTTATACATGTAAATTTTTTTATGTTATAATGGGTGGTGAAAACCCACTAAAATATGGAGTTATTTGGTTGTCTAGGCCTCTAATGGAAAAAAAGGGCATTATAATAGTGTTGTGACTCTAATTAAGTATTATATTTATTTAATGGATAATATTTTTATACTCTAAAAGATAGAATATAACAGTATATTTAATATCATATTGATATAAACTATAATAAATATTAATATTCTCATATAGTACATTTTTCTACCAATGTATCACATGTTTACTTTTATTTTAATTATTATTTTAAAACCTATATACTAACCAATTTTATATATTATCATTCATATTGATTTGTAATTAATAATTGGTATAAAAAAATTAATTCATTGGATATTTTATTTTTCAATGAACCAATTTCTATACTTCATATTCTATGGGAATGATCATTAAGATGACAGAAAATAGTTCAAATATAGGGTGGACACTAAAAAACCACATCACCCTTATGGTACAATCTATGTGTATTGTGGGACTCAAATATAATAATCTTTTAATAATATCTTTATATATAATTATATTAAAATTATAAAATTATAAATATTTGTATATTTTTTCCATTATTATCCAAAATAATGTGATAATGGTAAAAATATTGTAAATTAAAAAATTCGAATATTATTTGTTGGGATTTGAATATAATTGTTTGCAATCATGATTTTTGTAGTATAAATACTACTAAAATTTACATATTTTGTAATTTCACTCACCTAAGAGTAGATAGGATGATCAAAAGAATTCTTATAATTCATTGGGATAAATATCAAAATTTTAAGATGGGAGATGATGAAATTGTCATAGGGAAGAGCCATAGGTTTTCTACCATTATAAATGGAATGAATTGATTAGAGAAGAAATGGATAGTTTTAACCTTATTGATACTTTCTAATAAATTTACCTAATACGTTAAAGGAAAACAAGGTATCTAGTCGTGATATGTATAACATCAAGGAATTCACTATTGGTGATCCAATTGATTTAATTCATCAATATAAACTGGAAATGAATTAAATTGTTGAAGAAAAATCTACAAAAATAAAAATATGTTCTTTAAAATAAATTATTAGTTTATAATTATTTGTATCTTTTGATTATAAAAATTTGGGAAGTATAAAATGATGAAATAGATCAAATTGTGAATAGTTTTCAAAAATTAATGAAAAGAAATGGTATAAAAATGTTATTAAGGATACTCACAATGGGAAAATCTAAAATTAGGAATTAAAAGTAATGATGATATTAATTATAAAACATTTGATGATATTTTATTTCAATGATATAATAAATGAAAATTCATTCCAAAATTCCAATAGTAGATGAATGAAAAAAATATTTAAAAATTAAAATTAATGAAAAAAGGGTGTTAGATATATGATATAATTTCACTGAATATTCAAATTGTATTAATGAATATGGAGATGGTAAATAATTTTCTAGGATAAAATTTATGTATTCTATAAATAAGTGTATCAATTAAGTCTTTATTTTTGTTATCTCAGTAATGATTGTGAATTTTACCTTTAGATTATTAATGAAATAAATAATGAAATTGTATTTCTATGGAAATATATTTTTCAAAGTAAATAATTATAAAATGTACTCAAAGAAAAGTGTATGAATTTTTTTGACACTCAATTTTTTCTATAGGGATTAAATTTTTATTAATTAATCTTTAAACATGTTATTGAAGTGATGATCTCCAAGAAGGATCTAATTGACTTTCTGAAATTGGCCTATTCACACGCCTGACCACATAATGCCACACAACCCCCCTATGCTACTCCATATGGCAGGACACCCCTACAAAAGGGGAATTCACCAAGAACTAGTTAACATGACCTTCATAGGAAACCTACCTCAACCAGGTTCATTTATATTTCTACTAATATGACCCTTTTATGATCATTTTTTCAAATGAAAAAATCTAAAGAAGACCCCATGATCTGGCCACATAACCCTTTCACCCAGGTCTCCAAAAATTCATCAAGTATGTCTCAAAAAACTAATGGAATAGATAATTACGTGGGTTATTGGAGATAAATGTCCCTTAAGGATATAAATATGAAACACCTACATGAGGAACCTTTCTAATCTAGTGGGAAACCATCTGTGCAGGGTCCCCTTCCCAAATCAGGGACCTGTGCGAGCATCATCCAGTGACACCTCAGGATACCAATGGTGCTTTGGATAAAGCCTTGACTAAGTGTTATTTCCTAGGTGGACCATTTATCAAGGCCTAAATAGATCATGTAGGCCTATATACCATATGCAATGATCATCTAGTTTCTATAAGGCCCTAGGTGAGGCACCTATTTCCTATAATCCAAGACATACACAAGCCCCTCTTCAAATCCATCCATAGAAGGGACTCTCTTACTTTGGATCCATTTTTTGAGAGGGAACAATTTCAATCACTGAATTATGCCTTCCGAATGAAAATACCATAAATAGGGGCACATTAATTTGTCTCTAATTTGGATTCTCATTTATTTGGTTAGTGGTTTCTCATTCTTGTCCGACATTATGGATGGGTTCCTCAAGTAGGTTGTGGGTTTTCATTCCCATGGTCATGAGGACCCTGACACTAGGGAAAATTTCAAGGATTTCCCAATATTATAAATATGGTTTAGTATAAATTCTACAACATTTTCTCTACGAAAATGAGCCTCTTATTCCAGTTGGGGTGGGTGAGGATCATGATTTCTTTTCCACTCATCATGGAATGAGATCATTCTACCCTATTGTGGATCAATTTTCTGGGAATTCCTCTAAGAGTAATCCCTTATCCTTTCATATAGGGTGATGCACTCTTTCTCCTCTTTTCCTATAAGGCCATATCTAGGTCGTTAGTATGACATTACTATCCATGATATGAATATCTCAGAGGTGATGCACAATAGATCCCTCCTAATATCTAGGTGTCCCATTCACTCCCCCTATAGACGAGTAGAATTATTTTTGTTACTCAATCTTCTAATTTCAATTTTTCTAGATTCAATCATGACTTATTCTAACTCATTTGTGATTAGATTCTAACCACAATCAATGAAACCACTCTTTTAGATGATTATTTTGGTAATGGAACAACTTTTAGACATTCATATTTACATCCTTTACAGTGCCTACCTATAATTGAGTCCTCAATGAAATGTACCTAACCTATGTTCAATTTAGATTTTGTGTTTTTTCCGGTCATCATGTTTCCCAAAAATGGAATTATTCAAATGAGCTTAGTGGTTCATGGTAACCATGTTTTCCTCATGAGACCAAATTCACCAATCCAACCATATTTTGTAATCCATAAACTGTTGAACTATTGAACTATGAGAACATTGATTCCTACTATAATATGGATACATATAATGCCTACCCATGGACCAAGAAAAATGTATTGATCTATAGTTATAATCCCATAAAAAACCTCCAAATTGACATGAGATAATACATCCCTTATTGACCATCTTTTAATTTGAATCATCTTCACGAGTAAGCCACAAATTATTCCTCTAAATGGGTAATTATTCCCTATTAGAAAAACAGGAGGCCATCCATATATATGGGTCCTCGACACTAAACTACATGTTATTTGATTCCCATCCATGTGGGATATGTTGGAATCCTCCAAATATTCTAAAAAAACACTAAGTCAATCCAATTCTTATGGGACACATTTACATTAGGGTCCTTTTCAAACTTGGAATCCATATCCCTTTTAGGTTCCCTAGGTTGTTGCTTTGGTATAAGTCTCACACCAAACATTGACGTATCATATTTCACCTAGATTTTATTTACTCATGTTATTAAAATATATAGTTAATTCCTTGTCACCTAACCTTATGATTTATGGTGTGTCACAATTAAGTGGAACTGAACTATGTGGGTTCTTATTCCTATTACACAGATACATTGGATGTTGGTTCATGTTTTTCATCCCAACATCAAAATAACTCCAATCTATTGGGATTATCATACACACCAGGATTCTAAACAACATGGATAACAAAGAAATATCATTATAATAATGACCAAAAAATATTTAATTATTACATAATAGGATACCATTTACGGATAACATCATATACATACAGAGTATTCAATTATCAAATATTTCTAACATTAGATTGTAATTATGAGGAAGAACCATGCCATACATTGGAATTAAAGAAAGATTATTTATCATATCATAAATCTATAAGAGAGTCGTTGAGTAGGAAAAAATTCCACCCAAATTGGTTTAATGAGCCTGGTCTACCATCATCTCGACCTTTGTGAGTTCTTAAGTAAGGTTTCCCAAACTACCCAACAACTGTCTACCTTTGGAAAACAGGATAATCTAGTATATAGAACTATTTGTGTGTTTCAGGTTTTGTGAGTAAAACTCATTGGAAATCACCCTAATGGGATGTGGATACATATTTGGAATATTAGTTTCTCCAAAAACACCACAAAATTTCATTACAACAACACGTGAAATTAAGGTATTTAACAATCATGGGGAACCTAATGTGAATTCATAAAACAGATGATATTATCACCTATCTTTGAGGCCCCATTAACATGATTTAAGAGGTCAGACATCAAAATGAGTAATCCATTTTTTTGTTCAATGAGATGCTGATTTAACTGTGCCACCCCTTTTGTTTTTTTCCACTTTCATTTAAATCATTACAGAAATCCATCCAGATCGAAGGATATTCATCAAACATTCACCATCAAACTCTCTAGATACTTTTAAGGATGTATCTTCATCCATGAAGTGGATGCAATCACCAACCTAGCCTCATCAATACTTGGTCTCAAACTCATTGGTAAGGGATTACCATCATAATAGTACAATCCCAATCCTGAAGGCTTCCCAACATTCTCTCTATCTCACAAATCCCCACCAATAATCATTACAAAACTCCATGGATGAGGAAATTATCTAGAAAACGTGTTGTTCAGATGCCTTACAAAATGATATAGGAAATCCAAAAAATTATAATAGCATATGATAAAAAGGCAGAAATCATCCGCTCTAGTCAGACCAGGTAGGGGACCCTCTAGAAAATGATGAAGAAGACATTATAAACATGAAGAAACATCTAGATAGATAAGACATATCAGTCATGTTTCTTTTACTTTATCCACCCAGCAAAATAGTATTCTGGAAGTGTTTTTAGATGATTTTGTGCACAAAATGAAACTCAATATGTGGAGAATATTTGTCACATGAAATAAAATGTATTAAACTTTGATGAGTATTTAATTAATGTCAAGATAATATAAGGTTTAAAATTAAAAATTGACTTGGAATCTCTCCTAGATTCATGAAATAAAAATGATTGAGAAACTATAAGGAGCCCTTCAATTCACATGACACATCACATCAATTAATTTATTAATGACGATCTACAATATTCCATACGGTGTTTATATCAATGTATGGGGTGAATGTGATAATTAAATTTTAGTACTCTCACTATCCAAAATAGACCACCAATGTTTTAGTGTGTAATGTAATAGATTAAAGCTATCTTAGACAATAAGAATATATTCAAAACTGATTAAATTTTAAACAAAAATATGCCCAAATTACTCTCACCAACACCGAGATAGAATAGAGAATCCTATTGATAGACTTTTTCATCCGGTATTTATGAATATTGAAAACCCTAAAATTTAGGGGATGTCCATTGTCAGATAAAAAAAATTCATAAGTAGAACAATTGGATTTGGAAGAAGGAAATTAAGGTGCATAATAGATGATTCTCACATCACAAATTAGAACACAAAATCAATGAATCTGAATGGAATATGAGAATTTGTAACCTCAACTATTCAGGAGAAACCAAAACCTACAAAGATGTTGGATTTTTAATCCCAACCACTGAGGTTGACAAACCAGACCTAAAGATTGATAACGGTGGAATGACAACAGCCCCATCACCTAGGGATGTGAGATTTTTCACCTCAAAAACCTCATCCTCAATGGATATCAGCATTAACCTAATTATGGAAATTATCAAATATTTCATCCTCCTATTTCATCCCATATTGTGATCCATTATCCTCATTAGGTGCATACATGACTGAACTCTCAATATATTCCCTTCAGATTATTTTCCATCAAATGGTTCTTATAGAATCATTTTATTATAGAAGAAATCCTATGTGAGGTAATATAAGAATATAGTCTCACATGGACAGAGTTAAAATTCCAATAATTCAAAATTCTGTACTGACTGTCATCAATGCTACACTTACAAACCCTATAAGAAATGATTCTAATTTAAAGGAGGAGATTGAGAAGAAAATTTCAGATCAAAATATTGTACACACTGAAACAATTGATGCGTGTATACAAAATTAGGTCAAGAAACATTCCCCACTAGGAATTCCCTCAAATACTACATCATTACCACCTTGAAAGGCTTCTAATACGAATGATGTTAAAGGTAAAATTATACCTCTCCTCCCTCATGGAGTGGTAAATACCATTTCACATGAGGAACAATATGCTTAGTAAGTGTTTGATAAAATAATTTTAAAGACTCAATGCATATTTACTATTAGCTATCATTAATACTAGATGTGTTCTATATGTAGATCCTCAACTCGCACATCCAACTGGCAAACCTCATGAAATAATGTTTTCTACATAATTGAAGAAGATCAAGATCATTTGTTCTACATGGGATACAAACCCCCAATATAGTTTGATCCCATAGTATCAGATTGATAATTACATTTATTGGGTGTGAAACTATTTTATGTTCTGTAATATCCTTAGAGATCGGCCCCTATAGGTTACCCAAGATATATAATAGTTGTGCTGCCACTGACGTCCCTACCTGCCTCCATAATTGTTCAAGCTCCAACCGTTTCACCTTTTCATGTTCCTTCTTAGCTAGACATTCAACGAATGCTGCTGAACACTATTGATTCACTAAAATATTAGAGAAATCATTGATGGAAACAAGCATTTGAGTATTCTCAGAAAATAATCCATACCCAGAATGAGTATATTTGACTCTTCCCTCACAAAATATTGAGAAACCAACATTTTTAATTTTCAATGGCATTGGAAATCTAGAACAATACATGATGCATTATTCTCTCATAATAAACACATTCTGGGGTCACATGAATAATAAGATATGGTCAGACTAAGATTCATTATAAAATAAATATGGGTACCATCTTTCATATGGTAAATGATATACTTTTCATGGTCAAATATGGGATGAGATGTCCTCCATCAGATGTTTCTCTTCTAGTTTAACTCAATATTGAATAATAAAAAAGTCTACAATATCACAAAATATATGTATTAAGAGAATGAAAGTGTCTCATATTTCTTTTCAATGTGTAATTTTTTGAAATAATTATTCAACTAACCTCTTCCTCGAGAATAGTTGATACCCATCTATATAAAGAGTGATAATGATGAGTTGTGCACCCTAGTAAACCCTATGGAATATATATATAAGGGTTTTAAGAAAATTCTTCAATAACTGAAAGGGTGTATGACTCCACCCCTGTGACAAAATCAACATATTGTGTAATTCCATATGCTTATAGAATGAGAACCAAGAAAACATTTTTAGCTATATTTACACTTAATTCGGTCCTCGTACACGCTCCTACTCTGTAACCTACACCATATCTTCTGACCTCACCTCCAAATAATTATAAAGAGAGTCCACCTTGTTTGTATGAATAAAGAGAGAAAATATAAAAACCCTATGAGTAGATAAAATCAAGATACATTCCATTCTAAAAGTCTATGTAACTGGTTACTTCATATTGGCATTGGAAAACAAATTTGTCAGGTTTCCTAATCAATTGAAACCCAACAATGATTGTGATTATGAGAATAAAAAATAAATAAGCATTCATAAAATACTAGGGAATGACATCCATGGTTATTTTTTTTCAAATACCTCCTTCAAAATATGGTCGACTCTAGGAAGGTGAAGTAGAAAAATTATCCTACACAACTATCATGTGTCACTACTACCAATCCGAATGAGGAAAATGACTGGAATAAATTTAACAAAAGACATAGAAAAAATAATAATGAATGAATTGTTATAAATATTATTATCATGACTCATCATATCCTCAAAACATATATAAAATTTCTTATTATTCCTTTAACTACTTTCACTATAAAAACAAAAACCTTATCGGCTACTCATTCCTATAAAAACCTATTTTTGAAAAAGTTTCATGGAAAGAAGATTAAGAATAAATAACACGATGAATATATTTTTTTATAATACGAATTTAGCATTGAAATTAGTGGAATTCATTCCTATTTCCCTAGAATCAAGCGCACCCCACTACAAATGACACTGAAAGGGTCAAAAAATCAAATTAAATATCCATCGGAAGAGTAATTTTTCATGGGTTCTGTTAAATTTATTCACATAATTGATCCCTTCATAGATATAGAGAATAATTCTATACCAATATTACCTATTAATTGTTAGGGAACTGGGGGAAAGGGCTATCAGAGTTGATGATATAGGGGAAGTCTTGTTTGTGATAGATTCCCCTACATTAACCAAACCCATTCTCAAACTATATACATGGTCAAAAATCATGGGGGAACTCTATAATGAGATGGTATGGAATAAAGAAATTCATACAAAAATGATAGGGTCTTCCTTGAAACGATCATCCTGGAAGATCAGAGAGAGGATATGTCATCACCTAATCAACCTCACCCTGTTGGCATTCATAGTAGACCTAATCCCCCACGGCCATAGGCACCTTCATCTCCAATTCCATGTACTGATCAGTCCATATAAAATATTAAATCTTCTAAATAAACCATGAATGAACATCCCCATTTTGGGAAAGGTAGGACATTGAAGTATATGTAAGATGTTGGGAAGCAATTTTCCCTAGTATTGTCCATGTTGTCACTTGTGGATGCTCTGAGCCTATCAGTAGACCTCTGAGAAGAACTCATAGAGGCATTTTCAGGACTTAAATAATTTTATTCTGATGTTGTTGGCTCCAAATTGAATGACATTGTGAATGATCCTGATGAATGACACACATAAATCTCATTTATAGACAAGGATGGGGAATTACTCATAAGGGGAACATCGAACATTTTTATATATCCAACCTGATAAATTAAATTGATATATGACGAGCCTTCATTGAAAATAGCTAATGAGGCATCCTCATTATACTATAAAAAATTCCTTTTTTTGGGTTTCAATGTATCTCACATTTCCCCTTAATAACTAATGATATAGGATTATGACCATAATGAGATAAATACTCTTGGTGAAATAAACCTATAGACTCCGTTCAGGGATCTCATGTCTGACAATGAATTCATTGTTTTTCTACATGATATGGCTTTAGAAGTTATAGTAGGATGACCTTGGCCACATTATCATGCTTACATCCCCCCATCTTTCCACCAATGCTTAAAATATTGTATCATTGGTCAAATTGGGACATTACATGCATACAATTCTCTCTTAAAATCTTTTGTGTCACATTACAGTGACACCTAATTCTACCATAAATAAGGGAAACAGTATGTGGATGATTACATCTGTTGGATCAATTCCCCAAACGTGCAAGATATTATGCTAGCTAACCTTTTCAAAGAACGTGGTTAATAATATGAGTTCCCCCCTAATGAAAATTGAATATGTGGGTTAAAATGCGAGTACAAAATCAATGAATTTGTTAATATCCATCATGAGGACATAGACTATTAGTGCTGGTGAAATATCCAACTCAAAGATGAGTAATGGAATACTAGATGAATTTTTCTTCATCCATACCATTAACTCCAAAAAACCATTGTTCCGGCATTTATGATAGAATAAGTGGTATAATCATCGTGGGATAATGAAGATGCTCATTATGAGTCCCTTGCGCCACCTAAGATGCTCCAAAAGGGCCTTATACCAGCAAGTGATCATAAAATGGTCATGTCATCTACTATGTTTTAAAATAACAATACCCATCTATATACAAGAATATTTCATCATCATCTACTTCTTATGAAAATTTATTGGAGGTATAGAATAAGGAATAGGAAGATGAGAAAGATCTCAAGGTTTCTCATCTATCAATTGAGGAAGGTGTATCCAACACCACTATCAAACTCATAGAGAAAAATCTTTTTAGAGATGAAGATTCAGTACCCACTTTGATCTGTGCGGCCATGAATTAAAAAAAGGATATATAATTCCTTTATGAATCAACCTTAATATATTTTTTCATGAATTAAAAAGAAATTCCATGACTCAACTCTGAGATGGAAATCCATCTTTTCATTTTTTTCATAGGGTTATCTGAGATATAAAGAGACATCCAGATGAACACATCCAACTCATGCCTCCAAAATTGTGGCTGAAAAGGATAAACACATCAACTATGACTTTATTCGAGAGGAAATGTTTTTAAAATGGATAGAAACAATAATCTTAGTAAAGAAGAAGTATGGGAAAATTATATTCCACATTGTCTTCAGAGATCTCATTCAGTACTATTTAATAGTTAACTTGATAATCCAAATCACAGAACTCTTGATTGATGAAATAGCCATTTATCATGACCTCTCCTTAATTGATAGCTATTTAGGGTAAAATCAATTTTTGGTGGACCTAGAAGATGAATAATACACTACCTTTGGGGACCCAAGAATGTATTCAACTATCAGTTAATTCCCTTGGGTTTGAATAAAATCAGAACCACGTACCAATTATCCATGAATTATATCTACAAAACTTTCATTGGGATATTATCAGAAATCTATGATGAAAATACAGTGGTTATGTCTCAGTACTGGTACAACCACCTGAATGAATTGGATGCCATCTTTGAAATGGTACCAATATACACTAAAGATGAACCCCATGAAATTTTGTTTTGTGTTAACCTCAGGAATCTTTATTATCTTTTTCATACACGATTTATGAATCTAATTTGATCCGAATAAAAAAAATCTTATATTAGAATGTATCCTCCTCAAAACAAAAAATAGATAAGAGGGAATCACAGAAACATGGACTATATCTGGCGAATCATATCCAACAATGAAGGAATGTTTTTTTACATTCTCCAAATTGATGACTAAATGGGTTACATATCAGTGGACTAGGGACAGTCTGGAAGAATTTGAGAACCTCAAGAAATTCCCATTGATAACAGAAAAATTAAATCCACTAGTTGAGGTAAATATGGTCATTCTATATATGACATCCATGGAGTGATCTCTGAGTACCTTACTCACATACAAGAAATGAACATATAATGAAATCAACCTCTAATATCCTAGTTTAATTATGATAAACATAGATACTTGTTATTAAAATATCAAGAAGAGATTCCTAGAATTAATCTTCACGGTTTATAAACTGAGGAACTACATTGAAAACCATAAGTCCCATTTAGTCTCTCATAATTGTAATGTAACATCCTTGGTAAATAAAGAATATGAAATTTTCATATTTATTAATATTGTTAAATTAATTATTAATTTTACTTTAATAGGGATGCTACATTCTATTGCCTACCTGATATGCAACAATGGGTTTCTTTGAAATCAAACATTGCACACTAATAATATAATATTAATATTTTAAATACTAGTTAATTCATAGCTACTGTATCGGTGGGAATGAATAGAACTAACTAAAATATTATTATATATTTATTTTTAATGTTTTTACATTAATAAAATAAAATTTAGAGTCTTAAATTAAGAATAGAAATCAATTTTAAGATAAATACTCTAATATTCACTAAAAGGTCGATTTACCTCATTTTTATAAAGAACCATCCTTAATATAGTTTGGGTAACTTATATATGTTATATTTGACAAAATAAAATTCTTTTCTAGAATCAGGACACAAAAATTTACTTTGGGATTTTTTTTGGTATTTTTCTGATAAAATTCATTTTTAATGAATTGTGAAAAATAATGTATTTTAATTAAAATCTGTTTTTTAATATAATTTACATATATGGCGAGATTATCATTTAAATTGATTTTAAAGTTTAGTTAGATTATAATTTTACCATTCATTCTAATGGTGGTCATTGGAATTAATTTCACTTGGAAATTGGGCATAAACAAGTGTCAATCTTTTGATAGATGTTGCTTCTTAAAAACTCGCTATTTGCTTTGACAACATGAAATAATTTTAAATTAATTAGTGAAAATTATATGTTTTGAATTTTTTAAAATAGAAATTTTTTTTTAATTCATAATATGAAATATATATTTGGCTATATTTTTGGTATTTTTCTGGAAAACATCAATTTTTGATGAATAGTGAAACCACTAAATAGTAGATAAAAAACTGTCTTTTTCATTTAAATGAAATTATACCGCTTCTGTGAGTGCAATTTCAAAAATACGACATACATTTTTATTATTAGTAAGTAAAATATAGTTCAGTAAGATGAATATAATTTTTGGTGAATAGTAACTTTAGACTTTTATTTACCACCGTTAATGGTGAATAGCGTAATTTAAGGTAAAAACAATGTTATAATAATAAAAAATTACCATAAAACTTGTCCTAACCTTGTTGGTTGATTCATTTTTGACCATTGGCATATTTGTGAAGATTTTAGGACCCCATGGAGCCACATGGGACTGATAATGACACTTTATTTTAATTAACATAAAGTAAAGGCAAAAACGACAAACAAATATCTTTTAGTAAATTAATTTTTACATGGGGTCATATAAGTTATAATTTTTACTATAAATATTATTTTAAAATATAAAACTATTTACTACATCAGGGTATTTTTTTATAATTTTTATACATCAAATAAATAAAATTATTTATTACACAAAAATGATGCAGTGTTTACCTCATTAATAAATCATTTAAATAAATAAGATTATAAATATTACAATAATATCAAAAACCTATCCAATTCTAATTAGAAGATTTTTTTCCTACCATGACTCATCTAATATTCTACCATAATGTGTTTTGGACCTTTAGAAAAATTAATAATTATATAATAAAATAACATCTTCACACTTTCCTAAAGAACCCCTACCCCACTTATAAAACTAATTTACCTCTAACCCATTAATAGCACCTCTCAAGACACTTGGATCTTCAAAACCCAGCCCCAAAAATATCTCAAGATCCCTCTCCTCCTCCTACAATCCTTACCTTAGGTAGAAGTCGCTTCAAGAAGCCCCTTGGGTTCAAACCAAAGGGAGTTACCCAAATTAAAGGTAACAGTTTCCCCTAACTTCTCTTATATTATTTTTCTTATAAAACTTCTAAAATATTTATATTTCTTTATTTTATATCCACAACTATATACTAAATATACTAGGACTTTTTTATGAGAAGTATTCTAACTACACTTAAACACACCTCCATTTAATTGGTGAAGAACATACTGTTTTTGTGAATGGAAAACTAACACCTAACGAAATGATGATTGTTCGATTATCTATTACCACCTTTCATGGGGGCCATTAAGATTTAACTAATATATATAATATATATATATATATTATGTTTATGTTATCATTATTCATAGGTGTTTTTATTTTATATGATACCTTTACGGTTTCCCTTATGGGTAAAAGTGATAATTTCATTTGAAGAAGTGTGGACTACCGCCCCCTAAAGGTATATGACTCGTTAATGCCATATGTGAGATGTATAATGGATGGATTTAATGATAATATAATATATATTATATTGTAATTATAATATACCTATGTATCATTATGTTTTAATTCCATTAAAATATGAAATAGAAATGAAAGTAGCATTCATGCTTACGTACGACTTATTGTCTCCAAGAATGGTGCATTTCATTTATCACCTCTGAATGTTAGGTACTATTATAAATACATGGATATACTAGATATATATGATACATATTATATATAAATCTAGAATATAATTCTTTATATAATGAATTTTTGACCATATGAACAACTTGTAATTATAAGAAGTCCATTTTTGACCCATGTACCAAATATCAACAAAATGACCATTATTAATTTAAATGATTATATAATGTTTATAACATGGTATTAATTTATATAAAAGGAATAATAAACATTAAAAAGGGTTCTTAATCAAGTATCAATTAACATAAGTTTATTATTCTGAAAGAACAAGGAACAAAAAAGTCAAGTCTGACACGAGGTAAGGGATTTCTTATCCCACTTTTAATTCCATGAGACGGCCATTGTTAGCCACTAATTTATTACATGTGGTGTATTGTGTACATAAATTTGATATATATTATCATTATCCTCTTTATTTCCATGTTATTATTAGAATAATTGTGTGGTTATTAACTCTTCTTCATACAACTCGATTGCTTACAACGTGGTAAGGGATTTTTAACTTACTTTTTATTCCCATGATATTCATGCTATATTTTCCACTATTTCCTTTTGTGTGGAATATGTACTGCCCATTATTGTATTACTTACGTAATATAATTTAATTTATGGGTATATAAATCTTCATTGTATGATCCTTATTTCATAGGGTGTGTGTTTCATAAGTTACCAAATCAGTAAGGGAACCTTTCACCCTATTCTTTTTAAAAGTTGTATTTTTCAATTATGTCTTTTAGTTTACATATTCCTACGTTGGGATATATTCTTATATTTTTTTATTGATATAAATTTTATATCAAGTGATGAGATACCCGTTTCCCCCCATCGTCTCATTTTATGAATTTTAATGTGACGTCGTTAGGCTGTCGAATTTTTGTAAGGAAACTTCTTTACAGAATTTCAATTCTTTGGGTTAAACATCAACTTATTCATTATGTCGTGGTATGAATATGTGTGAATAACCTCTGATTGTTTTACACTTAATATCCCATTATATTGGTGTATTATTATTTTTCACACATAATTATGTTATTGATTTATCCCTAATCAAAGGATACCATCTTTATTAGGGATTTCATCTCAATTTACATTCCATTGAGACTTCAATGTTGTTACACACCAATTAGCACTTATATTGTGTATATACTATCAAATGGAATTTTATATCATGAATCCCTTTATTCACATGATATTATATAGTTTTGATTAATGTAATTCCTAAATTATTTGTATTCATGTGTATCTCATTCGGTTAGGAACCCTTTAACCAAAATATAGTTTTAAATGTTTAAAGATATATTATTCTAAATGTTTCCCATTAATTTTAAGGTTTTAAAAAATGGTTTTAATGATTTATTTATATAGACATTAATTTTTTCAAATGATAATTTATTTAAAAGTTTCAAAGTGGTGTATGACACTTTAATTCAAAAATCTCTTCATTAAATGTTTTAAATGATTTTGAAAATGGTTTGATAAAGAATTGATTATGTCAAAATAATTAAATGATGTGTTGTTATTGCAATGTATAAATGTTATCTTTCCATTATGATTGTCTTAATTGTTATAAATATGTTTTGGTTTTTGGGCATTTTTTATGTATATGGGTGGTTCTGTGATAAACCTAGGGCAGGTGAGCCCGGGATATCTCTCCAATGAATTGGGTAATGTGATGGAGGTACATGTTTTCTTTTCTCCTATGATATTTAGGGAATATACTATGATGGGTATTCCAAATGTGACTCCATATGTAGTTGTGATAGCTACAATGTAATTATGTTATAGATTCCTTAATATACCTTTATAATTTATGATACGTAGGTGTTGTTCATAAATATTATGATTTTATAAGGTATGTTATGATTGAAAATAATGGTTTCATTGATTTGTATTTAATGATGGGCTATTTTTTTACTTCCATATTTTATAACCCTTAATAAGGTTTGTATTCTCATGCCACTTTTTGAAATTTTTTCTACAGGACATAAAGATGAATAGGGTTAAGGATGGTATCATGGAAAAACCATGTTCTCTAAAACATGGAACTATACATGTTACTTTTTAAGAGTTTTTATTTTATGAAAAAAGGATACTGAGTAGTAGTGTCTACATGTAATATTCAAGTTGTTATGTAATAGTTATGGCCTAATTCTCTAATACTATAAACCTGAAAATATCCTCAATGTGAATTCTGGACATAATTCAAGATTATGTAATGTTTAAGGTCAGGTCCTTATAGTTAGTATCAAAGGTCTGTTTATATAACTTTAGAGGTTAGGGTATTCATTAAGAATAAGTGAAATAACCATAATGGTTACTATTTTAGAAAGATTCCTAGTTTTTTAATAAAGTTAATGAGTTTAAGATAACTTGAATAACTATATATTAGTATTTACCCTCCTCATAAGGTAATATATGATGAATTTATTGATATACTCACACTTACCTTTTTGGTTTTAGTAAATGGATTGATCTAGGAGGCACCAAAGTAATAGTGGGTGTGAAGAAAAATGTGATGGTTTTCAAAATGAGCCACTGAATTAAATGGTAGATACAATGAGAAATCTTTTGGTTATTCTCAACTTTCTATTAAGAGTCATGATTCACAACCTGAACTACAGTGGTTTTTATAAGGCATCATATATGTGAGAAACAAATCCCTTCAGAAGATAGGGTAATAATCATAAATGTATGTGTGTTAAAAAACCTATGTGTCAAGGATGTGGAAATAAACACCTAGGAAAATTCTTCAAAAGGATGAGAAGATGCTATAGATATGGGAATAATGGTCATAAAGAAAGAACATTCCATTTAAAAAGAAATCATATAGTAGACTATTGGAAAGAGAAAGAAGTTATTTCTGAGTAATCAATGAAATGTTTTAAATGTGGTGTTCATGGTCATTAAAAAACAAATTTCCTACGAAGAAGTTTCGGGAATGGTATCACCTGGATCATACAAATTTTTGTTTGTCAACACGTAATGCCATTCTGATAGAGAATGAAAAAACTGACAATGACCAATGAAAGGTGTGGATTATTTCTTAACTTATGTTTTTATAATATTGAATTTTAGGATATGACTCATGATTTAGTTTATATGAAAGAAGTATTTTAGAATAAGTTGTAAAGGAATGGATAATGGATAATGATAAACATTTAATGAGTATGAAGTTAACATATAAGGGATTCAAGAGTTATAGTTGATTTTAGGGTGGTGAAATAATTAAAAGTATTAAGCCTCTTTTGATGATGGGATTACATTAGAATACATTTTATAGTAAGTGTAACCCTGATGTCTGATATATGTAAATTTCATTCAAGGAATAATTATCTTCTTATTTGGGTATATAGTTATAAAGAACCATTTGGGTTTATATGATCCTTGAATTTTAGGAAATTAGAGGTTAATACATTTTGGGATGAAAAATGAAAGTTATTAGAAAAAAATTTTGGTTAAAATATGTAATGGTTATTTTTTTGAATTTATATTTTCTTGGGAATGTTATAAAATTTTATAGTTTTTGAAAAAGGGCAACACACAGACCGCGTGGCAACCCATCGCGTCGGACAGAGCTGCATGAATTAAACCCGCAACTAAAGTGCGATTGGTATTTGTCTCCTACCACTGGACTACATGGAGTCCCTGGTTAGTATAACTAATTTTTTTAACTTAGAAAATTTTATTAAAAAAAAAGTTGATATTGGGTTATCTATGAAAATAATTAATCTGTCATAGAGAATATGTGATTAGGTTAAATAATCTTCAATATTAGCCTTTATGAATAACTGGTGTTATTTGGAGATAAATGTTACGATTTATCATTGAAGATTATGTGATTAAATCCTTTTGATATTTGGGTTTCAATAATAGTTTGGATTACATTGAGAAACTTTCTGGAATAATGTTATTGAATGGCCTTGGTTGAACTTTGGGCATCGTTTGACAAATTATGGAGATTAAGAATATAATTTCTTTTGGTAAAAGATTATAGTTTTTGGGGATTATCTGATCTTATACTAACCAATTTTGGTTTTGGTTAATGTATAATGATAAGGGATATATATAGTTCATTTTATGTAGATTATGTGATACTCTTGAAGTTTATTCTAGCACTCCAGGTGTGACCAAGTCATCTGGAATATTTACCATTTTGAGAAAATATGTGTTTGTGGTAGAATTATATTAAAGGATGACACTCTACACGAAACATTAGTGTATTTATTTTCGATCATAGTCTTGTTATTAATAAATTTAATAAACTATATGAAAAGGATTTTGAAGAAATAAATTTATAAGCTCTCTTTTATCATCAGACTTTTACCCAACCACAAATTTATGGTATTGTGGTGGTTAACTTTTTGTGATCATGTTATCTATCTATATCTATTATTATATGAGAGTTATTTTCTCTTCCACATCCATGTCTTCATGGAATCGTAGTATCTATTTTCTAGACTAACCTTTTTTATATCTTTCTTTATTTTTAAGTGATAGTGTTGTTGACTCTTTTTCCGATGTGGGACATTCAATGATGTTTCTGGGAAAAATTTTAAAATTGTGAAACGTAATTACCAAAAGGGGGGATGGATGTAACATACTAGGTAAATAAAGAATATGACATATTAATATTTATTAATATTTTAAATTAATTATTAATTTTAATTTAAAGGTTATTTTATGTTATATGGCTTACCCGATACGTAACAACGAGTTTCTATGAAATCTTATGTAGCACACTAATAATATAATATTATTATTTTAAATAGTAGTTAAGGCCAAGACATTGTATTGGTGGGATTGAATAGAACTAACTAAAATATGATTATACATGTTTGTTAAATGTTTTTACATTTATCCAATAAATTTTACTTTCTTAACATAAGAAAAGAATTCTATTTTAATCATAAATACTCTAATATTCACTAAATGGTCGATTTACCACCTTTTGAGGGAGAAACTTCCTTAAATATAGTTTTGGTCACTTTTATATGTACTATATGACCAAATAAAATTTTTTTTAGAATCGGGACACCAAAATATACTTTTGGTAATTTTTCGGTATTTTTCTGATAAAATTCATTTTTTAATGAATTGTAAAAAATATTGTATTTTAATTCTAATCTACTTTTTAAACTAATTTATTAATATGGTTAAATAATTTTTGTAATTTGTTTTAAAGAATAAATAGATTATATTTTTACCATTTAATCTAATGGTTGTCATTGGAATTAATTTCACTATTAAATTGGACATAATCAAGTGCCAATATTTTGATAGATATTGAGTCTTAAAACATGCTATTTGTTTTGACAATGAGAATTAATTTATAATTAATTAATGCAAATTATATGTCTTTAATTTTGTAAAATGAAATCATTTTTGAATATGGAATATCATATATACCTTTAGCATAATTTCTGGTATTTTTCTGGAAAATATCAATCTTTGATGAATAGTGAAACCACTACGAAGTAGTTATAAAATGGAGTTTTTCATTTAAATGAAATTTTACCACTTCTGTGAATGGAATTTCAAAAATCCATTATACATGGTTATTAATAGTACAAAAAATTTGGTTCAATAAGATGAAAATAATTTTTGGTGAATAGTAACTTTTGAATTTTTTTACCACAGTTAATGATAATTAGGGTATCTCAAGGTAAAAATAATATTATAATAATTCAAAATTACCGTATCCAATGTCTTAACTTTATTGGTCATGTCCTTTTCGACCATGGGCATCTTGGGGTTGATTTTGGGACCACATGGAGCCACTTGGGAGTGATAATGACAGTTTATTTTAATTAACTTAATGTGAAGGCAAAAATGAAAAAAACAAATAACTTTTAGTAAATTAATTTTTAAATCAGGTTATCTAAGTTATAATTTCGACTATAAATATTATTTGGAAAAATAAATAAATTTCCTACATCATTTTATTTATTTTATAAATTTTATACTTCAAGTAAACAAAATTATATATGATACAAAACGATGCAGAGTTCACCACATTAATAAATAATTTAAATAAATAACATCATACATATTAAAATAACATCCAAAATCTATCAAATTCTTATTGGATGAATTTATTTAGACCACTAGAAATTGAATCTTCGACATTAATGAGTTTTGGACCTTTAGAATCCTAAAATCATTATATAATAAAATAATATTTTCATTGTTTCCAAACCCCCCTCCCCTTATAAAAAATCCCTTACCTCAAACCCATTACTCACACCTCTCAAGCCACTTAGATAATCCAAATCATACCTAAATAATATTTTAATATCCCTATCCTCTTTCTAGAATACTTACCTTAGGAATAAGTCACTCAAAGAAGTCCTTTTTGTTCAAACAAAAGGGAGTTACAAAAATTAAAGGTAACAGTTTCTCTTAGCTTATTTTATTTTATTTTACTTATAAAACCCCTAAAATCTTCTTATTAATTTATTTTATAACAAAAACAGTATCCTCAATATACTAGGATGTTGATATGAGATGGATTATAACTACACTTACACAGACATCAATATAATTGGTGAAAAACATACTGTTTCTGTGAATGGAAAAGTAACGCCTCACGAAATTATGATTGTTGAATTATCTCCTTCCGCCTATCATGGTGGCCATTAATATGGAAGTAATTTATAAATATTATATATATTTATATATTATTTCTATGTTTCCTTTATGCTTATATATTTTTCTTTTATATAATACCTTTATATTTTCCATTATGCGTAAACGCGATAATTTCATTTGAAGAAGTGCGGACAACCACCCCCTCAAAGTTATGTGACTGATTAATGACACATATGGGATGTATAAAGGATGGATATAATGATATTATATATGATATTATAAAATAATTATATTATACCTATGTATAATTATGTTTTAATTCCATTAAAATAAGAAATAAAAATGAATGTTGTGTTCATGCGTACGTATGGCTTACCGTCTCCATGAACGGTGCATTTCATTTCTTACCTCCGAATGTTATGTACTATTATAAATACATGTATATACTAGATAGATATGATATATATTATATCTAAATCATGAATATAATTCTTCATATAATGAAATTTTTACCATGTGAACAACTTCTAATTATAAAGTGTCCATTTTTGACATAAGGGCCAAATATCAACAAAATGACCATTATTAATTTAAATGATTACATATTGCTTATAAAATGAAAATAAGTGATATAAAACGAATAATAAACTTCAAAAAGGGTTCTTAATCAATTATAAACAAAATTAATTTTATTATTCAAGATGATCAAGGAACAAACAAGTCAAGTAAGGCAATAGGTAAGGTATTTCTTATCTCACTTTTAATTCCACGAGATTTCCATTATTCGCCACTAATTTATTTCATGTGGTGTATTGTGTACTGAAATTTGATATATATTATCATGATACTATTTATATTCAGGTTATTCTATGAATCATTTGGTGTTTATTAACTTTTTTTCATATGACATGATTGATTACAACGTCTTAAGGGATTTTCATCTCACTTTTTATTCTCAAGAGATTCATTCTATATTTGCAACAATTTTCTTTTGTTTAGAATTTATACATTCCATGATTTTATTCCTTGTGAAATATATATTTTTATGGGTATTTAGATCTCCATTTTATGATCCTTCTTTCATGGGGTGTATGTTTCATAAGTTACCATATCTGTAAGGGAACCTTTCACCTTATTCTTTTTAAAAGACTTATTTATTTGTTATGGATTTTTATTTAAATATTCTTATGTTGGGATATGTTATTCTATATCCTTATTTTTGTAAATTGTATTTCCAATTTATGAGATACCCTTTTTCTCTCTCATAAACTAATTTTATATATTTTAATGTGACGCTGTTAGGTTGTCTAATTTCTGTAAGGGAACTTCTTTACCCAATTTCAATTCTTTGTGTTAAAATTTTACTTATTCATTATGTCGTGCTATCAATATGTGTGGATAACCTATGATAGTTTTACACTTAATATCCACTTATATTTTGTGTATTATTATTTTTCACACATAATTATGTCATTGATTTATCTTTAATCTAAGGATACCTTCTTTATAAGAGATTTCATGCCAATTTACATTCCATTGAGACTTCAATATTGTTATGAACCAATTCAATCTTATATGGTTTATATACTCTCTCTGGAATATTATTTCATGAATACCTTTATTCTCATGATATTATAAAGTTTTGATTAATGTTATTCCTCAAATATTTGTATTCATGTGTCTCTCATTTGGTTAGGAACTCTTTAACCAAAGTATAATTTTAAATGTTTTAATGATTTATTATTCTAAATCTTTCTCAGTAATGTTCATGTTTTGAAAAATGGTTTAAATATTTATTTATATGGACACTAATGTTTTCAAATGATAATTTATTTAATTGTTTCAAAGTGTTCTTGGGCACTTTGATTAAACAATCTCTTTATTAAATGGTTTATATGATTTTGAAAATGGTTTGATAAAGGATTGATTATGTCAAAATATTTTAATGATATGTGGTGATTGCAATGTGGAAATGTTATCTTTCCTTTAAGATTGTTTTATGTGTTATTAATATGTTACGTTTTTGGGCCTTGTTTACGTATACAGGTGGTTCCGTGATAAAACTAGGGCGGGTGAGCCCGAGATTTCTCTACAATGAATTGGGTAATGTGAAGAAGGTAAACATTAATGTTTATACTAAGAGATTTAGGGACTATACTGTGATGGGTGTTCCAAATTTGACTCCCTATGTAGCTGTGATAGCTACAATGTAAGTAGGTTATGAATTCCATAAGTTGCATTTAATATTTATGATATGTTGGTGCTATGCGTAAATCTTATGATTTCGTTAGTTATGCTATGATTGAAATATATGGTTTCATTGATTTGTTTTTAATGATGGGCTAATGTTGTACTTCCTTATTTTATATCCAAAACTATGATTTTTATGCTCATCCCAAGTTTTTTAAATGTTTTCTATAATATATAAAGATGAATAAGGTCAAGAATGGGTTAAAATAAAAGTCATTCTATTTAAGACATGGAAGTAGACATGTTTTTTTAAGTGTTTTTATTTTATGAAAAAAAGGACACTAAGTAGTAGTGACCAAATTTAATATTCAAGTAGTTATGTAATAGTTATGGCCGAATTCTCAAAAATTCTAAACCTAAAAAGATCTTCAATGTGAATTCTTGACATAATTCATGAATATGTAATGTTAAAGGCTGGGTCCTTATAGTTGGTATCAGAGGTAGGTTTAGATAACTTTAGTGGAAAGGGTATTCTTTAAGCATATGTGACATAACCATAATGATTAGGATTTTTGAAAGTGTTATATTTTTTTAATAAAGTGATTGAGTTTATGATAACATGAATATGTATATCTTAGTATTTAACCACCTCATAAGATATTATATGATGATTTTATTGATATACTCAAACTTACATTTTTGGTTTTATCAGAAGGCTCGATCTAGTTAGCACCAAAGTAACAGTAGATGTGAAGAAAACCGTGATGGTTTTCTAAATGAGCCATTGAATGAAATGGGATCAATAATGAGAACCCTTGTGGTAATACTAAACCAAAAATCTGGAGTCATGATTCACAACCTAAACCTTAGTGATTTTTATAAGGCATCGTATATGCGAAAAACAAATCCCTTGAGATGTTCATGTAATAATCATAATGGTATGAATGTTCAAAAACCTATGTGTTATTGATGTGGAAAGAAACGCCTAGTAAAATGTATCAAAGGGATGGGAAGATGCGATTGATGTGGGAATTAAGGTCATAGACCAAGAACCTGCCATGAAAAAAGAAAGCATACAGTTAACTCTAGGAAAGGGAAATAAGTTCTTTATGAGGGATCAATTAAATGATTTAAATTTGGTGTGTATTGTCATTATACAAACAAATGTCCTACAAAGAAGATTTGGGAATGAGATCACTTGGATCTTATAATATTTTTTGTCAACACCTAGAGTCATTTCGATTGAGGATGATGACACTAACAATGAACAATTAAAGGTATGGATTATTTATTAACATATGTTTTGATATTATTGAATCTTAGGATATGATTCATGATTTTGTTTATAGTAAAGAAGTATTTTATAATAATATGTAATGGAATGGTTTATGTATCATGAATAATGTTCAATATGTATGAATTAAACATATAAGGTATTCAGGAGTTATGTTAGATTTTGGGATGGTGAAATACTTAAACGTATTAAAGGTCTTTTGATGATGGGATTAAATTAGAAATTTTTTTATAGTATGTGTAAACTAGAATATTGATATATGAAAATTTTATTCAAGGAATAATTATCTTTTCTTTTTTGGATATAGTCATACAAAACCATTTGGGGTTAAATAATCCTTGAATTAGAGGCAATTACAGGTTAATACATTTTGGGATAAAAAATGAAAGTTATTAGATAAACATTGTGGTTAATGTTTGTTATGTTTATTTTTGATGAATTTATCTCTTTTTGGAATGTTATAAAATTATTTAGTTTTTGAAATGAGACAACACACAGACCGTGTGACAACCCGTCGCATCAGACAATGTGGCGGGAATCAAACTGACAACTAAAGTGCGATTGGGATTTATCTCCTACCACTACACTATGTGAAGTACCTGGTTATTATGACTAATTTTTTTAGTTATATTATTTTATGAATAAATAATAAGTTTATTATGGGATATCTATGAAAATTATTAACCTTTCATGGAGAATATGTGATTAGGTTAATTACTTTTCAATATGAGACATTAAGAGTAACTGATGTTATTTGGTGATAAATGTTAAGATTTATCTTGGAAGAATATGTGATTAAATTCTTTTGAGATTTTTGTTTCAATCTTAGTTTGGATTACATTGAAGAAAAATATGGATAGTTGTTTATTAAGTGGTCTTGGTTGACCTTTGGGTATTGTTTGACAAAATTTGGGGATTTGGAGTTGTTTTTTTTTGTGAAAGATCAACCTTTTTTAGGATTATCTGATCTTCTACTAACCATATTTTGTTTTGGTTGATGTCTAAAGATAAGGTATATATATATAGTTCAACTTTTTTAGATTATTTGATACTCTAAAAGTTGATTCTAGCACTTTCGGTGTGACCAAGTCATCTTGAATAATTGTCGTTTTGAGAAAAGATGAGTTTGTTGTAGAATTTTATTCAAGGATGGCACTCTACAGGAAAAGTAAGTATATTTCCTTGTGATATTATTCTACATATTAATAAAATTCATCAACCCTATGAAAATTATATTGATGTAAAAAAATTATAACCTCTCTTTCATCATTAGATATTTACCTAGCCACAAATTTATGGTATTGTGGTGGTTAACTTTCCGTGATAAGTTCTCTATATCTCTCTATTAATCTATGAGAGTTAGTTTCTCGTTTATATTCATGTTTTCATGGAATCCTAGTTTCTATTGTCTCATGTGATCTTTTTATATGTCATTCTTTATTTTAATGTGATAGTTTTATTAACTCTTTTTCCGATGTGGGACTTTCAATGATATTCTGAGCTCGATTTTAAAATTACGAGGACACAATTCCCAAAAGGGGGGAAGGATGTAACATCTCAGGTAAATAAAGAATATGAATTTTTCATATTTATTAATATTTTTAAATTAATTATCAATATTACTTTAATGGGGATGCTACGTTCTATGGCCTACCCGATAGGGAACAACAGGTTTCTTTGAAATCAAATGTTACACACTAATAATATAATATTATTATTTCAAACAACAGTTAAATCCTAGTCGATGTATCAGTGGGAATGAATATAAATAACTAAAATATTATTATACATGTTTTTTAAGGTTTTCACATTTATCCAATTAATGTTAGAGACTTAAAATACGGGTAGAATTTGATTTTAAGCATAAATATTCTTATATTCACTAAAAGGTCAATTTTCCACCTTTTAATGGTGAAACCTCCTTAAATATAGTTTGGGCCATTTTTATATGTTATATTTGACCAAATAAAATTATTCATTAAAATGGGGACACCAAAATTTTCTTTGGGTATTTTTTTTTAATTTTTCTGATAAAATTCATTTTTTATAGAATTGTGAAAAATACTGTATTTTAATTCAAATTTTATTTTTAATCTAACTTATTAATATGGTTAAATTATTTTTTTAATTGGTTTTAATGTTTAATTAGATTATATTTTTACCATTTAATCTAATGGTGGTCATTTAAATTAATTTTACTTTGAAATTCAACATAAGCAAGTGCTAATCTTTTGATAGATATTGTTTCTTTAAAACACGCTATTTGTTTTGACAATGAAAATTAATTTTAAATTAATTAATGAAACTTCTATTTTTTGAATTTTTTAAAATAAACATAATTTTTTAATTAGAAATATGAAATATATCTTAGGCTGAATTTTTGGATTTTTTCTAAAAAACATCAATTTTTGAAGAATAGTGAAACCAATAAGCCGTAGTTAAAAAAATGACATTTTCATTGAAATGAAATTTTACCTCTTCTATGAATGGAATTTTAAGAATTATAAATATATGGTTATTATTATTAAGTACAATTTGGTTCAATAAGATGAAATTTTTTTTCCTGAATAGTAACTTTTGACTTTTATTTTCCACGGTTAAAGATAAATAGGGTAATTTAAGGTAAAATTAATATTATAATCATATACAATTACCTTAACACATTTCATAAACTTATTGGATGAGTCAGGTTTCACCATGGGCATCATTAGGTCGATTTTAAGACCCCATACAGCCACTTGGGAGTGATAATAACACTTTATTTTAATTATCTTAAAGGAAAGGCGAAAATGACATCAACAAATATCATTTAGTAAATTAATATTTACATGGGGTTATATAACATATATTTTCTACTATAAATATTAATTGGAATGATAAAAATATTTCCTAAATCATGGTATTTTTTTTATAATTTTTAGACATTAAATAAATAAAATTATTTATGACACAACGACGATGGAATGTTTCCCTCATTAATAAATCATTTAAATAAATAAGATTAAAAATATTTAAATAACAATAAAAACCTATCCAATTATTATTTGATGAATTTCTTTCTACCATTAGTCATCTTAAATTTTACCTTAATTAAATTTGGACCTTTAGAAACTGGAAATCCTTATATAATAAAATAATATTTTCACACTTTCATAAAGAACCCCTCTGCCCCTTATAAAAATCAATCACCTCCAACCCATTAGTCAAACCTCTTAAGCAACATGGCTCGTCCATACCCTTCCCAAATAAGATATACAGATCGATATACTTCTCATTCAACCCTTAACGTAGGCTGAATTCACTTCAATAATCGTTTTTGGTTCAATCCAAAGAGACTTACCGAAATTAAAAGTAATAGTTTCTCTTATCTTATTTTATTTTATTTCACTTATACAACCCCTAAAATCTTTTTATTACATTATTTTATAACACAAATAGTATCCCCAATATACTAGGATGTTTTTATGAGAATTATTAGAACTAAACATAAACACACCTCCATATAAAGGGTGAATAACATACTATTTCTGTGAATGGAAAACTAATACCTCACAAAATGATGATTGTTCGATCATATCCTACCACCTCTCATGGTAGCCGTTATGATGGATGTAATTTTTATATGATATATATATTGTGTTTATTGTTTCTATATACTTCTATATTTTACTTTTATATCATACCTTTATGGTTTCCATTATAGGTAAACACAAAAATTTAATTTGACGAAGTGCGGACTACCACTCCCTCAAAGTGATATGACTTGTTAATGCCATATGTGGGACATATAATGAATGGTGTTAATGATATTATATATGGTATTATACTGGAATTATAATATACCTATGTATCATAATGTTTTAATTCCATTAAAATATTTAATATAAATGAATGTAGTGTCCATGCGTACGTACGACTTACCGTCTCCAGAAACGGTGCATTTCATTTCTTACCTCCAAATGTTATGTACTATTATAAATACATGTATATAATTGATATATATGATATATATGATATCTGAATCACTATTATAATTCTAGATTTAATGAACTTTTGACAATGTGAACAACTTGATATTATAAGAAGTCCATTTTTGACTCAAGTACCTAATATCGGAAAAATGACCAATATTAATTTCAATGATTACATATAGTTTATAACATTGTAATAATTGATATAAAAGAAATAATTAACTTTAAAAGGGTTCTTAATCAATTATAAATTAAAATAATTTTATTATTAAGGAATATCAAGGAACAAACAAGTCAAGTCGGACACGAGGTAAGGGATTTCTTATATCACTTTTAATTCATTGAGATTTCCATTGTTCGACACTAATTTATTATATGTGGTGTATTTTGTACTACCAATTGATATATATTATCACGATCCTCTTTATATTCATGTTATTATAAGAATCATTTAGAGGTTATTATTTTTTGTTCATATGGCTCGATTGATTAAAACGTGGTAATGGATTTTCATGTCAGTTTTTATTCCCTTGAGATTCATGCTATATTTTCCACTATTTCCTTTTGCATGGCGTATGTACTACCCATAATTTTTATTCCTTATGTAATATAGTTTAATTTATTTTATTTACATGTTAATTGTAATATCATTCTTTCATGGTTGGTATGTTTCATAAGTTACCAAATCAGTAATGGAAACATTCTCCCTATTATTTTAAAAAGACTTCTTTTTTTGTTATGTCTACTAATTTACATATTCCTATGTTTTGAAATGTCCTTATATATCCTTATTTATGTAAATTTTATGTCTATGTAATGAGATAACCTTTTTATCCCTCATCAATTCATTTTATGAATTTTAATGTGACGTCGTTAGGTTGTCAAATTTCTATAAGGGAACTTCATTACCAAATTTAAATTCATTGGCTTAAACTTATTACTATTCATTATGTGATGCTATGAATATGTGTGAATAGCCTATAATTTTTTTACACTTAATATCCACTTATATTGGGTGTATTATTATTTTTTACACATAATTATGTTATTGATTTATCCTTAATCTATGGATACTGTCTTTATATGGGATTTCATCTAAATTTACTTGCCATTGAGAGTTCAATGTTGTTATGTACCAATTCACTATTATATGGTGTATATAATATCTTTTGGCATATTATATCATCAATACCTTTATTATCATGATATGGTAAATATTTAATTAATGTTATTCATTAATTATTTGTATTCAAGTGTCTCTCATTTGGTTAGGAACTATTTTACCAAAATATCATTCTAAATGTTTTAAAGATTTATTATGCTAAATCTTTCTCATTAATGTTAATGGTTTAAAAAAAATTAATAAGGATTTATTTATACAGACATAAATGTTTTCAAATAATTTATTTTTACCAGTTTCAATATGGTATGGGACACTTTGATTCAAAAATCTCTTTATTAAATGTTTTAAATTATTTTGAAAATGTTTTGATAATGAATTTATTATGTCAAAATAAATAAATGATGTGTTGTAATTGCAATGTGGAAATGAAATATTTAATTTATGATTTCTTTAACTGTTATGAATATGTTATTATTTTTGGTAATTGTTTATGTATACGGTTGGTTTCGTGATAAACCTAGGGCTGGTGAGCCTGAGATAGCTCTCCAATGCATTGGGTAACGTGACAGAGGTAAACATTAATGTTTCTCCTAATAGATTTATATAATATACTGTGATGGGTATTCCAAAGGTGAATCCCTATGTAACTGTGAATGCTACAATGTATGTATGTTATGAATGCCATAAGTTAAATTTATGATTAATGATATGTGGGTGTTATTAATAAATATTATGGTTTCGTATGGTATGTTTTGATTGAAAAGTATGGTTTAATTGATTCGTATTTAATGATGGGAAAATGATTTAATTTCTTATTTTATAACCCCTAGTGATATTTTTATGCTGATACCATGTTTTTGAAATATTATCTACATGAATTAATGATGAATAAGATTAAGGATAGGATGAAGGAAAAGTCATGCTATCTAAAACCTGGAACTAGACATGTTTCTTTTTAAGAGTTTTTATTTTATGATAGAACTGTGTACTGAGTAGTAGTGTCTACAAGTAATATTCAAGTTGTTATGTAGTAGTTATGTCCTAATTCTCCATAACTCTAAATGTGAAAATATCCTCAACGTGGATTTTTGAAATAATTCAATATAATGTAATGTTTAAGGCTGTGTCCAAATAGTTGGTATTAGAGGATAATTTAGATATCTTTAGAGGTTAGGGTATTCCTTATGCATAAGTGACATAAGCATGATGGTTTGGAATTTACAATGTGTCATAGTTTTTTTAATAAAGTTAATGACTTTAAGATAAATTGAATAATTATATCTTAGTATTTTTTCCACATAAGATATAATATGATGATTTTATTGATATAATCACACTTGCATTTTTTGTTTTAGTAATTGGATGGATCTAGCAGCCACAAATGTAATAGTGGATGTGTAAAAAACTATGATGGTTTCTTGAATGAGCCACTGAATGAAATGGGACTACAATGAGGACTCTTCTTGTTATTCTCAAACAACTATCTATAGTCTTGATTGACTAACTAAACCTTAGTGATTTTTATAAGGAATTTTATAATTGAGAAACAAATCCATTCAAAAGTTTGGGTAATAATCATAAAGGTATGTGTGTTCAAAAGCCTATATGTCAAGGATGTGGAAAGAAACACCTTGGAAAATGCATCAAAGGGATGGGAAGATGCTATAGACGTGGTAATGAAGGTCATAAAGCAAGAACCTACCATGGAAAAAGAAAGCATACAGTTGACTCTATGAAAGTGAAAGAAGTTCATTCTGAACGATCAATTGTATGTTTAAAATGTGGTGTGCATGGTCATTACACAAACAATTATCATATGAAGAAGTTTCAGTAATGGGATCACCAGGATCGTATAAATTATTGTTTTTCAACACCTAAGTCCATTTCTATTGAGAATGAAGAAAAGAACAATGATCGATGAATGGTATGGATTATTCATTAATATATTTTTTGATATTATTGAATCTTAGGATACGATTCATGATTTGTTTTATAGGAAATAATTATTTTAGAATAAGTTGGAATGGAATGGTTAATAGAATATTGAAGAACATTGAATTAGTATGAAGTCAACATATAAGGTATTCAAGAGTTATGGTAGATTGTAGGATGGTGCAATACTTAAAAGTATTAAGGCTCTTTTGATGATGTTATTACATTAAAATACATTTTATAGTATGTGTAACTCTGAAGTTCGATATATGAAAATTTTATTCAAGGAATAATTATCTTTTCTTCTTTGTATATGGTTGTAAAGAACGATTTGGGTTTATATGATCCTTTAATTTGAGGAAATTATAGGTCAATATATTTTGGGATGCAAAATGAAAGTTATTATATAAACATGATCGTTAAAATATGTTATGGTTATTTCTGATGAATTTATCTCTTTTTCGGAATGTTATAAAATTATATAGTTTTTTAAAAAGGACAACACACAGACCACATAACAACCCATCACGTCAGACAAAGCTGCAGGAATCGAACCCACAACCAAAGTGTGATTGGGATTTATCGCCTACCAGTAGACTACGTGAACTCGATCGTTAGTATGACTAATTTATATTAGTTATTTTAAAAATAAATAATTATTTTATTTAGGGTTATCTATGAAAATTGTTAACCTATCATGAAGAATATGTTATTAGGATAAATACATTTTAATATGAGGCTTTAAGAGTAACTGATGTTATTTGGAGATAAATATTAATATTTATCTTGGAAAACTATGTGATTAAATTCTTCTGCGATTTGGGCTTAAATATTAGATTTTATTACAGTGAATAATCTTATGGACAATAGTTTATTGAATGGTCTTGGATAAACATTGGGTACAGTTTGACAAATTTTGGTGATTAAGAATAGTTTTTCTTTTGTTAAAATATTACCCTTTTGTAGATTATCGGATCTTATACTAACCAGTTTTGGGTTTAGTTGAGGTATAAAGATAGGGGATATATATAGTTAATCTTTATTAGATTATTTGTCACTCTAGAAGTTGATTCTGGCACTTTAGGTGTGGCCATGTCAACTTGAATAATTACCATTTGGAGAAAAGACGAGTTTGTGCTAGAATTTTATTAATGGATGACATTGTTCATGAAAAGTAAGAGTATTTCCATAAGATCTTATTCAAGTTATTAATAAAATTCATCAACTCTATTAAAAGTGATTCTCTGTTCTATGGCTTCCCTGATAAGAAACAATAGGTTTCTTTGAAATCTTTCCTTTTACACTAATAATATAATATTATTATTTTAAATTTTATTTAATGCCTTGTATTTGTATTGGTGGGAATGAATAAAACTAACTAAAATAATATTACACATGTTTGTTAAATGTTTTTATATTTATCAAATAAAATTTGAAGGCTTAAAATAAGAAAAGAATTCAATTTTAAGCATAAATACTCCAATATTCACTAAAAGGTCAATTTACTACCATTTGATGGCAAACCCTCCATAAATATAGTTTTGGTCACTTTTGTACAACATATTTGACAAAATAAAATTCTTCTTTAGAATCAGGTCACCAAAATATACTTTGAGTAACTTTTTGGTATTTTTCTGATAGAATTCATTTTTTAATGAATTGTGAAAAATACTATATTTTAATTCAGATAACCATTTTAATATAATTTATTAATATCGTTAAATTATATTTTTAATTGTTTTTAAATTTTAATTATATTATATTTCTAACATTTAATCTAATGGTGGTCATTGGAATTAATTCAATTTGAAATTAGACAAAAACAACTGTCAATATTTTGATAGATATTATTCCTTAAAAACACACTATCTGTTTTGACAAAAGGTTAATTCAAATTATATGTTTTGAATTTTGTAAAATAGGAATCATTTTTGAATTTGGAATATCAAATATAGCTTTGGATGAATTTTTGGTATTTTTCTGAAATACGTAAATTTTTTATGAATAATGAAACCACTAAGTAGTAGTTTAAAAATTGACTTTTTCATTTAGATGATATTATACTGCTTCTATGAATGGAATTTTGAAAATCCGACACACATGGTAATTATTAGTCTGTAACCCGTGGTTCAATAAGAAGAAAATTATTTTTGGTCAAAAGTCACTTTTGACTTTTATTTATCGCAGTTTCAGTTAAATAGGGCAATTCAGGGTAAAAATAATATTATAATAGGAAATAAATTAACTTAACACTTGACATAACCTTATTGGATTATTAATTTGTGTCCATGGGCATCTTTGGGTCGATTTTGGGACCCCATGGAGCCACAAGGGAGTGATAATGACACTTTATTTAATTAACTTAAAGTAAATGCAAAAATGACATAATCAAATTCTTTTAGTAAGTTAATTTTTACATATGGTTATATAAGTTATCATTTATACTAAAAATATTAATTTGAAATTTAAAAATATATTCTAAATCATGGTATTGGTTATATAATTTTTACACAAAAAAATAAATAAAATTATTTATGACACAAAAACAATATAGTGTTTTCTTCATTAAGAAACCATTTAAATAAATAATATTATAAATATTAAAATAACATCTGAAACCTGTCCAATTATCATTGGATTATTTTATTTCTACCTTTAGACATCTTATATTTTCAATTAATGGGTTTTGGACTTTTAAAACATAAAATAATTATATAATAAAATAATATTCTCACACTTTCCTAAAAAAACCTTCCTTCCCCTTATAAAAAGAACTCACCTCTAACCCATTGCTCACACCTATCAAGCCCATTTTCCCATCTATTCCCTACCCATATAAGATCTAAATATCCTTATCCTCCTCCTAGAATCCTTACCTTAGGTACAAGTCACTTAAAGAAAGCCCTTTGGTTCAAACCCATGGGAGTTACCGAAATTAAAGGTAACAATTTCTCTTATCTTCTTTTTTTAGCTGAGTTATAAAACCCCTAAATACTTTTTATTAATTTCGTTTATAAAAACACTAGTATCCTAAATATACTATGTTGTTTTTATGAGAAGTATTATATCTACACTTACCCATATTTTTATCTATTTGTTGAAGAATAAATTGTTTCTGTTAATGGAAAACCAACGCCTCACAGAATAATGATTGTTCGATTATCTCCTACCGCATCTCATGGTGGCCATTAAGACTGAACTAATTTATATATGATATATATATTATTTCAATATTTTCTTTATACTTCTGTATTTTTTATAGCATAACATTATGATTTTTTATGCGTAAACGCGATATTTTCATTTGATGAAGTGCGGACTACCGCCCTCTCAAAGTGATATGGTTTTAAGGATTTATTTATAAGGACATTAATGTTTTCAAAAGATAATTTATTTAAATGTTTCAATGTTTTATGGGACACTTTGATTCAAAAATCTCATTCTTAAAAGTTATAAATGATTTTGAAAATGGTTTGATAAAAATTGATTATGTCAAAATCTTTAAATGATGTGTTGTGATTGCAATGTGAAAATGTAATCCTTCATTAATTATTGATTTATGTTTTATGGATATGTTATGTTTTTTAGAATTGTTTACTGATACGGGTGTATCTGTGATAAACCTAGGGCGGGTGAGCCTGATATATCTCTCTAATGCATTGGGTAACGTGACAAAGTTAAATGTTAATGTTTCTCTTAAGAGATTTAGGGAATATACTGTAATGGGTATTACAAATGTGACTCCCTATGTAGGTGTGATAGCTATAATGTAAGTATGTTATGAATTCCATAAGTTACCTTTATGATTTATGATATGTGGGTGTTATTCATAAATATTATGATTTTGTAACATATGTATGATTGAAACGTATGGTTTCATTTATTTGTATTTAATGGTGGGATAATGTTTTACTTCCTTATTTTATAACCCTTACTGAGATTTTTTTGCTCATCCTATATTTTTAAAATGTTTTCTATAGGACAAAAATATGAATATGGTCAATGATGAGATTACGGAAAAGTCATGTTGTCTAAAACATGGAAGTAGCCATGCTTCTTTTTAAGAGTTTTTATTTTATGTGAAAAATGGATACTCATTAGTAGTGTCTACATGTAATATTCATGTTGTTATGTAATCGTTATGACCTAATTCTCTAAAACTTAAAACTTGAAATGATATTCTATATGAATTCTTGAAATAATTAAATATTATATTATGATTAAGGCCCAATCCTTATATTAATTACCCAATAAAACACATCATTTGTTTCTTAATGTTGACATGATGTATGGAACTGTGTAAGGTTTTACATTAATTGTTCTATATAAAATTCTTGCATCAGAAAGAAGTTGAATGTCCATGCATCGGTAGATACCGATGATGAGAAACCATATTCATAAACAACTTCATTAAATATAAACCATATTGATGGAGAGATATTTTCAATTCAAGAATGCCCCCAGATCTGGAAAATGTATTTTGACTAAACATTCAGGATCCCAATATAAAGGAGAACAAAAGACCCAAATATCAACAATTATGGGTCAGGGATTCTTCTTATCTCCCTATAGAATAAAATCTTACATTATTACTTTTTATTATCAATAGAATTCCCTAATAAAAAGCTAGAATATCATTCCCTTATTAAAGGAATGAACTCACACTCCAAATACCAATGGAATACTTGTCGTGAGAGTTAATTCAGAGTTGGTAACAAAATTGATTAATGGGGATTATGCCATCGGAAAAGATTATATAATCCTAACGCATGACTATATATAAATATTAATGGAAATATTCCCCTCAGAACCAACATTTTCTCACATCCCATAGTCACAAAATTCCAATGTTTATTCATTGTAAAATACAGCTACAACTCTAGAATATCCAAACCATGGTGAAACATTCATTATCATTTCCCAAAGTTTGATGGTGTCCCCTTTTCTTCAAGTCATAACATTAGAAATTAATGAATCCAATCCCATACCTGGTCTATATTTCCCTATAACTTTTTGGATGATGTAAATCATGGAATACCTATAGGATAGAGTTCTCCCACTAGGTAGTGTTGGAAAAAATAAAATATGTTGGCGAGCATATATCTTCACACATTATGATAGATAAAATCACCAAAAATACATATATAGATGAAAATTTAATGGATTAATTCATAGATGTTTTGATTTTTAATAGACTATGGATATTATAAAAGAATAAAATGTAAGAAACTATGGTGACCACCAGTCTGGGTATATGATTTCTGATCAAATCATATGTCTTTGATACTTATGGACATCGATGACTAAATATTTCATAAAATTCAAAAAATGCCATTCATTCTATATGCTTGCCAACATCATCAATAAACACCAAATGATTCTAAATAGAGTAAAATATTCATTGCCATTTCTTATATGGGGAATTTATGTTGCAGATCCACACCATATAACAATGACAAGAAGTTAAAATAAATCCCGAAAACTAACGATTTCATCTCCAAATAGGGTCAGAAAATACCCATCAATGATTTTAGTGATGAATGAATTATTAGATTCATAAAAGATATAATTTTTACTAGATTTCCTATCTCTTATAATATATTTATGGAAAACAGAACAGATTTATTTTCCACTAAACTGAAAAAACAATATCAGATATACAATATCTAATCCAACCATTTATACCATTATCATACATCAGTTAATGGACAAATATAGGATTTCAACAATACCTTGTCAAAGATTCTCCCGAATATGGTGGAAAATGATTAAAAGTTTAGGAATTAAAATATAATAAATATCTTATGTTCTTACTAGACTACAACCTATGCGACCATATGGGAAACACATAATCATTGGTATACAAAACCGAAGTAGAATTTCCCATTTAGGATCAATTTTCATCACCACAAATTCCAATATTTGATTAGCTATTTAAAGATGATCAATCCTATAATTGACTGGATGAATTGAAGTGACTAGAAGAAATAATATTTCTTACCTTTAATCACATGTAATTATTTAAAAATTGGATAGTATGTGCCTTTAATAAGAAAGTCCACCCCTATTAATCCATCCATGGAAAAATTGTACTTGTCATTAAGACTCAAATGTTACGTGGAAAGAGGCATCCATAGCTTGATCTAAAGTTGTAAGGACCTAACTCCCTTACAATGGTGTAATATAATAGGAATTATTTCATGATATCAATGGATGTGAATTTCATTATGACTCAAAACAAATAAATAATCCTAGAGAAGTATTTTTGTAATCACATGACACCATTCTTCTATGCTTTAGAACATTAAACCACATAGCACAATATATCATCTCGACTGTAATACATTAAATTGAGTAATAATTATTTGTCGCATTATCATAAAAGAAATGAAATAATATCCAAGATGCATGATGTTAAAATTGTTGAACCATTATCCTCTTTTAATGATGATAAATTCTTGGCCATATGGTGCTCGTTGAATGTCCTAAAAACAGTAGGAAACTATTAATATTTATGGAATGAAATTAAACTAATTGTCTAGTGTCACTCTTATTCAAAATTACGAACTCCCCAGTATAACATGAGTTGACACACTTCATGGTCCTTCCATTATGGGCCCCATTCTCAAATGTAACTCCCAATAACATCCCTCTAACAACATAGTGGGTAAAGATACCCTCTTGGCCAGACATGTGGATGGAATGATGATAAGAACTCATAATTAAGCCCTACTCACATAATTTTTATACCATATTGGCACATGGAACACATTATAGGTATAATCATTCACATTATCATGCCCTTATCATAGGATATTAAAATACATGACCTATATCCTTGTTTCATAATGATGAACTGCATAATCATTCCCGAACAATGTGTGGCTTGATTGTCATTCCAATAAGATACAAATTGACATTAAGATATCATATCTTGGGCCCATCCACAATGAAAAAAATCCCAATTTTCCTTATGTAGGAATTAGAATTGAACATGGAATATTTCAAGAACCACATTTTTCATTATTCTCATTTTAAGAGATACATAGTGACACCAGAAATATCTTATCATGGGTTTATCCATAATAAAAAACAAGGACATTTTCCCCATTATTTTCCTTGTATATGGTTCATACCACCATAGAAAAAATTTCCAAAATTCCATGTTTCTAGATTATCACTATCATGAGATAAATAAAAATACCTAAACCTCATGTCTTAGGCCGAACCACTATTCTAGAAAATATCAATGCCCAATTATTAAGAAGTAAAAACCTAAAAAATGTTGGGAATTGTTTTGAATAACTATATATTTATTGATTATTACTCTAGAAAGATACATTTTGAATCATGGGTCTTATACTCTAGTATAACAGAAATATTAATTTTCATGCTGGGTGACCCATGTCCTCAACACCTTATGTTAAACTACATTGCCAATGTACACACCAAATGAATTTTAACTGCATAAGAGTCTAAGAAATATGTATTTCTTGATTCTCATCCCAATGATATATATAGTTATTCTAATATTATACCCTATTTCCCATCCACTCTAATAATATAAATTTCCATATCCATCAATTGTGTTATATTTGTGTTGGGAAGGAAACCTTTTTCATTCCTTGTTACTCATACCGAGGATAACTTGTGTGAGTTTAAGAGTTTTTATAAAATAATTATCTATGTAAGTATTCAATATAATTTAAAATTTTGGGTTAACATGATCCAATCCTAAAGACCACAAAATGGACACCATATGTCCTAATATCATGATAATAAACTACATAAGGTCTTGTAGAACTATGTATTTCTTGATGCTCATATTACTGAGATATGTTGGGATGTTCATATCTTCAATCCTAGTCCCAGTTGCCAAAGGATACATGAAATTCCCCCCAATATCCCATGTACGTGACATATCTCCAAGATGGGATCCAATATGGGTTCCCACCATATATATTTACACGTATTAAAAACCATTTTGCCTCAAAAAATGAATTCAATCAGTGTTGGTGGTCTTTATTATTTGATCTATATATAGATTGATTTTTTCTCTAAGAATATACATAGTGATGTGAAGGTTACATACCCTAGACTAAATACAATAATTCCTTTAACTACAATAAATACACCTTATTCCTCATGAAATGATGTTAAATTTGGTGGATAATGTCCTGACTACATGATTTTAAACTATATAGTACCTCGGGACTATTTGTGGATTGATTCACAGTGTAGTTAGAAACCTAGTGACACATAGGCCTCATATCATAGTCCCATCCATGGGGTAATGGAAAATGTACCTTCTCATGTATTTTTACAATGATCTATGCATGCTCTTTTAATTAGGGTCCCCTTATTCGGGGGTCCACCATGGAAATAGAGATTTATAAATGCTACATATGAGTCATATTTATATAAGGGATTTTAGAATTCATGGAAATATTTATTCAAATGTTTCTATTATACTTGTATGATATCTATTCTACATTAAATACTCATAATCATGAAACCATGAGAACTATATCATATTTCTCCAGCTTTCGGTGAAGGAATATATGATACCAAAGGAAACATTTCTTGATAATAGTATAATATGCCCAAGATTGGTTTTCATAAAATATCCCAAAAATGGGTTTTCAGCCAAACAATTAAACAATTGAATATTATGTAATACCAAGAGTTTGATATTTTTATAATATTACAGAAAACTATTTTTTTAATCAGTGGTAACATCAACCTTGGGAGAAGCCTCTTCTATCACTATATAATTGGTGAAAATATGTTGGAAACCATAATTTGAAAAATCCTACAATCCTCTCCTACAAAGATATCCCATATCCTTTCTACTAATATTAGAACCCTTAATAAATTGGTTTAAAATATTCTTAATTATGGTTCTGTGTATGGAAAAAGTATCTTTGAATAGTATGAAACATAACACCTATCATTTAAATAATATCATGTTTCTCATCGTATGACCAAAAATATATGACACTATATTTTCTATGCAAGGATCTAACCTGTATAGGGATCAAGTTCCTTGACTTATTTGGTGTTTTTGACTTGAAATGAACCTCAATTTTTCAGGTATTTAAATTCTAAAAAACTAGACCATGTATCTAGAAAAATCATAATATTAATAAACATCCGTCATCCATCGAATATTGATTATTAGAATTATTGAGAACTCATTTACCAGAATGTGACATAATACTCCCCAATTGGCTTTGCATAAGTCACCCAAAAAATGGAAGAGTTTATAGAAGGATACCACTATTTGACTATACAAAAACATTCCCTAGTTGGATCTTCATAAGGTAGCCCATAAAGTAGGTTTTTCAACCAATTGTAATTATATCCTAAGGAGAGACCTAATATACTTTGATTGAACCTTTCCCCATACAAAACATTTGATCTAGAAATACATATATTAAAACTTAAAACATACTGTTTTTCATTTTCGAATATGATGGTACATTCCTAGATAGATTACCCAAAATGGGAGAATCATTAACCATTCAGTCAATACTAATTTCATAAATTTATATATCCCATAATTCCCTTACTGTATGAATTTAAACTACATATCATTATTACTATGATGTTCAACTTTAATCTACACATAACCACATCCTCCCCATAAAACAATAAACTACATGGTTAATGTCTATGTTTCATTACATTATTGTTCATGGTGTTTCAACCACTATCTTGAAAGTTCATTCCTCCAATCAATTATCATTTTACAAATTGTATCATTATTCACTCGATCCCAATTCATGTTTGACCAGTTTCTAATTCGGGGCCAACTCCAATATATGATCTCTTTTCATTCCCAAACACCTCCCATTGGAAAAACCACTCCCCGTGGTGTTGAGAATCCATCATATCCATAATATGTCTAAGGTAATTATGAATATAATTTTGGAAGAACATATAACTCCTTTTCTGAAATATTTTATGACATTACCTATTTTTCTTTGTAGTATGTAGCCCACAACATGGGGTTTTCAGCAGATAGATGTCACTATAGACTATGTAGTAACATCCCCAGTTGGTTTGGAATAAGAAATCCATCAAAACATGTTTTTAAAATATTGGTATCCTCATTCTTATAGAATAAATCCTATATTCATGAATATCATGTTTTAGATCTGGGAAAAACAAAATCATTTATCATGATTCACCATATAGTCTCTGAAGACTGTTGGAACATTCATTTCCCACAATCCTCATTGTGGTCATCATTTCTAAAATGTTTCTCAATGTTCTTCCACCTAAAACAGCCACCTCACTGTTTGAATGTGGTTGAATTTAACTACCATGAAAATAAGACAATATACTTAATAGACTAATAACTCTCAAAGGGAACTCTGGAAAAAAAAATTGACTCTCAACTCTCTAGACCTTTCCTATACATGGTGAATGAAAATATCGATTAATTAAAAAATTAAAAGTCATAAAACGTTTTTGGAAGAAAACCCAAAATGGTGTTATAAGAAAAATACAATTCTAACACACTAATTATTACTTATATTGTACTTATTAAAATTGGTAGGTGATGAAATAAAAAAGGCACAATTTATGTGGTGTCTATTTATATAACATTATCAACAATCGAACTACAATCACAAAGCCTATTTGATTAGGAAAACATTACAACACTCTCTTATCCTAGTAATTGTAATTATAACATGAAAAAATTTAATCAAATGATTCATTCTTTAGTATGGTCTAACAAGTAAATAAAATATGTAAATATAAGAACATTTTATTATGAATAAAAAGACTTTCCATTTAGGTTTCAAAATGCAGGGGATCTTCCACATGCTGGAGCCTCTATACCAAATTTTATAGTTTATACTCAATAAATGATTTGAGAAGATGAACTATACCATGATAAATTTACATGGAATCATGTATCTCAATATTTTTTATATCAGAAACCTCCTCATATTTTGGGTTATTCATTTTTTCTACGATGATGAAATATCGTCATAGTGAAAGAGATCCCACTAAGGATTAGTGGTGTTATACTACCTATTTTAGGGAATCATTTAACTCTTCTTTTGGGTACACTATTTGAAGATACATCCCATTGATGTGATCATGGTACTCCTCCACATTCTTGGAGTTTCTAGCATCATCTTGTATTATAGAGCCTCAGAGTTACTCAAAGTAAACCATCAAAAATGGATTAGTCTACTAAAAATTCAATCCCCTTACCGTTATTGGAAGATTATATTCAAAAATTTATGGATATTTCAGTAAATAAATATTCCATATCCAAATATGAAATTTTAAAATTTAATTAGATGAATTTAGAATGACATTTATTCATGAGGCATCCCCCCGATTATCATTAAATATCCTGTTAGATTAAAGTCATGTAGTTCAAAAAACTACGTATGTATCCAAATCACACATGGAGTAACATTTGTAGGGAGAGACATAACCAAGGAGTAGTTCACTCAATGATAAACCTTTTCCCACTCCCTTCAAAGAGCCTCATCCTCACCTATCTATGTTGGTTGAACTGGGGTGGGATCCCCTATTTCAATCCCAATTACCAAAGTCATCGGAACTGGATAACATTTGGAACATCTCAACAACAATTGAAAGTAAAAACGTATCAATGGAATTGTAATTCACATTTTGGATTCCTCTTTGGACATTATAATTCATAACAGTTGTTCCACCATAAAATATTTCTCCAATCTAACATGTGTAGGGGGAAGGTGCTTGACTGTTGGAGACATTTAAATAAAAGAGAAAATAGATGTGTAGCATAAGCCTCATAGAATATTGTGTTATCAATATGAGCCACTAGTATTCCATATTTGAATGAAATATCATTCAACCACAGTTTATAATTCTTATAGATTAAATTTTAGGTAAATTTTTGTTTTTGTGGGTTACCATGAAGAAAGATGTCTAATTATCCTGAAACAATCAGAATCTATAGAAACAAATCATACATCATGTTCATGGGATGAATTCCATAGATAACCTTTTAGATTATTTTGATTCAGTTTTTGAGTATTATAACTCAACTCAAAATTGTATATGGATTGAATTGGGATACAATCCACCCCTATTACTATAATTGGACACAAAATTTTAAATGGGTCATCCCCCTTGTATGTTTACAACAAAAAATTCTACATTAATGGATGGATAAGGGTATACAACCTTATGTAATTCCACTCTGCTAATTTTTTCATGATGATAAAATTCCATGAACTCACACTACTATTTGGCTCATGGACCAGAATCCGATAAAAACATAGTAAAATAGAAATGAATCCAACCATTTGATTCATCACATAAATCTTTTGATTGTCCTTGTAAACCCAAAATGTATATTATAAATTCTCTTATATTTGTGAAAATGTGCTAGGAGAACTTTAATTCTATGTAGTGGGACGTACAGTGGGGCATTCTCATGTTGTACCTTCTCCAACTAGTTCGAAAAAAGAACTGATCCATATTTCAGCATGGCTATGACCCAGGGAATAGGTTCTTGTTCTGTAATTTTTTAACCATCATAAAAAGATCACTATAAAACAATGGTGACCATTCAGTGGCATCAAACATGTTCTTCAGTGATGTGAACTATTCCCATATCAAGCCAATAATCAGAGCTCTATAAATCCTATAGAAATCCCATAAGCTAATGAAAAATTCTATTATTTTCAAGTGGAATTAATTGATCTATTGTAAGAACCCAGGTTTTTAGAATGGGTCAAAATCTCAACCCTATTTGAATTTTTTACTTGTTTCTGAGAAAACTGGATTAAATGGGTAGTTTCTGGAAATTTCCAGACAACAGGCCATGTACCTTAAGTACCCACAGTGTATATGTTAAGAAAATGTCGGTCGTGTGCTCACCGAGTACATGTTGTGTGATGACCGTGTATAAATTTATTCTTACACGGCATGTAGTTTTAGACAAGCCGTGTATCCCTAACAGTGTGGTGGCCATACATGGCTTATAGGCCATTGGCCGGGTAGAACCAGGTACACGCCGTGTTCCCCTTGGACACGCCATGTAGTCTGGCCATGTATGAGGGATATACATGGCGAGTGGGTAAGTCGGTGAGGGAGAGAAGAGAAACTAGGTACACGTCGTGTACCCCTAGGTACACGTCGTGTACCCCTAGGTACACGCTGTGTACTCATGTCGGCAGGTTCAGAAAGTAAGGCGGCAGAATCAGCCATCTTAAAAATAGTTAAATGACATATAGAAGGCGTGTAGTCCTAAAGTACACGCCGTGTAATTTATTTTTTTGCTTAAAACGAGCAGTAGCCTCATTTTTTAGGTAGAACAAACCTCCTTCACTCAGTTACGCGATCCAAGCCAGCCGAATCTTCAATCACTCCCTGGATCGTCGCCCAAACTCCGTTTCGAGCTCTGATTAGTGTGTTGGAACCCCCTCGGTAAGGCCTCAATTCCACTTTGGTTGTTTTGTTTGATTTTAATTCTATAACGAGTTATAGGGGTTTGAGGGGTTTGGATTCTTTTGTATATCTACCGCGTTTTAGACCGAATTGGCGGATGTTACCAGAGGAGTAGCATCGTACGAGTCTCAGGTAGGTGGTGCATACCTCATTTTTTGTTTTCGTGGTTGTTTTGGTGACACGACCTTAGGTGTGTTTTCGGGTATTTTGAGAAGGACCCGTTTTATCTGATTTTTCATATTAAATTTATTATTGGACCTTTGAGATTCCTTTGGGTAGGCCATGTTACCAGTTTGCGTGAGCAGGGCCGGGGTGAGGGGTTGTTGCTCGTCGGAGAATTTTGGCCGGGGGATTCCAAAATGATTTAAATTGAGTTTATTGTAATAAACTGTTTAGTTTAGTTTATTTAAGTCGGATAAATTGATTGAGGTATTTAAGACCTCAGTGCTGGTATGGGTGAACACCTAGTATAGTGAAAATCAACTGTTTAGTTTCTTTTGCCTAGTTATGTTTTCTGTTTACATATGTGTATATGCAATTGCTGAATTGCATCTACTGGACACTTTGGGTTGTGTTGGGCATGGCCCGGTTACTCTTGAGTGATGTTGATCATAGGTTGGGGCTTTTTCCGGGTTACGATGGGTGGTTTTGACCAATGGATTGGGCATGATGGATGTCGGTATGAGGTAGTGTGACTATCTGGTTGAGCATGGCCTGGGTTACTAGGATGGCGATGCCATTGGACTTGAGCGACATGGTTGCACGGACACGAGGTGTTAGATGTGTTGGTGGCTTAGGTACTATTTTGGTGATTACTATTCACCCGGAACATTGAGTAGTTTTCACACAGAGATACTCCGTTATGAGGTGGTTTTGACCACTCGTATGGGTAGAGGCCTCTATAGTTGTAGTTAGGTATTTTGGTTGGGGGTGCTTGTCGTAGAAAGAAACATGGGAGGTGAGGAGCCTTCAGGGGATGGGCGTTACTTTGGGACATTGGAACATGAGACACAAGGTGTCAGGAGGCACATGGTGCCGGGTTACTATTTTTGGGTGTGCCTTAGAGACGTCGGTACTTGAGACACGTGGTGTCAGGAGGCACATGGTGTGTGGTTACTATTCTTGGGAGTGCCTTCGGGACGTCTATACTTGAGACACGAGGTGTCAGGTGGCACGTGGTGCTGGGTTACATGATAGAGATTCCAGCGTTGACCGAAGCAGGTGATGCTCCCTGTTGGATGTTGAGCACCAGTGGAGTTTGTGTTTACTTGTACATTATACTGTTTACTGCTTTCCTTGTAAATTCATGACTTCTTAGACACATATATTTGGTACGCACCGTTGGGTGGTATCCTTATGAGATTTGTCTGACACCCTGCATGGGGCCTTCAGGACGCGTGTAGAATTTATGGATTTACGTACAGGAAAGACGCCAACTTCCAGAGATGGTCTGCGTTAGTTATTTCATAGAGATGGTATGGACCTTGAGGTCATGCGTAGCTGGGTTTACTCGGTTTCGTTTAGTTTTCTGTATCGGCATGCTTTCTTGTTATAGCTATTGTTGGTTAGCTAGTGGTGCCCTTTTTATATTTAGTTGTGTATTACCTTCTTTGGATGCATGTTTTACTATTCAGTAGTAGTTACATATTTCATCATGTTGTTGTGTTATTTCCGCAGCTGTTGTTTTATTCATTGCATCCGCTGTTTGTCTATATTGATTATGCTTCCACTCTGCGGGTCCGGTTTGAGTCTGTTGAGTCTTTATTTTCATTGCATATTTGTTATTATTCTCGGACAAGTACCCTTATTATGATCCTCTGAGAGGGTATAGCCTCCCCACTATACCTAACAGACCCTCGCTTCTAGTCGTCAGCCTTTGGCATTCGGGGAGGTGTGCCTAAGGTAGTAACACTCGACCCGTTTGGCACTGTTCGGGTGGCTGCTCAGGTCCGAGACTTTACAAAGTGGTATCAAAGGAGTTCTTGACAGGGATTTAGTAGCACCGTTTTACTAGCTACTAATGATTTTGAGGCTTCTCATTTCTTTCTGCTGGTTTTACTATTTGGGATATGGTAGACTAGAGATAGTTTGTTACAGTGACTGGGTTTTCTATTTGGGCTTGGGTGCCTACAGCCCCAGGTACGAGGGATGGACTTAGTTTCCATGAGTGGGAAATGCTGTTTTCTTTTTCTCACATTATAGTTTATATGATTTCCACCTTGGTGGATCACTTGATGTGTGATGTTTTTGATTGTGATATGTGACCCTTGACTCAGTGCGGTAAGGGAGAATTGGACCTTGGACTTGTATGGCAAGGTTGGGTTGCTTGGCTTTTGATAGGGACATTTTAGGGTATTTCAATTTCATAATTGCACTTATGCTTTGTGAAGTGATAATGACATGTGAATGAAATATCAAACGCCATGCTTTATATGCTTTAAAATGTGAATTAGTGAAATTACTGATAGAATTTCTAGGTGTGAAAATGTGTATGACATGATTTATATTTTGTAGAATTGCATGCTTCAGGATATTTGGGTCCGACTCTTATGAGAGAAGACAGGTACTATGGCCGAGGTAGTGTAACTATCAGGATTGGGCGAATCAGTCGTCGGTTTGAGGCAAAGTGAGTTGTCCGGACGGCTTTGGCCTGAGGTACTTTGATTCTTGGCTCTGTTGAGGGCGGGTAAGGAGGCCTTGAGGTCGGGATGCCGTGGGGAATGGGTTGCGGTGAGGGGGAGTAAGGGTAGTTGTTATGCAATGCCTTTTACTTCTTTCCTTATCTGCGTAGAATATATTGTTATATATATATAATTTGTCTATCAATTAATGGTATTCAGAGGGTTACTCCTTCAAGACTCGATGGAGTGTCAGGCAGGAGATGTTATAGTGCGGCAAGATCAAGGTCAGAATTCGGTACAAGCTGAGCACAATCCATAGGTACCGGCTTAGGGATAGGAACATGTTCAGGATCCAGTGCAGGCAGGACAAAAGCCGGGTTTGGCGTCATTCGGGTCGTGGCTCGACGAGAATCTCTGAGCTATCCTGGTACGTGTCTTGTAGGGGCTTGACAGAGGCGTGAAGGGTACAGAGCCTTCTATGGCTTATCTAACACGGGAGTTCCAGTTGAAGCACCTGCCGCTTTTCAGGGTGAGGGTGGTCCGCAGGTGGCTGAGAGCTAGATAGAGAGCATGCAGATGAAATTTGAGGAGCTCGAGATGCCTCCAGGGCGGACGGTCAAGATCGCGACGTACATGCTGAGAGGACCAGTGAAGGGTTGGTGGGTTGTACAGGTTCAGGCTTGTAGGCAGGAGGGACTACCTTGGAAGGACTTCGAGGACAAGTTCTTTGAGCACTTCTATTCGGAGACACTGAGGGTAGAGAGAACTCGAAATTTTTTGAGCCTTCCACCGGGAGACATGTCCGTCATGGAATACACAGCTACTTTTACTGAGCTATTTCTCTTTGCACATAGATTGGTATGCAACAATGCAACTAGGTTGAGGCACTTCGAGGATGGCTTATGACACGCCATTCGGGTCCAGCTGAATATCTTCCTGCTTGGTTCCTTCTCCGAGGCGGTGAACCAGGCGCTCATAGCTGAGGGCAATGAGAGAGAGAAATCTCACTTGGGCATGATGACGACTTCAGGTGATGGTTCAGATAGTAGGAAGCAAGGAAGGGATGAGTTCAAGTAGGGTAGTCAGGACAGGGATTCAGCTAGACCATCTTGGGGTAGTTCTTCGGGGATTTTATTTCAGTGTGGATAGCCGGGGCATGTTCAAGCTCAGTGTGATAGTCCCCCAAAGGAGTGTCTGGCATGTGGAATAGATGGGAATCTGGAGAGGTTTTGCAGGAAACCTTCTCAGATAGCCAGTAGGCAGGGACCAGGAAAGACTGTAGTGTCTAGAGTTGGTTCAGGTTCAGTACCTGGAGAGGGTAGTCGAGGATCATCTATGCACGAAGGTCGTGACAGAGACGGTGGGACCCAGCTGAGGGGTCACTGGCTGGTGACTGGAGTAGCATCGTAGGGAGGTTAGGCATTAGGCAGTCATGTTTCAGGCCAGGTGCACGTTGTGGAGATACCAAAGGATGAGCAGGCTGGTGAGCCGACGATAGTTAGCGGTACACTGCGGTGTGGTCGTGATCTCCATTTTTCCCTTTTGGCATGACCTGTAGAGGCATGTCTGTTTTGAGTGCACGTGGTGCACATGGTCTATGTGGACTGACAAGATGCTAGTCAGTGGGATTAATACCATATCAGGTGCATGATATTATATATATATATGTATGTATGTATGAGGTGCGTAGCATCAGGGCATCGAGGATGTGGGTTACATGAGGTGTCGTGGGCATCGGGGCATTGAGGATGTGGGTTACTTGAGGTTCTAGGCACCATGACCTCATGGAGGCAGACACCGATATGGTGTGGGCTACGTTGGGTGTCGAGAAAAACATGTGAGCGCCAATGAGGTGCAGGGGTGATGATGGGTCACGGAAGGACTATGTGTCTGCAAAACAGGTTAGTAAAACTTGGTTTCTTTGAGCTTTTTTGGTTGAGACTGAGTAGTAAATTCTTAAGGTGGGGATCCCCTTGATGAATTTAGCTAGAACATTGGTACCAGGGTGGTACAGGTTGTTTAACTGGGATGGGAGTATTCGGTTCCATCTCTGGGTTTCGTTCGGTTTCATGGGTACGAGCTACGTTAAGGTGGGGAGTTTGTAAGAACACGAGTTTTTAGAACGGGTCAAAATCCTGACCCTGTTTGAATTTTTGAATTTTTTACGAGGAAACTAGATTACATGGTAAGTTTCTAGAAATTTCTAGACTACACATTGTGTACTTTAAGTACACACCCTGTATATGTTAAGCAAGTGTCGGTCGTGTGCTCTCCCAGTACATGCCGTGTGATGACCGTGTAGAAATTTCTTCTTACACGGTGCGTAGTTTTAGACACGCAGTGTATCCCCAACCGTGTAGTGGCCAAACATGGTGTGTAGGCCATTGGCCGGGTAGAACCATGTACACACCGTGTTCCCCTTGGACACATAGTGTAGTCCGGCCATGTATGAGGGATATACATGGTGTGTGGGTAGGTCAACGGGGGAGAGAAGAGAAACCTGGTACACGCTGTGTACCCCTAACTACACGCCTTGTACTCATGTCGGCATATTCGGAAAGTAAGGCGGCGGAATCATCCATCTTATGAATAGTTAAATGACATATACATGGCATTTATTAATAACGTACACATTGTGTACTTTCTTTTTTCACTTAAAACAGGAAGTAACTTTGTTTTTGAGGCAGAACACACCTCCTTCGCCCGGTTACGCGAACCAATCCGGCCGGATCTTCAATCATTCCCCGAATCACCATCCGAACCCCGTTTCGTGATCTGAATAGTGCGTTGGAACTCCCTCGGTAAGGCCTGAATTACACTTTTGCCATTTTGTTTGATTTTCATTCTAGAACGAGATATAGGGGTTTGATCAGCACAGATTCTTTTGTAGATATACCGCGTTTTAGACCGAATTGGCAGCTGTTACAGGAGGAGTAGCATCATACGAGTCTCAGTTAGGTGGTGCATACCCAATTTTGTGTTTTTTTGGTTGTTTGGGTGATGCGACCTTCGCCTTGTTTTCAGGTATTTTGAGCGGGACCTGTTTTATCTGCTATTTCATATTAAATTTCTTGTTGGACCCATGGGATGCCTTTGGGTAGGCCCTGTTACCGGTTTGCGTGAGTAGGGCCGGGTGATGGGCTATTGCTCATCGGGGCATTTTGGCAGGGGGATGCCAAAATGGTTTAAATTGAGTTTATTGTTATAAACTGTTTAATTTAATTTATTGAAGTATGATAACTTGATATAGGTATTTAAGACCTCAGTGCTGGTATGAGACAACACCTAGCATAGTGCAAATCAACTGTTTAGATTGTTTTTCCTGGTTAAGTTTCCTGTTTACATATGTATATATGAAATTGCTGAATTTCATCTGCTAGACCCTTAGGGTTGTGTTGGACTTGGCCTGGTCACGCTTGAGTGATGCTGATCACAGGTTGGGGCTTTTCCCGGGTTATGATGGGTGGTTTTGACAATGGGATTGGGCGTCATGGACGTCGGCTTGAGGCAGTGCGACTTTCTGGTTGGGCATGGCCCGGGTTACTATGATGGCGATGCCATCGGACTTGAGTGACATGGTCGCAGGGAAATGAGATGTCAAGTGTGTTAGTGTCTTAGGTACTATTTTGGTGATTACTTCTCACCTGGAACATTGAGTAGTGTGCACACAGTGATACTCCGTGATGAGGTGGTTTTTACCACTCGTATGGGAAGAGGCCTCCGTAGTTACGGTTAGGTATTTTGGTTGTGGGTGCTTGCCGTTGAAAGCCAGGGGGAGGTGAGGAGCCTTTAGGGGATGGGCATGCCTTGGGGATGTCGGTACTTAAGACACAAGGTATCAGGAGGCACATGGTTCCGGGTTACTATTTTTGGGCGTGCCTCCGGAACGTCGGTACCTGAGACATGTGGTGTTAGGAGGCACATGGTGCCAGGTTACTATTCTTTGGCTTGCCTTAGGGACATCGGTACTTGAGACATGAGGTGTCAGTTGGCATGTGGTGCTGGGTTACACGATAGAGATTCCAGTGTTGACCGAAGAAGGCCACGCTCCATGGTGGTTGTTGACCACCAGTGGAGTTTGTGTTTACTTGTGCATTGTACTGTTTACTTCTTTCCTTGTAAATGGATGACTACTTAGACACTTATATTTGGTACACACCACTGGGTGGTATCCTACTGAGATTTGTCTCACACCCTGCACGGGCCCTTCGGGATGTGTGCAGACTTTATGGATTTACTTGCAGGAAAAAATCCATCTTCAGGAGTTGGGCTGTGTTAGTTATTTCATGGAGATAGTATGGACTTTGAGGTCAGGCCTAGCTGGGTTTACTTGGTTTCGTTTACTTTTTTGTATCGACATGCTTACTTTTTGTAGCTACTGTTGGTTATCCATTGGCGCCCTTTTTATATTTAGTTGCGTATTACCTACTTTGGATGCAAGTTTTACTGTTTAGTAGTAGTTACATATTTCAACATGTTGTTGTGTTATTTCTGCTGTTGTTGTTATATTCAATGCTTCTGCTGTTTGTCTATATTGATTATGCTTCTGCTCTGCGGGTCTGGTTCGAGTCTGCTGAGTCTTTCCTTTCGTTGCATATTATTTATTATTCTAAGACCAATACCCTTATTATGATCCTTTGAGAGGGTATAGCTTCCCCACAGTACCTAACAGACCCTCACTGCTAGTCGGCAGCCTTTGGCATTCGGGGTGGTGCACCTAAGGAAGTAACACTCGACCCATTTGGCACTGTTCGAGTGGCTTCTCGGGTCTGGGTCGTTACATCTATGGAATCCATTAGCTAATTAGTTTAGTGATTATTTCTAGGTAATTCTAGTCAAAATATTGTCCTACCCAAATAGAAACATATATATGGGTGTCTTGCAGCTTCTTTTTAAATTATGAGCATGTGTAGCGAACCCAGTATCCCCACCACCACTTGGGCGTGACTCCCCTTCCAGAATTGAAATCCATGTCATCCTTCAAACATTTTTTCTAATCTGCCCAAGAGGAATAAATGTTTGATCCATAATAATTAGGCTTTAATTATTTTATTTTCCACTTAAATTATAGTGTTCAGGTATTTTAGTGCATGATAAAACCAATTTGAAACGTTAATATCTAAATATAAACACACTTGGATGAAAATTTTTGTAATAGGAAAGTTGATGGGATTCACAAACCATGATTCCTGGATGTAAATTTTACCACAATGGATGATGATGTTCCCAAAAAGATTCTAATTATACAATAGAGGGTAAATAATTTTTGGGTACTAACATTGGTATGGTTCTAAATGCTTTGAAATATCTAGAGGAGAGCACCCAACAATATTGTAGTATTTTGGGCCAACATCTTTGATCAGCAAAAATGAATGTGTAATAGCTTGTTTAGTAGAATTCCTCAATAAGACCATTGAACACTAATAATATGGAATCAAGTAATATCATTAAGTTAAAATATTGACATAGAAAATTTCAAATTTAGATTTGGAAAAATTACTAAATTTTGGAAAAATAACAAACTCATGATTTCTCTTCGATTAGGTCACCCATGTGAACACTCTGAGAAGGTTCCACACACAATCCCCCGGACCAGGTCGTTCCCAAAGGATCCTCGGTGTGGTTCACACCACACAATATCATTGCTGAGGTGTTCTTAGTAATGAATATTCATCGGGGGACATTCATGAATGTTGTAACATGTCACATATAAGAGGACGACCATTGTAGAGTGAAAAAAAAACAATAAATCATATTTTGAAAAAATGAAACAGGTTCCAGTAGTATTTATAGACCCATCTGGCTGGCACACCATACATACACTAGTATATTGATTCATGGACCTATACCCTCAAACTATACACCATATCTCTATCATTAAAATTAGTTTACAATCATTTTATTTTACCAACACTCCCTTCCTAATATTTTCCCCATTTCTACCTCAGTACTAGACCTTCATATTTTTATTAGATCCAATCTGAAGTGAGGTGGGTGGGGGGGTTTTTTAGACACTACATTTTAGGGAAGCATAATAAAAATATTATATTTGATAACCTAATACAAGTTATGGATGATAAGATACCCAATATAGATCTAAATTGTGTTCTAAAAGTTTCCTCCACACAACCCTTCGCACCGAAGGCCCATGCAACACCCTTTCATGATAGTAAAAGGCATGACACCCCTAATATAGGGGAATATTTCGACCACATGTGCCCTAGATCTTCGCATGAAACAACCTTTGACTAGGGTATCTTATTTTTCTAAAAATAGGACCCCTTGTATCCTCATTTATAAAACTAAAAAAAATCAGATGAATCTATCAAGCTCCAGTCTATCAACCCCTTCAGCCAATTCTCCAAACCTTTTGAAGGTAGCTCTTCAGACCCCAAGGGAAGAGATAATTAAAGAGGATAAGGAATATTATTGTCCCTTAATGGACTAAATAAGTGAAACCTACTTGAGGACTCCTTATCCCCTAGTGAGAATCCATTGGGGTGATTTCACATTCCTTAATAAAGGAAATGCTTCATGTATTACAATGACACTAGAGGTGGCCCATATTGGATAGTATAAATCATCGACCATGCTTTCATTCCCTGGTTGTCCATTTTCTAAGGACTATCCAGATCAAATTTACATATACACCCCATGTGATTCACTTCTAGTTCCTCCAATGAAATACCCGAGGAACCTCTTCCATCAAATACATGATCTTTATGGGCCACTCTTTCAGGCCCCCTTCATTTCCATCCATGGAAGGGCCTCACTTCCTCTCGCTCCCTTGGTTTTGAGGGACCGAGTTTAAACCTACACCAAATCCTATAGACATGAAATACTATAAATATGGGCACACCATCATGTATATCATTTGAATTTTGAATCCTTTGGTCATTGGTTTCTCTCCCCTGTCATACATGAAATTTTTGGATCTGTGGGGTGCATGTGGATTTTATCTATGATTGTCACGAGGAACCTGACCCTACGAAAAATGGCTGGGATTTCATAATATAAGGTACAAGGGTTTTTACCATGTCCTACACTAATTTTCTATAAGACCTATAACCTCTAGTTCTATGTGGTAAGGGATAGGATCATTAATTCTTTTCCATTCAACATGGAATGAGATCATCCTCCATTTACATGGAATAAATTTTAGGGCATCCCTCCAATTTAATTCCATATCCCTTCATGAATGGAGATTCACTACTTATCCTCTTCTCCCCAGGTCTATATCCATGTGGTTAGTCTAACATGAATATCCTCGATGGGCAGATCATAAAGGGGATGAGCGACGATCTCTTGCTATATCTCATCACCCCGTCCTGTTCCTCCTACTACAAGGGAGAAGTGTGTGTTTTTTAGGATCATCAAATTCTTCTTATTTATCTAATTCAATCATGACTAGTCATTACTCATGTGTTATTTGAGTAAATACACAATCATAAAACTCACATAGAAAGATGCTTGTTTCGGTGGAGGACCTTCTCTCAGACCTTCCACTTCCTTCCTTCATAGTGCCTCCAGATGCGTGAGTCCTCAAGGCCATTTATTCAACATCAGGGACAAGTGGATTTTTTTGTATCTCTTATCATCCACTTCCAATTGTTTCTTACATTGATAATGAATCAAATTATCTTAGTGGTTGACATAAATAATGGCATCCAAATTAGACCCCCCATTTTACAAGGAATCCTTAGTGTGTGATTCAATAACTATTAAACTACTAATCTATGAGAACATTGATTACTACTATAATCAAGATACATTGGTTGCCTATCGAATACCTAATCTCAATGGGAATCCTACTTATGTATAAGCACAAAAAGTCCTACACATCACTATGATTCAAGAAATACCTCTTGCCCCCCCTTTCACAGGGAATCCTACTCTAGAGTAAGCCCCAACATGACCCTCTAAAATGGTCATACACTCTAATGAGAAAAACCTGATGGTCCTTATAGGTTTGAATACTCACAATCTCATTATGGGTTCTTTGATTCTCATACATGTGGGATATGTATGATTCATTTTTATGTTTTAAACCCAATACAGAAAATCAACCCTAATATATATATGTCACATTACCAGTAGTGTATTTTTCATCTTAGGAATCCATATCTCTTCCAGGTTCCCTGGACCACTACTTCCGAAGAAGTCCAAAACCAAACATCGGATAAGAATCATTCTCCTAGACTTACCTTCCACATGACATTAAATTATAAGGTTAATCCCCTATCAAATTCATATAAAAGTGTGACGTTCCCCTAATTATAAAGTTTTAAACTATATCGGTATTGAGACTTTTCATGATGATACATTAGAATTCCGTTCATGGTTCTAATCACAACATCAAACAAACTCACGTCGCCCCAAATTATGACACACTCAAGAGCACCCCACAATGTGGAAAGGAAACCAACATCATCATAATAATAGCCAAAGAAACTGTAATCAATATATATGAGAATAAAACAGGTGTGGGACCTCTGAAACATATATACAATTCTGAGATCCACACATTATAATAAATTTTTATTTATTTACAGGCGAACCATGATATACTTTTTAATTAATTAAGGATTCATGAAAATATCTTAAATTTAAAAGAGAGCCTCATAATAGGCTATAAATCCCCCAAAAATAGTGTGATGAACAATATCTTCCATTTTTTCGACTTATGTCAGTTATTAATAACTATATGACAAACAACCGTATAGGCACCAAAACTTGTAAAGATAGTCCTTTGAAGATATAGAACCACTGGGTTGTTTTCAAATACATGAATTTACCCCATTGGAACCTCCCAAATGGGATGTGGATATGTATCGGATGTAAATGATGTTCCACCAAAACCCTAAAAAAACATTCGAACCCCACATGTAATTAAGGTATGAAACAATCCTATTGAGATTAATAATTTTTTTTTGAAGGAAAATAAAAAAATAAAAAACAATTCTTCATCCACAATTAAATAAATTTTTAGATATATAAAAACTGTTAATTTTGGAAATGGGAAAACTGAACAATGATATTGATGGTTAAATGAAGTAAATTTTTTTATGTTTAAGGAAAATAAGTTTATAATTATGTTATACTATTAATGAAAAATAATAAAGATGTTCTTTGATTGGTTATCTCAAACTTCTACATAATATTTATAAAAATGTATTTTTTAAATGTTCTAAAAGAGGTGTTTGTATAGTTACATGATTTTTATGTAAAATATAATCACATTATACTAGTGAATTATGATAAAATACCACCATTGAGATATATTATGAATCATATCTATAAATATTTACATACAAAATTACATATTAATACTTTTAAAACTTTGTATTATTAACCAATATATTTTTTACATATCCTATTGGGAGAAAAGTATCTTGGGAAGTAAATTGTCTATAAATTGAATTTTATGAAAACATTACTCAGGGTACTTAAGTGTGGGTAATGTTATATGGATGTGAGAAGGTCAATGTATATGAATATAGAGCCACAAAAATTTTCTATGAAATATTTGTGATGGAGACATTGTGACATTTGTGGATAGTTCCAAATGGAAGGTCTACTTCTTTGAGAAATTCATATTTCTTACTATATAGTATTTTTAATGATTTATAGGTTCATATGTTATAAAAAAACTAATTAGAATATATCAATAATATATATATTGTATGTATTTTAAATTTGGAAATGATAAATGATTATATTATAAGGATAATGATTTAGTCTTTTTGGTTACTTGTGGGTAAAATAATTATTTTAACAACCATGGTTAACTATCAATTCCAAATGTTAAATCTTGGAATGCTATAAATATTTATAGTGTGATCTAGAATTGAAAAATTGTTCTCGTCAATTTTTGACTTCTATATATAAATTCTATAAAAAAAAGTAATATCATGAAGATAATTAGATAAAGTGAAGTATCATGGAAGTAATGCATTCAAGGAAAACAGACCACACAATATTTCTACGTGACCTATTAATGTTTTTAACCCCAATAAAGATCTAGAGTTTTTACATAAAAAAATATTTGAACCTAAATATATTATGAGTATTGGTGGAAGGTACACATTTCTTAATTTAAATTACTATAGTATATTCACTTCAATATTCCTTATCTCTTTTTAATTTTAAACATTATATCGATTCATTATTTTTTGTAATCTTATGTAGAATGAAAAAATGATTATTAGTCATTTCTATTCCTAGTTATATAAGTTTTGAATTTAAAATCACAAATATTGAAATACTCATTCAAAATAATGCCTATTTAAAGAATTTATCATCTCTGAGGACTCCTCAAAAAAATATAGTTACTAAAAGAATGAACAGAACAATAATTAAAATCGTAGAACTATGTTATGGGAAACAATTATACATAAACATATTTGGGTTGAAGAAATTTATTTCCTTGCTTTATTTTAAAAAATAATTCTTATTATAATTATTTTAAATATAAAACATTATCATATATCAAAATAAAATAAACCAATAGTTGGTTATTTCATAGCCATTGGACTTAAAATTTTAATTTTAAATACAAAATATAATTTTATATATTTGATGCAAAAAAATATAAATGAGTTTTTATAATATTATGTTAAATTTTAAAATATTATAGATATTATAATAATATAATGTTTACTATTTATTAATATTATGTTGTCAAATTTTATTATAATAACAATATAGTTTTTCGATTTGGAACATCTTGATATAAAATGAAGCGATATTAATTTTGAGGAAAATAAACCACAAAATAATATTGAATATTTTGAGTTTTAATAATCATTCTAAGTATGATTCATGATAATGGGAATCTCATTAAACCCAAAATTTGGAAAAAATAATTAGAAATATTTATTAGGAAATAAAACAAAAAATATATTATAAATTTATTTGAAAATTATAGACTTGTTAATGATTTTCATAACATAATATTAATAGATCATTAAAATATACCAATCAAATTGTTTTTATAAAATATGAAAAAAATAAAATAACCAAAAATTATGTTTAGAAATTATTTATACCACTAATATATATACATATTACTGCATCTAAATGTATTTTATACAGAAATTAGATGAATCTGGTAAAATTAAAATTGATAGAGTTAAATATTATTTACATTTTTATTTTCTATAATAAGGAAATTATTTTACTGAAAATTTTCAAATTACTTCTAGGATTTGATAAATCTTAAATTTTTAGGATTTTTATATTTTTAAAGTTATAAATTATATCCAATAATAATTTAAAGTGATTTCATAAATGAATTTTTTTCATGTTGTTTTAGATAATTAAAAAACTAGTTTTAATCATAATGATTAAAAATCACAATTTACGATAATTCAAATCAATATATATACATAGGTAAACTCACTGATCCGGGTTTGAAAGGTTTTATTCATTTTTATTTAATAATTTATTTAATATAGGTAGAGTAAATCGTTCTCTTTATATGAAGATTATTTTCAAATAACATTTTTACAATTTGGATTCATATGGATTATATGGTTTTTTGGACAAACTATTTGATTTATTCATAATTAATATTATCATTTAATGGGAAAAAATTTCAATGTGTATCATGGTTGAATATGGAATTTCTTATGAATTAAAAAATTTTAAATAAATGATGGTATCCTTTTGAATCCATCTAATTATTCTAATGAATTAGTTAAATCATTTGGACTTTACTCTTCGAAAACCTATAAAAATCAAATGATTACTAATTTTTAATTATATAGTGATGTATCTAAAAAATATATTTTTATTATTTTTTATAGAGTAGTGATAGTTATATAACATTATTATCATCATCAAGAAGATATATTAAGTTTAGTGTATATATATGTCCCAGATTTGATGATGATATTAAAGAATATCACATAGAGAATATATAAAAGAATAATAATATATATTAAAGGAAATAGAAAGTTCATATTTTCTATTTTTGGATAATATTATTTTGATTAATTAATATATTCTAATTCTAAATTCAGTTGGTAAAAATTGATTGATAAAGTATATTAGTAATATGACACTAATTAAGAAAAATATAAATTTCATTGATTTTAATGAAGAAGTTATCAGTTGCTCTATGTTGAACTGAAGTTAAATATATAAACTCTAATAATGATTGTTCTAAATGTATTTATATAAATATTATATTTATTTTAATGTTAATTTTAATATAAACCCTATTTATTATCATTAATAATATTAAATTTCTACATATATTAAATTTTTCAAAATTTATATATCTAATTATATCATTTTTTATATTTCATTTTATTAGAAATCATGTATGATAAATTTATTTGAATATTATGTGAGTGCTGTTTTATTTAAAGAAAGAAATTAAATACAAAAAAATAGGAGTACATGGCCATTAATGTATAAAATTACCTTATCTTCCACAATTAATACCTTGTTTTTCCTAATCTTATATTCAAGATCTCATTCTTCATCACAATTTACATTCCAAAAAGTCCATGCCCATTTCGTTGAATAATAAGATAATATCCTCTCAGGGATGTTAGTTCTTGCTAAAAAAACCATATATGTCACCGTCCAATGAGTATGTTCTCCCAAAATATAATTGAACCTCTACCATATTGTAGTTCTTGTCTAGTAAATCTATCTCACTATCATTTTCAATTAATGTATAAACCATGTATTCATAAGTGAAAAAATATTTCTCATCATTTATAGAATCAATGAATTCATAAGAGTTATTTGTAGTCACCTAATATTTTTAGACTGCATTAAAAAATTGTTACACCAAGGAACAAGAACAAATACTCTAGTCAAGAAAATCCAATATATTTGGTAGCACGTTTTTACTATGATGTACCTGAGATGGTAAAATGAATCCTTCTAGGTTCCAACTATATCACCTATGCTGACATTAAATTTTTATTCTTTATCAAAGATTCAATATTAAATTTTATTTTCTTTAACATCCCTAGAAGCAATAATATGATTTTATACAAGCTATAGTTCAAAAAAAAATTTGTGAATGGGATTCACCAACTCTTTAATCATAAATTTGTACATCTGGTGGTTCACTAACTTTTTCATGGTTTACATCCAGTTTTCCATAATCAATTTCAATTGATGTATCTTGAGTAGCCACAATTGTGATCACAAACTGTAAAATAGGTTGAGTACCATCATCCAAAACTGGTTGGGAATCAATTCTAGTTACCTTGATATTTACACAAACAGGAAGAAGTACATAAATATTATTTAAAAGATCCATTATATGACTATCTAGATATTTTATAGATACCCATTATAATCCATAACCATGTCATTATTAGTGGACATACCGTTATTTCCCAGGAGGTTTTATAGATCAATGGTAATTGAATATGGTGGATATTCACTAGATTAGAATGAAAATAATTCTCTTCTGCAATATCTGCACATGTCTTGTCCTTCACTTGTATATCATGACATAAGCCAAAAGTTCCAAAATCATCTTCATTTCACCTTACCTTTCCCTTCACAACAATATCCAAATTTATTCCAAATAAAAACATCCCTTCAAATGTATAAAACACAAAAGGAGAGGGGGAGGAATCCTCTGTAGTCACCATGTTTTATTACATTGTAGATATATTCCACCTAAATTAATAGGACTGAGTCCCTTTCATATTTCAAAAAAATAGAAAATATATTTACAAAATTTACCATTAGTATGTCCAATGGTATTAGAACCACAAAAATATATAGGAAGCTTCTCCTAATTAATCAAAATTTTATAAATGAAATCATTTTCATGCAACACCAAATTGTCAATCGATGTTGAATTAAGATCTACCTCCACCATTATGTGTGAAAAATAACCATATAATTTTCCTTAGTTGAATGATCTAATTTAGTAAAATATTTTACAATATGCCTTCACTAATTATTGATTGGTTGATTAATTTATGGATTTTTTTGGGTACAATTATATTTGAAAAGTTTGAACATGGTAGGATTAAAATTTTAAATTAATATATTCATATAATTTCCAGTTAGTCGGCATGATTCATAGAGATACATGGTTCCTTGTTGATGGATCATATCATTTTTACTCCAAAATTCTACTTCTTGTCAATAATATTAGATTATAATTATCCATTTATTTGATTAATTTTGAAATTATTAAGAATATATACTAGGGTCATTTCAATACTTTAAAATTATATATTTATTTCAGTATGCATGTTTCAAAATAATGTTTAGAATAATTTAAGTATATGAAGTTAAATTTGTTTCTTATTTTAATCGGTGAGAAATATATTATATTTTTAATAAATTTGTCTCTATCATGATTCTAATATTTTATATAATATCAAATTAATTTTACAAATTAATATAATTCCATGATTATCTTATATATTTTCATTAAAAATTGTAGTTTTTATTGTTCATATAGGTCTACCTTTCACTGCATTACACAACAAAAATTTAAATCTTCATAGAACTCTTTTGAATATTTTTTATTTGATAAGATGATTTTTATGGAAGATATATTGTAATTATACACCGTGGTTTTATTTAATATTTATAATAAATTTTTATATATGTAGTGACATTAATGTTTTAAACTAATTTCATAGAAACATTTTTTTGATGAAATTGGTGGTTTTAAAATATAAATTCAATAAATTTTAAAATCTATCTAAATATACTAAAATTTTAATTTTTTAAATATATTTTATTCATTTTTATACACATATATTCTTCTAAATGTGGGTGAATTTTACTTTGTTTTTTAATTTTCCTAAAAGGGGAGATTTTTGAGTGGATCCTTTTAGAGAACTAATTTTTTAGAAAAATACTAATTATTATTATTTGAGTTTTGACCCATGGACTAGTTTCTTTATAATTGGGTAATTATTATTTCTAAAATATTTATTTCCTTAATTTTTAATCATATATTCTATAGTTTTTATTTATGTTTATATTTATATTTTTTTGTTAAAACTGTTTTTCTAATGATATTTATACACATCTTTTCTTTTTGATTTTTTGAAATTCATTTGAAATATAAATATCTTATGAAATATAAATAACCTAATAATTTTTTTTGGAGTACATAAATTTCGAACAATTATGAAAATAAATCATTTAGTATAAATTCAAAATATTTTGAAAATATTTATGTGGTCATTATATCATAATTGATTTTTAAACTTTAAAAATAACATTGAACATTAAAAAGATTAACTCTATTAAATTTTTTATCTTATTAATTCTATTTTTTATCTTATAAATTATCTCTATATCTATATTTCCATTTTGTATGAAAGAATATATGCCTTATGATATCAATGTATATCATAGGAAAAATATTTTATATCTTATGAAAAAGTGACCTTACAAGATATCTATCATTCACCATTATACTATATCACACAACATATCGATTTATTGTTAAAAAAATTAATATAATGCCTCAATTATATATTATTTTTGAAAATTTATCCAAATGAAAACAATTTAATTTTTTATGACATATTAATTTTTAGTGATTTTATTTTCTATATATTATATATTTCTTTTGAATAAAAATTAAAAAATATATGTATATTAATAAAAAGAAGTATAAATTTGAAATATTATTTAAGCCAAATGAATTTTGAATTTATATTACATATTAAATTTATTTTGATTTATTTAATATTATTATTATAGAACTTTTATTTAAAATATTAAAAAACTCTTAATTGGTTCATTATCTCAAATATGATTTTCAAAAATATATTGAATGTGTATTCATTGTTGTTCAAAAGTGTCGATAAATATAGATATAGTTAATGTAAATCATTATTATTATAATATTACATATTTTATACAATTTAAACTATATATATTTTGAGAAATATATTTATGATATCTCTTAGAAACATCAATAGAGGTGAGAGAATCACTGTTTGATATAAACTCCAAAAAGTGATTTGTTTCATTCATAGTTACATGAGATTTCTAATCCCATGAAAACAATTTTTTTCCTATCTTTTGGAAGACTATCCAAGAATAAAATAATATTTAAATCGTTACTAATATAGGGAGGCAATTTTTTCATTTTCTCAAGAACTAATGCATAAAAATCAACCATTCTACATAAGCTTCTACAGATTTGTTTCATTAACTACATGCATAAATATTTATATTACTTATCCCATTATTAATTTATACTATTTTTAATTATTTTCCCATCCAAATAATTCTCATTATTGGGTTCTAATTCCCTAGATAAAAAGTGAGGGTCGATTTATACCTAAGGAAATGGTTTGTGATGTGATGTGTTTTGACTCTATATTAATGGTGGGGGATGTTTTATTGGTCATTCCCCTATTAGATATGGGATCATGTAATATGTTTGTGACTGACCATGTAATTTCATTTCATTTCGTTCATACTATTTCATTCACTATGTAGATGGAACATCCCCAAAACATAAAGATACTACAAGTACGTGATCATAGTCTAAAAGAAACCTGGTGGTGCTAATTGTGGACTATCGTACACTCCAGTGTCCTCTCATAGTGGGTTTTAGGCATCAAGTACCTAGTATATTCTGCAATATGGTACCAACTCCCCTCCTCTTATGACCATTTGAATACTATCGTCTAATTTTCATCAATTATTAATTAACGTCAACTAATACAAAAAACGATATTGAGCAACAAAAAAATTGATGAATTTTTTTAAATAAAGGGGTCATTAAAACCACTCAAGTATCATGCTTCACATACCAATGAATCATTCATTTTATTTTTTTGATGATTAAACCAATCATTTGTTATTAATTTCAAATTAATTTTCTTATTATTTTTCTTGTATATTTAATAAATTATTCATCTAAAAAAATCATACCAACAAACCTCACAATACATTTTTAATTTTACCTATGATACAAACAAATAACTTAATGAATTACAATTTTACATTAAGATTGAGATTATCAAATATAATTTTATGAATATTGTCATGATAGTATTTCAATGACTAAGAAATATGGAATGTATTTTGTATGATGAAACATTTGGAAGCTTAATATGACTAATAAGACATTCTCTAGACACTCCCTAGTATTTTAAAATTAAAAATTAACCTTGGAGTGAATTTCACCTTCAACCCACTGAAAAATAATTTAATCATGGTGAAATTCAATGAATTTGTTTTCTTTAACCGTGAATTCAAAGGGTTTATTTTAACCTTTGATGTAGTATTTCTTCATGATATGAATTTCCATTAGATATTATTAAATGACATTAAATATTTCCATTATATCCATAAAAAAATTATCCCTAATCATATAAAATATTTCATATTTGGGTCAAATGGGAGGTGAATATAAAGGTCATCCATAAATACAGATGAATGACTCTACTAGAATTTATTTCTCGTGACTATAATTGTAAAATAATTATATAAAATAAATTTGAACCTCTCATAAAACTCATGTGTTATATACATGATGGAATAATAAAAACCATGATGAGAATTGATTTCCTATTATAGAGATCATTATTTGGCTAAAATGAAGAAATTAATTTCACTTGAATATCCAACACATTGTAAATTTCATGCAAGAACTGAGTTATAGAACATAGATCTCAATCAGTGATAATATCATCTAGAAAATAATGTTTATTTGTGATATCTCTAATATATATCATCAACATCTCAATAATATGGTAGGTTTCATTAAATATAAGAAAGTGATCTTTCTTTTTTAAATGAATCCAAATCGCCTATACGATATCCCAAATAATAGAAGATATATGAAATATTATCATTGAATCATTAATAATTTATCCCCACTTCAACAACACAAGATATAGAGGTTAATATTTTTCTATAGCTATATAATGTTGTACCATTAATCAATTACATGTAAATAATATCAACATGAACCTTGTAATCTCAATATATATTATATGCCTCTAGAAATGGTGATTCACAACATGAAACTTGTTTATGATACCTATATATAAAAACCATTTGGATTAATGGAATTTATTTATAACATTCTCCCTCAGGAAATATGGAATAACTAATCATCCATTGTCTAACAATATATATTAATGATCGTGTAACTAGCCATTATAGATTTCCTTATAATTGAGTCTCACTGAAAAGACAACATTACTATTATATGAGGTCTAGGAGTCCTTAACATTATCTATATGATATAAAAAGATGTGTTTGTTGTTGAAATAAATCCTATGAAAATCATCCACTTTATTTAAATATAATTCGTATTATAGTGATATAAAATACCATTATTCATTTGTTTCTTTTATGGATAAATATTCCTACAAAGAGTCTTGATAACCAAATTTCTATTCCCATATTTTTACAAAATATTAAAATATTATGATTTAGGATAATAAAAATTGCAATTCTACATTATTTTCAAATAAAACTATGAAAGGATATTTATTTTGTTTTTATTATTTATAAATACACCAATTTCAGTCCAAATTTATTGTTACACCACAATTTAAAGAAGGAATGAAATCCACTCTCAAAAGGTCATGGTTAGAGTAGATTAATCTAAAATCCCATAAGTATGTTAAAAAAGATACCACTACATGATTTATTTTTATTATAACACATCTATGAAAACCATATAAAATGTAGAATATAATTTAAACCCCTCAAATGACAATGGTTGAATTAGAATGAGAGGTATCAAAAATTGTTCCTTAAGTTCATGAAATGTGGCCTCATAATTGTTAAAATGTACAAAACATCATTACTTTTGTTTTATAAACATTATTAAGATGATGTATCATAGGATATTATAAAAAGATACCTTGATAGTAATTTTTGGGTCTACAGATGAACCAAAATTCAAATCCATTCAACGGAATGGTCAAGGAAAGCATCGTCTCTACGTTGTCCTCATCGAGTCTGATAATATCATTAGAGGTCACATGCATTAGAAACATGTATTTCAAGATCTTTAATTAACATTATTATTGTATGAATAAATTCATTTAGTCTCATTTCATTTCTAATATTAATATATATTAGTGATCGTGATCATCCTAAGAAATTACATATACAAGAATAATATATATAAATAATACAAAGAATTATTCTTAAATATGATGAGGTAGAATATTCATCAAATTGTAAAAAAATATAGAATATTAATCAAACCAAAATTCATTCATTAATACCTATATTTTATATATCAGATCTAATCAAATATCTCTCATATATCCTATGATCTTACCAAATAAAAAGGCTAATGTGAAATATTTTCCATCATAAAAAACTAATTTTTCAATTTATATAATCAGACAAATTATTTCATCTATGAATAAATTAATTATTCCTAATAATCACTTGATTTAGCTTTCAACTTATATAGATTCCAATAATCAACACATATGTGTGTAATCCCATCAACCATTTTGTTGAAGAGATTGAAATTACCTAAGGATATCTTATTGAGTATAAGAAATTGTTCCCCTTAATAACTTCTAAAGGAATCATCAACACACAAATCATAGTTAGATCCACTTATTTTAATTTTCATGATATTAAATCATTTCAAAGTAGTTATGAAATAGAAAAAAAATTATTCCTTCTATGGAGGAACACCCTACAAGTCACTAGAGAACTCAAAGTAATATGAGTTTACCAAATGTGGTAAATTTGGACGATCCATCAATTTAGCTACCCTAATAAAAAAATCATTTCCATAGTGATCACTATACATTTTCTTGGATACTAAAAACCTAACCCATTATAAAACTCTTAATCATTATAGAGTGTGTAGTGGGTTCTAGTTGGAGAAGAAAAATTCTCCCTTGATTTATTGATGTCAATATTTTAACTTCATTGGGTAGTCCATCCAAAAACAATGTATAAATATATTTCATATTAAGTGGTATAAAATACAAAAAATTATTCATATGAGGATATGAAAACATCACAATAGGTTCATTCAAATGTTTATTAAATAGGATTTCCAACAGGAGTATCATGTCTCATAAATGAGTGTAATGATACCACTATATTTTCACAATTTATGTAATATAGTTTTAAATAAAGAATACAACACACTTATATCCAATAGAAATAAATATATAGTATATTATAGTGGGATTTTACAATGAAATATAGAAGGGCCTCTCTAGTACTAGATTTAAATTTCTCTAAAATGGTTTTATAAAAAGAATATTTGAACTGATTATAAGGTGGATATTGTTGATCAACTACAGAAACTAAAAAAAACAATGGATTACAAGTAATAATCCCTGAATATATATATATATATATATACGTGGTCAAAATATCCCCATTAGATTACACATTAAGATGGTCCAGTGATATTTTGGTTTACTTATGTCATTTAAATCTATTTTTAAAAACCTGTTGGTGGGAGAACAATAACAAATATCACAAATAAAAAATTAGTACTGTAATTTTTTTTCACATGAATAGTTATTACTGATCTAACATGACCATACACAATAATGTTATATAATTTAAGGTCTTCTTGGCATAAAATAAGTGGGAATCCAAACATTCCATCAACTCATAAAGGAACAACTTCATCTTCTATCATCACAAAAATACATCCAAATACTATAAGAGTTATATAAATTATTCAATTTAATGACCTATCTACCTAATAACGGACGGTAAATCCTATATATTCTTAGAAAACTATTATTACACATTTATAATGTAGTGAAATAATGGATAATCATATTAAAATATATTGTTTCATTTATTTTTATAATATACCACCTCATTTATTAATTCTTTATCTCAATCATGTAAGGGAAAATTTAATGAAACTCTATTAATTTTTGAGTTTATCCCACAATAAGTACTGAATACTTCTTTTGTTCCAAAAATTACCAATGCTTCTTTATATAAAATTTGATATGGTAAATATTTTAAAAAACATCTCTTATAATTGCATCATTTTATGAACATGATCCTTCTTAGATACTAGTTCAAAATCCCATTATACAAGAACCACTCTTTAGACTGAAAATGTTATTTATCATAACATGTGTTTATTTTTGAGTTTTTATCATTTAAAATATTAGTGGACTTGATCGATCCATTCATCGGGCTCTTCAAGAGACACATTGATACAACAATCATGGGGTGGTACAAAAATATATCTATTTTAGATTATTTAAATGTGGTTCATGTTGTAACTCTGCAGATGTCTCATATGAGGGGTTATCACATTAATTTTTAATTTTTTGTGTTAGAGAAAGAGTGGGTTTCAATTTTTTGGGTTTACAAACAATGTAAATTATTGAAATAAAAAATAAAAAATAAAATAATGAAATAGCGAGTGGGTGAGGGTATTTTATACAATTAAAATGATATCATAGTCTTCAAATTTTTCTCTCTCCAATATATTGAGTGGTATGTGAGAGGATTCAAAAATTCACCACCAATCAACATTTTTATAGTGTATTAGACTAGATTAAATACCAAAAAACATTATACATGGTCTAACCTCATTCATAGGTGTGATATAACCAATCATATCTTAATACTTATAATCCATCCATAAGTTTCCGATCCCCCGTCCACACATTACATTGGTCACTAAGAACATTATCATTAAACACATATCTATTCCATTATATATAATACATATCACTGTGATGGTAGATTATGGATTACTGAACAAATAAATATTTAAAAAATAAAATATAACAAAATTAAATAACAAATGATATTAAGAACCAATATAGAATGTTGTAACAGGTTTTGTAAAATGATTAAATTTTATTCATTATGGGATGATGACTTGTTAAATAAAAATTAAAAACACACGCATCCCAAATCACTAAAATCACATAACACCATTTTAAGGGTAGAAGAGATGCTAGGGGATGACGAAGAAATTTAAATCTTAAAAATTTGGAAAATAAAATCCGATGTAGTAGAGAACTCTCGTCTTGTATCAACCCCAAAACCAATTCTTAAGAAAATATCTTACCTACTTACTATAGCTTCTTCTTTCCTATATTATTTGAATAATGAAATCTCAAAAAAATTACCCTATCAAATATTAATTTATTTTTCACTCTATATTATCCCCTTATTGGTCATGTAATAACATATAATTTATATTAATATATTTTAATGTATGTTGGTATGTTTCCATAAATTCTATTTCATTAAGAACATGTACATGACCTAAAATTGGTAGCTAAATTATAATTTAACTGTGTCACCAAATACTCATCTTTAATGAAATATGAATCCCAAAAATTATGATTATAATCACACATTTATATTTTTTCAAATATATATTCCACATATTCAATATAAAATGACACATATGTCGGGAAGATGAAACATACGCAGAGGATAATTCACTCATACATCAGAAAAAATGGCACATACACAGTGGTGGGTTTAGAAAAAATCATTAGAAAATGGTTCATGCACAAAGGAATGTTCACAAGTACACTGAGGAAATGAATTATTCCTTGTTTAAAAAATGTCACATAGTCATAGATAAAATGACTCATATGTATACGTGGATTTAAAATTTTTTTAACTAAAATTAAAAAACACAATTCAGTGAAGGGTTGTACAAATCCTGATTGAATTGAAATTAAAAAAAATAAATTTTTAGGGACTATTAGTAGAGTTAATATAGAATTTAAAATAAATACATTAATTTTCTATATAATTACAAAATGAATAAGTGAATAATGATTTTTAGTATATTTTGTAATTTAATTTCAATGTTTTCCTCAAACAGAGAGATGTGATAATTACAAAAAAAAATTCAAAGCGCTGCGATTATAATTCTTAAAATTTAATGTGAAATATGTGAAATTATTATCTATATCATGCATCACCCATAATGGAAAGGGTTTATGGAATTGAATTCATCTATAATATTTTATTACATCAAATCCCATAAGGCACATTCATAACTACTAAATTAAAAAAACTGAATAAACCACTCTAAGGCTTGAAGGTAAATTGCTAGTCACCAAGGTAGAACATTCTCCATTTCCCAATCAATCATTGTAATATGTGTCTAACTAGATTCTATGTTCTAAAATATGGTTGATAATATCATACTATAATTCTTTCTTGTAATATATAATTTAATTTTAGAGACCACGATACAATTTCTTAGTCCACCCATCATTTATCTATATAATAAACCTATATATCTGGTAAATTTAATTTCAATCTCATTTTAAAAACGATTTTAAAATATTTTTACAAGCTCAAGAAATAACTAATAATGATAGAAAGTAATTCATGAAATAAAAAAGCAAGTATACAATAGTACAAAAAAGAATTTTCAAATAAATGAATTAATTTTTGAACTTATATATCCATAGAAATAACCATTAATTTATGAAGAAAAATTTCATTACTTATTGTTGATGTTTCAGTTAGTACAATTTAGTAATTATTTCATATAATAAAATAAATGGTACTGTATAAGAAATATGTGATACAGAATTCCTTTCAACGAATGGACCATTACTGTGCTCTAATACCACATTGTAGTGATCAAAACATGGTTACCCAAATGAAAATATATGTGGCTACAACAACACCACTGTCGAAACTCCTAGCAACCATAATATAGAACCAAAGTGACAAATTATTGTTACACATATTATTATATAATTTTTAATACAAATTTCCAATAATAAAAAATGTTGGATAAATTTTCCCAGATCATTTGGGTGAGTAGGTAAATAAAAAATCAATATGAAATAGAAATGGAAAATATTTGTCTGGATCTCAAAATTGAGCTCCTAAATTATATTGACCTTATAAATTATTAAAACATAACCTTAAGGATACATAAATAAAAAGGTTGACCTATAATGTCTTGTAAGGGAAAAAGCATGATAAAGAAGCACAATATATGTGTCAAATTGAATAACTTTATAATATAATTATGAGACTCATGAATTATCATGTTGAATAATGAAATAATACATACAAAATAATAATAGTTATGAATTATATAAATGTGGAAGAAATATGAAATTTGATATAATCATACATTGAGGTTCGCCACCAAAGGAATATAACACACATGACAATGTACCAAAGTGGATTAGGTTTAATCCCAAATGACATGTATGTCATATTTTCAGAAATAATAATTATTAAATGTTTTGTGTTGATTTATAGGAACACCAATTGTAGGAACCCTTGATTTTAGAATATTTTTCTCCATAAATAAAAATTTCATGTTAGATAGGTTATGTATGCATTACCCTGAGTCTATATAAACCATGATATAGTAAATTATATTAACGTATCCATTAAATTATATGGTATGAATAGAATTACCCAAATCATAAAAAATATGAATAATATTTTAAAATAATAAAAAAATAATTGTAAATTCAAAATAAATAAGTACTCAATTTTTTAAAATTCTTTATCTTTGAAAAATGAATATTCATTAAAAATGATATTAATTTCAATTTACTTACATATAAATTTTAATTAATGAATTCCATTTTTAAAAATATTAATTTTGTAAATGTATATATATGTTTTCAAATCCTCAAGAATATATTATCCATAAGGGAAATTTTAGTATATTTTTAATAATAGTAATTTTTCAGTGAAATGAGAAAATATCATTTTTGGAAAAAATAATATCTTTTCACATATGATTACCTTTATGATTTGAATATGATCTTAATGTTACTGAAATAATATTAAATTTTTATTAATATAATTAATTAATTAGTAAATATAATAATATTTTATTATAGTATAAGTTTATTATTTTCTAAAAAAATAATTTTACTTAAATTTTTTTTTATGAATGAAATTTGTTATTAATATAAATATTAAAATGTATCTCAATTTAACAATGGTTTTAATCAAATTTATAGATTATATATTAAAATATATACTTTAATATTACTTTAATAGGTTTTATGAGGAAGTCAATGTAATTGAATTATATTTTATGCATAATGAGTCATGAATCTAAAAAATGTTTTCATTATATATTGCACACTTATTAAAATGTAAATTATATCACATTTATCAATATAATCTTGTAAAATTGATTCCATATTTTGGATCATAATTATTAATATAATTAAATAATTTAGACATAAATTTCTATCATATTTTATAGTGAATAGAGTAAAAAATCATGGTTAAGGTTAAAATGGAATTACCATGGGTGGTAAAATAAGAGAAGGGGGATGGATTGACATAGAAATATATAATATTTTTAGAATATATTTCAATATAAACATATACCTACAATTAATCATTATAAACACAGTGCCACATTCCCATGAAATTTCTTTATTATAGTGTAAATAATTTATGAAATTCCATGTGTTTCGCTCACCTCACCTGTAAAAGGGCGCAAATCATCTATTATTCACACCATTGAGACATCTATATCATCTGATACCTACTTCAAAACATTATGGAATACATCGATTTGTACAATAGATTTTGTAATTATTATATAACTAATCCTTATAGGATTAATGAGTAGACCAAATTAGTCTCCCAAAGAATGTGTATAGATATTAACTAAGTTCATTGAATTTAATTTATTCTTTTACATCCTATTAAAATGTTTTATTAATAAAAACTAGATTAACATAGTAATATAAATTTAATTCGACTACATTATGTTGAGGAAATAGTAATTTACCCATACTTCTCTATCAAATAATAAATTAAAGTATCACTCATGCATATGTGTATACTACAACTTCCACATTGTGATACAACTCATTTTCCTCCACCATCATGGATGATCTATTATTATTATTTATAGAATTTTTATACATGATATTTTTGATATAATAATGATTTTAGTTAAGTGAGATAGTATTTTACTTTCATGTGTTATATACATAAAAAATAGAATCATTATTCTTGCATATGTACAGATTATCGTCTATAAGTATCAATGTATTTAATTTTAATCACATATTTGAAACACTGGTTTTAAATATATATATATATATATACATAATAAATATATATTAAAATTTTAGATATGATGGAATTGATTTCAAATTTTATATGTCATCACCACAATAACATACAAAACCTAAAAAAACTAGTTATTACATAAAATGATGATAATGAATTCCTTTCTAAACATATGATAATATGTTATATGTAAACCACATTTAGTATAATTGGATTGATTATTTTTAGTGTATATAAATATAATAAATTTAATTTTATTCATATGATGTCATATTTCTTACAAATAAATACGAAATTCATTCAAGTGTTTTATATTTAAATCTAGACTTTATCAATATTGTATTTGGTTATATTTTGCAATTTCTAAATTGTATGATCTATCTATCTATTTTATTATGAATTTTTTCTCCAGTATTTTTTTCCATTTCATGATTTCATTTTAATTTCTTCTCATTATATAATAAAAGGTCCTAAATAATTCATTTTTGAAAACTGACCACTTTTCCCCTTAACTCTAGAATCTTTTCATCGATGTCCATATTTCTGTCAAAATTATATAATAGAATGATTTTAATTTTATATGATGATTATTTAGTTTCAAAATTTTTTTATATTTTTATTTACATTTAATTTTATAAATGTTACCCACAAATTAATTTCATAACATTGTACTGTAAATTTTTTTGGAAAATGTGAATGGAATGTTTTTAACAATAATATCATGAATGGTTTTCCATGTTTCCCTCAATAGTATTTTTATTAAATAATAGTTTATCAGTTTAATATTTTTATTTTTGAAGAAATTTTTTTCTGTTATGTTTTGGAAATCATTATATTCAGAAAAATTCATTTCAAATTAAAATTCTAATTTCCATAAGAAATGATGTAGTTATCATTTAAAGATAATGATATCTATAATATCATCCATTGATGGTAAACATAATTTACTAGTGATATAATCCTATGTTATCATTTAAATTATTTTCTAGATGGTTTATGATTATTTTGAAGAAATGTTTATGAATACCATATCATTTACATGGGTAATGTATGAGGAATGATCGATGTTTAATTATACCGTTCCCACACAAGAAAGTTTTTTTAAGTGATGGGTAGACTAGAAATTGTATCTCCCTTAAATGAATTATGTATTGATGATATCTCAATTGGAAATAATGAATGGAATGGGTAGTGAACACAGTTTAGTAAGGATTTTTTTTTCAATTAGATATTCTTGGGAATAATCCATGGCTAAGTAAATGATGGAAAAGGAGTGAACCCAATCCACTATGATGGTCTGAGTAGTGAGACTTGTCAAATTAAATGATTTCAGATATTTATTATCATTAAAATACTTTTTTAAATTCTTTTCATATTTTTTCATGTATTATGATTGAATATTGATGAATCAACACTATTAATGTCTTATTTATTTAGATTGATAACTCATTATCACATGATTTATGATTATTAAATATAAATTTATTGGTGTGATTATATAATATTTATCTAATATTATCTAACCCTTATTCATATCTATTAGACTCACATATTTTGATAATCCCAAATCACGTTTCATTTGTATATTATCAAGTTTCTTTTATGGGATAATTGTGTTGCATTAATATTCTTAGTTTCTATCAAGAATTAACTATGTATTTTTAAATCTCACTTCTCTCTTATCTATGCTTCAAGTGTAAAATTTATCTAAGTGAAAGGTCACTGATTAAGGTCATTAATAGATGTTTTCTCACAGAATTTCACTAATAGATGGATACCGATAGAAGTTTACTGATAGATGGTTACCGTTTGAGGTTACTGCTAAGGAACCTCACCATTGAGATATCAATGAAAACTCATCACTACTATTCTACCACTGATGGCTACCGATGAAGGTCACCGATAGAAGGTTACCGATTAAGGCTACCATTTAAGGCTACTGATGTAGGTCGACAATAGAATTTTACCGATGAATGCTACCGATGAAGGCTATCGATGAAGGTTACTGATAGAAGGTCATCGATAGAAGGTTACCGATGAAGGCTACCGATGAAGGCTGCCGATGAAGGTTACTGATGTAGTGTACCGATGAATCATACTGTTCGAGCCTACTGTTGATAAGGCTACTACTACTATTCTTCCAATTCCCACTCTTATAATCCATACTCTATCAATTTCATAAGTTTTTTCATAACGATCATATTTGGAAAATTTAATACTTCTCGCATTAATTAATGATTATTGTAGAAATATCAAGAGACCATATTTAAAGACAACATGAGGTATGAGGATAACCACACGTGGATTACTAATTCTTGTTATCAGATCTCAAATATAAAATAGAAGTACGAGGAAGGAATAAAATGAGAGGAATGCATGAGAATGAGTTTACACTCTAGATAAAAGAGAACAAGAAAGAATTATCCAACACATACACTGTAAACCCAGGATCATCACGTTGATAATTTGGGAGAAAAAATTCATATATGTCTTTTGTGCTTCTTCAAATATTGGTCAGACTAATAATTAAAACACATTAGTACCTGGAATCTAAAACCTGGAGTTGTGACACACTATTTCTAGGAAAACATTCATAGAAAGACTAGAACTGCAATATTTTCACTCCAAGGTGTCAATAGTTGAACTGAATACACATAGAGCTTTCTAAACTCAATCTTATAAGATTATCGCTATTGTGTTTTTTTATTTTACATTTCTATGAAGTGTGTTTTTTTCTGTTATACACACTATCTCGTGTGACTGTACTGAAGGAAACTAAAAATCCTCACATCAAAATTCAAGTAGACTTTATTTCCCACGTGGAATTGTGGTAGAGTCCGTATCTAGTCTGGTTTTTGTGTTTTTCCAATAAAGAATTGTGGTAGAGGATGTGAGCCCTATAATGATTGTGAAAACTGGTGTAAATCCCGATACATGATGTGTATCATGTTTATTGTTAATATAAACTGCTTGGTGGTAGGTTATCACCATGAAGAGAGGATTAAGACCTAGCTTGAGGCTAAACCTATTTTTTTAACTCTCCTATGTACTATATTTAAGAATACTATATTTTGTCTATATTCCGCTACTTATAATTTCAAAAACATAAAACTATTTTTCATTAACTATGACAATTAGTTCTGTTTAGTGTGTGTATGAGTTTAAATCATTAAACTTGTTTCCAAAATTAGATGAAGTGTTTTACACTGATTCAATTAAGGACTAATCACCATTTAAGAAACCTGTTGACCAACTAAAAATTTATATCTCTACTTCCTTAATTTACTGGGTCTGTTCAAAATTGGGGGATCATTATTATAATGTTTTTAACAGAAATTTTATGTAAGAACTCAATTCCCCACCTGAGTTTCCACTCTGACCAACATTTAGTGTCAGGGGGATTAAATTTTTTTTACCATCTGACGTATTTTTCCTGTTTTCAAATTCATTTCTATAGTGATTTTCATTGTATCTTAATGATCTTAAAAAAAATTATATCTAGATTTTCAATTTATGAAAATCTAATTAACAATGGATAATGGATTTGAGGGTGATGCTACTAAAATACAACCTTTTTAAATGGTAATCACTATGTTCAGTGGAAGTTGAAAATGAAAATGTATCTAGAGATAATGGGTCATGATATATGGGACACAATTAAAGAACAATATGCATTGCATGCTACTGCTATAGACACATGGTCTCAGTTGACTAAAGCTACAAATAATAGTAACTATAATGTAGGGAATGAATTTTACTATTCTCTAGGAGATAAAGAATTAAATAGAATATGTGCTTGTAAAACTGCATATGAAATATGGGATAATTTGGCTATTTCTCATGAGGGAACAAATAATGTTAAAGAAATGTGATTAAATACTCATACTGTTAAATATTATTATTTTAAAATGAAGCATGATAAATTTATATCTGAAATGTATCTCATGTTAAATGAAATAGTAAATACCATGAGTCTTCTTGGGAAACTATTTGACAATAAGGATCAGATTATGAGGTTACATTGATTCCTAACATATAAATGGCGAGGAATATCTGTTTCTATTTGGAAATCTTGTGAAATAAGAAAGCTACAAGTGAAGGAACTAATTTTAAAACATATGATGTACGAAATAAGAGTTTAAGGTCAATCAAAAAGTAGATGAAGAACTAAGAAATAAATCTGTAGAATTCAAGGCTAGCACATCAAAGAGCAAAGGCCAAGAAAATGTTCAAGCTCATGTAGATACTTCTACTAGTGAGGACTCACACTCAGACATCATTAATGAGATGGTTCATCTCACTAAGAGATCCAAAAATTTCTACTGTAAGAAGATGTTCATAAGAAAGTCAAACTATAAAGGAAAGAATGATAGTAAATGACAGTGAAAAAAGGATAGAAAATGGAATAACAACATAAATGAGTTAATCTCTATGAGTGTAAATGAAAATCCCATGTGAAGGCTCATTTCCCCAAGCTTTTGTTTAAGAAGAAATATGAAGATAAGGGAAAGGGAATAAAAAGTCTATGAATACTACTTATATTGATTCAAAATATAGCTCTAGTGGATCTAACACTTTTGATATTTAAAAGAAAAAACACGAAAAAATATGTTTCCTGAGAGAAACATCTAAGGTAATACCCATTTATGTAGTACATAATGCTTATTATTTTGGGAATGAAAGTGACTAAAATAATGATGAAAATAAAACTATGTTTAAACTATTTGAATACTATGGAATGCTTGAGGAAACTATTAATTATCTCAAGTATAAATATAAATTTGTGAAAATACAGCATGTTTTAAATGCTAATTATAAATCTAATCTGGAAATTGAGAAAGAAAAATGTGCTCAGCTATTAAAAGAAAATATTGAACATAAATTATCAAATGGTTAATTAAAAAGAGAAATTGAGAATTTTATTGCAGGTAGAGATACCTTGACACAGTTTCTAGGGGAAAAATGCTCCAAAATACACAACTAGTCTATGATATCAACTCGGATAGAGAAGGATTATAAAATATAAATATGATCCCAAATCTATAGAGTTCACTACTAATTCATTTTTTGTATCATCTTTTGAAAACAAAATTTCTAGAGGACCTAAAAACATGTTCATCTATCAAAACATATCTACTTATAATAGGAAAACTATGAGACATGTATGGGTTCTCAAATATTTACATAGTAACCTCTCTAGACCGAAGAAAATCTGGGTACCAAAGTTACTCTACACTTAATATGTTTTGAAGGAAAATTGTTTAAATAGCTCCTATCAGACACTATGGTATATGGATAGTATATTTTCAAGACTTATGATAGGATAATATTAATTATTTAAGAGCCTAATTAATGTTTATGTTGAACATGTTACATTCGGTGATAATTCTAAGGAGAATATAAATTTCTTATGACAAATTAATAACCCAGATACTATATTTACTTCGAAAGTACATTTTGTTGGGGGGTTATAATAAAATCTACTTGGTATATATCTATTGTGAAATGATGGTTTTAATGTTTATTTTTAAATTGATGTATGCTATGTTTTTAATTCTAAAAATTATTTAATATTCACTGCTCGTAGAAATGAAAATGTATATGTTGTTGATTTAAACCCTTTAATTAAGAAAAGTTTTTCCTGTTTAAATGTTTTTCATAAGGAATCCTAGTTATGGAACAGAAAATTAAGTCACTGTAATGTGAACTAAATTTGTAATCTAACTAAGAATGTAATAGTAAGAGACCTACCAAAATTAGAATTCCCACATGAAAAAGTTTTAATCCTCATCAAAAATGAAAACAACAGAATGTTTCTTTCATACCAAAGAAAGAAGTTTCCACTTCTCAACCACTTGAGTAGGTTCAAATGGATTTTTTTAGACCATATAGAGTTTCATGTTTATATGGGAGGTAGTATGATTATGTTCTTGTAGATTATTGTTCTAGATATACATGTATATAATTTCTATCTCACTTAAGAGAAGCATGTTCTTACTTCATTAAATATTCCGAAATCTATTGAAAATCATTGTTTACATAGAATTAAGACCTTGAGAAGTAAACATGGCCTTTTGTTTGAAAATCAAGAGTTTGAATAGTTTTTCTCACAAAATGTTTATAATCACAATTTCTATGCTCTAAGAACACCTTAACAAAATGGAGTTGTTGAATGAAAAATAGAACAGTTCAAAGAGATTGCCAAGAAAATGAAAAATGTGTATAATCTACCGATATGTTTTTGGGATGAAGCTGTTAATATCGCTTGGTACATCATTAATAGAGTCTTAATTAGAATTTTTTTAAGAAAACATCTTACGAGCTATGGAATAATAGGTATCCTAAGTGTAAATAATTTAGAGTGTTTGGTTGCAAAGTCTTTATCCTTAACACTTGGGATAACATTTGAAAATTTTCATCCAAGATTGTTGAAGGAATATTCATAGGATACACAATATCTAGTACAAAATATAGAGTATTCAATTAGAGAACTAAATGTATAGAAGAATCATTTTATGTCAAATTTTATAAGATTGATCCACATGAACCCAAAACCTCCATCAAACATCTTGAGGATGATATTTCAATTATGGACATCAATGATAAATACATTATATCCATAGTGAAAACAACTAGTTCAATAAAATTTCCAGAATCTGACCATAGTGAATCTAAACCTATAGACAACCATGAAGAGTCTAGTTCAACTCTTTCTAAAGGTATTAAAACCCTCAAGAATCATGTTTTAGATACTGTAGTAGTTGATCTAAATAGAGAAACACAAACTAGAGCTTCTCTGAGAATCCAAGTTGAACATCAATCCTTTCTATCATAGCATGAACCTAAAAATATTAATTATGGTATCAGTAAAGAATTATGGGGGATAACAATGCCAAAAAAATTAAATCATTTTGAATGAAACATTGTTTGCGAATTAGTAGAAAGACTTAAACAAACTTTGACCATAGGCACTAAATGGGTATTTAGAAATAAATTTCATGAATCTTGAAAGATATTTAGAAATAAGTATAGACTAGCCTCACAAAGATATTGTTAAGAAAAAGGAATATACTATGAGAAAAACGTTTCACCTATGGATAGACTAAAATCCATTAGGATACTACATGCATCTACAGCTCATCTGAATTTTAAACATTATCAAATGGATGTCCTATGTTCATTTCTAAATGGGTACATAGTTGAGGATGTATTTGTTGAACAACCACCTAGTTTTACAAATCCCGTTTTTTCAAATAATGTCCTTAAACATTCTACTCCCCTATATGGTCTAAAACAAGCTCTTAGAGCTTAGTATGTAAGACATGGTTCATTTATTATTTCAAAAGGTTTTAATAAAAGAATTACTAATCCAATAAATTTTGTAAAAAGAAAATCCAATGATTTTTTAATAGTAAAAATTTATATTGATGAATTTCCTTTTATATCCTCTAATGTTTTTTATGCACTAATTTATCAAAAATTATGGAAGATGGATTTGAAATGAGTTTAATAGGGGAACTTAAATTTTCCCTTGGATTTCAAAATTTTAAAATAAAAATTGTTTTGTTTTAAGGAAAAGTTAATATACTAAGTAACTTTTCAATTTTTTTTTCTTGGATGGTAATAAAGGTAGTGATACATATATGAGTATCACATGTAAGTTGGATGCTGATGAAACTCGTAAACCAGGGGATCAATCAAATTACATAGGAATGATTGTAAGTCTGCTCTATCTTATAGCTAGAAGAACGGATATCATGTTTAGTATATGCATGTGTTATAATTTTAAATCCAATCCCAAAGAATCTCATTTAACTGCTATTAAAATTATTTTAATATATCTTAAGTATACTACAATCTTTGGTATATTTTATCAAGGAGTACAATCATTTGATTTATCAAGTTATTCAGAAAATGAATTTTTTGGTTGAAAATTAGATAGAAAGAGATCCTCTGGAACATGTCACATTTTGGGAAAGTCACTAGTATCACGGTGTGGTAAGAAATAGAATTATGTTTCATTATCCACTGCCGATGTTGAATACATAGAAGTTGGTATTTTTTGTGGTCAAATTATGTGGATGAAACACACTTTTCTAGACTATGGATATCAATTCGAACATGTCTCTATAAACTATGATAAAATCTGTTCTATTAAAATCTCTAAAAATCTAGTATCTCATGATAGGAAAAATCACATTGATGTGGGACATCACATCTTCTGAGATCATTATCAAAGAGATGATATCACTCTTGATTTAATTGGAATTGAAAATCAATTGGATGATATATTCACCAAACCTTTAAATTCTGAGAGGTTAAATTACATCAAACAGGAGTTAGGTATGATAAACTATTAAGGATAGACCTCACTATTAGGACCCCGCCATTAGACCTCACCATTGGACCTCACCGTTAGACCTATCCAATATGACCTCACTTTTAGACCTCACCATTTTAACTCACTAATAAGACCTCACCGTTAGACCTCACCATTGGACCTCACCATTAGACCTCACCATTAGACCTCACCATTGGACCTGACCGTCTGACCTCACCATTGGACCTCATCGTTGGACCTCACCATTGGACCTCACCATTGACACTATACTGATAGTTGACCATAGGTCTGAGACATAACATTTATCTTCTGGAATCTATAATGTTTTTATTATTATTTAATTATTTTAATCATTTTTTTTCCATCCCTAAATGATAAGAATAAACTACAAACCACATCTCAATTCGCATCAGTCCTCACCTGAAACTTTTCCTGCCTAACATTGGAAACTAAACTTCTTTAAAAAACCTGAAACCACTCCAGATGAAAATGGAAGGACTAAAAATACTGATCGTTGATGATGAAGGAGATGCGCAAAACCCAAAGAGATCTTGAGCTGGGTATAGTAGTGGAAGAAAGGTAGTGGTGAAGATAATCAATAAACATTTTTCAAAGAGGTAAATCATGGAAGAAAAATAATTATGTTCAGAATGTTTGCTGTCAAGAAAGTATTTTGGGTTGAATGCACTTGAAGCTCAGGATTGGATATAATGCTTTGAAAATAACAATGGACCATACTATATGATGTTTGTGAAGGAATTTTATGAGTCTCAAAAGTTCGAGCATTCTGACAATGAGAACTTAATGTCTTCAAATGTAAATGGAGTAAGTCGGAGCTTCACCTCTATTGAATTGGTCTGAATGATTAAGAGTTCCACATGAAGATATTTTTGATTACTACTCTGGAGTGGTGCCTCTCTCTAGTGAGTTCTTTAGTTATTAAGATGCCTCTGATGAACTGACAGGGAATTGAATTCTAAGTAAATTGATTGATACATAAATAAAAGCAGTGGACTGGTTTCTTATTATGTTTGTTCATCATATTTTGAGTCCCAAGAGAGGGAATGTTTCTACCATTAATTATCAAGACATATTTATTTTGTTTCTGTTGAAGCATGGAAGAAAGATAAATCATTTTACTTTAATGATGATTCAGTTAGAGGATATGATAAAGTCTACTTCCAAGTAAAATGCTTTGTTTCATGCTAGGTTGATATCCTTGATATTTAATGTGAAAGGAATTTCTGGAAATAATGATGTAACAGTAGTTGTATGGGAAAACTTTTTCATTTCCAATATGTCTTTTTATGAATATAAGCTGGAATCGTTAGAAAAGGAGATGGGTGAATGATGAGGCAAAACTATAAGAATAATCCAACCCTATCACGCATTATACAAGGAAAATGAATAAGAGATATCTAGGTACAATTACTGATTAAGTGGATCCAGTACATTTAGATTAAGAAGAGGAGGTTGATGTTGTGCAAGAATGAGAGGATTCTTCTATAGATGACATGTGTGATCTTGACCTTCCCTCAAGTCCTCATTCTAACAGTGTATCCTTTGGTGAACCTTGGACACAAAAAATATTTCCTAGAATACAGATTGTCCTAAGGGATGGTGATGATAAATAAACAAGTAAATAACATGGAGATTAAAATGTATTAAGAGACATTACAGAGACCTCAGATAAGGAGGATGAAATTGAATCTAGTCATGATGATTTTTAGATTGTGGTTGATGAATGTGATGAAGAATGTCTAAGTCTCAGTACTCTAATAATATATACAAAAATCGTAGAGTGTGTATATGAAGAGGTTGATAAATCAGTTGACGCTTGAATTGAAATGGCAGTGGATGAAGATTCCATAGAAGAAGTGGCAGTGGACTCCCCTATTGATGTTGTTGATCAAGGAGGCATCCCAGAGATGAATGTAATTGATAAATATAATGCTCTAAGTGAGGGGACGAAACTGTTTCCACAGGTCCAATTGTTGCATCTCATGGAATAAATTATTGGCTAGAAGATCCTGGATTCTTTGACTTGGGATTAGACTATGGAGACTCTAAAGATAACCAGCCTAACAGAAGTCCTCCAATTCCTTCTATTTCAGAGACTAATATTGTGTATCCAGTAGTTCTTCTACAACAAGAATATGTAAAGAGGGTTGATTTATATTAATTAATATCATATTTGAAGATAAAATTTGATGAGATATTTGTTGGGATAGAGAGATCAGTAACTCGTAATCAAGAACATGTGAGTTATACAATGGAAAGTCTAATTTCTACCTATCACCCAAATTTTTTACATGATGTAAAAGAATGAAAGAATCAAGTCGGAACATTGGCAGAATCTATGGAATCTATGAAACAATAAATTTTGAGTTTAGACTCTTATTTGGAGGTAAGGGTTCAAGTGGGAAATGACCATAAGTATGTTAATAGTGTAGTTCAGTAAATGATCATTGTGTTTGAGGACTTTAACATGTCTATGGAGTCACATGTGAGTGGTCTGGATAATGATGTGAAATGGATGATTAGTGGTGTAACTAGTTCTTATAAAGAGACAGTGGCTTTGGTCATGGAACCTCTGTGTGTATATGCTTCCTCTTTAGCCACTCCTCTTATTGATCTAGAAGAATTCTGGTCGGTTATTAGAGAAGAAGTGTAGAAGTTCTCTGGTGCTAGTACATAACACCCTCATTCTTTTACTTGGGTCATTTTCACTACCATAGAAATTCATATGCTTGTGGGAGATTATTTAAGGGAGGATTCTCAAGATCAGAATTCCATCATAGAGAAATTTGATTTCAATTATTAAACGGTGTACAATAAGCATCAGATGGATGGTCACATCAATCTGCTCTTGGAAAACATGAGAATCCCACTTGTCACTTAGTCTTTTAAGGATCAAGTTAGCAGGAATAGATAATTGACTCCTACCTTAGAAAAATTCATGGAGAACATGGATGATTCCATCTCTGCTATAGAAAGAGGGGGAATCATTAACATGGAGTTCAGAAATTTATATTTTCCCTTCCATAATGTGGATTGCACTCCAATTATTGTTCCTCCAGCATTACCTTCTTCATCATCTACCTCTAGCTCTACCCATGATACGCCATTGATGAATCCTTCATAGGTCATCAGAAGCTTGACCCCTATGATTATTTAGAGATCTACTCACTTTCGGTCTATTGATGCTTCTATAGCAGATCCTCGTACCTTTATCACTGACATACCTCATCCTATTCATCCATCTTCTGGACATGCCTCTTAAGCTTCGAAAGACAAAGATTCCTTGCACATTTCTAATATGGATTGACTATAGGATGTCTTATATGATAGGGATCATTGATATTTTTTTTTTCTATATTAATATTACTTAATTATTAATATAATAATTATTTTTTTTCATTTTGCCTTACATTATTTTTTAAAACACAAAGGGGTAGAAGTTTTAAGATGACTGGGGTCCTTGAATATAAACTTTGATCTATTTTCCACAATAAAAATAGTTCAATTTTTCTTATACATAATATATATATGCTAATACCTCTGATGAAATTAGAAAATGTTCTTAACACTGATTCAATAATACATATATCTAAATTTCACTTCCATAATTTCTAATTATCAAAAAGGGGGAGAGTTTTGGACTCACACATTCTGATAATCCCAAATCATGTTTCATTTATGCGATAATCATGTTTCTATTATAGTATAATCGTGTTTCATTAATATTCTTAGTTTCTATCAAGAAATAACAATGTATTTTCTCATCTCACTGCTCACTTGTTTAATCTTACAGTGCAAAATTTATCTTAGTGAGAGGATACCGATTAAGGTCACCGATAGAAGGTTACCGAGAGAAGGTCACTAATAAAAGGTTATCGATAGATGGTTACCGATAGAATGTTAATATTAGAGGTAACCACAGAGGAACCTCTCTGGTGAGTTATCAATGAAATATCATCACTACAAGTCTACCACTGAAGGCTACAGATGAAGGTCACTGATATAAGGTTACTGATGAAGTATACTGATGAAGGCTACAAATGAAGGTCGCCAATAGATGGTTACTGATGAAGACTATTGATGAAGGCAACCGATGAAGTCTACTGATGAAGGGTACTGATGAAGGTCACCAATAGAAGGTCATTGCTAGAAGGATATAGATGAAGGCAACTGATGGATGCTTCCGATGAAGGCTACGGATGTAGTATACCGATGAAGCCTATTGTTAAATCCTACTGTTGAGAAGGCAACCACTACTAGTCTACCGATTCCCACTCTTCTATTCTATACATTATATATTTCTTAATATTATTCTAATAGTCATATTTAGTAAATTTAATTATTCTATAATTAATTAATGCAAGTTGTAGACATATCAAGAGACCGCATCTGGAGACAGTAATAGGTAGGAAGAAGACCTCACATGGTTTAATGATTCCAATTGTCAGATCTCAAATATAAAATAGAACACTGAGGAAGAAAAATAAAAGGAAAGTATTGCATGAGAAAGAGTTTACTCGCTAGATCAATGAGAATAAGGAAGAACCATCCATCACTAACATTTTGATCCAAGGAGCATGATAATGATATTTGGGAGGAAAAATTCATGTCTACCTTCTATGATTATTCAAATCATTGTCAATCAAAGAAGTAGAACACCTCAGTACCTGGAAACTAGAACTTAGAGTTGCGACACTCTATTTTGAGGACAAATTTTATAGATGGACTCGAACTACAATATCATCACTCCAAGGACTGAAGAGCTGAATGGTAAAGACCATGAGCTTTCTAAACTCAATATTATAACATTAGCTCTATTGTGTTCCTTTATTTTAAATTTCTGATAATTGTGTGTTTGTTTATTACACACACTTTCTCATATTCTTGAATTAGAGGATACTAAAAATCCTCACATCAAACTTCACTTACACCGTCTTTCCCATGTGCAACTGTGGAAGAGGCTGTATCTGGTCTATTTTGTTTGTTTTTTCCACGAAGAAATGTGGTAGAGGGTGCGAGTCCTTGACAGTTTCTGAAAACTATTGTATAGCCCGATACAGGTTGTGTATCATATTTATTGTTAATATATAATTCTTAGTGGCAGGTGATCACCAAGTGGACAGGATTAAGTCTCATCTTGAGGCTAAACCTCTTGTTTAACTCTAATGTCCACTATATTTAGTAATACTCGGGTTTGTCTATTTTCTGTAGCTTATAATTTCAAAAATAGAAAACTGTTTTACATTAAATCTGATTGTTAGTTATCGTTAGTGTGTGTTTGTGTATAATTTAGTAAACCTATTTCAAAAGTGGAAGAAGTGCTTTAAACTGATTCAACTGGGGACTATTCACCGTTTGGGAAACCTATTGACCAACTAAACATTTATATATTTAATACCTTAATTAACATGGCCTTTTCAGAATAGTGGGATCTTTATCATAAATTTTTTAAGAGAAATTTAATGTAGGAACTCAATTCACCCCTTCTTGAGTTTCCACTTCGACCAAAAATATCTTATTTTCGCATATGATTAATCAATGATATATCTTATTTACACCCATACCAATCATTTTATCTCACCATTTATTATTTTTTCCTTCTTCAGGTTATGGATAATATGACATGTACATCTTGTTTAAGTAGGGTGAGAGTTATGAAGAACTAAATAGGAAATTATGTTGTTATTTTATGTAGCATCAATTTATGTATCAATTGTTTCTATAGAAACTAGTCCTATATGGTTCTTTGGTGTGTTTTTTTGTTAATTATGTTGAATATAAATTTATTTCAAGATTAATATATATATATATAAAATATGGGTAACTTTAATTTCTATTAGATTCAATGTTTTGTAATTTTTGGAAATGAGGATGAGAAAACATTAGTGGGAGTTGCTATAATAACACTATGTACAGAAGAAATCCTATGTTCTGGTAATAAAAGGATTGTGGTTTTCATATAAAATCTTCTTCATTCAAATATTAAAAGTTGATATAGTTGTGGAACCAATTCAACCCTGAGTAATAACATAAAAAATAATTGTTTGAGTATATCATGGCCATAATTCTAATGCATGGTCATTGTTCTATTACCACATAACAAGTTTGAAACTCCAATGTTATATTATTTGGTCAAATTCTATTTTATTTACATACTGTTATGAGTTATTTGGATAGATAATGACCTTAAATGACATAGGATAAATCAAATGATATATTGGTTTAAAAGAATTTATCATTGTTATGAAAACCTATATATTATATATCATGAATAGATGATTTTTTGTAAATGTTTACCACACTATGATTTCTTTATAGTTTATATATAGAACTTGGAAGAATCATGTTTACACTGATAGTGTTGGATGATGAAATAGTTTTCCAGATAGGAAACCAAATGATATTATAGATGGAATTTGAAAATTTGTGAAATTTTATAATAAAATATCTCATCATATAATTGATAACATGATCATATGTGTGATTCATAATTAAATACTATTACGGGAAAATTGGTGTTAAGATCTTGGGGAAATAATATTTAGATTCATAACATGTTGAGAATATGGTAAGAAAAACTTGGGTAAATCTCACCATTGAATAGACAAATTATGAGTAAAAAATATCTATATAGAGAAATAAATTATAGATAAAAAATGATGTTTTCAACATAGAGAAATAAATTACATTCCATGGAATCAATTATATTTTAATTTTTATTTGTAGGGAATGTGGGAATTATTTAATCTAATCCCCTAATCATTGGGATAAACCATATAGTATATATTTTAATAAAATATATAAATAATTAATGTGTAATAATTTAATTTTTTATGTATTTGGATTTTATATTTAAATGGTAATATTATTTTATTAATGGTATTATAGTTACAAGATTCCTCAAACATTTAATTAATGTTACAAGTTATTTTTTTTGTAATTTTTTGCAAAAAAATTATCAATAGTATAGGTAATGAAGAAAAGTGATATATTTTTATGTTGGTATTTTTGCGGAAAAATTGTTTGAGGGATATAAAAACCTAAATAGATTCTTGATGTTAGGATAATGATATTTATTTTGATTAATATATGATTTATTTTTATAAAGTAAAATAGATATCATTTTTGTACATGAAATTGATGAGTAAATTAATGAAAAATTTATTTATGTTATCATTAAGGAAGTTTATTACGTTGTTGGATTTGTTTAATATTTTGATAGTCTGTTATTTAATTTGAGTAATAATGATATCGTTAATTTTTTGGAAGAATATGTGTTTTCTTTGAGGTTTTACATTTATTTGGCTTATCTTGGGAAATGATTTCTATTTTAAGTGAATATATGATCATGGTTTTCAAATGATTGTTATATTTAATTAAGAGATACCTAACATAATATGGGACGTAATGTTATGTTTATATTATAAATTCGGTGACCTTTCTTTTTCTATTTTTTTTAATTTGGGTTTTTATATTCTCGAGGAGTATTATGGTATTAAATTTATGGAAATGTTTATGCCAAACATTGGGTGTTATGGTTGGTGTTTCAGTTAATAATATAGTAATTCATCATGTAAACATTTGTAAATATTAGATTAATTCAGATAAAATATTTTTTTGTAAATACTTAGTGATATAATGAATGAATTTTCAATTTTTATTTATCATTTTATACATTAAAATGTATGTTTATTTCTTTAGGCATCATAAAAATAAAATTATTCAAATATTAATAAAAAGATATAGAAGGTAATTTAAACACACAATCAGAGCATGAAATTATGTTTATGGATTTTAAAAATCATGTAAGAATATGTTTGTCCTATTTCATGATAAAACCATTCCTAAAATCAAGGAAAATTAATCATGAAAATGAAATTTTTTACTTATTATAACTGTTTATGAGGAGTTGATAACCCTTTGCATCCCTCAATGAAATAATGTTTTGTGGAAATTTTTTCATGTCCTTGTAATCTATAACTTTATATTATTTTTTATATTATACTCTCAATAACTGTACATATTTTCACTTTCTTCTAATGTAACCTATATATTTGTACAATATTATGTGTTATTTCAGGAAATATTTATATTTCATACATCCTCTTGTCAAAGGAAGATTAATTTTCCCTTTAAAAATATGGATTTTAAGAAATGGTATATTAAAATATTATACATATTGTTACCTAGATTAAAATTATAAGTGTTAAATTTAATCATGAATGTTACAAACCTAGGTTTTATAATATATGTTTCATCAAATAAAATGATTGTTTTTAGAAATATACCTTACATTCAACCATGATTCTATAAAATCCTTGAAATAGTAAACCGTTATAAGATAAATATTAATGCTTAAGTTATTAATTTTCATAAAAATTTATGGAATATATGTATGAATATTTAAAATAAAGAAAATGTTTTGATCATTTTATAATAAAGAAGTTCTAAATTTTCAATTAAATAATTTTATGCCACAAATATTTATTTTCATCAAAAAAATTATTAAATTTTCATGCATATATATTTTAATGAATATATTTCATCATTGGATATATAATTGATATAAATTAATATAATTTTTGAAATCATCATGTGAATACTATATTTGGATGATTTGTTTGTAAAAGAATTTTTTTCAATGCATACCGAAAAAAACTTATTCTATAATCATTCAATTTGATTTAAGTATAATTTGTATTATTCTTTTAAATTGATCATATGTTAAAGTAACCCTTGTTTATTTATAAATAATATAATTATTTACATAATAGTCATCGTTATCCTTGATTTTTTATATGTTTATTTTTCCACATAAAAACACAATTCCCCAAAAATGATTTTTATAGTCATATTTCTTAACATTTTAAATTTAATTAATACAAATTGATTCTTTATTTTTATGAATTTAATATGTTATGTATTATGTGATATATATTCACATTAATTTTTAAATTTTTATGTGGAAATGAATTTAATCAAATTATGTTTTATGCCTAAAGATATATTTTTCTAAAATAGGTTGTCATTACAAGTCACCCACTTATTTAAAATTAAATTCTTCCATATATATGATTTGAATCATATAAAATTGACACAATATTTATAATTAAAATAAATAATATAATCTATTCATGTTAACTTTTTTGTTCACAGTGAGTAGTAAAAAGTATAATTATTTTTTACTATGGTTAAGGTTAAAATAGAATAAATGTAGGGGAACAACGAGATAACACTGGATTACTGCCTAAACATATGAATTTATTTTTTATTAAATATATTTAAACATTATATGATAGTTATATGAAATTAATTTCAAAATATATCCACATTTCCAAGAATGTTCCTTTATAAAATTTAAACCCACTATGAAATTTCATGTATGTCCCTTCCCACACTTATAAAAGGGTAACCCGCATCCAATATTGAAAAAGGATGAGCCTTTTAGATTAGCCAATATCAGAATAAAACATTAATTTTATAATTCCCTCCAACATAGAGTTTCTTTATTTCACCTAATATTTATCCTTCAATGCAAAAGCAGCATAAAAAATGAGGTATCTCAAAGAAGTGGAATAGATTTTAACCAAAATTAAAATTTTATTTATTATAATACTAAATTTAAACATTTTATATACATAAAAAATGATAAATGTTGTATACTAAATATAAATATATGTTATAATTATTATTTAACAACCATTTTCTTCTTTTTGTGAACACAATGGGAGGTGAATTTATTTCTTAAGGGAACATGTGGACTACCACATCCAAGTTGTGATAAAACTCATTTTACACTACAATCATTAATGTTTGGTTATAATGATATATTTTATGATTATAATTGATATTAATTTTATAATATTTATTATATAATACTGATTAAATATTGATCTTTTTGTCATTCTATCCTTCATAAAATGGAAATATAAGTCACATAAATATACAGACAACCATATCTACTAACTAATAAAAATATCATTTATTCACTACATTATATGAATGATAATAAATATTAACATGATAAATATATAAAATATTTATATTAATATTATCATTTTTTATATGAATGCACTCTGATCAATGAGTATGGACAATAACTAATACACCAAAAAATATTTGAAAAATAAAGTAGTTAACACCAAAAATGATGACGATAATGAAAGATAATTATGGAATTTTTGATAATATTAAATAAAAAACATATCATTGTATTTTAAATATAATTATTGATTAATTATAGTAATATAATAAATTTAAATAAATTATACAATAATTTATATTAATTATGTGAGAAAATAGACATGAGGTTTGATTTTTATGATACAATCTCATTTTTACTGAGATTATTTATGATTAATTTTTATGACGCTTAAATTTTTATATATATCTAATAAATTATAATATTTTTTGGGTACACTGGTTATTTCATGATATTTCATTATATATCTTCATTTTACTCTCTTTAATTACTCGTGATACTGAAATAATATTTTTATGGAAAATATACATTGTTATTACCTTCTATCAGAGATCATTTCTTTCATGTCAATGTTTTTTTCTTAAAACAAATTCAACAATATTTATAATATTATTAAAAAAATATTTAATAGAATTTTTAAATATATTTTAAATTACTTAAAAATTATTAATATGAACCTTAAACTCATTTTTAAAATGCTTTATTTTGACTAATACAAAAAATGAGTAAGGATTTTTTTTATGAAATTATATAGTATGAATAGCTTTCACCACCATCAAGAATAATATTTCACTTATATATTCCATTATAAGATTCATATTTTATTTTCATATGATATTTTTTAAATTAATATTTTTGAAATTTTTAGATTCTAAATATGTAATTTATAAAATGGTAGGTTTCTAAGGAAATGTTCATCTAATAATTTAATGATACTTGTATATATAAAATCATCATTTTATTACATTTTATTTATTGGGGATGTGATATAATTTTAAAATTTTTATACTTTGTATGGATTTTTTATGATTATTATGAAAAAATGTTTATAAAACTCGAATCATTTCAGAATTTAATTATTTTATGATACGATGAATGATTTATGATTTTAAGGAACACACATACATTGTTTTAATTATACAATTAGTTGTACATATAATATATATCCATCCAATAAATTTTTTAATGAGTGACATATCACGGGATACTAATTATTGGAATGAAGAGTGAATAAAATTTATTAATTTAGTTTTTCTAGTTTGACTATCTTTGGGATAATAAGTGACTAAAAATGATTGAATCAGTGGTTAAGAAAATCCACTGTTATAGTTTTAAATGTGATCCATGACAGAGAAAATCATTTCTATATATTTCTTTCATTCCATTTAATTATTAACTATTCTTATAGTATGTTTTCACCCCCCATAATTGATTATTGATAAAAATGTACTCGTATACATTATGTATTTGGATTAATAAAATAATATTATATGTCTCTACATGATGATATATTATTTTATGTATAAAATTGTATAATATTAATTTAATTTTTTGATACCATTATTAATATCTTATTCTCCCCATGCCATTTTTTAGTTATATCTTTTATGTTTATCCATACTAAGAATTTGGGCTCAGACTTTCATATTTTCCTTCCCCTAAATTAAGGGAATTGTTTTATTTAAATTATGTCAGAAAATGGTTCTAGTTGAAAACAAATAAATGAGGAATGATGTAAATATATTATATATTAGTTTTATGTATCAGTGTTTCTAATGACACAAAATATTTATGGTCCTCTGCTGTGTTTTATTTTTAAATGCATATAATATTAATCTAAAATGATATAAAATTTATGTATGAAATGTATGGGTAAAATAACCACCATAGCAAGAATTTCTGTGTGTGACACATATAGAAATTAAATATAATAAATAAAATGTATTATTAGTAATTTAATTTAAATTTATTAAAAAACATTTCCTTAAATTATAATAAAATTATATATTAAAAATATTAAAATAGGCACATTTAATTAAATATTTTTCAGATTTTTATTTTCGATAAATAATGAAATGCTTCAACTAAAATGTATATTTGAATAATTTTTCTTGACAAATGGTGTAGAAATAATTTTTGAATTAAATATCATTAATGAGGATGAAATAAAAAGGGGAATACCATAAATATTTTATTTATGTCATATTTATCAAAAAAACCGACTGAATTATGTAGGTTCTCCATTAAATAACTTGTATTTCTATAATTATTACAGTGATTAAAATCATTTAATGGAATTATTAATAACCTTATATAATAAAAATGGATATAAATTAAATTTGGTTTGAATAAAATAATTATTTGTGAAGATATAATAAAGAATATTTTCTATCATCAATATAGAAAACAATTATAGATTATTTATATATTAATGGGGAATATATATATAAATATGACGTTTTCATCATAAAGTTAATGTTATAATGTGTCAAAGAGAGGGACCAAACACATTCTAATGAAAAGGTACTGGTTTGAAAGTTCCTTGACCATAGGTCTGTATTATATATTGACATACACATTACATAATAAATAGTCAAATAAAATTATTTTATAAATAACATAGAACCTTATTAAAATATATATAATTATTTATCAATATTTTTCTGTTTATATTCATTTAATTGATATATATTTCTATTTAATTGTCTTCATGTTTGTTCAACTCATTGATTAATGTTCCCATAAAATTTATGTAATTATGGAAGATCATTACAAAATTGCACCATAACTGAAGAAGGGTTCTAAAATTACGTTCTTGTAATTCTGAGACTAAAAAGGATTATTATTATTCAATAATATTCCTAAATATGAATGAACTATATGGTGTTTTTGTTATTATTAACCAATTAGTTCTTTTATGTGTTTTTTATCATCATGATGAATTTTTTAGGGTTCTTTTAATATTAATGATATATTAAAATGAATAATGTTAGTAAAAAAATAATATACTTATACAGATCATTTAACTATAATAAGTTAATTTAAACCATCTAGGATGATGGTGATGGAAAATAAAATTTGTTGTTCGGGGAACATTATTTTGACCATGTTATAAAAAAATTCATATAGAATACATTCAATAGAGGATGAAAATATGTATATTATATAATAATAGTAAAATATATGTATATTTTGGATACTGATGATACTATGTCATGGTCGATGAAAAATATTTGGGTTACTAGAAAGAAATAAAGTTTACAGTGGTTCTATTCATAATGTAGCTCTTTCTTTGGGTGTCTTCCCTTATGTTAACCCTAAAAGATTATTGCAATAGTATTTGGTGAGAAATAAGACAATAGGATGTTGGGGATATAATTGCGATGAAATTTAAAAATAACCAATCCCCATGGAATCTAATGGGTGGAGGGATTTGTGGTGTTTATAAAAGGAAAAGAGGGGTATTCTTAAATATAATCGTAATTTTTTTACTAATTTTTTATTAAGACTACCAACATTGATTAATCATGGGAACATATATAATAATTAATGTGTGTGAGTATGAAATAATTGTTTCTTATATTAGCTATCAATTAGTTATTCCCATATTGAACATATAATGTTATATATTATGTTTTTTATATTACACTATTCAAAAAAAATCAATAGTTTTAAAAAAATAGAAAATATTATACCAGAATATATTTTTAATTATAGATTCAAAAATGAAATATTTATGAAAAAATAATTTTATAAATTTTAAAAATATGATATTTAAATAAAATCCTTATTTTTTTGGAAAAAATACCAATGTTAAAATATGAACAATTTTCTAACCCTTTGACAAATTATTTACGAGCTCACAAATGTAATATAGAATTCTGATGAAAAATAATAATTTTTATATACTATTTTTTTAAATTATTTTATGTTTATATTATTATATTTTTGATAGAAATATTGATAAACCCTGTGTTATTTTAAAAAATTCCTAACACTTATTTTATCATTTTAAAATCATCATCTTTTTTGTATCATGATATAAAATTTATACTTTTTCAAATTATAAGATGAATAAATATTATATTCAAATAAATATGTGTGTTTTTTATTTTAATAATAGATTTAGCATTTCTAATTTTCATATTACTGTTAGACTATTCAAATTAATATTTAGTGGTTATAATTGTAAAAAAAAATGGGTTCCAAGACTTCAATTGATTTATCATATTTTATTTATTATTTATTGATTTATATTTTCTATTAGGTGTATATATATATTCACATTCAAAATAAAAATTTCCTTCCTAATATTATCCATCATTCCTATAGTGCTGTTTGAGAGGTTGATTATTCTTGGGAATCAATATGATCCATATTTCTATATTGTAGTTATATTTATTTAAAATTTTCACATTATAATGTTTCCATTTTATTGATTATATTTATACTCAAAATGTAATTTTTAATTCAATATAATAGATTTTTTGTTCTATCTTGTGTCTCTTATACTATCAATTATTCAACATTTCTAAATTTAACGCATTTTTTTTGTAATAAGTGAAATTCCATTGATAAAATTTTGGGTCATTAAATTCTTCCAAACATAACCATTCCCCTAAAAATTAAATTTCCACCATTAAGATTAAAATAGATTATGGTGATTCTATTTCTTTCTTTGATATGGTTCTAATGTCACCCCCATGTTTATTTTTATTTTATAATACATTGTCTAGAAATTTATCTTGTTTCATAGAACATTTTCTCTAGGATCCAATATTTTCAACGATTTCCCCACATAATTGAGGTCATTATCTAACACTACCAGACATGAATTCTGTACATATAAATGATATATTTGATACTTAATTAATATTGATTCATGTAACATGTTAACATCTTGAGATATGAGTTTTGGGAGTTCTACTTAATAGGACACAACTATAATGTGACAAAGAATCTCAAACAGGTTGACGTATTTAGAGCATATCATTCCATTTTACTAAATCTCATGACTGTATTACATGGATATATGAGAAGGAAAACATTATCACTAACCTCAAAATATACAACTCTTTAATGTTTTTAACATTTCCCTTCTTCTGAAATTTTACTCATTTTATGTCTTGAAAAATAGTCTTGTTCTTTTTTTCCATTTCATCAACAATTTTATGACATAATTGATTTTATTAACCTACATGAACACAAAACACATATATCCAACATATAATACCATAAACATTCATATTGATCTATTTTCCTTCTTGATTAATGATTGTGTTCTAGGAGAAATTGACAAAAGGAAGATATTTTTCTCTTCCTCCTTTGAAATATCTCCATAATTCTATATACATTTACTCAAGTGTTGGATTTTAAGATAAAATTATCTATATTTTTTGCGGGGAAAATCAACAATAATAATAATATCAATATTTAAATCTTGATTGGAACATTTCAAAAATAGAGAGGTAAAGATTGTATCATGATTAGATAAAATTGGTAGGGATGTTTCATGCATCCTCAACAATTAAATGATGTGTATCTTTAATATTTTATCAATTTAAATTGCCTATAAAATTTCAATAATGTGAGAGTTCTATATAATGTGATACACCAAAACCTATATGGTTTTATTTTCACAAAATTTCATTAGAAGAATTGTGAAAAAATCTACAACGATATTTTCCTATTTTCAAGTATATATGGGTAATGGTTTCATCATTACCACAGACAGTTTCCTATACACTATTTTTACATACTAGGCATATTGACGTATATTCAATAATTCCCATCATCATATTCTTCCACAAAAAAATTTCATGGATCTCATTACATCTTCATGTGACCTAAGTGGATGGAGAATACTAATATTTTCACAATTAATTATCTATATTATTTTAATATTTGACGGTTCACATAATCTTACCCAAAAAATTACAACAATTCTTCATCAAATATGAATATTGAGTATTTACCAATTATTATTTCTACCACCATATTCAATATTTCAAAACAACCCTATTGCCATTTTTATGAATTTTAAATAATGGATGTTTGAAAATCATTTGAGGTATGATAGATGTTATTTCATTAATATATTCAATTTCAATAATTAAAAAGTATAAGATGTTTTTTCCTTCAATGTTCACATCACTGATAATAAAATAGTATTAATTATATACAAATTAGTGTAAAATTCATAATTATTTCTCAGTTGGTAATTTATTGCATAGTCATAGTCCTTAATCAGCTCTAAAAAACATCACTGGAGCATCTTAACATCCTTTTGTGTGAATATATACTTGATGCATTTATTATCCTTAAATATTTCCTATGTTTTTAAGAAAAAATGATTTTAATGAATAATCAATAAAAATAATCACTTTCAATAACTCAAAATCATGTAATGGATAGTATTTTCACATGGGATTGAAAGAACCATGAGAAATTTGATTTCACAACATCATTTTTCCTTATCACACAATATTTTTCTAACATTGAATTGTTAGTATATACCAAATATAATCACAAAAGGGGAATAGTGTTCGTATTGGTATTGGGATATGACTATTTTTCTATTCAATGTTGTTCTCTTTTAAATCATTAAAACATGTTAATATAACATCTTTTATGTTATCAAGGTCGGTGGGATTGAAAATAATGATAAATTTCACACAGATCATAAAAATTACATAGATGGTCTTAGGAATCACTGAATCTTAATTAGAGATGTTGGTCTTGTCCAATCCTAAATCTCATTTATGTTGGAATGATCCACATATATCACTATTCTTGTGATAAAATGATATAATAATGATACTTCCTCCATAAAAACACACATTTACTATTCATTTCATTTAGATTCTAACTTTGTGTAGTCTTTAGAACACTATAAAAATAATCCTCAAGACCATCATTACATTAATTTTATTCCTGGATATCATCTATAAATACTTCCATAATGTTTTAAGGCAATAAAAACACAATTAATTATTTCCATGATGACTAGTGGGGAATTAGTGAGTCAAATATACTTCCCCTTTAGGTCATAGAGTCCATACATTATTCAAAAGGGAATATTTGGAATATTCTCATTCTTCACCATTAGGTGGTGATATCTTTATTAGAGGTCCACCATAGGGAATTAATATGGCACATAGAGGTAATCAAAAATATTATCAATACACGGAAGGTGTTCTTGTTATTAATCATGATTTAGGTGAGTTCATGATAATCAATATAGTAGAGTATTTAACAATCCTTCTTCATGATGAATAGAACTGTTGTACCCCATTATGTGCACTCAGTTATATAGAAACCTAATCTAGATTCTCTTGTGACTACTTATTCTGTTATTCCAATGAAACTCTTTCCATTCTATACGGAATATTTCAAATATTCATAGATTAAGGAACAAGTTCAATGGAAAACTCAACATCTTATTCCGGAGGAAGACCAAAAACCTTTTCATTGAATACCTTAGTTTAACCACTAATAATGTTAATGTCTCTATGTATGATTCTATCCCTGGTGTTGATAATTTTATCTATGTATTCCTTTACGCGGGGAGAATGAGGTATCTCGAAAAAGTGGTATATATTTTAACCAAAATCAAAATTTTATTTATTATTATAATTAATTTAAACATTTTATATCCTTAAAAATGATAAATGTTGTATACTAAATATAAATATATGTTCTAATTATTATTTAACAACCATTTTCTACTTTTTATGAACACAATGGGAGGTGAATTTATTTCTTAAGGGTACATGTGGACTACCACAACCAAGTTGTGATAAAACTCATTTTACACTAAAATCATTAATGTTTGGTTATAATGATATTTTTTATGATTATAATTGATATTAATTTGATAATATTTATGATATAATATTGATTAAATATTGATCTTTTTTTCATTCTATCCTTCATAAAATGGAAATGTAAGCCACATAAATATACAGACAACCATATCCACTAACTAATAGAAATATCATTTATTCACTACATTATATGAATGATAATAAATATTAACATAATAAATATATAAAATATTTATATTTATATTATCATTTATTATATGAATGTACTCTGATCAACGTTTATGGACCATAACAAATATACAAAAAAATATTTGAAAAATAAAGTAGTTAACACAAAAAATGATGACGATAATGAAAGATAATTAAAGAATTTTTTATAATATTTTATAAAAAAAATCATTGTATATTAAGTATAATTATGGATTAATTATAGTAATATAATAAATTTTAATAAATTATACAATAAGTAATGTTAATTATGGGAGAAAAGAGACATGTGGTTTGAGTTTTATGATACAATCTCATTTTTACCGAGATTATTTATGAATAATTTTTATGATGCTTATTTTTTTATATATATCTAGTAAATTATAATATTTTTTTTGTTACGCTATTTATTTCATGATATTTCATTATTTATCTTAATTTTACTCACTTTAATTATTCGTGATACTAAAATAATATTTTTATTGAAAATATACATTGTTCATACCTTCTATCAGAGATCATTTCTTTCATGTCAATGTTTTCTATTAAAACAAATTCAACAATATTTATAATATTATTAAAAAATTAATTAATAGAATTTTTAAATATATTTTACATTACATAAAAATTATTAATATCAACATTAAAATCATTTTGAAAACCCTTTAGTTTGACCAATACAAAAAATGAGTCAGGATTTCTCTATGAAATTAAATAGAATGAATAGATTTCACCACCATCAAGAATAATATTTCACTTATATATTCCATTATATGATTCATATTTTATTTTCATATGATATTTTTAAAATTAATATTTTTAAAATTTTTAGATTCTAAATATGTAATTTATAAAATGGCAGGTTTCTAAGGAAATGTTCATCTAATCATTTAAAGCTACTTGTATATATAAAATCATCATTTTATTACATGTTATTTATTGGGGATGTCATCTAATTTTAAAAAAATTTATACTTTCTATGGATTCTTTATGATTATTATGATAAAATGTTTATAAAACTCGAATCATTTCATAATGTAATTATTTTATGATACGATGAAAGATTTATGATTTTAGGGAACACACATACATTATTTTTATTATACAATTAGTGGTACATATATTATATATCCATCCAATAAATTTGTTAATAAGTGATATATAATGGGATAATAATTATTGTAATGAAGAGGGAATAAAATTTATTAATTTACTTTTTCTAGTTTGATAGTCTTTGGGATAAAAAGTGACTAAAAAATGATTGAATGAGTGGTTAAGAAAATCCACTCTGATAGTTTTTAATTTGATCCATGAGAGAGAAAATGATTTTTATATATTGCTTTCATTCCATTTAATTATTTAATATTCTTATAGTCTGTTTTCACTGCTCATAATTGATTATTGATAATTTTGTACTCATATACATTATGTATTTTGATTAATAAAACAATACTCTATGTCTCTACATGATGATATATTATTTTATGTATAAAATTTTATAATTTTAATTTAATTTTTTGATACCTTTATTAATATATATTTCTCCCCATGTCATATTTTAGTTACATCTTTTATGATTATCAATACTAAGCATTTGGGCTCACACTTTCATATTTTCCTTCCCCCAATATAAGAGAATTGTTTTATTTAAATTATGTCAGAAAATGGTTCTAGTTGAAAACAAATAAATGAGGAATGATGTAAATATATTACATACTAGTTTTATGTATCAGTGTTTCTAATGACAAAAAATATCTATGGTCATCTACTGTGTCATATTTTTAAATGCATGGAATATTAATATAGAATGATGTATAATCTATGTATGAACTATATGGGTAAAAAACCACTATAACATGAAAATTCGTTTTTGGGACACATATAGAAATTAAATAAATTAAATAATAATTATTATTAGTAACATAATTAAAATTTATTAAACAATTCTGTTAAATTATAATAAAATTATTTTTTAAAAAGATTCATATAGGCATATTGAATTAAATATTTTTCAGATTTTTATTTTCGATAAATAATGAAATGTTTCAACAAAAATGTATATTTGAATAATATTTCTTGAGAAATGGTGGAGAAATAATTTTTTAATAAAATATCATTAATGAGGTTGAAATAAAATGGGGAATACCATAAATATATTATTTATGTTATATTTATCAAAAAAACCAATTCAATTATGCAGGTTCCCTATTAAATAATTTTTATTTCTATAATTATTATTGTGATTAAAATCATTTAATGGCATTATTAATAACCTTAAATAAGAAAAATGGATATATATTAAATTTGGTTTGAATAAAATAATTATTTGGGAAGATATAATCAAAAATATTATATATCATCAATATAGAAAACAATTATAGATTACTTATATATTAATGGTGAATATATATAGAAATATGATGTTTTCATCATAAAATTAATGTTATAATGTGTCGAAGAGAGGGACGAAACACATTCTAATCAAAAGGTGCTGGTTTGGATGTTCATTGACCATAGGTCTGTATTCTATATTGACGTACACCTTACATAATAAACAGTCAAATAAAATTTATTTTGTAAATAATCTAGAGCCATATTAAAAAATATATAATTTTTTATCAATAATATTTTGTTTATAGTCATTTAATTGAGATATATTTCTTTTTAATTATTTTCATGTTTGTTCAACTCATTAATTAGTGTCCCCATAAAATTTATATAATTATGGAAGATCATTACAAAATTTCACCATAACTCAAGAAGGGTTCTAAAGTTATGTTATTTTTATTCTCGGACTAAAAAGGATTCTTTTTATTCAATACTATTCCTAAATATGAAATAACTATATGTTGTTTATGTTATTATTAACCAATTAGTTCTTTTATGTGTTTTTTATCATCAAGATGAAGTTATTAGGGTTCCTTTAATATTAATGATATATTAAAATGAATAATGCTAGTGAAAAAAATAATATACTTATAAAGATCATTTATCTATAATAAGTTAATTTAAACCATCTAGGATGATGGTGATGGAAAATGAAATTTGTTGTTTAGGGAACACTGTTTTGACCATGTTATAAAAAAAATTCATATAGAATACATTCAATAGAAGATGAAAATATATATATTATATAATAATAGTAAAATATATGTATATTTTGGATACTGATGATACTATGTCATGATGGAGGAAAAATAGTTGGGTTACTAGGAAAAAATAAAGTTTATAGTGGTTCTATTCATAATTTTGCTCTTTCATTTGGTGTCTTATCTTATGTTACCCTTAAAGGATCATTGAAATAGTATTTAGTGAGAAATAAGACAATAGGACGTGGTGGATAGAATTGGGATGAAATTAAAAAATAACCAATCCCCAAGGAATCTAATGGGTGGAGGGATTTGTGGTGTTTATAAGAGGAAAAGAGGGGTATTCTTAAATATAAAAGTAATTATTTTACTATTTTTTATTAAGACTACCAACACTGATTAATAATGGGAAAATATATAATAATTAATCCATGTGAGTCTGAAATAATGGTTTCTTATATTAGCTATCAATTATTTATTCACATATTGAACATATAATGTTATATATGAGGTTCTTTATATTACACTATTCTAAAAAAATTCAACAGCTTTAAAAAAATAGAAAATATTATACCTGAATATATTTTGAATTATAGATTCAAAAAATGAAATATTTATTAAAAAATATTTTTATAAATATGATAAATATAATATTTAAATAATATCCTCATTTTTTTGAAAAAATACCAATTTTAAACTATGGACAATTTTCTAACCCTTTGACAAATTATTTACGATCTCATAAATGTAATATAACAATTTGATGAAAACTAATATTCTTTATAAACTATTTTTTTTAAATTATTTTACATTTATATTATTATATTTATGATAGAAATATTGATAAACCATGTGTTATTTAAAAAATTCTAAACACTTATTTTATTACTTTAAAATCATCATCTTTATTTTATCATGATATAAAATTTATATGTTTTCAAATTATAATATGAATTAATATTATATTCAAATAAATATGTGTGTTTTTTATTTTAATAATATATTTAGTATTTCTAATTTTCGTATTACTGTTAGAATAGTCAAATTAATATTTAGTGGTTATAATTGTAAAAATCAATGGGTTCCCGGACTTCTATTGATTTGTCATATTTTATGTATTATTAATTCATTTATATTTTCTATTAGGTGTATATATATATTCTCTTTCAAAGTTAACTTTTCATTCCTAATATCATCCATCATTCCTGTAGTGCTGTTTTAGAGGTTGATTATTCTTGGGAATCAATACGGTCTATATTTTTATATTGTAGTTATGTTTATTTAAAATTTTCAAATTATAATGTTTCCATTTTATTGACTATATTTATACTCAAAATATAATTTTTAATTCAATATAATATATTTTTTGTTCTATCTTGTGTCTCTTATACTATCAATTATTCAACATTTCTAAATTAATGCATTTTTAATATAATAAGTGAAATTTGATTGATAAAATTTTGGGTCATTAAATTATTCCAAACTTATAAAACATTCCCCTAAAAATTAAATTTCCACCACTAAGATTAAAATAGATAATGGTAATTCTATTTCTTTCCTTGATATGGTTCTAATGTCACCCACATGTTTATTGTTATTTTATAATACATTAACTAGGAAATTTATCTTGTTTCATAGAACATTCTCTCTAGGATCCAATATTTTCAATGATTTCCCCACATAATAGAGGGCGTTATCTAACACTACAAAACATTAATTATGCACAAATAAATGATATATTTGATACTTAATTAATATTTATTCATGGAACTTGTTAACATCTTGAGATATGAGTTTTGGGAGTTCTACTTAATAGGACACAACTCTAATGTGACAAAGAATCTCATATAGGTTGACGTATCTAGAGCATATCATTCCATATTACTAAATCTCATGACTGTATTCTAGGGATATATGGGAAGGAAAACATTATCACTAACATCAAAATATTCAACTCTTAATTGTTTTTTACAATTCCCTTCTTCTGACATTTTAGTCGTTTTATGTCTTGATAAATGGTCTTGTTCTTTTTTTCCATTTCATCAACAATTTTATGCCATAACTGATTTTCTTAACCTACATGAACACAAAACAAATGTATCCAACAGATCATCCCATAAACATCTTCATATAGATCTATTTTAATTCTTGATTAATGATTGTGTTCTAGGGGAAATTGAAAAAAGGAATATATTTTTCTCTTCCTCCTTTGAAATATCTCCATAATTCTTTCTACATTTACTCAAGTGTTGGATTTTAAGATCAAATTCTCAATATTTTTTTGCGGTGATAATCCACACTAACAATAAAATCAATATTTAAATCTTGATTGAATCATTTCGAAAATAAAGAGGTAAAGATTGTATCATGATTAGATAAAATTGGTAGTGATGTTTCATGCATCCTCGACAATTAAATGATATATATCTTTAATATTTGATCAATTTAAATTTCCTATAAAATTTCAATTAAGTGAGAGGTCTATTTAATGTGATACACCAAAACCTGTATTGTATTATTTTCACAATATTTCATTAGAATAATTGTGAAAAAATCTACAACGATATTTTCATATTTTCATGTATATATGGGTAATGGTTTAATAATTACCGTGGACATTTCCTATACACTATTTTTACATACTAGGCACATTGATGTATATTCAATAATTCCTATCATCATATTCTTCAACCAAAAAAATTTCATGGATCTCAGTACATATTCATGTGACCTAGGTGGATGGAGAATACTAATATTTTTCACAATTCATTATCTATTTTATCTTAATATTTGACAGTTCACATAATCTTAACCAAAAAATTACAACACATTTTCATCAAATATGAACATTGAGGATTTACAAATTTTTATTTGTTCCACCATATTCTATATTTCAAAACAACCCTATGACCATTTTTAATATTTTCAATAATGGATGTCTGAAAATCATTTGAGGTATGACAGATGTTATTTCATTTATATATTCAATTTCAATAATTAAAAAGTCTAAGATGTTTTTGTCCTTCAATGTTCACCTCCCTGATAAGAAAACAGTATTAATTATACACAAATTAGTATAAAATTCCTAATTATTTCTCAGTTGGTAATTTATTGTGTAGTCATAGTCCTTAATCAGCTCTAAAAACATCACTAGAGCATATTAACATCCTTTTTTGTGAATATATACCTGATTCATTTATTATCCTTAAATATTTCCTATGTTTTTAAGAAAACATGATGTTTATGAATAATCAATAAAAAAAATCACTTTCAAAAACTCAAAATCATGAAATGGATAGTTTTTTCACATGGGATTGAAAGAACTACGAGAAATAGGATTTCACATCATCATTTTTCCTTATCACACAATATTTTGCCAACATTGAATTGTTATTATATACCAAATATAATCACAAAAGTGGAATAGTGTTAGTACTGTTATTGGGATAAGAGTATTTTTCTATTCAATTTTTTTCACTTTTAAATGATTAATACCTGTTAATATAACATCTTTTATGTTATCAAGGTCGGTGGGATTGAAAATAATGATAAATTTCTCACAGATCATAAAAATTACATAGATGGTCCTAGGAATCAATGAATCTTAATTATAGATGTTGGTCATGTCCAATCCTAAATCTCATTTATGTTCGAATGATCCACATATATCACTTTTCTTGTGATAAAATGATATAATACTGATACTTTCTCTATAAAAACACACATTTACAATTCATTTCATTTAGATTATAATTTTTTATAGTCTTTAGAACATTATAAAAATAATCCTAAAGACCATCATTACATTAATTGTATACCTGGATATCATCTATAAATACTTCCATAATGTTTTTACGGCAATAAAAATACTATTCATTATGTCCATGATGACTAGTGGGGAATTAGTGACTCCAATGTACTTCCCCTTGAACTTATAGAGTCCATACATTATTCAAAAGGGAATATTTGAATATTCTCATTATTCACCATTAGTTGGTGATATCTTTATTAGAGGTCCACCATAGAGAATTAATATGGTACATGTATGTAATCGAAAATATTATCAATACATGGAAGGTGTTCTTGTTATTATTCATGATTTAGGTGAGTTCATGATAATCTATATAGTGGAGTATTTAACAATCCTTATTCATGATGAATAGAACAATTTTACCCAATTATGAGCACTAAGTTATATAGAAACCTACTCTAGATTCTCTTGTAACTACTTCTTAGTTATTCTAATGAAACATTTTTCATTCTATAAGGAATATTTCAAATATTCATAGATCAAGGAATAAGTTCAATGGAAAACTCAACCTCTTAGTCCGGAGGAAGACCAAAAACCTTTTCATTGAATACCTTAGTTTAACCCCTAATAATGTTAATGTCTCTATGTATGATTCTATCCTTGGTGTTGATAATTTTATCTATGGATACCTTTATGTGGGGAAAATGAGGTATCTCGAAGAAGTGGTACAGATTTTAACCAAAATCAAAATCTTATTTATTATTATACTTAATTTAAAAAATTTATATCCATAAAAATTGATAAATTTTGTATACTAAATATAAATATATGTTCTAATTATTATTTAACAACCATTTTCTACTTTTTATGAACATAATGGGAGGTGAATTTATTTCTTATGGGTACATGTGGACTACAACATCCAAGTTGTGATAAAACTCATTTTACACTACCATCATTAATGATTGGTTATAATGATATTTTTTATGATTATACTTGATATTAATTTTATAATATTTATTATCTAATATTGATTAAATATTGATCTTTTTTTCATTCTATCCTTCATAAAATATAAATGTAAGTCACATAAATATACAGACAACCATATCCACTAACTAATAAAAATATCATTTATTCCCTACATTATATGAATGATAATAAATATTAACATGATAAATATATAAAATATTTATATTAATATTATCATTTTTTATATGAATGTACTCTGATCAATGTGTATGGACCATAACCAATACATCGAAAAATATTTGAATAATAAAGTACTTAACACCAAAAATGATGACGATAATGAAAGATAATTAAGGAATTTTTGATAACATTTTTTAAAAAAAAATCATTGTATTTTAAATATAATTATTGATTAAATATAGTAATATAATAAATTTTATTAAATTATACAATAAGTTATGTTAATTATGTGAGAAAAGAGACATGAGGTTTGAGTTTTATGATACAATATCATTTTTACCGAGATTATTTATGATTAATTTATATGATGCTTATTTTTATATATATCTAATAAATTATAATATTTTTTTGTTACTCTGGTCATTTCATGATATTTCATTATTTATCTTCATTTTACTCTCTTTAATTCCTCGTGATATGGAAATAATATTTTTATAGAAAATATATATTGTTCTTACCTTCTATTAGAGATCATTTTTTTCATGTCAATTTTTTTTTATTAAAACAAATTCAACAATATTTATAATATTATTAAAATATTATTTAATAGAATTTTTAAATATATTTTAAATTACTTACAAATTATTAATATCAACCTCAAACTCATTTTGAAAACCCTTTAGTTTGACTAATACAAAAAATTAGTAAGCATTTTTTATGAAATTAAAAAGAATGAATAGCTTTCACTACCATCACGAATAATATTTCACTTATATATTCCATTATAATGTTGATATTTTATTTTCATATGATATTTTTGAAAATAATATTTTCGAAATTTTTAGATTCTAAATATGTAATTTTTTAAATGGTAGTTTTCTAAGGAAATGTTCATCTAATCATTTAATGCTACTTGTATATATAAAATAATAATTTTATTACATGTTATTTATTGGGGATGTGATCTAATTTTAAATTTTTTATACTTTCTATGGATTTCTCATGATTAATATGATAAAATGATTATAAAACTCGAATCATTTCGTAATGTAATTATTTTATGATACGATGAATGATTTATGATGTTAGGGAACACACATACATTGTTTTAATTATAAAATTTGTGGTACATATATTATATATCAATCCAATAAATTTGTTAATGAGTTATATATCACGGGATAATAATTATTGGATTTAAGAGTGAATACAATTTATTAATTTAGTTTTTATAGTTTGACAGTCTTTGGGATAATAGGTGACTAAAAAATGATTGAATGAGTGGTTATGAAAATCCACTCTCATAGTTTTAGTTGTCATCCATGATAGAGAAAATGATTTTTATATATTGCTTTCATTACATTTAATTATTGATAATTATGTACTCGTATACATTATATATTTTGATTAATAAAAAAATAGTCTATGTCTCTACATGATGATATATTATTTTATGTATAAAATTTTATAATTTTAATTTAATTTTTTGATACCTTTATTAATATCTTCTTCTCCCCATGTCATATTTGAGTTATATCTTGTCACGACCAGTCCTCGGGGCCCGTGTCATGACTACCCCAAGCCCTCCTTCCATAGGCCAGGGGCTGGCGACTAGCACCAAAGGCGTAAATCCCGATAACTGGGAAGACATTTCCTTTATAAAAGAAAACAAACACCACAGAGTACAAGCGGAAGTAAAACACTAAGTACAAAAGAAAGTGCTGGAAAGTAAATCGGCCAGAATAAAAACCCAACTGAAAGTGCAGCTACAACTGAACAAAAGGTACAACAGAAAAAGACAACAGCTGGAAGAACGGAAGCGGCTCCTGGGTCATCCTCCTCAGATCCTACATGAAGGGTAGGTATAGATAGCGCAGCTCCTGGATCGTCCACCACGGATCCTACCTGAAGGGTAGGTACAGATAGTGCAGCTCTTGGAACATCCACCACGGATCCTACGTATAGGGTAGGTACAGATAGCCTCCACAATGTTCTCTCCCGTCAATCTCCTCTGAGGGTTGTCTCGCCGTGAAGTCCACCTCCGGATACTGACTCGTCGTGTGGTCCACCTCCGGGTACCGTCCAGTCCTCAAACACTTGGCCTCTGACAGCGCTGCCCGTCGTCTACAACCAACACCAAGAGGTGCGGGCATCGCCCGTGCTGGGGTGAGTATATGATTCTTAGTAGGGACCCCGAGACCCTCAAGGTCTCACTAAAACCAACAAGGATAACCACGAATAAGATCTCAATAGATAACCTCCACTTAGGTACATGCCCATACATATACCTAAGTTATCAAGTAACCCATCTCAATCAAGAGGAAACACAAAGTTTATGCAATCAACGGATAACCACTACCAAGGTATATGACTATACATATACCTAAGTTATCAAGTGACCCATCTCAATCATGAGGTAAACACAAAGGTCATAGACTCAGCTCAAACCAGGATTTTCATTATCGAAACCATAACTGCCGATAAGCCCATCTCTGGAGTTTACAGTGATCCTATAACAACTCCGAGGTACTGATCACTAACCTAAGACTGCTAAAGTACTTCTCCTGTTGAGTACCGCTGGTCTGCCACCTCACACAGTAGTGCTCCTCTACCATGGGTCTGCCATCTCTCACAATAGTGCTCCCCATCATAGCCTACAGACGTACTCCTCCTATCGAGTACCGTGGGTCTGCCACCTCACAAAGTAGTGGTCCTCCACCATGGGTCTGCCACCTCACAAAGTAGTGCACCCCACTAGGCTATGCTAGTCACTCCGAATCGAATCAGATAAGCAGTCATCGGTCACAGCCAGCTACACGGTCTCTGTACTCTGCATGCTCGTCTATGGGAGGGTCCGCTCCACGGGATACAGGTCGATACTCCAAGTATCACAAGTCCCACGAAGAAGTATCTCAAAGGACCGCCTCGTCATAGGGGTCTCAACGCAACAGACGGCGCGTCAATCAGACGACCGGTCCGTGAGTTATTAGCCTTTTCGTCCCAGGGGCCCAGTTGGTTTCGTGTGTGAACCAACCCGGTCGTATCTCAACTGTACCCCAAACTCGCATAGGGTATACTCATAGGGACGGTTTCTAAACGTGATCACCAATGCCGCTAACGGTTCGTCAAACAGACATCCGGTCTGAAGGATATCAGCTTTTCCATTCCAGGGGCCCGGTTGGATTTCGGGTACAATCCAACCTGGCCATACTCCAACTGCATCCATAACTCGGGTGATGTATGCCAAAAGCCCTGTCTCCTCAAAAGGAATCCAACAAATTCGACGGCACTTCAATCGGACGTCCGGAGCTCAAGATATAAGCGTTTCCGCTCCAAGGACCCTGTTGGTTTCGTGTATGAACCAACCTGGCCGAACCCAAAGTACTCTGAAACCGTTAGTGTAATATATCGAAACGATCGTCTCGTTCCAAGGATCGACTCACCATTGACGATGCGTCGATCGGAGGTCTGTAGCCCATGTTATGGGAAAAAGACCGAAACAGTCCGATAAAAAGGGGGTTTGGGCCCGGTCCGACCTGGCCCTATACCCTCTGGGTCGGCCCGAACTGGGTCGACCCATCCAGAGTCCGGGTCTGGCCCTCTTGGGTGTGGCACGGCCCGGCTAGCGCAGCCCAACCCGGCTTGGGAGCGGACCGGTCTGGCGGACCGGCTAGGGCAGCCGGCCCGGCGCGCTGGCGCCAGCCAGGGACTCGGCCATTTGGCCGAGTGGACGAGGGGGGGGGGGGGCTGCCCCCCATTTTGAAACTGCGGCCCCATTATGGGGCCGCTCAGCTGGCCAGCTGGGGGTTTGTAACCCCCGCCTTTTCCCCTATCCGGTCGGCCCGTCCCGGCCGGCCGGCTGTTGCCGCCACGGGACCGACAGTGCCGGTCCCTCCTGCTCCGACGCCGGCGGCCCGGTACCGGCCGCCGGTTCCCCTGCTCTGCCGCGCCCCTCCACCATGGCCCGCTCCGGCTGTGGTGCTTTGGTGGTCCTCCGGCGCGGAACAACGACGCCGTGTCTTTGGTTCGTCTTCTATGGCGCAACGCGACGACACCATGGATTTGGTTTGTCTTCAATGGCGCGGCGCGACGGTGCTGCAGATTTTCTTGTTTCCAACAGCACTGCGTGATGGCACCGCGCTTCTCCGCCCTTCCATTAACATTTCCCACGCGGTGATTCGGCACCGCGCCGCCTTACATGAGCCCCAACAAAAATCAACCAACAAAGGGGAGGAGGGTCGGCCGTGTTTGTACGGTCTGACCTCCTCCCGTTATTGCGATAATAGGCAGTTCAATTTAGATGGAAGAAATTAACGGAAGTAATCATGAAAAAATAAATAAAATAAACCTTTACCTCGAGTGTATCTTGAACGGAGGTTCGTCGGGGAAATAACTGTCGTGGAAGGAGGCATCGTGAAAAGAGATTTGTCACGGAAAAAGGCATTGCTGGCGTCGCGGTACACGACATCACGTAGTCGGTCTCCAAGGATTCGACGTTCTTCATCGGAGATCAGTGTGTTCTTCACGTTCATCGTGTTCATTGATGAAGAAGACGAAGGTATTCAAGCCTCCCTTAGATTTTCTTCCAAACCTCTCAAGCAACAAGACTTCCAACCAAAAATAAAATAAGTTCAACACTTATTTTATTAACATAACATAAGCATTTGAATTCAAAAATTCAAATAAAACTCACCAATTAATTAACTTAATTTATCAAAATTAATGGTGAGTTTAAATAGTTGGAGAATATGAAGGGGTGGGGTTCGTGTGGGCCCCACCCCCCTCATAAATTCCCTTGGGAAGTTGGGTTGTTTCCCCCAACTTCCACCCAAAGGTTTTAACCACTTAGAAAATAAAAATTGTAGTTAAATTTTTATTTTAACTTCCACAATTTTTATCTACTTCTCTCGTGAAAACAAAACTCCGAGAAAGGTGTTCTTAAGAAAAAACCGGTGCTGCAAATCCATCGGTGCCCTCAGAATTCGATTCCGAGCACCTGTTCAAAACATATAAAAACCCACTCATTCGTTAACTGAATGTACCAATGCTAAACTTCAGAATTTGATTCCGGGCACACCGGGCCTCGGAATCAGGCGCTGTCAGAAACTGCGTTCTTGTAAAATCCCAAAGAAAATTTAGAAAAAAAAAATTTCCCTTGATTTTTACAGGTCTTTACATTACTCCCACCTCAGGGCTTTATGTCCTCGTAAAGCTTTAACATAGACTAAGGATACAAAAGTGGTATTGAGCACATATCTGAGCCTTCTGCTCCCATGTGCTTACCTGGAGGTTTCCGTACCTCCAAAGAAAGTGCACCCGAGGAATCAACCGTCCTCATAGGATCCGCTCCTGTCGATCCTCGATCCCCACTGGAACCTCCGTGAAAGTCACCCCATCGCCATCTTCCAGCTCAACATGGTCGATGATATGTGAAGGGTCGAGAACGTATCTCCTCAGTTGTGATATGTGGAAATCTTCGTGCACTAGGTGCAACTGAGGTGGATGGGTCAAGCGTTAAACCACCACGCCTACCCAGCTGAGGACCTTAGAAGGACCGCTGAACCTCAGAGATAATATGCCGCCTTGGCCGCATCTCCGTCGACCTCATCAAGGTGAGACCCATAAAAGGACGTGATCGTCATCCTCGAACCCTAGAGGTCTCCAATTTCTGTTAGAACTGAAACTCAAAATTACTTCTGCCACGAGGGTAAGGTTGAACGAATCATGGGTGATCCGCCGCACCCTCCTGTGCATGAGTTTATCCTGTGCTGCCTGGGGTTTTCTTTTCGCCGAACAAGGAAAACCCATCCCGGCGTCGTAGTTAAACGACAACATTTTTTCCTAATACTGTCAATTTGTGTATGAACTCTGATTGCCCAGTCCATACTCAAACCAACGTCATAAGGTCTCAACACTGACACCAAGAGATTCCAACTGAAACTCTCACTTTGAGGGTTTGACCACACCATCGGCGTAAGTGTGATTATCGAGTCTTCTCCCAATGTATCTCCAGATGTGAGGGTCAAGTCTATGGCTTACCTGAAATTCTTGGTCTGGGACAAGATTCGTGGAAGTAAGGAATGATTCGTATCAATGTCTATTACTATGGAAGCTAGTAGTGGTCACAGACTGTCCCTCGAATCATTCTTAGAGCCATTGGGTCACTCTCCCTGACCACATGCAGCTACTCTCTTCCCTTGCCCTCCATCTCCCTGAGCCTGGTGGGGACAACTAAGGTGGGTGGTTGTAGAATGTTAAATCATACACAACCACATGCTGCTCTCCAAGCTATGCTTCCACGTCTGCTACTTCGCAGACTCATCTCTCATTTAAGCTTCCTCTATTTGAAACATTTAACACGCCCGAGTCTCTAAGACTAGCGCCGGTTTCCCTTTTCATACTGAACTGTGCAGTCTTCAACCACTCCTAGATGATCTGCACCTTCTTTGCCTACGATCTGAAAGAGCTTCTAAACCTTCTCCTTTTCCGAAAAGAGAAACTCGGTCTCATCCCCTGGATGAACCACACCCATTGCCTAATACAGTCAATCATGACATGAATGTTGTATGCATGCCATGGATGACGTCGTAAGGCCTCGATGTTACTACCAAGAGATCCAACTGTCACTCTCACATCCAAGGTTCTAGTCACACTGTCGGCATCAGTGTGAGGTCACTGGGTCTCCTCCAATATAAATCTCGAAAGTGAGGGTCAAGTCAATAGTTTTAACCAGGACCACTCAGTATCAACTAGACAAAAGGACATGAAAGCAAACATCACAAAGATAAGTGTTTTTTTATTATTGAATCTCATAGTACAAAGACATGAATACAATAGAAATATGGAATTAGAAGTACAAGGGACGTATCCACTAGTTCCGCTCTTGTCCACCTGCTCCTGGAGATCTACTGCCTTGTCCACTGTTTGGCTGTTGCTTAAGCACCCGCCGCTTCTTCTGCCTCGATAGCTCCTCCAATGCCTGCGGATCGACTGTGTGGCGGGTCGGATAGTCATGTGCCAGGTGACCCTTCCTTCCGCATTCATAACACTTACTGCTCCTTGTACGGCTGGCTCTGGTCCTCTTAGACCTCTGCATCATCTGTCTACTACCCACAGATGAATCGGATACTGATCAAAAAACACGCGGCAAAGGTAGAATCTCCTGAACACGCTTAAGGTGTAGAGTTACTGCTATGAACTCCACCCTAAAGAAGGTCTCAAATTCTTCCCATGTGAAGGTCATCTCATCGCAAAACTGGAACAAGAGACTCCACCACCTGCCTGCTGCTGCTTGAAGGAGGCTGGCAGAAATGATCACAATGAAGTCTGCTGGCGTCCCCACTAGCCTGAAGACTCTCACCACAACCTCCAACCAATCCTCAGCCGCCTGCGGATCCCTCTATCCCCTGAACCTGGGTGGCCTCTGGCGCTGGAACTCGTGCACTACGCTCAAGCGACGTGCAATCTCTGCAACTGGGGCTGGTGGCATCAGTGGCCCAACATATGGTAGTACCGCTGGTGCCTCCACTGGTGCCTCAACTGCAAGAGGTCCATGTATCGAAGACTCGTCGCTCGGCAGGCTGTCAGTACGCACATCCCTCTAGGCTCTAGCTAGTCGTTCGTGGGGAGGCATCCTGAAAGAAAAAAAACATGACACGGTCAAACGATTATACCTGGTGAGCTGACCTGGTTTGAGGTGACTTTTAAAAACTTTTAGAAACACACACGCAATCAGTGTTTTTGTGCACAATGTCGGAAATCAGTTGTCAAGGTCCTGTTGTATGGATACGTCGGCCGCCCACACCAACACTGGAATCGCTGAAATAAAAAACAAAACTCTGTACTCTTAACACTATCGCTTCACAGAAAGAAGAATATCAGAGTTATTAGTTCTGTGGTAGAACCGACTCCTTTGTTACCAATTTGTCACGACCCGTCCTCGGGGCTCGTTCCGTGACTAACCCAAGCCCGCCTTCCATAGGCCAGGGGCTGTCGACCAGCACCAAAGGCGTAAATTCCGATAACTGGAAAGGAATTGCCTTTATAAAAAAACAAACACCACAGAGTACAAGCAGAAGTAAAACGCTAAGTACAAAAGAAAGTGCTGAAAAGTAAATGGGCCAGAATACAAACCCAATTGAAAGTATAGCTACAACTAAACAAAAGGTACAACAGAAAAAGACAACAACTGGAAGAATTAAAGCAGCTTCTGGGTCGTCCTCCTCGGATCCTACCTGAAGGGTAGGTACAGATAGTGCAGCTCCTGGATCGTCCACCACAGATCCTACCTCAAGGGTAGGTACAGATAGCAAAACTCCTGGATCATCCACCACAGATCCTACCTGAAGGGTAGGTACAGATAGCTTCCACAACGCTCTTTCCCTCTAACCTCCACTAAGTGTCGTCTCGCCATGAAGTCCACCTCCGGATACTGACTCTTCATCTGGCCCACCTCCGGGTACCGTCCAGTCCTCGAACACTCGGCCATTGACAGCGTTGCCCGTCATCTGCAACCAGCAGCACGAGGTGCGGGCATCACCCGTGCAGGGGTGAGTATATGATACTCAGTAGGGACCCCGAGACCCTCAAGGTCTCACTAAAAACAACAAGGATAACCACAAAGAAGATCTCAACAGATAACCTCCACTTAGGTACATGCCCATACATATACCTAAGTTATCAATTAACCCATCTCAATCATGAGGAAACACAAATCTTATGAAATCAACGGATAACAACTACCCAGGTATATTCCTATACATATACCTAAGTTATCAAGTGACCCATCCCAATCATGAGGTAAACAAAAAGGTCATAGACTGAGCTCAAACCTGAATTTTCATTATCGAAACCGTAACTGCTGATGAGCCCGTCTCTGGAGTGTACAGTGATCCTGTAACAACTCTGAGGTACTGATCACTAACCTAAGACTATTGAGGTACTCCTCCTGTCGAGTACCGTGGGTCTGCCATATAACACAGTAGTGCTCTCTGCCATGGGTCTTCCACCTCACACAGTAGTGCTCCCCCTCATAGCCTACAGAGGTACTCCTCCTGTCAAGTACCGCGGGTCATCCACCTCATAAAGTAGTGCTCCTCCGCCACGGTTCTGCCACCACACAAATTTGTGCTCCCCACTGGGCTATTCTAGTCACTCCGAATCGAATCAGACAACCAGTCATCGGTCATAGCCAGCTACACGGTCTTCAGACTCTGTATGCTTGTCTCCAGGAGGGTCCGCTCCACGGGATACAGGTTGATACTCCAAGTATCACAAGCCCCACGAAGATGTATCTCAAAGGACCGCCTTGTCATAGGGGTCTCAATGCAACAGACAACGCGTCAATCGGACACCCGGTCTGTGAGTTATTAGCCTTTTCATCCTAGGGGACCGGTTGGTTTCGTGTGTGAACCAACCCGTCCGTATCTCAACTGTACCCCGAACTCTCTTAGGGTATACTCATAGGGACAGTTTCTCAATGTGATCACCAACGCTGCTGACGGTTCGTCAAACAGATGTCTGGTCTGAAAGATATCAGCTTTTCCGTTCTAGGGGACCAGTTGGATTTCGGGTATAATCCAACCCGGCCATACTCCAGCTGCAACCAAATCTCATGAGAAGTATGCCAAAAGTTCTGTCTCCTCAAGAGGAATCCAACAAAATCGACGGCATGTCAATCAGACGTCCGGAACTCAAGATATAAGCGTTTCCGCTCCGAGGGCCCGGTTGGTTTTGTGTATGAACCAACTCGGTCGAACCCAAAATACTCCGAAACCTTGAGTGTAATATATTGAAACGACAGTATCTTTCCAAGGATCGCATCGCTACTGACGGTGCGTCGATCGGAAGTCAGTATCCCATGTTATGGGCAAAAGACCGAAACAGTCCGATAAAAAGGGGGTTCGGGACCGGTCCGACCCAGCCCGATACCCTTTGGGTCAGCCCGAACCGCATCGACCGGCCCCGGTTCCGGGTCCGACCCGCTTGGGTGCAGCCCAGCCTGGATGGTGCAGCCCGGCCCGGCCTAGGCGCGGCCCGGTCTGGCGGACCGTCCAGTGCAGCCGGCCCGGTGCGCTGGCCTGAGCCCAGGGCTCGGCTGTTTTGCTTGTCCGGCGCGACGCGATGGCGTCGTGCCCCTCTGTCGTGGCCCGCTCCAGCCACGCCGCTTTTGTGGTCCTTCGGCGTGGTGCGACGGTGCTGCTTCTTTGGTTCATCTTCTATGGCGTGGCGCGACGGCGCCGCGGATTTGGTTCGTCTTCAACGGCGCGTCGCGACAGCATGGAGGATTTAGTTCTTCTTCAAAGGTGCGGCGCGACGGCGCCGCGGATTTGGTTCGTCTTCAACGGCGCGGTGCGACGGCGATGGGGATTAGATTGTTTCCAACGGCGCAGCGAGATGGAGCCACACTTTTCTGCCATTCCTTTAGCATTTCCCATGCAGTGCTTCGGCACCGCGCCGCCTTACACGAGCCGCAACAAAAAAACAACCAGTAAGGGGGAGGAGGGTCGGTCGTGTTTGTACGGTCTGACCTCCTCCCGTTATTGCGATAACATGCGGTTCAATTTGGAAGGAAGAAATACACGGAAGTAATCACGAAAAAATAAATAAAATAAACCCCTACCTCGAGTATAGCATGAGCGGAGGTTCGTCGCGGAAATAACTGTCACCGAAGGAGGCATCATGAAAGGAGAATTGATGCGGAAGAAGGCGTCATTGGCATCGCGGTACACAGTGTCACGTAGTCGATCTTCGAGGATTCGGTGTTCATCATCGGAGATCGGTGCGTTCTTCACATTCTTCGTGTTCCTTGACGAAGAAGACGAAGATCTTCAAGCCTCCCAGAGCATTTCTTCCAAACCTCTCAAGCAACAAGACTTCTAACCAAAAATAAAATAAGTTCAACACTTATTTTATTAGCATAACATAAGCATTTGAATTCATACATTCAAATTAAACTCACCAATTAATTAACTTAAGTTATCAAAATTAATGGTGAGTTGAAGGAGTTAGAGAATATGAAGGGGTGGGGTTCGTGTGGGCCCCACCACCCTCATAACCTCCCATGGGATGTTGGGTGGTTTCCCCCAACTTCTACCCAATGGTTTTAACCACTTATAAAATTAAAATTGTAGTTAAATTTTTTTTAACTTCCAAAATTTTTATCAACTTCTCTCATGAAAACACAACTCCGAGAAAGGTGTTCCTAAGCAAAAACTGGCACTGTGAATCCATCGGTGCCCTCGGAATTCGATTCCGAGTACTGGTTTAATAGTTAGAAAAGCCCGATTGTTCGTTCACTGAACGTACCTGAGCTAAACTTCGGAATTTGATTCCGGGCACACCGGACCTCGGAATCAGGCACTATCAGAAACTGCGTTCTTGTAAAATCCCAAATAAAATTTAGAAAAAAAAATTTCCTAGAATTTTACAGGTCTTTACATATCATTTATGTTTATCCATACTAAGAATTTGGGCTCACACATTCATATTTTCCTTCCCCCAAATTAAGGGAATTGTTTTATTTAAAATATGTAAGAAAATGGTTCTAGTTGAAAAAAAATAAATGAGGAATGATTTAAATATATTACATTCAAGATTTATGTATCAGTGTTTCTAATGACACAAAATATCTATGGTCATCTGCTGTGTTTTATTTTTAAATGCATAGAATATTAATCTAAAATTATGTAAAATTTATGTATGAAATGTATGGGTAAAATAACCACTATAACATGAAAATTCTTTTTTGTGACACATAAAGAAATTAAATATAATAAATAATTATTATTATTAGTAATTTAATTAAAATTTATTAAAAAATATTCCTTAAATTATAATAAAATTATATTTCAAAAAGATTCAAATAAGAATATTGAATTAAATATTTTTAAGGTTTTTATTTTCGATAAATAATGAAATGTTTCAACTAAAATGTATATTTGAATAATATTTCTTGAGAAATGGTGGAGAAATAATTTTGGAATTAAATATAATTAATAAGGTTGAAATAAAATCAGGAATACCAAAAATATTTTATTTATGTCATATTTATCATAAAAACCAATTTCATTATGTAGGTTCCCTATTAAATAATGTGTATTTATATAATTATTATAGTGATTAAAATAATTTAATGGCATTAAAAAAAATGGATATATATTAAATTTGGTTTGAATAAAATAATTATTTGGGAACATATCATCAAAAATATCTAATATCATCAATATAGAAATAAATTATAGATTATTTATATATTAATGGTGAATATATATAGAAATATTATGTTTTCATCATAAAATTAATGTTATAATGTGTCGAAGAGAGGGATGAAACACATTCTAATAAAAAGGTGATGGTTTGGAAGTTCATTGACCATAGGTCTGTATTCTATATTGACATACACATTACATAATACATAGTGAAATAAAATTTATTTCATAAATAATCTATACCCTTATTGAAATATATATAATTATTTTTCAATATTTTTTTATAGTCATTTAATTGAGATATATTTCTATTTAATTATTTTCATGTTTTTTCAACTCATTGATTAATGTCCCCATCAAATTTACGTAATCATGGAAGATCATTACAAAATTTCACAATAACACAAGAAGGGTTCTAAAATTATGTTATTATTATTCTCGGACTAAATAGGATTCTTGTTATTCAATACTATTCCTAAATATGAATTAACTATATGGTGTTTCTGTTATTATTAACCAATTAGTACTTTTATGTGTTTTTTATCATCATGATGAAGTTATTAGGGTTCCTTTAATATTAATAATATATAAATATGAATAATGTTAGTGAAAAAAATAATATAATTATATAGATCATTTATCTATAATAATCTAATTTAAACCATCTAGGATGATGGTGATGGAAAATGAAATTCGTTGTTTAGGGAACACAGTTTTGACCATGTGATAAAAAAAATTTCATATAGAATACATTCCATAGAGCATGAGAATATATATATTATATAATAATAGTAAAATATATGTATATTTTGGATACTGATGATACTATGTAATGGTGGATGAAAAATATTTGTGTTACTAGAAAAAAATAAAGTTTACAGTGGTTCTATTCATAATTTAGCTCTTTTTTGGGTGTCTTATCTTATGTTACCCTTAAAGGATCATTTCGATAGTATTTGGTGAGAAATAAGACAATTGGATGTGGGGGATAGAATTGGGATGAAATTTAAAAATAAACAATCCCAAAGGAATCTAATGGGTGGAGGGATTTGTGGTCTTTATAAGAGGAAAGGAGGGGTATTATTAAATATAATAGTAATTATTTTACTATTTTTTATTAAGACTACAAACACTAATTAATCATGGGAATATATATAATAATTAATGCGTGTGAGTCTGAAATAATGGTTTTCGTATATTACCTTCTAATTATTTATTCACATATTGAACATATAATGTTATATATCCGGTTCTTTATATTACACTATTCCAAAAACATTCAACAGATTTAAAAAAATAGAAAATACTATACTTGAATATATTTTGAATTATAGATTCAAAAAATGAAATACTTATTAAAAAATAATTTTATAAATATCATAAATATAATATTTAAATAAAATCAATATTTTTTTTAAAATACCAATTTTAAAATATGGACAATTTTTAACACTTTGAAAAATTATTTACGAGGTCACAAATGTAATATAGCATTTTGATGAAAAATAATATTTTTTATAAACTATTTTTTAAAATTATTTTACATTTAAATTATTATATTTATAATAGAAATATTGATAAACCATGTGTTATTAAAAAAATTACTAACACTTATTTTATCATTTTAGAATCATCCTCATTTTGTATCATGATATAAAATTTATACATTTTCAAATTATAAGATGAATAAATATTATATTAAAATATGTATTTGTGTTTTTTTAATAATAGATTTAGTATTTCTAATTTTCATATTACTGTTAGAATAGTCAAATTAATATTTACTGCTTATAATTGTAAAAATCAATGGGTTCCCAGACTTCTATTGATTTGTCATTTTTCATTTATTATTTATTCATTTATATTTTATATTATGTGTATATATATATTCACTTTCGAAATGAAATTTTCATTCCTAATATCATCCATCATTCCTATAGTGCCGTTTCAGAGGTTGATTATTCTTGGGAATCAATATGATCCCTATTTCTATATTGTAGTTATATTTATTTAAAAATGTCAAATTATAATGTTTCCATTTTATTGACTATATTTATACTCAAAATGAAATTTTTAATTCAATAAAATATATTTTTTGTTCTATCTTGTGTCTCTTATACTATCAATTATTCAACATTTCTAAATTTAACTCATTTTTATTATAATAAGTGAAATTCCATTGATAAAATTTTGGGTCATTAAATTCTTCCAAACTTATAAAACATTCCCCTAAAAATTATGTTTCACCACTAAGATTAAAATAGATAATGGTAATTCTATTTCTTTCCTTGATATGGTTCTAATTTCACCCCCACGTTTATTGTTATTTTATAATACATTGACCAGGAAATTTATCTTGTTTCATAGAACATTCTCTCAAGGATCCAAAATTTTCAATGATTTCCCCACATAAGAGTGGTCATTATCTAACACTACCAAACATGAATTCTGCACATATAAATGATATATTTGATACTTAATTAATATTGATTCATTGAACATGTTAACATCTTTATATATGAGTTTTGGTAGTTCTACTTAATAGGGCACAACTCTAATGTGACAAAGAATGACAAACAGGTTGACGTATCTAGAGCATATCATTCCATTTTACTAAAACTCATTACTTTATTCCACGGATATATGAGAAGGAAAAAATTATCACTAAAATCAAAATATACAACTCTTAAATGTTTTTAACATTTCCCTTCTTCTGACATTTTACTCATTTTATGTCTTAATAAATGTTCTTGTTCTTTTTTCCATTTTACCAACAATTTTATGCCATAATTGATTTTATTAACCTACATGAACACAAAACACATATATCCAACATATCATCCCATAAACTTCTTCATATAGATCTATTTTCATTATTGATTGATGATTGTGTTCTGGGGGAAATTGACAAAAGGAAGATATTTTTCTCTTCCTCCTTTGAAATATCTCCATAATTCTATCTATATTTACTCAAGTGTTGGATTTTAAGATCAAATCCTCTATATTTGTTTCAGTGATAATCCGCACTAACAATAAAATCAATATTTAAATCTTCATTGGAACATTTCAAAAATAGAGAGGTAAAGATTGTATCATGATTAGATAAAATTGGTTGCGATGTTTCATGCATCCTCACCAATTAAATGATGTATATCCTGAATATTTGATCAATTTAAATTTCCTATAAAATTTAAATTAAGTGAGAGGTCTATTTAATGTGATACACTAAAACATATATGGTATTATTTTCACAATATTTCTTTAGAAGAATTGTGAAGAAATCTACAACGATATTTTCCTATTTGCATGTATATATGGGTAATTGTTTCATAATTACCATGGACAGTTTCCTATACACTATTTTTACATACTAGGTGCATTGACGCATATTCAATAATTCTCGTCATCATATTCTTCCACCAAAAAAAATTCATGGATCTCAGTACATCTTCATGTGACCTAGGTGGATGTAGAATACTAATATTTTTCACAATTCAACATTTATATTATCTTAATATTTGATGGTTCACATAATATTAACCAAAAAATTACAACAGTTTTTCATCAAATATGAACATTGACGATTTACCAATTTTTTTATTCCACCATATTCTATATTTCAAAACAACCCTATGAGCATTTTTAATATTTTCAATAATGGATGTTTGAAAATCATTTGAAGTATGATAGATGTTATTTCATTTATATATTCAATTTCAATAATTAAAAAGTCTAAGATGTTTTTGTCCTTCAATGTTCACCTCCCTGATAAGAAAACAATATTAATTATACACAAATTAGTATAAAATTCCTAATTATTTCTCAGTTGGTAATTTATTGTGTAGTCATAGTCCTTAATCAGCTCTAAAAAACATCACTGGAGAATATTAACATCCTTTTGTGTGAATATATACCTGATGCATTTATTATCCTTAAATATTTCCTATGTTATTAAGAAAACATGATGTTTATGAATAATCAATAAAAATAATCACTTTCAAAAACTCAAAATCATGAAATGGATTGTTTTTTCACATGGGATTGAAAGAACAATGAGATATAGGATTTCACATTATCATTTTTCCTTATCACACAATATTTTTCCAACATTGAATTGTTATTATATACCAAATATAATCACAAAAGTGGAATAGTGTTAGTTCTGTTATTGGGATAAGAGTATTTTTCTATTCAATGTTGTTCACTTTTAAATGATTAATACAAGTTAATATAACATCTTTTATGTTATCATGGTCGGTGGGATTGAAAATAATGATAAATTTCTCACAGATCATAAAAATTACATAGATGGTCCTAGGAATCAATGAATCTTAATTAGAGATGTTGGTCTTGTCCAATCCTAAATCTCATTTATGTTGTAATGATCCACATATATCACTTTTATTGTGATAAAATGATATAATAATGATACTTCCTACATAAAAACACACATTTACTATTCGTTTCATTTAGATTATAATTTTGTGTAGTCTTTAGAACATTATAAAAATAATCCTCAAGACCATCAATACATTAATTGTATACCTAGATAACATCTATAAATACTTATATAGTGTTTTTAAGGTAATAAAAACATTATTCATTGTGTCAATGATGACTAGTGGGGAATTAGTGAGTCCAATATACTTCCACTTGAACTCATAGAGTCCATACATTATTCAAAAGGGAATATTTGGAATATTCTCATTCTTCACGATTAGGTGGTGATATCTTTATTATAGGTCCACCATATACAATTAATATGGCCCATGTAGGTAATCGAAAATATTATCAATAAATGGAAGGTGTTCTTGTTACTAATCATGATTTAAGTGAGTTCATGATAATCAATATAGTGGAGTATTTAACAATTCTTCTTCATGTTGAATAGAACTATTGTACCCCATTATGTGCACTATGTTATATAGAAACCTACTCCAGATTCTCTTGTGACTACTTCTTCTTTTATTCCAATGAAACACTTTTCATTCTATAAGGAGTATTTTAAATATTCATAGATCAAGGAATAAGTTCAATGGACAACTCAACCTCTTAGTCCGGAGGAAGACCAAAAACCGTTTCATTGAATACCTTAGTTTAAACCCTAATAATTTTAATGTCTCTATGTATGATTATATCCTTGGTGTAGATAATTTTATCTATGTATACATTTATGCAGGGAAAAAGAGGTATCTCGAAGAAGTTGTATAGATTTTAACCAAAATCAAAATTTTATTTTTTATTATACTTAATTTAAAAAATTTATATCCATTAAAAATGATAAATGTTGTATACTAAATATAAATATATGTTGTAACTATTATTTAACAACCATTTTCTACTTTTTATGAACACAATGGGAGGTGAATGTATTTCTTAAGGGTACATGTGGACTACCACATCCAAGTTGCGATAAAACTCATTTTACAATACAATCATTAATGATTGGTTATAATGATATTTTTATGATTATAATTTATATTAATTTTATAATATTTATTCTATTATATTGATTAAATATTGATTTTTTTATTCTATCCTTCATAAAATGGAAATGTAAGTCACATAAATATATAAACAACCACATCCAATAACTAATAAAAATATCATTTATTCACTACATTATATGAATGAAAATAAATATTAACATGATAAATATATAATATATTTATATTAATATTATCATTTTTTATATGAATGTTCTCTGATCAATATGTATGGATCATAACCAATACACCGAAAAATATTTGGAAAATAAAGTAGTTAACACAAAAAATGATGAAGATAATGAAAGATAATTAAGGAATTTTTTATAATATTTTATAAATAACTAATCCTTGTATTTAAAATATAATTATTTATTTATTATACTAATATAATAAATTTTAATAAATTATACAATAAGTTATGTTAATTATGTGAGAAAAGAGACACGAGGTTTGAGTTTTATGATACAATCTCATTTTTACCGAGATAATTTATGATTAATTTTTATGATGTTTATTTTTTATATATATCTAATAAATTATAATATTTTTTTGGTATGCTGGTTATTTCATGATATTTCATTATTTATCTTCATTTTACTCTCTTTAATTACTCGTGATACTGAAATAATATTTTTATAGAAAATATACATTGTTCTTACCTTCTATTAGAGATCATTTCTTTCATGTCAATGTTTTTTATTAAAACAAATTCAACAATATTTATAATATTTTTAAATAATTATTTAATATAATTTTTAAATATATTTTATATTATTTACAAATTATTAATATCAACCTTAAAATCATTTTGAAAACCCTTTAGTTTAACTAATACAAAAAATGAGTAAGGAATTTTTTATGAAATTAAATAGAATAAATAGATTTCACCACCATCAAGAAGAATATTTCACTTATATATTCCATTAAAATATTAATATTTTATTTTCATATGATATTTTTGAAATTAATATTTTTGAAATTTTTAGATTCTAAATATGTATTTTATAGAATGGTAGGTTTCTATGTAAATGTTCTTTTAATCATTTAAAGCTAATTGTATATATTAAATCATCATTTTATTACATGTTATTTATTGGGGATGTGATATAATTTTACAATTTTTATACTTTCTATGGATTTTTTATGATTATTATGATAAAATGTTTATAAAACTCGAATCATTTCATAATGTAATTAATTTATGATACAATGAATGATTTATGATTTTAGGAAACACACACACATTTTTTTAATTATAAAATTAGTGATACATATATTATATATCCATCCAATAAATTTTTTAATGAGTGATATATCACGTGATAATAATTATTGGAATGAAGAGTGAATAAAATTTATTAATTTAGTTTTTCTAGTTTGACAGTCTTTGGGATAATACGTGACTAAAAAAGGATTGAATGAGTGGTTAAGAAAATCCACTCTGATAGTTTTAAATGTGATCCATGACAGAGAAAATGATTTTTATATATTTCTATCATTCCATTTAATTATTTACTACTCTTATAATATGTTTTCACCACTAATAATAGATTATTGATAATTATGTACTCGTATACATTATGTATTTCAATTAATAAAACAATAGTCTATTTCTCTACATGATGATATATTATTTTATGTATAAGATTTTACAATTTTAATTTAATTTTTTGATACCATTATTAATATATTATTCTCCCCTTGTCATATTTTCGTAATATCTTTTATGTTTATCCATACTATGCATTTGGGCTCACAGTTTCATATTTTCCTTCCCCCAAATTAAGGGAATTGTTTTATTTAAATTATGTCAGAAAATGGTTCTAGTTGAAAACAAATAAATGAGGAATGATGTAAATATATTACATATTAGTTTTATGTATTCGTGTTTCTAATGACACAAAATATCTATGGTCCTCTACTGTGTTTTATTTTTAAATGCATAGAATATTAATCTAAAATGATGTAAAATTTATGTATGAAATGTATGGGTAAAATAACCACCATAACATGAAAATTATTTTTTGTGAAACATATAAAAATTAAATATAATAAATAATAATTATTATTTGTCATTTAATTAAAATTTATTAAAAAACATTTCCTTAAATTATAATAAAATTATATTTCAAAAATATTCAAATAGGCATATTGAATTAAATATTTTTCAGATTTTAATTTTTAATAAATAATGAAATGTTTCAACTAAAATATATATTTGAATAATATTTCTTGAGAAATGGTGGAGAAAAAATTTTTGAATTAAATATCATTAATGAAGTTGGAATAAAATGGGGAATACCATAAATATTTTATTTATATCATATTTATCAAAAAAACCATTTGAATTATGTAGTTTCCCCATTAAATAATGTGTATTTCTATAATTATTATAGTAATTAAAATCATTTAATGGAATTATTAATAACCTTATATAAGAAAAATGGATATATATTAAATTTGGTTTGAATAAAATAATTATTTGGGAAGATATAATCAAGAATATTTTATATCATCAATATAGAAAACAATTATAAATTATTTATATATTAATGGTGAATATATATATAAATATGATGTTTTCATCATAAAATTAATTTTATAATATGTCAAAGAGAGGGATGAAACAATTTCTAATGAAAAGGTGCTGGTTTGGAAGTTCATTGACCATAGGTCTGTATTCTATATTGACATACACATTACATAATAAATAGTCAAATAAATTTAATTTTATAAATAATCTAGAGCCTTATTAAAATATATATAATTATTTATCAATATTTTTTTGTTTATAGTCATTTAATTGAGATATATTTTTATTTTAATTGTTTTCATGTTTGTTCAACTCATTCATTAATGTTCCCATCAGATTTACATAATTATGGAAGATCATTACAAAATTGCACCATAACTCAAGAAGGGTTCTAAAATTATGTTATTGTTATTCTTAGACTAAAAAGGATTCTTGTTATTTAATACTATTCCTAAATATGAATGAACTATATGGTGTTTGTGTTATTATTAACCAATTAGTTCTTTTATGTGTTTTTTATCAACATGATGAAGTTATAGGGTTCCTTTAATATTAATAATATATTGAAATGAATAATATTAGTGAAACAATAATATACATATACAGATCATTTATCTATAATAAGTTAATTTAAACCATCTAGGATGATGGTGGTGGAAAATAAAATTCGTTGTCCAGGGAACACTGTTTTGACCATGTTATAAAAAAATTTCATATAGAATAAATTCAACAGAGGATGAAAATATATATGTTATATAATAATATTAAAATATATGTATATTTTGTATACTGATGATACTATGTCATGGTGGATGAAAAATATTTGGGTTACTAGAAAAAAATAATGTTTACAGTGGTTCTATTCATAATTTAGCTCTTTCTTTGGGTGTCATCTCTTATGTTACCCCTAAAGGATCATTGCAATAGTATTTGGTGAGAAATAAGACAAAAGGATGTGGGGGATTGAATTGGGATGAAATTTAAAAATAACCAATCCCCAAGGAATATAATGGGTGGAGGGATTTGTGGTTTTTATAAGAGGAAAGGAGGGGTATTCTTAAATATAATAGTAATTATTTTACTATTTTTTATTAAGACTTACATCACTGATTAATCACAGGAAAATATATAATAATTAATGTGTGTGAGTCTGAAATAATGGTTTCTTATATTAGCTATCAATTATTTATTCACATATTGAACATATAATGTTATATATCAGGTTCATTATATTACACTATTTCAAAAAAATTCAATAGTTTTAAACAAATAGAAAATATTATACCATAATATATTTTGAATTATATATTCAAAAAATGAAATATTTATTAAAAAATAATTTTATACATATAATAAATATAATATTTAAATAAAATACTTATTTTATTTTGAAAAAATACCAATTTTAAAATATGGACAATTTTCTAACCCTTTGACAAATTATTTACGCGCTCACAAATGTAATATAACATTTTGATGAAAAATAATATTTTTTATAAACTATTTTTTTAAATTATTTTACATATAAATTATTATATTTAAGATATAAATATTTATAAACCATGTGTCATTTAAAAAATTACTAACACTTATTTTATCATTTTAAAATCATCATCTTTTTTGTATCATGATATAAAATTTATACGTTTTCAAATTATAAGATGAATAAATATTATATTCAAATAAATATGTGTGTTTTTTATTTTAATAAGAGATTTAGTATTTCTAATTTTCAAATTACTATTAGAATAGTCAAATTAATCTTTAGTGGTTATAATTGTAAAAATCAATCGGTTCCCAGACTTCTATTGAATTTTCATATTTCATTTATTATTTATTCGTTTTTATTTTCTGTTGGGTGTATATATATATATTCACTTTCAAAATGAAATTTTCATTCCTAATATCATCCATCATTCCTATAGTGTCGTTTGGGAGGTTGATTATTCTTGGGAATCAATATGATCCATATTTATATATTGTAGTTATATTTATTTAAAATTTTCGAATTATAATGTTTCCATTTTATTGACTATATTTAAAGTCAAAATGTAATTTTTAATTCAATATAATATATTTTTTGTTCTCTTATGTGTCTCTTATACTATCAATTATTCAACATTACTAAATTTAACGCATTTCTATTATAATAAGTGAAATTCCATTGATAAAATTTTGGGTCATTAAATTCTTCCAAACTTATAAAACATTCCCCTAAAAATTAAATTTCCACCACTAAGATTAAAATATATAATAGTAATTATATTTCTTTCCTTCATATGGTTCTAATGACACCCCCATGTTTATTTTTATTTTATAATACATTGACTTGGAAATTTATCTTGTTTTATAGAACATTCTCTCTAGGATCCAATATTTTCAATGATTTCCCCACATAATAGAGGTCGTTATATAACACTACCAATCATGAATTCTGAACATATAAATGATATATTTGATACTTAATTTATATTGATTCATGGAACATGTTAACCTCTCGAGATATGAGTTTTTGGAGTTATACTTAATAGGAAACAACTCTAATGTGACAAAGTATCTCAAACAGGTTGACGTATCTAGAGAATATCATTCCATTTTACTAAATCTCATGACTGTATTCCATGGATATATGAGAAGGAAAACATTATCACTGAATTCAAAATATACACTCTTAAATGTTTTTAACATTTCCCTTATTCTGACATTTTACTCATTTTATGTCTTGATAAATGGTGTTGTTCTTTTTTTTGCATTTCATCAAGAATTTTATGCCATAATTGATTTTCTTAACCTACATGAACACAAAACAAATATATCCAACACATCATCCCATAAACTTCTTCATATAGATCTATTTTCATTCTTGATTGATGATTGTGTTCTAGGGGAAATTGAAAAAAGGAAGATATTTTTTTCTTCCTCCTTTGAAATATCTCCATAATTATTTCTACATTTACTCAAGTGTTTGATTTTAAGATCAAATTCTCTTTATTTTGTGCGGTGATAATCCACACTAATAATAAAATCAATATTTAAATCTTGATTGGAACATTTAAAAAATATAGAGGTAACGATTGTATCAGGATTAGATAAAATTGGTAGTGATGTTAAATGATTCCTCAACAACTAAATGATGTATATCCTTAATATTTGATCAATTCAAATTTCCTATAAAATACCAATGAAGTGATAGGTCTATTTAATGTGATACAAAAAAACCTATATGGTATTATTTTGACAATATTTCATTAGAAGAATTGTGAAACAATCTACAACGGTATTTTCCTATTTGCATGTATGTATGGGTAATGGTTTCATAATTACCATGGAAAGTTTCCTATACACTATTATTACATACTAGGCACATTGACGTATATTCAATAATTCCCGTCATCATATTCTTCCACCAAAAAAATTTCATGGATCTCAGTACATCTTCATATTTTTCACAATTCATTATCTATATTATCTTAATATTTGATGGTTCACATAATCTTAATGAAACAATTACAACACTTTTTCATCAAATAAGAACATTGAGGATTTACCATTTCTTATTTCTTCCACCATATTATATATTTGAAAACAACCCTATGACCATTATTAAAATTTTCAATAATGGATGTTTGAAAATCATTTGAGGTATGATATATGTTATTTTATTTATATATTCAATTTTAATAATTAAAAAGACTAAGATGTTTTTGTCCTTCAAGGTTCACATCACTGATAAGAAAATAGAATTAATTAAACACAAATTTGTGTAAAATTTATAATTATCTCTCAGTTGGTAATTTATTGTGTAGTCATAGTCCTTAATCAGCTCTAAAAAACATCACTGAAGCATATTAACATCCTTTTGTGTGAATATATACTTGATGCATTTATTATCCTTAAATATTTCCTATGTTTTTAATAAAACACGATGTTTCAAAATAATCAATAAAAATTATCAATTTCAAAAACTCAAAATCATGAAATGGATAGTTTTTTAACATGGGATTGAAAGAACCATGAGAAATAGGATTTCACATCATCATTTTTCCTTATCACACAATATTTTTCCGTCATTGAATTATTATTATATACCAAATATAATCACAAAAGGGGAATGGTGTTAGTATTAGTATTGGGATAAGACTATTTTTCTATTCTATGTTGTTCTCTTTTAAATCATTAATACATGTTTTTATAAAATCTTTTATGTAATCAAGGTCTGTGGGATTGAAAATAATGATAAATTTCTCACAGATCATAAAAATTACATAGATGGTCCTCGGAATCATTGAATCTTATTTAGAGATGTTGGTCTTGTCCGATTGTAAATCTCATTTATGTTGGAATGATCCACATATATCACTTTTATTGTGATAAAATGATATAATAATGATACTTCCTACATAAAAACACACATTTACTATTCGTTTCATTTAGATTATAATTTTGTGTAGTCTTTAGAACATTATAAAAATAATCCTCAAGACCATCAATACATTAATTGTATACCTAGATAACATCTATAAATACTTATATAGTGTTTTTAAGGTAATAAAAACATTATTCATTGTGTCAATGATGACTAGTGGGGAATTAGTGAGTCCAATATACTTCCACTTGAACTCATAGAGTCCATACATTATTCAAAAGGGAATATTTAGAATATTCTCATTCTTCACCATTAGGTGGTGATATCTTTATTAGAGGTCCTCCATAGAGAATAAATATGGCACATGTAGGTAATCAAAAATATTATCAATACATGGATGGTGTTCTTGTTATTAATCATGATTTAGGCGAGTTCATGATAATCAATATAGTGGAGTATTTAACAATCCTTCTTCATGATGAATAGAACTGTTATACCCCATTATGTGCACTCATTTATATATAAACCTACTCTAGATTATCTTGTGACTACTTCTTCTATTATTCCAATGAAACTCTTTTCATTATATAAAGAATATTTTAAATATGCATAGATCAAGGAATAAGTTCAATGGACAACTCAACCTCTTAGTCTGGAGGAAGACCAAAAAACTTTTCATTGAATAACTTAGTATAACCCCTAATAATGTTAATGTCTCTATGTATGATTCTATCCTTGGTGTTGATAATTTTATCTATGTATACCTTTACGCGGGGAAACAATATCCCTTATTTATAAAAATACTCCAATGGATATTCATCCTCCTCTTTAAACTTGAAATGAAAAGGTGGTTAATTAAGGATATATAGAATTATTTCCCCCTCCATGATATTGATGTAGGATTTATATAATGACATAAAATATATTCCTTTTATAGAATGAAATTCTAATAATGGGATTGTTAAAAGGTTTTAGGGAGGTTCAATCCATTTTCATTCACACTAGGGAGTTATATTCTTTTTATGTGATAGTATAATAATTATTAATTCTCATAGATTACTCAACCTCCATGTATTTTGGTGGTGTTTCCATTCTTATACTAAACATGAATGATATGAAATAAAGTCTAAAACTATATTAATATATTAAATATAACCTTAATTAATAGATAATGAGTGGACCACTCACCATTTTATTATAGTTCTAGTAATTTACTTTATCTAAAATAATCTTACAGATGAGAATACACAAACAATTGCGAATAAAAAGTGGAAAAAAATTAATTCGAATAGCTCATAAATAATGTGTATATCCAGTCATATGATTGCCTAGGTTTCAATATAGGTTATCCATGATAATTTTTTTATTAATTTTCTCTAACATAAAAATATATTATATCCATTTATATTAGTTCATAATGAAATTGTGAATTTACCAAAGAAAATTTCCGAAGAGTATCAAACCATGTGTGAACCAATGCCTCTTTGTTGCAAATTGGGTATATATAGATTTGATACCCAATAATCTATTTTGGGGTTTTTAAACATAGGTATATCACTGATATAATCACATCCTCTTATTTTATCTAAACAAATATATTATTTACAATAATCCACTCACGCAATAAATTACCAAAATTTCATGACATTTCAATTTACATTGATTTATCCTCATAGATTTTACTATTTTAATCATTTCATAATACCAAAAATAACTTTACCATCCTATTATACTAAATATAGTGACCCTAGACTCTTAAAAATGTTTTTAAATGGTATTTTACAAAATTATGCACAAAACATAACCACAATTATTGGGATTACTAATTTATTTAGGTCGCATGGATTGTAAAACATTTTCATGGAACTAAAATAAAAAATAATTATTTTTATCAACATTTTGAGCCCCAAAACCTCGTTTATTTTTTAAATAATATAGGATATCTTGTGGAATACATAAACAAATGGGTTGATCAATAAATCCCTATAAGTGAACAAAAATGACACACATACATACTATATGAGTGAAATGAAAAAACATGATATCATTGACGATAAGTATTTTGAATAATCACATAGAAGAATGAAATAAATGATATTACATGATAAAATCATGGGATCATAAGAGTATGGTAGTAATAAAAACTATGACATCAATATAAGTACATGATAATCAATAAGACAACATTACCTATTGTGGATTTGGATTACTCCCAAATCATACACATGTAATTTCATGATATTTAATAATTACCTAATAAAAATGAAAACTATATCAGAACACATATGAAAAAATGCACATGAATATGTATTACACAAAAAGAAACACATATATGGCATAAGTGTAAGGACCATAACCCCAGTATCCCAGAGAAAGTGGTTAATTTATTACATTGGTCTGAGATACAAGAAATCCCATCCCAATGAAAATTGGTTCAGTGTTCTGGGTTAACTAGATACATTCATTTCTCCCATTTTACATTGGAAAATTAAATTTAAAACATTTTGAGGATAATTATTATTCATCCTTAAAATCATTCAAATTTTACATCATCATATATTGGGGAATGGAAACCAAACAAATGTGACTATAGATTCCTAACTGAAAAGCCCGAAGGCTTTTGTTTTTATTGATTTTTGATAAGCCCCCTTTCAAGGGATTAGGGGGAACCCTTACAAATCCCATATGCTTAGATATTAAATTTCATGTAGGTTTGGAGATATTAAGGGACTCGTAGGTCTTAAAAAACTCATAAAGAATATGATTATTTGAAACTGCCCCTCCCCAACATCTATATCATGATCATCTCTCCACCTTTGCATGGATATTTGGCTAGCTGTCCAATGTGAATATGCATTGGCCCAGTACCTATGAAAATGACATACCCTCTCATTCTTCCAAATTTTTTATCCCTACTCTATTGAATCAACCCTTCTCTTGAATCCTCCTTTGGAGATGGTTCCTTAAAGAATCATTCTGGGTATTTGCATATCAGGTGGTCCTAAAGGCCGTTGAGGTGGCTCTAAGTCCTTGAGGTGTCCCGAATGAATTAAAGGTGGTCTGAAATCCTTAGTAACCCAAATTTATTAGTGGGCCAAAGGCCTTAAAGAATCAAATTCCAAACTGGGGGCAAAAGAAGGATATTCTGGACTGTTACGGTAATGCTATAGTAACCTAAAATTATGTCTTCACCTTATTTCGACCCGATGTACTGAAATCAAATTCATAATAAGGCTTATATAAATTGGATGTTATCATATAATAAATAATAAATTATCATTATGGAAAATTAACTAACTGAAAATAAATTCTATGAAATCAAAAACATGGTCATGAAGAATAATACGGTGGAAATAAATATTGATCAAATTATTTCTCATAAATAATTACATGATTTTGAAAACAATCCATGGATTTGATTCAATATAAGTTAATATAAATAAATAAATGATTTTATAATTATGGATTGAATGGTGTTGTGAAAATGATTCTTACCCTCAGGAATATGTTCTAATGCATATAAAAATACCATCAAGGTACCATTCTAAGATAGCTTTATAAATGTGAAAGGCCTCGTTAAAACATTGTATATATTCTGTCTCAAGATACATACTAATTCATTGAGAAATTATGTATTTTATGGCCTAACATTCACATAATAAGTCTAATGAATTCATCAATGGAGTAAACAACACAACACAATATATACTCCTTAAAAATAAATAATAGACCTTTAAATAATTACTATTATATTGAATATTGATGCTTTCCATTATAAAAATTAACATAAACCATCTATAAAAATATGGTGGATGGTAAAATTAGAGTTTGTACTTAGAATATAAAGTATCATTTTGTTTCAAATTTATCTTTATTATTTTTATTTTTGAAAAACCAATTTCTCCTATAAATTTTATTGATCCTTCTTGACATTTGGGTCATCTCATCATCACTTTATAAACTTGAGTCATTGTAACATGAGCATTCTGTTTGGGTCTTTTCCTTTTCCTTTTTCATGATGTAGTAGACTTGAAGGATAAATAATTTATTTTAGGTTCATCAACTTCTTCTCGATTAAATTTCAGTTCTTCTTTATAAATCATCAGTTTCCCAATCATATCATTGACTAGATAACTTCTTTTGTCACATGATACTATAATCGATACAGATGTGACCCTCCACCTTTCGAGAAGGCATCTTAATAGTCTCATGATTTGGTATTTGACATGAAAAAGATTTTCCTATTGAGCTCATAGTGTTTACAATTTCAATAAACCTGATACATATGTTAGAAATCCATTCAATATGATAAATTTTAAAAGTATCATACATAACAGTTTAAGTATCGTACCTCATATCCATGACATTTGTTGTTCTTTCATGTAAATCAGATAATGTTTCTTAAATATCAAGAGTAGATATACATGAGAAATTCTATTTAATTCCTCATATACTAAAGAATAATATAATACATTCTTGGATTTAATATTATTATTAAGTGAATATTTAATAGATTTATTTCATGTAACTCTAGAAGTCATAGAATGATCACATTTCTCTTTTATGAGAGTCATAATCTCAATACCAATACACTCTATGTGATATTTTATCTTTATATTCCACATAGAGTAGTTATATCCATTAATAAAAGGATTTTTATTGGTTGAAAAACCTAGTTTATAGTTATCCATTTAGATAAATAACTTTTTAAATAATATATATTTACATTCATTAATAGAAACATAAAATATCAGTTGATTTTTTTTAAACCATTGATACCAAATATTAAGCCTATGATACTAGATGTTGGCCAAAGTGATTCTCTATAGAGGTGCTGTATTGATTACACAATAAATTACATTTAAAATTTGGATTTAAATAATGTCAAAAAATAGAATAAAACAAATATGTTAGTTAAAAAAGTATTGATATTGGTATTGACCATTTAAAAGACATCCCGAATATATATCCAGTCTTAGTTAAAAAAATTTAAAATATTATTTTATCCTTTGGTAACAATTTACTAAATCAATAATTTATATAAGCCCTAAATAAAACTAACTATCAAATTAGTGTTTTTTATTATTTTAATGAAACTTCAGTTTTAAAGAATGGAAATAAATTAAATGAATACACAATGGAAATTGAATATAAGAGGTTTATACTCAAGATGATACTTAGTCCTTTACATTTGGTAATTTCCTATTGAAAATAAGTTTATATAAATAAGCTTTTGCTCCACAACATAGAATATGTTTTATAGTAGTCTACGAACTCTTCAGACTACACAAGAAATATTCCATTGATTTCATGGGAGTATAAATAAACAACAGTTAATAAAATACCTCTACCATAACATGCAATAAAAAAGAGTAAAATGTGTTAATAATATATCTATGTATCATCCAGTTTATGGTTGGAGACTGTGTGGGTGATAATGATACTGACTATGCTATGGTACCCAAAAATTAATATAGATAAACAATTTGAGAAAATAATGTGGAGATATAATGATTTTTCTCTATCTGTTATTTAATTAAGCTCAAAACTACTTGAATTTAGTTTGAACTGAAGATAGAGTCATGTTTCATAATGTTTCTATAGGAAAGAAGGTTGTAGAATCTTGTTCTTGACTACATGAAGGTACTTGACGTATTTTTTGCTTCAGATTCCTCATTAGAGTATAAGAATGGTATTGTTGTTAGGATATTCAGGTTATTGTAATGAAGCTAAGGCTTACTTTACTTGTAAACCTCTCTATGCGTGTCTAATAATTATTCACAAATGTGTGTCTATTTCTTGTATTAGTAACAGTAGCAACAAAAAATTGAATTATCATGTTCTTTTGTATCCTCTTACTATATATATGACACATACATCAATATATTATATCGATCAATAAAGGTACAATTATTAAATAAACTTCAACATTGGAATTCATAAATTATATGGTTGAAATTTATAATGAAAATAAATTGAAAAAGAATCTATGAATCATTAGAATGGTTAAAATGGAAGTGTCTCAGCCTACTAGTTATTTAGAATCTGGAGGATTTATATTAGAGAGGTGTCTTGATCAATTAGTGAGACACATTATCACTATGTCTGGCTGGTGAATTTCAGGCCAGTGGTGAAACATCTAATGATGATTCATACCAATAAATTATAAATATTTTCGATGTTATGACTTCATTTATAGTGTCTTAGTGATATGGTCTGACCTTTTTTAGGTGGTGACTCATACATATAAAAATTTATGATCTAGCAGTGATTCATCCTAGGTAGTGAGACTTAACTGGTAGAAAATCATACTTTTCTAAATTTCTATCTCAATTGTGAGAAAATATGGTCTGTGAGAAATCCTTTGTAGTGTGTCATTTTCAATCCATGACTCTCACGTTTTAAAATTTCACTAATTTTTGTTATATGATAAAATTTCATCATAAAACAAAGACCTTTAAATATCATAATAATCATTACTTGATTATCATAAAAACACGGTGGTCAACAATCTCCCCCTTTTTGATGATCACATTTCATGGAATTTTATATTCCTTGATTCAATGGTAACTGATGATTTTCTATGCATATAGTATCGAATATAAATAATTAATCACAAAAATAATGTGAAACAAATATTATAATTTAAAAAGATTACACATAGTGGAAAGGTATCAAAGAAATTAAATATAAGAAATGGAATTATATTGTATCAAAGGAAAGGATATATATATATATATTAATGTATCGTAGTAGAGAGAATTTGTCAAAACATTAATGCGATAAATTCCATTAAAGTGTTCTCCCAATTTTAGAATTATGATAAAGTGAAGAAGTAAACAGGAAATATTAGAAGACAATAATAAAATAAGAAATTAAGGAGAAATATAATAAGAAGAACAAGGTAAGTTTCATTAAAAACCAACTAATGTTCTTCCACAACATTTTATCAAAAATAGAAGTCTTATCAAATAAAACATTTATAATATTTAATAGTATTTCATCTTGGATGAAGGTTCCAAAATTAATTTACATCTATTATTGGATGACAAAGAATCTATTACGACATATGGTATATCAATTATAGAATCAGTAAGATATTTTTGGGTTGAAGGATGTTAAGTATGGTGTTCTAAAAATATCACAGAGAAAAAGGATCTATTATAAGAATGGTTATGAGGTACCGAATAGATTCAATGGGTAATTAGGAAAATGGATGATGTATTTTTAGAAGAGGATCATTCAGATTCATGGTGACTTGTGCTCTAAAAAACTAGGGATCTGTGGTTGGAGGAGACAGATGGGTAGTGATAGGTATGGATTAATGAGCCACAAAATTAGTCCCATTAAAATGAAAAAATACTTTATAAAGATGACGAAATCCATTATGATAGAACCCCATTAATTCATTTCACCATGAAATCCATTCTTGTTTTCTATAAATCTTTGAAGGGAATAAATATAAACATTCAAATAGTTGACATGATCCTTAAAGGCTCGATTCACCGAAGGAATCCTCAAATTTTCATCCATGAAATGAAATTTTAATTCATTACATAATTAGTTTATATACTTAATTGATATAATACTTTATGGATTTGGTTATAGTCTACCTATAAAAAATCATTTCTTAAGAATATTATGTAATCAACATCAGAACATGATCACTATTATACCTTATTCTGAAATAATGTTTCTTGAGGCTGATCTAAAACAACAGAATAATGTCTAGCTATAACAGATCTAATATATTCTATAAACCTCGAACAAATCCACTCATCCTAAAAAATAGGAGGGGGAATTAGCAGAACTCAAATCCATTAAGTTAATACTTTTAACTCTCTCGAGAAGGGATTCAATTGACGATTAAATAGTATATTGGGTCCCTTCCAAGATAGGTCTCAAAGAATCTAGTTCATTATATTGACTTTAATTTTTAGTCTCCACATCATATATATGGTCAATCATCTTTGGTTGTAGGTGGTGGATAAACAACTCAACCCTATATCTCTCATCTTGTTCACTTATCTTAGTAAGAAGTGGGGCTTGATTCTGAAAAAACATAGCAAACTATAAAAAAATATTTTTCTGAACCCATCTATGTTAGCATTGGTGACTACAAAAATAGGAACTCAATGAACTACATGAAAAGGGTCTCTCAAAAACGGAAACCATTCTAACAAACTAGTAACATCATTATGAGGACCCACCGATTTTCAGGATCTATCCCCTTTCGAATGGAATGTTAAACATTTTATGGTTTTCTGCAATGGAATAAACACCATTCTCTTGACTTTGGGTCAATCCCCTTCTTGATGGATTCATAGGATGATTATCCACTGAAGGCTATCCAGTAACTGTAGAGACTACAACAGTCCGAACAAGAAAAGTAGGGAACTCATTAATATGAGTCTCCACAGATCTCTGGTTACCATAATTAAGGGAATACTCAATATACTCATAAAAATACTGATTTTCATAAGAATTATCAACTCACAAATACAAAAGAATAGCCTAATATATAGACTCAACATCCATCTTCCCAACCACATGTTATTCAACAGTTGGAATAATTGACATCTACTCAAAAAAAATCAAATAAAAAAGCATCATGTTGTCAGCAATAGATATAACACTAAATACATCATCAACGTTATATCATGGGGATTTATCCACCTCAATAGTTTCAAACCCTTCTTCTCTTGTATCAACATTCACTTCGCCAAGAAAACTGGAATGTCCTCTATTTGTGAAATAGAATATTTTGAAGAATCAAGAAAAGTTTTAGGAGACTCAATATACTCACTTAAAATTTTCCTATTAGAACCATCTGGATCATAATAACTTCCATCATCATCATCATCATCTTTTTTATCGTCACCATTATTAGTTTCATCATCACATGTGGAACTATTTTAAGCTTATCTTCTATAAAGACATTGGAATCTTCTTCATCACTTGATACAAATTTCTTTGCCATTGGTAGAGTCCTTGTAGACCTAGTAGCTACACAAATATTATTAGGAGAACTAGTTAGGTCTATATCTCACATCAACTAAATACTCATCTTCTTATTTTCCAACCAAATAAACTTCATCCTTTTCATCATAATATTCAATAATCTCACCAGGTTCGATAATATGGTCAACAAGATATTTTTGTCTATATAGTTTTTCTAGTGTATTTTACTCATCATATAGTTTTATCACTATCATATACACCCTTATTTTTTCAATCGGTCCAACAAATCTTTATCAATCTATGACTTATTCTAGTAATACAATTAAACCATAATACACTAATGATTCTTCATCATCATCGTCAAGATATTTATCATTCAACATAGTAGAAATAATCTAAGGGTTGATCAAATAAATTTTATCTTGATGTTGGGATGATCATTTCCAATATGTGAAGCATAATATATTGACAATAGTTTATCGTATGTCTACTTTTCATTATACAAAGATAATAAACATATTGATACCTTAGAGTAGAAAAGTTACCCTTTCATGGTAACCTTATGCTTTAGATAAATTTGAAAACCAATCTTCATTGTCCATCTATCGATAAGGTCGTTGTGCATATAAATATTTCATCATCTATCAACTCAAAAAGATCTTCATCATAAATAAAATTGTCACCTTTATCCTAGGTGGTTCCATGATATCAATTTAAAACATCCTCATAGGGAACATTCATCCCACTAACTTGTATAAAAAACAATTTTAGGACAATTAAATCTGATTCACAGCCATTATTATTATTCTTCGTAAAATCAAACAAGACATACTAGTTGAAATCATAAAATATTTATGGATAAAGAGGTATCTTTTTTAAATAGAACCTATCTATCCATCATATGTTATAATAAAATTTCTTCAGTAAAGTTTTTCTCAAATGAATTTATTCTCCTTTAATTTCCATTTCAGGTCATACAAAACATTTTTCAAAATTAGGATTTAGTTTTTAAATTATATTTCAATGACTAAGCCCCCCTTTCTATTTATTTGATGTATTTTACTCATATATAGAGGCTTCTAAAAGTCACATAACTCTAGCCATTGTAGTGTGTTTGTTTAGCTCATTTAATGTTAAAGGTAAGATATAAGGACGATCAAAATGTTTGGATTGAAGGATCACACAGGGATTGAGATAAAATTCCACAACAAATAGAGGCATTGAAATTATATGGTGTGCCACATTTATTACCATTTAAGAGTACATGGATTTAGAAAAATAAAATTCAAAACAGGACAGGACAACTCAAATGATGTTATAATTTTTTTAACAAAATAATAAACATTGGTTCAAAACATACGACATTTAAAAAATGAAAATGCGTAAAAATTTAGAAGTGAGACATAGAATGATTTGAAGTTCAATGATGATAAGTTCAATGGTGATAAGTGCATTAGTGATAAGTTCAAAATTGATAAGTTCAATGGTGTTATGTCAAATTATGATACATTCACTTTGGTAAGATGTACCCAATAATGAGACATTAATAATGGTTAGACATACCCAGCCGTGAGACATTAACAAAAGTGATATATAACCAATGATGAGTTCTATAAAATTAAACATAACAAAAATTTATCATAACTATTTCCCAATTAATGTAATTAATTCTATCATAATTCAAAGACTTAGTGAATACTTCAGATAGATGATGTTCTATACCAAATTATTCAAGAGTGAATTCACCTTTTTGAAAATGATCTATCACGAAGTGATGTCTTCGATAAATATTTCTGTTCTATAATTTGATATAATATTATTATAAATATTAATAGATTTTGTTTTATCACATTTTTTAGGGATATGTTAAAATTAATATCCATAGTCTAAGATTTTTTGTTTCACCGACAAAATATTTTCACTGCAACTACTAACAGTTATATATAAATCTTCATCAGCAGAAAGTGCAACATAATTTTTCTTCTTATTGTGGTATGATACTTGTGACTTGCCTAAAAAGTTACAAGTTCTATAGGTTCTATTTTATTCTCACACACATCCATTATAATAATCATTATAATAACTAACTGAATCAAATTATTTTATTCTTGGGTAAAAAATTCCTAAATTTGTAGAATAATTAATTTATTTGAAAATTAATTTTACGACTACAAGATTGGAATCTTTTGTATTTCTTGAAATAGAACCCACATGCTCAGAGTAATCATTATATAAATTTTTCTAGTAATAATGTATATAATTCTTCTAATAATACCTCTATAACTGGTTTGATCAATTAGTTTCTCATCATCATCAAGATACAGTGTATAGAGAGTACTCAAATGAGATTCACTACACATAAACCTATCGAGACCAAAAAATTATAAATGATTATTTGTATATTTAATTATATTTATAATTATTCCTTATTCACTTTAAAAATATGAAAATTAAGAATTAATTTGAGTTCACCCATTAAACTCATTTCAAATTCATTTTGGGTCATTTGTTAAAATCATTACATAGAGAATATCTTAGAGATCAAAAATAATATGATCAAACTTAATATGTACAACTAAAATATCTTTGAATTTAGATTTATTAATATAGTAAGATTCTTTATAACTTTTGAAAAACATTTAGAAATTTGAAAAATTCCTACATATCATAAAAAACTCTAGGGGATTGCATAAAACCAAATGATGATTTTATTATTTTGAAATGAATATTTGGAAAATGGGGATTTTTTAATCAATGAGGGGTTTCTATGAAAATATTATCATGTATATACTCATCCTAAATGAATTATTTAAATACATTTGATTATGTTAGAAATATTGATGGGCTTCATAGGCTAATAAGATTCTTATGGATTCATGTTTGGAAATTGCCACCAATTTGAACACATATTTTATAACTTATTCTGACCGTAACATTGAGCAATGATTATAGATTTTTTTCTTATGATTCTTCCTAATTCATCTACATTTTTTCTAAACACCCATTTAGTGTATGTAATCATGGATTTTGTGGTTTGATGTAATATTCCCCATCACTTTTAGATTTTAATTTTTTTAACTCTTCTTGAATTTACATTACTTATAATTCATCATAAATTTCACAATTGATGTTTTATGGTTATAGCTGGATCAATAATGCTCGATTCTCAAACTAATTTAAATGAGAAGATATAGTTTTTGTACCGCTATCTTGGTCTAAAATACAACATCTAAAGGGTGTAATATAAGGGTTCTTACCACTATAGAAAAAGTATGGATGGTCAATTTATGTTATTGTACATGTATTTTTTAAAAACGTTCTACAAATTCCCTAGAATTAAATTTTTTTCTCTAACTATTTTATAGCATAATCTATAAGGACCCTGCCTTATTACATTTTATATTCATGAATTAAATGAATAATTCACATTGAGGATCTTTTCAGGTTTAGAGTTTTAGAGAATTAGGACATAACTATTACATATCAAAGATTACAAGGTAGACACATCTACTCAGTTTCCATTTTTTCACAAAAAATAAACTCTTGAAAAAAATAGTCATGTCTAGTTACATGTTTTAGACATCATGATATTTCCCTGATCCCATCCTCAATCGTATTCCACTTTAAGTCCTGTGGAAAACATTTCCAAAACATTGAATGAGCATAAAAATCTCAGTAAGGGTTATAACAATACGGATAGAAAACATTAGTCCATGTATATAGACGAATCAATTAAATCATACTTTACTCATAAAACATAAGTAGTTTAACATACCTCATTAAATCATAAGATTTAGGAATAACTCACAGAAATCATAAGATGTAATTGTAACTTGAGGAATTAATTACATTCTTATTTAGGGAGTAACCCTCATGGTTACGTTTGGAATACCCATCATAGTATATTCCATAAATATCTTCTAAGAATCCTTATTGTTTAACTCCATCACATTACCCAATGCATTGGAGAGCTATATCGGGCTCACTCACCCTTAGTTTATCATGGAAGTACCCGTCTTCATAAATAATGCCCAAGAACCATAACATAGAAATGACACTTAAAACATGCCTAAAAGAAACAAAAAATTTCCAAATTTCAATCATAAGAGAACAAATCATGATATAATCACAAATAAAAACATCTAATAAAATCATCAAAACTCTATTAGAGAAATAATTCCTTTATATATTGAAAATATTAAAAGAATACATTTAAAAGAGATTTTAGAATCAAAGTGTCCCATACCACTTCTAAAATTTTGAAAGTGTTTTAAAACATTCATGTACATTTAAATAAATCGTTAAAACCAATTTTAAAACATGTACATGGATGATAAATGTTTAAAAGAATAAATCTTTAAAACCATTTAAAACAACATTTTAATAAAAGAGTCATTTTTCATTTTGAACATTTAAATTATAAGCCACATGAAAGTAGACCATTTTAAAAATAGTTAAATGACTTTAGTATAGAAATAATTTGGATATGTAATGCCAAAGGGCCTGTATATACACTTTATAAAACAATAAAAGTTCATATCATTATGAAATGTCTCAATGAGAAGAAATTGAGATGTAATCGCAATGAAGTATCATGCCATTAGAGCAAGGATAAAGAAATGATATAATTATGTTTGAAAAATATAAATACACTAAATATAAATTGATACTCAGTGTAAAACAATCAGATGTCATCCACACATATTCATAGTACAACATAATCAATAAGTAGAGGTTTAACCCAAAGAATTGGAATTGGGTTCAGAAGTTCCCTTGCAAAACTTTGATAGCCTAACAGCGTCACATCAAATTTTAGAAAAAGAGTTGATGAGGGAGATAAAATGTATCTAATCACTTGGAAATAAAATTTACAGCAATAATGATATATAAGAATATATCCCAACATATGAATATGTAATTTAAACGACAAAAGAAAAGGAAGTCTTTTAAAAATAAGAGGGTGAAAGGTTCCTTTACAAACATGGGTAACTTTCGAAACGTACACCCCATGAAAGAAGGACTATACTAAATTGATGTAAATAATCATAAACGAAATTATATTACAAAAATAGTAGAATAATGGGGATTAAATACACCACTCAAGAGAAATGGTGGAAAATGTAGCATAAATCTCACAGGAATAAAAGTGAGATGAAGAATACCTTATGAAAACTCGGCAGCCTAACAGCGCCACTTAAAACATCCAAAAATGGATATATGAGATCAAATAGGGTATCTCATAATATTAACATAAAACTAACATAATTTTGAATATAAAGGAACATCCTCAAACATAATAATGGTTATCTTAAAATAAATGACATAAAATAGATTACTTAAAAAGAAAGAGAGAGGTAGGATCCCTTACCTCAAGCCCGACTTGTCTTGTTCGTTTCTTTATATTCTTGAATAATAAACTAGAGTTAATTTATACTTCCTTAATAATCTTTTTCAAGTTAATTATTCCTTTTATATCACTTATTATCATGTTATGAACATTATGTAATTATTTAAGTTAATAATGGTCGTTTTGTCGATCATTGGTACTTGAGTAAAAAATAAACTTGTTATAATTACAAGTTGTTCATGTGGTAAAATATCCATTATATACAGAATTATATTCATGATTGAGATATCATATATATCATATATATATAGTATATACTTGAATTTATAATATTACATATCATTTAGAGGTAAGAAATGAAATGCACCGTTCATGGAGACGGTAAGTGGTACGTATGCATGAACGCTACATTCATTTCTATTTCATATTTAATGGAATTAAAACTAAATGAGATATATATATATATATTATAATTCCAATATAATATATATGTTATATAGGTCACATATGTTCATTAACTTCATTCTTTATATATTCCATGTATTGCATGAACCAGTCACATAACTTGAGGGGGCGGTAGTCCACACATCCTCAAATGAAATTATCGCATTTCCACAACATGCAAAGCATAAAGGTATGTTTCAAATGTAAAATACAGAAGCATATAGAAGAAATAAATATAATATATATCATTAATAAATATAGTTCTATTATAATGTCCACCATGAGAGGATGTAGGAAAAGATAGAACAATCAATGTTTCGTGAGACAGTAATTCTCCATCCACAGAAACAGTATGTTCTTTAACCATTAGACGGAGGTGTGTGTAAGTGTAGCTCAAATATTTCTCATAAAAAATCATAGTATATTGAAGATACAGGTGTTGTTACAAAATAAAAGAATAAAAAGAGTCTAGGTGGTTGGAGAAGCAAAATAAAATAAAAGAACATAAGAGAGGACATTACCTTTAAATCGGGTAACTCCCTTTGTTTTGAACCAAAAGGGTTTCTTGAAGAGATTTATGCCTAATGTAAGGCTTCTAAGATGAGGATAGGGATGTGGAGAGAAAAAATCCGCAGATCTTGACCGAGCCAATGTCTTGAGAGGTGTGGGTAAGGTGGTAGATGTGGGGGCCTTTTATAAGAGAAGAGGAGGGCCACTCTTGGAAAGTTATAAAATATTACTTTATTATAAAATGATTTTCGGATTTCAAAGGTCCCAAAAGGATTTATTTCGAGGCTAAGGGGACAAGGTTTCTAAATCCACCCATCCAATAAGTTTGTGACAAGTGTAAGTCTTTTATTTTACATTATCTTTTCATTTTATCTAAAGCGTTCATTAATGAGGTAATCGTTGCATCATCATGGTGTCATAAATTAATTAATTAATTTAATGTCTAAAAATTATAAACAAAATACTATGTTGTATTAAATCATTTTATATTTCCAATAAATATTTATCATAAAAAATATGGCTTATATAACCCCATGTAAAAATTATTTTATTAAAACAATACATGTTTGTGACATTTTTATTTTAACTTTAAATTAAAAGTTATTAATGTCATTTTCCTACCAAAGTGGATCCATGGGGTCCCCAAGTGGACCCCTGGATTTTCTTGGTCGGCCATTACTCATCCAATAATGGTAGTAAAAGTCTCAAGGTCATTTCATATTATTATAATGTTATCTTTACCTTAAATTACCCTAATTACCTTTAATCACGATTAATAAAAATTAAAAGTTACTATTCACCAAAAAATTATTTTAATCCAATTGAACAACATTTTACATCCTAATGAAAACCATGTATGTCGGATTTTAGAAATTCAAATCACAAAAGTGGTAAAGTTTCATTTAAAGGACAAATATGTTTTTTAACTACCACTTATTTGTTTCACTATTCATCAAAAATTGAAGTTTTTCAGAAAAATAACAAAAATTCACCCTAAGCTATATTTGATATTCCAAATTCAAAAATGATTTCTATTTTAAAAAATTAAATACATATAAGTTGCATTAATTAATTTAATAATTAATTCATGTAGTCAGAAAAAATAGCGTGTTTTTATGAAACAATATATATCAAAAGATTGACACTAGTTTAAGTCCAATTTCAAAGTGAAATTAATTCTAATGACCAATATTGGATTAAATGGTAAAAATATATTTTAATGGGACTTTAAAAAAATTCAAAATATAATCTAATCATAAAAATAAATTAGATTAAAAAGAGGCCTTGAATTAAAATACAACATTTTCACTATTCATTAAAACAATTTAACTTTATCGGAAAAAAACCAAAAATTTACACAAAGTAAATTTTGATGTCCCGATTCTAAAGAAGAATTTTTTATAGTCCAATAGAATATATAAGAGTGGAAAACTTTATTAAAAAGGGTTCATCATCAAAAGGCGTTAAATCGACCTTTTAGTGAATTTTAGAGTATTTATGCTTAAAATTGAATTCTTTTCTTACTTTAAGACTTTATCTTGTATTGGATAAATGTAAAAAGTTTTAAAAAACATATAAAATAATATTTTAGTTATTTCTATTCATTTTTGTCAATACAACGGCTAGGAATTAACTACCATTTAAAATAATATCTTTTTTTATTAGAATGCAATGTATGATTTCAAAGAAACTCGTTGTTGCGTATTGGGTACACCATCGAGTATAGAGTTACCTTTAATGTAATATTAATATTTTATTCACATATATTAATAAATATGAAAAAGTAATATTCTTTATTTTCCTGGGATGTTACATCCTTCCCCCCTTTTGGTAATTGCGTCCTCACAATATTAGAATTGGGCTTGGAAAAATCATTGAAAGCCCCACATCAGAAAATGAGTAAATTAAACTATCACATTAAAATAAAGAAAGGGAAGTACAAAGGTCACCCTAGTTAACCCATACTAGGATTCCATGTAGGAAAACATGGACATGGAAGAGAAAACAAAGGGCCATGTTCTGATGAAGAGTGATGGAAAACATGATTAGGAGAAAGTTAACCATATGAAAATCACAAATTTGTGATGGGTTAAATGGTATTTGATTCCCCAGTAGGAAACGTTAATGGACAAAATTTTTATTTTAAGTTACTTTTCATTGAGGAATTTATTTATGAGCTTAAATGAATCATAAGGGAACATAATTACTTTTCGTGTAGACTTTCATCTTTTACTATATTTCTAACCCAAACTCATACTTTCACCAAATGATGAGTATTTAGGATGACTTGTCCACATTAGGAGCTCTATAATCAATATCTAGAAAATCACTTAATCCACAAAAGAGAACTATATATTTCCTATGTCTTTAGAAAAAATAAAAAACCAAAATTATTAGTACGAGATCAGATAATACCCAAAAAGGACAATCCATTATAAAAAAATACTACTCTAAATCTCCAAAATTTGTCAAACATTATCCAAAGTTCAAAAAATACCATTCAATAAACATATAACCATAAAAGTATTCAAATTAATCAAGACTAATATTGAAACCCAAATATATGAAGGATTTGATCACATAGTCTTCCATGTTAAATCGTAGCATTTATCTCCAAATAACCTTAGTTTCTCTTAAAGTCTCATATTGAAAAGTAATTAACCTAATCCCATATTCTCCATGATAGGTTATTCATTTTCATAAATAAACCAAAGCATCATATGTCCACAATAAAAACATATATTCTTCCAAAATAAAATTCCACCATTTCTCCTCAATTGAAATCCCAAAGTATTCTATTTTCTATAGGCATATATTATTTCCACGAAAGAGAGAACATCATCCAAAATAACCTTTATTACTCAGTCACCAAATCATGTTCCTACGTTAAGGATATCCTTTTAATAAAACATAAGTTCCCAAAATTAACTTATTTTTGATCCATAAAATCATTTAACTAAAAAGAATAAGTCATACTAACCAGGGACTTCCCAGAGGCTAGTGGAAGGCCATGCTCCCTTGTCGCCCTTTGGTTATGGGTTCAATTCATGTGGCCATTCTGGGTGCAACAGTTTGTCACCCATCTTATGGGTTATCCTTTTTATAAATATAAAAAATAACCCTAACATGTTTTAACCTAAATGGTTTCCTTATACCTCTCATTTTCATCCAAATTCATTATAATCTCAACATCTTAATTCTTGAAGTCTTATTCCACCATCATAAGATAAAAAAATGATCCCCAAAAAAACATCATACCTTGATCATGGTGTCCATTTGGTTTCATCGTCATCTTGTTCACGTAGTTAGAAGGTCCATGCATCACAACAAGGATTTAGAGATCCTTCAAAATCATTTGCGTCCTCCATCCAAATACACCTTGTAAAACATGGGTCATATGGGTGTTCACAGAAAAACAGTTTTGGAAAATAATCACGTATGACATATAATTTCAAGACATCTGATAAGATATGATTTCTGTAAAATATTCTAACTGAATTGGAGTTGAAACTTTCAATTAATTGTCCTTTTAAAATACCATAGGTATGTGCTGAGAGACTATATTCGAAAAGAAAATATAAATAGGTTGGAAAAGGGTCTCCTTCTTCAGTACCTTCATTAAAATCATAATATTCTTCAAAATATTGTGATAATGTATAATATTTGAAAATGCCTTGATAATATCTACCATTCTTGAAAAAATGAGAATATTGTGAAAATAGGATTTGTTTAAATAAAACCCATGATCCACAATGGTAAACAGGTATAGTGGAGGTGTTTGATATCTCAAACAGCTACTTGCAAGTGAGTTGTATGCTAGAAAATGTTTCACAATCATCCGAACATGAATTTTCAATAATTATTGCAAGAAAGACATTAGGAGGAGATAAGAATGTCGTTTTAGATCCTCCTCCTTCCATTTCCTTGATCTGAAAAAGTTATAAAACAAGGATTTAACTAAGATAATAAAAATAGGGACTAATTATGTGTTTTACGAAAACTCCTAATCCCAAAAATTTTCTAAACCAACCTTTGATACCATATATAAGGACCTGACCTTATTACATTACATATTCTTGAATGAAATGAATAATTCAATTGAGGATCTTTTCAGGTTTAGAGTTTTAAAATATTAGGACATAACTATTACATATCAAAGATTACAAGGTAGACACATCTACTCAGTTTCCATTTTTTCCCAAAAAATACACTCTTGAACAAAAGAGTCATGTCTAGTTCCATGTTTTAGACATCATGACATTTCCTTGATCCCATCCTTGACGGTATTCCACTTTATGTCCTGCAGAAAACATTTCAAAAACATGGGATGAGCATAAAAAGCTCAGTAAGGGTTATAACAATACGGAAAGAAAACATTAGTCCATGTATATATATGAGTCAATGAAAACATAACTTACTGATAAAATATAATCACTTTAACATACCTCATTAAATCATAAGATTTAGGAATAAATCATTGAAATCATAAGACGTAAATGTAACTTGAGGAATTCATAACATTCTTACGTAGGGATTAACCCTCATGGTTATGTTTGGAATACCCATAAAAGTATATTCCCTAAATCGCTTCGGTGAAACCTAAGTGTTTAACTCCTTCATGTTACCCAATGCATTGGAGATCTATATCCTGCTCACTCGCCCTTAGTTTATCACGGAACCACCCGTCTTCATAAAAAATAACCAAGAAACATAACATAATCATAACACTTAAAAAATGCATAAAAGCAACAAAATATTTCCACATTTCCATCATAAGAGATCACATCATGATATTATCATAAATAAAAACATCTAATAAAATCATTAAAACTCTATAAGAGAAAAATCCCTTTATACTTTGAAAATAATAAAAGAAGACATTTAAAAGAGATTTTAGAATCAAAGTATCCCATACCACTTCTAAACATTTGAAATTGTTTCAAAACATTCATGAACATGTAATTAAATCATTAGAACCATTTTTATAATATGTACATGGATGATAAATGTTTAAAAGGGTAAATATTTAAAAACATTTAAAACAATGTTTTAATAAAAGAGTCCTTTTCCATTTTGAATATTTTAATTATAAGCCACATGTAAGTAGACCATTTTCAAAACATTTAAATGAATTTAGTATAGACATAATATGGATATGGAATTCCAAAAGTGCTATATATACACTTTATAAAAAATAAAAGTGCATATCATTAAGAAATGTCTCGATGAGAAGAAATTGAGATGTAATCCCAATCAAGGATCATGCCATTATAGCAAGGATAAAGAAATGACATAATTATGTGTGAAAAATATAAATACACTAAATATAAGTGGATACACAGTGTAATAAAATCAGTTTTCATCCACACATATTCATAGCACGACATAATCAAGAAGTAGAGGTTTAACCCAATGAATTGGAATTGGGTTCAGAAGTTCCCTTACTAAAATTCGATAGCCTAACGATGTCACATCAAGCTTTAGAAAAATGTTGATGAGAGAGATAAAGGGTCTCTCATCACGTGGACATAAAATTTACATCAATAAGGATATATAAGAACATATACTAAAATAAGAATATGTAATTTTAAAGACAAAACAAAAAGAAGTCTTTTAAAAATAGGAGGGTGAAAGGTTCCCTTATTGACTTGGGTAACTTTTGAAATGTACACCCCATTAAAGAAGTACTATACAACATTGATGTAAATAATCATAAACGAAATTATATTACACAAAGAGTAGAATAATGGTCAGTACATACACCACTCAAAAAAATGGTGGCAAATGTAGCATAAATCTCACGGGAATAAAAGTGAGATTAAACATCCCTTACGAAAACTCGACAGCCTAACGTCGCCACTTAAAACATTCAAAAATAGATTTATGAGATCAAGTAGGGTATCTCATAATATTTACATAAAAATTACATAATGAGGAATGTAATGGAACATCCCCAAATATAAGGAAGATTCTTTTAAAATAAATGACATAAAAGAGAGTACTTGAAAAGAAAGAGAGAGGTCGGATCCCTTACCTCATGTCCGATTTGTCTCGTTCATTTCTTTATATTCCTGAATAATAAACTACAGTTAATTTCTACTTGATTAAGAAATTTTTTCATGTTCATTATTACTTTTATATTACTTATTACCATGATATGAACATTATGTAATTATTTAAGTTAATAACGATCGTTTTGTTGATCATTTGTACTTGAGTAAAAAATAAACTTGTTATAATTACAAATTGTTCATGTGGTAATATATCCATTATATACAGAATTATATTCACTATTTAGATATCATATATATCATATATATCTAGTATATACTTGCACTTATAATATTAAATATCATTTATAGGTATGAAATGAAATGCACCATTCATGGAGACGGTAAGCCGTACGTACACATGAACGCTACTTTTATTTGTATTTCATATTTAATGAAATTAAAACTAAATAAGAGATATAAATATATTATAATTACAGTATAATATATATGTTATATAGTTTACGTATTTTTATTAATTTTATTTGTTATACATTTCATGTATTTCATGAACGAGTCACATCAGTTGATGGGGCAGTAGTCCACACTTCCTCAAATGAAATTATCTCATTTGCACAACATGAAAAGTGTAAAGGTTTGTTTTAAATGTAAAATATAGAATCATAGAGAGGAAATAAATAAAATATATATCATAAATAAATATTGTTCTATCATAATGGACACCATGAGAGGTGGTAGGAGAAGATAGAACAATCATCATTTCGTGAGACATTAATTCGCCATCCACAGAAACAGTATGTTCTTTAACCATTAGATGGAGGTGTGTGTAAGTTTAGCTCGAATAATTTTCATAACAACATCCTAGTATATTTAATATACTGGTGTTGTTATAATATAAAGGAATAAAAAGATTTTAGGGGTTTGGAGAACCAAAATAAAATAAAAGAATATAAGAGAGGACATTACCTTTAAATCGGGTAACTCCATTTGGTTTGACCAAAAGGTATTCTCGAAGAGCTTTCTGCCTAAGGTAAGGCTTCTAGGATGAGGATAGGGATGTGGAGAGAGAACATGGGTAGAGCATGGCCGAGGCATTGGCTTGATAGGAGTGGGTAAGGTGGTAGAGGTGGGGTCCTTTTATAAGAGAAGAGGAGGGGCACTCTTGGAAAGTTATAAAATATTACATTATTATAAAATGATTTTCAAATGTTAGAGGTCCCAATAGGATATATTTCAAGGATAAGGTAATCAGGTTTCTAAATGCACCCATCCAATAGGCTTCTGACAAGTGTATGTCTTATATTTTACATTATCTTTTAATTTTATTTAAATCGTTCATTAATGAGGTAATCACTGCGTCATCATGGTGTCATAAATAAATTACTTTATTTAATGGGTAAAAATTATAAAATAGATACTATGATGTATTAAATCCTTTTATATTTCCAAATAAATTTTATAGTAAAAAACATGACTTGTATATCCCCATGTAAAAATTGTTTTAGTAAAATAATACATGTTTGTGACATTTTTATTTTAACTTTAAATAAAAAGTTATTGATGTCATTTTCCTACCAAAGTGGCTCCATGGGGTCCCAAAGTTGACCCATGGATTTTTTGGGTTGGCCATGACTCATCCAATAAGGGTAGGACATGTGTCAAAGTCATTTCATATTATTATAACATTATCTTTACCTTAAAGTACACTAATTACCTTTAATCGCGATGAATAAAACTTAAAATTTACTATTCACTAAAAAATTATTTTAATCCCTTTGAACCACATTTTACATCTTAATGAATACCATGTATGTTGTATTATTGATATTAAAATCACATAAGTGGTAATGTTTCATTTAAACGAAAAATCTGTTGTTTAACTACCACTTAGTGGTTTCGCTATTCAACATAAATTGAAGTTTTTCAGAAAAATACCAAAAATTCACCCGAAAATATATTTGATATTACGAATTATAAAATGATGTCTATTTTACAAAATTCAATACATATAAGTTTCATTATTTAATTTAATAGTTAATTTCCATTGTCAGCACAAATAGCGTGTTTTTATGAAACAATATAAATCAAAAGATTGACACTAGTTTAAGTCCAATTTCCAAGTGAAATTAATTACAATGACCACTATTGGATTAAATGGTAAAAATATATTTTAATCAGACATTAAAACCAATTAAAAATATAATCTAATAATAACAATAAATTAGATTAAAAATAGGTTTTGAATTAAAATACAACATTTTTTACTATTCATTAGAAAATTAACTTTATCGGAAAAATACCAACAATTTACACAAAGTAAATTTTGATGTCCCGATTATAAAGAAGAATGTTATTTTGTCCAATAGAATTTATAATAATGACCAATAGTATATTAAAGAGGTTTCACCATCAAAAGGCAATTAATCGACCTTTTAGTGAATTTTAGAGTATTTATGCTTAAAATTGAATTCTTTTCTTTTTTTAAGACTTTATCTTTTATTGGATAAATGTAAACAAATTTAACAAACATATAAAATCATATTTTAGTTATTTATATTCATTCCCTCCAGTACAAAGTCTAGGTTTTAACTACCATTTAAAACAATACTATTTTATTATTACAATGCAACGTAAGATTTCATAGAAACTCGTTATTGCGTATTGGGTACTCCATCAAGCATATTGTTCCCTTTAAAGTAATATAAATATTTTATTCCAAATATTAATAAATATGAAAAAGTAATATTCTTTATTTACCTGGGATGTTATATAATCAGTAGGATTGTAAATTATATTCAAAGAATATAAATCATACTGAATGTCTTCTAAAGTGGTCTGGTGATCATTTTGGTCATTCTCAATTAATTTGGCATGAACAGAATATTCCACAATCTGGGTTATTTTATTAAAAACATTATATGCTTTAATGGATGTGGAATAACCCATGAGAATTTAATCATCACTTTTTGAAGAAATTTTATCCAATTAATCTCTATTGTTATGAATGCATACTTTACAATGAAATAACTATAATTTAATAGAATGTAGGCATTCTATTATATCAAATTTTATAATGGGTATTCTTTTATATAGGTTTAATTATAAATCTATTGATTAGTAAATAGGAAGTATTTACAATCTATTACCAAAAGAATACAAGTAAAACATACCCATTTAGCATTTTATGAGAAATATTTTAAATAATTATATTCGTTTATTCTAAAACTCTATTCTACAGAGGGGCCTTTAGATAAGAGAATTTATTACTATATTTTTTTTTTGAGAACAAGATTCAAATTCTTAATTTTCAATTTCAATGTCATGGCCAATTCTATGGGCCTTAATTTTAATCCTAGTTATGTTATCTAATGATATAGTATTCTTGGTGATATAAAATCATGCTTTAATTTTTTTACCTAGAAAGAACATCCATGTATACCAATACAATTCATCTAATAGTACATATACATGGTACTTTCCATTTATAAATTAAATTCAAGATGTTCCAAACAAATACATATGAACCAACTCAACAGGTTGGGATGAGGAAACATCATTCATTGATTTAAAATAAATTTTTTGTTATTTACCTCTTTGATAGGGGTTACAGACAGTGTCCTATAGGAACTCTACAGTCGGTTGATCATTGACTAACTCTTTTCTAGTATTCTTACTATGTGGGTGAATATTGTAATGGTCAAGTCTACAATGATAAATACATGATTATTTTTGAAATGAACCCAAGATGAAATCCTTTTGATAAATTTATGAATTAAAGTCAACGACATAATGATTTTAATTTCATAATGAAGTAAAAAATAATAATATTTTGAATCAGAAACATTATATTCATTATTCTAAAATTTTACATAAAACCCATCAAAAAAATTGTTGTGAGATAATGAGAGGGTTATAATTTATTCCCTCAATGAATAGAAATATAGAAATTATAATTTAATTTTTATTACCAATTTTCAAAGTATTATGATGTTTACATTATCATTATAACTAATGGTGACATAGCAGCCATGAATATTTTTCATATTATTAAACCTACTATATTCTCTAATCATATGACTTGAATATTGACTATCCATGCACCATAAAAAATTGTAGGAGGTCTTCAAGAAGTTTTCTTCAGAGACCTCAGTCATGAATAACATGTTGACTCTTTTAGACTAATTTCAATATCTTAGTATGAATAATAAAAGATATACTCAGAGGCACTCAATGTTGAATTCATATTAACCTTATACATTAATTCCTTGTTCTCGATTTTTTTTATCTTTGAATTTATAGCCTTGAAATTTCCTTCTCTTTTTTATTTATATTATATAACTTCACTATTATTATCCTATTTCATATCCATTTTCATGATTCCTTTTGTATCTTAATTACATTAAAACTAAGTTTTTTTGAATTTTTTTCCAATAATGTTTCTTCAACCTTCTCAAAAAATGTGCTATTTATTCATCAATTTAAAATGGTGACTCACTATCACATGAACATTCAATTTGGACCATTTCAATTTCCTTTTTTTCAAATTAATTAGAGAGATGGTTGCGAATTTTCATTTAGGATTGTAATACTATTCCTGGATAACATTCATTTATTATTCATATATCATAATAATCAAAATTAGATCCTTTTCCGGTATTTTTCTACTATTATGTTATTCTCTAATCGAAATAGATGTGAATCTCCATCTTTTTTAGAATTTTTCATAGCTGCCTCATGATTTGGTCTTTATCAGACAGTAGATTTATCAGTGATCTCAGATTACTTATAATATAATTAGACATGTGATACATGTTGGGAATTAAATAATCACACTTCATTTTAAATGTATTGTACATAATTGTATATTTATTTAATCTCATTTCATTAACATTTGTTGTCCCTTTATGTGTAAAAATAGAATGTATCGAAAATATAAAAAATAAATTTTAAAAGAATAAATTTTAATGAATTCAGCATATTTTAAAGAAAAATACAATGAATTCATTTATTTTAAATTATTAATATAATAATGCTTGGTAGTTTAAGCCTAATTAACTTTAACAATTGTAGGAAGTTCATATTTTACTTCTATAGAAGTTCAAATCTCAAAAATCATACTCTCTATTTGTATTTTCATATTTATCTCCCACATAGAATAATCATTTCCATTAAAAAAAGTGTCATGTATGAATAAGAAATTACTTGAATATTATACTTTTATTAAAATAAATTTAGAACCAACCAAAATTTATAATCATTACATAAAAAATATATTTACAGTTGAAAAAGTTTTTGAAAACTCAAATACCAAAGTATAATCCTTTTATACAAAATGTTGGTCAGAATGTGTATCTCAAGAGGGGGTGCATTGAGTACCCAAAAAAGAAGTCTACTAAAATGGAATTTTTAATAAAATATTTCAAATTGAAAAAAATTATCCAATTAGTTAAAAAATAGTTTGATATTGGTATTGACCTTTTAAAAGACATATCAATAATTGAATATGACTTGGTTTGAAAATTATACAATATTATTTGATCTACTGAAATCATTTTATTATATAAATAGTTAATATAAAAACCTATTAAAACTATCTATGAAAGTAATGTTTTTGTTTAGTTTAAAACATATTCACTTCTAAGGAAAATTAATAAAGAAAAAAACAAACAGTGAAAGTTGAATAGAAGAGGATCAATCCTAATATGAAAAATTGTACTCTCTATATGGAAATCACCTGATTCTAAGAAGTTTATATAAAATAATATTTTCATCCACTACCTGGATTGGGTTTACAATGTCATAACAATTATCTATACCACATAAGGAATCTTCCATAGTTTTTTTGGGAATACAATTAAATGTCACGTCACACAGGACCTCAACCACATAATATGGGAAACAAAAGTAAGGGGTGTTGAGAATATATCTATGTATCATCCTATTTAATTCAGTAAATAGTGTGGGATATAGTATGATAGAAAAAGAAACAATTCTAAAAAAGAAATGAAAATAAACAAAAAGTGAAAATAAATTGTTTATGTAAATAAGTTTCTATTTCTAGAATGTCATATAGATCATGACTACATGAATGTAATCGAATCTGAGGCTATAGTTGTGTTTCATAATATAGTAATGGAATAGAGTTTTTTATTATTCTTTCATTCATTTTAGGAAGGAACTATATGTACTGTTTTCATCAGATTCCAAAGTTGAGTGTATACAAGATGTAGTAGTAAATCCCTTATGGTTCACAAAATAAAGGTTAGTCTTGGGTCACATGTATACCTCTCTAATTATTTCTACGAATTTTTTGGAAAATGGAGTTTACTTATTCATTTAACAGTAGTAGTAGTAGTAAAATAAGGATCCTCTACATCCTTATATTTCATTCATTACATATACATTAATGCATTATTTCGATCAATTAAGGAAGAGACATTAATATAAATATCAACATTAATTTTGATAAAATACTTGATAAAAATATTAAATTCAAAATTAATTGAAACATATGTGGTGAGACATTAGAAGGATAACAGTTGATGTGTTTGAGTCTCATGGTGACTCATAGTCTATAGGTGTGATATTGTAGTGGTGTCTTGATCTGGAAGTCATAGACATTGGTAGTTCCTCAGGCTGGTGGTGTGTCATAATAGCCGTGATAGTTATGATGGTGAGTTATCCTAATTCATTTCAAATTTTAAATACTATTCGTATATCTTCCTTGATGGTATCTCAGGGAAATGTTGATACATTTTTGGTAGTGTCTCATACTTTTCCAAATTTTTTATATGGTGGTGAGTCATCCATGGATGTGAGAATTTCCAAGTGGTGTATCATTCTTTTCTAAATTTCCATCCCTATAGTGAGAAAACATGGATGGTGAGTTATACTTGTAAGTGTGTCTTTGCCTAATGATGACTCATACTTAGGAAAATTTCACAAGTCTATCTTATATGATAATAAGCATACTAAAAACAAGAAATTCATTATACATCGCAATAATCCAGATTTATTCATAATTTAAACAACGAGGTCGAAAAATAGACAAAATTGTAATATAGTTATAATCACATGAATATCATGAATATAATTTCGATACTATATTGAAGGTCATTCCTTTTTTTGATAATAAATGATTCCAAAAATACCACTTTGTTAATGAATCACCCTTTAACCATCAATTTAATTTATATCCCACTTTCCAAAATATATAAATTAGCTTAACAGAAAATGATATTCCTTTTAAGACTTTAATTAATTAATTATAATAATATTCTTCCCAAAAAATATTAAATCTTTCAAATCAACTCAATATTCCGTCATTGAAAACCACAATTTTAGTATCTTTGATTTTGGACTTCTGATTTACCTCAATATTATAAACATGCGATGGAATCCATAAAAAATGATTTATCATTAAATTAAATCATATATGATTTAAAAAACTATATCTTTATACCTTAAATAATATAGATGATAGTCAAATATAATCCTTAAATAAAAAAATGTACTAAATTACATCATAAATTACATTATTATCAAAATAATAATAAATTTTAAGGTCACCAGTAATATTGGATTTAATTTATTACTTTTATTCCTCTCTTTATCCAATGATAGAAATATCACTTCAAAATTATATAATTATTATGGGTTATATTTACCTTATTTAATTATATTTTTTCAAATTATCACAAAAACATTTTACATTTTTATTTTTACCATTTAAATTATTTATGAAAAATCATAATGGAATACAACTATAGGGATATACTTAATTATTTCATTATTATTATAATGAAAATATCAATTATATAAAAATAATATTACGTAATTATGAAATCTTAATTCATAAACACTTCAATCCTTTCACTTTAATTATTGTCACATAATTAGTCCTTCCCTGATCAAAGAGTTCCCCAATAGATTTTATGAATTGACTCAAAAATTCCCATGTTACCCACAAATAAGATATTTCACTTTTTGAAAATATGTTATTATGTGACTATAATTTACACATACAAACACCCTCCATATTCTTTGTTGAATTCCATGGGGTGTCTCTTTCAACATTTCTAAAATGGTAGAAATTCACCATTCATTACTCTATGGTCTTCTCTACATGAGCTCTACAAAAACATTATCATTCCCTTATTTTGAGATTTAGATTGTTTGATAAGGTTCTTGTATTCAATAATGTATCATGATAACAGATTAGTTATTATACTAATGTCTTTTACCCCATTCATCATCCCATTTTGATCCCCATAATCACCACATTGTCCATAAAATTCAATAACAACACAAATCCTTCATGTCTAATTCATAAAAAGAATCCAAAAATCATATAATGTTAAACATAATTCAATATATAAAACCACATTATCTTGAAAATATTTTATTGGATTCTAAAATCATGACATATTCTTTTTAATATGGGAAAATATAGTTTTATCCTAGTAAATTCATGGTTTATATCTATTCAAATCCATAAAAATGATGCATAAATAAAATTTGAATTAATATAATCATATCCCATAGGAGTTCCAATACTGAAGTGTAGTATGGAAACACTGATCCTATACTATAGTTATTGCTGAGATATACTTGATAAACTATATTCAAGGTTATTATCTGATGATGCATATGTTCCACAACAACATGTAGTTGTATTATCCAACCAGGAAATTATATCTAAGAAATCGTAATAATATATTCTTTACTAAATCATTAGTATTTTATCATATACACTGACATATCTTCAAATATAGTCATGGGTTCAGGTTCTCAATTCTATGTTTTCCTAAATCATGTTCCCATTGTGTCAACTAATATTTCGTTGATACAAACTGTAAAGACCCTGAATCTACTAGTCTAAAGCCAGCTATTATTTTATTACATTAGAAAAAGGTATATGAAATGAAAAAATAAAGGGAAAAAAGTTGATTAATATTGGTAAACTTGATATACACATCCTTCCCATTATACATTGGAATGTGACATATAAGAGATAATGAGAGAAATTATTTTGTATCCTTGAACTCATTCAGTAATTCCTTCTTAATATCTTTGTTAAAGGAACAAAAATAAATGTTATATCAGTTACTCAATAAGGGTTATGTATTAATGAAATAGTATATAATAAATAAGATAACGATTGATTCGGAATAATAACTAACAAAAGACACAACCCATTTAATAAATATCTTTATCGTGAAGTATAATAATGATGGAATAAATGAAAACCAAATAACTACATATACATAATCACATAAGGTAGAAACATACCAATTTATTTAATTAAAAATAACCCCCATGAACATTAGTAAAAGATTTAATAATGGTGAAATTCATAATTTTAGACATCTGAAGCATTTAATCATGACTATGTGCCAGGAAAACAGAAAATACCATAATTGACTAATAATAAGACATCTAGATAAATGGTTACAACCTCACCTTGACACCCAATTTATTTGTTCTCATTTTAACCACCAATTCATCGAGGGGTCGTGTAGTTTTTGTTCTCACCCATCACTTATTAGGTTTAATGCATTAAATATATGAATTAATAATACAACATATCAAATATTCCTTAGAAATAGATATTTGTGCATATTAGAATAGTTATCATTCTTAATTTAAATATATTACAAAGGAAAACTGATCATGAAACAGTCATTAATTTTTTTTGATGGTATAATAATGTAATACCCTTATTAAATCAAATGATTCAACAAACAATATTGACATAATATAAAATAAATTAAAAATATCTCTCTAATTTTTCATGTGGAAAATACCCCACAACACATGGAAAAAAATATATTATCATTTAAAAGGTTTTAAAAAAATTATGTAATAATTTTATTAAAAAATATCCTTATAAATAAGGAAAATATTATTTCAAATACTGGGCATTGATTATTGAAGAAAATTTCTTTCATTGGATATAACATAACAAAATCATCCCTTCAATACATTTACATGGAAATTAAAAGGATGCATTGTTCATATAATGACAATAATATTCATTTAAAATCATTTATAAAAGATAAATAATGTTAAAATACTCTTTAAAAATTGGATAATATTATATATGTTATTTAAAACATTTTAATTCATATTTTGATATGTAATAAAAATATTCCTGATCACGTAAAAATTAATGTAGGATTACCTTAAAAAAATGATTTAATTATCTTGAAGTCTTGAAGAGTGTAAATCAAAATGAAAAATTGAGATTCATAAAAACAACAATATTAGAAGAAAATATATTTGGTTTAGTATTGAAATATCAATTAATCCCCCTTATAGTGACATAAACATAAACAATGCCCAATAATGTTATGATTGTAAATAAAACCATTACCGATTTGGTAAATTTGGAATCAAAATGATCATGATATAAATGAATTAAAATGAAACATTAATAAAATTGAGTATATATGGATTAATTAAACAAAATATCAAAGGGTTAGTATGGAGATTATATTAATGAAACAAGTACTGAATATGAAATTTATTTCCCTGGAGAAAAAGTAAGAATAGAATATACTTTTCTTAGGTCTAAATATTATAATATGTTTTCGAACCTCATGAATTATATATATATATTGTGGATACACTACAGAACCATATAAATTAATATCATACAATATAAAATTTACATATAATCGTTTATCAATGATTTGTTAACAATTATTAATTAAAATCACTATTATGAGTGATAATTGCTATGTTTTTAATTTATTTTTTGGTTTGGTAGTCTTCTTATTTTTATATTAATCATGGTTAAAAAATCATCGAAAATATTATCATTATATATATATATATATCATATATATTCACGAAATCTTACCTTATTACCTTCTATGTAAGGAATAAATGAAAAATGGATGACATCTTTTTGTGGAGATAATAGTCCCCACCTATACATGGGTGACATTATAATTTTTCAAAATATCTGAATGTTAGAATGAATATATGATATTTTATCTATATAAAAATAGTTATATAAAAAATATAATATGAGTTCACCATTTATTTCTTTACAAATATCCATGTAAAGTGGTGATGAAAACATAATTACAACGCTACATGGTGAAGGTATGATTTATGTATATACGAGCAATGTTTTTTCTTTTCTAATGATGGAATAAAGATAGAATATGGTTTTAAAATAATAATAATAATAACATATATATCATCAATGGAATTTTATAAATAGATATTTCTATATTGAAGATTAATTTACATTAAAAAACATTATGATCCATGAGAGAATCATACAGATCATGTTCTATTGGGATCATGATCACATTAAAAACTCTTTCTTAAATGATGTACATCTTCTCCAAATATGTTTTTTAAAGATAGAACCTATACTAGATGTATCATAATTTGAACATTTCTTCATAATGGGTAGAAATTAAACACAACAAATCATGATATCAGATTCATAGTTCGGTTAAATATGGGTGATATCAATGATCACAAAAACATAACATGAGAATAAGTGTATAAGAATACGATCATAACATTTAAAATTGAGAAAATGCATATCATTGACTATAAACATGATTCAATCCATATATAATGGTAGTTAATAAGATATAAATCATTAAAGAATAAAATATCTTGTTCCATGATATCATAACATTGGTGTATGAGATGTAATTGTAGTATACATATACGGAAAAAATCATTCCCTAAGCAGTCATGGATTCACTTCCAGGACTATCTTAGTGGATTGGATTCTCTCCCCAAACAATAATAGTTGTCCTATATTACTACCAGGACTATAATAATGTCATTGGATCCCTCCCCAAAACATAATTGTGGTCAAGTTTCACTACCAAGAAAATCATAATGGACATAGATCCTTACTAAATTGGGATGACAATCCATTCATGCTATTTTTATCTCAAGAGTTATCATTATTAACCAAATAAAATATAGGAAGATTATAGGTACCACCCATGAAAAAAATAAATTCACACTTATCTATTCCACTAGATCATAAAAATTCAATATATTTAAACCTGTTGAATGAAATGGATTTCATATATATTTCATCATAGCTTAACCCATTGAAAATTTGTGGGTTCTATAAATATTCAGTGATTTCATTATATAATACTCTATACAAAATGAATGTATTTCATATAAATATTTTTATAATTAATAAAAATATGTCAAAATAATAAACGAAAATTTAATCCATGGGTCATATCGCCAATAACCAAAAAATCCATCCAGAAGCAGTTCTTCTGACAATTTATTAAGAATTATGTGATACAAGAGAATGGATGACAGGGTCAAAGAATCATAATTTAACTATCGACTAGGAAAAAGGTCTACATATCATAGTACGAAATATCATTTCTATAATCTAAGACACCATCATTCTATCACTCAGATCAGCCTTGTCCTGATTGAATGTTTTAGTATATATGCATCCACCTTCATTGACGTTATAGAAAATGACTTGGTAGACACTGTCATAAGAGGATTAGAATAATTTGTTCGTGCTCTATTCTTATAGGGAATATAAGTGAAATCATCACTATCAGTCATTGTTTCCTTGGAACATAATATTGATTCCTTGTAGGCGACATAGCCATCACTTCCTGAATCCCTATAAGGGGTACCAATATTCTCTCTTCCATCCTTATAAACCTTCCCACAGTTCTCAGATAATTCTGATGACTGAAAGTGCTTTTGTATTTCCCAATTATAGACCTCGTGTTGTTGTTGATTGAGGATGTCAACCTGAGTGGGGTCAAGGGACATCAATCTCAGAATCCATGTAGGGATGTCCTCAATTGAAGTGTCCACTATATCTAATTCATCTTATGTATTTGAGGTGCCACTATGGGACCTCTCTAGAGACACATCCTAAAGAATTATTTTTCATTGCAAATAATCTATAGTATAAAAAATCTCATTAAAAAACCATTGGATATAGAAAACCTAATTATTTCATCGTGGACTTACTTCAACAAAGATTTGTTGGATTCCCCATCATCCTACATTACACTCAGAAAAAATTCTTCTGTTAAAGCTACAAAGAGTTACCAATGACCATATTTTTATTATAGAAAAGTAGTTTTTTTTTCAAACCCAACAACTTTTTGGATGTTATCAGACAATGTGTGCAGGGATACCTTGTCAATCAGACTGAAGTTGAGGTCAACCTACACTAAAATCCTATAAAAGTTACCACACCATATACCATCAATATCCTTGTCAAGATGAAAATGATTCTTAATTGTCATTCTAATATCATTCCAAATCATCGGATGGAAAAGGGCCCAATTGAGTCTATGAAGATGAACCCGGATTTGAGTTAATGAATTCCTTTCCATTGAGACATTGATATCCAATGACCATTTGTATAAGTGAATCCATCAAGGCTTCAAAACCGGGGTCCCAATACTCCACGCTCGAGGCATCAAATCACCAAAAGGAAATAATGACTGGAGAATCCCTTGACTAAAAGTGACCCATTTCCAATTAGAGAAAACCAAAAAAGTGAGGTTCTTTAAATCAAATCATAATTAATCTAAGACTATTCACCCTTAGGAAAATAAATGCATGAAATCAATAATTTTTTACCAATTTCCATTCTCTCAAAAATTTCTATATGATTGTCTTGAAGTTGTGATGATAATCCCTTTCAATTAATTTTACGAGGATATGATTCCTTGACCAAAGCCAAGGAACGGGCTCCATCCATCATTAGACCTGAAATTGATTTTAATCTTCTCAACATTGACTTTATAAGTAGGAGAATCCGCACATCAGGATAGTACTGAAGTATTTTATGACTTCCACATCGAACCATCCAATGGATTAACAACCATGACTATGTTCTTATGAACATATTGAAACTACGGTTTACCGCAATCCTCATCTCCCTGAGAAAAACCCTCCTATGATTCCTAAAGAGATGAAAACTTCCCATCCAATATAACATAATTCCGTTGAAACTATCTACCAAAAGTAGCAGATATTAGAAACCCAACATTTAATATGGTTAGCGGATCTAGATCAGATCAATATGAGATAGTCTGTTCCACTACAACTGATGATCATCAAATTTCATTCGACGGTTGTGGGGAATGATCATATGATGCGGAGGGAACTGTCAATCTAGTATTGTATGGAGGGAGGAGGATGTCAAATCCTATGACGTTTTGGTCTTGAATTACCAAGTGGATACCCCTGAAACCATCGTCATGGGAGGAAAAACCCACTACCTGAAACTACATTCCCATACATAAACACTATCCTATCCCCAGTAAATAGTAATATAAATAATTTTTTATTTACTATGATGAATAAAAAATCCATTTACACAACCTTAATAAATTTTGAGGAAAATATTTCTTCCATTTTGAAATCACAACATTGAAATAATATTTCAATTCTCTTTAATTGAAAAAAACTTCACAAAAATAAAACTAAAATTTTTAAAATATGTTTCATAGTATTGACTAGTGATAATGGTGGAATATTTCATTCATACCTTATAAGTAAAAACTAATCATTTCAGACATGTGTTAAAGAAAAAACACCTCATTTAGAAAATGAAAATATGATTATATTTATGTTTTCTTAAAAAAATCTTTCAAGTAAAAAAAGGATTTAAAAAATAAAGGAATAATATTAAAAAACCTATTTTTTTAGATAACATGTACAAGAAATAAATATTTTTTATGACTGAAGTGATAAATGTATTCAATTTTCTATAGAAATAAATTTTTTATATTTAGAGTACTCAAACTATGTTAAATGTAACAAAAAATGTATTTTATAGAATTACATCAAGTATAAGAAAATTCATTGAATTTTTGAGAGATATACCATAAGGATTCATCATTTGATCATGACTATAGACAATGTAAATAAAAAATGATATTGTGACAGAGACACTTACCAAATTGGAGGCATTTGAATAGTTAGGTCCACTAGTTAAAATACCATGAGAGGTGGGGGTGAATCAGGGTTTATAAGATTAAAACTTTCTCCATTTTGGATCATGTTACATTGGTAGACAAAACTCAATTATATCTTTCTACCATAGGAATGTGAAACCAGATATTAAATCATGCACAAGACTCATCAATTTTCACATGGTTCACACTCACTTGGCTATATCCAAGGATAATACAATGGTGATGTGATGATGTACCAGATTCACTAAGGCTGACAACTAATAATGAGAACAATGTTCGAGCTGGATCTCCTATTCCAAGACTCACTTCCATTATAATGTTTAGGTTCTTCTCACTGCATTTTCAAGGGTCACTCCCAATGAATCTTTCTCTAGATCATTACCGGCAGAAATGGTTAATGTCTATTTCTTCCTTCACTCACTTCTATTGGAAATGAATCCACACACAATTTATGGACATGGAGGTCAAACATTGTTTATGGACATGTATGTCCCTTCGTTATCATGCATTCATGCATCCTAAACTATTGGTAGGTGCTATGTTGATGCCCCTTTTTCCTTCGTAGATGAATTCCTCCGTCCTAGGTACTGTTGGGTACCGTAAAATACTCTTGAAAACTGATTTTATGTTTTTGAAATCCTAATTGTGAAAATAGGGAACCACATACCCCTCTCGTGTACTATGTACCCGGTTTGGTATGTGGAAAACATCCTTCGCGTAATATTACCACTACTACAAACCGACCTTCATTAGAAAACTACCTCTGCTTCGCTATTGCGTACCGCCTCTATATACCAATCCTATGAATGTCCTTTACAAAACCCCTCATGTCTGCAAACTTTTTTGTGTTCACAGACTACCTCTGCAAATCACCCTATATAGGAAAACTATTTTTTGTTCATGGACTGTTATTTCTAGTCAGCCTTGTACTACACCTTCCTCATTCGCATACCATGTCTTATGTGAGTTACAACTCACCACTTAAATCCATTGGCGAAATTTATTTGAAGCGAAGAACCTTCTCTATCACGAAATTCATTCCCATGAACCTATTTCTATCCTTGTTAATATCATGGACAAAATATATGTTCACTGATGATATTTTGTCTCAATAGTAATCAGTCAGATTAGAAGATTTTATATAAGAAATAATTCCCACAAAAATCTCTAATCTATGATTTACCAAATCTTCAACTCTTCCAGCATTACATACCAATCCTTCAAATGCAGTGAACAGAAAGCCACCCACAAACCATTTTTCATACGCAGTTCGCGTACTACCTTTACTCCTAAGAGGATGATCTCATCTGTCAATTCCACTCCATTTGCATATCACATCACCTTCGTCAATGAATAATTTTGGCTCTTGGGAATCACTCTAGCGTACCATTATTGCTTCTCCAAATCTCGTTCCTAGAACATGGTACATGGTCCATGAAATGTGGTATGCGGTTATCATCCCTCGACAATTTTTTCAAAGTTTCTCATTTCCTTCACTCATATGAAGCAATACATACTTTTCCAACATGAAACTCCCAATTTTGTGGCCCAAAACCTTGAAAATACTAGGAATCAATGTTGCCTTAAATGTCTATCTTTATAAAAAACCAAACATTCCCATTCTCAATCATATGTCTTTGTAAACAAACACAATGACACCCAAAAAATTATGAGGGTACACAATGAGATATTTTTTCCCAACAATCTCTCCCTTTTGGTTTGTTGAGAACTCTTCCCATAACAATTCTTTTAATTTTAATATAATTTTAAAGCTCCTTCTATATTCAACCATCTTTTGTTTCAAGCGATTATGATAGTGATCAAGTACTTAATAAAGACATACTCTAAGGCCACATGAGCCATTCTCGGCATGAGAAACAATAGTATAATGAAAATATAATCAATGAATCACTTCATTGATAATCACAAATTGCTGATACAATAGTAATAACATGATAACAATGAACTGCTTTTAACACGAACCTCATCTATTGTGATATTTAATCATTGATCTATCTCTTTGAGCATCATCATACTATGTGATACCCCTATGATATAGATCATCTAAGAAGCTTTATATTATCATCAACTACCAATATTTTGATGATCTATATAACAGCTTATCCCCATGTCTTTTATCCCCCTGAATTGTCACAAATTATCCCCCTCTATTAAATAACCCAGAGTACAATTAAAGGATTTATAAAACTAGGTAAAGAACACATATTTTTATATTATGGGAGACACACCATACCTTGGGGATAGGGGGTCCGACATAAACACTTTTTTGAAATGCAAGTATTTGACCAGAATCCTAAATCCAGTAGATGCCTTTAAAATTATTCTTTGGGTAAGGCCTTTGTAATAATATCTGAAACATTGTTGTTCTATAGACACATAATCCATATTCACAAGCCCATTCTCCACCTTCTCGATGAAAAAAATGTATTTGATTTCAATGTTCTTTGTACTTGAGTGATAAACATTATTTTTTCTATGATTTATAGCTCTTGAATTATCTTTATGAATTCTGATGGGAGATTTAAGTTCAATTCCCATATTCTAATCTTTCTGCTTCATCCACAATAGTTGTGTGCAAGCTTGAGTAGACTTAATATATTCAACTTCTGTAGTGCTAAATAAAATGTAGTCTGGTTTCTTCCTCAACCATGAAATACACTATCCACTAAGGTAGAAATCACCTCCGGGTGTAGATTTCCTCTGATCCACTAAACTTGCCCAATTTGCATCTATATATCCCAGTGGCTCTGTCTGAGATTATTCATTATACTCCAAACCACAATCCAAATATACTTTAATATACTGATGTATCCTTTTTACTAAAAGCATTTGGATTTTGTTGTGATTGATTTGATATCTTTCTACTTCCAATTTGGTGAATACAATGTCATGATTTATCGTTGTCAAGTATTGACAACTTCCAATGATATTCCTATATTCTTTTATGATAACTACCTTGCCATCATCATATTTGGAGTGTTTCATCTGGTTCGCAACCAAATTCATCATATCCTTGTAATTTTCTATTCCAAACCATCTCAAAACTATCGTGGAATATTTAGATTGATAAATAAATGTTCCCTTAATTTTTTTGCATTACTTTTAAGCCAAGGAAAGATGTCATCTCACCAATCATCAACATTTCAAACTCTCTTATCATGAATTCAGAAAACTATATTCATTGTGAATCATCTGATCCCCCAAAATATTATGTCACCGATATAAACTATCACAATCATTCTTAGACTGTTATAATTCTTCAAAATTATATTTTAATCTACTCCTTCACACTGAAAACCGAGATTCTTTAAAATTGGTCAAGCCATGAATACCATTCTCTTGGTTCCTTCTTCAAACTAAATAAATCCTTCTTCAGTAGAAATACCCTGTTTTGATCTTCATGGAATAGAAAAAAATATCGTTTCTCAATGTAAAGTTATTCATTTAGAACTCAATTCAAAAATACTGACATAAAATCCATCTAAAAAACCATAAACATTATTTGCAATATTATTGCCATGAATAAACTAATTGTCCGCACCCTTGTAATATGTGAAATTTTTTAATCAATATCTATACCCTCAATCTTTGAGTACCCTTTTCACACACGTTGAGCTCTGTTTTGAATTACAACACCATATTTATTCATTTTGTTGTGAAAAAATCCATTTTCTCTCTATGATGTTCTGTTCTAATAGACTTGAATCAATTTATAATGTCTGATTATTCTCAATTTGGATAAGCTCTTGATTCATTTCCTAAACCCAATCAAATCTCCAACTACTTCATCAATACTTTTATGCTCCACTTGTAAAAAGTATAATGTTTGTTTTAGAGTCTTCATTCTCAATATCTAAACTGGTTCTATCTGAAAACAAATTATCTTCTACCTACCAATTACAGCTCTTCTCACCGGTCTCTGGGTAGACACTAATTTCATCTCATCATCTGAGTCTTCATTTGAGTCATAATCCTGACTTGGAGAGTCTCCTGATCTTCTCATCACTTCATCTCTGCCCTCTTGAGTTTGATAATGTATTTTATAATGATTTTTTTCATTCTGTACTATAGTCAGATCATGACTTTCATATATATTTCTTGACTACTTATTAGAGCATTTATATGCTTTTATTTTCTGTAACTTGCCAATAAATATTCCTTTCTATCCATGAAATTAAAACATCCTTTTTTTCTCATTGTTGAGAATGAAATACTTACTTCCAAAAACTAGAATGTATTTTAATGATGGATTCCTTCCATACCATAGCTCGTATTGATTCTTCTCTTCTTTTGGGCACAATATGTCTCAATTTGATGTGTAGACTACTGTCATTCATGCCTCTCTCCAAAACATCTCTGGATGATCTTCCCCAATGAGAACTATTTTTATCATGTAATTCAGAATTTGATTTGTTCTCTCAACTACTCTATACTATTGTGATGTTTTTACTGCTGAAAATTGATTTTATATCCTATGTTTCTCAAAATAATCATCCAATTGATTATTTTTGAGCTTTTTTCCATTATCTATTCAAATAATTTGTATTTTCTAACCAAGCATCTTTTCACATTACTGTAGATATCTAGTAATGCAACAGAACAATTCAGATAGGTGGTAATTATTTGTACCCAGACCATTCTGCTATAGTAATCAATGAAGATAACATAATATATCCTCCCTTCATAATCTCTTGATGAAATCAGTCCATACACATCAATATGATCCAACTTAAGAAAATTTGTTATACATTTCTCCTCTAGTGTATAGGTCTATGGAATGATATTCCCTTGTTGACAGGAATCACAAATATGAGTATAATCACATGATAATCTATCATGATTTTGAGCTACATCATATTTCACTAGATCTCCAAACTTGTCTTTTCTAGAACAAAAAATTTTCATTCTCTAATCATTACCAAATCATATGATACCTTATTTATCGTACATAATTTAGGTTACTAGATCCCTCTTTCCCATAATGTGGGATGTTTAACCACTGTCAATGATCAATATCCATCTGTGATATGATTCCTTGAATACAATATTTTCATCCACCGCATGTTCTACCCTTTTATTTTTACCCATGTATTCAGCTTCATATATCACATGGAATAGTAATCATTATCTCCCATAGAATGTAATAGAACATCTTCAACCTATAGATCTGAAAATTGATTTTTTGTTTTTATATCTTTTGAGGATATATTTGGATACTTTTTATAAACATATTCAGTCAACTGAGGCGCATTCCTCTCCATTGTTGGTTTTCAACTTATTTTCATATGTACGAGTCCTTTAAACATAAAATAATGACCATCAACTGATGACCTGAAATTTGGAGCTCTATATAACCACCTCTGTTGGACTTTTTCTATTTGTTACCTCTGTTATATGGAACATAGATTTTGAATGTTTCCAATCTTACCACAACAATATCATCTTATGTTATGTCCATTTTGATATGGCATTGGTGAAGCACTAGTTGTGCCTTGGTTTATATGATTATTATAACATTTCTTTATACCCAAATCAATCATTAATCTTGGTTTGGTGCATGTGATCTGACTTGAACCATAGTTTCATTCTATTTTAGATCAACCTCGATACTAGCATTATCAATCAGAATTGATTTTTTCCTCTGTAATGATATACTTCTATACCCAAGACTCATCTTATATGTATCTTGTATGATCTATATTCATATTGTCGAACTGAGAGTTAGAAATTTCTACTAATGTTCAACTTTTCATCCCAGATTGATGACATCCTCTTCTAGTTATTTGATATATTTGTTTTCATATTTTCTCATTTCAGTAAAACTATCAATTTCTCTATTCTGTTCATGAATTTTGAATGTGTACTCAACCTTCTTTCTGATCTTTTCAGCATTAGTGACTTAAACATTTCAATTTCTGCATTCATCTCAGAATTAACATCAACCGACTACTTTATAAATAGTTTGGAATCATGAAAAACATTGTTACATTTCATTTTTTGGTTCTCAAAAATACCTACCTCTTCAAGGGAAGCTTCTAATTTAGCATGAATATCAAATCTTCCTTGAGCTTCTCCTTATTCATTGTCTCTTTCCTATCTTGTTTTGAATTTCAGAAAACTACAACCAAGGAATTTATTTTACAATCCTTGTAGCCCTCCATCTCTTCTATCTCATAATCATCTTAACATTCATCCTTTATTAAAATCTGATTCATATTTTTAAAGAACATTATTCTCAATCTTTTCCTCCCATTCTCATTTGATGAATTCTTCTTTTGTGGAATGTCATCATTTTCATCATCAAACTTATGACAATTTGATGCCAATTACCCAATCATCCAACATCGAAATCATGAATGTGGATGTTTAACTTTTAACCTCCCTTTTTTTCTATTTACAGATTGGATGGGAAAAATTACATGAAATCATCCTTATTTTCCTCCTTAGGACTATATTTAAATGGGTGATTCAACATTCCCTTGAATGCCACTAACATAGACTTCCCTTTTTTCAAAAAATCCATATCATCGTTTCTCATTCCATAAGGTAAAAGGGTATTTTTTAGGTTATCTAGTATCGTCCCTTGGGGGTAATTGTCTTCCAACACTGAATCATTCATATTGAACAGCGGTAGAAGATTCCTCAGGATACGTTTCACGATATTTATATATTTAATGACTTCTCTAAGACCCTGCATATCTTTTAAAATAATATTTATCCTATCAAAGAATGAATCAATAGAATCATTGGGATTCATTCTGATATCCTCATACTTGTTCCATAAAACCTGCTGCTTTGCTTCTCTGAATTTTGTGTCACCCTCATAAATGTTTAAAAATTTCCCGTATTTCATGTGATGTTTTAAAGGACGCAACTTTTTTATAAATTGTATTTGATAGGGATCCACCTAAATCAATAATTCCATTAGTATCAGCATCTGAATACATTCATTTAGAATCTGATAGAACACGACTATTAATGTTTGTTTATATTCCATGCTTAGAATCTATGAATCCATCCATCCGTATATATCGAAAGTACTGTGGCATCTGATTATTTGATAGTCGAAAATGATTTCCATAATATATTGGAATTCCTTTATTATTGACCACCTCCATTTATTTTTCTTGAGTTAAAACCATTATCATTCAACCTTTCTCTCTGATACCATGTGTTAGGTCCACTAGGTCGAATACCCTGAGATGGGTGGGTGAAACAGGTTATGAAAGATTAAAAGATTCTTCCTTTTGAATCTTGTTTTCATGTTTGAAAAAACTCAATTATCTCGACCTCCCATAAATATATATAACAAGATATGAAGTCATGAACATGACACATAAATTTTTACTTGGTCCACCCTCACTGGGCTACGCCCAATGAGCATACAATGGTGATGTCCCAATGTACCAAATTCACTAAGGCTAACATCCAATAATGAGTAGAATGTTCAAGCTAGATCTTCTATGCATCGGCTCAATACCATTACAAGGTTTAGGGTCTTCTCACAGCATTCCCATGGTTATCTTTCTATGACTCTTTCTATGGCTCATCACCGGTGGAAACAGTCATCTCCTTCCTCTTCCTTCATTCACTGCTCTTGTAAAAGTAAACAAACATTGTTTATGGACATGTAGATCAAACGTAGTTTATGGTCATATAGGTCCTTTTATTTTCATGAGTTCATGTATCATCAACTATTGGTAGAATCTATTGAATTACTTTTTTAATCTACAGATAATATCCACCGCCAGATGTACTTCTAGGTTCCATAAAATTATTTCTCAAACTGGTAATATGTTTTTTCAAGCATCCTTTTACAAAACATGAACCACCTGCTCCTCCAGCATACTATGAACTGGGTTTGGTTCCCAGAACACCTCCTTCACATACTAATACCACTGATGTGAACCTCCCTTCGTCCATAGACATCCTTCACCTTCTCTATCACGTACTGCTGCCTCATACCAATCTTGAGAACCTCCTCTGTGAAACCCCTTATCTCAGTGAACTGTTCTTTGTTTACTGAATACCTATGTGAATCACCCTATGTCTGTGAACGTTTCTTTGTTATCAGACTTCCATCACTAAATGGCCACGTACTGTGCCTTCTTCCATTGTGTATCATGTCTTATATGGGTTATAGCACTCCATTGAAATCCTTAGGCTGAATTTCATCTGCGCGGACCACTTTAGATTTAACATAATTATTCCCTGTAAAACCTCTTTGGAAAATGAATAAATCCAAAAAAATATGTTCTCTAATGGTTTTTATTCTCAACTATAATCACTGAGATTAGATATTTTTGAATAGACCTGGATACCCAAAAAATCTTCAAATCTAAAATCTACCAAATATTCAACCCATCCTTAACTACATACTGATCCTTCTGTTGTCGTGAATGGAAAGAGACCCAAAAACCATTTTTTATATGAGATCTGTGTACTACCTTTTCTCCTAAGCAGTATATCTTTTCCATCAATAAGAATCCATTCTTATACTGCATCACCTTCTATTACGAACAATTTTTTTGTTTTTGCGAACCGCTCTAGTGTACTGTTCCCGCCGCTCCCCATACTGTTCCTAGAAAATGGCATGAATTCCATGAATCTATCTTCGGAAAACACCAACCTATCTCATTTTCTTTCATCTGTCTTTATCAATAAACAGAATCACACCCAAAACATTCTTAGGTGACACCATGTGGTATTTTTTCCCAATTCGAATCATAATCCCCAAGAAATAAATATATACATATATAAGTAAATATAAATAAAAACAATAATAATTATCATAAAATTAATTCATGTTAATTATATAAAGTATATAAAATAGACTGGTGCTGAATATGGAATGTGTATCATAGAAGAAAAATTTAGACGAATACCCCTTCCCATAGACCCGACATCCTTTGTATGCATTGGAATCTCATGTATAATAAAAATAAATTTATTATACATATATATTAAACAATAATTATCATGTTTATCATACATATTTTATTAACTTATAACATTTTATCACCTGTCTATTAACAATTTTTTGTTAAATATAATTTCCCATGTCATATCTCTTCCATTTTCCATATATGTTTTGGATCAATAGTTTTAGTCCTTTTTTTATCATTGTTCAACAATATCTCGAATATTAATAGTTATATTAATAATAATATATATATATATATATTGTATAATGTTTTATATTCCTTTATAAAACATAGAGTTAAAACAATTAATTACAAGTTTCATGGAGACAATTGGTTATACATACACATAATCGTTGATTTCAATTTTTTGATGGATGAAAAAAATATTGTTAAATTATATATCACAATTAAAGAATCATTTTTATATCATCTATTCCATATATATTAATTAAATAAATACATTTATCATTCCAACTATAACTAAAATGAAAATTAATCACATCACCTCGTAGAGGTGGTAATCGACACGTATGAATGATCATTGTTATCATTTTACAATAGTTTGAAAGGTAACATTTGATGTATGATATTATAAAATAAAAAGTATAATTATTTCATAATTATAATACAGTAACATTAAAACAATAACAATAATCATTCATGAATAATGGTGATAATAAATCGGTTGAATCGCTAAATGGTGATGGTAAATCGTACAAACATGAGCGATACATTAAGGTACCATTTCAAATAATGAAGCTATAAAATTATGGTATTATAATTATAATAAAAATAATTTTTTTTGAGAATAAAAATTATTATTTTATGGAAAATATAATATATAGTGAGGAGTTAAAAATATGATTTAAAAGAGATTGATCGGTAAAGGTGATTACCTATTCTTTGAAATAACTAATTTTGATATTATTGTATAGTCTCTATGGTTTTCCATTTATGAATACCAAAACCAATATAATGTTACTATAGATAATGAGAATTTATTTTCTAAGGGATTGTCATGATCAATGTCTTATGGTGATGTGAAGAAGATAAAGGAGGGGCAACCTTTTATAATTGATGGGTGTGACTCTCATCAAATTTCTTTAATTATTATATTAATTTAATTATATTATGATTCATAAATATATAACAATTGATATTATTAAAATATATAATTATTATTAGTTGATATTCATTAAAAAATATACATGTTTGGATCAAAATATTATCATTTTACTCTTTTAACCCTTTTTATCCTTTTTACAATTACCGTAATATTAAATGTTTCTAAACATTAATAGTATAAAATGATATAATAAATCAAATAAAAACCCATAAATTGAACATGAAATATTACTAAAATAACATCCACTTCATTGTGCTGAATCTAGTATTTTTACTATATTTTTTATCATTTAATAAAATAATATTTACTAAAAAATAACATTAATGTCACTTTTAACACTATCAATTTAATTTCAAATTATAAAAATCAATTGAAAGGGGGAATTAAAATATAATTCTTCAAAACCTCTCTATTTTTTGGATATAGATTTATAAAATTCTGTGGATACATTAACTAATTAAATAATATCCAATTTAATAACATTAAAATCAATTAATTAAATTTTATATGAACTGAATATTTATTGTACAAACATAAAAAAACAATTAAAGTATTTATCTATTATATAAATGTTATAAATAAATAAATAAAATTAAAATAATGTTATTAATAACAAAATTAATACATATAGTCAAGGATTGAATTATTTTGACAATATGTCAACACATATGAGATATTTAAAAATAAGTGTTCTATGTTTTGTAACATTCATTAATATTATTATTATATAGGTCATTTTTTCAGACCAATGTAAATTAAATAACTCAATACTGATAAAAATATGTTAAGGGTTGTTTATAATATTACAACAATAATTAGTATATGTTACTATGTCCTTATCACTTACTTTTTGACTCGATTAACTTGATTTTCCCCTTACGGAGGAGATAAATTTTAACATAGTGACAATGAATATTTAACTTGTTTAAAAGTGGAATTCTTACCAAATTTTAACTTTTAGATTTTAAATATATAATTCATTTTATAAAAATAAATACCTACTAGTGGAATAAATTTAATTAATTTTTTTTGAGAAATCCAACAAAGCCTGGTTTTGAAACATATAGTGTTTTTAACGTAAAACTAGTTTTATTATTATCCCATACCTATAAAAATATTAGATTAACATTAAAAAATATTATTGTGTATATAATATATAAATTTCCTTAAAATAATTATATAATATGTTTCAATATATGTTATTATTATAAAAACACATTAACCCAATAAAAACTGTTATTTGAAAAATGAATGTTTTTTGTAAAATGTTTCTGAAATAGAATCTAGAAAAAAATTGGGTCGAATGAACTTACATGGATTTTATATAATATATGAAAATAATTTTTTTTGAAAACAATTTTAGAAAAAATTGATCTTTGTACATACTATTTTAAATAAAATCAACATTTTTTCCTTATTTATTAGAAGATAAATCATTTAAGAAATATCTCAAAGAATCATTGTAAGATAATTTAAACAATTTAGTTTCAAAAATAATATTCATTTCATTAAATAAAATTTATTGATGAAAAAAAGATAAATCTGAATATTTTAAAAAAATAAATAAATTTCTTTTTGATAAAAATATATTTTTGATGAATAAATGAAATTTACTAAAAATTGAGTGATTACATATTAAGAACATATCCTTATATTTATATTGAGAATGAAATTTGAATATATTTGATTATGTATGTAATATTATTCATAACTTTTAATTTTATGTAAATTTTATCATTATTATAAATAAAAATATTCTATCACTATATCTTTGTTCTTTTAAATAGGGTGTTTTGTATAACACAATCTATCTACAAATTTTTTTTTTATAATGGGAATATTTTTTGAAATTGTGTGATGTAACATTCCTCCACCATTAAATATATTAAATCCTAAAAATTTAAACTTTTTCTTACTAATCAAATGTTTTATTTTTGAGAATTAAACTGATGAAAACCCATAACGTAAACATGGTTAATAAAAAAGTGTCATTTCAAATAATGAAGGGAATGTATAATTCTTACAAAACAATTGGGTTTCAAAATTATAGAACATTAGTGGGAGGTGAAACTATAGAAATAGAATGGAAAATGATGTTTGAAGGAGTAATATATAGTGATAAGGATTATGGTTATGAGAATATTATAAACCAAAAAACCATAAATATGTTTGGTGGTAAAATAACATAAATTCATTATAATTGAAGGTTAATGGACACCATATTTTTCATCAAGAAAATTTTCATAGATTTTTAGATTTTATTTACCATCATGACTAAAAAATAACGAAATATATTTAATATATACGTATAATTTCTACATATAATTAATTTCAACAATAATATAATCAGTTTCCCAAAACAATGATTATTTTAGATGAATACCTTTTTTATGCCCAAGGAAATAAAATCAAAATATATTACATCAGGATGGTATATCATAATATTTCTCTTGTCATTGGGAATTAACCCAAAAAAATTAGAACATGATTATTATCCAAATTAATATAACACTATATAAAAAAATACAATACTAATCACAAAATCAAACTACCTCAATCAACTCAACATTAACTAATTATTTTACCTCATAATCTATATTATACCCTTCATCTTACTTGTTAAAAAAATTCTTCTATTCATCCCAAATATTTCACAATATTAAATTATATATTAAACATAAGGTTTACATGTGACTAAAATTAATGATACATCATCCAGATATAATAAATCACCATTATAAATTGGTTTATAATATTATAACATAGTGATTTTTAATAAAATATAATTAATAAAATATAGATTCAAATGTTAATGTTAATACGTAACATGACTATAAATATCATAGAAAATATCACCTTCACAATGAATCATATTTCAACCATAAATATTATAAATATCAAACCATATAGTAGTCCATATGTAATTTTTTTAAAAAATATTTATCAATGACAAAGGGTTATTTAATCCTTAATAGATTATTCTTTCCAATACTAATTAAAATATTCTAATCAAAACAAAATCACATAACTTAAAATATTAAAATTGTGTTTTATGCCTTTGAAATTACGGTAAATGGTAGAATTATAAACCAATGAAGGTATCTTAAACTTTTTTATTGGTCTCACATAAAATAATATATGCATAAAAAAATTAACACAGTTTTTATACCTTAAATATGTTAAAAACGATTGAATATATTCTATAATTTGAAAACATGCAATAAACTTCATCATGGATGACCTAAAATCCTTTTTGAGAAAAAAATAATTTACAAGTTGATAACTTTTATTGAGTTCATTTATGTTATTTCTCTAAGTAAAAATTGATTACTAAAAAGAAGAAACATTTTAATGTTACCGTATTCTAAAATCCCGAAATCTAGAAAAATATAACTGTAATACTAATTCACTTTTTCATTTTTATTAGTAAAACATAATTTTTTTTATCAAATCTATAATGAAAACTACTATAGAAAAATAAATATATTTATAATGATTTTTATAACCATAATATCATTAGTATAATAATTAGACCACATAATTTATCAATTAGAATACATAAAAAAATAAATCATCACAATTCCTTTTTAATCTATTAACTGGGATTCAATATCAAATTACCTAATATATATTTTACATTATATGAAATATGAATAATTTATTATGAATCATCAAATTCAATTTAATAATTATTTCTTTATTTAAAAATATGAAATATAATTAAAATAACAAATAAATTCAATACAACATTCTTAGACATTACATCACCATCAATAAAACCATTACTCGTACAAATCGGGTTTTTTATTTTCATGATGTTTCTAAGTAGGAAATAAGTATTCATGGTGACCATACATTCCACATTTAAATAATTCAATCATCATGTATACATTTGGGTGAAAATTCTTCTAACCCATTGGTAAAATTGAACTTTTCATTTTTCATTAGAAATTAATTTCATATTGACCTTATTTTCTGAATTCAAAAAACCTCCCCATTCCTCCAAGACATTCATTTGATTGTTTTTATTCAAAAATATAGTCTTGTTAAAAGCCGTATCTTCTTTATTATATAGCCTTAATGAAACCACAATTTTTATTATTGGGTGTTTTAAGAAAATAAAAAAAATTTAATATTGTTAATCATATAATAAAATAACTAATTAAGAATAATACAATATTTTTATATTATTTTTTTTCAATTATTTTATCATGATGAATTTCATTCCATTGGCTTTCAAAATAAACACTAACAATATTTCTTCAGGTTTTATACATTTGATAATATAAAAATAATACAGTGTGAGAAAGGAAAATCAAAATGAAAAACAAAAAAATCATGAAAAATCATTTAATAGACATCTAAATCATGATATTTTAATTTTGGAGACATTATGAATAACCTCAATCATTCACAATTATTATCAATTAATTATTATTCTATCGTATATATAAACTTATCTATAGGATTCTCAATAATTTCATCTCATACTAGTTTACAATTGTTTACTAAACCATTCATTTATACCGACAGTAGTCACACAATCAATCCATATCGACATATCACATCATAGTATGTGAATATTCATTAAATAACATAATAATCCACAGATGAATATTATATATCTAATTCCTTTAGAAACCTTGCACATAAATAACTGGTTCATAAAATATCTTTTATATTTCCAAATTTTTCTTGATAATTATAACCCTGATAAGAAAAAACAAACATAGTACATTTAATCATTACCATGGGAGATGAATCACAAAAATGGAGAACATAGATGCTAATTAATGGTAAATAAGCGAGATATGAATGATCACATAAGCATAACATGAGAAAAAGTTTATGAGGATATGAGGTTAAAATTGTAATTCATAAATTGAAAATCAAAAATCATAAATTTGAGTCATGGAAAAAACCATTGAAAATAATAAGAAATTAATCATAATGGAATTTAAAAAATGTGGCATAATAGAATAAAATTTTTGTAAGAAATATTATTTTGGAAAACACCTTCGAATAGAAAGTCATTTCCCTGGTATTCAAGGATTCACTATATATACTATCATAGTTGATTTAGTTCACTAACCAAACCATGTTTATAGTCAAGGTTAACTAACAATACCCCAATTTTGGATTCCTTTCACTCCCACAACTATTACACTATTTAAGGTTCACAATATATATTATCATAGTAGTAAGGGTCCATTACTGAAATGCATTTTGATCCCAATACAATACTATTTATCTTTGGAGACATCATCATTTAACCAATGTATTGGATTGAAATATTATTCCCACCAACCACATAACGAAAACCATAAATATGTGTGCCAAAAATCATTAAAAAAATCATCCTATCAAAACACATTAAAAATTAGGTTTGGTAAACTTTTCATCATTGCATGACCCAAAGAAAAGAAGTTGGTTTCCCAACATTCTATCTTTACATCATTGAATAGCCTATGGAAAAGGAATGAATTTCTTAAATGTATTTTAATTTTAAAAAATCCACCTAGATAAAACATAATGTTGGTATCTTTGGATCATATCCCTTATAAAACAAAACTCAAATAAAGGGGTTGGTTTCATCAATAAAAAGAAAAAAATATAGAATTTCATTTAAACTAATTACGTAAATTATTCATTCCATTTTAAAAGCACTTATTTAAAATATAAAATCATAAAATATATTATTGAAGTATATATTTTTTAAAATAACTATGAAAACATGTAATAGAAGACTAAATGAATTAATAGGTCCTGATAGAATTTTTTTTGTTAATGTTGCATAACTAAAAAATCATTCATGCTTAAATGTTAAAAAATAACAATGATTATGGAATAAAAATATTATTTAATTAAAATAAATTATTTAATAAATTCAAAACTAGTAAAAATAAACATTAAAATAATAGGATAAGAGTAAAAATATATTTTAATCATTTAATAAAAAATATAGACAAAGAAAAAAAATATTTTTCAAATAAAGGGAGAAATATTGTCTATTTTCCTAAAAACAATTCTTGGTATCCTCAGCACTAAATATAAAAAAAATAAATGGTTTTTTTATGAAATAAATGAATAAGAATAAATTCCTATGATTATTTAGAGATAGGAAACAATATTTCATTATTCGAACATAACTAGAAGAATCACGATAAACATTGAGATTGAAATATAAATCCCTTGCCATGTTGGTTACATTTGAATCATATGACACTTAAAATAAATAAATGTAAATGTATATTTAAATAATAATAAAATTCATAATAATCATCATTAAATTAATTATTGTTTAATATATAAACAATATAAATAATTCTATGGTTAATATGGAATGTTTCTCCAAGAAGTAAAAGTAAGACAAAAATTCATTTTCTTTGGTCTGAATTCTTACATATGTCTTGGAAGCTCATATATAACACACACATATATATAATATATTAAATTATAATTATCATATGTATCATATAATATATGATTTACTTATAACCATTTATTTCCTATTACATAACAATTGTTTATTAAAAACATTATTCCTAGTGATATCTGTTTTATGTTTATGTTATCTTTTAGATTGGTAGATTTAGTACTCGGTTTACTATAATGGTTTTCTAATTTATAGAATTTTAATAATTATATAAATATAATATATTTATATATAATATTTTTTTGGAGTAATTCAATAATTTCATGGATAAATAATAGAATACATCATTCATTAGAACTTTAAGAAGTACGTACACATGATCATTTTTTTTATTTCAATGGATAGAATGGTAGAAAAGTAAATAATAAATCACATTTATATGATCATTATTATTTCATATAAATCATTAATATTATTTAAATTTATCTTTATTACTATCCATGTAATATAAAATCTCATAAAAATTCAAATATCTTAGTGGAGGTGGTAGTCCACACGTGCAGATATTCGATCCAATAATTTTCCAACTGTTTGGAAGAAATAATTTAAGATATTATATTATAATTAAAAAGTATATATATAATATAATTATAATATAAAAATATTAAACCCATCATAATAATCATTCATAAAATATGGTGATTATAAATGAATTCTATCACTACATGTAGATGGTATGTTATATATATTCATGAGAGATGCTTTCACAACTGATTTGATAGACAAATGATGAAAAATGTTATTTAATTGTAATAGTAATACCATTTTAGTAAATTTTGGATAAATATTTTATTTTTTTAAGAAAAATATAATATATTTAGACGATTTGAAATATAAATAGAAAAACATGAAATAAAATAATTTTGAGGTCAAAATGGCTCAAAATTGATACAATTCAATGATAATATGAGAATTATTACAAATAATCTAATGCTAAATTATTTGGATAATTTTTAATCACACATTTACCGTTATCATTTGATTTATCCCTTCATTTAACAATTTTATAATTACCATACTATTAATGTTTTCTATCTATTAACAGTTACTCATGTCACTATAAAATGAAAAAGTCCCATAAATAAATAATTTTACATATTTAAAACCATATCCCATTAATTTGGATAAATTAAATATTTTTAGAAATTTTATATAAAATAATGAATTATTATTTATTATACAATATCATTAAATTTGTTTCAAAACTATTAATTTAATTTTTTTAATAGAATAATATAAAGCTGTATTTAAAATATAATACACCCAAAAATTCCATTTACGTTTTTTATAACTATAAAAGTTATTTAACACTCTAAATAATTCAAATTATATTGAATTTAAATTTTTGATATCATTAATTTTAATTTTATATAAATTAAATAAATTTAATATTAGCATTGAATAAGAATTAAATGTACATATATAATTTATAAAAATTAGAAATAAATTTGTATCATGAAAATATTATCATTAATATAGAAATATACCCTTTAATTTGTTCATAAAAATAATTGATCCCTATGTGAACACGTGAGAGATATTTAAATCTAAGAGTGTAAGATTTTGTATGATTATTTGATTTTAATCTTATACTAATCATTTTAAGAGAAAAATGTCCATTATTCAAAATAATTTTATGAATATGTTTATAAGGATAAAATTAATTTTATCCAATAATAATTAGTATGAAAATATATGGACTCAAAACATAGTTACCAAGGTTATATATTTTACCATAGTTACTATTAACCGTGAACAGAAATAAAATATTCATATATATCTAATTTAAACCCACTAATTTTAAAAAGAGATTAAAATTTGTCTAATTCAATACGTATATGCGTATGAAATCATTTTTGGAAAAATAAGAAAAATGCAACAAAATCTCATTTTTAGAAAAATAACGATTTTAGATATAAAACATGATTTATTTTTATCCCAAGTATATAAAAATGTTAGACTAATGATATTAAATTTTATTTAGTATATATTATATATAAATTTCATTAAAATAATTTAATAATATTAATAAATATATATTATAAAGATAAATACACTTTACGCTAATAAAAAATATTTTGTATGAAAATTCATTTTAACACTACAAATGTTTTTTCAATATATTAAAACATAAAATAGATTTCAAGGGAAATAATTTTATTGTTTAAAATATATTAAAACAAATATTAAATTTAATCCATATTAAAACATAAGGGATATTCATATATATATTTTTCAATAAAAACACCATTTTATTACTATTCACCAAAAAATTAGTTTTTTAGAATATTTATCATAAATTCAATCTTATAAAATATATTTTTTTTTTCAAAAAAATAGCATAATTTAATAATTAATAATATTTATAAATATTTCATAAATTAATCATAATATTTTATCAAAATATTATATAATTGTTTTAAAAAAATGAAATTTTGATGATTAAAATGGATTTACTAAAAATGAGTGATTACTTTCTGTGAATTTTTCAATAAATTTATATTAAATAATCACATTATTTATATTTCATAAATTTCTTAATAATATTTATAATAACAAATTTATCATTGAGTATTTAACTATCTCTAGAAATGATGTATTTTAAAAATATCACAGTTTATTTAATCACGGTGTGGTGTACATAACATGCTTTTAAAGAATTGAAATTATATTGAGTGAAATATTTTCTAAAATATTATTGTTTCTACAAATATTAATAGATTAGTAATGTTTTATTTATTAAATTAGTAAGGGATCAAAACATTAAGTTGAATTATAATAAGTAATATACTTGAACGATTTTGTTTCCTAAGAATGTGTCTACTAGATCATCGTAAAGGTCTAAAAAAATATCGATGATTTTTTTAAGATGATTGGTCAAGAGAAGTCTCCATTTGAGTGGGATTATTTGGGTGAATCTTATTATGGTAATGATATGTAATATTATGTTGTTTAGTCTTTTTATTGAGGGGAAATGTGTTCGGATGACCACTTTTCCACTAATATGATCATTTTTTCCTTTTTATTAACAAATGGAAAAAATCTTTACTTCTAGATTAACCTTGTAAAAAAATACTCGAATAATTATATGATGAAAATTACCTATTTGTCGATATAATTCTTCCTAATCTCATCATAATGACATTGGGTTTGTCATTTTTATGTTATTGAAATTATTAGACATTGCTCATTATGATTATAAAAGGTTTTTATACTTTTTTGTGAAGATTATTTGACAAAAAATAGTGTATTTAAAAGGGAGATGATGTGTTATTTTTTATCTAAGGAGATTGTAATTCTTCAAATATCATAAATCATTAAAACAATATTAAGTATGTTTTCCTTAAAATTGGATCTAAACTAATTTATTTTTAAGCTAAGATGAGTATTAGTGAATATAATAAGAAAAATGCAATTTGGGGATGTTTTGATAATATATTTATCCTAATCATTTGGATTTAACCCACACTACCCAATTTGATAATTGTATAAATATTAATGTATTATACACATTGAGGTTTGTGGTTGTTTCAATAATAGTGAAAAGACAAATAAATAGAACATGGTTGATATTTTCATCGATAAACGATTATTTTAGGCCTTGAAACTTTTTTTCATCTTACAATTTAATAAAATATTACATGATAGAAAATATCATCTATGTCATTGTGGACACTTTTCATTTAATTGGAAGTTCAATACATGTATAAAAAGCTTGAATTACAATATGTTTATTTAACACATATCTATAATGTCATATATATGTTTAATATTATTGGAGGAAGTGATTCAATAAATTTTTATATTTTTTTATTATATTTATCAACATTTATTTTATTTTTCCTATTAATTGAATAACTACCGTGTCATCATTGTGTAATAATTTTGGGTAATTAATTCATTAAAAAAATTAAAAATATTACATCAATAAAAATATTACATTACCTTTCAAATAAATATATAAATCCAATCATATCCAATTTTCAACCTTATTGAAATAATTTATAATAACTAAATTTAAGAGAGGGAAACTTGAATGAATTACTTTCACAAAATAATATAAAGGTCTTAATAAAAGTAATATATTAAAATATACAATATATTTGAGATTTGTATAAATTTTTTTAAAAAATAATACTGCAATAAATAATTTTTTGGCCTATTTATATTCCTTACATCATTCTTTGAAGAATATTTTAACCATTTTATCCATAGCAAGGGAATAAAACTTATTTCACTTACTATTTAAAATGAATAAAACATACGTGAAGTATTTACCAATTTTTTACCACCTATTTGAAATTATATAATCCAATTTTCATGATTAAATTTATATAAGTGGTAGAAATTAATTGATAATTAAAACGGGAAATTCAAATAAAAAATATTTTTCCAGAAAAGAAGATTTTTTAAATATAAATTTTTTTATATACTAAATTAAATAATCAAATTTATTCCAATTAACCTAACTATATTTTAAAGCACAAAAGTGAAATAATTTTACATTGAAACAATTTCATAAAAAAATATATATCATTGTATATTCTTGAATAAAAATATTTTATGCATTTAAAATCCATAATTTTCAATATTTTATTGAAAATCAATCTTTTTAAAAAAATCAAACAATTTTACCCAGAAATAATATTGATAAGATTATTTATAATTATATTAATTTTTGAAAAATCTATGTATTTTTCAAATTTTAATTATAATTCAAAACCCATATTGGAAAATAACACAATTTTTAATGAAAATATATTTTCAAAATATTAAATGATTTTAACAAAAATGAATTAATTATTTATTATAAAAAATAAACTATTTGAAACCATTAAATATTTTTCCATAACATGTTTTAATATTTTTATAACCTTTAATTAAATGAATACATTATAATGGAAAATTTTATATAATAATTTTTTTTGTTTAAGCATGATGTTCCATGTTATATACACTATCAGACATAGTATTCTTTTAAAATTTAAATTTATTTCTGTAAATATTTGAAACACCCATGGAATGAATTGGTTTACCTCATATTACATTAAACCATAATTTATTAATATATGTATCTAAAATATAAGAATTAATTATATATATTGAGTGTTTATATTTGAGAAAAAAAGAAAATATCTCCAATATAGTTTTTATTTGAATAAAATTTTAAGAGAATGTATTGAAAAATAATTTTGGAATTGAACGTATTTTGGGAAATTTTATGAAAGTGGGAAGCAATATCTAAAGATAGTATTAATATAAAATTATCCATAAAACCGAAAATCAAATAGATGTTTTAAGAACAAATTGAATAATTTTTACCAAAATCCATTGTTGATTAAAACAATTTCATAGAATGGTTTATAACATGAAATAAGAAATATGAGGTTAAATTAAATCTAGTTTACATAAAAGATTAATATTGTAATAATCTTTTAATGATGGTATATTCCTAACAATTAAAAAAAATTATCTTAGGTATATAATAATTGTAAATATATACAAAATATAGATGGTTTTGATTGTATAATTAAAGGGACATTGTGAGGTAGATTGAGATATGGTATAAAAAAATGGGTTGTTTAGAATATCCTTTACTTTAGGTTAATATTTTCTAACAACATTAAAAAATCATATTAAATAATAAAATGATACTTTTTAAATATATAATTTAAAACCGTATGGAAATAAATTTTATATTTTATCAATATTTTATGTTATATTTGATACTTTTAATTGAAATATTGTTTCTAATTTTTTGAAAATGTCGATCGTGTCATGGTTCTAAGGTCATATCACTTATAGATAATTATGGATTTTAATTTACAAAAGTTCATGTAACAGTATTTGTATGGATACATGATATTAATGTAATGATATGAGTTTAAAATTATTTTTATAAAATATTAATCAAACATATGAACAATTTATAGAATATATGTGTTATTTACTACACATAATTCACTTAGGAAGCTTTTCCAACCATGAGTAACTTATTGGGATTCATCTAATTTTATTTCTTTATACCTATTACATAATCTGAATGAAAAAATTATATAACAATTTTGATCTTTATCAAAAATAAAATATGAATTCAAGCCTTCCATGATGGTGGTCGTGGAAGGTGAACTTTTCTTTATAAGGGATGTGACCAGACCATATTATGAAGAATGATTTCATTTAGAATGAATGTGGTGGATTTTTGAAGGAGGATATTCTACTATGTTAATAATATATCTGTATATTTTGGATATCTGTCTTAATATGAAATGGTGGATGAAACAAATCAATTGGTGGTCAAATAAGATTAATATAGAAAGATACTCAGTAGAGAGTTTACCTCTTCATTAATGTGTCTTATCTTATACTACAGCTTAAGGAAGATCATAATATCCTTTTGTGATAAAATGACCACTATGATGTGGTGGTGCGTATATGGATGATAATTTGGTAGAAATTTGGTATTATTATAGGATTGTATGTAAGAGGACAATGGGTGGTGAGGTTTTTTATTTGTATAAGGAGGCGATAGCTTATTTGAAGTATTACATTCATTAGTTTATTATTTTCGTAGATGAAACCCATTATTCAATCTTCTAGAGAATATATATATTAATTACAACATGTGATTTCATATTAATCACTACAAACAATTTCCACGAATCCATTTTTCTAATACATTATATATATTATGTTAATTAAAATATTTAACTATTTTTCACTATACAATGAAAAGTAAAACCATTATATGATAATAACAATAATTCACCCTAAACATTTTCTGATTTGATATTCAACAAATTTAATTCATTTTATGAATGATTTTTTATATTGGAAATATAAATTTAAAATAAAATAAATATTTATTTGAATAAATAAAATTTTAAATATTATTGGTAATTTTATAATTGTTTGAGAATTTATTTTCTATCTCATATTTTGTTCTATAATTTTATTGAAAATTATTATTATTTTATATTCTCATTTCATGAAAATATTATTTCTAATAAATTTTGATATTTAAAGTAGTGATATTATTTGTTTTACAAAAATAAATAAACTATTTGATCATTTTAAAACATTTATTAATTTTCATCTAGATATAAATTTCTAATATTTTCATTTTCTAAGATAAAAAATACCATTTTACTATAATATAGATTATTTTACTATTCTAATAGATAGGTTACTATTTATAATGGTAAAATTATTATATTATTGGACATTTTAATATTTCTATGGTATTATTTGTATCTCTCATATTAGTTCCCTACTATAAATAAATACCTAACATTTATTTAATTCAACATTCACTCCTATTTTATCTCAATGTTATATAAATTTTAATTTCCAAGATGAATATATTATTTCCATTAATCTATTTTATTTATACAATACTATTCATGAGTTTGATTATTCTGGGTTATCAAGGAGATGTAAATTTCCTTATTCTGGTATATATATATTTTTATATTCCTATTGTTTTTTGGATTTTCATGTTAAGATGTTTAATAATACTTTATATTTAATTTTACTTAATAAAATAATTTTTTGGTTGTATAATTTCGTTCACTTTCTTCACATACTACTATATTACTAAATATATAAAATTTATATAATTAGAAGGAAAATTCCCCTAATAATATTCTCTATCATTACAAAAAAAATTCACATGCCTTTAAAAATAAGTGTGCGGTATATTTTTCATTATTAAAAATTAATTACAGTATTTAATCGTAATTTTGAAATATGATTATTAAGATTTTGGTAGATGTACATATAATTTACATCACTAAAATACAATAGTGGAGTACCCAGTGATCAAATTTTCAAGATAATGAATAATAGAAAAACTAAAACCAAAAACCTTACCAAAAATACCTGTAAAAAAGTAAAATTGAAATCCATTGAATGTGTGAAACTACACAAAAACTATATACACATGTGATGTGAAATGAAAATATGATATAATTTCCAAAACATGGAATCTCTAATAACATCTCATCCAAAGGAATGATTCTAGATATGACTGACATTTCCACCACTACAAGCCATAAAAAACTAAAATGAATTATCATACATTAGATTATTTTTGAGGCTAGAACGAAAACTATATGCCCGTAAACATGAATTTTTAACATATAATAGAATATTTATGAAACCAATAGTGTTACATGTTGGACATGAGTATAACAACGCTCTATTGGGGGTCACCACACCACAACATTATCATTTATTAACAGATAATTGAATCAATTATAATATATAATTAAATTTTATTATTTAAAAGTAATGGTTTTACCTAGAAATTGAATTTCATTTTATAAACATTTGAAACTAAATTACGATATCTTTTTAAAATTATTCTAATAAATATATATTTATTATTAATTCTTGGTAAATAATCACTTAATATTTTTTGATGTTAGATAATGCATTAAATGTTAATTTTCTCTAAATTAAAGCAGAACATTTTTGAAATCACCATAATGATATAATCATATTTAGTTACTTCCGAAATATTTAGAAATTATTAAATTTTATTGTGAATAGAAAAAAATACATATTTTATAGAAAAATAAATTTTCAATTATCGTATTAAAATGTACCATTTTTTTGAACTAATTTCAAAATATTATTAGTGAATTTGGATTAAAAATAATCCATTTAATCTCAATATAAATAAAATTATTCTGAAATGTTTTTAGTATATTTTAATTCTCAGTAATTCAATTTTATGGGAATCAAATTTTCATCACACTTTGTGGGATAATATTAAAATTAATTACTAATAAATATATATTTTTATTCTGGAAAAATTAATTTCATAATAATAATTATCTCAATGATAATTATTTATTAAAATAATTATATTTTATAGTCAAAATGATTTGTAAAAATATTTAAAATTTCAGAAAACACTTAAGGATAAAACTGTTTTCTCGACGAGGTTTAACGATATATATGTGTTTGTAAATATCAGAATCCATTTTATTTAAAATGAATAGATGATTTTATTTCTACCATATCATTCTTGTATTCTTTTCACTGTAATTGTGTGGCCAATTTACTTGAGTTAGATAATTTTTATATTTGAATCATTTGAAAAATATTTATTGTTTCCTCTCCGTCCCTAAGATAATGGTACGAATTCTCCTCTCCTCATCACACTCGATGATAAATTTATTTGAGATGATACTATAAATAATCACTTACTAATGTCCCTATCTATATCCCAGTGTTCCTCCTTTGATCACAATTTCATCCATTGATGTCTTAAGGTGTATTCCAATTGAGTGTTTTCATAGCTGTGGTATAACTCTTATGTATGTGATTCAGTATTATTTCTTCTATACATACCATAAATATATGGTATCTAATATAAAATAATGAGTTTGGGATAATAAATAAAACTAATTTTTATTAGGATTACAGATCAATCATTATCAACCTCTTTTCCATCCTTTGAAAAAAATATCTCTCTTGTGAGTGTGTGAAATTCCAACTCCATGATGCGATCTGTTACATTTTTAATCACCACTGCAAAAATATATTTATTTATTGAGAAGATAAATTCAATATACAATGTAGGAAACCATAAAATTATGAAAAATGTCAATCACCCAACATCATTAGTAATTTCAAAATAATTAAATTACACCAAGCCTTTTAGAAACACTACCTATATGAAGACACCATTGTGGATCAGTAGCCTTTTAGTCTGGGTCATCCTTGAAGTGGACTCAAATATAGTAATCAATATTTTCCCTTAATTGAATGAGAACATCTATAGTATAATTCATTTCATTGTAACTACATGCCAATATGTGAAGATGTTTTCAAATCCAGAAGCCCTTCTCCTTGTAAACCTTTACCTAATTATGTCACCCTCATCTTATCAAACTACTCTTAGCTGGAATTGAAATTTAATTAATTCTCTAATATTTCTTTTTATCAATTGATTATTGTTTCCCAATCATCACAATCCATCATTTCCTTTCCTCTCGAAGGGATATCAGATTAAGAAGCTTCATTCTCGACATTCATCATATCAATGATTGGTGATTCCCCCACATGTGTTTTAAACCACTTTGTGATTTCATTGTCAGAGCCTTCATACCTACTCATGGAGACGTTGTCTTAAATTTAGGATGCCTTTTGAGTGAGTTTACCTTTACTTGATGATCTACTAAAATGAGGACTAGGTAAATTTGAATAGTCTTTTCTCCTTCACGGCCTCCAGGCGTGCTTAATAAATATATATGAATCAATGATAGTGTTCATTCATTTCATTGAAGAGGTAATAATATATTCCTCTACAATGTGTGCTTCCTTGTACTAAGTGGGTGAATCTGAGGTGGAATCCGAATTATCTGGAGAAAAATCAACCATCATAAGGGTTTTCCTCTTCATAGACAACCCGCACTTAATTTTATTCTTCAAAAGCATGAAACTCTTCTCCAAGAACTGAAACCCAATATTGAGAATTAATAGCAATGGTTAGTACTTTTTCACCAGTTGGTAATGGATCAATCCGTCTAGCCTCCATAATTTTCCCTAATCACGATGCCCAAATCAACCCTTTGATTCTCCATAGCCATCACTTGGGGAACACTGGCTACCAATTTCTTAATCTCTACAGAGGAGGAGTGTGTCGGGGAAAGGGCTCCTGATCTGTTATAATATTCACATAAAATTCCCAATGGTTTACACACAGAAAAACATTACTTAAACATAGTTCTATGTTCATTATATCAAAGACATCCACCACCCACTGATCTAGAATCATTAATTATAAAACATTAGGTGTGATAGAAGAAATTATAGCCTCTCTAATAGTCATATGATCCAACTTAGGGGTTTTTCATGCAATAGCAGCAATATCATGCCTTTGATCATGAGGATAATCTCTCCTTGGTAAAAAACATGATCCCCAACGGCATCAACTAGCTTTGTAACTCAAGCTATTACAACTCAAACAGAATAGCACCCAAGAATCGTAGTAGAACATCCAGTGCTAGTGAGGTTCCCATTAAATCATTATTCTTATGAAATTAAAATGCCTAATCGAGACATCCATAACATGAAAATCCTTATCTCATGCCAAGATCAGATCCTCCTCGTTACAAAAACATAACATAAAATGTCTGGAATCCAAAAGATCAATGTTCACTGTGTCCTAAAATTGACAAGATGAGAAGAGAACACTTTTGAATGAATCAACGAAGGTTCATTGCTTCCCAAAGCATGAAACCAGTGTGATATCCAGCCGCGCCATGGAATTCACGTAATAAAGCAAAAATATTAGAATGGAAGGTTCTCTGTCCACACAGACATGAACATTATTTCCCACTTTGATAGAAGGGATTTTAGGGATGGGAAGATAGGTATGCAAAAGGAAAAATGAAGGGGTGAAAGAGGGAAACAAAAGTGAAGAAGAATCATCATCCTCCCTTCCATGCTAATGGGGGATTAATATGGAAGGTAGTGGCATGGCCATGACCTACACCATGGAGGTCAAGGTGAGCACTAGTGGAGCAGAGTTGAAGATTTTACATTACATTATTCATCAATCCATCACATATTTTTTTTATAATAATAGATAGAAAAACTATATATGATATATAATATATTAATATAATTATGTAAATTTTATTTATTATTTACATTTGTTTCAATCCACCTAACGAATTGTGGAAATGTATGTCGAATGAAATTAGCGATTATTGGATCAGATTATACTAAATATACACTAGAGGTGGGTGAATTGTGAATTATCAAAAATCATTGCAAGATCGTGTTCTATATTTTATCTTTAAACATATAGATTAATGAAATGGAAATATTATGTGTAGGGACACATGATGTATAGTGGTTCGGGGAACAAAAGGCCACTAGTCCATTCCACCAACTCTCTACTCCAGGAGCTTTGTGACTTTCATTATCTGGTCCTCGTTTCAACAGAACTTTCAACAACTGAGTATAGGCAGTTGACACCTTTACTATCTAAGGCAAAAAAAATCCTTCTGGTTCACTCACAGAACCTACACAGCTTAGTACAAGAAGCTAGTCACTCAAGAATAAATAGAAATATTTTTGTACTTTGAAAATACATTCCAGATGTTTTTCACAATTTCAACAGCATGCAATTGACAGTAGATGGATCGTTGACTTAAGAAATAATGATCTTCGTAAAAGAGTCATTCTGAGTCGATCCTGTTGCAGTAAATATACAAATATAATTCAAAACATCAGTAGTAGAAGATTCACAGTAGATCATCGATGTAGAATGAGTAAATATTCTATCATGATTCTTCTTCTTCTATAAACAGATCTTTTTCACTCCTTTGAATCAACAAGTATATATTTTTTATAGTCTCAGTTTTTCTTCCTTTTTACGAATGATCGATTTTTTACAAAACTTCTCTCTTTTTTTCATTCATGAAAGAACATAATTAATAATGACGAGCACTTCTCTTGCATATTTAGGTCCACAAAAATTACCTTTTAACTCACGATATTCAAACATTTGAATTTACCTAGTAGTCGTAAATTCCATGAAGACTCAGCATAAAAAGTTTCTTTTAATTTTATCCTTACACCATTGATAAAACGGCTTTGAATCAGTCAAAGTCGTGCATAAAATAGATTTAAATATGGATTGAAATCAGCCTAATAATCATCTTGCTGATCATTGCAAAATGATATCAACATTAAACTTTCTGATGCCAAAAGTAAGGATGAGTTGTACAGTATGAATCCTCTGAATGTAACATAGATCATAAATGTAAGTTTGATGATATAGCCTTCACATGTAAGGTTGTCATCTTATGGTTGATCACAAACATAAGTTTAATGTAACATTCCTCAAATGTAAGGTTGATAAAATATCCACAGTTTTTTAAGAACACATGGTTGTTTATAAAAGTAAGTTTGATGAACCATTCTTTTGAAAAACAAACGTAACGTTTAACACTAACGTACGGTTCTCCTTCCATACTTTTCTAATATCCTAAACGTTGGGTTACTTCCTAACGTAGGGTTCTTTTTATAACATTACCGATAACGTATGGTTCATTATCCATACTTATATCTTGTCTCATAAAGCATACACCAAATTTCATCATTACAATACGTTTCTCCACAGAGGGTATGAACAGTGTTTCCTGAATGCGCTAAAGCAGATCCCGAATAGGTAGAGCATGAATAGTGTATCCAAAATGTGCTAAATGCAAATACCTGCGAAATTAATTCTCAGTGTTCAATAATCTAAATATTTCATCCAGAACTAAAAATATAATGAATAATAAATTCATGCAATTTTCTTAAAAAATAAAATCATTAGAAAATAATTAAGGTTATTTTTGATCATAAAAATTATGATAAATAGATATAGTATTGGTCTCAAAAATCTCCACCTTTAAATAACCACATTATGTATTGTTGAAAACAACACTTTTTCAACAATCTCCCCCATTTTTATGATCAGAAAAACCATAAAATTACCAATGAAATTAACATACAAAAATTAATTGCATTTAGTTTCGAATTTTGAAAAGATAAATACAATATTAGATTTAACATAATTTCTCCCTTTAATTTATCCATTTTAATTTCTCCCCCAATAAAAATTAAAAAACATGAAATAGACAAAAATGTCCTGTTTATCTAAATTTCTCCCAATTTTTGTGATATAAAAAAGAATGAAAAAATATTGAATATAACACAGATTAATGTAGCACTGAACATAAGTAAATGCTATAAGTAATTGTTTACCAATTAGTGAATCTGTATTACTGGCTTATCTAAACAAAGACAACAAGACAAAATAAATATAATGAAATAGATTTTCATTAAAATAAAAAAATGATAAATACAAGAATTAGGGTTTGGTCACAGTTCAGATAGAGTCTATGTAATTCGAATGACTTTTTGATTTCTGATAGTTTTTCCCTGAGTCATTTCATCATTTCATCACCATGCCTAACAATAATATCATTGTTCTATTGATTCATATTTATTTATTCTATGAGGTTCACTCTGAAAAACTAATTTATTCTTTCTTCCATATAAAAAACTAAAGACTACTTCTGAGTGAATTTATTTAACATAGATCTGATTCCTGGTTTATTTTCGGTGAGTTTGTGAACCAAAAATTTCTGATATTCTAACAAGACTGATAAAGGAGCACTATTGCATTGAAGATCTTGAAATTTGTCATTCATGTTTCCCATTGCAGCTATGATAACCTGAAACCTTTTTATTAAATCATGGGATGTAACTGATCCACTAGATTCACTAGTCCCGACAGATGCAAATTTTATCTTCATAAATAATTTGAGATCTGATAAATCAGACTTCATAACCATTTCAGACATTAATTTTTTTACCGCATTCTGCATATCCTTCTTAAAAATTTCTACATATTTCATGGAAATTGTACTATTTTGTAGCCTCTGGAATTTTATTTTTACCTTTTTCAATGCTCTCCTTAGAGAATCATTCTATTTCTCCACCCTCAGCAATTTCGTGTAAATTTATTCAACTTCCTCAGTTTTTGTATTAGTGGTACTTTGTGCTTGATTATCCTTTTTTAGAATGAAAGGGATGTACCAATTCTAAGGGTAAGGATTCATCATCTTCTTTCTCATTAGCTTCTCTAACAGGTTGGTCCACATATTTTTCTTCTGAGGCTATCCCATTATCTTCCACAAAAAAATCCCCTTGAAGAACTTTTTTTTGTAATTATAAAGGATTTTCATCTTGTATATTAGGAATCACTTCTTCTATTTTAATCTCTTCAAGAATTTCACCTTTAGATAATTGTGGACTGGCCACTTCTACTCCCGGCACTGCTCTTGTTTAATGTCAGCTTCAGCTTCTGGTTCTGTTCTTTCAACTTCAATTCTTTTAGGGTCATCTTCTATAACAACCAAAACTAGTTTCTGAGTCTCTCCTTCAGCTTCTTCTTGAATTCCAGATTGATTCTGATTTCCTTCCAATGTTTATGACCTCTCAAAAATAGCTTCCATTTCTTTTTCTGCAGTAGCATCTCTTACAAAATTTTAAGAGAGTAAATCTCTTGTTGTCAGTACAGGGAAAACAAGTTCCTCATGAAATGTTCCTTTTCATTGAGTCTGGAGTCCCTCCTGACTTCTTTCTTCATGAGTGTCTTCACTTTCAAATATCATTCTTCTAACATCAGTGCTTACTCTTAAATCATCCTGTCCCTGTTTGGATATATAAAACTAAGCTTGAGCACTATCTTCTTCTTCCTCATCTCCCACTGGAAAAAGATTCCCTTTTAATGTTCTATAGAAATAGCCAATTTTTCTTAATGTACCAGAATTGAAATCATTATTGTGATGACATCTTACTCTATCATCCACCAGTCTCACCATATAATTTTTGAACAAAAGTTTGGAAATGAATCTTCCAAAAGGGTATAAATTCATTCTGGATTCACTAGGACACCAGTAACTTAGATACCATACCATGTACCTAGGAAAATATAATTTTATAAAACTAAGTAGAAGATTCATTATGTATATATAGGGATGCAATATCTTCTCCATCTCGGAAATTCTTGGTGTTATCTCTATTTGTACAAATTTCACATGAATCTTCTGATCTGGTTCCAAATCCTTAATGAACATTTTCCTTATGTTAGTAGAGCCAAACAGAAAAGACATAATTTCTACAGATTTATGCACATAATCTCCTATACTTTTCAAATCAAAATGAAACACTCCCTCATGAGGGTAGTTTAGTATATGACTAATTTCAACTGAATAGATCAAAAAATATCTATCCTTTATCTTAGCTAGCATAGTGTCAGAATGATCTCCCAAAATGAATTGAACAGTTTTAAAGAAATATCAGAGTTCTACCTAATACAAATATTCTATATACTCACTATTAAAGGACTATTCGAGATTCTGAAATGACAATGCTTGTTTTAATAAAAAATTCTTCTAAAATAGCCTTTGTAGATCAATCAGCTTTCCCTGTAAGATTTTCCTTCCTACTGAGAAATGTTACTTGGAATTGATAGTCTCAGCCTCATCATCTCTCTTAGTCTTTTCCAATTCTATGAGAATCTATGAAGTTTTGAAGGTTATAGTATTAGATGTTCGAAGATTAGGTTTGACAAGCAGTGCTTCAGTTTCACAGGATCAAAAGGGTTTTGGTGGAAATGAAATGGTTGAAAATTTGAATGGTTTCTGATAGCATTTATTCTTGTGTATTCTTTAATCATTACATATATTTTAAATATAAATAAAATTGAATACATGATGAAAATAAGAAAAAAAATTATTCTATTTGAAAAACAAATAACTAAATTATTTTAAACATTATTAAAATAAATAAACGGTATAGTAAAATAACACATTATTTAAAATTAAATAAACCTAGCTCCCCCTTAATAAAATCAAACCTTGCAGTGGGAAGTGCTTTAGTAAAAATATCAGCTAATTGAATTTCAATACATACAAATTTCAAAGATATATCCTTTTCAGAATTTGATCTGTTAGAAAATGATGTCTGATATCAATATTCTTAGTTCTAGAATGATTAATATGATTTTTTGAAATATTTATAGAACTAGTATTATCACATAAAATAGTCATATTATTAAAATTTAGTCCAAACTCCATTACAATGTTTTTCATCTACAACATTTCTGCATAGCAACTTCCAACAAAAACATATTGTTCCTCCGTTGTTGGCAAAGAAACTGAATGTTGTTTCTTACTTGACCATGACACTAAAGATTTCCCTAAAAAGTGTCAAGTACCGGAAGTGATTTTACTATCTGATCTAAAACTCCCAAATTCTGAATCTCTATATGATATAAAATTAAAATATGATTTTTTGGGATAAAGAAGAGATTGAAAAATAGTTCATTTTAAATATCGAAAAATTCTTTTAACAGTAGTTAAATGAGATTCTTTAGGATTTGATTGAAATCATGAACAAAGATATACTGAATACATTATATCTGGCATGCTAGCAGTAAGATATAATAAACTACCAATTATACCTCTTGTCAAATGATTTTACAGTTTCATCCAATTCAAGCATTATATTAGTACTCATAGGAGTTGTATTTGTCTTATTCTATTCAAGTCTAGATATTTTGAATAAATTAGAAATGTATTTGTTTTTATTTAAAACATTTCCAATTTTTTTTGATAAATCTGAATTCCTAAAATGAATTTTAATTCACCCATAAAACTCATTTCAATTTTTTTTGGCATTAACTTTGAAAACTCATGAAAATGGTATTTATTAGTTGATCCAAAAATTACACCATCAACATAAATTTGATCCAATAAAATATTATTATTTACAGTTTTCTTAAAAAGTGTTGGATCTGCCATTCCAATAGTAAAATCATTTTTAAATAGAAAAGAACTAAATATTTCATATGAAGATCTTGTTTTTTTTAGGCCATAAAGAGCTATAGTCAGTTTAAAAAAGGAATCTGGTTTTTTAGAATTTTCAAAACCAGGAGGTTTCTCAACATAAACATCCTCCATTAAATAACTATTTAGAAAGGAAGACTTAACATCCATTTGAAATAATTTAAATTTCATATGAGATTCATAGGATAAAATGATTATAATGGATTCAAATCTAGCTATAGGTGAAAAGGTATCATCATAATATATACCTTCTTCCTGATTATATCCTTTTGCTACAAGCCTTTCTTAATTTCTAGTTATTATTCCTTGATCATCATACTTATTTCTAAAAACAATTTGTTTCATATCACACGATAATTCTGTAGTCTTTCAACTAATTCCCAGACTCCATTTCATTTGAACTAGTTCAATTCTCCTTGCATTCCTATCATCCAACTTTCATCATCTAAAGAATCTTCTATAGACTTGCGTTCTAATTGGGGTAGAAAGGCAGAGAATTCTACAAGATTCCCTATATTTCTTCTAGTTTTATTCATGTGTCTATGTCACATATTATAGTCTCTAATGGGTGATTCTTTAGGGTTCTATTATGTCTAGGTATTACACTAATAGGTTCTTCAGTATCTTGTTCTTCTAAACTGGACCGAATTTCATTTATATCTTTTTTAAAATCATTTTTCATGTTCTCAAGTCTCATGTTATCTTTAGAGTTAGATTCAACCATTTGATCTGTCATTTTATCAAAGGGATCAGGTTCATCAAATTTTACATGAACTAATTCTTCAACAATTATTGACTTCGTATTATAGACTCTATAAGCTTTGAAGGTAGCTGAATATCTAATGGAAATTCCTTCATCAGATTTTGGATTGAACTTACAAAGATTGTCCTTGGGGTTCAAGATGTAAACCATGCATCCAAAAACATTAAAGTAATTTAATTTAGGTTCTCTGTTATTCCAATGTTCATAGGGTGTCTTTTTAAAAAGAGGTCTAATTAAAACTCAAATCATTATATAGAAGGCTGTGCTTACAGCTTCTGCCAAACAATAGGTAGGAATACTGTATTCATTTAGCATAGTCGTATCCATTTCCTGAATATTTATATTTCTTCAATCAACAATTCCATTTTGTTGAGGTGTTCTTGGTGTATAGAAGGTGTGTTTAATAACTATATTTGAGAATAATGAATTAAATTTCTGATTCTCTAATTCTCCACCATGATCACTTATTAATGAAATTATTTTAAAACCTTTTCCATTTTGAACAGTTTTACAAAAACATTTAAATAAATAAAAAGAATCATATCTAAAATCTAAAAATAAAATCCATGTAAATATAGAATATTAATCAACTAAAACAAATACATATAATTTACCAGCCAAGATTTATACTATTGTATTTTTAAACAAATCCATATAGATAAGTTATAGAGGTTTAGATGTAGCAATTATATTAACAAATTTGAAGGATGATTTTTGTTGCTTTCCAAGATGACATGCATCACATAATCTATTACATTCAAATCTGAGACTTCGAAAATCAGAAACTAATTTTTTATTAGATAATTTATTTAAAACAAATATATTACAATGCCTAGGTATCCTATCCCAGATACAATATTCATTCACATTAGCATTTAAGTAGTTTAATTGTTGTTTACACAAGGAATATAAATCCTGGGTATACACATTGTCAGTTCTAGGAGCTCTACATTTAAGCATTTTTTTAAATAGAACAACATTTCTTTGAAAAATAAACACCATAACTGTCATCACATATTTGAGAGATACTTATCAGATTGTGTTTCAATCCTTGTACATAAAGTTCTTTTTTGATTGAGACAGCTTCTGGATCTCCAACTATTCCAATACTAATGATCTTTCCTTTAGCATTATCACTAAATGTAACTAATCAACCATCTTTTTGTGTCAGTGTTGTGAAGTTCAATGAGTTTCACTCATATGTATTGAGTAGCCAATGTCTACATACCATATTTCCTTTTTGTTTTTGTGACCTTCTTCCTGAAAAGGAATTTACACAATTTTCATTGGTACCAATATTCTATTGGGTCTAGGGGTGTTAGCCAGCAGAGATCTGGGAATCCAGATTTGCATTTTTTTTCTAATTTCACAAGAGTCAAATAGATCATTTTATACAAAATACTTCTTAATACCACTTATTTGGGGTTTTCTTAAGAAATAGTTTTAAGAAATATGTCCCCTTTTTTCATAGTAATTACAATTTAGTATTTTTGCACTTGTAATAAAATAATTCTTGTATAGCTTGGGGTTTTAACCTTTACTACCATTCCAAATCATTTCTTTTTAATGAAATTTTCACAAGAATTTAATTTAATGCATTTTCTCCTTTAGAAAAAACAAGGGATGAATTTTTATAAGTTTCCACTTTGGTTTGTAGTGATTTTATCTTTGATTCATAATATATATTGTTAGTGTTAATTGAGTCTAACTTTTCAGGTAACTCCTTATATTGTTTCAACATTGTATCTATTTCATCATAAATAGCCTTATCAATGTTATATACAGACTTATGGTTCTTAAATAGAGAATCATAATTTTCTTAATTCATATTGCAGTAGGCTGCATTTTTTTCATTAGAGTAACTAGATTCAAAAATAGAGTCAGAAGAGTGGTAAGATTGTACATCATCTGTTTCTGCCATGATAAACATGTTGGATTTTAGATTTACTTATTCTTTCTCTCAGTCTGATCCCGAAGTGCTACTGGAGTCTTCAGATACACTCCATGTACATTTCATTAGTTTATTGTTCTTATGCTCATAATCATTTCTTTTTAAGAATTTCTTTTTCTTGTCTTCTTTTAGCTAATGACAGTCAGGTCTGATGTGCCCCATTTTCATTCATTCAATACATCTGACTTCCTTGTCAACCTTTTTGATGGTTTTTCCGAATCCCTTCTTCTCTCTATATAATTTTGTGAATTTTCTGGCTAGTTGGGCCAATTCCACATTATAATTTGATAAATCATAACTTTCTGATTTCACTTTTACACTTTTCTTTATCTTTCTGTTTTTTATCTGTGATGACACTTTCAAGGAAGTGTCATCTCTCTTGATAAACATTTTATGTTCATTAGCTTCATCTTGCATCTCAGCTTCATACATCATTAGTCTACCAATCAGTTCTCTCATGGTTATATCTTTGACAGGTTTCGACTGTCTGATTGCAGCAAAGATTCCATTCCGTATTGTAGGTAGTACCCTTAGAACTTTTAAATCTTGGTCAGCATGATTAATGGGATCACCCAAAGTGGTTATGTTATTGAAAATCTCTATCAATATTCCATTAATTTTAGTAATACATTCACCTTCAACCATTCTAAATGTATCAAATTTAATCTCAACAGTAGCATATCTCATTTCCCTGATATTATTAGTTTCTTCATAATCAACAACAATAGTTTTCCACATCTCATATGTGGTCGGGCATTGAGATACACTATTGAATTCATCAGGTCCTAGATCACATATAATATCATTCATTGCCTTTGAGTTCATATAATATTCTGCTTCAGCAGCTGCACTCCATGTTTCAGGTTTTTCTGGTATTTTATATAGAGTTTGAATCTTAGAATATACTCTTTATCCAAGGTTTTTCAGATATAAAATCATTTGTGACTTCCATCATCCACATTTTTCTCAATTGAAGTATGGTTCTCTGACTATAGAAATTCCCCCTCTTGTATCATTCATCTTTCTCTGTGTATAATCAATTTCATCTTGTTAAGGCTTTATCAGAAAGCTCAACCGATTATACCAATTGTTGGATCGGATTATACTAAATATAAACAAGAGGGGGTGAATTGTGTCTTTTCAAAAATCTTCTCGAGATCATGTTATTTGTTTTATCTTTAATCAAATAGATTAATGTAGTGGTGATATGAATTGTAGAGACACACGATGTATAGTGGTTCATGGAACAGAAGGCCCATGGTGCACTCCACCAACGCTCTACTCCATGAGCTTGGTGACTTTCACTATCTGGTCCCCGTTTCAGTAGACTTTTAAACAACTGAGTATAGGAAATTGACACCATTACAGTCTATGGAAAAACAAAGCCTTCTGGTTCACTCACATAACCTACACAGCTTAGTATGAGAAGCCGATCACACAAAAATAGAAAAGATATATTTTTGTACCTTGAAAATACTTTCCAGATGTTCTTCACAACTTCAATAGCATACAATTGACAGTAGATGGATCGCCTCCTTCAGAAATAATGATCTTCACAAAAGGGTCACTCTGAGTAAATCCTATTGTAGTAAATATTGAAATATGATTTATAACATCAACATTAGCAGATTCACTGTATATCTTCGATGTAGAACGAGTGAATCTTCTATCATGATTCTTCTTCTTCAATAAATAGAGCTTTGTCGCTCTTTTGAATCAGCAGGTCTATATTTTTTATAGTCTCTATAATTATTCCTTTTCATGAACAATCAATTTTTTACAAAACTTCTCCCTTTTTTCATTCAGAAATGCTCATATATAATAATGACGATCACTTCTCTTGCAAATTTACATCAATAATAATCACCTTTTCACTCACGATATTCAAACATTAGATTTTAGAGAGTAGTCATACCTTCCCTGAAGACTCGGCATAAAAAGATCTTTTTAATTATATCTTTAAACCATTGATTAAACGACTTTGAATCTGTCAAATTCATGCTTAAAAATAGCTTTAAATCTAGCATGAAAACAGCCCAATAATGATCTTTCTGATCATTGAAAAATAATATCGAATTTAAACTCTCTGATGCCAAACGTAAGGTTGAGTTGCACAATATGAATCCTCTGCATGTAAAGTAGATCATTAACGTAAGGTTGATGATGTATCCTTCACACGCAAGGTTGTCAAGAAATGGTTGATCACAAAATTAAGGTTTATATAGCTTTCTCCAAATTTAAGGTTGATAAAAGATCCACACTTTTCTAAGAACGCATGGTTGTTTATAAATGTAAGGTTGATGAACCATACTATTGAGAAACAAATGTAACATTTAACACTTATGTATGGTTCTCCTTCTATAATTTTATAATATCTCAGATGTTGGGTTCCTTCCTAATGTAGGGTTCTTTTACATACTTTTCCGATAACGTAATGTTGATTAGACATACTTTTCCTTATCTCATAAAGAATACACCGCATACCATCCATACACTACGTTATTCCATGTAGAGTATGAACAGTGTTTCCAAAATTTGCTAAAGCAGCTTCCGAATATGTAGAGCATGAATAGTGTTTCCAGAATGCGTTAAATGCGAATACTTTAGATATTAATTCTCGTTGTTCATGAATCTGAATATTTCGTCCAGAAATATAAATATAATGAATAATAAATTCCTGCAATATTCATAAAAAATAAAATCATTAGAAAATGATTAAGGGTATTTGTGAGAATCAAAATTATCATAAATAGATATAGTGTTGTTCTCAATAAACTCCCCCTTTAAATAACAATATTATGCATTGTCGAAAAAAACAATTTCTCAATAGCGACTACCCACTACCTGAAGTGATATAATTATGTTTTCATATCTATATTATATAAAAAATATATTCAAGTGTATATGTTGATTAATTGTGATAGTAATTAAATGGTAAATTTTTTTAGATGACTAATCCATGACCGATATTTAGATACTCAAAACTGCGGAATATAAATAATCATTGAAAACAAAACAGTTTTCACCAGAATATTCATTTTTATGAAATGTTTTTTATAAAAGAAAAACTAGAAACTGTACTGTATTAATACATAGTATATAATTTATTAGTATTATAATATGATATATTTTAAATAAATAACTAAATAATATACATTATATTTTAATTCATATGATGAAATATTTATATTCAGGTAAGTGTTTCTCATCACATATTTTATATGTAATATATTTTATATTCAATGTTTGTTTCCTTCATGTGGTGTATATAATTTCCATTATGAATGTTATAGAATCAATATATTTATATTCATGGTATTTAATGCCTGAATTTATGTTACTTATTTCATGGGTTATATTATTTATAAGTAATAAAAGAGGTAAGGGATTTATGTTACAATCACATGTATTTTTTGATAGTCTAGGTTAAATTTCCTTTGATGAAAATTATATAGATATTAACTATAAAACATATATATTAATTAATTTATGGTTATTTAGGGATTATCCATGAATTAATATTATTTTTCCCCTCATTGGTTAATAAAATTACACAGAGATTATTTCTGAATAAAGGCCATCCTTATTTCTCCTTTGGTCGCTATGTTATTTCATCCACATCCATAATCTCCAAAATTATTTTATCAATGTAAATAAATGTACAAAAAAAGTTTTTAAATGTATTTCTCAATGTATTTTCCTTTATTTAAATTTTTTTAAAGAGTAACATTTTAAAAGAAATAATTTTTTTTGAATTCATTATTTTTACAATTGTATGAAATTAAATTTAAATGTCTCTTATTTTTTGTCTGTTATTATTAAATTTTATATGGAATAATTTTGAAAACAGTATTTTTGATGGAGTATGATTCCTAGGATTAGAGTGCCTATGTTAACTATTTGTAATAAAATAAAAATTTAAGTAGATCATTTGACTATATTGTAGGAATGGTGGAATAACATTTAAATGGGTTCCTAGATCAGAAATCTAAGGGAATCATCACGTTCAATGTAGTGTCTTTACCTAGGGTAGGGCCTAACATCAAATATTTTAGGGCTTCTTAAAAACATAATATATATATGTTTTAAAGGAAATAAAATTAATTAATAAATTATTTTATTTTCAATGTATTAATTAATTAAACAACATATTTGTTGGTTTCAAATAACGAGTAGCCCATGGGTAAGCTCATAACCCTATAAAACATTCCTTAGACACTATGGAGTTTTTCCATACGATCAATCAATGGAGGAATCTTGATGAACGACGACCAGTGATGACGTGTAGATCATAGTGCATAATGATCTAATCCCGAATGAAAACAGATCTCCCTCTTCATGGAGAATTGACGTAGGGAGATTTTTTTTTTGATTTTTTCCCATTCTTTGATTATAAGATGAATGCAAATCAACCCACGAATAGGTTGACCCACATATATTTCATTATTGTGATAGGGACTTTTATTCTTTTTATTTTGGAGAATTGATACATGCCTAATTGGGTACATACATCGATTTTCTCCATTTGATACTTCTAACAATATCACATCAATTCCATGATGAATGAAGGAAAAGGTTTATTCATTGATTTTATATTTGGATTTGTTCTATCCTTCATCCTACAAATTCATCATGATCATCATGGGGATATGAGCGAAAAATAGTTCCACATCTATATCACAATGTAATGATCATAGACGGGAGATCGAAAACTGTGATGAACCAGCCAAGGTGCGATGACATTGAAGATAACGAATCGACCTGGATCCGAAGAAATCATTCTTCAACTGTTCTATGCATGGATGATCAAAACAAGTTCATATAGGCGATCTAAGGCCAGAAACCTACCGTTTTAGTTTTATCATGCTGGGATGACTTCAGATCGTCATTATTAAAGAGATATTATAGCTTGATCAAGTAATTAAAGATCCCTCGAGGTGTGATGGCGATGAACTGGAGTTTTGGAATTATTGAAGAACATGGGATGTTCTTTGAAGAACATGGTGTTTGGGACCTACCCTATGATTTCTAGTGTTTCACAATATTGGATGTGATTCCATGGTGTGTGATAACTCCAACAAGGTCTGTGGGTCCTTACATTGGTATCATCGTGTATCATTATTATACATAGAATCATCGTGGAGGACATATCATGTACACTACCACACGTCCAGACTAGGCCTGATACGTGGGTCACCAATGTAATTGTACATGGCTTGGTGAACACGGGTTAAATACATGTATGGTAACATGGCCATAATACATTGAGAGGAGCCTAGATAATAGGACACAACTTTCCACATTCTTCCACAACATATATATATCTTTTTACAAGACACTCTCTTCGACACGGGCTGTTTTATAGGGGCAACACCTGGGGTCCAAGGACCTGGGGTGTAACTATTCTACATACACTATACATTCGGGTAATTGGTTTCATATCCTTCTCCACCATGCATTGGACATGTTTTATTTGAGTTATTTCCCCATTAATTTTTCCCCTAAATGTTAGGTATCTTTTCAATTCATAGGGGTTTCATCCCTTCATCAAGATGTTTTGGATAGAATTAGAGTCACTCTCAGAGGCCGAGAGTGATATCCTCTACCCATTCTTGGACCTAGGTAGAGTCTGGTATAGACATGGCCAATCCTATAGAAAACTGATCCTATAGTTATCTGGTGAATCAGGGTGAGTTATGCAATACGACAAGGCCCTAAAAGTGATCCTCATACGTGTATTGGGATCTTTCCCCACTCTATAGCGAGTTCTTCCAAAACTAGTGCATATGTTCTATCTTCAGATTTTTCAGCGTATCAATCTCTCTCTTGTGACACGTCATAATGAATGGTAAATCTCAGACTAATGTCATCAAAGCTATCATACTCATGGTGTTTATCATCCTGGATGATTTCATCATGGAATATTTAGGCTAAAACCCAAGAGGGGGTATGTGTGTTATTGTCACATACCTCAAGACTACAAGCCTGGGTTTTGAGTATATCTGGATGTTTCCCTTGTTACTTGATCTATGAACATATTCTATGTAGAGATGACTATACCTTTACTTTTGGTATTATTTTTGGATATTTTGATCCTCTACTATGTATTGTTATAATCACCCATTAACAAGTATTTCCCACATGTGTCATGTCTTGTGCAGACAAGCGACCATTTGACTGAGTCCAGGGGGACCCAGACCGGACCGAACTTTGTGAGATTCTTTATTGTCTGAGGTGTTCCTATGGTTATGAGTAGCAGTCCCAATACCTTTCTATTTTTCAATGGTTGTATTTTTTATCTTGTATACTATTTCATTTGGTGGGGTTATATTCTGTCCTAGTTTACATTCTATACATTACATTCAGTTGCACTATGTTGGATGGGTTTAGTTATATGCATCTATTTTTTTATAGGGTGTTGTTATTCATGTCACCATTTTTAGGATGGGATATTATTTCATGTGCATAGATACATAAGAAATACCACCCATGTCAGTGACATGCCTACTCGGTTCTACTAACAAGCCCCTAGCCTATTAGAGGTGGGCTTGGAGGGTCACGACTTGGGCCCTGTTGGGATAGGTTGTGACATGAATGTTTTCATTCAATGTGTAAAACATTATAAGAATTAACCATCATAATTACCATTATTTGTTAGAATAATACATTACAGGTTTACTTATTTATTTTTTATGAAATTATTTTCTCAATATTTGGGGAATTGTTTTTGTATAATTATCATCAAAGTAATTGGTCATTTTCTAATCTTTCAAAAGAATCATTTGAATAATATTTTTAACTTATGTTTAATTTATCTCAATATTCTATATGGTTCTATATACCTCAATAGGGTTATGATATTATGATACCATCTAATTTATTTCATTGGATGGCTTAATATGATGATGATGATGATTTAAGGATGATTTTAGAAATCCTATTTCATTCTCATTAGTAAATTAATACATTAGAAAAAATTTATAAATACCATATCATTAGAACATGTAATGATATGATGGAATATTAAAATTTTAATGAAACTAGTTTAATTTCCATGGAATATGAAATTGTGACAATATTATTTTTTAACTTATAAAATACATATTTATTGTTTTCATTATGTGATGGGTGGAGAAAGAATTAAATATCCATCCATTGCAATGTGTAATGATAAATGGTTGAGAATATCTTAATAGAAAATGAATAAAATAATGTCCTAATATTTGATTGATTTATCTAGATGGACTTTTCTCCAAATAGAATGTTCAAAATGAATGAGTAGGAATTTATCGCATGGGAGTTTTACAACACTGATAGTCTTTGTAGTGAACATGGTCTAAAGAAGTGATTATATATATATATATATTTATTCCACAATCCTATTTTATTTTCCAGTTACAGTTTTTAATGGATCATGATTGATTATTTCTGATGTCACACACCTATTGATTATGATTTTTTTATAATTATTTATTCATTTTTTTTATTAATGTCTTTGACTTATTGTGTATTATATTCTTATTTTATGATCGTGTTCTCTTACAATTATTATTATGTTCGATAATGATAATTGTTTGATGTATCGTAATGTTTAACATTTTATGTATTAGAATGCACCCTTTCTTATGTCTCATTTCTCTAGTATTAAAATAAAGGTTATAAAGAGGTTATAAAAAAGAAGTGTACTATGTGATAAAACCTTTGTGGGATATCATGAAGATCATTTAAGAAAAAAGATGATGGTATGCACTATCTCTAATTACAATAACATTTAATGGTCCCCAAGAAAATACATTTATGAAATATATTGAATATTAGTCAAATGTATTCAAATTTTAATGTATAAAATACTTGGATTACCTTAGTTAGTATAAGGATTTGGGTTTAGTTAGTTTTTTTAATAATTATATTGTTAGAGAACATAGTGAGGCCCCTTAGGATACTTATTTTAGAAGACAACATGCCATGTTATGGTAGATAAGGGGATATTTAATTTCTATAAAATATATATTTGTTGGTTAGGGTAGATTACCCAAGAGGGGGTGAAGTGAGAATAAATAAAACATTATGTTAAAGTGTAATATTTAATGTTCCTAGAAATTTAAAAGTCAATTGACTTGTTAACTAGTATGGAATTTATAAGATCATGATTGTTCAATTAATTTCTCAAAAGAGTGATTTGTTCTCAGTATTATCAATTTGATTGTTAAAAGAACTTTTGAATCTAACCTAATAAGACAATTATATTGTAATCACTTTATAATAGTAACTATTTATGTTTAATTTAGTTTTACGAAATATGTGATAAAACAGAGTCAATGTAAAAGTAGAAACACATTCGAAAAGACACAAGAGGATCAGTCTCAAAAATAGACCTAATCCTTTCTATATAGTGATCACATACCACCATGAAATTTAATTTAATAATCATTTTGATACACATCCTGGATCGGGGTTCACAACAGCACACGAGTTGTCCTAGTCACAAGACCTGTACTACAGTTAATCATGGGTACAAACGACCAAGTCACACATCAAACTATTATATACATATATGTGGGAGTAAAAAGGTATAATAATGTATTAGTGGAAGGATATCTTGTATCTTTCAGTTTGATATATGAGACAGTGTGTGATTTTGAGATAGATATACACACTACTCAAATGTTTGTAAAAATGCCCACAACAATGCCAATAAATATGAGAAAGGATTTATATGTGTCTGTGTATCATGGGATGCAGTTGTGGACTCTTTAGATGTATGTGAGAAGAGGTCTGAGACCTATTATTGATGTTGACACAAAAAAGAGTGCAATATTCTTTTTTACATAAACAAGTGTGGTTCGGCAGGTATATTCTTCTCCTTCTTTCATATTCTGAAATTGTATTTCAATTCGATATATAGTTCGATTAAGATTTCCTCATGTGTTATTCCTTTTGTTTTTAAGTTCACTATGTGTGGATGAGAGTAACATATGTTCTTTTGTAGGTCTCACAAGTTGACACACCATGCTTCTTTTCTATTATTTATTTCTTCTATCTTCCAAAATAATTTTTTTCTTGAGGGATGACAATGAGCATGTTCTCTCCATGTGAATAGGTTGATCGTACCTCTTACTCTCTTCTAAATGTCCTAAAAAATATAATTAAATATGTCAGCATCAATAAATGACTAAAAATTACTATTAGAAATAAATTTAATAAAAAATTTAAATGGACAATCTGTGACTCGTATGTCAATGAGTCATTCTATCAGTGAGTCATCTATCAGTGTCTTCTTTTGTCAGTGACTCAACCCATCTGTATGTCACTTTGTCAGACTTTCCATTATTCAATGAATCATAACATTAGTGACTCCTTTTATCTTTTGGTGAGTCCTCGCATCGGTGTCATCAAGCATTGGTAGGTCACTTGTACTGACATTAGGTCTATTTCATCAATATGTCATCTGAGTCATTGGGTAATATGGATCGGTAGGTCATCTGCTTCGGTACGTCATATGCATAGGTGATCTATTTGTCTGTTAGTGAATCTGTTCTTCTGTCCATGTCAGTGACTCATATATAGACAATTTTATATTTCATATCTTCCTTATATTAAAAAATGTATGAAAGTGTTAATACCCATTATTACACATACATAATAAGTTATGAGCTTGTTTATACTCAAATAACCATACTTAGTTATATGATTGAAAATATTTGATATACAGGGTAATCTATGAAATAATTTAGGATCTATTATGAGTTATGTTATATGTTAATATATGACATGATTTGTGATAACTAAAACCATTATAGTAAATGATAGTGGAAAAAAATCTCTTATTGGCCAATAATATCCCCATTTTTTTATCATCACAAATCGTGGAATTGTTAACAGAAAAGTTTAAAATGTGAATTGGTAGTCATATTCAAATAACACTGAAAACCCAAAATTATAGTCACTCAGCCCTATCAAAAAATAATCAATCCATACTACTTCTGAGGGAAAAGGGGTTCCTTCCCCTTATTAGATAGATCAATGGTATTTTCAGTAGGTGTTGGTGGAGAAACTGGAGCATATGAAGGGGTCTTAAGTAGAGGTAAAGAAATTATTACAGGAACAGTTTGGGCTAGGCATGGTTTGGGCTAGGATAAACCTCGAGGTTAAGATTTTTCTATGATAATAGTTTGGATCTCGGTCAAGGCCTGAGAAAATAATATTGTAGAGGCAGTCATTGGTGGGGTAGAGTGCATAGAAGCAGCAGATGGAACAATAATGAATTATCTTTGAACATGAATACAAATCATTAATAATTTGATGAAATCCTCAATAACAACACCACTATATTTCAGTTCATTCCAAAAGTCATCCTTATTCGAAATAAATTTATCCAATATAGGAGTGAAATCCTTTAATTTCTTGACTTGTTCATTGAATGATTTTGTAACTAGGGGTAATGTTAAATTTTATACCAAACACATAAAATTACTTGTCAACTAGAGCTTGGAGTAAATCTTAGAGAAATATGATGTTATCCTCTGTAAGATCTTACTGAGTAGTAGATTCTTTCATGGTATAAAATCTATCCATATCATGAAAATTATCACTATTCATCTAAATCTATTCTAGGATTCCCAATCCAGAGGTACCAAACAAATTTCCAAACACTAATTTTTCAATAAATTTGATTTCCCTAGTATCTAGAGTATAAGAGGTCTAACCAGATATGGATGGAATTATATTAAGATTTGAGGTTGAATCAGATTGCACAACATCCTTTATCTATATTGTTAGTTTGGAAATTTTAGTAACATTAATATGAGAAATATGATCATCAAGTACATTAATGACACTCTCCATTTTAGTTCTGTATTTAGTGATAAAAGAAATGATTCCAATAGTAAACTTATTCATCTCATTCCCAAGCATAGTGTTTCTATTCCACAATGTTTTTGGCAATTGTATTCAAATTTGGATAAACATATATTATCACCATCCCAGATATTAAACTAGCATCAGCTTGATAGGCACATGCAGATTTGGGAGTAGAACTATATGTTTCAGTTTTCCATACACATTCGATCATAGAATAGATTACTCTCATGTTATCAGTCTTCTCAATGTTTTCTCTTCTCTCTTCATAAATATCATTTCTCATATGAGATTGTACTTAATGTATCCATGTCTTCCTAAGTGATATAGTCATTAGAAATGGTTTCATCCATTGGGTCCTTTTCATTATGTACAGACACATCATCTTATATATCTTCATAATCTAATCCCAGTGCCACATACCATGGATTCCTCACCCATTTAGCCATTATATCATCATCCGGATAAGTGAGGGTATCATTCCATACTCTTCCAATTGTATTCTCTTATTCAACTTTACTTTCTGTTTCTTTATGCTCCTCCTCAATATTAGATTTCCAAAATATTTTCTTATCATTATCATGAGGTCTTCTTCATTCATAAGCCAAATGAGGTATAAGAATTTTTTGACCTGCTACATCAACAACAACTTCATCATTTTCTGTCACTTATACAAAAACTTCTGAATGGTCCTTCAACCAATCTTGATCCACAACTTCAATCATTTCAACATCATCACTTTCATCATCATTATGATTTTCATTGTCACATACATTACTTTATTCATCATCAATTTTAGAGAAATGTTCTTCATTTTTATTTTTATCCCAATATTCTTCATATTCATCCTCATCGCTACCATTGCCACTTTCCAAATTGTCACAATATTCATATTCTTCATCAGAACCACATGATCTTCCTACATATTCCAAACTTCTAGATACTTTTGTCTCATTATCCCCATTATTTTCAAGAGTAGGAACATCAAAGGGTAAGGTAAGTGGAGGAATATGCGGTCAAAATGAAAACCCGTTGAGAGGTCCAGTTGTGTGAGGATCACTCATATCATCGATATGTGATCATATATCTCTAACTTGACTAACATGCTCCTCTTCTTCATTTCAAGAGTAAACAACATCCTCATTTTGACATAGACAAGGATCAGCCATAATCTTAGGTCTATTTGGATGATTCACTGGATTGAACTTTTCCAAGATCTTATATTTATATAAAACTAATTCTCAATTCCTTGGGTTATATTTTATTTTTATCAATTTAAAAATCTCTTTAATAACGAAGATACCAATGCATTATGAAACAACTTCTTCACCTTTATCAACACTACAATTTTTCATTCAGCATAAATGAGATCTTCCATGGATAGAATAGGGAATTAGTTTTGTAGGAAGGTTTCACAATCTCATTCATGTGCACATCAAGGTATCTACATAAATTTACATTGATACCTTTTATCATTAGATAAACTATGTAGACATCATGATATTTAATAGAAAAAATCAACATTCATGGGATATATTTGTTGCCAGATAATTTTAAACAAGATTCTATATTGTCCGCATTACACTGTAGCAATGGGTCTTCAGTGCTCAACCATATTATTAAGATTATTTAATGCTATATCAAAGAAACAATATCACACTCATGTAGATATGTCCCTTGATAATAATCAAAAACTCCCCATGATGTACTTTAATACATCAATACCAATGTCTTGAAGATAAATATATTATATTCTATATTAATATGAATTTAATCTAGGTGACATCACTTCCTTCCAGAAGAAAATACATATTCATGTAAAAAAATGAACTATATTCTGGTAAAAGTGGGATTCATTATTTGGGGACCACTCAAGAAAAACATGATCATGTAGTGCCTTGAGGAGTAAAGACTTTCATTTTATATTACATTCCCTTATAACTTCTTTTTCTGGAGTTATGACAGATTTTCTAGAGCATGATTTATGGGTTCTGAATATTTGCCTGATTAATATTTTAGTTTCATAAGAAGCACGAGACTCACAATCATAAGTGTTCACTTCACATGATAAATTACAATCCATTATATCTGAATGTTAAAAAGTGAGAGGCCGAGGGTAAAGAGAGAGAAACAACAGAGTGATTGTAAAGGTAAAGGAGTTTAGTGGATCAATTCAAATTTATATAATTTTGGGATTTTTATATTACACAATCATGAAATCATGAACCTAGTTCAACAAAATTAATGAAATAATGTCATTTTGGTAAAAACATAAAATTTATAAGAATAGTGATTCATCATTTTCAGAATGAATGATTTCTCATAATAAAAAAGGTGTCGGCATGATATAGCATCGGTTTCGACATGGCATCGTGTCAGTGTCAGTATGAAACCTATGTTGGCAAGACAGAGCATCGGTGTTGGCAGGACAATTATGTCAGCATGACATAACGTCAATGTTGATATGACAACATCACATAAAAATATCAATGGAAAATAACACAAATGTCTTATATATTGATCATCCCTAACTCATGTTTGATGTAATTCATTATTTTAGAGTTCAATGGATTAGTGAATATGTCAGCAAGATGATATTTAGTGCTAATAAATTATAAAGTGATATCACCCTTTTGACAATGATATCTCAAAAAGGGATGTCTTACATGAATATATTTTGTTCTATAAAGAGTACATGGGTTAATAGAAATGTTAATAGAACTTTTATGTCACATTAAATAGGTACATGCCTAAACTGATATCCATAGTCTACCAGAGTGTGTTTCATCTACAAAATCTGAGCACAACAGCTACCCGAATCTATGAATTCATCTTCAAAAGTATATAAAGAGATATTATTTTGTTTCTTACTACACCAGGAATCCAAATACTTTCCCAAATAGTGACATGTTCTAGAGGTGCTCTCTCTATCTATTTTCATCCTCCATATTCAGCATCATAATAACTCACTATGTCAAATGATTTTCCATTGGAATAAAACAAACCAAATTTTATAGTATGAATGAGGTATTTGAAATTTATTTTAGCATCAATTATGTGAGATTATCTGGTATTGTCTTGAGAAATGGTTCATATACACACATTAAACATTATATCTGGCCTATTGGAAGTCAAATAGAGAAAAATCCCTTTTCTTCCTCTATAAGTGGTTTGATCAAAATATTTACCATATTCATTAGGATCCAACATGGATGTAGTTCTCATTAGAGTGTCAATACTTTTAATAATGTGAAATCCATTCCTTTTTATAATGTATTTTGTGTATTTACTTTGATTTAAAGTGTTACCTTCTTTATTTTGAAAATTTGAATTCTGAGAAAGAATTTGTGTTCACCCATTAAACTCATTTCAAAATTACATGGCATTATTTTAAAAAAATAAATACATAAATAATTTCTTGATTATCCAAAAATATTATCATCTAAAGAAATTTGAACTACTAAAACATCATTATAATTTCGTTTTATAAAAATTGTAGGATTTTATATTCATTTTGAAAAAAAAAATTGTAATGAGAAAAGTAATTAATTATTCATAACAAGATCTTTTATATTGTTTTAAGCAATATAAATTTTTTTGAATTTTATAACATTATTTTTAAAATGAATGTTTCTAGAACCTGGTTGTTGTTCAAAAAAAACATTCACATCTATATACTCATTTAGGAATGCACTTTGAACATCCATTTGTAATGTTCGAAATTATGATGGGAAGAGAAACCAATTTGAATTCTAATGGAACTATGTCTATCAACAGGTGTAATATTATCTTTATAGTTACATTATTCTTCTTAAATATAACCTTGGATAACCAATCTCGCTTATTTATAACAATATTACTAGATTCATATACTTTTTTCCTAAACACCCACTGAGTTCCTATGGTCAGGGTGTCTTTTTGTCTATCCAAATGTTTCCAAACATTATTTATTTCAAATATATTACATTATTATTTTATATCCATCCCCAAAAATTCATATTTATTTTCATAATTTATATTTCGAGGTTCAATATATGAAAAAAGGATTCATGTTTATCATAGTTTTAAGTAGTTTTCGTAGTTTTTTTCACTTTATCTAAGTCTCTAACAATAGCATCTAATGGATGGTTTATGAGGGTTCTTATTTTTCTAGAAAAAAGTGGGGCTATTAATTTCTTGTTCATTTACATGTTCAATTTCATTATTTCTAGAGTATGAATATTTTCAATAATTTTTTTATTTGAGAGATTCCTTTACAAGAAGATTAGATGTTATAGTATTTCTATGTAGATTTGAAATATCATATTCAAGGTTGTCTTGGGGGTCATAGGTTCATATAGTTCTTTTACATGAAATTTTATATGCACAGATTCTTCTATAGACTAGGTTATTTTATAAAAGACTATATAGGCTTTACTAGAAGTTCATTATCCATGGATGATTCCTTCATTAATCCTATATAATAATTTTCTAGATTTTCCTTTTTATTAAGAATATAGACTTTGAATAAAAAAAATGAAGAAACTAGATTTGGGATCTCTATTGTTCCACAGCTTAGAAATATTTATTGAGGATCAGATTAGTTAATACTCTTATAATTATATGGAGAAATGTATTCAAATAATCATACCAAAAGTAAACTGGTTGATTATATTCATTAAGCACTGTTTAGGCTATATCTTGTATGGTTTTGTTTCTTCTTTCCCCAACTCCATTTTGTTGATGTGTCTAAGGGGAAGAGATGTCATGATTATAGAAATTTTTTGAGAAAAAAATTGATTGTATTAATTTTAAAACTGATGTCTATAATAACATCTTTAGCATTTTATTCTATATCTACATATATTTTACATTGTTTTAGAATACATGGTGAAGTTATTACATTATTCTTGTTTTTGAGCTATGATATGAAGTCCATGTATACATTGAATAGTCATATACAAGAACAGAGACATATTGATCCCGATTTAATCTATAAACTCAAGAGGTTCCAAAAAAGTACATGTGAACCAACTCTAAAGGTTGAGAAGTTGAAAATTCATTCTCTGATTTGAAAGATATATTGTGTTATTTACCCTTTTGACAAAGATCACATACTTTTTCATTTGAAAACCCATGTTTTGGTAGATCATTCACTATTCCATTTATAATATTCTTTCTAAGAGAGTATAAAGTACAGTTTCTTTTCTTCTATTCCAAATCCAAGACTTCCTTTTAAATACACATAAGCTGGAGACATTTTGAGAGACTAAATAATCTATGTTCACGATATATACATTTTTATTCCTAATAGTAGAATACCAAAATCCATTTTTAGAGTTAAAAACATTTCACGCACAATTTCAAAATTTAACATGAAATTTATAATCACATAATTGCGAAAATATTGAGAATATATATTTCAATTCATCATCAAAAAGTACTTTAGAAATTAAAAGTGAGTTAGAGTTACCATTCTGTAATAAGCCAATTATTTTTCCTTCAGAATTGTCACTAAATGTGAAATATCCACCATCAATCTTGATTAGGTTCTTGATACATGAATAGTCTCATGTCATATGTCATGAACAACCGATTTCCATCAACTAATGACTCCTTCAATATATCTTCAAAAAACATTCCTAGAGAGTAATCAAACAATAAAAGATTTTGGAAACCATACAAGTTTGGGTCCAGTGACATTAATTACAAATGATTTAGGTTCCCACATTTAATTCATGGGTTTACTATAATAGTTTTATAACTAATTTAAATAATATACATCATTTGGTCGAAACCACTTAGATTTAGTAAAAATAATATTTATAATTGGAACTAATGATACTATATTGATATCTAGGTAGAAAAAATGATTTTCCAAATTTAGTTACAAAATGTGTTTTAGATAGGTTTCCCTATCTAGGATGGTATCTAATACAAGATGTGTACTTAAGATCTATCTATTTTCCAAGAACTTGAGTAAGAGTATTTTTCTCTTTGTAAACAATTCTAGAGATTTTTTCAATTTCCTATTTGACTTTTTAAATTCCTTTTTTTCTTTAACTAGTCGATCATTCCTATCATTTTATGTAGTAAACTTAGACATAATATTTATAGTGAGATAATGTTGTTTCTTTATTGATTTATATTTATCATTAAATTAGTTTAATATCTCCTCCATCATGTTACAATGTTCAAATAGTTCAATAATTTTCATATTTTTAGGATCAATTTGATTTTCATAATAGTAATTGTATTTTGTAGGCGAATCTAAGGTTTCATCAGATGTGTTCTTCATAAAACCCATATTATCCATGTAATAAATATCCTCATTAGATAATGATGATTCACTATATCTATCTTCAGGGGCACTCATGGTGGCCTTTATAGATTTCTTATACTTATAGTATTTTTTTCATACTTCGTTTTGTATTTTAGTTTTGGACAGTCAGAATTGAAATGTCCACTCCTCTTACATAAAATGCACATAATATCCTTTGATTTGTCAATTTTTCTAGTCCTTTTTTAGTTTCCCTTGTTGCCATGTCTTCTTTTAAAATTGGGTTTCCTAACAAAAATCATTTTTATTGAGTTTCAGGAATCTTCGGGCCAGTTGATCCATCTATCCATCATTATCTGATGTAGATTCCTCATCACTAGATATTTTAAAACAGTCTAGAACATTCTATTTCTCCTTATTCTTAGTTATATTATTCTCGAAGGCTATTGATTTTCTCTGAGATCCTTCATCTTATTCCTTGTTGACATTCAGTACTTCTTTCTACATCATCAGTTTTCAAAAGTGTTATTAGATAGGTTGTTTTCTAATGGCAGATGATTCTCTAATAGAGAAAGATGTACCTCTCCATCTATCAGGTAAGCATCTAAGAATCCTCATAATTTTTTCTTTGGCTATAACATGTCTTCCGTGAGAGATCATAATGTTTAAAATTTCATTAAAACTGATATACATGTCAAAAATAGGCTCATCAGGCCTCATTTTATAGTGGTGATATTTAATTTTATATGTGTTAAGTCTTATTTCCTTATAACTAGTTATTCTTTCATGTGAAACAGACAATGTATCCCAAATTTCAGGGGCAGTTTTACATGACAAAATTATGGTAAACTCTTCATCTCCAAAATAATAGTATAAGAATTTCATGGATTTTACATACTTATTATAAGAAGCCTTAGTTAGGACATCAAAATTAGTATTAGTAGTAGCAGAAATATTATATTCATCTATAATTGAAGGCCAAATTTCATAACCTATACTTCGTAAGTGAATTTTCATTATAATTTTCCGTTGTTCATAATGTTTTACATTAAAGAATGGAGGTCTGTTGGTTGCATCACTTTCAAGATTATTTTCCATAACATAATTTTAGAAAATAATTTCACATAGATAATAATTTAGTATCAACAAAAAAAATTATCTTTAAAAAAAACTACAATCAATGTTGAAAAGGATTGAAAAGTCATTGAAAACTAAAAATTCCAAATTATTTAATATAAAATGTTTGTGAGAGTAGAGTACTCAAGTGGGAGTAAAAAAGGTGTAATAAGATATGAGTTGAATGAAATCGTGTATAATTTAGTTTGATAGAGGAGACAGTTTGTGACTTACAGACAAATACACACTGATTAAAAGTATGTAAAAATGCACACAGGAGAACAAATGAATATGTGAAAGGATTTAACAGGATCATTGTGTCTTGAGATACTACTCTATACTCTTCATGTGTAGCTAAGTTGGGTCTTGATTCCTCTTCTGGATGTTTAAAAACAAAGAGAGTGTTGTATTTTGGATTCTAGGTATAAGTATGGTTTTTAGGTATATTCTTCTCTTTCATTGATACATAGAAGATGCTTGAAATTAGATGTACAAATAGATTGATATTTCTTTGTGTGTTCATCCATTTTTCTATGAGTTCATAGTGGGTTCATGAGAGTCATAGATGTTCTTCTGTATGTCTCACACCCAGGCACACCACACTTCATATAAGGCCCCAGCCTTAAACCTTACTTAATCTTGAGTTATTACAAGATTACACATTGAGGATCTTTTCAGGTTTAGATTTTTAGAGAATTAGATCATGAAACGTGCATTACATTCCACATTTAAACAAAGTGTTTACATAAAAGACAGTATTCATTCTTCCCATCAACGGAAACATATTTAAAATATAACACGGATTCTTTCTTGAAACATCCTTGACACTATCATCACATCATATACCTTTCCCTTGACCTGTGAAAAACATTTCAAAAACTTGGGATGAGCATAAAAATCTCAGTAAGGGTTATAAAAATATGGAAAGGAAACATGAGTTCATATATACATAAGAATGAAATCATACTTTACCCATAAAACAAAGGCACTTTAACATACCTCATCAAACCATGAATAAATCATAGAAATCATAAGACATAAAGGTAACTTGAGGCATTGATAACAATCTTACGTAGGGAGTAACCCTCTTGGTTACGTTTGGAATACCCATCACAGTATATTCCCTAAATCTCTTCGGAGAAACCTTAACGTTTCACTCCTTCGCGTTACCCAATGCATTGGAGAGCTATATCGGGCTCACCCGCCCTTAGTTTATCACGGAACCACCCGTTCTTCATAACAATGCCCAAGAACCATAACATAATCGTATCACATAAACATGAATAAAGGAAACATAACATTTCCACATTTCAATCACAATATAACATTTTTGGATATTGAAATAATGAATCCATTCAAAAAGAAACCATTTCCAATACCATTTAAAACATTTAATAAAGTGAATTTTGAATCAAAGTGTCCCATACCACCTTGAAGATTTTAACATTTTAAACCATTAATATCCATATAAATAAATCCTTAAAACCATTTTTAAAACATGGATATTAATAAGAACAAATCATTAAAACATTTGAAGCGATATTTTGGTCAAAAGGGTTTTTACCAAAATTAGAGACACTTGAATACAATAATTGAGGAATAACATTTAATAAGAACTTTATAATATCATGAGAATAAATGGATTCATGATATAATATTCAAAAGGACAGTATATACACCATATAATAGTGAATTAGTGCATAACAACAATGAAGTCTCAATAAGGATATAAAATGTGATGAAATCCCTTATAAAGAAGGTATCCTTAAATTAAGGATAAATCAATATCAAAATTATGTGTGAAAAATATAAATACACCCAATATAATTGGATATTAAGTGTAAAACAATAAAAGGTCATTCACACATATTCAAAGGATGACATATTCAATAACTACATGTTGAACCCAAAGAAATCGAAATTGGGTTAAGAAGTTCCCTTGACAGCCTAACGGCGTCACATCAAAATGAGTTGATGAGAGATAAAAAGAGTATCTCATCACTTGGACACAAAATTTACATCATTAAGGATATATGAAAACATATCCCAACATAACAATATGTAAATTAAAAGACCCAATAAAAGAAGTCTTTTAAAAAGAGGAGCGTAAAAGGTTCCCTTACCGACTTGGGTATCTTTCAAAACATACACCCCATGAAAGAAAGGCAATAAATCATTGATGTAAATACTCATAAACGAAAGTATATTACACAAAGAGTAGAATAATGGGCAGTACATACACCACTCAAAGGAAATTGTGGCAAATGTAGCATAAATCTCACGGGGATAAAAGTGAGATGAAAAATCCCTTACGAAAACTCGGAGGCCTAACGGCGCCACATAAAACTTCCAAAAGGATTGATGAGAGAGAATAGGGTATCTCATCACATGAACATAAAAATTACAGTAGGAGTAATATAAAATAACATCCCAGTCATAAAAAAGATGATCTTAAAAGAAATTACATAAAAGAGTGTACTTAAAAAGAAAGAGAGTTGTAGGATCCCTTACCTCGGGTCCGACTTGACTCGATCGTTCTTTAATCTCCTGAATAATAAACTTGAGTTAATTTCTAATTCCTTAAGAACCCTTTTTCAAGTTCATTATTACTTTTATACCACTTATTACCATGTCACAAACATTATGTAATCATTTAAGTTAATAATATTTGTTTTACCGATATTTGGTTCTTAAGTCGAAAGTGGTCTTCTTACAATTACATGTTGTTCGTGTGGACAAATGTTTATTATATCCAGAATTGTATTAATTATGTAGATATCATATATGTCATATATATCCAGTACATTCATGCATTTATAACATTACATAATCATTTAGAGGTAAGAAATGAAATGCACCGTTCATGGAGACGGTAAGCCGTACGTACGCATGAACGCTACTTTCATTTCTATTTCGTATTTTATAGAATGGAATAATAATTATATAAAGGTATATTATAATTTCAGTATAATATCATATACAATATCATATTTCCATCCTTTATACATCCCACATATGGTATTTAACGAATCAAATCACTTTGAGGGGGCGGTAGTCCGCACTTCCTTAAATGAAGATATCGCGTATACCCATAATGGAAGCCATAAAGGTAAGACAAAAATGAAAAATACAGAAGCATAAATAAACCATAAACATATTATATATCATATATAAAAATAGTGACATCATAATTTCCACCTTTGAAGGTGTTAAATGAGTATTGAACAATCATCGTTTCGGGAGGCAGAATTTCACCATCCACGGAAACCGTATGTTCTTTAACCATTTGATGTAGTTTTGTGAGAGTGTAGCTCGAATAAATCTTATAACAACATCCTAGTATATTGAAGATACTGTTGTTTTTACAAAATAAGAAAATAAAAAGAGTTTAGGGGGTTGGAGAAGCAAAATAAAACAAATGAACATGAGAGAATGAATTACCTTTAAAAGTGTAACTCCTTTTGATTTGAGCCAAAAGGCTTCCTTTGAAAGGATTCTTCCCAAAGGGAATCCTCTAGGATGAGGAGAGGGATGTGGAGAGAGTAAATGGTCAGGGGTTGGCCGAGCCAAAGGCTTAACGAGTGTGTGAAATGAGGTAGAGGTGGGGGCCTTTTATAAGAGGAGAGGAGGGGTACTTTTGGAAAGTAAAGAAATATTACTTTATTTGAAAATGTGTTTCGGTTTTAAAAGGTCCCACATTAATATAATTCGTGGATAAGGGGATAATTCTTCGAAATCCACTCATCCAATTGGTTTTGGACATGTGTAGGGTGTAGATTTTTCATTATCTTTCCATTTTAATTAAATCATCAAATAATGATGTCATCGCTGCATCATTATTATGTCATAAATAATTTAATTTCTATAATGTATAAAAATTATAAAAAAAATACTATGATATAGGAAATCGTTTTAGCTTTCCAATTATTATTTATAATCAAAATTTGGACTTGTATAACCCCACTTAAAAATTGTTTTCGTAAAACATATTATGTTTGTGTCATTTTCACTTTAACATTAAATAAAAATATATTAATGTCATTTTCCAACTAAAGTGGCTCCATGGGGTCCCCAAGTTGGCCCATGGCTTTTCTTGGTCGTCCATGACTCACCCAATTGGTGTAGGTCATGTGTCATGGTGTTTTCACATTCTAATAATATCATTTTTAACTTAAACTACACTAATTACCACTAATCGCGATTAAAAACTTAATATGTTACTATTCACCAAAAAATTATTTTAATCTCATTGAACCACATTTTACTTCTTAACGAAAACCATGTATGTCGGATTTTTGAAAATCAAAACACAATTATGGCAAAATTTCATTTAAATGAAAAATCGGTTTTTATAAGTACCACTTAGTGGTTTCACTATTCATCAAAAATTGAAGTTTTTCAGAAAATTACCAAAAATTCACCCTAAGCTATATTTGATATTCCGAATTCAAAAATGATATCCTATTTACAAAATTCAAAACATATTAGTCACATTAATTAATTTAATAATTACTTCCTGCTGTCAGAGCAAATAGCGTGTTTTTATAAAACAATAAGTATCAAAAGATTGACACTAGTTTAAGTCTGATTTCAAATTGAAATTAATTCCAACGACCACTATTGGATTTAATGGTAAAAATATTTTCTAATTTCACTTTAAAACTAATTCAAAATATTATCTAATCATATAAATAAATTATATTAAAAAGAGGTTTTGAATTAAAACACAACATTCTACACTATTCATTAAAAAAAATGAACTTTATCGGAAAAATACCAAAAAATTACACAAAGTAAAATTTGATGTCCCGATTCTTAATAAGAGTTTTATTTGGTCCAAAAGAATGTATAAGAGTGATCAAAACTATATTTAATGACAGTTCTCCATTAAAAGGTGATAAGTGAACCTTTAGTGAAAACAAGGGCATATACACCTAAAATTTAATTCTTTCCGTATTTTAAGCCTTTAGCTTTTATTGGATAAATGTAAAAACATTAAAAAATATATATAATAATATTGTAGTTATTTCTATCCATTCCCGCCAATACAACGTCTACATGTTAACTACCATTTGAAATAATATTATTTTATTATTAGAGTGCAACGTAAGATTCCCAAGAAACTCGTTGTTGCGTGTTGGGTACGCCATCGAGCGTAGTGTCCCCTTTAAAGTCATATTAATATTTTATTCACAAATATGGATAAATATGAAAATGTCATATTCTTTATTTACCTGGGGTGTTACATCTTTCCCCCCCTTTTTGGGAATTGCGTCCTCGCAATTTTAAAATTGAGCTTGGAAACATTCTTGAAAGTCCCACATCGGAACAAGAGTCGGTAAAACAATCACTTTAAAATAAAGGAAGATAAGTACAGAGGTCACCCGAGTTAACCCATACTAGGATTCCATGTAGGAAAACATGGACATGGAGGAGAAAACATAGGGTCATGTTCTGATGGAGAGTGATAGAAAACATGTTTAGGAGAAAGTTAACCACAAGAAAATCACAAACTTGTGATGGGTTAAACGGTATTCGATTCCCCAGTAGGAAAAGTTAATAGACAACATTTTTGTTTTAAGTTACTTTTTATTGAGGAATTTATTCATAAGGAAACATAATCACTTATCATGTTGACTCTCAACTTTTACTAGATTCCTTAATCAAACTCATATTTTTTTCCAAAAGACGAGTATTTAGGGAGACTTGTTCACATTAAGAGTACTATAATCAACTTCTAGAGAATCACCTAATCCACCAAATAGAACTATATACTTCCCATGTCTTTAGACTTTAACCAAAACCAAAACCAAAAAGGCTAGAACAAGATCAGATAATCCAGAAAAGGATAACCCCTTATAAAAAGAAAATCTATTCTTAATCTCCAAAATTTGCCCAACAAAACCCAAAGTTCAACGAGGACCATCCGATAAACAATTTGTCCATAAAATTCTTCAAAGTAAACCTAATATAATATTGAAACCCAAATATTTGAAGGATTTAGTCACATAGTCTTCCATGTTAAATCGTAACATTTATCTCCAAACCACATTAGTTGCTCCTAAAGTCTCGTATTGAAAAGTAATTGACCTAATCACATATCCTCCATGATAGGTTAATCATTTTTATAAATAACCCAAAATCAACTTACTCTTAATTCATAAAATCATATAACTAGAATGAATCAGTCAAACTAACCAGGGACTTCACGTAGTCCAGTGGTAGGCGATAAATATCAGTCGCACTTTGGTTGTGGGTTCGATTCTCGCAGCTTTGTCCGACGCGACGGGTTGTCACACGGTCTGCGTGTTGTCCTTTTTTCAAAACTATATAAATCTCAAAACATTCCCCAAAACGAGATAAAATCTTAAAAAATATTAATAACATATTTTAACCTCAATTTTATCTCATGCCCTTCATTTTCCATCATATCATATAATAACCCATAATTACCTCAATAGTAAGGATCATATAAACCCTAATGGTTACCTTAATAATTATTACCTAAATTTCCACATCGAGTTGGCCATCTCGTACATGATCCATTAGAGAACTCACCAAGGTTGAAGTGATTGATCATGACTCCTTGATAGTTGGTTTATAACAACTATGAGATTCCTCATTGAATCCCCCATCTCATCCAGTATCTTAATCAGAGAACCACCACAGTTTCCTTCAAACCCATTGTCACTTCGGTGCCTGCTAGATCCATCTATTTACTAAAACCAAAAAGTTCAGTGTGAGTATATCAACAAAACCATAATGTACTAATGAGGAAGGAAAACACTAAGATGTACTTACTCATTCACTTTATCTAAAATTAGGACTCTTTCTGAAATCCTAACCATTATGGTAATGTCACTTATGCTTAATGAATACCCTAACCTCTAAAGTTATCTAAACCGACCTTTGATACCAACTATAAGGCCCCAGCCTTAAACCTTACTTAATCTAGAGTTATTACAAGATTACACATAGAGGATCTTTTCAGGTTTAGAGTTTTAGAGAATTAGATCATGAAACTTGCATTACATTCCACATTTAAACAAAGTGGTTACATAAAAGACAGTATTCATTCTTCCCATCAACGGAAACATATTTAAAATATAACACGGATTCTTTCTTGAAACATCCTTGACACTATCATCACATCATATACCTTTCCCTTGACCTGTGAAAAACATTTCAAAAACTTGGGATGAGCATAAAAATCTCAGTAAGGGTTATAAAAATATGGAAGGGAAACATGAGTTCATATATACATAAGAATGAAATCATACTTTACCCATAAAATAAAGGCACTTTAACATACCTCATCAAACCATGAATAAATCATAGAAATCATAAGACATAAAGGTAACTTGAGGCATTCATAACATTCTTACGTAGGGAGTAACCCTCTTGGTTATGTTTGGAATACCCATCACTGTATATTCCCTAAATCTCTTCGGAGCAACCTTAACGTTTCACTCCTTCGCGTTACCCAATGCATTGGAGAGCTATATCGGGCTCACCCGCCCTTAGTTTATCACGGAACCACCCGTTCTTCATAACAATGCCCAAGAACCATAACATAATCATATCACATAAACATGAATAAAGGAAACTTAACATTTCCACATTTCAATCACAATATAACATTTTTGGATATTGAAATAATGAATCCATTCAAAAAGAAACCATTTCCAAAACCGTTTAAAACATTTAATAAAGTGAATTTTGAATCAATGTGTCCCATACCACCTTGAAGCTTTTAACATTTTAAACCATTAATATCCATATAAATAAATCCTTAAAACCATTTTTAAAACATGGATATTAATAAGAACAAATCATTAAAACATTTGAAGCGATATTTTGGTCAAAAGGGTTTTTACCAAAATTAGAGACACTTGAATACAATAATTGAGGAATAACATTTAATAAGAACTTTATAATATCATGAGAATAAATGGATTCATGATATAATATTCCAAAGGACAGTATATACACCATATAAGAGTGAATTGGTGCATAACAACAATGAAGTCTCAATAAGGATGTAAAATGTGATGAAATCCCTTATAAAGAAGGTATCCTTAAATTAAGGATAAATCAATATAAAAATTATGTGTGAAAAATATAAATACACCCAATATAATTGGATATTAAGTGTAAAACAATAAAATGTCATTCACACATATTCAAAGGATGACATATTCAATAACTACATGTTGAACCCAAAGAAATCGAAATTGGGTTAAGAAGTTCCCTTGACAGCCTAACGACGTCACATCAAAATGAGTTGATGAGAGATAAAAAGAGTATCTCATAACATGGACACAAAATTTACATCATTAAGGATATATGAGAACATATCCCAACATAAAAATATGTAAATTAAAAGACCCAATAAAAGAAGTCTTTTAAAAAGAGGAGGGTAAAAGGTTCCCTTACCGACTTGGGTATCTTTCAAAACATACACCCCATGAAAGAAAGGCAATAAATCATTGATGTAAATACTCATAAACGAAAGTATATTACACAAAGAGTAGAATAATGGGCAGTACATACACCACTCAAAGGAAATTGTGGCAAATGTAGCATAAATCTCACGGGGATAAAAGTGAGATGAAAAATCCCTTACGAAAACTCGGCAGCCTAACGGCGCCACATAAAACTTCCAAAAGGATTGATGAGAGAGAATAGGGTATCTCATCACATGAACATAAAAATTACAGTAGGAGTAATATAAAATAACATCCCAATCATAAGAAAGATGAGCTTAAAATAAATTACATAAAAGAGTGTACTTAAAAAGAAAGAGAGTTGTAGGATCCCTTACCTCGGGTCCGACTTGACTCGATCGTTCTTTAATCTCCTGAATAATAAACTTGAGTTAATTTCTAATTCCTTAAGAACCCTTTTTCAAGTTCATTATTACTTTTATACCACTTATTACCATGTCACAAACATTATGTAATCATTTAAGTTAATAATATTTGTTTTGCCGATATTTGGTTCTTAAGTCGAAAGTGGTCTTCTTACAATTACATGTTGTTCGTGTGGACAAATGTTTATTATATCCAGAATTGTATTCATTATGTAGATATCATATATGTCATATATATCCAGTACATGCATGCATTTATAACATTACATAATCATTTAGAGGTAAGAAATGAAATGCACCGTTCATGGAGACGGTAAGCCGTACGTACGCATGAACGCTACTTTCATTTCTATTTCGTATTTTATAGAATGGAATAATAATTATATAAAGTTATATTATAATTTCAGTATAATATCATATATAATATCATATTTCCATCCTTTATACATCCCACATATGGTATTTAACGAATCAAATCACTTTGAGGGGGCGGTAGTCCGCACTTCCTTAAATGAAGATATCGCGTATACCCATAATGGAATCCATAAAGGTAAGACAAAAATGAAAAATACAGAAGCATAAATAAAACCTAAACATATTATATATCATATATAAAAATAGTGACATCATAATGGCCACCTTTGAATGTGTTAAATGAGTATTGAACAATCATCGTTTCGGGAGGCAGAATTTCAACATCCACGGAAACCGTATGTTCTTCAACCATTTGATGTAGTTGTGTGAGAGTGTAGCTCGAATAAATCTTATAACAACATCCTAGTATATTGAATATACTGGTGTTGTTACAAAATAAGAAAATAAAAAGAGTTTTGGGGGTTGGAGAAGCAAAATAAAACAAATGAACATGAGAGAATGAATTACCTTTAAAAGTGTAACTCCTTTTGATTTGAGCCAAAAGGCTTCCTTTGAAATAATTCTTCCCAAAGGGAATCCTCTAGGATGAGGAGAGGGATGTGGAGAGAGTAAATGGTCAGGGTTTGTCCGAGCCAAAGGCTTAAAGAGTGTGTGAAATGAGGTAGAGGTGGGGGCCTTTTATAAGAGGAGAGGAGAGGCACTTTTGGAAAGTAAAAAAATATTACTTTATTTGAAAATGTGTTTCGGTTTTAAAAGGTCCCACATTGATAGAATTCGTGGATAAGGTGATAATGCTTCGAAATACACTCATCCAATTGGTTTTGGACATGTGTAGGTTGTAGATATTTCATTATCTTTCCATTTTAATTAAATCATCAAATAATGATGTCATCGCTGCATCATTATTATGTCATAAATAATTTAATTTATTTAATGTATAGAAATTATAGAAAAAATACTATGATATAGGAACTATTTTTAGATTTCCAATTATTATTTATAATCAAAATTTGGACTTTTATAACCCCACTTAAAAATTGTTTTCATAAAACATATTATGTTTGTGTCATTTTAACTTTAACATTAAATAAAAATATATTAATGTCATTTTCCAACTAAAGTGGCTCCATGGGGTCCCCAAGTTGGCCCATGGCTTGTCTTGGTCGGCCATGACTCACCCAATAGTTGTAGGACATGTGTCATGGTGTTTTCACATTCTTATAATATCATTTTTACCTTAAACTACACTAATTACCACTAATCGCGATTAAAAACTTAATAAGTTACTATTCACCAAAAAATTATTTTAATCTCATTGAACCACATTTTACTTCTTAACGACAACCATGTATTTCGGATTTTTGAAAATCAAAACACAATTATGGAAAAATTTCATTTAAATGAAAAATCAGTTTTTATAAGTACCACTTAGTGGTTTCACTATTCATCAAAAATTGAAGTTTTTCAGAAAAGTACCAAAAATTCACCCTAAGCTATATTTGATATTCCGAATTCAAAAATGATGTCCTATTTACAAAATTCAAAACATATTAGTCACATTAATTAATTTAATAATTAATTCCCGTTGTCAGAGCAAATAGCGTGTTTTTATAAAACAATAAGTATCAAAAGATTGACACTAGTTTAAGTCTGATTTCAAAGTGAAATTAATTCCAACGACCACTATTGGATTTAATGGTAAAAATATTTTCTAATTTCACTTTAAAACTAATTCAAAATATTATCTAATCATATAAATAAATTATATTAAAAATAGGTTTTGAATTAAAACACAACATTCTACACTATTCATTAAAAAAATGAACTTTATCGGAAAAATACCAAAAAATTACACAAAGTAAAATTTGATGTCCCGATTCTTAGTAAGAGTTTTATTTGGTCCAAAAGAATGTATAAGAGTGATCAGAACTATATTTAATGATAGTTCTCCATTAAAAGGTGATAAGTGAACCTTTAGTGAAAACAAGGGCATATACACCTAAAATTTAATTCTTTCCGTATTTTAAGCCTTTAGCTTTTATTGGATAAATGTAAAAACATTAAAAAACATATATAATCATATTGTAGTTATTTCTATCCATTCCCGCCAATACAACGTCTACATGTTAACTACCATTTGAAATAATATTATTTTATTATTAGAGTGCAACGTAAGATTCCCAAGAAACTCGTTGTTGCGTGTTGGGTACGCCATCGAGCGTAGTGTCCACTTTAAAGTCATATTAATATTTTATTCACAAATATGGATAAATATGAAAATGTCATATTCTTTATTTACCTGGGGTGTTACACTTCACTTCTATTATAAATTTCTTATCTCTTAAAAATGCTTATTATTCATGGGGCCAAAAAAGACCATGTTATTTCTTGGTACATAGGTTCATCACATCTCATACAGTCTACTAAAAGTCTTATAATATATTATTAAATATGTTAGTGTCATTAAATGACTCAAATATGATTGTTATAAGTAATTTTAATAAATGAAAATTTAAATATTCTATCAGTGACTCATCTATTGGTGAGTCAGTCTATCAATGATTCGTCTATCTGCATCTCCTTCTTTATACGACTCATTACATTAATATATCATTCTATCGGTCTTTCCATACATCGGTGGATCATTACATCAGTGACTGGTTTTTACTATTGGTTAGTCCTTTTATCTGTAACATAATTCATTAGTAGGTATATTTTACTGATGGTAGGTCGATTGAATCTATACATCATTTCCATCAATAAGTCATATTCCTCAATTGGTCTTCTACATCGGTGAGTCATAATTAATGAGCCATTAGTTTGACCAAGACTCATTTCTTTTGTCAGTTTCATTGACTTAAACATAGATTATTTTAGATGTTCTGTCTGTCTTATTGTATATAAAGGTCAAAAGTGTTAATATACATAATAACACATATATAATCTTTTATAATATTTTCTAGACATAAAAAAACATAATTAGATATATAATTGAAATGATATGATATAAAAGATAAGATTTGATATAATTTTGGATCTTTCAAGAAGAATTTTATATGTTAATATATGAAATAATTTGTGACATTTTAAACCATTATAGTTAGAGATAGTTCGCAAAAATCTCTTGTGGGCCAATAAAATTATTTACAGTATTAGATGGATACATCAATTTCATAGATACATTATGTTGAACAATCTTTTATTTAGGGGATTTGGATACTAATTTAATTGGGACCAACACACGATAATTCGGTATAATATTTCACTTATATTTGGACTCTCCCATGCTATATTTATTTGGGTTAATTGGCATTTTATTTTTGAAAATTTTTTATGGTTTAAGGAATATGATTATAATGAATGATCTCAGTTAAGATTATTGTTTCATATTTCTAAAATAAGGTTCCATGATTTAGAAAACATAAGAATAATTTTTCTGGATTTTTTAATTTTATAATTTTATTATTGTTTCATAAAAAAATGTTTTTTGATTTTTGTTTGTTGATGGATGTTTGGGATTCAAGTAATTTCTAAATGTGATAGACAATGGAATGATATTAGCCATGAAAAACCAAATAAAATATGACCTGTAATTTGTAACATCGTGATTATAAATAATTGGTTATCTTAATCACTAAAAAATTACTTCTTATGAAAAAAATTAATGTTAGGGAGATATAAAGTGAGGAATAAATTGAGATTCACTAGTAATAATTAAATTAAAATAATTTGGAAGAGATCATCAATGGAGGAAAATAATTAGAATATAATATGGATCTCCCTTACATGAAATTATATGAGAAATTGAATTACCCCTACAAGATTGGGAAATCTATATGTTACCACATAAAAGGAATATACTCTTCTAAATAATGTTAATATTTATTTTTCACAACCTATATATAAGGAGGTTTGGGATCATGGACTTATCTTCCACTTCTTTGGAATTAGCCATCTGAAAGTATGTATCAAAACTGATCAAGAATGGTCCAATGTTACCTAGAATAAAGAAACCTCCTCACTTGACACTCTGGTTGAATGATAAATCATCATTTATATTAAATATATTCCATGGGGAAATCCACATTACCCATGTTCAATGAATCATATGGTCCCATTCTACTATATATCACTAACGTTTTGCTCCTCCATATACTGGTGACCATATTTTTATCCCTTGAGTATAGTTCACTCAATTATTCAGACGACGAAAAAATGTGATGTTTGAGGAAAATAATAGAACACTAATTTACTATATTTACCAACATTAATCTCCAATTGTATTCAAAAAATTGTATAAAAGGTTATTCATGGAAGCAAGACAAAATGTGCTCTCTTTTCTACCCCATGAAATCAGGAGATTAGAAATTAATTAATGTCATTAATTCATATAGAGAGACCCATCTTTTAACCAATGAGATTCAATGAAAAAAATTCCCAAATAGATCATGAGAAATAAATTCCATGTAGCTTTTAACACACATTTTATATTCCTAATGTTATAATTAAAATGATTAATTGGGAAATGATTTTATTGATACTGATAATGTAAATTTGAAATTATTTCTAACTGTGAAACTGATTTGGGATTCTATTACAGTGTTATTTATTAAATATTTTCTGAGGATTATTTTTTCTCTGATATGAAGAAATATAATCAATAAATTTTTATTTTATTTAATTATTAAGGATATAGTAAATTATTATATGAATATTGGTTTTTATTGAAGATAGATAAAAATTCAGATTAATAGAATAACTTTTAGATAATATATGATCTATATATTCAGGTGTTTGGTATGTGAAATATAGTGACACATTATGTTGTCTGTGGATTAAATTTGAACTTATTTTCTAAATGTTGAGATATTTATTAAAAAAAATTAATACATCAGTATTTTATGATTATTTGAGGATAGGTAGAGTATTGATATTTTTGTTATGAATTAAGGTGATATCTATGTATTTTTATTAATATATTTGAGGTTAATCTTTCAAATAATAGTTTATTATTATTAGTTTTCTTTCAATGTAATAATTATTTCTGGTTTTAGTAAATAAATAGTTATCAAGGAATTTATTTTAAAATATTTAAATAGATTATCTTCATTAGAAGTTTATTTTTGTTTTTTATTCATGAAAAATTCATAATTTTAAATTATCATTTTCATATGGACGAATGGTGGTAGAAACTAATTAAAATACGCAATGAAATAAGGAAACTATGTATATAATTTTAAATATATAATACAGTTATATATTATCATATCCCAAATTACAAGGATTCCTATAATCCTCAAAAAATGATCTTAAAAATGAAAATTTATTCCTTTTCATACTAATTCTAATGAATTTACATCCATTTTCACCCGTTAATGATCCATTGATTTATGGTCATTGACATTATAATAAATACATTCACTACCTCAATGTATTATTATTTTAACATTTTTATTGTCTATCATCTCAATAAATTTTCATCCCTTTAATGTTCCCCTTATCTGGGAATCTGATTATGTATTATTTTAGGTAAGCATTATGTTTTGCACTTCCCATTTTCAAATGATGTTATATTATTATTTTGTATGATGTCGTTTTTAGAAAAAGTTATTTTCTTATATTAAAAAATTGATTATTGTGATAAATTTCTATGAAACAATTAATTTATGTCAAGAAAATGCCACTCATTTTTTTAACATAACAATAATCATAAATACCATTCTCTACCCAGATAATAGAATTTTAAGAAAATTGTTATATGCTATAAAAATGATATTATTTAAATTTGGTCATTATAACAAAGACATTATATTAATGGGAATGTATACCAGTATCAAAATTATGAAATTTATATATATTAATAGAATTATTACACTATAAAAATTCATTGATTAATTCTTGGAAAATAATAATTCACTCTTTTGTGAATATGTTTTCTGTTTCAAAATTAATTTTTTGGTAAAAAATTGATATATTACTTTTTATGGGAAAATGAATTAATTAATTTCATCAAATATGAGAAATTATATATTATAAAATTTCTATAATTATTTAAATTATAATATAAATATTTAATTAGGATGAAATTTTAGGAATTTTCTAAAAAGACAAATTTTCTAGTTAGTAGTACACAATTACCAATTTTTTAGAAAACTATCTTTTCTGTTGAATTTCATAACAAGTCACATTATATTATGAATATAATTAAAAATATTATTTTTTACATTTAATTAAACATAATTAAATTTAATTCTTTTTAATTTACATTATTCGTAATAATGGTATAAAAATATTTTTATACATAAATGTTAATATTCATGGAAAATTGTTTCTCATTATGTTTTATAGTGATATTTTATAATCAATTTAAAAAATTTATATAAATGGGAACATGTAAAATATATTCCATAGTTGGAATATAATTAATAAAAATTATGTAGTATGGTTAATATAAAATTTTTCATAAAGAATAGTAAAAACAATAAAAAAGATAAAAGACTTAATGTTTAAATTCATTTACCAAGGGAGGGGGTCAAAAAAAGTGATATAGATTAAAATATCCAATAGAAAATTCAATAATTTTATTAGATGATGGTATTTTTAATCTATCTATATTATAGTTGATGTTTTAAAATTTAGAGTCACTTGACATGATTATGACATTTATATATTAAAATGTTTTGAAAAATTACAATAAAGTTCTCTAAAACACATATAAATGAATACGAAATATCTTATCATAATCACACATCATGGAATTTATATATCCTCCAACACCTTACCTAATACATTTTAAACATCCATAAAATCATCAGAGAGGTGATTTTTTTTTCATAATATCATCCATTCATGGATTAAGTTGTATGCCAAAGGAGGTTTATCAATAATGGTATATTACTCTTAACCTAGTACTTTCAAATATATTTCTCTATATACCACCTGTAAATATATTTTATCCATTATAACAAAATATATAATTATTTTTAATGTATTTAATTTCATTTATGATTATGGAACAACCATTATTCACCTCATTTCAAACAGATTGGACATGAAAACATTGCTCAAGCATATATTTGTATAACCCCACCCACAAAGTGTAGTGTATAGTTTTTCATTACCTATTCGCATTAATTTTTATAATGATATATTAATTGATTATATATTATATTTGTGATATAATTATACTTATTTAAATGATAAATATTATTTACTTCTCATTGGTTCCATCCATCAAAAAGAGGAAACATCACGCACGAATACTTACAGAATACCAACCACACAAAGTGATGTAATTCATTCTTCATTACTACATTATTTGAATTGTTATAAATTTGTAAATTATTATTAAATGGGATACTCGGGAAATGATTAAAATTCTATAGATGAAGAAATTGGGATCAAATTTTACATATTGAAAACATCGGATAGAATCATTCAAAGAAGATAGACAAGTTTTCAACTAAGCGTTCATTCTAATAATGAAATTTTTAATAAAAGGATAATGTGAAATCATAATAGAATGATACATAATAATATATGTAGTAATACTTTTATGTAATATATTTATAATAAATATATAATTATTATACATGAGATTTTAGTTTTTTTAAGAGAGATGAGACTTTTAGAAATTGTTTCTCATTTTATATTGTCTTGTGGGAAATATTTCATATTTATCTCATTATTAATTCATGTTGTTTGTATAATTATAAATTGATATTTTATATCATGAATATTCAAATATTATTTATATTTAATTTCACTTTTTATTTTATTTAAATACTTGGGGTAGAGATTCAAAAATTATAAATGTGTTATGGGGTTATGTTATAACCTTAATTTATTTGGGATTATCTATTAGAAGTTTTAATTTTATGAAATTTTATATTTATTAACATTTTCACCCAACCAAACATCAACTCCTATATCAATGTATATTGGTTTTTTTGTAATAATACCATTTTAATGTCTTTGGTACTTATATTTATTGAGAAAATATTTTCAATAAAAGATTATACATATTTCATTATAGGTTAACATAATTTTTCATCTATGTATATACTCTTAAAAAAAATTTACAAAAAATTCATAGTTTTAAATAATATTTCATACAAATTAAATTTCTAATACCTATGGCTTTTTATATAATATTAAAATGATAATATTTAATGATTAATTATTTTCATAAAATTTAGTTTTTATCTTCTTATAACGGTGTGAAAGCAATATTACATTTCAATAAAAGGGTAATGATGATATTTTCTTATATCTCTAGTCATTAAATTATTTTTATTCATTATTAATCAGTTTTTATGTTCATTTTCAAATGATATTGGTTTCTAAATTTCCATGTATTTTTTTTTAATGTTAACAGAAGAAAAGTATATTTTACCATGTTATCATTTATCCGATTGAATGATCATTTAAATATGTATTTTATATATATATATTAATAGAATTTAAGTATTTTTAAACATAAATGGGGATAAAATCGTTTGATATTATTAATATCTTTCTCTGGATGGCTTTTTATGAGGCTGATTTAAATGTAATTCTATGAATCCCATTTCATTCCCATGAGTAAATTATGTAATAATGAATCATTTTCTGAAACCCTTTTTTTAATGGTATATGTAATGATAGAGTGATAAAATTTTAATGTTAATTTTTTCCTTTCCATTAGTTACGATATTAAGATATGATGAATTCTTTGTGATCTTGTGTCACACATATGTATTGTCTTTATTTCTTATATAGTGGGATCCAAATTATATAGTCGCCCAATGAATTCGGTAATTATGATAGAGTTTAGAATATGAGAAGACATGATATAGTAAATTAACTAATATGAGATCATAGTGTTAGCTATATGATTGAATGTACTATGAAAATTTTGTAAATTATGTGATTATGAGACTTTTCTAAAATAATAGTCTTGGGGGTGAACCTTGAATAAGGTAGTGACATTATATACATATGTGTATGTCAAAAACATACATCGTTCAATTATTATATATTCTAATGTGTCAGGATCTATTATTTATAATTATCCACAAATTATAAATATTTATTTTTATTGAATGACCATGTTATACAATTTTTTATTAATGATCTTTAACATATTGAGTAAAAATTTCTTATATGGTAATCAGGTTCAGATACCTATAATATAATTCTCATATATGATGATTGATTGATATTCTCACAGTTTAACCATATTTATGTTTTTATCTCACCCATTCTTATTTTTCCACTCGATGGGTTAATAAGAATATATTTATGTAGGGAATGCCAAATAATTGATCTATTTAAGGATATATTTTTGGGAGATATTGATGATATTGGAATAAATAAGATGATTCTATATCCTGTTATGAATGAATAAAAAAATTACAATATAGTAGGTGAAATTAATCTAATTCATTTTCTTATCATTCTATTTTTCATGAATTGGATTTTATAGATTTATATTATTTATAAAAATTTGTAGGAATTGGTTAATAGAAATGAAGAACATTTACTTCTATCCATATCGGGATATTATTCATTTAATGATATAAAGGATCATTTTCAAAATTAATCAATTTTAACTTGATGACATTAAATTCATTTTAAAATTTATCGCTTAAACTTTAGCTTGGAATTAAGTTTTTTTAACATTATTAAAAGTTTGATTTTTATATCTACATTGAAAAATACTTATTTATATTGAAAAATGTAATTTTTTCCATGTATTTACAAAATAAAAAATCTATATCTTTAGAATAAAAATTTCATTAGTTGATTTTAATAAAAAAATGAATAAATCTTATAGTAATGAACAGTATACGTGACATTGTTATAAAAATTATTATTTATTTATAAATCCTTTTTTGTGAAAAAATAATTTTTTTCAGTTTTGATAGAATAATTAGAAAATAAATCATTCCAATTCATTAAAATTACTATGATAAGATTTATCAAATATTTTTAATCATAATAAATAATATTTGGTGATAAATAATACATAAATTTATGTCACGATGAATAATAAAATTAATAAAATTACATACCATGGTTATAGTTTAAGTAGTTTTACCAGAGGATTATACTAAATAGATAAGTGTTAAAATGACATAAATACATTTATGTATTCTATTTTATTATTATATTATGATGAAATATCAAATATTTTTTAAATGGTTCATCTTGGATCCATTTTACAATATTAAGAAATTAATATATTTTAATCATTTTAAAAATTCGAATCAGATTTATCTCCACACTTATAAAATAACACCCCTATCATCTACTATTTTTGCTTAAAAAGCCTTTTATTTTTAAATTACCAGCCTAAATAACTTATCTACATCCTTACCCATGATATAAGGAACCATAATTGGTCAAACAAATCCTAGAAAGAATTTAAATATTTTTTTAATGTTAATAGAAAAAATTCATTTAACCCATTCATCCAACAAATAAAAAATGATACAAACATTCTTGTGTACGGAGGACTATCGCCACATATACTGATGTAATTCATTTTCTATAACACCCAATTATGATGGTCATAATGATAGATTTTTTATTTATTTTTATTATCATGATATTTTTATGCATTTTTAATAATAATATATCACCCACATTCATAAAAATTTAACCATTGAAAAATTATAATTTAGTTTGTGTGTAAATGTGAATTATGTCATCCACAAAGTGCTGTGATTCATTTTTCATGACCACATAATATGAATATTTTATATAATTTTTCTTAATGAAAATGTATTATAAATATAATTTAATAAATATTTTAAAAATATTAAATAATAATTACCATATTTCAATTACTTCTTTAAAAAAATTGATGCATTGTAATGGAGTACACATATTCTACCTTCTGGATAAATGTAACATGGTCTATTTCTCATCAATATTCATTCATGGTTTGTTTTAAAAACTAAATTTATTTATGAAAATTTTATTTATGTCATTATTATTATTATTCTCAAAATTAAGTAATAACTACCCATTTGACAATTTTTATCTTAACAGTGTCCTTTTGGATGTATAAACTGAATATCATCAAAACAACTAGCTTGAACTTATTTGATTATTCAATTATATATATAAGGTTTAAAATTAATAATAAGACTAAAAATACTAGTATTAAAAAATATAATTGACACATATTAATTATTTAGGAATATAAATACTTCTTATGGTGAGACATGTTTGAGGAATGATACACTTTAGCTTAAAACTTCATTTAAAATGTATTAGAGAATTATTTTATTCCATGTACATATTAATTAAATTTTTTAATGGGTGTTGTTTTATAAAAATAATTGAATTATATATTGCAATTTATGTGTCTTTTTAAATTCATAAAAAGTATTTCAAAGGGAATTTTTTTACATGTTTTGGAGGAAACATTTGTGAATTTTAAATAAAAAGATAAATCAATGTTTTATTTTTGTATATAAACCCTTTATTGGTTTCCAGAAATCATAATGGTTATCTTATTATTTGGATTCCCATATAATATTTCATGTATTCATAAAATAAAAACCCATATTTTCTTTGTTTTGTGTAGTTTAAAAAGTGTTTTAAATAGAATGGATTATTAAACATATAGAATTATTTCCTAATGGTTGAAATGAATATTTTCATTATTATTATAATTAAAATTAAGATTTTCAATTGTTATGAATATTTAATTATTCATATAATTCTTTTGTAGTGATGGTTAATCTCTATATATCCCATGAGGATGGTTAATCCAGAAATTTTTCATGATTTTTGGTGACCCAATTATAGCTCTCCAATGTATTGGGTTAAAAAGTGGAGATTACTGAATATGTATCTCTTGTGAGACTATAGGAATGTACTAGGTATGTAATTACATTTTTAATTATGATGGTAAGAATTATATGGAAATGATTTCCTTAGTTACATAAATTTTATATCTATGAATTCTATGGGTTTTCATAGAAATACTATGATTTCTTTAGGTAAACTGTTGTGTTTACATTTAATGGGATTCTTATGTTACGTATATATTGTGATATGTATAAAATTGTTAAAAATATTTTATGTGGTTTTCATTATTAAAAATATATCAATATCAGTTTTATTTTTTACATTTAGAGTTCATAATAAATTTTTTATTAAAATATTTTTACAAAAAGGTAGATTTCATGTGTAAGAAAATGTTTATTTTGAAACTAATGTTTATTTATATAATGTAAAATATTTATAAGTACACATTTACTAACAAGTTTATTTATTATTTTTTTGTTTCACTTATTGAACATTAAATAGATTTTCAATGATTGAAATGTTTTTCAGAGGGTTTTATGGATGATTAGGGATAAGGGTAATATTAATATTAAACATAGGAAGATATTTGATGAAACAAAAACTTTTTATTCTTCAATGTTTTTAATTGTATAAGAAATTGGTATTGATTTCATGATTCCACATTATGATGTAATGGTTATTTATTTAAATTTGGTGACCTAGTAATCAAAATATATAAAAAGCAAATATCCTAATAATGTGATAGATTGAATTATTCATGAAAAACTAAAGATTATGTAAAATATAAAGATAGTTTCTTATAGTTTTTATCAGATGAAATAATTAGATAATTTTAGGGGTTTGGTAAATATAATTAAATACCATTAATAAATTTAATTTTATTATACAATGATCTAGAATGTAAATATTATTCAATTACTCTATCATATGAAATTCTGTACAAAAATAATTTTTTAACGAGGAAATATGGAATCTAATGTATAACGACACTGATAGGACTATATATGTAATGACCCGAATCCGAAGCCACATAACTGGTGCCCCGTACCCGGTTCGCCACATGACCTCAAGCGCGTTTCCCAAAACACCAGAGGCTACCGACTAGCAGTGAGGGAATTGGTAAGTCAGTGGGGAAAATATTCCCTCATTTGGTAATGTATGCAGTGGAAGAATAAAAATTATCAATAGCAGAAGCAGTAAACAATGTACAATAACTAAACTAAAAGTAGAAGCAATGTGTGATATAATAATGATGCAGTACGGTACATGTATCTATGGAAAGCAGTAAATAAATCAACATGCTAAAATATAACTGAAACCAAAGTACTAAACATAAACAGCCAATCCAGTAGCATCGTGAGCCAAATCCCGGTCCCATGCTCTCCAGCAACAACCAGAAATCATGTACCTGAGGTAGAAGGGCCACAATCCCTATCTACACCTGCAAAAATATAATCTGTTTGGGCCGAAAAGCAGGACCAAAACAGGGTGTGAGACTAATCCGGGTAGGCAACCACCACAGGATTTGTGCCCTGCTCTCAGTGAGTAATATAGAAAAAGTAATGAAAAGTAAGTGCAGTAATGGACTAAGAGTACACCAGTAAATAATCCTACCAATTAACATTCACAATTATTTTGTTAGAAAACCAGGAGAGAACTATAAATTCATTCTATTCCAAGGTAAGCAAGTAACACAGTAGGTAACTCAAGAGACTAATGAAACACAAGTAGTACAAAACCCCTGATTTTTCTTTGGCTAGGAGGACTCATCACAACCAACCATCCCAAAATCACACTGACCCTTTGTGTGGGTCAAACTATAAGACCCCTATAGTCCAGTAATCAAACAAGGAATAGACACTCTGGGAAGCTCTTACATCAATTCCCCTATGGTCTTGCAACGATAGCTATAGACTCTCTGAGGAAGAACATACGTCTTATTCCTCTTACGGTAACGATACGTGGGTAAACTAAGAACACTATTGGGAAGCACAAAGTCTTATTCTAGTAGGTCCTACGTACGAACTGAAACCAATATACCCTTTAGGGAATCACTTCATCGTATATTACCTCTTTAATCTCCCGCACCAGGTTATCATAGCCCTGAGCAGTCCAGTCATGCGTAATTGTCTATAAGCAGCCCAAAGTAAGTTCATAAACTACTTGGCTAATAGCTACCATGCATCAGAAGCATTTAAATAGCAGGAAACACATGCAATCAGTGATTACAAGTAATCTAACAATTGAAATAGGGTTTTCCTCATAGGAAAACGGTGCCAAACGATGATAAACATCCAAACAGAGGAAGAAAAAGTTTTGGGGTGATCCTCAAACATGCAACCAAGTTTATATTAGCAACATTTAATCATAATCTAACAATAAATCTAGGGAAAATAAATAATAGGATCAAAATACAAAAACCCGGGATACTCGATACATGGGTATCCGACACTTTTGCAACCAATACTCAAAGAACATGAACGTAGGGCAACAAACGACCTTCCTTGATCCTTGAAGATCGATATACTTGATCCTTGGCCCATGAATCTGCCTAGAACTGAGTATATCTGCAAAAATTTCTAAAATGTTCAACCTCAGATAACTCATACAAGAGGAAGAATCAGGAAACGAGTCCAAAGAAGAACCAAGAATGCACCACTATGATTCTTTTTCAATTGACGGAGTTCGATTCTGACAACCGGTGATGGATCAGTGGCTTGGAGAAGAATCAGCCTCCTTGGACACTCTGGACAGAATTAGGCAGAGAAGAAGACGTTATTGATCATTAGGCATGACCCTGGTCTGATTAATCGAATAAAAAAAGTACACAGTGTGTACTTTTAAAGTACACGGCATGTACTAGGTCTTTCCGTTCTCTGCCAAAATCAGCCAACACGTCCCCCCTACACACCGTGTTTGTGGAACGGGCACGGACAACACATGGCGTTGAGCAGAAAAAGAGTACATGGCGTGTACTTAGAAAGTTCACGGTGTGTACTTAAAAAATTTCCAAAAAGCTTTTTTTCAAAAAACTCCAGAAAAAGGAAAAAAATACCTCAAATGAAGATCCAGGTTCTTAAAAACATCCCCCCTTAGGGATATTTGTCCCTGAATTTCCCTAACGAGGCGTAGAGGAAGGAACCTCGAACAACTCTAGCCACTGCGATCACATATCAGCCTCCCTTTCCCAAGTCTCATCATGTATATGACCGTGCTGCCATAGCACCCGTACCAGAGGAACAGACCGGCCATAGAGTACATTTGTACTACGATCACCAATCTTGATAGGATGCTTCTCGAAAGATGCATCCTACTCCAGCTCAACCTCCTCGGGTTGAAAAAAATGAGACGGGTCTAAGAAATACCATCGAAGCAGGGAAACATGAAAGACATCGTGCATGGCCTGGTACCTCTGAGGTTACTGCAACCTATAAGAAACCAACTCGACCCTCTCTAGAACCACAAACGGTCCAACGTATCTTGTTGAATGTCTCCCCTGCCTCATAATCCTCTTATGTACCAACCTCGGGGTAACGTGCAGGAAAACCTGATCTCCGTCCTTGAACTCCAGAGGTCGTCTCCATTGATCAGTATAAGATTTCTGCCAGGATTGTGCAGTATCCATCCACTTCCGAATCAATTCCACCTGCTCCGTGGTCTCTTGAAAGAGATGAGGACCCATCATGGCTGCCTATCTTGCCTTTATCTTGCATAAAGGTGATCGACATGGCCAACCGTACAAGGCCTCGTAAGGGGACATCTGAATATTCCCCTGAAAACTGTTGTGGTAGGCGAACTCCACCAGAGAGATATGATTCTCCGAAGTACCACCAAATTATAGAAGTCAAGCTCAGAGAATATCCTCAAGCACATGGATCATACTTTCGGACTGTCCATTTGTCTGGGGATGGTAAGCTATACTCAGAAGAACTTGTCTACCCAAATCCGTCTATAGCCCTTTCCCGAAGTGTGAAGTAAAACGCCCATCCCTTTCGGAAACAATGAAGTGTGGAACTCCATGAAAATGTAAAATCTCTCGGATTTAAAACAATCCAAGCTCATCAACACCGAAGGTCTCCTTGATCAGAAAAGTGTGCAACCTTCATGAGCCTATCCACTACAACCCAAACTACATCATTTCTTCAAGGCAATCTTGGTATCTCTGTGACGAAGTCCATCGCGACATCAATCCATTTCCACTCAGGAATGGGTAACTACTATAAAATCCCTTCTGGTTGCTAATGCTCTGCCTTCACCTACTGACAGGTGGAAAACCTCATAACAAAACAAACAACATATTTCTTCATACCTGGCCACCAATACTGATGGTGCAAGTCTTGGTACATTTTGGTGACACCAGGATGAACTGCCCAAGCTGAAGCATGAAACTCCCGGATCAGCTCCTCACAAATGTCCACTGAAACCCACATGCGGCCTTGAAAACGTAGCAAATCATCATTGCCCATTTCCACCCCGGAGTAGGGTCTCCAACTGACACACCCTCCCATAGGACTAGGCCTTTTGGGTCTGATAGCTGACTCATTCGAACTCGATCAAAAAGAGTAGATGTAACAGGTATAGAAGAAAGAACCGTCTGTCCCTTTCTGTCGTACACCTCCAAATGCATCTCAGAGAACATAGCCATAAGCTGCCACTCGTTGTTGGCCTTATGAACTGCCTGTAACTGAGTCCTCTTGCTCAGTGCATCTACCACAGCATTGCCTTTCCCAGGCATATAAGCAAGCTTGGATTCAAAATACTGTAGGTACTCGACCCACCTCCGCTGTCTCAGATTCAAGTCAAGCTGTGTGAAGATATACTTAAGGATCTTGTGGTCAGTATATACCACATAATTCTCTCCCATGAGATAGTGTCTCCAAAAATGCAAGGCATGAACAACGGAAGCCAAATCCAGGTCATGTGTAGGATAGTTCTTCTCAAGGGTCCTCAAATGCCGAGATCCGTACGCCACAACATGATCTTCCTCTATAAGCACTGCTCCAAGCCCGGCGCCAGATGCATCGTAGAAAACAGTATAACTCTTTCCTGGCTCTGGCATAACTAGAATCGATGCAGAAGTCAATCTCCCCTTCATCTCCTGGAAGGCTGAGTCACAAGCTTTAGACCAAACGTACATCACACCTTTCTTAGTCAAGCCTGTCAACAGTGCTGCTAAGCGTGAGAAGTCATGTATAAACCGCCTGTAATAACTAGCTAGTTTCAAGAAACTCCATACCACGAATACATTCTTCAGCTACTCCCAGGTAACTACTACTCTCACCTTCTCTAGGTCTACCGAGACTCCTGTCTCTGAGATGACATGACCCAGGATGTGAATCTCGTCCATCCAGAAGTGGCACTTTGAGAGCTTAGCATATAACTGATGCTCTCTCAGTGTACTTAATATGATCTCAAGATGTGTAGCATGGCCGTGTCGAGTGTGAGAGTACACCAAGATATCTTCCACATAGACAATGATGAAGGAGTCCAAGTAATGATGGAAAACTCTGTTCAACAAGGCCATGAAAACTGCTGGCACGTTTGTGAGACCAAACGGCATAACCAGATATTAGTACATACAATACCTTCTTCGAAAAGCTGTGAGAGGTATATCAAATGGTCTGACCTGCAACTGATGATATCCAGGTGTCATGTCGATTTTCAAGAACACCCTATCTCCTCAAAGCTGATAAAAAAGATCATAAATCCTCAAAAATGGATATCGGTTCTTGACTATCAACTGGTTCAGCTTCCGATAATCCACACAAAGCCATATGGTACCATCCGCCTTCATCACAAACAACACCGTTGATCCCCAAGGAGAAGTAATAGGTCGTATAAAACCCATCTCCTGCAACTCCTACAGCTTCTTCTTGAGTTCTTCCAACTCAGGTGTAGCCATCCTATAAGTAGGTATGGATACCAGTGATGCTCCTGGAACAAGATCAATCGAGAATTCTACCTCTCTTTCAGGAGGCAACCCTAAAAATTCTTCTAGAAAGACATCCGGAAAATGGTCAACTACCGGAGGGAAGTCGATCTGAGAAGTTCCCTGATCATCCAGATATAAACTAGAAATCTGGGCTGTAACACTACCCAACCCATGATGCTATTTTCCAACTCTGCTTCCCTGGACATCCCATTCACCCTTGTAAAGAAAAGACCCTCTCTCTGGTGACATGAAACTCACCCTACGGCAATAACAATCAACAAAGGCCTGAAAAGGAACTAGGAGGTCCATTCCGAGAAGGACATCATAACCCGTTATCTCAATGACATAAAAATCCCACAAGAAGTGACACACAACAACCTCAAGGGGTAACTCCTTGCACTGACACACAATAGTAGTTATATGTCCCAAAGGATTTTCTAGTGCCGATTTATCCCCATAAGTAAAGACAGTAAGTCTAAGGCTCTACAATGTGTGCACATAAATAAAGCTAAGAGAAGCTCCGATATCAAAAAGTTCAGAAGATAAAACTGAGGCTACGATGATCATACCTCGAACTGTGGAAGGTCCGGGATCTAGCTCCTGATGGATTTGCTCTACCGCAAACGTCTGGCCAGTACCACGGCCCTATGTAGAAGACTAATATCCCTGAGCTGATCCTCACTGAGCCTGACCACCGTGTCTGCAACCTCTAACCTGGACTGAACGACCTGAAGAACTCCATCCCCCAGTCTGTTGTGGAACAAGTAATCCTACTCCTGCATGAGGAGTAGAAACCGATCCTCCTTCACTAGCTGCTGGAAGAAGAACCCTACAAAAACACTGCAGATGACCCATCATGTCACAATATCAGCACTGTACTGGATCTCTCGGGCACTGAGGCTTCTTATGCCCTCTCTTTCCACAGTAATACCACACCACCTAGTTTCCAGAAGAAAGGTCCCATCATCCAAAAGAATTTCCCCTCTTCCTCGATTCACCTTGAGTAGACTCTCGGTGGCATTTCCTACAGTTAGTATGCAATGAGTTGGCCTTGGATGTTGAACCGCCCGGGTCAACAGCTCCAGTCTCCCTCAGATTCCATTCGGTGATTAGCGCGTGGTTGACTATTAGGGTAATAGAAGTCAACTGGAAGACGTTCACCAACGATCTGATCTCTGGTTTGAGGCCTTCCTCCAACATCATTGCCAAAAATAGCTCATCATTTCCCAGAATGGGAGTGAAACGCTGTAACTCAGTGAAATGGAAGGAATACACCATAATCGAAAGAGTACCCTACTACATGTTCTTGAACTCTTTGGCTCTGTCGGCCCTTAGTGTCGCCGGATAGAAGTAGTCGTAGAACGTACGCTGTAATTCATCTCAAGCCATAGTCTGTTGGCGCCATGCTTGTGAGACTACATCCCACAATCTCTTGGAAGAATCTCGCGGTATGTATGTCGTGAGCTTCAACCTTCTATTTAGGGGTGTCTCCAGATGCTCGAAGATGGAAAGCATGGTTTCTAGCCATGACTCTGCACCCTGAGGTCCTCCATCCCCTGTGAAAGTTGGGGGATGATGTATTTGGAAGAATCGCGTCACCTCTTCCATAGATGGGGAAGGATGTTGAGCTACCTAAAAGATCTGCATGAACTTCATGAAACCCTCTATGAACTGAGCATTGGCAATAGTTTCTGGAATCACTGCAGGTTCCATGCCCAGAACGATCGGCGGAACTACTGGTAGTCCCTGGTCTGCCGTATCAGGTGTACGGTCACTGTCTGGTTGCTGACGTGCAATGGGAGGACGTCTTGGTGTCATAGCCCTGAAAGGTCAAAAGCACACCTCAGATTTAAGGATTAACAAGGACAGAAAACAGAAGAGTAAAAAACGAGACTAGGAGAGAGAAAACACTTATGTTTGCAAAACATGGCAACACTCAGTGTATTTTAACTACACTGTGTGTTTGTTAAGCCCTATACATGGGCATGTAACTCTTCCACCACTGGTCATGTAACATCCTAGACTACACGGAGTGTTGTCCCAAAACATGGAATGAACTTGAACTACACTCCCCTGCCCGAGTCCCATTACATGGCTAACCTACACGGTCCTCCTAATTCTAAACTACACGGTGTGTACTAGACAGGTTTCAGTGACCCGTGTAACGGTTACATGGTCGGCCACACGGCTGACCCATACACAGTGTGTTCCAAACAAATACGGCTTGTATAAGAATAGATAACACCAACCAGTGTTATTCTTGAAAATGTTGGGTACCTAGAAGAAAACTGAACGGAGTGTTCATACAAACACGACGTGTACTACCTGAGTTTCCCCAACCTGTGTTGTTAGGTACATGACCAGGTACCCAGAAGAAAACTACATGGCGTGTTCTTATAAAACATGGAGTGTACTACACGAGTTTCCCTGACCTGTGTTGTTAGTGACATGGCCGGGTACACGGTTCACTACCACACGACGTGTACTTATAGTACACGACGTGTACCCGAAGTCTTTCTGACACCCCGTGTCTCTGTTCACACATTTAACAACACGGTTTAAAAACTACATATCATGTATGAATAAAGTACATGCTGTGTATTCTGGGATTTTCCGGGCAGTAGCTCATAACTTTCCCCGAATGCCAAAAACACTAAAAATCAAACATCTATGTGACAAATTCCAATCCGTGGGGGCCCATACTCCTCGCGAATCAAATATTGGCATCATAAAAAAGAATATATCAAGTAAAACATCATAAAAAGTATTTTCATCACAATAACTATCACAACAACATGCATAATTTATCACGACATCTATCACAACAACATGGAATTATAATGCACACTAAATTGCATTGTAAAATGCATAACATGTAATTTTCTACCCAGTGCCTATATGATGCATCAGATGGCACACCCTAATCTCATCGGGTTGCAAAAATATAGAACCACAATCATATAAACTATAACAGCACAAAACATGTGCATCACCCAACGGTGAAATATAATAAACTTTAAAACATTAAAAAAACTAAAAATTGCAATTGCGAGGTAATATAGCTTTTCCCTGTACACAGGTTAATTACTCCTGGGCATAGTTAAGTTCCAACTACCCATTTCTTCTTATCCCTATCTATTGTTGCAAAACAGTAAGGAAATAGAAAAAAAAAAGAAAACTGCTTTGATACCACTTTATGATGACCCGAATCCAGAGCCACATAAATGGTGCCCCATACCCGGTTCGCCACATGACCTCAAGCATGTTTCCCCAAATGCCAGAGGCTGCCGACTAGCAGTGAGGGCCTTGGTAAGTTAGTGGGGAAACTATTCCCTCATTTGGTAATGTATTTAGCCAAAGAATAAACATAATCAATAGAAGAAGCAATAAACAATGTAGAACAAATGAACTAAAAGTAGAAGCAATGTCTGATATAATAATGATGCAGTACGGTACATGTATCTATGGAAAGAACTAAACAAATCAACATGCTAAAATACAACTGAAACGAATGTACTAAACATAAACATCAACTCTAGTAGTATCGTGAGCGAAATCCCAGTCCCATGCTCTCCAGCAACATCCTGCAAATCAAGTACCTGAGGTAGAAGATCCACAATCTCTATCTACACCTGCAACCATATAATCTGTTTGGGCCAAAAAGAAGGACCCAAATAGGGTGTGAGACTAATCCCAGTTGGAAAGCACCACAAGATTTGTGCCCTACTGTCAGTGAGTAATATAGAAAAAGCAAAGGAAAGTTAGTAAAGTAATGGACTAAGAGTACACCAGTAAATAATACTACTAATTACCATTCACGTTGATTTTATTAAACAACAATGGACGAAATAGAAAATCATTCTATTCTAATGTAAGCAAGTAACACAACAGGTATCTCAAAAGACTACTGAAACACAAGCAGATCAAAAGCCAAGTTTGTTCGTTGGCTTGGTGGAATCTTCACAAACAACCATACAAAAATCACACTGACCCACTCGGTGTCTCAAACTAGTAGACCCCAATAGTCCAGTAATCAAAAAAGGCACAGACACTCTGGGAAGCGCTTACGTGAATTCCTTTATGGTCTTGCAATGATAGCTACATACTCTCCGAGGAAGAACTTACGTCTAATTCCTCCTCTGGTCTCGATGTGTGGGTAAACTAAGAACACTCTTGGGAAGCACAAAGTCATATTCACATAGGTCCTGCATACTAACTAAAACCAACAGACCCTCTAGGGAAGCACTTAATCATCTATTCCCTCTTTGATCTCCCACACCAGGTTCTCAGAGCCCTGAGCAGTCTAGTTGCTCATAATCAACTGTCAGTAGTCCTAAGTATGTTCATCAACTACATGGATAATAGATACCATGAATCAAAAGCATTTAAACATCAGGAAACACATGAAATCATGGATAAAAAGTAAACAAACAATTACAATATGGTTTTCCTCACAGGAAAATGGTGTCAAACGGCGATAAACAGCCAAACAGTGGGAGAAACACCTGTGGGGTGATCCTCAACGATACAACCAAGCATATATTATCAACCATTAATCATAATATAATAAGAAATCTAGGGAAAATAAACAAAAGGATCAAAATCCTATACACGGGATACTCGATACATGGGTATCCGGCACTTTTGCAACCAAAACTCAATGAACTTGAACGTAGGGAAAAAAACCACCTACCATGATCCTTGAAGATCAATATACCTAATCCTTGGTCTGTTAATCGGCCTAGAATGGATTAGATCTTCAAAAATGTCTAAAACATTCAACCTTAGATAAGTCATACAAGAAGAAGAATCAGGAAATGAGGCCAAAGAAGAACCAAGAACTCATCGTTGTGATTCTTCCGCAATTAATAGAGTTTGATTCGGACAACTGGTGATGGATCAGTGGCTCAGAGAAGAATTGGCCTCCTCAGACGCTCTAGAGAGAATTAGGTGGAGAAGAAGAAGTTAATGAGCATTAAGCGTGACCCCGATCTAATTAATGAATTAAAAAAGAAAGTACACAGCGTGTACTAGGTCTTTCCGTACTCCGCCAAAATCAGTCTCCACGCCACCCCTACACACTGTGACCGGGCATAGCCAGCACACGGATTCGAGCGGAAAAAGAGTACACGACGTGTACTCAGAAAGTACACGGTGTGTACTTAAAAAATTTATAGAAACCTTATTTTTCCTAAAAACTCCAGAAAAATGAAAAACATACATCAAATGAAGATCCGGGTTCATACAATAAACATTCAAATAAATGACCTATAATTTTTAGAATTGGAACTATGGATATATCTACAATGATGGATGATATTAATTAAGAAATATATGGTGGTCGAATCCATTCTTGACATAAATCGGATATACTATAGTGGAACATGTAAATAATGCATCATTTTATGGGACAACACCCTACATAATTCAGTGGAACATATAGATCTGTGATAAATGAGGGATGAATAAAATAAATGAAAAATGTGTTAGAAGTCATTGGTTTTCTTAGATCATGAATAGATATCTTTCACTTTTACCATATTGAATTTAATTCAGTTCAACAATGGTCCATGGTTATGAAATATAAAAAATTGAAAGATATTAATGTCCTAGAATAGTAACATTGAAGAATCTATTAATTTTGATTTATGTTATGATGTGTTTCCAATAAAAAATAAAAAGTAAATTCATATAATTCAGTTAGAAAGATGAATATTAAGTAGTAGTGTTTGAAGAAAACATCACACAATTGGTAAGGATGAACGCAAAACAATATTAGGGATCTTAATGGTAATATTTATTGGTTTTAATTAATATTAATTCCATGCTACAAAAGATAATTGGACTTATAGATACTAATAAATTATGAGAAACTTGTTCTCAATGATAATAAGGTATAAATGAATTTTTTAGGACTATTTCTTCCAAGAAAACAAGGGGAAGAGGAGATTGAGGTGGTAGAAAATGAGAAGGATAGAACAGAGAAAAATTATGGTAAGATAATAGTTTTTTATTGTTTTATATGCGTGGTAAAAAGAACACATAGAACTACATATTGAATATGTTTTGGGGTTTTAATGTAGTATGTTCTATAATACAAATCTTTATTACAATGGAAATAATTTTGTAGTGGTAATTTGTTTTTTAGTAAATATGTAGTTATGTGTCTTTAATGTATTCAGATGGGTTTTTATGTAAAAGTGATCCATAAAAAGAGAAAATATGATGGAAAATTAAAGAATATAAGAATAACGCTGTAGAGAAATACATTGGATCTACATTGGTAGATTTTGGGCCATCAAACGATATATTAGCAACTATATTACTTGTTTAATAGAATTATAAAAATAAATTTTTTGTTTTTTCATCTATAAATTCATTGATTTATAATAAATTTTCTAGTAAATAGAAAAACTCTTCTGAAGAATCGAAATTTAGTATTTTGTTCAATACAACAATGGTATAATTAAAGAATCAATAATTTACAATGATATTATATTTATCTTCAATGGAATAGTTTTACTTATAAATCTTGTGTTATTATGAAATATATAATTTTTAATGATTTTGGAAAGGAATTTTATTTCCGTTTATTATGTTATGATTCATTGTAGAGATACTGATATTATTTTTTAAAATATGTTTTAAACTAAATGTATGAATCAATTAATAACTTTTAAAACATATCATGTAGCTAATAAAATAATAAATTTTGTAAATGGATGTTATATTTCTCATATTATAGAAAATAATATAATTCTTTTGTTTTATTATCAAATTGTTGTATAATAATATTTGGATATTTCTATAGATGATTTTTCATATATTATTACTGATAAAGTTTTTGAGTTTTATTTTGAATTACTCAATGATGCTAATAAAATTTTAAAACCCCCTAATCAAATGGCTCTAATGTAACTTTTATAAATGAAAAACTAGTTATATGAGAGTCTTGATGAATGTTTCTTTCAACCTAAAACATCACCATGATGTCAACCTCCTTAATTTTTAAAAATTAAATATGGTTACATGAGAATTTTTATTTATCATAGATCAAAGAATAATTTCACCACTAAGAATATGTATCCATTGTTTCATATTAATTAATTTTTAAATTATATCCAGGGATATCAATATTTTTCAATCGATAATCTTAAGTATAGGTATGATCACATAAATGTGATGGCAGATGACATAAATATGGATTTTTTATAAAATTGGTAAGGGGATAATGTTTTTATGGTTATACACCTTGGGATGAAACATTCTAATGCTATATTTTTGAATCGTAAAAATATAGTATTCCATGAATGTTTGGATAATTTTATCTATATTTAATAATGAAATATTTGTATTCATTTTATTATGATGATAATGAAAAACAACTATGTATTATTATACAATCCTTAAAAGAAAATAAGTAATATAAAAACTCTTGTAAATTTGATTTTTTTTGTTAATGTTGATTTCATTCCATGAAAATATCATAAATAAATATTTCATGACTGTTGATCCCACTAAAACTAGCTAAAATGATAAATAGATGATAACCATGAATATTACTAAGATGTTTAGTCATCATGGATCAGTAGGATATTAGATGCGTTTGATTGTATACAGTTTATAGTTATCAATCCCACTAATGAAGTTATTAAAAAATTATTTTCTTTCATTATGATAATGAAATTAAAGGAATATTTTAATAGAATGAAAATATGATTAGTTAATTCTCCATAATTAGACATACAATCCAATAATAGAGACTTTTTATGTATTTAGTGATTCTTAATTGAAGGGGTTATGTTGTGTTTTAATGAAAAATGGTGATTTAATTTATTATGACTCATTTCATTTATAACCTTCTGAGGAAAACCATCCTACACATGGCCATGAAATGATGGATATATTTTTTTCATTAAAAATATAGTGACAAATTTTTTATATATTTAACTATTATATTAATATTTATTGTGAAATTATATTGTATATATTCACTTAGAAAGAGTGAAACATTATAAATTGATGATTTATGGAACTGATAAAGGATTATGACCACACAATAATAAACCATATGAAAAATGAATAAATATTATCTAACAATATGAGTAAGAAATATAATGATAAATTACTCATAATATAGAATGATCATTTACCATTGGATGATGATTTAAAGAATATTGGATTAGAAAATTTGAATGTGGAAACTCCATCTTTATTTTCCAAGTGTTGGTGTAATTGTATTTGTTATACATAATTAATAAATCTTAGAAGGGTGTATATTTTTAAAGGAAAATTTTGAAACATTAAATATTGTATGTTTATAGATGTTAATGTTGAAGATGAATGTGTTAGAATATTTTAAAAGTGGGATTTTATACAACATGATCCCTCCTTAAAAAAACAGAAGTTGAAGGATTATTTTCTACAATATTATATTAATCCAAGTTGAAATAAAACTATAGATACATTTAAGAACATTTCTAGTAAGATGAAATGAAGAAATATATAGATTATTACAAAACATAGTGTTTTAATTTTCCAAAAAATTAAGCCAAATTACAATTATAGAATGGGACGATTCATGGTTATTTAGTGTTATAATAGAAATGGGAAGGGATTATAATGGATTTCACAGTAGGCTTATGATAAACATCTAAAGGTAATAATGCTATTTGTGAAATTATTTATTCATTAACAAAATTGGGTCAATTTATTATGGTTAGAGATATTATGTCATTGGACTATGTTTTTCAAAGGTATGTCAAATATATTATTATATTAAATGTATTCCCTCTCTCTACTCTATCTAACTATAATCCTAACAATACCCCTAATTTCTATCAAATCCTTCATATACAGTTAGTTACTGAATTAAATTTTATTATAACTTTTAATCCCTTATCCTATAGATTGTTTGAGAGAACCATTCAAAATTTGGGGGATATTATTTCATCTTGGTAAATGCATAATAAATTAATTTGTGATAAAAATATGGCAGTAGATTATTTTTCTTATAATTATAGTTTTCATACTAGTATACAAATGGGCCCTTTTGAAGATTTATATGGAAATCGGTCTTCAACTACAGCTTGTTGGGATGTAGTTGGATAATGGGAGTAGTTGGGATCATAATAGGAATAAGAAATGTTTTACAAGATGATGATGATTTATTGGAACCTCAGGATGGATCAAAGATGATCTTTATGTTATGATGATAATGGGGTGATAAAATTTCATTCATGGTAGGCAACAATTTTCTTAAAAGTATTTCCAATGATAGGTGTTATGTGTTTTTCCTAAAAGGGAATACTATTCCAATGATTAAAATAACTTTATGAAATCATGGAGAAAGATAGATATTTTTTCTATCTATTGGACTTCACCCACCTAATAATTTATACTTTAAATATTTATTGTCTCGTTGATTTGAAAATATTTCACTTATGCATATCATGTTTTGAGTCTTAATGTAGTTCAATAATATAGAATAAATTATTATATGGAATATCATGTATATATTCATTACCATAATGAGCATGATTCGAGGATTAAATTAATATATCCTGTTAGTTTTTGTGTAAAAAATATGTGCATGAATATATAATAAGGGAATGATAAAATGATATGAATTAAAAATTTACCCACATGTTTAGGTAAAGGATAAAATAATGAGGATATATTTTCCAAAAAGTGAGTAATATAAAAACCCATGTAATTTTAATATAAATATTTTTCATTTCCAATTATTATTCATTAAATATATTTTATATACTTAAACTCATTATTAGAATATTAGGTAATTTTCAGTTAAAAGGGAAAAAGTGATATTTTTGACCAAATTGGGAATTGATGAATTATATGGTATTATTTGATAAATTTATTTCAAAATTATGGAGTTATAATTTTTCAAATTTAACTTCATTTTTTTAATTAAAAAATGATTTAAATTTTGTGATTTTTTTGAAAGGATTGAATTTTCACTTCATACTAAAAAATACTAATTTTTATCGAAACTTTTATTTTAAATTAAAATATTTAAAAGTTCCCAATATATTTTTGATTATTTTTAAAATATCTTTAGTTACTTTTGATTATAAATAATTCCAAAAAAATAATTTAAATAAACATTATACTTCAATTTTGTATCAAAAACATTTTCTACTAAAAAATTACATTTTATATGAAAATAAATTTTTGACGCTTTATACAAGTTTAATTTTAAATTTAAATCTCCAAATTCAATAAATTGATTTTATTATAATTTATTAGTTGTTTTAAATTGAAAATTTGATATTAGGAAATAATTTTTTCCTATTTTTTTAAAGAATGGAAAATAAAAATAATAAAACTCTATTACCAAGGTTAAGGATAAACACGTTTTATCGGGGTGTTAAACAAATGTAATAAGGTCTTAAATCGTATAAAAACGTTTCTAAATTATATTTTATCGAACAATTTATATCTTAAATAATAAATTATAAATAAATCCAATATTGATCCATTTCTACTACTTATTACCTTATTATATTTTTATATTTATAAAATGTCCAAGTGTGACCTCTCCCGTACCAGTAAATAGACACCCTCTCCCATATCATCTTCTATACAGAGTTAATGATCCTTTAAAATCATCCAATAAGTTATAAGAGACATTATCCACATCACTTCCCATATTCTATATTCCCTTTTTTTATCATAAATCCATCCTAAGAAGGTCTGATGTATATACCTAAAGAGGTTCACTGTAAATGAGGTAAAGTTCTTAACCGAACAATTTTATTTTATTTAGATTTATACCTCCATAAAATATTATTCATGAATGGTAATAATATAATACTATTATATTAAATATTCTTATAAACATTCATTCTAATGGAATAGCCAATATCCTTCTCCATCTTCCATTCAATTGGAAATGAAACTATCATTCGTGTATAAGGAATACTACTATCTCTGGCACCAATATAATTAATTTTTGAAAACATCCTCACATGGATCATTAAAAATATGGATATAATATATATAAATGTGATCTTACTGAAATTTTTATAATTATCTAATTATAATATATATTAATCCTTTTTACGTATCCATCCGAAGAAAAACAATATCAGCATTCATGTGTACTTATGGAATGCCACATCCACAAAGAGACATGATTTTGATTTCATGATGAAATAAAATTTATTATAAATATAAATTTATTCATATAATTAATATTATATTTGTTATATATTGAATATTTTTTAATGATAAAATACTAATTACATTCATTCAACCATGTTCATTGAAAAATTGTAATATTATGTTTATACACGTACGATATACCATCATTATAAATGTATGGTAGTTAATTTTCTATAAAACATTACTAAAGGATTGTTTAAAAATTATAATTTTCTAATAAAACTATAGATATGTCACTATTATTACTTTTAACATGGTGGAATAATTTCCTCTTTGACAAGAGTGAACATACTATAGCCATTTTCGACAAATGAGCCAAATAATGTCAACACATCAGATATGAACTTACATAATTAAGTAACTAAATATTAAATAAAACAAAATTGAATAAAATAAATGTTTTAATTGAAATATATCCCCATTTATGTAAATAACTAATACATTTTTCGTATTAATGGTAATATAAAACATAAGAGATGACTCAGACTCAATGTTAGATTGACTTTACCTTGATGACATTCATTAAAATGTATTAATGATTTATTTTCTAAATATTTTTCTTCCATTTCAAAATTAATAAAATTATGTTAGGGATAAATGAAGGTGAAATAAATTTATTATAAATAAACTATTATAAATCCTTTTAATTTCATTTTTTTTAAAATAATATTTTTACTCATTTTATATCGAATGTATTGTATTAATTTATAAATAAAAAAGGAATGTAATAGTTTATATATAATAATGAAATGAAATTTACCACCATAATTAATGATATTTTATTTTTCACTAACTTTTTAATATTTCATGTTTTCATGAAATAAAATATTTTATTCTCTTTTTTCTAGGTATATTAAAAAAGCATTTAAATGGAATTGATATAAAAATGTCTGGAAATGATTTATTAGTGGTTTATAAAACATTTTTTTAATTTTGATGTTTGAAATTCAAGAGTTTATTGATTATTTATATGTCAGGGTCCATTATAATTATTATTCGTGATAGGTTTCCCCTATATATGGCATAAGGATTTGTATTCTGAATAATTCCATTGACAATAGGCGATCTATATATAGCTATATAATGCAATGTTTAAGGGGCTGAGTTAAATTATCATATTTATCTTATGTTATTATTATTTTTGTGGTATTTTAATCAATTATTTAGAGTTAATTTATAAGCGATAAAAAAATGAAAAAACTTTCTGTCATTAATGATGACTTTCGGGGTTTGAACCTTTTTATTTTATAACAAAAAATATATTATAATAAGGAATGACTCTCATAATTATGGAATAGTGTGTATATTTCATATAATTATATTTAACTTAATAAGAATGTTTTGTTATCCCTTTTTGTAACAGTATTTTGAAAATTGTTTAAATATTTGTACGTTTAACGAGGAGGTTTTAAATAAAATTGTGAAGATATGTCAGGAATTTAAAATGTGTTATGTTATAAATGACTTGTTTTATTAGGAAAAATGGATATTGATTGGAATTGTAAACCTTGTTATGTAATATTTATTTATGTACTTGTTTTGAAGTAATTCACTAAATCTCAAGACCATAATGATCCTCTTAATAAAAGACAATGTTTTCATGAATTAAATATCAAAATTTTGTAATGATTAATTATAAGTCCTCATATTTTGGATCTTTTTTCTTGTATTAATGTTAAATTTATTTAATATTAACATAAATTATTTAATATTAATTTAATGGATTTAAGTATCCGTCATTTTTGGATTTAAAAATAGTTACACTAAAAAATAAAATGTATAAAATAAGTTAGGATTTAACCTTTGTACATGCTTCACATTTATGAAATTTCAATAAAAAATAATGAACATTAAGAATAGAATATAATCATAATAATAATAAAACATAGAACAAAATCACATAATTAGGTCACATAAAAAACAGATTAATATTGCTAGTATATAACAATCAAGACATATAGAACATGCAAAAAACATTAAATATTATTAAAGGAGTTGGGAATTAACTGAATCAATATAATTCTCACACAGTATTAAAATATGTATTAATTTATGTATTAAATTAAAATATTCGATTTTAATTTGATTTCCTCTTCCTCTAACTACTTAAACCATTACACATTAATAAAATGATAGTAATAAGGTGTTCACATGAATAAAATAAATGATGAACTTTTATATGGAGGCCCAAGGAAGGGGTTGCTTCTACCATAATAAAACATTTACAAATAGAGGAGAAGATAAATTTTGGATATTATAAAATCCCTCTTATGTGATAAAATATAATAATCCATTAGTTATTATTACAATTTATTTAGTAAATTACATCCCAGAAAAATAATACTGGAAGGAAGCTGGTGGATCTAACTACAATCACCATACCTAGGGTGAGGAGAACATGGATTGGAATCACTGACATGGAAGAGAAAGGGGAATAATATAAAATGACGAATAACATATCCTTACCTCATTGAAAATGGTCATTTTTGTTGAATTGAATTTTTCTTATAACAAGATTCACTAGGGGAATACCCATGGATTAATTATAGGGATCTGATATTATCTTGTGGATAAAAATAGGTGCAATGGGGTAAAGTACTAAGTTAATTTCTTTTAATAATTAGAAATGATATAAAAATACCAAGACTACAAGTTAAAAAATTCAAACATTAGATCCACTGGATACTTGATCCCTGTCAACCAGGTACCTAGGGGGTGGATGGTGGACATCTATTCAATAGATTTCCACAAAGAACCTCTCTATAAAAACTGAATATCGTGTTTTGTTATTACCATTGGACAAACTCTACTCCTTCATCAACAATTAAATAATTTCCTCTAATATTATATCAACTACTTAAACATTGAATTATTCTAATAATTTTATTATTGATCAAAAATTGTTCCACAAAAAACTATAATGACCAGGTTATATACATACGTTAATGTGATCTTTAACACCATTAAGGTTCTTTCAAAAAGAATATTTAAAACAACATAAAATATTATATATTTTTATATAGATTAAATTATTCTAATGAAAATAGTTTTTTAATGAAAATACATATATAATATGTTTTATTTACATGTTACACCATATTTTTGATCTATCAAAGGAATCATAGAGATCACTAATCCACTATCTTATCCACTATAATCATCATTATTGAAATTTTAGGAATATGGGAAGACATAATATATATCAAAGGGTAGACACATTTTCCAAAAATAATCAATTCATTAGTTAGTTTACTTTTATAAAATGATTGGATATAATATCTATATCTTAGTGGATGTTGTAAAGAAATTGATATGGGAGAAGGTGAATTATTATACCAAACATTTACAATTATTAACATTATATTAATTAGCCCCTCTTAAAATAAAACCTTTACCCTTGTTAAGATAAATGAATCAATAAATTCAAACCAAACACTCCCTTTTTTCATCAATGAAGAAATAGAATAGAATGAAAAACCCTAAATTATACACGGTATGACCTTGATGCAAGAGATTACTCCTTTGAAAATATTATATTATTTATTACACCAATTTTTTATCACTACAAATATTTTATGATCACATGTCTAGATAATGTATCACCCAATATTTTTGTATTAGAATACACATCCCATGATCAATGTTGTTTACAATAGACCCAATGGATCTCCAATTGAATTATTAACGATGTTATTAATTTTTCATTCAATTTACATTAAGAAAACATAAAAGTTATTTAAAAATGACATAATGATTAAAACATAATAATTTAGGTTTTACCTGTTATCCACTCAAATTTGATATGTTTTTTTAATTATAATGGTTCTAAATATTCTAGATACTTAATTAAATGAGTAAAAAGTAACAACAAATTTTATATTATTTATTGATTAATTGAAAATAGAAATATTTTGTTGACATGAAGATAAAATAAAAGTGAAGAAACCAAAGAAAGAAATTCATATTTAAAGAATAAAATGATGTATTAAAACATAATCTCCTCATGAAACCATAAAAATAAATATCCAAAATTATAGAACACCATAATCCTATCATCTTGGATAGATTTGGAATAAAGAAGACCCCTCAACATATTACCCTCCCCAGGTGTAAGTAACTGTCACGTTGATATGATGTAATGAAATGTATGTTTAAATATGATAAATAATATTTCAAGGGAAATCAAAATAGACCATTAAGGCGTTAAACACAATTGAAGGCTATTATTCCACTTTAGATAGAAATATAGATTGAGACAAACATATTTTACACTCTTCAAGGGTAGAAAAAGGCTCATCTACAATAGAATATCCTTTCTAAAAAAATAATGAGAAATCTAGGATGACTAATCCATGAAAATCTTGAATAACCCCTCCCCCATTAATATTTTATGCATATGGGAGCCACCCATATTAAAATTAAGGCCATTATATAGGGTCATCCATTTCACCCATAATCCAATAGCATTTTTCCCAAGGTAATCCTGTCATTTTAAACTACCATGAGAGTTAATTGAAGAGAGAACCATAGATAGAATGATTCTCATACACTAATGAAAAAATTATGGATATCTAAAAATATTGAACTAATGTCCAGAAGAGTTGGCTAAATACCCTTATAAGAAAAAAAATTACGTGCTTACCAAATGGTGTTCCAAATAGCTACTGGAAAGCTGAACCAACCCTTGGCATATGGATGGTCCATGACCTAGTAATCCTGGATTCCTAAGCGAAATAATACACAAATTTTACCCTCTTAATAGGGTATGGGAGAACTCCTAACTAATACCATAAATTATACACACATTCTCTACTAATAAACAATTGTTAAATAGATTATAGATGAGCATTGGAGTGGAACAATAATTACCAATATACAGGAATGGAAATACATTAAAGATTATGATCAACATGAATATAGTTGTTACAAGTACTACATAATATTCTATTTTATTTAAGATATAAATCATTACACCAGGTTTTACAGTTAATTTGGTCCATATTATAAGGGGATTTTAACATACTTAAAAACCAGGTGATTTCCAACAATGGGAACTAGTATTGACACGCTAGTAAAGATCCTCTAAAAAGTGGATAACATGAGTCACCTCCTTTATATCCTAATTAAGTACAATATTTATCAACCATGGTTGGTAACATGCCTATTTATGACTGAGGACTACAACTAGATATTTTAGATTGGTTTGGTCCAGTCCCTTTATTACAAAAAGACACCACTTTTGAATAGGGATAAGGGAAAAACCAACAACAATCCAAAGGGATTGAGGCCTGCATCCTTGAAATTGATTGGCCCACAATCCCATTCATACAAAAATTATAATATATAAACCCCTAAAAGATGAAAAACTATATTTTTCCAAGTAAATGGATTAAACTAAATGACCTAAAGGTCCAGGTAAAATTAGAACCCAAAACCAACCTATAGAAGAAATCCATGCTCACAACCACCCAATAAAACAGAGATCACGACCACATACTCCACAAGAAACCACACAATAGACGTATCATGAATCCATGAGACCCATTAACATCCCTATTTATGGACATTACTGAACCCCACCACAATCTCCATAGAAATGGATGATTAGGCCCTTCACCAACATCAAACCATGGCCATGACGCAACTACTAAGATTCCAACCATAATGACATGAAAAACAAAAATTTAATACATATCTAAGGATAGATACACTAAAAACAATGGACGATATCTAGATATGGAGAATGGAAAACCAACCACATGGATTTCATCACCCTACTCCATCTCCAATACTATTACATATATCTCAACCTGATCGAGTTATAATCACCAGATCTAAAACAGATCTAGGCACACATTGAAGAACTAGTGACCTTTTATGTTCTTTATCACTATATTGGGTGGTTTTAACATAGATAAAATGTGCATATGGATATATGAGAGACCGTACTTCACTAGAGTAGTACTTAGACAATTGATTGAAAGTGACATTTCTTACTCAAGATCCATACCGGAATCCTTTTCATAATGTTATCATAATGATGAATTTCGACCCTCCCATTAGATAATGGAGCACCCATGCACCCCCAAAGGAACGATTTGTTGAGAAATACCAATTATAACTTGGATAATCATGAAACTCCAATAAGATATCTTATTAGAGATTAGAATTCTACATTCATTGGTATTGAAGCATCGACCATATTTGTTATAATAATCATTTCGAGTCATTAGGCTGTTGCAAATTAAATATTTACTACCATTGAATAAAATACATGTCATCCACAATAAATACATGAGAAGTACTATAAAAACCATACAAATCATTAAATCTAGGAACCAAACCACCTTCAATATCCTATTGTGATTCCTACTAACTAAATCATGGAAAAATTGAAAATGCTTGGAGATATTAGGTATTCTTTTCTCAATCCCCTATAATATTTGATGAAACCGAAACATTTCCCCCTATAAAAATTGATAACCATGGAGAGGATAATATATATAATAATATGACATAATCCCATATAGAATATGAATTATTTTTGAGAACTTTGATAGCAAAATACATTTCCATCCATTCATAGTAATTTTCCATGTCAAGCTTATTCATAAAATTGGTTCCATGAAATATCCTTTCAAGATAAAAAATAATATCCAATATTATACTTATATCTCACTAGCTGCATCTACCTTTTATGAATATCTATTTTTATTTACACACCAACAAAAGAATATAATGGGATAATAATTCATCAAGAATAGTGTCCAGTAGCATATATGAAACATTGCACACGTTAATGGTACTAAATTTATAATATAAAATAGGATGATTATATATTGGAATAAGATACAGAATGGCAGACGATGTGAGTATTCGATGAGACCCACCCATAAAATAATCCCATAGAGTATATACAACATTCTAGTTGATAATAAAATAATAATTAAAATATAAACATTTAGGGAAACCATCTGGGCTTAGAGATCTATTAGGATTAGGATTCATAATTAAATCTATAAAACCCTCTTCTTTTGGGAGATTTACTAACCTATGACTATCCAAATAAAAAATATTAGTGAGAATATTATAAAAAATATATTTAATTTCACCGAGATCATGAGGGGAAACCCTTTATTTATTTGTTCTATGTTTACAAAAGATTCACCAGATCTCTTCACATCCTATTGAAATTACATATTTTCGTCAAGTTGCATTGACTATTGGAGGTTCTATAATCACTAGTGTATGAAAAAGCAATGTAAAATACTTCTTTTAGGGAGTTAAAAGATGAATTGATTACTTTTTTATATCATTGTCATACTCACAAGAATGCATGAAATTTGTTTCTCATGATCCACTTTTGAAATCCCTATAAATCATATAAATCAATCATTGCATTAAATTTAACTATGGACATTGAATTTGATTCTGTAGAGTAATTTAGAAAAATCATGGCTTTCTCATTTAAAATATATTGTTCTATATATTATATATCATTTGAAATATCACTTTTTTAAATGTACTCCCCATACACATTTAAAATTTATCTAGAATATATGGAGTTTTCATATTCATGAAATATGAAAATACAATGATATCATATTCCTTATCCCCTACTACATTATGTTGATCAATTATTATGTGTAAAACATGAATATTTATGACAAAATAATGATTTTTGTGTGACGCCTTCAACAATCTTATTCAATTTTTCATGTTGTCATTTAAAATCTTTTTATACGCATTTTCTTTTCATGATATTTTCATACACCAAAATATGTTCAACTAATAATATTTCTCATAAGAATATATAAATTATCTTCTGATTTAGAAAATTCACTTATGAAATCAAAATACCTTATTCATATAATAATTTACCTACACCTTAGTATTTTAATTTGTAGTACGAATCTCATCTATTCAATAATGATATCTTTGAAATTGGATTGTATCATAATGATAAACTACTATGATATTATCTCATTGAGTTATAGTAAATAATAATCATGTTTGAATGATTGTACATGTATATTCATTTCAATGCTCAACCATGGAATTGAAATTTTATCTAACACATCAAAATATAAAGGGATCCACTACCCTAGCTCCTATATTAATTAAAATGGAAAATCATGGAATGTCACATACTAGCCTGACATGAAGTTCAAAAGTGTTTGCATTAGCCTTGACTATAAATTCATTATCTCCATGATGACAAAATATAGGTTTTTATGTCATTCCCAAAAAAATTATAAAACATGAATTGTAGAGTAATAAAATGAGTTCAACTTCATACTATATCCTAAAAAATATTTTTTATATAAACATTTCTTCTACAATTAGATCAATGAAATCCATCTAGATTTTTTGTACACCAGTATTATTCTATGTCGACCCACACGTAGAGGCTAATGACTCTTCACCATCTAATTTTTATTCTGACCTACTACGGTTCCCCATTTACGCCGATGGTTGTTCTCATCCTACGGATTTCCATTAAACATGGATGGTACTGTATTCTAGATACATTGGTGACTGGATAGTTTATGTTAGCCCCCCTTTTTATGTATATCATTATAAAACCTTCAATAAATATAACTTTAAAAGATAAAATCTAAATATAGAGTATTAAATATTAGAAAAAAAGAATAAATATTTCATACATGACTATCAACATGTGTAACTTCCATAAAACATTCTAATGTTCCTAAAATTCATCATTGAATAATTTATACATCACAATTAATCCACCTACTGACAGTTTCTATTTTTTCCATAGAAATTCACATCATTGTCATTATTATTTAGCCAAAATTATTTAAAAATAAAACCATTTTTAATAGTGTATTCAATTTTCCCTTGGGATTTATTTTTATTATAAATCTGTAACATTATGTAAATATATATATGACTGTATCCTTTTTATCCCCAATTTTAAGGACAAATAAAAATATTTTTAAAGTAATTGGAACAGAACATGCTCTAAAAAAATTCTCATTCCACTTTGGATTTTTAATCAATATTTAATTAATTTAAAAATGTATTATTATCACACATATACTTCGTTATGAGCTTGTAGTCAGAATAGAAATGTCTATATGGGATATCATGATGTAGAAAACAAGATTGCGCAACTAAGGTCGTAAAATATATACATAATTAATTTTATATTTAATAAAATACCCACTAAAAACTTTATCATATAAGAAATCATAATTATCAATAAAACTTCATACTACACTCTTTTACACTATCCCATCAATATAACCCATGAACATTATGGTTTACTCCCCCTTTAATTTTTTATCCCATAATCTAACACTTCTATCTTATTTAAATACCATTTATAACCAATTCCTTAAAAAAATTGATTTGAATACCCTAATATTTGATTCTATTAGAACTATACATATGTCAGGATCAATTTAAATTAATGATTTAGTATCAAATCCACAAGATTTCATCCCCTTGAGTAATTCACTTCATTTAACTCACCATAATTGATTTATATAAGTATTTTCAGAATTCATTAACATGTAATCACTCCTGATTATTGATTATCCAATACCATTAAAATGGTATAATAAAATCTTCTCGCCAAATATGACTAATTCACAATGTTAAATATTTTAATTTTAATTCCAACATGAGTTCACAAACAACATCTTAATATGCAATTCAGAAATATTTGATCATAACTAATAGGTGTCTAACATTTGAATGTATCATTTATTTATCCTAATTTTCTATCATTAATGTAATTTAAATATCAATTTATCCTTCATTATTTGGGGATTTTTTTTTCAACCATGAATAAGAGAATAAACACATATCATTTAAATGAAATTACCTCGATGAACATAAAGAAATTAGACATATATTTTAATGTAATATTGTGGAAACTAGTTCAACTCATCCTCACTTGTGTCCCAATCAATTTTATACCACTGGTTATCTATATCATGGTGGATCTGTAAATTAAATACGATTTCATATTTACCATGTTGAGTGTTTAGAAAAATGGGTCCTTTCAAACATTAACCAAATCTGGAATAGTGATTGTAACTTGATACTATTCTTATTCTTTATAAGTCCTGAACACTTGATCGAAACCTTTATACACCTCCAATTACCTATATTGAATGTAAAAAAATAACAGACAACTATTAAATAAATATAGGAAACATAAGTTCCTCAATGTGTATAGGAATTTTTAGATTACTTTCTAAACCAACTTGATCCTTTCACTTTATCCTTCATGGTTTAATATTTTGTCATAATATATATATATTTCTTTCAAGAGGTGTCTTTTTTCAATAAATTCATCTATGAAGGAGTATTAATAATATTTTCAAACAAATTATAGTCAATCAATAGTTTTCTACCCTTATTTTTAAATATCTTTGAAATTTATTCTTATCTCTAAAGATATATCATGTACTCATTGTATTTATTTTCATTTAACTTGAAAATTAAAAATATTGTTTAGGAATGTTTTGGTTATCATTCATTTGTGAAATTAACCATCAAATAACCAATAAACCAACCATTTTTTGGTAACACCACTAGACATGTGTCCATCTGAGTGAAACATTAGAAAAAACATCAACATCAATAAAATAACAAGAAATATAGAAGAATACCCAATTAAAAACATGATTCATGGAAACTATTGATTATAATATTCCAATCAACATTGTTTTCATATATTGATTAGTTATGTACAATCACCATGATATTATCTCTATGAAAAAACACATTTCGATCTTACACTAATTTTATTTCTTAAAGAACAAGAAAAAAATAATAAATTTCGAAAGAAAAATGTTTGAAAAAATTATAATCAACAATAGGTATAAAATGGTTCAAGAAATTATCCTACTCCCATTATAATATGGATGAAATTCATTCATTTTCTATGAAAAACATATGCTAACCCTAATAAACATAAATACCCTATATACATAACAAGATCAAGCCCTAACAATTAATACACATGTACATTATTTGTTCTGATTAATGTCCATTCAGTCATGGAATATCTAGTAATTACCTATTTGAATAATGACCAAGGTGTTCATAGGTAGTCTTCTTTAGATAGGTACACTCCTACCATTCATATTTATCATTATTGATAGTTATCCCATCACTCCTGTTTCATAAATGGTCCAAGGGACATCATATAAAGGTCACCATCTAGCCATTTAATAACAACTTCCATGGGACTTATTTGGGTTTCCATATATTTATGTCAGCCATGGGTGATCAATAATAGCTCTTTCATCCTCAACTATCAACACTTGATGAACTAAGAAAATTACATCATTACTCACACTAGCTCTAATAACCAACATTTCATTCCATTATTTCATAAATAATAATTTCATCTTTTGAAATAAGTTCTTTTCAAAAGTTTTGACATCCAAAACATATATCACTATCCTCTAAAACTGTAATTGGATGTTAGAAATTGATCCATCCTTTAGTCTCAATTTACTCTTTCCGAGAATGATAGCTGATTCTAATCTAATCTGAATATATTCCCACAGTGTTTCCTTGATAACAATTTAATTATAATAACAAAATAATATCATTGTTTTTTACATTGATATTTTTAATCAAGGAACATCCAACTAGTATTGAAAAAATAAACCCCCTTTAGTGGACATATGAACCATTTATTTATACTACATTAACTACTAAAACATCATCCATCATAATACTTCTAATAATATCATCCTGCCCATATTTTTTTATCATTATATTATTATTAACTCAATTTCATGATTACTCTCTAATTATCAATATCATGTGGACACATTCTAATTGAATCTATCTAAAGGAATATATTTAATGGAATCATTCTTATCATTATTACCTAATAAATTCCATCTAATGGACTCTATTCAATGTACACTATCTAATGGAAACTCTTTCATAGACTATTTAATATGGACCCTTTCAGATTTATTTTTTCTAATTAGATGAATCAAAAATTCATTGTTTGGAATATGATATTATTCCAACATCAACCCAGAAATGGTGCTAGTAAATGACCCCTATAAAGTTTCTCACTAATTATTTCAATAAATTTTCCAAATCAATGATTCTATAACATTATAAAGAAAACATTTCTTTCACCAAACCCAACAATCTCCCACTTATTATGTATTTTTTAGGTAGTTCCCATTAATTTTATACAAGAAAAAATACGCATTATCAAAACAAATTCCCTCTAACTCAATATAAATTCACCATTCATTATAAATAAGATCCCACATAGTTATCCACAAAATAAATTTCACCTTAATCCTTCCAGAAATAAAATCATTTATTTCAATGGAAAGAGAAAAACTCATCTGAATTCATTAATAATGTTCCTCTAATGAAAAGAGGAATTGAGTTTTCCAACATGTTTTCAGATCACATAGGGGTAATATGAACATCAATAAAATATTCTTCCTAAACTATATCTAGAAATTCTATTTCCATATTTTCTTATTTCATCGTCCTAATAAAATCACACTAAGAAAATTCATCTAGTGATTCTCTGGGTTTTGTGGAACTTTGATCCAATATCATCATCACAGTTAGATTTCATTCAGATTCCATCTTAATAAAGAGGCCCTTCCATCTAACATGTTGATCCAAAAAATGATCATTACCACAAAGAATTGAATATTTGAAAATAATAGTATTCCCATGACATAATGTTGTTCTTATTTGGCTTCATTATGACCAAAATTAATTATGATGATTTTATATATGAGATAAAAAAATGTATACAACTTCTAGTCTTCCATAGAAGGTGTTTGAAACTCCCGAGTGACCCCCGGAAGAACTAATCATCCATTAACTATCTTGACATGTAATATATATTAATTGAAAATATAAACATCCCCATATTGTTTTTGTTATAACCATCTACATAATGTGGATCGATTCAGAATCAAACAGAATATACTAATTCACCAGGAGTATCATCATCAGTGTTCTCTAATGGATATATTCTCTTCAATTGAAAACTGTATTTAGTACATAACTTATTCAATACTCATTATCCCATAAAAAACATCCTCCAAAAAAATTGGAACATCATAAGGGACCTTATAAAATCTACACAAAACATTCAACAGTGTCCCTAAGGTTAAAATGTCACCACACATAATGGAACATGTTATATGAATCCTATTTCTATGAATACTACTATTTAAACAACAACCCACTACCACAACATATATTTTAATGGGTTACACATTAGAGAATGTCAATAAACTGCTCATTCAGAGAAACATATTATTCATCCATCCCAGCTCAAATAGCATCCCCAATAATGGAACATGACTCAAGATCTTATCAAATCTAGAGTACATTTTCACCTAGAAAATGATATGGTACCTCAACTAATTCAGACCGACACCCTCCTAATACTTTAACAATATTCTATGCAAAAATAACATATAAATGAGAAAATATGCATCATTGAACTTTTTTTTATTAGGAAATACATAGAATTCCCTCTTATTCCTCTTGATGTGGTCCCATTAAAAAACCACCAGATTGATATCAATTTTGGTTTTGTTCCTAGGTAAGATCAAAACCACTGGGGTTGAATCAGTGGGTCCATTTTCATTTCTATAAATGTTTTTCTTAAATTATTTTTCTAAAATTTTATTAACCATTGGAACCTAGTAAGTTTACGATCCACATAAAAAACATCTCAAGTAGACCTTTCATATGAATAACATATCAGTAGAACACATCACAAAATGTTTAAAAAGTTTGGTACAAAGGCCTGCGTCATTCCATTTTGAATATTCCCAAAAATATTGATTGTTTGACCATTATATTTATGGAATAAAGAGGTACCATAAGTAAAAAATTTTACAATCCTAATAGAAAAATTCCCACTATATTTTGTTATACCCCAATACTATCTGTTTCAATAACAACTTACCAAAGAACGTTATACACCCCAATAAAATGATCGTTTTTATAAAGTGTTTTTATACATAGTTATAAGCTTCAATTTTATTCTCATCTTCTAATTCAGATAAAAAATTCTTCACTTTATCCACAAGTAATATGGATCAATCCATACTAAAGTATAGTTTTCAAGAACCTATATAACTATTTGAGGATCATGTAGGACTTAAAACTTCTTCCATAACCACAGTCCAAAAGTCATCCTTATTATTATTCAATCCATACATCCTTAGAGTGATACAATTATTCTTATAGGCTACATATTATTTTCTATAATATGATTCCCCTTCTTCTCTCCCTTATTAAATTAATTAGGTACTCAAGCAGTAGCTCATAATTTTAATGTCTAATAAAAATTAGTCTGATTGACCATTCATCGATGGATATCACTCAAATGAGATCACTCTAATGGAATTTATCTAATATAGCATTGTCTTATAACTTGATTGAATGTTTATATTAAACATTACTCTCATATACTCATTTCAATGGAGATTCCTCAACATAAACCTAAAATACAAACTATGGATGGAAATTCAAAACCTAAAAAATGTTTGTGATCTTCGTCCAGGTAAACAATTCATGATTCACAAATAATACAAATTCACTGATCTATTTTTTTCTGGAACCCTATAATGGTAATGGTGGGAAAACCAAATTCAATTAATACATTAAAAAATACATAAATACCAAAAATTATCATTTATTTATGAGTTCATCATTTACTTCCCCAAACATGTATAATCATTCTAGGAGCATCTAAAAAATTTAAACATCATCGTGATTACTAAAAATCCTCTAGTTTGATTCTTCATTATGATCCACCATTTATATTCTTCATTACGATGAAAGAATACAACAGATTCCTCATTATGTTTATCTGTACAAACTTTTCTTATATGAAATCCAAATTATATCTCATTATGTTGAGAAAAAAAGGAATATTGAAGACAACGCATTATAATAACCTCTTATAAATACTAAACATATTATTCTATAGAGCCTTGTATCAACTCTAAAATGTTGGAAATTGAAAACCATAATAAAATATATTAAAATTATTTTTACTTTTCTTCTACTATTCAGAATGATTATCCAATGTCATATTACCATATTAGTATCAATTTGATGGATTAATATATTTATTCCTTTGTGGGACTGGTGTCACATTCAGTATGATAGTCATCACATCATTTTTGGAAATAATCAATATTTTTGTTCTTTTTATCTTGACCCATTAATTAAAGATCAATGAATGTATTTTTGTTTTCTTGACCCAATGGGAATAAAATTAATCCTTTATCTAAATATATTCTTCTAATTGAAAATATTCATCTCTTATACAGTGAATTCCAACAATGTGAATTGGTGTCAAAATCCATGACGATCGTTTTTAGCATACCATATTCAATGGACCAGTGTCGGCAGTGACTTATTTTCTTTAGTAGGATTAATCTTACATCATTATGATATTATCATGTTGATTACTCTCATACTCATGATTTTATCCTTTTATTTTCTATTTTCCTTGTATTAATGAGTAGTGGTATGAATAATTATCATCATATTCTCCATTCTTTTAAGTACACCACCATGTGTCATGAATTACTGATGACTTTTCATATGTTTATGATTAGCTTCATCATCATAGAAAATTTTTATAGAAATTATTAGGCCTTTACATCCTTATAAAAACATTATTCTTTCTAAAAAATCCTTAATTTTATAGAAACCATCAGCTCTCCACATTTTTTATAAGGATAGCATCATAAGTTTTACTAATAGTTATTATATACAAAATATGGACCAAAAAAGCATCATATGATTCAGATCAAAGCCATTCAAACTCTGAGACACAACCGCATTATGATCAATACTTTTATTCTAGAATTAGTATAATTTATAGAATCTTCTAACATTTAATCAAAATATAAATATGATGGATTTTATTGACTCCAGCCTATGTGTTGTATCTGATTCTCATGACAATAATATAGATTGGATTGAAATCTTCACACACACCATTCTTAAATCCATATTTCCATTACCTTATCATCATAATTTCATTCTTAAATATAATAGATATATTTGTAGTTTGAGAAAAATAAAATAAAAATGTGACTGAGGTGCAATAATACCCCCCTATATGTTTGTTTTCAATAACAACATGAAACACATAAAAAATGCCACATTTTGTTTCAATTTTTCATCTACTCCTTATTTTATGGATCCCCACATCTCTTATATCTCCCACTTATTGAAAATAAAATTCATAGGCTCTAAAATGGAAAGTTCACCCCTACAAGAAATTTATCTCATTTCAAAGGGTAGAAACCTTTCGTCTAAAAAATGTAATTATTCATTAGGATAACAAAAGTATCACATGAGTTTCATAAAAATGTTCCTTCAACTGAACAACTCTATATCTATATTGGAAAACATGATGTATACATCAAGAGTGTATAATAAATTTTATCAATGTTTTATATTTCACAACATTAATGTAATACCCATTTCAGGTTTATTTCAACATTATCGTTTCATGGGGAAATCTTGAAAATATTTTATTACGCTAAAAGTAACCTTCAACCATCTCAACAAACATATCATAATGATAATTATTATAAACAAAACATTCAAAGTGTCACATTTTGTAACCACATTATGCTATTTTAAAATAATAGTAAGTGATTCATCAACATCATATTCCTTATTTTGACTCATTTAATTCACTTCAATTTAGTAAAAAAACAAATATTTATAAAATTGGGAGGATTTTTAGTTGTTACATTGAAGAATTATTTTGAAAAAGAGTCCTCTCTCAGCCATGGATTTTTATTCTTTTTTTTATTTTGTATTGGATGTATTTTATTCTTTATAATCATCCTTATCAGCTTTTTTAAAAACATTTTTTTTCATCTTTACACTATTTTAATAAGGTTGAAAATTTGTTTTCTTATCATATTGACTTTTTTATAGTTAGCATGTAATATCACTTTCAGGTCATCCACTTATTCTTAAATGAGTTTTAAAAAATTTTATGTAACAATCCCTTCATGAAAACATATCTTACATATTTCCTGAATTTTCAAGTCCACATCAGTTTATAGATTTGTGTCACCTTTCATCTCAAATTAGAGAAACCATTTTCTTCCCCATTTATTCATCTATTTTTTTAATATTATAAATTTCTATCCATGTAAACTTGTTCTGTACAAATAACAACACACCTATTATTTTCATACATAGTATGTTTACTTTTTTCCACATTAATAAAAACACTATTCTTTATTAATAATCTCAGTTTTCATAACATATTCACATTGTTTCATCTTTTCAATCTCTTTTTTCTTTCACAAAAAATGCTCAGGAAAATATTATTATTTTTATTTATTGTAGATACCCCTTGATTTGTACTTGTTTATTAGTAGAGACATGTTATTCTAGCATGAATAAGATTTATTTCCGAGAAATCCACAACACTAACAATGACATCTGAATCCTAATTTTTTTTAAATATTGAAAATGTTTAGCACTTTTTTAATATTGTTTCATAAAAATAATCGACCAATTTTATTAAGCAGATAATTCCTTGAATAAATATTATTTATCATGGAGAATTATTTTTTCTTTAAAGAATATTTGTATAAATATTTTTATCCCAGCATCATTATAAATTTCTCCTTTGAAATAAACTAACTAAGTAAAGTTCTATCTCTTCTTTATTAAAAAAAAAATTGTTAAAAAATTTGATTATGTCTATAAAAATGGTCTTCTTTCTTAGTCAACTAATTTTCCTAATCATCATTGATTTTTCAGATTTATCTATATTCAACTTTTTCAATTTATTTTCTACAAAAAGTGTAGATTCAATAAGGTTTAGAATCTCATTTATAGAAGTTTTTTTCGTCATAACATTTCAGTTTTCCATCAATCTAACCATTATCAAATGTTATTCCTTTAATATATCAAATCCACTTCCTTATTTCATTATTTAGATGAGTATTTTTTTCATGTCCATTCTCTGAGTTCCTTTTTGAAATTAATTTCATTTCGATAATCTCTTTATAATCATCATAACTACTAAATTATTCATATCCATTATTAAAAAGTAAAATAAATTTAAGTTAATGATAATGTTCTTAACTAGAATCAGAATAATCCTTATTTATTATTCTCATATAATATTTATTCATATTTTCATAAGAAACTCATTCATTATGTTTCATCGTCTTTTGATTCTGAAATTTATCATCATCTTCCTCAGAATCATACTCTTCAATTTCTCTTATATACAAGATTCGTTGTGAAATTAAATTTTCCTTAACAATTCCTACATTTTAGTGTATTACATTTAAATTTCATTTATTGTATTTTTGAGAATGAATAGAATTAATAATGTTAAAATATTCAGCTTTTTTCCATGCATTTAAATTTGATGATTCGTTTTCAACTTTTTTATCTTATTCCCATTTAATAAATATTTGAAGTCCATTTCATAATAAACCTTTTATTTTCCCTTAATAACCTTCTCTCTCCTCATTCCATAAGAATAAAATGTTCTATAAGATAATCTAGGGATAGAGTTTTTAGATATCTATCTACAAAAGAAGAAAAGTTGGCTTCAGATTTATCAAAAAAATTCTAAAAAGCATTCTAAAAATGGTTGAGTATTCTATATTCTCACCATGACATCTTATGGTGATGAAAATAACATTTATCAATGTATATAAGTCACCAATAGATTCATACTAGGTCATTCTCATATCATGATACTGCATCCTCAAAAGTTGTAAATTTTCTTTCTTTGCCATTACACTACATTCATAAATGTTTTTTAACATATCCTAGAAAAATTTTCTAGTTCTCAATACCTTTACTCTAATAAAACAAATTTCATTAAGTGGAGATAGAAAATAATTTTTATATCTTCTATCAATCTAAAGATATTTATTATGAGAAAATATAAGAAAAAAATCTAAATAAAAAGAAAAAATATTTCTTTAGAATCATCCAAACCATCATACCCATGAGACATAATGTATGAAAGAATTATATATTTCTTTATATTAAAGTTCCTTCCATTCAATGACATAATCCCATTATAGTTCATTTAATTTAAAATCCATCATTCTAGATATTATATTTATTTCCATTAAGTACGATATTCATCTTATAGACATTGAATTTTAATTCCTTGTTTTCAAGATGTATCTTTTAGAGGAAACCTATCCGTTGACACCGATAGTTGTTCTAATTTAGGATGAATACCACATAGAGTGGTGGGGTAAAATAGTTGTTCCTTTTTATATTGTATTAATGTTTTACTTACCTTGTATATATAACTATTCATAAACCTTGAAACCTATTAAATTTACAATGCACTCAAGTAAAAGGTATTAACCGCATGTTTTGGTACCAAAAAACTATAAATAGAAGGAACCACGTGAAATTTACAAGTTTTGGTACAAATAACAATTCCATTACATGTTGGATAGTCCCACCAATATCGATTCCTTCACTATTTTACATATAGAATTAAAGGTCACAACCAGTGAATAATTTTACTATAATATTAATAACATTAACTCTATATATGGTTATACTCCCCAAAAATAATTTTAATTATCAACATATCATAACTATTTATACACCATGAAAATATTATCCTTTTCAAAAAATATAATGTTTCCATTTTTATGTTGTCAAATTATATTTTTCTTTATTGATTAATTTCTTATTTTTATATTTTCCTCCAAAAGTACGATGAATCAAAATATACCTATGTAAAATCATCAATAACATCAACAATTCTAAAATGAACGTTTTGGTCTTCAAACATCTTCCAAGAAACTCAATCAATAAATCATCTTCTAAAAAATTCAGTTTTATCTTCCTCTGTATGGTACCGTCAGTCTGATGGGATCCACCTGATTAACCTAATTCTAATTATCCTTTCTAATTATATATTCAATTGAGTAATAACTCAATTGTCATATCGTAATTCCTATATCAAATGGAACTCAATCCGATGAACCTTTATCCAATGGATGTCACTTCAATGGGATCAATCTGATGAACATGATCTTATGAAGTATCATCCTAGAACTTTCTCGAATGATTGGGTTATATAATTCTAATTGACTCATTTTGATGGAAATTCTTTAGACTCCACCTAAAAAACAAAATTCATGTTGAATATCAATACCTAATAGAAAAAATAAAAGTGCTCTTGGCACATGATAATAATTCACATTTTGCACGCACAAGAAATGCACTAAGATATCCCTTTATAGGGACCCTATATTGGTAATGGCAGGAAACCCAATCTCACTTACTACATAACATAATTTCCAAGTCCGTAATTTATCATTCATTTAAGAGTTCATCATTTACTTTTTAAAATCTTCATAATTTATCTATGATATTCTATAGTCTTTATACTTCTTCGTTTATACAATAATTTATTCGTCTTTATATTTCACAACGGTTTCCTATTCCGATTCTTCATTACCATGAATGTAAACAAAAATGATTCATTATATTTCTTCATACCAAATTATTATATATGAAAACCATATTACTTTTCATTGTGATATAAACACATGGAATATTGAAGATCCCCTATTATTATGACCTCTTATAAACACTTAAAGATACCTCATAAAGATTCTCAATATCACCTCATAAATTTAATAAATTAAAAACCATTATGAATCATTTTAAAATTATTTCTCTATTTCTTCTACTCATCAAACTAATGATCTTGCATAAAATTACCATATCAGTGTCTGTATTATGGATTTAGTCTCTATATTTATTTTTGGTGTTGAAATCACATTTATTTCGATAGTCTGATCCTATTTGCTGAGAATTAACCAATAATTTGGTATTTTTTATCTTGTCTTATTTATAAGAGAACAAAAGTATGTGTTGTTGTTTTATTAACTGATTCAAATGCAATTCTACCTTTCTAAAAAATTATTCATCTAATAAAAAATTTGTATATAATAGAATAAATATGAAGAATTTGAATTGTTGTTCGGATCAATTATGATGGTTCATTAGCATATTGTATTTCATGGATAGTGGTGGTAGTGACTTATTTTCATTAGAAGGATCGATCTTCTAGAATTATATTATTATCAAATAAATGTCTCTCATAATGATGATATCCATCCTTCTAAATCTGGTGTTCCTCACAAAAATATAAATCACAAAGAATAATTCTCATTACATTCTCCAATCTTCAATAAACTATATCTTGTATCATGACATCGTCATGACTTTGAATATGTTTATAACCAGATTATTCATAATCATTATATTATAGGGAATGTATTTTAGCTTCCCATCTATACTAGAGACTTTATTCCTTCAAACACATCCTCTATATTATTGGCACAATCAACTCCCCCTTCATTCATAAGACAAAATAAAAAAAATTTCTCTATAAGTTATGATATATAAAATAAGAAAAATAAATGAGTTATCAAATTCACATTAGATCAATTTAATGAACAAAAAACATCATTTTTATGATCACCACATTCATTCCAGATTAAATATAATATCTAGGATCTTATGAAATTGTTTCTGAATCCCATTCTGATGGATTTTATTAACTCATGACGATGTGTTGGATATAATTCCCACATTGATAGACTGCATCTGATTAAAAACGTCACACACACATTTCTTCAATCCATATTTCATTTACATACCCAACATACATTTTTTCTCCAACATAATCTACATATTGATCTATAGACAACAAATACACTAAAACATGGCTGGTGTCCAAAATTGTTATCATCATTAGGAATTCGTCCATCCAATAGAACCATCAAATACACTTAATCCCTGAATACCATAGTAAAAAACTCTAATATATAAACCATTAAAGTACATAATATCATTACACTCATGTTTTAAAGATACCACTCAACATTAGATTTATAAACATGTTATCTCAAGAACTTATGCCACTATACAATCCAAAAGCACAAAGTATAATAATGATAAAATTATTATAATGAATTTTATATATCTATTGGATGAAGAAATCACATCAACCATTCTATAATAACAAGAGCTAGTTTTTGCGAAAAACATACACAACATACACTGATTATCATTATATGCAGCACCAACATCAGTTGGAAATTTTTATTACATCTTATCATTTATTTAAACTGATCATGGTCTATCCAATCATTTATTATATAGACACTAACAAATTTGTTATTTTATATCACTCCTAAAGAAATGTGACCTTTTTATTTTTTATGCCTCTTCAATTATAGTCATTACATCACTCCTTTTATATCGGTGGCCCAACACCTTTTATATAGAGGTCCCCATATGGACACCCATTATACACCACATTCTAACATTTTTGAGAATATATCCATTATTGAGATCAATTGATGATCACCAGTAGCTACATCTACACAGCTGTTAACTATTTATGAAAATTTAAAATTACCTTCTAACTCACACTATATTTTGAACCAATATTTAGTTTTATATATCCATGAATAATTATACATATTTCATCCTTATTAAATTCCCATGAAGTTGAATCCCACATAATACTTCACCTTCTAATAGTTCTTCATTTGAATATTGGACATAACTACATCTGTTAACCTCGGTTAATTCTACCGTAGCATGAATGATACCTCCGATTTAATCTGAATGTTATTCTCTCTAGTTGTTTAGAAAATAATCATCTAATTCAAATAATCATAAATTTTCATATATATAAATTTTATACAATCAATCAAGGAACGTCCTAGAAGTCTTGAAACATGGTTCCTCATTTTGTCAATAGAGGAATAAATCCCTTATAATACAACACTTACTAAAACTCTATATGTTTTAATGAATTTGATGATCTCTATCTAATAATATGTTAATTATCATTATGTTATGGTGAACTATGTCAGATGATGTATGTCCAATTATCACTTTTGGATGGACTATATCCAATGGAATATGTCTGATGGACTATGTACAATAGACTATATTTTATCATATCTCTATGCCAGACTCTATCAGATGGAATCTATCTAATAGACTATGTTATACAGACATTATATAATAGATGATAACTTATAGACCCTATATGATATACAATTTCTGATCAGTAACATCTAGAAATCATTTTGAATTGCTGGTTTTTCAACTAGAATCAACATGGATACAATAATAGTGCAGGATCTCCAACCAAATTCCTATGTGTTACATCCAAAACTTTTTTGTGTGACTGTTTTGACACTTTAACAAGAAATATATTTTCATCCCAAACCCAAATATTTCTCACATTGTAATTGTTTTCAATTTTTTCCCAATACATGCATGCACATACATTTTTATATTATAATTCTCTTGATGAGAAATTCCATTCATCCAGTCAACACATTCACTTTATTTATATTTCCCTATCAATCTATGCATCTTCAATTATACAATACAAAAATCCATGAACATATTCCAATTGTGAATTAAATTCATGTTTTATCAACACAGATTGTTAGTATTTATTTTTTTCCCATTCTAGAGTACTCCTATATTTCTTTTTTAGGTGTTCTGAAAAAATAAAATCTTTTTTTATCTCTCTTAGATTTATTATATAATTTAATTGTACTTTTCTTAAAAATAATTTTAGAGGATTTATTTAAATAACCCATGAAGTTTCTTATATTATGGGAGAAATGGAATCTTACATTATCTATAGTTACATCCCTTATATTTTATTTTTAATACTCTAATTATGATTGATTTTATTAGGTATCTTATTCTACATACATTCCAATGTATCCTTATCAATGTTAATTTATATTTTAATCACCAATTTTGGTCTTATCATCGTATCATTATTATAAGGTATGATAGGTATCGGAGTATAAAAATACTAAACATAGTATCAACTTTACATGACATAAAAAATAATATAAGTTTTCTTAGTATTTATATCATTTTTTTCATGAGAGATATTTCTGTACATGTGATGCTTTCTTCTAATAGAAATTCACTCTTTGTTCTTTAGAATTTCTCATAATTTCTTTTTGAAAACTATTACTTTTATATATTAAATTATTTTTTCCAAGAATTTAATTACCTATGATAAAACCTTTAATAATATAAGAAACAACTAAAAATCATAATTCTCCATTCTTGTAAGATGATCTATCTAGATGTTTTAGAACCATAAAATTTCTATTTTTAGATTTTTTTTTATATTTTTCTCGGATTCCTTTGGAAAATTATTGTTCCATAGATAATTATATTCACCATTTACATTAATGTAGGATTATTATCACTTTTAATCAATATATTTTATAGAAAATTTACATTAAAAAAATTACTATCTTGAAAAATATATTTCTTATAATTAACAGATTTACACCTTAATGGTACCTTTTCATATATCTATATATCAATGATATTTATGATGGTCACAATATAATTTATCACCTGTTATGGTCCCATTATACAAAAGGAGACAATTTTTATTATTTTGTGAATCCATACATTTTTTGGAACATTTGTTAAGTTAATAGTTTACTATCTTATAGAATTATATATTTAATCCAAAGATCATGACATGATTTTTTGTGTAAATAGATGATAAACTCAACTATTCTTATGTTTTGTTTCCATTTTCACCTTTTATTATGAATATAATATTCTTGAATTTTTTAATATTCATTTAAGGAATTATAATTATCTATAATTCTTCTTCCTTGGACCACCTTCATCAAATCATTTACATTCATGGAGGATTTACAGAATTTCATTAGTGTATGTAATACAAACTATGGAAAATTTATATTACAACCTTCTCAAAAACAAATTTCAATATATTTTCAATAAATAATTATATACCTCGAAAGAGAAAATAATATTTCATTTTTATAAGAAAACTATGTGACTGAATTGAAAGAATAGAATTAATTTTATAAAGTAACCTTTATATATTTATCCTCTTCCTTTATATATTTCCCTTCAACTATAATTACCATTATTCAACTAAGTATTTATTTGAATTCCCCAAGTGGGACATTATTCACATACCTTTAAATATGTGGGTAAAGTTATTAACTTGTTTTAATATAATAATCTTCTTCAAATTCATCACATCTTGAGATTCCCTCTTAAATAAGACCACATTAAAAAGATTCAGTCAGTTCACACTTACATTGATTTGAATCATGTACTAATAGATTATTCCATCTATTTATATTATTCTTAATTTTTCTAACCTCATTATTATTCTTTTTTTCATTAAAAATTGATTAAAATAAATATTGATTGTTAACTGATTCAGAGTTCTCAATATGAGCCACAACAAGCTACTATTGATACCCAAAATTTAATAATTATAATAAAATATTTTTTTGTTATAATTTTATATTCAATTTGAGTCAAACATGGATTAAAATTAATTCCACTTTTTGAGACCATTAGATTGTGTAAGGACACATTTTGGGGGTTAAACACCCTAAAATTTGTTATATGTTTTCATTAAAATAAACAAGAGGTATTGGATATATTTATATACATGTTTCTAAAATTATATATGAATTGTGATAAAATAATTATTTATAATATATGTTTTAACATGGATGGATTTAATAGTAATAACAATAATATGAAAATTTTTAATAAGGTTTTTAAATAATTCAAACATATTTATTTTTTCATGATAAATTAGTACATAATTTTTAGTAATGTTGTTTTATGAATCCGTTATATATTTCTATTAAAAAGAATTTATTAAATTTTTTCAACTAAAATTATATTTAATTTATATAATTATAATAAACTGTATTCTAATATATAAATTTCATTTTTTAAATATTTTTTAAATATTATCTTAGGGTCTATTAATAGTTTTTTTCATCAAATATTTATTTTTCAGGGAATGGTGAATAATATTGATTTTTTTGTAAAATCTCATTTATTATCAATTAAAACTACCACTATATTTTTATTTTGATATTACGTTGGAATAATTATATTTCTGAAGCCCCAGGATCAAATCTAGGTTGGGGAAAAATTCCAGGTCACTGTAGAAGTAATATAATAGGGCACTGTAGCAGTGCTGTAGTAGTGATGAAACTGTAACAGAGGTAGCTCTGTAGCGGCAGAGGGACCGCAGTAGGTACTATACTAGGAACAGTACTACAGCAGGGACTCTAGCAGCATGTGTATTGTAGTAGTACTGTTCAAAGTGGGGTCCTTTGGGCCAGAAAATGGTCTTTCAAGCCTTGTATTCAGGCCACATGGCCTTGGGCCTTCAGGATTTGTAATGGGTCTCCCTCTACCCACACTAAAGAGGTATTTTCTTTGAATAATAAATTTAGGCTTCAGCCCCAACCATTAAAAAAAATATTATTAGTGATTTTGGTATGATTATATTTTTTTGTTTTAAAACACATTTTCCTAAATGTTTTTTATTCACGAAATGTTTTTAATATATTGATAATTTAATATAATATCTTATTATTAGTGTTTTTAATTAAATGAATCAAATATATATTCAATTTAGTATTTTAATATTAATTTTATTCTCTTTTGAGGGAAATATTTTAAGGTAAATTATTTTTTATGCATAGACTTATTAGTTTTAAACATTTGATCATTGAGTTTTTGAAGGATTAATTTATATGAAATTATGTATTTTAAAGCATTTTAAAATATTAAAATGGATTACATATTCATAGTAAATATAATTGATATATTATATTATAACAAATAAATTTTTTCTCAATGAATACTAAAAATTGTATCATTTTTTACCACAGTTAATGTCAAATTTTGTTTATGGATGGTTAAAATAATAAATAATAGTAGTATTTACACCCATACATATTTAATTATTATAGGTTAGGATATTTATATTTTATCATATCATAAATTTATATACATTTTTATTTGGAGCCTCATTAAAATGAAAGTGACCTTTTATCATCAAAATATTTTATGAAATTTCGTGTGTATCCCTCCACACACTTATAATGGGAAACATCTTCTCCTCCATTATTAACACAATTTTATAATTATATATAATCAAATACACAATAAAAAAATTATATATTCCTTACCTTCATCATATATATTATTTTCTCCTAAAACTCATCCTTTAATGCTTCATGTGTAATCCAAAGGAGTACTCTCAAAGGTGTGTTATAAATCGTAACCAAAAACATTAAATTTTATTTCTTATTTCAATATAAATTAAAAAATTATTAATAAAAAAAAATAATGTATTATTATTGATATAATGATATAATATATGATCTTGTAATGAACAATTCCCTCAGATTTTAAATCATATGGTATATAAATGAATCAATTTTGTGTCCCTAGGTACTTCCGCATCTAAGAATGGATATGATTAATTTTAGGTCACCATATATCATGGATGATTAATATTTGTTATGAAAATTTCATATTTCATATTTATGGAATTATTATTATTATTTAATTATAATATATTATATACTTTCTTAACATTCATTTCATTACAAAATGATACAATTGCTCAGGCATACATGTGGAAACTGCCTCTATTATATAATGTGATTCATTTTTATTTAATAAAATAAATATATTATAACAAGGATATTTATAATGAATAGATGTGATAATAGGTATATAATAATTATTTCTTAATTTTGAATAATCGTGTACCCATTTAATAATATCCTTCGAAATGTGGAAGTCATCAATCATGTGTATGTAGGAATTGTCATCTCAACATAATTATGTAATTCATTTTACAGCACTGGTATATATAAATAGTTATCAATATATATGATAATTATATCTTTATTTATATTCTTCAAATTAATGAATATTTTCAATGTCCATGGACAATATTTTCTAAACCAAAATATAAATGAAAAAAGATGTAATTAACACATGAAATGAAGATGAAAATGAATGAAGTTTAGAAAATGGCGATGTGATGTTGTAAGAAACCCAATAATGGTATTATATTTATAAATATAAATTTCTTAAATAACTATTTTTAATTGGAATTTATTATTTATTGTAATAGGGAGATTATGAGATAAGAGAGACTTAAGGTAAGTGTTTTATGTTATAATCTAATATTTTATCTTGATTGATTTTACATAATTTTCCAATAATGAAATTATAGGATCAAGCTCTCCAAAATAATATGTTTTTACTCTAAAACTGGTAATTCTATATATCATAATATAATTATTAATTTTACCGTGTTTAATTACTCAAGTTGATGAATGAATGTTTTTATGAAAAACTTATTTTATTTCCCTCTTTATCTCAGAATATATTCTCTTATATCTATATTTTGAAAATTGTTTTTGAGAAAAAAATAATGACCCAAGAAATATTAATTAATTTCAATTTTACACATTTTACCTACAAAAAAAATTATTAACGTACTATTCTATTAATTTCCTTAATGTAGTACTTCTGCCTTTTTACCCAAAATGTGAATGTGAATTTGATTTTAATGTATGCAACAAAAGTGGATTTAAATACATGAATCAATAATAATTTTTTAATTTTATTTAATTTTTACTTGATTATTTAAGAATTAAATATTGTCCACAATATTTTGAAAAATTGTATATGTTATATAAGTGATATAAAATTGAAAGTTTATTTTACTCAAAATATATTCTATTATTAGTTTATAGTTATTTCCATCTATAAAAATATCTTTTTAAATATCTTATTAATTACTAGGTATATGATCCAATCTTTACCATTTTTAATCATTTTATAAATAGTTTTTTGTTATTATAATTATATTTTCATAGCACATGAATCATTTCCACAGGTTTTGATATGACGATAAAATCAATGTTTTGTAATAATGTAGAAATAATAAATATGTTTTTCATTTTCTAATTGGTAGGACAAAAATTATAGTTCCCAATGCATTAGGTAAATAACAATACATCCTGAGAAAATAAGGACTAGATAGGTTTGTGAACCCTATTTAGTAAGGAACATTGTCTAATAATATATTCCTATGAATGAACCTAATATAAAGAAATAGAAGAATGGAGAGAGCCCAATCCACTATGATAGTCATGGATGTGATCTTTGACTACAAAAAACATTTATATGATTACCTGTATTCCATTAACATATGACATATTCTTATGTTCTGTAATAATTATAGAACATTTATTTGTTTATATCATCACTTCTATGAATAATGTGTTGTGTTATGAAAAATCCTTATGTCATTATTCATGATTATTGATCCTTGACTATTTAGTAATCAATATTTTATATTATAATCATTTTAAATAATATTATTCTTTTCTTATTCTCATTTATTACCATTGATTGATATCTATTATGTTTACAATAACTATGTATATGCGAAAATTCTTTTTTATGTTCCCATTCCCTATGTTACAAAGACAGTTTTTACCTATGCAATGTATAAGAGGGGATCCATTTTGATGACCATAATATGAAATGATTTAGATATTATTTGTACGATTTATTTAATTATTGATTTTTCCAAAGTCCCTAATCCATCTTTTTTATATCAAGTATCATATTATATGAAATAAATAATCATCTATTATGAAGTAGTATATACTTACGTAATTTTTTGGTCACTATAATTTTTGATAGAGTAATTTTTAGTCTGTTTGGAATCTATGTTTTGAAATAATTAATAAAAACCATTAAGAAAAATGTATAATTGTAGAACATCGTAACCATGGTAAACAAATTAGTGAAAAATTCATTGTAATGGAACAATACTTGCTTATAATAGGTGGTCACGTTTCTTGAATAGAGGCATATAGGGATAATAACCCTGGAAATATTATTTGTATATATCTCGTGTGTCATTATTTTTTATAGGGAATTATTCTTTACTATGTTCCAAATTTTACATTCATGGGTGATATTATTATGTTAATTCATATTTTACATACGAGACATTATGAAGTAATTTAATATATATTTTCTATGGATGATCTTGGATAAGAATAAATTTTCATATATTGAATTGTTTTTTTCATGACTTGGAATGTTTACAAATGAGTTTCATTTTAAATTATTTAAAAGTATGATTATTGTTTCTCATACAATTCTTTTTAGTCCTTATAAATTTTCCAAAACAGATAGAATTATATTAATGATGAATTTGATAACCAATGAGTTAAATTTACTCATGGGAAACCAAATGAAATGAGATCTTGATTATAAAAACTCCTGAATATGAAAATTATCTATCTTGTTTTATGATTTAAAATATTTAAATTTGTTATCATTTTAGGTTATTTAAAGAGATAATGTTGGATTTCCATGAATCCCAACAATAAAATAATTTTAGATTCTTATTTTATGATAACATGTGAAAAAGACAACATTAATATCTCAATGGGATAAACATATGTTTTTTGTTTGGAATAGATGGGTATAAATAAAATAAATGTCAAAAAAATTGTTGATTTTGGTAGAGGGAAATTATGTTCACTATAGGGACGTATTTTTAGATTATTTTTTTTATGTGGGTATGTTGATCATTATATGATTTGATTCTTTATTCCAAGGTTTAACTCTTGTAAAAATAAAGTGAATATTCTCTTTCTATCATGAAAGTGAATCATTATAATAAAATCACACTCTTCAGTTTGGGATGCCGTATTTTTTTATGAATATTACTTATTAAAACCCTTATTTTCATTATTTTATAAATTAGATTTGTTTTTTTGTATTGATTATAACCACAAAATTAATACTTTATAAATTTATAGAGTAATAGTTCACATAGGATATCACAAATAAACCAAAAACTTATTACGGTGTGAGCCTCAGCAAGAACATCCATTGGGAATTATTTCTAATAAATCAGTCACACTACATATTATTAAAGGATATTTGTCTAAAATGGATATAGAGATACTCAAATTTTAAAATTTTACTATTTTTAGAAAATATGATTAATTATTTATTGGGGAATTACCTATAATTATCCTAATTCACGTTGTTGGGTTTTAATAGTACTCATACCAGGTGATACATCTATTTTAAATACTTTATATAGAATTTCTCAAATTGAGTTACAAAAATTAATGAATATTAATCATGAGAATCTATTTTGAAGATTCTTATATCATTTTTAATCACATTGGTGTTCCCTCCTTCACTTTTATAACAAATATATATTTTAATGAATATTTTCATTGATTAGTGGGAACAAAAGAAGATCGCTATTAAGAAAAACATTCCACTACCATATATAAATGATCAATTTCAATAATTATAAAGAGAAAAATATTTTTTTAATATCTATATTTGATCTATATTATTATATTAGGGTTAAATTTATTGGTATGCCCATAACATAATTAAGTTTTATGAATGATAAAAATGAATATATAGTTATTTTATTTGGTCTTAATAATTTCCTAAATTTTATCATGGATTTAATGAATAAATTCCATCGATATTACCTTGATCAGATTATGTTCGACTTCATAGATGATATGCCTATATTATCCTAGATTAAAAATGAGAATAGAGATCACATGATGATTATAATGGAGACCGTACAGAAGGAGAATTTGTATAAACCATTTACCATGTTTTATTATTGGTTCCGGAATATCATGATTTTTATCATGTAATCTCAGTCAAAATTGTAATAGTGGATCCAGATATGTTGGATGTTATTGAACATTATCCCAGAATAACCATTATATATGAGATCTGTATTTATCTAATGTTATGGATATTTTATTATTTAATTATTAAATATTAACCAGGTCTATCTAGTTCAATAACAAATTTATCTTATAATGGATTTACATTCAAATAAACTAATGAATGGAAAAAAAAATTAATGGAACTACAGATTTTTTTTCTAAGTGAAAATTTCCTAATAGTACCCTATTGTGGAGTAGGTTTTATGATATATATTAATGGATAAAAGAATGAGTTTTTATTTTTTTATATAGAATTATATGGTAATGCTCTATGCTTCATAATAATTAATAGTTCAAAAATGAAAATTCTCAAATTCTTATTTGTTGGTAACAAAATAAATCATTACATTAATGATATGGAATTATTATCTTTATAGATAATGGTTTTACATAGATTTTGAGAGCAATTTTTACTGTATATATTGCCCCAACAATACCTATATATTGGACCCAATATATGGTAATACATTACTAAATATTTTTAATTCTCAATACATTAACACCTTGTGAATGGAAAAAATGGTTAATGATTTATGTATAATGGATCATAGTATATTATCTCTGATGAGGATAAAAAAGATCCAATTTTAACTGATTTTCAAATGTTGGATGTTGGAATCTCGATAGAAGGTGGAGATCGTATAATATTTCAACCATCAATCCTTGTGATGATTAAAGAGGGGAAATTAGATGATGTAGACCTATAATAGAATAAGAAAATCGTTCCTTATTTCAAGATATTTATGGTTGAATTATATGATTCAATAACCAAATATGAATCCCTCTAAAACTAGATTTAATTATAGAATAATTTATGAAATCTGATAACACAATATTATATATACACCCAGGATGTATTAATATTTATATTGTTTGGAAAGAGTATTTATAGTGGTACAACTTGAATAGACATGTTTCATAGAATATTTCCCTGTTCCTAGTATGATAGCTTATAAGTACTAAGGGATATAGTTTTAAGGGGATGTTTTATCAATATCCCATATTAGAATTAAAATTGGAAAACATCATGAAGGATTTCATCTCAAGACTTCCCAAAATGTATAATGTATATAATGTAATATGGGTTATAGTTGAATCCCTAGTGAATTTACCACACTTTATTACTTTCATATAAAATATATCTCTTGATTGGAATTCTATAATATAGATTATGGATGTGGAATACTTAGATAGAGTACCAAATTATATTATATCTGATTGATATATGATGTTCCCTATAATTTTCTATATAATCCTTTAGAAATGTACTATTAAAAGATTTTTTCTAGTAATTCTTATAATATTCAGAATGATGGGAATTTTGAGAGAACTATTATTACCCTAGAGGATAGTTTGTGATCTATTTCTCTAGATTTCAAAATTATTTGGGATGAACATATTCCTCTAGTAGTTTTTTCGTATAATAGTAGATTTCATATCTGTATTTAGATATCCCCTTATAAATACATATATGGAAAAAAGTGAAAAATATTTCATGTAGGGAAAATTTTGTGAAATAGAGATAGTAGAACTTCTAATAGCTAATTATTTTTTATATAAGGTTAAATCAATTTTTCAGTAAATAATGTCATCCTAGATTCATCAGAATAGTTATACTAAAAAAGTGTATCTAGATTCAGAATTTATTGTTGGTGAGAAGTTTGGTATTCCTAATAATTTCTATATCATTAAAATATATAAAAATTAAAATTTAGGCATGTTTGGGGACTTTTATATTGGTTGTTTAGATAGTTTGGAATAGATTAGGATAGTTATTTATCACTTGACACTCCTATAAAATCACTCTGAAGATCATGAAGTGTACTTTTTATAACTTCAAAGAAATTCTATAGATAATCATTAATATCTACTAAAATCAAAAGTTGTATCTCTAGAGAATGATATTTCATATGAAGAACATCCAATATAAATATTAGATTGTATAGATATTTTTTATGGAAAAATATTACTAATCTAATAAATGTTATTTGAGGAAATAATTTTTTTAAGATGCTACTGGTAACATGAGGATGTGATGAAGCATAGATATCCTTGGTTTTAATTTGACAGTGATATAATATTGTCAGATAAATTATGTTTAATGAAGTTATAATGTATGACCGTAATAGTTTTTATGTATTTACATAGAAATATTCTTATGGTATTTCATATATATCTTTACAAACAACCTCGCATATAAATTAACCATAATTTAGTAATCATTTCTAATATAGTAATTAAATTTTGTAATTAATAGTAAAATGAAAAATATGAAAAATATGTGTAAAGGATTTGAATATAGAATATTTATTTAGTTTATCATAATAAATAAATATTTAATTTTATGAAAAGTCATTTTATGATTCCAAAATAATATTTCATTAAAATTTACATTTTTTCATTTTTTTATTGAAATGCCAATTAATTTATAAAAGTTTCAAAATTTATTTTGGAATAATTGAATATAATAAATTAAATCAACATGCCAATTATATATTTGTGTGATTTTTTATGATTATTCTAAAATGATTTGTTTTTAGTGAAGGAAGAATAATAATGATTCATTTTATAACTCTCATTTCATTTAATGTAAAACATACATCATGTTTTTTAATTTTATCTTAATTTTTAACATTTTTAATTTAATGAAAACTAATAGAATTATTTACACTGAAATCGAAATTATACCAGATTCAATATAATATCAATTTTTTCTTAAAATTTCTTTTCAAAAAATTGTTTTTTCTCACACATTGATATTTATCATCATAAATTAATTAATCTCTTGTTATAACGGTTTAGCTAAAATATATAGAAAAAAATATTTAAAAATAAGTTATTACAATTCATTTTATGGTTTTTACAATGAATTAATAAAATTAGTTTGGGTTTTATGCTTAAAAATGTATTTTATCTAAATAGGGATTCATAGTGCATTTAAAATTTATTTAAAATTAAATCATTCTACTTATAGAATAATAATCTTCATAAATGGATTCTGTATTTTGGATCAAAAAAATTAATCAAATTTAGTAGGTTTATCTTATTATTATATAATTAATATTAAAAATAGAAAATATTAGATACCCTGATTATGATAAAAAAAATTATTAATGGGTGTGTTGGGGAAGGGGATGAACCTTGCGATGAGGGTAGTATTTCCACCCAATAATGTAAAATAATTTTTTTCATAATTATATGTCGTAATTCTATTACCCTATTATCAAATCATTACACATTTTGAGCTAGATTCCCAAAAAAGTGACCTTATATCATTGAATTCATTAATGAAATTTCATGTGAGTCGCCTCCTCATGAATAAAGAGGAACCTATTATTCTCCATTATCAAAAAAATTATTATCTAACAATACCTAAAAAACCATCATATATTTACTCTCCCCATAATGGATATTTTTTTCTTCGTTTATTACCAACTGAATAATTCGTAATGTGTAAGCCAAAGGTGGCATCTTATTGATGCAGTATAAATCTTAATAGAGATATTTCATTTTTATTTATTCATCCACAGAGATGAAAAAAATTATACATAAAAAAATTATTACTAGAATATCATAAAATTACAATTATGTCAGTATTTCTATGGTGTAATTAATTCCAACCTCTTCTACATCAAATGGGAGATAAAAGTATTATTATTGTGTACAATAGGACTATCGCATCCAAATAGTGATGAGATTCGTTTTTCATTGTCAATATTAGTCGATGAATGTTATTGTGGAATTATTATTTATATATTATATTTATGGAATGATTATTCATTTATAATTATGAAATCTTATCAACGTTTTTACTATCAAATCTATTGGGAAATGATAACATCGCATGTTTGTTTGTGTGGACTACCATCACCACGAAGCGATATGATTCATATTTTAATTTCATAACAAGGATGGTAAAAATGATATATTTATTTTATTTATGTGATATTTATGATATAAAAATTATTATTTTAATCACAATTATCATTTAAATTTCATTCATTCCATTCATTGAAAATGGGAAAACATCATTCATTCGTATATACGAATGATGTAATAAAATTTTCATCCCCGATTAAAATGAAATGTTATATATATATAATTATTATTTATATATTTTATATGTTTATTATAATTATCTATATTAAGGAAACATGAAAATATTTCAATGAATATAACTTATAAAACAAAATATACATGAAAAATGAATTAGATAACACACGGAAAAAAATGATATTAAATGATTGATAATGAAATCTTGTTAAGATGTTAAAGGTAAAAACTTTATGGTATTATTTGTATTAATATGTTATTTTTATAATAAATAAAATTCATTTATTATTGTGGTGTTTTGATAGCTTTCAAGGAATGATAGACTTGTGGTAACCTTTTTCTATTACAATCTCCTTTTTATCGATATTATTTATGGTTAAATTTATAATTAATGAATATTGTTATCTATAAATACAAAATATATTAAATTTTATACTCATAGTGTTATTCATATATGTCATGTGTTTTCTACTCCTTCTCCTTCTATTAAGTAATCTAGATAAAAAAAGTATTTTTTTATGGATAATTGTTTTTATTCCACTCTTCATAGGGTAAGAAATTATACCATGTCTGGATTTTCATTAAAATGATTACAAGAATGTAATAAATATTATAGATAGATTTATTAATATCACTATTATCCATTAATTACCTTATATTAATCCTTTTAGTGGAATATTCATTTTGTGGAATAAGGTACTTCTATATTTTTACCAGAAATGTGAGAGGGCACTTATTAACACCCACAATGTGAATGAATTTATCTTCCAAACAAAATAATATTTTATTTTAATGTTACATAATATGATCCATTTTTATTTTTAATGAATATTTTCCCCTATGTATTATATAATTTTTTATATTTTAAATAAATTATTTAAAAATGAAAAGGGTATTCTCATCAGGATATTTTCTCGCAATATTTTAATGAAATCTACGTCTACAAATACATAATTTGAAATTTCTTATGATTTAAGGATAACATGTTCAAATTTTACCATATTTATTATTTCAATATAGGATATATGATAATGAGGATTCAATTTTTAACGATACAAGGTTTTTTCCAAGAGTTATGAAATGATATTATGTTGTTTGCTTAATTATCTTATGGAAAACCTGTGTTTAGTTTGTTATTATGTGACAGGTGGACCATAAATTATATAGTCCTAAAAAAATTTGGTGAAGATTTATATCTCATGATATAATAATTAATTAAATGGGAAGTAAACCATGTTTAGTATTGGAAATTTTACAATAAGTTATTCTTGACATTGACCCTTTACATAAGAGACAATGGAATGGGGATTGAACCAAATCAACCATGATACTTTTGGAAGTGAGTATTGACTAAGGAAATAATTGTTTTTTCTAATATGCATGACCCAAACTTATGCCTTATTATTATATTATGTTCCCATTGTACATGATTTATTGTATATGATGATTCAATATTATGAATTACATATTTTTTATGATAATTCTGCATGGCTTGACTCATTATTAATGATACATGGCCATTTGAATGTAAACTTTTAATGTTAGTATCATGAAATCATAAAACTATTATTTTGTTTAATTATTTATGAAAATAGAATTTCTCTTATTTTTACCCTTGATATAAATATGAACTCAACCTTTATTTTATTACCCTTTCTAGGTTTTATAGATTGTTATTATGCATGATTTGTCTAATGAGGGTGAAATTTGATTAGAAATTAATTTTAAATGATTTAGATATTTTTGGAGCAAGATTATTATGTATCCCCGTTTTCAAATAAAATAATTAATTATTGTTTTAGTGTGGATCTTATTTATATGTAATGAATATTTTTATAATAAGATGTAATATTTATTATTGTAGTGTTTCAGTAACTAAAAGGGGGAGTTACTATACCAATTTGTTTTCATGTTTAAAATTATTTGAATTTACTACTGCTACACCTAAACCTATTCCCCAAATAATATGATTTGATAAAATAATTATCAATATGTTATAAATTTATTATATAATGTAGAAATAAAAAAAGAACAACAACACAAACAATTTTTAATGTATCCGACCTCAATATGAGAGACTACTCTTTTTCAATTTTTCCTTTGTTGAGTGGATTTATTTTATTATCAAAATAAAGTAATACTTTTAAAAATTATATTTGAAGTTCAAAAACATTTTTGGGAAGGAATAATAAAATTCCCTAATGAGTTTTTGTTTATATTCTATGCACCAATTAATCAATTTTGTTGTTTATTCAAATACTACTATTTAATCTAATGTTATCCATATGTTAATAAACATGTATTCAATTATAACAGAATGATCAACACATATTGAATCACACATGAAATATTATCCAATTAGAATCATTATGATTATTTAATATCAATGCTTCTCAATATTCAAGAGGATCAATGAAATGAGTAAAATAAATTAAAACATATGTCTTATTTTCTTAATCTCCCCCAACTTATTTCATTCATGCAAGGTAGTAGTATAATCAAAAAATCCCCTTATTTTTTTCAATAAATAATATTATTCTTTTTTTACACATATTCCTATAGATATATGTTATACCTCTTTGATGTATAGTATTGCATCAAGGTTATATCTGTATCAAAGTGTATATCATAATTGGTTTCTAAAAAATTGAAAAATATAATATAGGCATAGTATAATAAAATAAGTAAATCTGAACTTTTTTAATGATTTATGTATTCAATGTTGTGTATGAATATATTTTATCAAAAATTGTTTTATGAAAATCCCTTGAAAAATTGGAAATAAATCCTTTATTTTAATCTACATGTAAACTAGAAATATATTTCATTAGGGTAATTTTGAAACACTATTTCCTTGTCCTAAAATGTCTTTAAATATCAGTATTTTATTAATGTTAATATGTCACTTTATTAAACCATGTTGTAATACTCATTTAAATACATGATCCATGATCCGTAGTTTCCATATTCATGTGATATGTGAATATCATGAAATTATTTTCCAAATTCATCATTAATTTATGTTGATGTAGAATAATGTGTAAAAAGTTTATATATATATATATATATATATTAAAACATGAAATATTTGTTGTAGTGTGGAAAATTCATAGATTTTTTTGATTTTCATAAAAACTATTACATTTTTTCCATCTAAAATTAGCATACATGAAATTATCTTACATCATAATATCTTGTGGGAACCAAATTTCTAATTTGTGTTTTAAAGTTGTCTTATGTATATATTAATTCACTTATGAACTAAAAATGAATTACATGAATATGAGTTTTCCTATGGACTAAAAATTCATTATGAAATTAAAATTATTCTTACACCACATAATTTTACATCTTGAAATAAATACAAACATTCATTACAAATCCTTTTCAAAATATCAAAAAAATTATAAAAATTTAATTATTATTGTAAATAGTAACAACTGAATACATTTTAGGGATTACTAAACTATTATAATACATAACTCAAATTTTAGTTCACAATATTCATTATGTTTATCCATTCATAATTTATTCATCTCATGTTAACCTCTTTTCATCCATTTCCCTTTTCTTCCTACAATATTGAAAACATATATAAAATGAACAGATCATCACTTATTGAAAATAAATATAAACATTAACCATAATATAATTATAATATATACATTATCTTCACATTATGGTATCATCAATAAATATATCTTCATAATCATTTATTATATCCTTTTAACCTTTAAGGTTCTACTTGAAACAACACATATTCAACATAGTCTAAAAAATTATATTATAATGTCTATCACACTCTCTATTTTTTTACATTTCATGTACTAGTGAATAAATATATCATTATCACTTAAAAAATAATCTCTTACCATTAATTACCTTATACCATTAGGAACCAAAAAATACCATCACATTCCCTATGACTGTCATCACAAAAACAAATTTATTTTTTTAAAATTTAGGGATATCTAATATACATTATTTTCATAAAACCATTTATTCCATGGTCTATATAATATTCATTAATGGGTTACAATTCCAACTCCATGATTTCTTCCACATAAGTAAACACTTTTTTATCTCCTCTAAATATCATCATTGATCTACCCCATTTATAAGATGAAAGAGAATATAAAATCTATTCAAAAGGTAAATAATTTTATAATATTGATCTTAATATAATATAATGAGTTTTATCGATATATCATTTTCTTTTTAATGAACATGGAAAGTGTACTTTCATTGATAGTATTTATGTTATCCCCATTACATTTGGTTATACTATATATGGGCAGAAGTATCCCCATGTTTCCATCTATAATGTAAAGACAAAAAATTATTTTACTCTTAATATATTTATATTACTCAATATGTTATTCATACATATAAGAGACATAAAATATGAAATAAATTAAATGAAAAAATATTATATAATTGCATAAAACAACACAGTAATTGTGTTTGGATGACTTTCTGGAAAATTCTTTGTAACTATAAAAATGTTATTATATTATATAAAACCATAACAATTAAAAGAATTAATTCAATTGGATTGTTAATAATATTGAAAAAATAATTTTACTATAAAATAATTTTCAATAATAGAATTATTATTAAATTCATGTAATGAAAATATAGTTTTCAACGACAATTAGTATTTTTAATTACTAAATGAAAAATCAGTTTTTCAGAAAAATCCAAAACATTTACCATATGAAATTTCTTATACGAATATTTCAAAAATTATTTTAATTCAATAATAAAAAATATATAAATCAAAATAAATAAATGATAATACTTAATGAATAAATATAAAATAAAATCAATTTGGATGAAAATGTATTTTTGAAGTATATGACGATTTTACTAAAAATAATGTAGATATTTATTACTAAAAAATAAATATAAAACCATTATACGTATTTTAAAAATGTTTTAACCTAATTTATACCTGACAATTCATGGTCTATGTTATAATAGTCATAATTATATTATAATATTTTATTTGGATCATTTATGCTCAGTGTAATGTATTGTATACACTATCGAAAAAGTGTTCTTTAAAATATAGGGGTATAAAATTATCACCCATTTAGTAAATGGTATCCTCTCAATTTGAACTAATTCTTTGAAATTAGGGTTTTGACATCATTTTTTGAAATCTCATATCATACAAAATTTATATAAAAGGTCCTCTTGTAAAAAAGGGAAACAAAAATAAAAAGTTCATTAAGAATAACACAAAAATAAGTTTCAAAATTGGATAAAATTTATGGGTAGTGAAAATATAGTCAAGGAGGAGGAAACTAACACCCATGTACTAATAGTGATTCATTGGGAAGATGGTTAAGGGAATGTTAAAAACCACAAAACAATAAATCTATTATGGTTAAAAAGAAAATAAATTATTCAAAAATGATCATAATCGGATAACATTTTGTTCAATATATTGTCCCATGAGTTGAGGAATTCCTTAGTAAGTAATATTATAAAAATAAGGAAATATTCTTGCAAGAAATTTATAATTTCATCTTTTAGTATGTTTTCCAAAAATTGCATACCTTCCCAAAATGATGAGTTTTCATGATGAATTTATCATTATAATAGAAATAATATTTAATTATAATGCATAAAATAATCCAAAAAAGGGAAAAAAATTTACTCCATCCCTTATGTTTTAACCAATAATGAATTTTTTATGAAATGGTAATATAATATCCAAAATGTATAATCCTTCATATAAAAATAATAAAATTAAATTCATTATTTCACCAATATCACCAATGATTCAATATAGATTACTCGTTAAATAGATGACACCAATTCCTAATTTACCTCAACAAACTAAAAATGAAATAAAATTTTAACCCCAATGGTTATATAATATCTTTGGACTTAAATTATCAAAATATAATTTTATTCCTCCAAAATAAGCATTCTTGTTAAATATAATGATAAGTATAATGGTTACATACTCATTAAAAAAATTAAGTACCATTTAGTATTGAAACTCTATTTGGCCTATCTTAATTCATATGGACTAACTCAACATGTTGATAAGTTGATACTTCATTTTTTGATTCAAATGATATTCTATAATATTTTTCCTGTTTGCATAGTTTATATACTTTTTTATTTGGGAGATTGGGTTTGGGTATATCCTTGTCTTTAATGTTGTTCTTAATATGTGACAGAATGTTAAAATGGACTAGTCTCATGTTCCAATGAAATTATTATTTAAGAAAGGCACTAACATTGGAAACATTTTTTATAAATTTATGAATTAAATCAAGAGAATCAAAAGATTAATTTATTAGAGACGTAAAAACTATTTCTTTGTTAGAATTAAACACATTACATGTATTATTATCAAATTTAACATAAAATATATCATCACATTATTATGAAATTATAAAAATGTTATAATCTAATCCACATAAAAGCAATCCACTATAAATTAACTATAATGGTTGTTACTAATTTTTCCATGGCCTATGATTTTCCCTTTATATTTTTTACCAAAGGGGACATGGCAATCATATACCATTATTAGATTCATGAATCTAGAATAGTATCCTTATAATTCCATTAGAATCAACTTTACATATATTAAATCTTTTTACCAGAGGTAATCATAAATTTTCCTCAGAGACATTAGTCATGAAGAACATGTTTTCTATATAAGACTTTTGTTTAAGATTTGATTCTGAACCACTAGATTGCTCCTCTGAGGAACTCCATGTGTATTAAATTTCATTATTATACCTTCAGTACATGACACCATATTTTTTATATAATATCTTTTCAATTTATTCCTTTACATTTTCTATTCTTTTTCATTCATATCATGAAATTTTAGTAGTCATGCCCTCCTTCTTCCAATCCTTTTATAGTTTCATTTTGTTTCATACTTATCAATTTAATTTTTATTTTGGAAAAAAGAAACAATTTCTCCAATAAATTTTATTGATCCTTATTGAATTTTGGGCCTTCTCATCATCACTTTATAAAGTTGAGTCATTGTCACTTGAACATTTATTTTGTGTATTTTTTTTTCCTTTTTATTGATATAGTAGACTTGAAGGCTATAGATTTTATTTTAGGCTCATCAACATTTTCTCAGGTAAATTTAATTTCTTTTTTATAAATCATCTGTTTCCCAATCATATCCTTGAATAGATGATTTATTATATCTTATGATTCAATAATTGAGACAGATGTTCCTCTCCTACTTTCAAGAAGGCTTCTCAACAGTCTTATGATTTGGTATTTGACAGAAAATAGATTTCCTTAGTGAGCTCATAGTGTTCAAAATTTCAATAAACCTGATACATATGTTAGAAATCCATTCATTATGATAAATATTAAAAGTAGCATACATAATAATTTATGTATTGTACCTCATTTCCATGAAAATGGTTGTTCTTTCATGTAAATCAGATAAATTATATTTAATCTCACGTGTATATTTACAAGAGAAATTATATTTAATTCCTCATGTACTAAAGAGTAAAAAAAATACATTCATTTATTTAAAACAATTATTTCATGAATCCTTAATAGATTCATTTAAAGTAACTCTAAAAGTTTTATAATGTTCACATTTATATATTATGAGAGTCTCAATCTCAATACCAATATACTCTATATGTATTTTTTTCATTATATACCACTTACAGTTTTTAAATCCATTAATAAATGGAGGTTTCTTAGTAGTATAGCCTATTTAATAGTTAACCATATAGAGAAATAACATTTGAACTAATATATATTTATAATCATTCAAAGGGAAATTAAATATCAGTTGATTTTTTTTGAAACCATTGATACAAAATATTAAGCCTATGATACTAGATGTTGGTCAAAGTGAGTCTATATAGAGGTGGTGAATTCATTACCCAATAAATTAAATTTAAAATTTATATTTAAATAAAATAAAAAAATAGAATAAAAAAACCAGTTAGTTAATAAAATATTCATATTTTTATTGACCATTTAAAAGACTTCCCAAATATTTATTCATACATAGGTAAAACTATTTACACTATTATTTTATCATTTGATATCAATTTACTAAATAAATAATTTATAAAATCCCTAAATAAAACTAACTATCAAATTAGTGGTTTTTATTAGTTTAAAGTAACTTCAGTTTTAAAGCAAGGAAATAAAGTAAATGAACAGATAATGGAAATTGAATATAATATTTTTAGTATCAAGATGATACATAGTCCTCTCCATTTTGTAATCTTCTATTGAAAATAATTTTATATAAATAATTTTTTTCTCAACAACATGGATTATGATTTATAGTAGTCTATGAAGTCTACAAACTGCATGTGGTATATTCAATTGATTTTGTGGGAGTGTAAATAAAAAATGTTCATAAAATAGATCTACCATAAGATGCAATAAAAAAGAGTAAAATGTGTTTATAATATATCTATGTATCATCCATTTTAAGGTTGGATACAATGTGGGTGATAATAAAACTGAGTAAGGTTTGCTGCCAAAAAAGTAATATAGATAAACAATATGTGAAAATAATTTGTAGATCTAATTATTTTTCTTTATATATTATTTAATGAAGCTCATAAATACTTGAATGTACATTGAACTTAAGTTAGAGTCATGTTTCATAATGTTTCAATAGGGAATAAGGTTTTAGTATCACATTATTGACTATAGTAAGGTACTTGATGTATTCTTTTCTATAGATTCCTCATTCGAGAATAATAATGATATTGCGGTTAGGATATATAGGTTATTGTAATGAAGTCAAGGCTTACATCGCTTGTGTGTCTCTCTATGTGTGTCTAATAATTATTCACACAGGAGTGTTTGTTTCATCTATTAATAGCGGTAGCAGAAAAAAATTGAATTATCATGATCTTTTGGATCCTCTTAATATATGTATGACACATACATCAATGTATTCTATCGATCAATAAAGGTAAAAAATCCAAATAAACTTCAACATTTAAATTCATAAATTATATGTTTGAAATTTAAATTGAAAATAAATTGAAGCAGAATCTATGTATCATTAGAATGGATAAAATGGAAATGTTTCAGCCTATTAGTGATTTAGAGTCCGGACGATTGATATTGAAGAGGTGTCTTGATCTGTTAGTGAGACATATTATGGCTATGTCTGGGTGGTGGCATGTTAGTCCAGTGATGAAACATCTGATGATGATACATACCAATACATTATCATTATTTTTTATTTTAATACTTCCATGATAATGTCTTAATGATATGGTCTATATTTATTTAGGTGGTGCCTCATACTTATAAAAATTTATGATACAACATGGATTCATCCTTGGTAGTAAGACCTAATTGGTAGTAAATCATATTTTTCCAAATTTACATATTAATGAAGAGACAATGTGGGCAGTGAGAAATACTTGGTAGTGAGTCATTGTATGAAAATGACTCTTACATTTTAATATTTCAACAATTTGTCTTTTATGATAAAATCTTAACATAAAATGAAGCCCTTTAAATATCACAATAATCATGATATTATTATCATTAAAATAAGGTGGTGAAAAATCTCCCACTTTTTGATGATCCCATATCATGGAATTTTATATTCATTGAATCAATGGTAAATGATGATTCTCTATGCATATGGTTTCAAATATAAAGAATGAATCACAGAAATAAAGATAAACAAATATAATAATGGAAAAAAATTACACATAGTGGTAAGGTATCATAGAAAATTAATATATGAAATGGAATCTAATTCTATCAACGGAGAGGAAATATATATATATATTTAGATGTACGGTAGAAAAGATAATTTTTCAAAAAATTAATGCCATAAATTCCATAATAGTGTTCTACCAAATTTAAAATTATGAAAATGTGAAGATGTAAATAGGAAAAATAAGTGAATAAAAATAACACAAGAAATGAAAGAGAAATTGTATAAGAAGAACAAGGTAAGTTTCATTAAAAGCCAACTAATGTTCTGCCACAATATGTTATAAAAAACAAAAGTCTTATCAAGTAAAAAAATTATAATATTTAATAGTATTTCATCTTGTATGAATGTTCCAAAATTAATTTACCTCTATTATTGGATGAGAAAGAAGCAATTATGTCATATGGAACATCGATAATAGCTGCGGTAATATATTTTAGGGTTGAAGGAATTTGAAGTAGGGTGTTATGAAAACAACAAAGGGAACAATGATCTATTATAAGGATGGTTATGAGTTACCGAATAGATTCACTGGGAGATTGGGAAAATGGATGAATTATTTTTGGAAGAGGATCATTCAGATTCTTGGTGACTCGTGCTCTAAAAAAACTAGGGATCTGTAAAAACAGGAGATAGATGGGTAGTGACGGTTATGGATTCATGAGCTGAAAAAATATTCCCATTAACATGGAAAAAATACATTATAAATTTGATGAAATCCATTATGATAAAACCCCATTACTTCATTTCAATATGAAATCCATTCTTGTGTTCTAAAAATATGTGCAGGAAATAAGTAAAAACATTCAACTGGTTTACTTGATCCTTAAAGGCTTGAGTTAGCGGAGGAGTCCTCAAATTTTCATCCAAGAAATGAAATTTTAAACCATGACATAATTAGTTTATATACTTTATTGATATAAAACATTATGGATTTGGTTATAGTCTACAAATAAAAAATCATTTCCTAAAAATATTCTGTAATAAACTTGAGAACATGATCACTATTATACCTTATTCTGAAATAATGTTTCTTAAGGTTTATCTAAAACCAAAGAATAATGTCTACCCAAAACTGAACTGATATTTTCTATGAATCCCGACCAAATCAACTCAACATCAAAAAGACGAGGGGGTAGTAGCAGAACTCAAATCCATTAACTTAATATTTTTAACTCTCTCAAGATGGGAGTCTATTGATGATTAAATATTATATTTTGTCCCTTCCATGATAGGTCTCAATGACTCTAGTTCACTATATTTTCATTAATTTTCAATCTCCAAATCCTAGATATGGTAAATCGTTTTTGGTTTTAGGTTGTGTATAACCAACTCAAACATATATCTATGATCTTGTTCACTTATCTTAGTAAGAAGTGGTGCATGATTCCTAAAAAAATACCAAAGGATAAAAATACCTTTTTCTGAACCCATCTATGTCACCATTGGTGATTACAAAAAATAGTAACTCAAGGAACTATAGGAGAAGGTTCTCTCAAAAAAGGAAACAATTCAAAAAAACTAGTAACATCATTCTGAGCACCCACTAATTCCTCAGGATATATCCCTTTTTGAATGGAATGTTAAACATTTTATGGTTATATTCCATAGAATAAACCCCATTCTTTTGACTTTGGGTCAGTACCCTTCTTGAAGGATTCATTGGATGATTAACCACTGAAGGCTTTGCATAAACTGTAGAGACCACTACAGTTGGAACAAGAATAGAACAAAACGTATTACCATGAGTCTCCACAGATCTCAGGTTGTGATATTTAAGTGAATCCTAAATCTACTCATAAACAAAATGATTTTCAAAAGAATCCTCAACTTCCAAATAAAAATCAGTAGCCTAATCTACAGACACAACATCCCGCTTCCCAACGACATGCTATTCAACAGTTGAAATAATTGACATCTACACAACAAAAATAAAATAAAAAACCATATTGTCTTCAGCAGAAGTTATATCATCAAATACATCATCAACATTATATCATGGGGTTTTCTCCCCCTTAACTGTTTCAACCCCTTCATATCTTATAGCAACATTCACTTCCTCAGGAAAACAAGGCACGTCCTATGATCTTAAAATAGAACATTCCAAAGAATCAGGAAAATTTTTATAAGAATCAATATACTAACATCAAATTTTTCAATTGGAAACATTAGGATCATAATCACTTCCATCAACATCATTATATTTTTTATTGTCTCCATTATTAGTTTCATCATCACATGTGGAACTAATTTTAAGATTATATTCTATAGAGAAATTGAAATCTTCTTCATCACTTTATACAAATTTCTCTACCATTGGGAGAGTCTTTGTAGACCTAGTAGCTACCCAATATTTAGTTGGAGAACTAGTCAGGTCCACATATCTCATAAACTAAATTTTCATCCTCTTATTTTCCAACAAAATAAAAACTTCATCCTTTTCATCAGAATATTCAATAATCTAATCAGGTTCAATAAAAGGGTCAACAAGATATTGTTGTCTAGATAGTTACTCTAGGGTATTTTACTCATCATATAGTTTCTCACTATCATATACACACATATTTTTTTCAATCGATTCGACTATGCTTTAACCATCTATGAATTATTCTAGTAATACAAAAAACTATAATACACAATTGATTCTTCATCATCACCATCCATACACTTATCATTCAATATAGTAGAAATCATCTAACGATTGATCATAAAATTTTTTTCTTGATGTTTCGATGATCATTTCCAATATATGAAGCATAATATATATAAAATAGTTTATCTTATGTCCACTTTTCATTATAAAAATATAATAAAGATCTTGATACCTTAGAGTAGAAAAGTCACCCGTTCATGGGAACGTTAAGTGTTGGATAAATTGGAAAACCAATCTTCATTTTCCATTTATCTATAAGACCATTGGCCATCTCAATATTCCATCTTCTTTCAACTCAACAAGAGCTTCTTCATAAATAAAACTGTCACCTTCATCTAAGGTGGTTCCTTGATAATAATTTAAAACATCCTCATGGGGAACAATCAAACATTCATCCCACTAACTTTAATAAAAACAATTTTTTGACCACTAACTCTGATTCACACCCATTATTATTATTCTTATTAAAATAAAACATAACATACTAGTAGAAATAATACATATTCTAAGGATAAATAGGTATATTATTTCTATAGAACCACTCTATGCATCATATGGCCTATTAAACTTTCTTCACTAAGGATTTTTTCAAAATCATTCATTCTTTTTCAATTTGCATTTCAGGTTCTATAACAGAATTTTCAAAATTAGGATTCAGTAGTTAAATTAAATCTCAATGACAGAACCCCCCTTCTGTTTATTTGATGTATGTGACTCATACAGAGAGGCTTATAAAAGTAACTTTACTCTAGCCATGGCAGTCAGTTTGTTTAGCTCAATTAATGTTAAAGGTAATATATAAGGACATTCAAAATGTTTGGATAGAAGGATCACATAGGGCTTGAGAGAAAATTCCATTAGGAAATAGATGCATTGAAATTAGAAAGTGTGCCAAATTTATTACCATTTTGGAGTACATGGATTTAGAGAAAAAAAATTCAAAACATGAAAAAACAATTAAAATGATGTTATAAAATAAGTTTTTAAAAAATAATAAACATATGTTCAAAACATACTACTTGAAAACAAATAGAAAGGCATAAAAATTCAGAAGTGAGACATAGAATTATTTGAAGTTTAATGGTGATATGTTAAATAGTAATAAGTGAAATAGTGATATGTTCAACATTGAGAAGATCAATGATGATAAGTCCAATGATGATACATTCACATTGGTGAGACGTACCCAATGGTGAGACATTAATAATGGAGAGACATACCCAGCCGTGAGACATTAACAAAATAGAGATATAACCAATGATGAGTCCCATAAAATTAAACATAAAAAATTATCATACCTAATTCATGTTTCATGTAATTAATTCTCTCAAAATTAAAAGGATTAGTGAATAATTCAGATAGAAGTTGGTTTATCACATTTTTATAGGGATATGTAAAGATTGATATCCATAGTCTACAATTTTTTTTTCACTGAAAAAATATTTTCAATGAAACTACTGAAAGTTATGTATACAACTTCATCAGTAGAAAGTGCAATATAATTTTTCTTCTTACTGTACGAGGATACTTGTGACATGACTAAAAAGTTTCATGTTCTAGTGGTTATATTTTATTCTAACATACATCCATTAAAATAATCATTATAATAACTTACTAAATAAAATTATTTTCTTCTTGGGTAAAAAATCCTAAATTTGTAGAACATATGGTTTATGTGAAAATTATTTTTATGACTACAAGATTTGACTCTTTTGGATTTATTGAAATAGATCTCACATGAACATAATAATCATTATATAAATTTTTGTAGTAATAAAGTATATAATTCTTCTAATAATACCTCTATAACTACTTTGATCAACTAGTTTCCCATCATCATCAAGATACATTGTATAGTGAGTACTCATATGATTTTCACTACACATATTTCTAAAGAGACTAAAAAATTATAAAATATTATTTTTAGATTTAAGTTGATTTAAAATTATTCCTTATTAACTTTAAAAATATGAAAATTAAGAATGAATTTGAGTTCACCCATTAATCTCATTTCAAATTCAATTTGGGTCATTTTTTAAAAGCCTGCACATAAAATAATATATTGGAGATTGAAAATAATATCATTAACCTTATTTAGCACAACTAAAATATCTTTGAATGTAGTTTTATTAAAAGGGTATGATAAGTTATAACATTTGAAAAATCGTTAGAAATATGAAATGTTCCCAACATATCATAAAAACCACAAGGGGATTTCATAAAACTAAATAAAGATTTTGTTAATTTAAAATAATATTTGGAAAATTGGTATTTTTAAATAAATTGGAGTTTTATATGAATAGAATATCATTAATATACCCATCTTAAATTAATTCTTTAAATCCATTTAATGATGTTGGAAATCCTGATGGGCTTCATAGGATAATATGATTATTATTGATTCAGGTTTGTAAATTGCCTCAAATTTCAACACATAGCATATACCTTCTTTATGACTATAACATTGAGCAACGAGTCTAGATTTGTTTCTTACAATTCTTTTTGATTCATCTACATTACTTCTAAACACCCATTTAGTGTATATACTTAAGGATTGTGTGGTTCGATGTAATAGTCCCCATCTCTTTTACATTTTAAATTGTTTTTAATATCATTGAATTTCAATTACCTATAATTCATCATAAATTTCCTCATTGATGTTCTATGGGTCTTGCTGAATTAATAATGCCCAATGATCAAAATGATTTAAAAGAGAAGATATAGTTTTTGTACATCTATATTGGTCTTAAATACAAAATATAAATAGTGTTATTGAAGGGTCATTTCAACTATATAAAAAGTATGGATGGTCACATTATGTTATTGTACATGTATTTTTTTTAAATGTTCTAAAAATTCCCTAGAATGGTATGTTTTCTCTAACTATTTCATATTATAATCAGTAGGATTGTAATTTATATCCAAAGAATATAAACCATACTTAATGTCTTCTAATGTGGTGTTATGGTCAATTTGGTCCTTCTCAATGAATTTGACATGACCAAAATCTTCCACATTCTGGGTTCTTTCATTAAAAACAAAATATACTTTAATAGAAGTGAAATAACCTATGAAAATTTAATCATCACTTTTCAAAAAAATGTTTTCCAATTTTTCTCTATTGTTTTGAATGAATTTTTTACAACAAAATAACTACAATTTAATAGAAATTAGGCATTATGTTATATCAAATCTCATAACGGGTCTTCTTTTACATAGATCTAATTAAAACTCTATTTATTAGTAAATAGGATTGATTTACAACCTATTCCCTAAATAATACAAGTAAAACATATCAATTTAGCATTGAATGAGCAATATATTAAAGAATTATATTCCTTTATTCTAAAACTCCATTCTCATGAGGGGTCCTTAGAGAAGATAATTTATTACCATTTCTTGGTTTTGAGAAAAAAAATTAAAATTCTCTATTTTCAATCTCACTATCATGGTCACTTCTATGGGCCTTAATTTTAATTCTACTTATGTTCTCTAATGATATATTATTCTTGGTGAAATAAAATCATCCTTTAATTTTTTTACCTAGAAAGAACATCCTTGTATACCCAAAAAAGTCTTCTAATAGTACATATACATGCTTCGTTTCATTTAAAAATTAAATTAAATATAGTTCAAACAGATACATTTGAACCAACTCAATAGGTGGGGATGAAGAAACATCATTCGTTGATTTAAAATAAATTTTGTGTTGTTTCCATCTTTGCAGGGGTTACAAACAATGTCATATGGGAACTCTACATTGGCTAGATCATTGACTAACACCTTCCGTGTATGCTTACTATGTGAGTGAATATTTTAATGGTCAAGTATACTATGACAAATACATCAATTTTTCTTAAAGGAACTCAAGAATAAAAGCTTTTGAGAAATTAATGAATCAAAATCATCAACATAATGATTTTAATTTTCTAAAGATGTAAAAAATAAAGAATATTTTGAATCAGAAACAATACATGCATTATTCTAAAATTTAGAATAAAACCCATCAAAAAATAATTATGATATAATGAGAAGGCTATACATTATTCCTTCAATGAAAAGAAATATGGAAATTATAATTTAATTGTTATTTCCAATTTTCAAATTATGATAGTGTTCACTTTATCATTATAACTAAAGGTGAAATAACCAATATGAATATTTTTCAGATTTTAAATCCTAGTATAATCTCCAATCATATGACTTGAACATTTACTATCCATGTACTATATACCTTTAAAGGTTGTCTTTAAGAAGATTTCCACAGATCCATTATTCATGAATAAAATGTTGACTCTTTTAGAATTTTTTTCAATATTTTAGTTTGAATAATAATAGTTATCTTTAGATGAACTCCATGTGGAATTCATTTTTTCCTTATACATTGGTTCCTTGTTCTCTTATTTATTTTTAAATTCTATCTTAGAATTTACACCTTTTCCATTTTCTTTTCGTAGTCAATTATTGTACATAATTTAACTATTATTATCAACATTCCAATCCATTTTCATGATTCCTTTCATTTAATAATTCTAATTAAAAGAAGGTTATTTAGAAAAACTAATTTTTCCAATAATATTTCTTGAACCATTTGAAAAAATATTCTATTTATGCATCAATTTAAAATGGTGACTCACTATCACATGAACATTTAGTTTGGATCATTTCAATTTCCATTTTTTCAAATGAATTAGATAGAAGGTTTCATATTTTATTTTAGAATTGTAATCCTCTTCTTGGTAAACTTTCCTATCTTATTCAAACATCATCATTATCCGAATCAGATCCTTTTCTAGTAGTTTTCTTATGTTATGTGATTCTCTAATCAAAATAGATGTGCCTCTCCATCTTTTTTAGAATCCATCTTAGCAGTCTCATGATTTGGTCTTTATCAGAAACTAGATTTATCAGTGATCTCACAGTTCTTATAATTTAATAAAACCTGTTATTTATGTTAGAAATTAAATAACCACACATCATTTTAAAAGTATCGTACAAAATTATATATTTATTTAATTTCATTTCATTGATATTTTTTGTTCCCTTATGTGAAACATAGAATATATCGAAAATATCAAAAATTCGTTTTAAAAGAATAAATCATAATGAATCCCACGTTTTTAATGAAAAGTACAATGAATTCATTTATTTTCGACTAATATTATAATAATTCTTTGTAGTTTCCCCCAATTTAACTTTAACAGTTGTAGGAAGTTCATATTTTACTTCAATGGAAGTTCAAATATCAAAAATAATACTCTATATATATATTTTCATCTTCATCACCCACTTAGAATAGTAATTTCCATTAAAAAAGATTCATGTTGGAAGAATAACCTACTCGAACATTATGTATTAATAAAAATAAATTTACAACCAAATAAAATTTATAATCATTACAGAAAAAATAAAATTACAGTTGAAAATGTTTTTAAAAACTCCAATACCAAAGCATAATATTTTTATACCAAATGTTGGTCAAAATCTGTATCTCAAGAGGGGGTGCATTGAGTACCCAAAAAAGTCTTATTAAAATGGAATTTTTTATAAAATCTCCCAAATTGAATAAAATTACCCAATTATATAAAAAATAGTTTGATATTGGTATTTACACTTTAAAAGAAATATCAATGATTGAATAGGTCTTGGTTGAAAAATTATACAATATTATTTGATGCACTGAAATCATTTTGTTATATAAATATTTTATAAAAAAACCTATTAAAATTAACTATGAAAGTAGTGGTTTTGTTTAGTTTAAAACAGATTCACTTCAAAGGAAAATAAATAAAGAAAAAGACCCAATGAAAGTTGTATACAAGAGGTTTTGTCCTAATATAAGATACAATACTCCATATATTGAAATCACCTTATTTTGAGAAGTTTATATAAAATAATATTTTCATCAACTACCGATATTGGGTTTACAATGGTATACAATTATCTGTACCACATAGGGCATCTGCCATAGTATTTTTGGATTATAATAAAACAACTTATCACACATGACCTCATCCACATAACATGGGAAACATGAGTAAGGTGTGTTGAGAAGATATCGTTGTATCATCCTGTTTAATGCAATACATAGTGTGGGACAATGTATGATAGAGAAAAAAACAATTCTAATAATGAAATGAAAATAAAAAAATAGTTAAAATTAATTGTTTATTTAAATATCTTTCTATTTCTAGAATGAAATATAGATCATGACTACATGAATGTAATCAGAACTAAGGATATAGTTGTGTTTCATAATATGGTTATAGAATATAGTTTTTTGAATTATTTCCTTCATTGTAGGAAGGAACTAGATGTATTTTTTTTCAAATTCTGAAGTTGAGTGTATGTAAGAATTATTAGGAAATCCTTTTTGGTTCTCACAATGAAGTCTAGGCTTGGTTCACATTTATAGCTCTCAAATTATTTCAATGAAATTTTTAGAAAAGGGTGTTTCCTTATTCATTTAACAGTAGTAGTAGTAGCATCAAAATAAGCAATAGGATCCTCTACATTTTTTTACTGCATTCCATACACATACATCAATGCATTATTTCGATCAATTAAAGAAGAGTCATTACAATAAATATCAACATTAAATTCGATAAAATAGCGGTTAGAAATATTTAATTCAAAATTAATTAAAACATAGGTGGTGATACATTAGAAGGATAACACTTGAGGTGTTTGAGTCTCATGGTGACTCATAGTCTATAGGTGTGATATTAGAGTGGTGTCTAGATCTAGCCATCATAGACATTGGTAGTTCTTCAGGCTGGTGGTGAGTGAAGAGAGTGGTGATAGTTATGATGGTGAGTTATCCCAATACATTACTATTTTTAAATTCTGTTCATATATCTTCCTTAATGGTGTCTCAAGGAAACAGTGATACATTTTTGGAAGTGTCTCATACTTTTTCAAATTTTTGATATGGTGGGGAGTCATCCATGGCTGTGAGAATTCCCTAGTGGTGTATCATTCATTGCTAAAATTCCCTCTAGATGGAGAGATAATATAGATGATGAGATATCCTTGGCAGTGTGTCATTGCCAAACTATGAATCATACTTAGGAAGATTTCTCAAGTCTGTCTTATATGATAATATACTTACTAAAAACAAGAAATTCATTATGAATCACAATAATCAATACTTCTTGATAATTAAAACAATGAGGTAGGCAAATAGATAAATTTTTAATATAGTTACAATCACATGAATATCATGAATAGAAATTCGATACTATCTTGAATGGAAGTCCTTAGTTTGATAATAAATGATTCCAAAAACAACCCCTTGTTAATGAATCACCCTTTAACCATTAATGTAATTTATATCCCACTTTACAAAATATATCAATTAACTTAACAGAAAATGATATTACTTGTAAAAGGTTAATTCATTAATTATAATAATATTCTTCCCAAAACATATTAAAACATTCAAATCAACTCAATATTACATCACTAAAAACCTCACATTTGGTATCTTTGATTTTGGAATTATGATTTACCTTAATATTATAAACCCAAAATGGAATCCATAACAATTAATTTATCGTCAAATTAAATCATATATGATTTAAAAAGACTATATCTTTATTACTTAAATAATATAGATGATATTCAAATATAATCCTTAAATAATAAATGATGTGAATTACATCCTATATTACATTATTATAAATTACTAATAAATATTATGGTCACCAGTAATATTGGATTTAATTTATTTCTTTTATTCCTCTTTTTATCCAATTTTAACAATATCACTTCAAAATTATATAATTATTAAGGGTTATATTTACTTTATTTAATTATATTTTTCCAAAATATCATAAAATCACTTGACATTTTTATTTGTACCATTTAAAATATTCATGAAAATTCATAATGTAAAACTACTATAGGGATATAATTATTTGTTTTATTATTATAATAATGAAAATATCACTTATATAAAAATAATATTACAAAATTATTAAATCCTAATTTATAAATACTTCAATCCTTTCATTTTAATAATTTTCACAGAATTATTCCTTCATTGATCAAGGAGTTCCCCAACCAATTTTATGAATTGACTCAAAAATTACCATGTTACCCACAAACAAGATATTGAAATTTTTTAAAATATGTTATTCTGTGACCATCATTTACACATACAAAACACCCTCCCCATTCTTTGATGAATTCCATGGGGTGTCTCTTTCAACATTTTTGAAATGATGGAAATTCACCATTCATTACTCGATGGTATTCACTACATGATCTCTCTATAAACATTATCATTCCCTTATTTTAGGAGTCAGATAGTTTGATAAAATTCATGTTTTTAATCAGGTATCATGATAACTGATTATTTAATATCCTAACGTGTTTCACCCTATTCATCATCACATTTTTTTCCCCATAATCACCACAATGTCCATAAAATTCAATGTCACCACAACTACTGCGTGTTTCATTCATGAAAAGAAACCACAAATCATTTAATGAGAAACATTAATCATAATTTAAAACAACATAATCCTGAAAATATTTTATTAGATTCTAAAATCAGGACATATTCTTTTTAATATGGGAAAATATAGTTCTATCCTAATAAATTCATGGTTTACATCTATTCAAATCCATCAAAATAAAGCATAAATAATATTTGAATTAATACAATCATATCCCATGGGAGTTCCAAACCAGATGTGTTGTAAGGGCACACTCATCTTATACTATAATTATTATGGATATATACCCGATAAACTGTAATCGAGGTTATTACCCGAAGATGCATATGTTCCACAAAAACTGGTAGTTGTATTATCCAACCATGAAAGTATATCTAAGAAATCCTAATAATATAATCCTTACTAAATCATTAATTTGTTACCATATACATAGAATTATCCTCAAATTTATTCATGTGTTTAGGTTCTCTATTCTTTGTTTTCCTAAATCCTCTTCCAATGTTTTCAACCAATATTTCGTTGATACCAACAGTAAAGATCTTGAATCTAGTAGTCTAAAAGAGGTTATTATTGTTTTACACTCTAAAAAGGTATATATAATGAAAAACTAAAGGAAAAACAAGTTGGTTAGTCTTGGTAATCTCGATATAAACATTCTTCCCATTTTACATTGGAAAGTGAAATATAAGAGAAAATGAGGGAAAATATTTTGTATCCTTGAACTCATTCAATAATTCCTTCTTAATATCTTTGGTAAAGGAACCAAAATAATTGTGATCTCAGATCCTCAATAAGGGTTATGTATAACAAAAATTATCATATACTAAATAATATAATGATTGATATGGAATAGTGACTAACTAAAGACATGTACCATTTAATAAACATCCTTATTGTGAAGTATAATAATGAATGAATAAATGAAGACCAAATAACAACATATTCATAATCACATAAGGTAAACATACCAATTTATATTATTAAAAATATCCCCATGGAAATTTATAAAAGATTTAATCATGGTGGAGTTCATAATTTTATACATTTGAAGCATTTAATCAAGAGCATGGGCCAAGAAAATAAAAAATACCATAAATTATTAACACTAAGACATATACATAAATGGTTAAGGCCTCAACCTAACACCCAAATTATTTTGTATCATTTGAACCACCAATTCATTGAGGGGTTTTATAATTTTCGTTCTCAACCATCACTTATTAGGTTAAATGTATTAAATATATGTATTAATAATACAACATAATAAATATTCCTTAGAAATCATTATTTGTTCATATTGCAATAGCTATCATTCTTAGTTTCAATATATTAAAAAGTAAAAATGATCATAAAACATTAATTAATTTTTTTGGATGCAATAATTAGTTAATAACCTTATCAAATCATAAGATTCAATAAATCATATTGACATTGTATAAAATAAATTACAAATATGTCATTAATTTTTCCTGAGGAAAATACCTCATGCCGCTTGGAAGTAAATATATTATCATTTAAAAAGTTTTAAAAAATTAAGTAAAAATATTATTTGAAAATATCTATATAAATAAGGAAAATATTATTTCAAATACTAGGAATTTATTATTAAAGAAAATTTATTTCATTCGATATAATATAACAAAATCATTTCTTCAATACATTTACATGGAAATTCAAATGATGCATTATTTAGATAATGACAAGAATATTCATTTAAAATCATTTATAAAAATAAAATAATGTTAAAAAATAATTTTTAAAAACTGGATAATATTATATATGTTATATAATACATTTTAATTAATATATTAATATGTAAGAAAAAGATTCTAGATCGAGTAAAAATTAATATAGGGTAACCGTAAAACCATGATTTTATTATCTTAAAGTATTGAATAGTTTATTAAAATGGAAAATTGAAATTTCTAAAAACAACTATATTAGAAGAAAATATATTGAGTTTAGTAGTGAAATATAAATTAATCCCCCATACGGTGACATTAACATAGACAATTCCCAATAATGATATTATTGTAAATTAAACCCCTACAAATTTGGTAAATTAGAAATTATAATGATCATGACAAAACTGAAATAAAATTAAACATTAAATAAATTGAGTATATATGGATACATGAAATAAAATATCAATGGGTTAGTATAGATATTATATTAATGAAACAAATAGTGAATATGACATTTGTCTCCCTAGAGAAAAAGTAAGAAGAGAATATACTTTTCTTAGATATAAATTTTAGAATATGTTATAAAACCACATGAATTATAAATATATATATATATATATATTATACATACACTACAGAACCATATAAATACATATCATACAATATATTATTTATATATAACCGTTTATCAATGATTTTTTAACAATTATTTATTAAAATCACTCTTTTGAGTGATAATGGCTATGTTTTTCATATATTTTTGGGATTATTATTCTTCTTATTTTTACATTAATCATGGCTAAAAATCATCAAAAAGATTATAATTATCTATATATCATATATATTAACTAAATCTTAACTTATTACCATCTATGTAAGGAATAAATGAAAAATGGATGACATCTTTTTGTGTAGATAATAGTCTCCACCTATACATGGGGGACATTATAATTTTTCAATAGATCTAAATGTTAGAAGGAATATATGATATTTTATCTACATATTAATATTTATATAAAAATATAATCTGAATTCTCCATTTATTTACAATTATCCATGTAATGTGTTGATGAAAACATAATTACAACACTACATGGTGAAGGTAAGCTTTATGTATGTACGAAGAATGTTTTTTATTTTTTAAAGATGGAATAGATATATAAAATGGTTTTATAGTAATTATAATAACATATATATCATCAATGACATTTTTTAAATAGATATTTTAATAGTAAAGATGAATTAACATTACAAAACATAATGATCCATGACAAAATCGCATAGATCGTATTCAATTGGGATTATGATCACATTAAAAACACTTTCATAAATGATTAACATCTTCTCATTATAAGTTTTTTAAAACTAGAACCTATCCTAGATGTATCATAATTAGTAACATTCTTCATAATTGGTGGAAAGTAAACACAATAAATCATGATATCAAATTCTTAGTAAGTAAAATATGGGTGATATTAATGATCACAAAAACATAACATGAAAATAAGTTTATGAGAATATGATCATAACATTTAAAATCTAGACTGTGCATATCATTTATTATAAACATGATTGAAGCCATAAATAATTGTAGTTCATTAGATTTTAATCATAAAATAATAAAAGATCTTGTTCCATTATATCATAACATCAGTTTAAGACATGTAATTGTAGTAGACATATATGGAAAAAAAATTTCCCTAAGTAGTCTGGGATTTCCTTCCAGCACTATCATAGTGGATTGGGTTCTCTCCCAAAACAATAATAGTTGTCCTATATAACTACCCAGACTATCATATTGGTTTGGGATCCCTCCCCAAAACATAATAGTGTACAATTTTCACTACTAAGAAAATCATACTGGACATAGATCCTTACTAAATTGGTCTCAAAGTCCATTCATGGAATTTTTATCTCAGGAGTTATCATTATTGACCAAATAAAAAAGAATAAGATATAGGTACCACCCATGACATAATGAAAACCAAACTTATCTATTCCACAAGTTCATAAAAAGTAAAATATATTGAAACCTACTGAATCAAATTGACTTCATATACATTTCATCATACCTTAACCCATTGAAAATTTGTGGGTTCCATAAATATTTAGTCATTTAGTTTTATAATACTCTTTAGAAAGGGAATAGATTACATATAAATATTTTCATAATTAATAAAATATGTCAATTTAAATAATGAAAATTTAATCCATGGTTCATATCCCAAATAACCAATAAGTCCATCCAGAAGTAGTTCTTCTGACCTGTAAACACTCAGAATTCCAATGGAAATTTTTTTAATACATGGGAATTTTACGTGTCCGCATTTTCTGATGGTGCTTGATTCCAAGGAACGGTGTGCCCAGAATCAATTTCTAAAGTTTTTTTCAGGTATGTTCAGTAAATGTACGACCGGGTTTTTATAAATTTTGAACTAGTGCTCGAAATTGAAATTTGAGGGCACCATTGAAATCGTAACCTCATTCATTTTTTAGTGATACCTTCACTGCAGTTGTGTTCTGATGAGTTTGGAAGATAGTTTTTGGGGTTTTTAATTAAATTGAATAAAATAATTTTTTAAATTTATTTTATTTGGGTGGTTAAAACCTCTATGGGGGAGGATGGATGTTGGATCCACCACACCCTAACCTCCCATGAGTGGTTATGGTGGTGGGGCTCACCCGCACATAACCTCCCGCGAGAAGTTACTATGTGGGGGACCACCATAAAACCATAACCTCTCTATTAAATTATAGGGGTGGGGACCACCCGACACTTATTAATGGTGGAGGATAATACATCCCACCTCTCCCTCTTTAATGAGGGAGTTCCTCTTTCTGATCCACCTAATTAAATGTGACACCTCTCACAAATTTAATTATGTGGGGCCCACACTTTTAATTAACCAAATATGAATTACATGCTTATATAATTTTAGACAAACCCTCCCTCTGCTATATAAAAGAAGATTGGGGGAAGGTTTTGGGATGGCTTCTTCAAGTACTGAAACACTGGAAATGAGACGTGACACCCAACCCTTGGAGAATTATTCCTGCAATGAAGAACTGTCACCCTCGAAGAACGCTGACGATGTCATCTTGACTCATTTTCTTTGAGCTTTCATCCTCTGACATTGACGGATTGACAACCATCCTTCCACAACATCAAAAAACAGCTATCAGTGACTCAAAGGTAGGGAGTTTTGTGTTATTTTATATTTGAATATAAGCCTCATTATTCATCGAACAAAGTTATGATATGAGAATCACCAATTTCGATCACTGTAACAAGGAGGCCTCAGGCCGCATGAACATGGTCTGACCCTCCACATGTTTGTTCATGTTCGACGATGATGACTTGTCAATGATGTAATGAAAAAGAAGATGGTGAACAAGGGTCACGCTACCTGTGGCCTCCACCAATCGTGCCACCCCACGGCACCCCGACGCACTGACGGGCGCCCCCGCGCCCCACCGGTGCGCTGCCCGGTGCCCCTGCGCCCTTCCGGAGGCCTACCCAGCGCCCCACCGGTTGCTTTCCCAGCCCCTGCCGGTGGTCTGCCCGACACCCCGTTGCGTTGCCCGTGCCCAGCGCGATGCACGGCACCCCGGTTCCCTACCCGGTGCACCCGTGGCCTGCCCATGACCAGCCGGCCTGCCCGCGCCCTGTGCCACCTGCCTGCTAGCTTCCTGACCACCTACCTCCCTAGCCTACCCACGGCTTCCACCACGGTTTCTCTGGCAGAACCAGCACGGTCTCTGGGGCCGAGTTATCGAGCCGCCTACGTGGTGACAACTGGGTCGAACATCTCTTGTGGTCCGCTGGGCCGGGCCCAATGGAACGGGTCAAAACATAGTGGGCTGACCCACCCATTGGGCCGGGTCTGACCCAGCGTGTCTAACTAGGCCAACCCATACCAAATCATTCCAGACTGGGTTGGGCCGAGTCGGTCCGACCAGGTCGGACTAGACCCGGGCCCATTACTGACTGATTACCTTCTTGGGTCATATCATTGGCATCAGACGTCTGTTTGATGAACTGTCAGTGGCATTGGTATTCTTGGAGATTACACGTCCCTTTGAGTATACCCCACTAGAGTTTGGGTTATATTTGAGTCATGATCAGGTTGGTTTGAACATGAATCCATCTGGGCCCCTGTGACTAAAATGCTAATAACTCACAGACTGGGCATCCGATTGATGCGCCATCTATTGGGTTCAGACCCCTATGATGTGGTGGTACATTGAGATACATCTACGTGAGACTTCATGAAACTTGGAGTATCTACTAGTAGCTCGTGGATAGGATCCTCCATGTGACGAGAAGACAATGTGCGGAGACCTAGAAATTGTAAACCTGACGACTGCTTGACGGATTCGACTTGGAGAGACTCGAGTAGCTCAGTTGGGAGAGCCCGGTATTTGGCGGAAGACCCATGGAAGATATAGTGCCAGGTAATTGGCACCAGAACCATGGTACTCGATAGGATGAGTACCTCTATAAACTGTTGGGGGAGCGCCCGGTATTTGGCGGCAGACCCACAATGGATGGAGTGCCTTGTAGATGGCATCAGACCCGCGGTACTCGACAGGAGGAGTACCTCTCCAGTCCAAGGATAGTGAGAAGCACCTATGTGTCATTACAGGTCCACTGTACTCGACAGAGAAAGAGTTTTCCAACAGATGTGGTTTCGATAATGAAAAATCTTGGTTTGAGCTGAGTCAATGACCCTTTGTGTTTTCCTCATGATTGAGATGGGTTATATGATAACATAGGTATATGTATGGGTATATACCTAATTAATGGTTATATTTTGAAATAATAATTTCTGGATTAGCCTTGTTGGATTTGGTGAGACCTTGAGGGTCTTGGGGTCCCAAATAAGTATCGTGATACTCACCCTTGCATTGGCTATGCCCACACCTCGTTGTGTTGGATGCAGACGACAGACAGCGCTGACGGAGGACGAGAGCTCCAGGACTAGATGATACCTGGAGGAGTACCATATGATTTATCAGTGCACGGTTGAGACTGATGGATGTGGAGGGATGAGTAGGCCATCTGTACCTACCCTTCATGTAGGAACCCCGAAGGATGATCCAGAAGCTTCTTTCACCTTTTAGTTGTTTGTCCCTTTTTTAGTTGTACTTGTTTTCTCTTGTATTTTTACTTTATAATTGGGCTTGTATTCTGTCTTCCCTTTAATTTCAGTACTCTTATTACATAGTTTTTACTTTGTTTTTTCTTCCTCTTGTACTCTGGTTGTGTGTGTTTTTGATTTATGAAGGCAATGCCTTCCCAGTTTTTAAGGAATTACGCCTTTGGTACTAGTCTCCATCCCCTGGCCTGTAGAAGGCGGGTTTGGGGTAGTCACGATATGGGTCCCAGGGGACGGGTCATTCAAATTTGGTATCAGAGGACGTCTGTTATGTCGTATAACATAGGATCATGATATTTCTTTTCTATGAAGCAATATTTTTAAGGGTAATAAGTTTTTTTTTCAGTTCAGGTAGTCTAGTGTCGGTGCGGGCGACCGACGTATCCATACACCAGGACCCTGACATCTGATTTCTGAATCAGTGCATGAAAACACTGATTGCATGTGTGTTTTCAAAAGTTTTCTTTTAGTCATCTCAAACCTGGTCAGCTCACCATGTTCATTCTTTTGACCGTGTCACATCATTTTCTTTCAGGATGCCTCCTCGTGGACGACTAGTTAAATCCCTGAGATTTTTATGTACTGACATCCCACCGAGCGATGAGGCCTTAGTACAGGGCCCACCTTCAGTTGAGGCACAAGTGGAGGCACCAGCGGTACTACTTCTTGTTGGGCCACAGATGCCACCAACCCCATCATTAGATGATGCACTCCGCTTGAGCGCATTGTACGAGTTCCAGTGCCAGAGGCCATTCATGTTCTAGGGAGATATGAACCCACAGGCGGCTGAGGATTGGCCGGAGGCTGTGGTGAGTGTCTTCGAACTAGTAGGGACACCAGCCAACTTCATAGTGATCCTTTCTGCCAGCCTCCATCCGGCAGCAGTAGACAGATGGTGGAGCCTGAAGCTCTAGATGAATGATTAGGTGTCTCTTCTATGGGCAGACTTCGAGAGCCTGTTCCGGGTGGATTTTGTACCAGCCACCCTACGATCAGTGCAGATACAGGAGCTACTGAATCTATAAAAGGGTAGCATGATAGTGGAAAAATACTCAGTGAGGTTCACCAACCTCTCGCAATACTCCAATGATATGGTATGGGACCTATTCTTCCGGGCCTAGACCATTGAGCAGGGACTCAGGCGAGAAATTAGAGCTTCATTTATCTCCCTCAACTTTCCGACATAGGAAGGAGTGTTGGAGAGAGCCCTCATAATTGAGATTTTCCTTGATGAGAAGTCTCCATCAGTGAGGCCCACCACTAGATGACTTATAGCGGATTCTTCTACAGCTGGAAATAGACAGATGATGTAGAGGTCCAAGAGGACCCGACCCACAAGTGGTCGACTACATGACTCAGGATCAGTTGTGCGGGGCACCCAGAGTGGATACATAGCCAATTATGCCAGGTGCGGACATTGTTACTCATGCGGCAGGCTTGGTCATATGGCTCGTGACTGTCCGAACCATCATTATGACAATCAAAAGTCAGTTGAGGGACCTCCTAGGCAGAGCCAGAGGTACGATCGAGGTAGCATGTATGGCACCGACGGACGTGGAAGAGGGGTTGGCCATACAGCTGGTGGTGGACGATGTTACAAGGTGCTACCTACACCACCACCAGGAGGACCACCCCGACCATAGGGAGAGGGTGGACCGGGAAGAGCACTACTTTAGGAAGTTGTGGCCTACGATCATGGTTCTCCGGAGATGATTCTGAGGTATGATCTGTGTCTATTCCACCTAAGCTACAGTTCTTGTAGACATGGGTGCCAGTCACTCATTCATTTCCTCATCCCTAATTCGGAGCTCGGAGATTCTGAAGGAGTCTTTAGTTCGATCCTTATGGATATATACTCTTACAGAAGATGATTCGGCGATTACACAATCGTTCTAGTTGTGCGAGATTACTTTAGGAGGTGAGTGCTTCGGCTGGGATTTTCGTAGTAGCGGCTTCGAGGCTTTACGATGTCAACTTGGGTATGGACTGGTTATCTACAGTCCATGTTTAGATCGACTATATTAGATGCAATGTGTGGTGTGTCCACATGGATGGGACCAGGTTCACCTTCATCAGTGAGAAGGGAACCTTTACAGCACTTGACAAACTTACTCTGAGGAGGGTGCAGCTAATCACTCACCAGCTATATTGTGTTACCCTCAGAGTAGTTGATTTAGAGAGTCCGACATATCCTGTAGTGGTGGACCAGTACGTAGTTGTTTTCCCTGACAATGTTCCAAGACCCACTCCTCATAGAGAGGTGGACCTCTACGTTGACCTGTATCATGGGACGGCACCAATATCTACTATTGAATATCGGATGGCTCCCGGTAAGCTTCAAGAGCTACGATTACAACTAGAAGACTTGCATGGAAAGGGATTCATCCGACCCAATGTTTCTCCATGGGAAACTATGATTCTGTTCTCTAAGAATCTAGAAGGGAGCTTGAGGCTCTTTCTCCACTATTGTCTCCTAAACTAGGTGACTGTGATGAACAAGTACCCACTCCCAAGGATTGAAAACCTCTTTGATCGGATCAAGGGAGAATGATGGTTCTCAATGATAGAACTTAGATACTGTTATCACCAGCTTAGTGTTCAAGATGAGGATGTGAAGAAGATGGAATTTAGGTGTCAGTTCAGCCACTATGAGTTCCTGGTTAAGCCCTTCGGTGTAACCAACGCTCCAGCAATGTTCATGAGTCTCATGAACATGATCTTCCAGCCATACCTCTACCGCTTTTTCGTAGTCATCATTGATGACATACTGATCTACTCGACTACTGAGGAGGAGCATGCCTACCATTTGTAGGTAGTACTAGACACACTCGAAGAGCACCAGCTTTATGGTAAGCTCTCGAAGTGCCAATTTTGGATTATAGAGGTTAACCTTTTGGGACACATCATCTCAGAGGCTGGAGTTACAGTGGATCTAGAAAAGGTAGAGGCGTTACTTTCATAGAAGCCACCCAAAAGTGTGACGGAGGTACGAAGATTCCTAGGCTTGGCAGGATACTATCGAATATTCATTCTAGATTTCTCCAGAGTTCCAAAAAGGCTATCAGCCTTGATGAAGAAGGGGAAACCCTTATTGTGGTCGGAGAGATACCAGCAGAGCTTTCAGGAGTTGAGGAAGAGGCTGACTATTGCCCCCATCTTAAGGCTTCCATAGGATGGTATAGCGTACATAGTCTACAACGATACATCAGGGACCAGACATGGGTGTGTCCTAATACAGGAGCGAGCAGTGATCGCATATGTTTCGTAGAAGCTAAGATAGAATGAGGAGAACTATGATACCCATGACCTGGAGTTAGAAGCAGTGGTATTCACCTTTAAGTTGTCACAACACTATCTGATGGGTGAACATTTTACCGTGTACTATAATCACAAGAGTCTCAGGTATCTCTTCTCTCAAAAGGACCTGAACCTGAGACAACGATGATGACTTGAGTTCCTCTATGTCTATGACTTCGAGATAGTACATACTCTTAAGAAGGGGAACGTTGTTGTGGATGTGCTTAGCAGGAGGATTGGTATATAGCTGCAAGGAGAGGCAATAAAACAGTTGGAAGCTTTATAAATATCCTTTGTGGAGAGAGATAGATATGCCTATATACAATCTCTTACAGTCACTCCCCCACTTCTTCAGCAAGTCAGGGAGGCGCAACATGGGGACGCTGACTGCGAGACATGACGTGCTCAGATATCCACAGGGCAGGCACCTGATGGATTTTTTGAAGGTGGGAACACGTCATCCTCTTCAGAATGCGTACCATGGTACCAGTTTCTCTTGAGAAGGAAGTGTTGAGGGAGTTACACACATCCCCTCTAGCGGTACATCCAGGAGTTGCAACGATGTACCAGGACCATTGAAGACATCACTGGTGGCCATGTATGAATAAGGTGGTAGCAGAGTTTTCTCATGGTGCCTCACTTGTCAGCAAGTGAAGGCAGAGCACCAGGTACCAGCAGGCTTGGTTCATCCCTTAGAGGTCCCGTTGTATAAGTGGGATGGTATATCCATGGACTTCATGACGGGTTTTACACACACATCTAGGATTCATGTTTCGACATGGGTGATCGTCGACTGACTCACCTTGTCGGCCGACTTTCAACGGATCAGATAGTAGGACTCAGTTGAGAGCTTGGGATGCCTCTATGTACAAGAGATAGTGCATTTTTATTGATTACATTCTTCTATTTTCTCTGACTGTGATGCATGGTTTACTTCCTGGCTATGGAATGGGTTGCAAGAATCTTTCGGGACACAACTTCTCTTGAGAACCACCTTCCACCCTAATACTGATGGTCCGACCGAAAGGACCATCTAGACCCTCGAGGACATGCTTCGTGCTTGTGTCCTCGACTTCGGTTGCAGCTGGGAGGATCACTTGCCTTTGGTAGATTTCTCCTACAATAATAGATATCACTCCACCATCGGAATGGAACCTTTTGAGGCCTTTTATAGTCAACCTTGTAGATCAACACTATGATGGACAGACAAAGGGGAGTCAGAACTAGTTGGACCAGAGATGGTAAGGGATACCATAGTGAAGGTGCAGATCATCCAGGAGATGATGAAGACTGCACAGAACCGGAAAAAGTCATATCCTGAAAGGTGACAGAGACCTATAGAGTTCGAGGATGGCGACCACGATTTCCAACGGGTCTCACCTCAACGAGGTCTATAGAGATTTGGCTGAGGTAGAAAGTTATCTCTGCGGTTCATCAGACCTCTCCAGGTCCATAGAATAATTGGCAAGGTGGATTACTGCTATGCTCTACCACCTCAGTTGCACTGGGTGCATGACGTCTTCCACGCATCTCAGTTGAGGAGATACGTGCATGACCCATCCAACATCATTGACCATGGGGAGCTGGACATCAATGACAAGGCGACATTCACGGAGGTTCTATTGGAGATTGAGGATCGAAAAGAGAGGGTCCTATGTGGATGGTTGATACCTCTGGTGCACGTTCACTGGCAGCATATGAACCTCCAAGAGAGAACATGGGAGATGGAGGTTCAGATGCGTGCACAGTACACTCTATTTTTTCCTTTAGTATGATTTGTAGATTATGGAGATGTAAAGCCCTGAGCTGCGGAGAATATAAAGATCCAGAATTCCCATGGATTTTTTTAATACATAGGAATCATACAAGTCTGTAGTTTTTGATGACGCTTGAATCCGATGCCCGGTGTGTCTGGAATCAATTTCTAGAGTTTTTTTCGGGTATATTCTGTAAACGTATGAGCAGGTTTTTATAACTTTTGAACCGGTGCTCGGAATTAAAATCTGAAGGCACCATTGAACTTGCAGCGTCGGTCATTTCATAGTGATACCATCACCGCAGTTGTGTTCTGACATGTTTCGAAGTTAGATTTTGAGGGTTTTAATTAAATTGAATAAAATAATGTTTTAACTTTATTTAACTTGGGTGGTTAAAACCTCCAAGGGGGGGTTGGAGGTGGGATCCACCACACCATAACGTCCAATTGGAGGTTATGGTGGTGGGGCCTCCCACACATAACCTCCTATCATAGGTTTTGATGTGGGGCCCACCCGAGACCCATAACCTCTCTATAAAATGATAGGGGTTGGGACCACCTGACCGCTATTAATTGTGGTCGATAAAACCTCCCACCTCTCCCTCTTTAATGAATAAGAGCCTCTTGCCAGTCCACCTAAATAAATGTGACACGTCTTACGAATTTAATTAGGTGGGGCCCACTCTTTTAATTCACCAAATTTGAATTACATGCCAAAGTAATTTTGGAAAAACCCTCCCTTGCCAATATAAAGGAAGATTGGGGGATGGTTTTGGGATGGATTTTTCATGCGGCGAAACTTTGGAAAAGAGACGCGACACCCAACCATTGAATAATTATTCCTCCATCGAAGAACTGCCACCCAAGAAGAATGTCGACGACATCATCTCAACTCATTTTCTTCAAGCTCTTCTTCATCTGACATTGACGGATTGACGACCATCCTTCCGCGACGTCAACAAACAACTACCGGTGAATCAAATGTAGGAAGTTTTGTGTTATATTCTATTTGAATTTAAGCCTCATTCTTCATCGAAAAAAGTTATGGTATGAGAATCCCCAATTTCTATCCTCGTAACAAGGAGGGCTCGAGCTGCATGAACACGGTCTGTCCCTCCCCTTGTTTTTTCATGTTTGATGACGATGGCTTGGCAAAGTGGAGATGACAATGAAGACGACGGACATGGGATGCACTACCCATGGCCTCTGCAAACCGCGCCTCCAACGCGATGCCCCAGCATGCTGCTCAGTGCCCCCATGCCCCACCGGCACGTTGCCCGGCGCCCCTGAGCCCTGCCGGAGTGCTTCCCGACACCCCCACTCCATGCCGGCGTGCTTCCTGGCGCACCCACGCCCCATTGGTGCACTGCCCGGTGCCCCCACTGGTGGCCTTCCTGGTGCCCCCGCGCCCTGCCAACGGCTTGCCTAGCCCCAGCCGGCGGCCTGGCCAGCACACCAACGCGATGTCCCGTGCCCCAACGCACTGCCCCGACATGCTTCCCGGCACCCCAGTGCCATGCCCAGTGCACCTGCAACCTACCGATGACCAGAAGGCCTGCCTCTACCCCGCACGGCCTGCCTGATGGTCTCCTGGCCACTGCCCTCATGAGCCGACCTGCAACTTTCCCCGTGGTGTCACTGGCCAAACCAGAATGGTATCCTGGGACATGTTACCGAGTTGCCTATGTAGTGATTACTGGGCCCCACCGCCCTCGCAGTCCCCTAGGTCGGCCCCGACTTAATGGGTCAAAACATAGCAGGCAGACCAGCCCAATGGGCCAGGTGAGACCCAGCGAGTTTGACCGGGTCGACCCAGATCCGGTCAGCCCGGACTGGGTGGGGCCGAGTCGATCCAACCAGGTCAGACCGGACTAGGGCCTATTGCTGACCCATTACCTTCTTGGGCCACATATTTTTTACCAGACATCCGTTTGATGAATCGTCAGCGGTGCTGGTATATTTGGAGGATAGCCTTTCCTTTGACTATACCCCACTGGAGTTCGGGGTATTTTTGAGTCACGGTCTGGTTGGTTCGTACACGAATCCAACAGGGCCCCCGGGACAAAAATGCTAGTAACTCATAGACCAGGCGTCCGATTGATGCACCGTCTGTTGCATTGAGACCCTTATAACATGGAAGTACTTTGAGATACATATACATGAGATTTTGTGACACATGGAGAATGGACCAGTAGCTCATATAGAGGATCCTTCCAGTGACGAGAAGACAGACTGTGGAGACCTAGTTGGTGTAGACCTGACGACTGCTTGACCGATTCAACTTGGAGAGACTCAACTAGATCAGTAGGGAGTGCCTGACATTTTGTGGTCAACCCATGGCAGACGGAGTGCCCAGTAGTTGGAAGCAGACCCGCAGTACTCGATAGGAGGAGTACCTCTGTAGGATATAGGGGGAGCACCTGATATTTTGTGGCAGACCCACAACAGACGGAGGGCCTGGTAGTTGGCAGCACACTCATGGTACTCAACAGGATGAGTACCTCAGTAGTCCGAGGATTTTGAGAAGCAACTCAGTGTCGTGACATGCCCACTGTACTCGACAGAGGAGGAGTTTTCCAGTAGTCGTGGTTTCGATAATGAAAAATCTAGGTTTGGTTTGACTCAATGACCCTATCTGTTTTCCTCATGATTGAGATGGGTTACATGAAAACTTAGGTATATTTATGGGAATATGCCTAATTAATGGTTATATGTTGAAATCATACATCATGGTTTATTCTTTTTGGATTTTGTGAGACCTTAAGGGTCTCGGGGTCCCAACTGAGTATCATTATACTCACCCTGGCACGGGCAATGCCCGCACCTCATTGTGTTGGATGCAGATGATGGACAACACTGACGGAGGTCGAGAGCTCTAGGACTAGATGGTACCCGGAGGAGGAACGTACGACGTATCAGTGCATGTTATATTCTAACAGATGTGGAGTGATGAGGAGTTCATCTGTACCTTCCCTTCAGGTAAGAACCCCATAGGATGATCTAGGAGTTGCTTTCACCTATCAGTTGTTTGTCCCTTTTTCAGTTGTACTTGTTTTCAGTTGTATTTGTACTTTACAATTGGTCTTGTATTCTAGATCCCCTTTACTTTTAGTAATCTTTTTACATAGTTTTTAGTTAGTTTTTTCTTCCTCTTGTACTCTGATTGTGTGTGTTTGCGATTTATAATGGCAATGCCTTCCCAGATTTTAGGGAATTACGCCTTTGGTGCTAGTCTCCAGCCCTTGACCTATGTAAGGCGGGCTTGGGGTAGTCATGACACGGGCCCTGGGGGACGGGTCATGACAAATTGGTATTTGAGGATTTTGGTTATACGGCAAAATGTAGGACCCTGATATTTATTTTTAGTGAAGCAATAGTATTAAGGGTAATAAGTGTGGTTTTCAGTTTAGGGAGTCCAGTGTTGGTGCGGGTGGCCGACGTATCCATACCCCAGGACCCTGACTTCTGATTTCTGACTCAGTGCACAAAAACGCTGATTGAATGTGTGTTTTAAGATGTTTTCTTTTAGTCATCTCAAACCAGGTCAGCTCACCAAGTTTAGTCATTTGACCATGATGCATCTGTTTCATTCAGGATGCCTCCCCGTGGATGACGAGAGAGAGCCCTGAGAGTTGTACGTACTGACAGCCCGCTGAGCGACGAGGACTCAGTATAGGGCCCACTTCAAGTTGAGGCACCAGTGGTACTACTTACCGTTGGGCCACCGATGCCTCCAGTCCTATCATTAGACGATGCACACCGCTTGAGCACGTTCCACAAGTTCCAACACCAGAGGCCACCCAGGTTCCAGGGGGAGACTGTCCCACAAGAAGCTGAGGATTGGATGGAGGCTATGGATAGAGTTTTCAGACTGGTAGGGACACTAGCCAACTTCATGGTGATCCTTGCGGCCAACCTCTATCAGGAAGCAGTAAACAGATGGTAGAGCGTGATGCTCTAGATGCATGATGAGGCATCACTTATATGGGAAGACTTCTAGAGGTTGTTCGGAGAAGAGTTTGTACCAGTCACCCTATGAGAGGTGTAGATACAGAAGCTACTGCATCTACAACAGGGTATCATGATGGTGGCACACTACTAAGTGTGGTTCACAGACCTCTCGCGCTACTCCACTGATATAGTACAAGACCCATTCATAAGGGCCCGGACCTTTGAGGAGGGACTCATGCAAGAGATTAGAGATTAAATTATCTCCCTCAATATTCCAACACTTGCATAAGTGTTAGAGCAAGCCCTCCTAGTGGAGAGTTTCTTTGCGGAGAAGTCTCCAGTAGCGAGACCCACCACTAGTCTACTTACAGTGGAGTCTTCTGCAGATGGCAGTAGACAGATGACTCAGAGGTCCAAGAGGACCATACACACAGGTGGTCGACTGCACAACTCAGGATCGATTGTGCGGGGCACACGGATTGGAGACAGATCCAATCATGCCAAAAGTGGGTAGTGTTAATCATGTTGCAGGCTTGGTCACATGGCTCGTGACTGTTTGACCCGTCGTTATGATGATCAGCAGTTAGTTAAGGGACCTCCCAGGCAGAGGTAGAGGTACGGTCAAGGCGGTACGCATAGTGAAGGAGGATGTGGCCGAGGAGTTTGTCGTGCAGCTGGTGCTGGACGACATTATGAGGTGCTACTGCCACCAGCACCACGAGGTCCACGTCGACCACAATGATCGGGTCGACAGGGAATAGCACTGCTTCAAGAAACTGAGGCCTACATTCACGGTGCTCCGGAGATGATTCGAGGTACGATCTGTATCTATTCAACCTTATCTGTAGTTCTTATAGACAGGGGTGCCATTCACTCTTTCATATCCACTACCCTCATTCGGAGATCAGAGATTACTAAGGAGACGTTGGTTCAATCCTTACGGCTAGAGACTCCTACAGGAGCTGATTCAACGATTATGCACTGGTTCTGGTAGTGCGAGCTTACTCTAGGAGGCGAGAGCATCGGCTGGGATAACCTAGTAGCGGCATCGAGGCCTTACGACGTCATCTTGGGTATGGACTGGTCATCTACATTCCATGTTCAGATCCACTGTATTAGGCGCGATGTGCGGTGTGTCCTCACGAATGGGACCAATTTCACCTTCACCAGTGAGAAGGGAACCTTTCCAGCACAGGATGAACTTAATCAGATGAGGTTGCAGCCGATTACTCACCAGTTGTCTTGACATACCCTCAATGCGGTTGATGTAGAGAGTCGGACATATCCTGTAGTGGTGGACTAGTACACGGATATTTCCCCTGATGATGATCTAGGACTACCTCATCGCAGATATGGGGACTTCTTCATAGACGTATATCTTGGGATGGAACAAATATCAACTCCTGCATATCGAATGGATCCCGCTGAGCTTCACAAGCTACAGGTACTGCTAGAGGACTTTCATGGAAAAGGACTCATCTGGCCCAGTGTTTCTCCCTAGACAACCTCCATTCTGTTCGCTAAGAAGGTGGAAGGGAGCTTGTGGCTCTGTGTCGACTATCGTCGCCTGAACCAGGTGACCATGAAGAACAAGTACCAACTCATGAGGATTGATGACTTCTTTGATCGGCTCAAGGGAGCACTATGGTTCTCAATGATAGACCTTAGATTAGGCTATCACCAGCGCAGAGTTCGAGTTGAGGATGTCCATAAAATGTCTTTTAGGTGTCGTTACGGCCACTACGAGTTCTTGGTTAAGCCTTCATTGTATCCAATGCTCCAGCAGTGTTTATGTGTCTCATGAACAGGATCTTCCAGGCATACCTCGATCGCTTTATCGTAGTCTTCATCGATGACATACAGATTTACTTGACTACTGAGGAGTAGAATGCCTACCATTTGTAGATAGTACTGGACACACACCGTGAGTACCAGCATTATGGTAAGCTCTCGATGTTCCAGTTTTGGAATCAAGAGTTTCAATTTTTGGGACAAGTCATCTCAGATGTTGGAGTTGTAGTGGATCCATCATTGATCGAGGTGGTACTTTCATGGGATCCGCCCAGGACTGTGACGAAGGTACAATGTTTCTTGCGCTTGGTTGGATACTATCAGAGATTCGTTCCAGATTTCACCAGAGTTGAAGAACCACTATCTACCATGACAAAGAGGTTGAAACCCTTCGTGTGGTCGGAGAGATTCTAGATGATCTCTTAGGATATGAGGCAAAGGCGGACTAGTGCTCCCATCTTGAGACTTCCAGAGGAAGGCATAGGGTACGTAGTTTACTGCGATGCATCAGGGACCTGACATGGGTGTGTCCGGATGCAGGAGAGAGCAGTGATCATATATGGTTCTCAGAAGCTGAGAAAGCATGAGCAGAACTATGCTACCCATGACCTGGAGTTAGAGAAGTGTTATTCGCCTTGAAGTTGTGGCGGCACTATCTGATGGATGAACGTTTTACCATGTAATCTTATCACAATTGTCTCAGGTATATCTTCTCTCAGAAGGACCTGAACCTGAGACAATGACAATAGCTTGAGTTCCTCCAGATATATGACTTCGATATAGTCTATACTTTTGGGAAGGGGGACGTTGTTGTGGATGCGCTTAGCAGGAGTAATGGTATACTGCTGCTAGGAGAGGCGACAGATTAGTAGGCCGCATTAGAGATATCCTTTGTGGATAGAGATGGAGCAACCTATATACAGTCTCTTACATTCACTCCCCTACTTCTTTAGCAATTCAGGGAGGCGTAGGATAGGGACACTGACTGTGAGACACGACGTGCTCAGATATCCACAGGGTAGGCACCTCATGGATTTTCTGAAGGGGGAGCATGTCATCCTTCTCAGAGGACATACCATGGTACTAGTTTCACTTCAGGAGGAAGTGTTAATGGAGTTCCACACTTCCCCTCTAGCGATACATCTAGGAGTAGAAAGATGTACTAGGAACTTTGACAATAGCACTAGTGGCCTGGTATGAAGAAGGTGGTAGCAGAGTTTGTCTCATGGTGCCTCACTTGTAAGAATGTTAAGGAAGAGCACCAGGTACCAGCAGACTTGGTTCATCCCATAGATGTCCCAGAGTGGAAGTGGGATGGGATATCCATGGACTTCACGACCGGTGTTCCACGTATAACAATGAGTCATGATTCGATATTGGTGATCGTTGACTGACTCACCAAGTCGGACCACCTCCTACCAATCAGAGAGAAGGGCTCATATGATATCTTTGTACTCCTCTATGGGTAGGATATAGTGTGTTTTCATGGAGTACTTTATTTTATTGTCTCCGACCGTGACACACGGTTTACATCCCGGCTATGGAAGGGGTGGTAGGAAGCTTTCGGGACACAACTTCCCTTGAGCACAGCCTTCCACCCTCAGACTGATGGTCAGACCGAGCGGACCATCCAGACCCAAAAGGACATGCATCATGCTTGTGTCCCTGACTTCGATCGTAGTTAGGATTATCACATTACTTTGGTGGAGTTCACCTACAACAATAGCTATCACTCCACCATCGGAATGGCACCTTTCGAGGCCATGTATCGTCGACCTTGCAGATCACCACTGTGCTGGACAGACCCAGGGGAGTCAGCAATATTGGGACCAGAGATGGTATGGGATGCCATGGAGAAGGTGCAGATCATCCAGGAGTGGATGAAAACTGCACAAAGATGGAAGAAGTCATATGCTGATAGGATACGGAGACCTATGGAGTTCGAGGATGGTGTCCACGTGTTCCTACAGGTCTCACCTCGATGAGGTCTATAGAGATTTGTCTGAGGCGGCATGTTATCTCTGCTGTTCATCTGACCTTTCTATGTCCTTATCAGAGTAGGCGAGGTGGCTTACTCCTTGGCTCTACCACCTCAGTTTCACCAAGTGCATGATGTCTTCCAGGTATCTTAGTTGAGGAGATACGTGTATGACCCATCCAACATCATTGACCACAGGGAGCTATACGTCGATGACGGGGCAACTTTCATTGAGGTTCTAGTGGAGATTGATGATCAACAAGAACGAGACCTAAGTGGATGGTCGATACCTCTGTTGCGCGTTCACTTGCAGTACGAGGACCTCCAGGAGAGAACACGGGATCAGGAGGCTCAGATGCGTGCTCAGTACCCTCTATTATTACCTTAGTATGAGTTGTAGCTTATGGGGACATAAATCCCTGAGGTGGGGAGAATGTAAAGACCCAGAATTCTCATGGAATGTTTTTTAATACATGGGAATTTTATGAGTCTGCAATTTCTGACAGCGCATGATTCTGAGGCCTGGTGTGCCCGGAAACAATTTCTAATATTTTGTTCAGCTCAGTTCTGTAAACATACAAGCGGGATTTTATAACTTTTGAACCAGTGCTCGGAATTTAAATCCAAGGGCACCGTTGAACTCGTAGCGTTGGGAACTTCTTTATGATACCTTCACCGCAATTTCATTCTCAAGCGTATTGAAGTTAGTTTTTGTGGGTTATTAATTAAATTGAATAAAATAAATTTTTAAATTTATTGTATTTGGGTGGTTAAAACCACCAAGGGGGAGTTTGTAGGTGGGGTCCACCACACCCTAACCTCCCATGGGAGGTTATGGTAGTGGGGCCCACCAGCACATTACCTCCCACGAGAGGCTACGACGTGGGGACCACCTGAGACCCATAACCTCTCCATTAAATTATATGGGTGGGGACCACCCGACCCCTATTAATGGTGGAGGATAAATCCTCCCACCACTCCCACATTAATGAGGGAGAGCCTCTTGCCAATCCACCTAATTAAATGTGACACCTCTCACGAATTTAATTAGGTGTTGCCCACTCTTTTAATTCACTAAATTTGAATTATGTGCCAACGCAATTTTAGACAACCCCTCCACTCCTATATAAAGGAAGCTTGGGGGAAGGTTTTTGGATGGCTTCATCAAGCAGAAAAATGATGTCAAAGAGACATGACACCCAAACCTTGGAGAACTATTCCTCCAATAATGAACTGTCACCCACGAAGAACACCAATGACGTCATCTCGACTCATTTTCCTCAATCTCTTCTTCCTCCTACTTTGACGGATTGACGACCATCCATCTGTGACATCAACGAACGAATACCAGTGAATCCAAGGTAGGGAGTTTTGTGTTATTTTCTATTTGAATAAAATCCACATTCTTCGTTGAAAAAATTTATGGTATGAGAATCCCAAATTTCTGTCACTGTAATAAGGAGGGCTCAGGCTGCACGAACATTGCCCGAACCTCCCTGTGTTTTGTCATGTTTGGCGATGACAGATTCGGAAAGAGGTGATAACGATGAAGATGGTGAACAAGGTTTACGCTACCCATGGCCTTCGTGAACCGCACCGCCCCCGCGGCACCCCGACGCACTACCTGGCGCCCCCATACCCCACGGGCGTGCTGCCAGGCGCCACCGTGCCCCGCCGTTGTTATGCCCGGTGCCACTGAGCCCCGTCGGCGACCTGCTGGGTGCCCCCGCGCCCTACAGGTGGCCTGCCTGGCCCTTGCCAACAGCCTGCCCAGGACCACGGTGTGCTGCTCACGCCCCAGCACACTACCTTGGTGCACTTCCTGGCACCCCGGTGCGCTGCCTGGTGCACTCGTGGCCTGCTGATGCCCAGCCAACCTGCACGCGCCCCGTGCAGCCTACCTGCTGGCCTCCTGGCCACAAGCCTCCCGAGCCGACCCACGAATTTTCCCGTGGTGTCACTGGCCGAACCTGCCCGGTCTCCCGGGCCGAATTACCGAGCCGCCTATGTGGTGACTATCGGGCTGAACCGCCCTCATCATCCTCTAGGTCGGGCCTAGTGGACCAGGTCCAGAAAGGCAGGATGACCCTCCCAATGGGCCAGGTCAGACCCAGTGAGTCTGACTGGGTCGACCCCGACCGGGTTGGCCCAGACTCGGTTGGGCCGAATCAGTCCAACCGGGTCGGACCGGACCTAGGCCCATTATTGACCCATTACATTCTTGGACCACATATTTAGCATTGGACATCAATTTGATGAACTATTAGTGGTTTCGGTATTCTTGGAGCATAATCATCCCTTTGAGTATACCCCACTAGAGTTCGAGGTATAGTTAAGTCACAGTCAGGTTGGTTCGTTCACAAATCCAACCGGGCCCCTAGGACTAATATCTTAATAACTCACAGAACGGGCATCCGATTGACGCACCTTTTGTAGCGTTGTAACCCCTATGACATGGCAGTCCATTGAGATACTCCTACGTGATACTTCATGACACTTGGAGTATCAACCACTAGCTCATGGAGAAGATCCTTCTGGTGACGAGCAGACATAGGGCGAAGACCTAGTAGCTGTGGACCTGGCGACTGCTTGATCGATTCCACTCGGAGAGACTCGGCTAGCCCAGTGGGGAGCTCCCGGTATTTGGTGCCAGAACCACTATAGACAGAGCTCCTGGTAGTTTGTATCGGACCTGCGATACTTGATAGGATGAGTACCTATGTAGGCTATAAGGGGAGCACCCGAAATTTGGCGGCAGACCCACAGCGGACGAAGTTCCTGGTAGTTAGGAGAAGACCCGCAGTACTCGACTGGTAGAGCACCTCTGCAGTCCAAGGTTAGTGAGAAATTTCTCAGTTTCGCGACATTCCCACTATACTTGACAGATGAGGATTTCACTAGAATTCATGGTTTTGGTAATGAAAAATCCTGGTTTGAGCTGAGTCAAGGACCCTTTGTGTTTTTCTCATGATTGAGAGGGTTACTTGATAACTTTTGTATATGTATGGGCATATACATAAGTAATGGTTATCCGTTGAAATCATACTTACTGGTTTATCCTTGTTGGATTTTGTGAGACCTTGAGGGTCTTGGGGTCCCTACTGAGTATCGTTATACTCACCCCTGCATGGGATTTTCCCACACCTTGTTGTGTTGGATGCAGATGACAGACATCGTTGACAGAGTTCGAGTGCTCCAGGACTAGACGGTACCTGGAGGAGGACCTTACAACGTATAGGTGCATGGTGGAGTCTGAAAGACGTGGAGTGCTGAGGAGGCCATATGTACCTACCCTTCAGGTAGGAACCCCGAAGGATGATCTAAGAGATTCTTTCACCTTTTAGTTGTCTTTCACTTTTTCATTTGTACTTGTTTTCAGTTGTATTTGTACTTTACAATTGGGCTTGTTTTCTGGCCCCCCTATACTTTCAGTACACTTATTACAGAGTTTTTACTTAGTGTTTTCTTCCGCTTGTACTCTATTTGTGCGTGTTTGCGATTTATAAAGGCAATGTCTTCTCAGTTTTTAGGGAATTTTACCTTTAGTACTAGTCTCCAGCCTCTGGAATATGGAAGGCGGGCTTGGGGTAGTCACAATACGGGCACCAGGGGACGGGTCATGGAAAGACCATTTATTAAGAATGAAATGATACAACATAATGGATAACAGGGTCAAACAAGAATAATCTCCCTCATAAACATGGAAAAAGGTCTACATATCATAATATGATACATCATTTCTATAATCTAAGACCCCATCATCCTACCACTCTGATTGAGCCTTGTCCTGATTGAATGTTTTATGTATAAGTGAGTCCACCTTCATTGATGACTTAGAAAAAGACAGGGTACACACGGTCCAATGAAGATGAGAATAATCCATTCATGGTCCATTATTTAAGAGAATATATGTGAAATCCTCACTATTAGTCACGATTTCCTTGGAATGTAATATTTAATCCTTGTATGTTGAATACCCATCACTTTCCGAAGCCCTATAAGGGGTTCCAATATTCCCTCTTTCATCCTCACAAACATTAAAACATTTCATAGATAATTTAGACGACTTAAGGTTCTTTTGGATTTCCTGATTACAACCCTCAGGATGTTACTGATTGGGGATGTCAACCTGAGTGGGGTCAAGGGACATCGATCTCGGAGGACATGTAGGGATGTCCTCAACTGATGTATCCACATTATCCAATTCATCTTATGTATTAGAGGGGCCCCTATGGGCCCTCTCCAAAGACACATCCTCAAGAATTATTATTCATTTCACCTCATCTATAGTACATACTAGCTCATTAAAATAAAACTTAGGCATTGGAAAACTTGATTCTTTCATCTTCAACTTACTTTGACAAAGATTAGTTGGATGCCTCATCATCGTACATTACACTCATAAAACATTTTTTGGTAGAGCTATAAATGGTAACCAATGACCATACATTTATTGGATAAAAAAAGTTTTTTTCAAACCCAACAACAATTTCGATGTTATCAGATAGAGTAGGAAGGGATACCTTGTCAATCAGAGTACAACTGACGTCAACCGACACTAAAATACTAGAAAAAGTTACCACACCAGACACCCTTAATCTCCTTTTCAAGATGAAAAGGATTCCTAATTGTGATCCTAATATCATTCCAAATCTTCATATGGAAAAGGATCCAATTAAGTCTATGAAGACGATCCTAGATTTTAGATAATGAATTCCATTCCACTTAGACATTGATGTTCAATGATTATTCATGTAAGTGAATCCATCAAGGCTTCAAAACGAGGGCCATAATACTTCACTCTTGAAGCATAAAATCACTAATAGGAAATAATTATTGGAAAATCCCTCGACTAATAGAGACCCATTTCCAATTAGGGAAACCCAAAAAAAATTCCACGGAATTTCCGGGTCTTACATTCTCCCCTCCTCAGGGATTTATGTCTCCATAAGCTACAACCCAAACTAAGGGAACAAATGGGGGTACTGAGCATTCATATGAGCCTCCCGCTTCCATGTTCTCTCCTCGAGGTTGCTATGCTGCCAGCGACTGCGCACTAGATGTATCGACCGTCCACGAAGGACCGACTCCTATCGATCCTCAATCTCCACTACAACCTCTGTGAAAGTCTCCACATCATCGATGTCCTGCTCTCCTTGTTTGATGATGTGGGAAGGGTCATGCATGTACCTCCTTAGTAGAGATACATGGAATATGTCGTGCACCCGGTGCAACTGAGGTGAATGAGCTAAGCAGTATTCCACCTCGCCGACTCTACTGAGGACCTGGAAAGGTCTTATGAACCTTAGAGATAACTTGCCACCTCGGCCAAATCTCCATAGACCTCGTCGAGGTGAGACACATAGGAAGACGTGGCCATCATCCTTGAACTCTAGAGGTCTCCGTCTTTTGTCAGCATATAACTTTTGTCTTCTCTGTATAGTCTTCATCCACACCTGGATGATCTGCACCATCTCTGTGGTAGTATGTACCATCTCTGTTCCCACTAGTGCTGACTCCCCTGGGTCTGTCTGGCATAGCAGATATCTACATGGCCAACCATACAAGGCCTTAAAGGGTTCTATACCGATGGTGGAGTGGTATCTGTTGTTTTAGGCGAACTCTACCAAAGGTAAGTGTTCCTCCCAGCTGTGGATGAAGAAATAAATTTCCAAGGAATTTCAGGGTCTTTACATTCTCCCCTCCTTAGAGATTTATGTCCCCATAACGTACAAGTTGAACTAAGGGAACAAATGGGGTTACTGAGCATGCATCTGAGCCTCCCGCTCCCATTTACTCTCCTGGAGGTTCCCATGCTGCCAGAGAACATGCATCAGAGGTATCAGACATCCATGAAAGACCCACTCTTGTCGATTCTCAATATCCACTGGAACCTTTGTGAATTTTTCCCCATCATCGATGTCCAACACTCCATGGTTGATTATGTGGGAGGGGTCATACACGTACCTCCTCCGTAGAGATACGTGGAAGACATCGTGCACCCGGTGCAATTGAGGTGGAAGAGGTACCTAGTAAGACACCTCTCCTACTCTACTACGGACATGGAAATGTCTAATGAACCTCCGAGATAACTTTCCACCTCGGCCAAATCGCCGTAGAACTCGTCAAGGTGAGACCTGTAGGAATATGTGGTCACCATCCTCAATCTCTAGAGGTCTCCATCTCTTGTCAGCATATGAATTATGTCTTCTCTGTGCAGTCTTCATCCTCTCCTGCATGATCTGCAGCTTCTCTGTGGTAGCCTGTACCATCTCTATTCCAACTAGTGCTGACTCACTTGGGTATTTTTGGCATAGTGGTGATATGCATGGACGACCATACAAGGCCTCCAAGGGTGCCATACTGATGGTGGATTGGTAGCTATTGTTGAAGGAGAACTCCACCAAAGGTATGTGGTCCTCCCAGATGTGACCAAAGTCGAGGACACATGCGCGGAGCATGTCCTCAAGGGTCTGAATGGTCCTCTCGGTCTGTCCATCTGTCTAAGGATGGAAGGTGGTGCTCAGATGTAGTTATATCCCAAAATCCTCATACAACCCCTTCCATAACTGGGAAGTAAACCGTGCATCATGTTCGGAGAAAATAGAAGAAGGTACTCCATGAAAATGCACAATCTTCTACACATACAGGCATCTCATGTTGTGTACTGATCCCTTCTCTCTGATTGGTAAGATGTGGACCGACTTTGTGAGTCGGTCAATGATCACACATATCGAATCATGAATCTTGGATGTACGTGGATGAACCACAACTAATTCCATGTATATCCCATCCCACTTCCCCTCTGGGACCTCTAAGGGCTAAACCAAGCCTTCTGGTACCTAGTGCTCTGCCTTCACTTGAAGACAAGTGAGGTAGCATGAGACAAACTCTGCTACCGCCTTCTTCATACATTGCCACCAGTGCTGTCGTTGAAGGTCCTGGTACAACTTTTTCACTCCTGGATGTACCAATAAAGGGGATGTGTGGAACTCCCTCAACACTTCATCTTGAAGTGATACTAGTACCATGGTACGTCCTCTAAAGAGGATGACGTTCTCCTCACCTTCATAAAATCCATCAGGTGCCTACCCTATGGTTATCTGATCACATTGCATATCGAAGTCAGTGTCACCATGTTGTGCCTCCTTGACTCGCTGAAGAAATGGAGGAGTGACTGCAAGATAATGTAGATAGGCTTCTCCATCCCTACCCACAAAAGTTATCTGCAAGGCTGCCAGAGGCTCTGTCACCTCTCATAGAGGTTGTATACCAGATCTCCAACTGAGCGCATCTGCTACAACATTCCCCTTCCTAGAAGTATAGACTATCAGGAAATTCATAGTCCAAGAGGAACTCCATCCATCACCTCAATCTCAGGTTTAGGTCCTTCCGAGAGAAGATATACCTGAGACTCTTGTTATTAGAGTACACGGTAAAACATTCACCCATAAGATAGTGCCACCACATCATCAAGGTGAAGACCACTGCTGCTAAATCCAGGTCATGGGTAGCGTAGTTCTATTCATTCTTTTTCACCTGCCGAGATCCATATGTGATCACTACTCACTCCTGCATCAAGACACACCAGAGTCTGGACCCTGATGCGTCGCAGTAAACTACATAACCTACGCCTTAATCTAGAAGCCTCAAGATGGAGGAACTAGTTATCTTCTGTCTTACCTCCTGAAACCCTTGCTGGAATCTCTCTGACCACATGAAGGTTTTCCCCTTCTTGGTCAAGGCTGATAGTGGTTCTGAAACTATGGAGAAGTCGGGGATGAATCCTTGATAGTACCCAGCCAAGACCAATAAACATCGTACCTCCGTCAAACTTATGGGAGGCTCCCAAGAATGTACTTCCTTGGTCATTACTAGATCCACTGCTAATCTTGCCTCTGAGATGATGTGTCCCAAAAATTGAACCTCTCGAATCCAAAACTAGCACTTTGAGAGCTTACCATAATGCAGATGCTCTCATAGTGTATCCAGTACAACCTGCAAATGTTAGGAATGATCCTCCTCAGTAGTCGAGTAGATCAAAATGTCTTCGATGAAGACCACAACAATGTGATTGAGGTAGGGATAGAAGATCTTGTTCATAAGACACATGAACACAGGTGGAGCATTGGTTATGCCGATGGTCATAACCAAGAACTCGTAGTGGTCGTACTGACACATGAAGTTCATCTTCTGCACATCCTCATCTCGAACTCTGAGCTGGTGAAAGCCTAATTTGAGGCCTATCTTTGAGAACCATCATTCTCCCTTGAGCTGATCACAGAGGTTTTCAATCCTCGGGAGTGTGTACTTGTTATTCATAGTCACATGGTTCAGGCGACGACAGTCAACACAGAGCCTCAAGCTCACATCTTCCTTCTTGGTTAATAGAATCAATGCTGTCCAAGGAGAAACCCTGAGCCGGATGAATCCATTCCCATGAAAGTCCTCTAGCTGTAACCGCATCTCACAAAGCTCAGGGAGAGACATCCGATATACTGGAGTAGATATAGGTACTGTCCTAGGGTACAAATCAATTTAAAAGTCCACCTCTATACGGGAAGGTAGTCCTGGGACATCGTAAGGGAAAACTTCCATGTACAGGTCCACCACTACAGGATAAGTCGGACACTCCACATCAACTGCTCCGAGCGTAAGGTAAGCCAACTTGGGAGTCATAGGCTGCATCCTCCTCCATGTAAGTCTGTCTTATACTGCAAGGGTTCCCTTCTCACGTGGTGAAGGTGATCCTGGTCCATTCCGTGCATACACACCACACTTTGCGCCTAATATAGTCAATCTGAGAATAGAATGTAGATAACCAGTCCATACCCAATATGACATCGTAAGGCCTTTACGCTGCTATGAGGAGATACCAGGAAAATCTATTTCCTCCTAGAGTAAGCTCCCACTACCACCACCAGTTCATAATCATCGATTCCACTCTCGTAGGAGACTCTAGCCGTAATGATCAATCAAATGGCTCCATCGGAATATCCTAGCTCAGAATTAGGGTAGTGGATATGAAAGAGTGACTGGAACTTCTGTCTCTAAAAACTACAGCGAAGGTGGAGTAGACACAGATTTTACCTCGAATCATTCCCAGAGTTCCATGGTCATAAGCCTCAACTTCCTGAAGCTGATCTCTCCCCTATCCACCCATTCCCTGTGGTCGGGGTGGACCTCCTGGTGGTGGTGGTGGCAACACCTCGAAAAGTCGTCCACCACCAGCTGCTTGACCAGCTCCTCTGCCACATCCGCCTGGGCCTTGAAGGCTGCCTCAATCAAACCTCTACCTCTACCTAGTGGGTCCCTAAAATGTATGTTTATCAAATGAACAGTGAGTAGGACATTCATGAGCCATGTGACACTAACCGCTGCATGAGTAACACTGCCTGCTCCTGGAAGGTATGTCACTGCACTGGGTGCCCTGCACAAAAGATCCTAAGTCCTGCAGTTGTCCACCATGGGTCTGGTCCTCTTGGACCTCTACATCATTTTTCTACTGCTAGTTGTAGAAGACTCCACTGCATGTCAACTAGTAGTGGGTCTCGCTACTAGAGTTCTCTCAATAATGAAAATCTCCACTATGAGGGCTCTCTCAAACACCACTACCTACGTCGGGATGATGAAGGAGATCATCGAGGCTCTAATTATTCACCTGAGCACATGGCCGAAGGTCCGGGCCCTGAAGAATGGGTCCCATACCATATCCGTGGAGTATCACGAGAGGTCGGTGAACCTCGCTGAGTGTTATGCTACTGTCATGATGCCCTGCTGTAGATGAAGTAGCTCATGTATCTATACCGCTCGCAGGGTGGCTGGTACGAAATCTGCCTGGAACAGGCTCTCAAAGTCTGTCTAGAGAAGCATCTCCTCATCGTGGACCTAGTGCATCAGGCTCCACCATCTTCCTGCTGCTACCTGAAGGAAAATGGTAGAAAGCATCACCATGAGGTCTGTTGGTGTCCCTACCAGCCTAAAAACTCTCACCACATCCTCCAGCCAATCCCTAGCCACATGTGGGTCTGTCTCTCCCTGCATCTTGGGTATCCTTTGGCGCAGGAACACAAGCAATGCACTCAAATGGCATGCATCATCTAATGCTAGGGCTGGTGTCATCGGTGGCCCAATAGAAAGTGGTACCACTGTTTCCTCCACTGGTAAAGAGCCCTACAACGAGGCCTCGTCACATGGTGGGCTATCAGAGCATATGACTCTCAGGGATCTGCGAGGAGGCATCCTGAAAGAAACAGAAGTGATATGGTCAAATGACTATACCTAGTGAGCTAACCAAGTTGAGCTGACTTTTGATAACTTTTAATGATACGCATGCAATCAGTGTTTTCGTGCACTACGTTGGAAATCTTTAAATTGGGTCCTGGTGTATGGATATGTTGGCCCCCCACATCAATACTAGACTTCCTGAACTAAAAAACACACTTAGTACCCTTAACACAATTTCTTCACAGAAAAGAAATATCACATTCCTATGATATGTGGTAGAACTGACTCCTTTGATACAAATTTGTTACAACCCATCCTCGGGACCCATGTCGTGACTACCCCAAAACCATCCTTCCATAGGCCTGGGGCTGGAGATTAGCCCCAAAGGAATAAATCCCTATGTTTGGAAGGCATTACCTTAATAAAAAGTAAACACACACAATCAGAGTACACAACTAGAAGCAAAACACTAAGAAATACTGTCTACAGAAGAAGTGCTAAAATGTAAAGGTGCCAAAAATACAAGCCCAACAGTAAAGTATAGGTACAAATAAAATAAGAAAATAAAAATAGCCACTAGATCATCCTTCAGGGTTCCTACCTGAAGGGTAGGTATAGATGGACACCTCATAACTCCACGTCTATCAGACTCCTCTTTGTACCATCTTGTCGTAAGGTCCACCTCCGGGTACCGTCCAGTCCTGGCGCTCTCAGCCTCTGTCAGCGTTGTCCATTATTTGCATCAATCACCACGAGGTGCTGGTATAGCCCCTACATGTGTGAGTATAACGATACTCAATTGGGACCCCGAGACCCTCAAGTTCTGAAAAAAATGAACAAGGATAACCACAATGTAAAGATTCAACGAATAACCCTTATTTAGGTATAACCATATATATACCTAAGTTATCTAACAACACATCTCAATCATGAGGTAAACACAAATGTTAGTAACTCAACTCAAACTAGGATTTTTATTCTTTGGGTAGTAGCATGTAACATCCACAGTCAAACTCTCGGAATCTCAGCTGATGGTGTACTCCTCCTTTATCGAGTACTATGGGCCTTCCACATCCCACAGGGTAACTTCCCACTTTCATGGACTGTTGTGGTACTTATCATGTCGAGTATAGTGGGTATGTTGTGCTCACACAGAGGCGCTCCCCACCGTGGGTCTACCACACTCACATAGAGGCGCTCCCCCTCATAGCCTGTTGAGGTACTCCTCCTGTCGAGTACCATGGGTCTGCCGCATCACATAGAGGCACTCCATACTGTGGGTCTGTCGTGCTCACACAGAGGTTCTCCCCTACTGGGCTAGTCGAAACACTCTGATTCAAACGTTCAATAGTCGTCAGGTCTCACCCAACTACTAAGTCTCTGTAGTCCGCTCGCTCGTCTCCAGGAGGATCCGCTCCAAAAGATATAGGTCGATACCCCCACTGTCATGATGTACCATGTAGAATTACCTCAATGGGACACCTCATCATAGGGATCTCAACACAATATTTGGTGCATCATTCGGACGCCCTATCTGTTAGTTATTGGTATTTCCGTTCCAAGGGACCAGTTGGTTTTTAGGTTCAATCCAACACGACCATACCACAACTGTGTCCAAACCTCATGTAGGGTATTCCAAGTGTACCATCGTGTTCTATGATTCTTTCCACCGTAGACAGTTCGACGATCAGGCAACTGTAGACTAAGATACGGGCGAAAAGGTGCATTCGGCTAATCGGGTCCGAACTAGGGTCCGATCCGGTCCGCGAGTCTGACCGGACACTTAATGGAGTGGCCCGACTCGAGGGGGTGCCTAGCCCGAAGGGCGGACCGAACCGAGGGGGCGGCCCTGACTATTGGTGACCCGACCTGAGGGGGTGGCCCGCGTGGCTCGGATAGCGGCCCACATGGCCCGGTCCAGCTGGTTCCCATACCTCCGTTAGCCGGCCCGACGCCGGCTGCTCCTGGATCCTCCACCACGGCGTGATGGCGTCGCGCCCCCTCTTCCACGGCCTGGCGTAGCCGCATCTCCCTGCTTCCCTCTGTGTGAAATGCGGCGCTGCGTGCCTCTGCCATAGCCCGCCCTGGCCGTAGCTCTCCTTCCGTGCGGCACGACGGTGGTGCGCCCTCTTGGCGACCCGGTGGCCTTGCAATGCCAGTTTTCTTCACGATCGGCTGGAAGCCGTCCGCCGTTGCTCGCCTCCATCATCAAAAGACATGGATAATAAATGGGGGAGGTTCAGGCTGTGTTCGTGTGGTCTTAGACCTCCTCGTTATGGTGTTACCATTAGGTTCTCAAACCATAAATTGATTGATGAAGATCAGAAATAAATTCAATTCAAATCCCCCTACCTCACTTGATGAAAATCATTGATGAAGTCGTGGGAAAGTGTCTTCGTTTTGTCAATGTTGGAAGAGGAATAGTTTAGATAGGATGAGTCGAAGATGACGTTGTCGAAATTCTTCGTGGGCGGCGGTGCTTCCACTTCTTGGCCTAGTTGAAGAGGGAGAGATGTCTGTCGTTCTTCATTGGCAGAAGAGACATTCTTCGTTGGGAGAATTTGTTCCTCCATGTTCTTCCAAGTTCTTCGTCCTATCCCAATGGTTCCACCAAAAGAAATTTATGCCAAAAACAATAGAGGAAGTTCTCTATTATTTTTATGTGACAACAACACAAATACACGTGTTTAATTAAATGAGACAACTCATTTAATTAATGGAAAGGAGTGGTTCAAATTCAAAATTAAGGGAGTTGAGGAGTTACAACCAAATGGAGAGAGGTGTCCAATTAAATAATAGGGAGTATAAAGAGGTTAAGAAGATCAGGTGGTCCCCACTAAATAATATCCTCCCAAGGGAGGGTATGTGCAGGTGGGCCCTACCACCATAAAATCTCATGGGAGGTTATGGTGTGGTGGCCCCCACCACTAACCTTTTCATGGAGCTATTAACCACCATAAAATAAAAAATACTATTAAAACATTATTTTTATTCAATTAAATTGAAAAACCCCAAAAACTAACTCCCATTCTCGCCAGAATGCAACTGCGATGATGTTCTCACTAAGAAATCACGGATGCAGTGAGCTCAAAAATGCCCTCGAATTTCAATTATGAGCACCAGTTCAGAAGTTATTAAATCCTGCTCGTACGTTTACTGAATGTACCAGAAAAAATATTCAGAAATTTTTTCCGGGCACACCGGGCCTTAGAACGAAGCACGGTAAATTTTTGTGGACTCGTAAAAATCCCATGAATTTAAGAAAAAACTTTCCCCGGAATTTTCGGGTCTCTACATATATTTTTCATGTAATTGTAGAAATATTGTAAATTTTACTAAAAAAAATTCTTAGTATCCTCAGAACTAAATATTAAAATTATAAATGGATGTTTTTTATTTTAAAAAAATTCCTAAGAATAAATTCATAGGATTATTTAGAGATAACCACAATATTTCATCATTCGAACGTAACTCGAAAAATCATGATAAATAATGATATTGAAACATAAAACCCTTACCACTTTGTGACATTTGAATCATAAGACACTTAAAATAAATAAATGTAATTGTATATTTAAATAATAATTAAATTCATAATAATCACCATTAAATTAATTAATGTGTAATATATAAACAATATAAAAGAATCAAGTGGTGAATATGGAATGTGTCTCCATGAAGTAAAAGTAAGAGAAAAATCCATTACCTTTGGTCTGAATTCCTACATATGTCTTGGAAGCTCCTATATAATATATATATATATATACTAGATATATTAAATAAATATTATCATATATATCATATAATATATGATTTAATTATAACCATTTATCAGCTATTTCATAATAATTGTTTATTAAAATCATTATTCTTGGTGAAATCTATTTTATGTTTCTGTTATCTCCAATTTGGTAGATTTAGTATTCAATTTCCAATCATGGGTTTCTAATTTCATGAATTTAAATAATTATTTAAATATCATATATATAAATATATTATAATTTTCTTAAGTAATTCATTAATTTCATTGAATAAAAATGGAGTATATCGTTCATCAAAACTTCAAGAAGTATGTACACATGATCATTGTGTTTTATTTCTATAGATGGAATGATAGAATGGTAAATAATAAATCACATTTATAGAATCATTATTATTTCATATAAATCATTTATATTAATTAAATTAATCTTTATTACCATCCATGTAATACAAAAACTCAGAACAAATCATATCTCTTATGGGAGGTAGTAGTCCACACATGGGGATGACCGATGCAATCATTTTCCAATGGTTTGGAAGAAAACATCTTAGTTATGATATTATAATTAAAAAGTATAGTAATAATGTAATTATAATTTAAAAACATTAAACCCATCATAATAATCATTCATAAAATATGGTGATTATAAATTAATTCTATCACCATGTGGAGACGGTAAGTTATATATACCCATGAGAGATGCTTTCACATTCGATTTGATAGAGATATGGTAAATAAAAGTTATTTAATTGTAATAGTAAAACCGTTTTAGTAAATTTAGGATAAATATGTTTTTATTTTATGAAAAATATAATATATTTAGATAATTTGAAATATAATTTGAAATACATGATATAAAATAATTTTATGTCAAAATGGCTCTAAATTGATAAGATCTAATGAAAATATGAGGATTATTACAAATCATCTCATGATAAATTATTAGGATATATTTGAAACACATATTTTCCATCAATGTTTTATTTAACCCTACATTTAACCATTTTACAATAACTGTAATATTACTGTTTTCTACCTTTTAACGGTTACTCATATCACTATAAAATGAAAAAGTACAATAAATAGAAAATTTCAGATATTTAAACCATATCCCATTAATTTTGATAAATCAAATATTTATATAATTATTATATAAAATAATGAATTATTATTTATTATACAATATCATTAAATTTGATTTAAAACAATTATTTTAATTTTTTTAATAGAATAATACAAAGGTGTATTTCATATATAATTCACCCAAAAATTACATTTACGTTTTTTATACCAATAAAATTTATTTTACACTATAAATATTTCAATTTATATTCAATTTAATTTTTTGATACCATTTATTTTAATTTTATATAAATTGAATAAATTTAATATTATCGTTGCATAATAAATAAATGTACATATATAATTTATAAAAAATAGAAATAAATTTATATCATGAAAATAGTCTCATTAAAATAAAAATATACACTTTTAATTTGTTCATAATATTAATCGATCCCTATGTGAACACATAAGAGATATATAAAACTAAGAGTGTAACATTTTGTACATTTCATTGATTTAAATACTACATTAATAATTTTTATAGAAAACGTTAATTAGTCATATTATTTTCAAGAATATGATTATAAGGATAAAATTAATTTAATTCGATAATAATTAGTATGAAAACATATGGAATCTATACTTAGTTATAACATAGAATATCCATATTTACTATTTACTGAGGTGATAAATTTTTCCATAGTTACTATTAATCATGAACAAAAATAAAATATTCATATATATCTAATTTAAAGACATTAATTCTAAAAAAAAGATTACAATTTATCAAGTTCAATACATATAGTTGTACGAAATAATTTTTGGAAAAATAGGAAAAATGGAACAGAACCTGTTTTGTCGAAAAATAAAGATTTTAGATGTAGAACATGATTTATTTTTATCCCAACGATATAGAAACGTGAGACTAATGATATTAAATTTTATTGAATATATAATATATAAATATAATTAAAATTCTTTAATTATAGTTATAAATATATATTATTAAGATAAATACATATAATACTAATAAAAATTATTTTTTATGAAAATTCATTTTAAGAATACAAATTTTTTTTCACTGAATTAAAACATAAAATTGATTTCATGGGAAATAATTGTATTGTTAAAAATTTATTAAAACTCATATTAAATTTAAATCTCTTTAAAACATAAGGGATATTCTGACATTCAGTTTTTAATAAAAATCACCATTTTACTACTATTCACCAGAAAATCAATCATTTTAGAAAATTATCATAAATTCAACATTATAAAATTTAAATATTTTTATTTAAAAAATTAACTTAATTAAATAATTTATAATATTTGTAAAAATTTAATAAATAATCATAAAAGTTTCTCAAAAAAAATCATAATTTTTATAAAAAATTAATTTTTGAAGATTAAAATAGATTTACAAAATATTGAATGATTATTTTCTATTAATTTATCAATAAATTTATATTAACTAAAAACTTTATATATATATAATTAATAACTTAATCATATTTGTAGCAAAAAATTTATCATCGAGTATATAACTATTTCAAGTAATGATATTTTAAGAATATATCACATTTTATTTAAACACGGTGTTGTGTATATCACGTGCTTTTAAAGAATTTAAATTATATTAAGTAAAATATTTTCAAAAATATTATTTTTTCTACAAATATGATTATATTAATGATGTTTTATTTATTACTTTAGTAAGGTTACAAAACATTAAGTTGGATTATAATAAGAAATATACTTTAATGATTTTGTTTTTTAAGAATGTGTCTACAAGATCATCATTAATGGTCTCAAAAAAGATGGATGATTTTTTTAAAGATGATTGGTCAAGAGAAGTCTATATTTTAGTTGGATTCTTTGGGTGAATCTTATTATTGTAATGATATGTCATATTTTGTTCATTAGTCTTTTGATTGTGGGAAAACGTGTTTGGTTGACCACTTTCACCACTAATATGTTCATTTTTTCCTTTTGATTATTAAATTATAACAAGGTTTGCTTCCATATTAACCTTGTAAAAAAATACTCAAATAATTCTATGATGAAAATTACCTCTCCTTCGATATAATTCTTCTTAATCTTCTCATAATGACTTTGGGTTAGTCATTTTGAAGTTCTAGAAATTATAATTTGTTGCTCATTACGATTAAAAAATGGTTTTTATACCTTTTTGTCAAGATTATTTGACAAAAAATCATGTATTTAAATGGGATGTGATGTGTTTTTTTTTATGTAAGGAGAGGGGAATTTTTCAAATATCATAAATTATTAAAACAATAGTAATTATTTTTTCTTAAAAATGGATCTATACTAATTTATTTTTAAGGTAAGATTAGTATTAGTGAAAATAATAACAAAAATGCAATTTGGTGAAGTTTTGATAGTATAATCATCCATATAATTTAGATTTCACCCACATTACCCAATTTGAAAATTATAGCAATATAAATATATTATACTGATTGAGGGATGTGGATGTTCTGATAATAGTGAAAATGACCCATAAATAGAACATGGTTGATATTTTAATCGATAAATGATTATTTTGGGCTCTGATATTTTTTTTATTTCATTTTATCAATTTAATAAAATATAACCTGTTACAAAATATCTTCTATGTCATATTTGACACTTTTTATTTAATTTGTAGTTAAATACATTCATAAAAAGTTTGAATTATAATATTTTTATTTAACACATACCTATAATGTCATATATATATTTTAAATTATTGGAGGAAGTAATTCAACATGTTTTTATTTTTTTTATTTTTTTGACAACATTTATTTTATTTTTTATATTAATTGAATAACTACTGTGTTAGCGTTGTATAATTATATTGGGAAATTATTTTATTAATAGAAATTTAAAAATTTACAAAAATAAAAATATTAGTTTACCTTTATAATAAATATATATATTCAATCCTTTCTTATTTTCATCATTATTAAAATAATTTATAATGATTAAATTTATGATAGAAAAACTGGGATTAATTACTTTCTCAAAATAATATAACATTCCCAATAAAAGTAAAATAGTAAAATGTATAATATATTTGAGATTTATATAAAATTTCTTAAAAATTAATATTGGAATAAATATTTTTTTGGTCTTATTTTGATTCTTAACATCATTCTTTGAAGAATATTGTAACCATTTTATCCCTACCATGGTAATAAAATTTACCAATCTTTCTGTTTATAATGAAAAAAAACAAAAGAGAAATATTTACCAATTTTTTACCACCTATTTAAAATAATAGAAACCATTTTTCATGATTAAATTTATACAAGAGGTAGAAATTAATTGACGATCAAAACGGGAAATTCAAATAAAAATATATTTCCAAAAAAATGAAATTTTAAATATAAAATAGTTTATATACTAAATTAAATGATGAAATTTATTCCCATGAACATAATTATATTTCAAATGAAAAAAGTGAAATAATTTTACATTGAAAAAATTTTATAAATGAATATATATCATTATAAATTCATGAATTGAAAATATTTTATGCGTTTAAAATCCATAATTTTCACTATTTCTTTGAAAATCAATCTTTTTTAAAAAATCAAATAATTTTAGCCAATGATAATTTTGATACGATGATTTGAAAATTTTATTAATTTTTAAAAAAACTATATATTTTTCAAATTTTATTTATAATTTAAATCCCAAATTGAAAAATAAACAATTTTCAATGAATATATATTTTTAAAATATTAAATGATTCTATCAAAAATTAAATACTTATTTATTATAAAAAAAAGTAAACTATACAAAAAAATTATATATTTTTCCAGAATATGTTTAAAAATATTTATAACCTCGAATTAAATGAAAACATTATAATGGAATTTTTTTGTCCAAGCTTGGTGTTCCATGTTATATACTCTATCATACATAGTGTTCTTTTAAAATTTAAATTTATTTAAGTATGTATATGAATCACCCATGGAATGAATTGGGTTACCGAATATTACATTAAATAATAATTTATTAATATAAGTATCCAAAATATAATAATGGATTATATATTTTGTGTGTCCAAATATGAAAAACAAATAAAATATCTCACATATAGTTTTTATTTGAAGAAAATTTTAAGTGAATGTATAGAAAAATAATTTTGGAATTGAACATATTTTGGGAGGTTTTATGAAAATGGGAAGGAATATCTAAAGACTGTATTAACATCAAATTTAACATAAATCCAAAACTCAATTAGATGTTTTAAAATCAATTTGAATGATTTTTTACCAAAATCCATTGTTTATTAAAACAATATCATGGCATGGTTTATAACATAAAGTAAGAAATAGGAGGGTACATTAAATATAGTTTACAGAAAAGATTAATATTGTTATAATCCTTAAAAGGATTTTATATTACAAACAAGTAAAAAAATTATCTTAGGTATATATGAAATGTAAATATATAAAAAATATAGAAGACTTTGATCGTATAATTAAAGGGACATTGTGAGGTAGATTCAGATTTGGTATAACCTAAAAAGGGTTGTTTAGCAAATCCATAACTTTTGGTTAATATTTTCTAAGAACATTAAAAAAACATAATGAACAGTCAAATGAGACTTTTTATATATATAATTTAACACCATATCCAAATACATTATATATTATAATAATATATTATGTTAGTTTTGAGTCATATAATTTAATATTGTTTCTAATTTTTTCATATGGTCCTTTGTGTCATTGTTCCAAGGTCATATCACTTATAGGTAATTAAGGATGTTATTTTTAAAAAGTTCATGTAACTCTATATGTATAGATACAAGATATTAATGTTATTATATGTGTTTAAAATGATTTTTATATAATAATATTCAAACATATGAACAATTTATGGAATATATGTGTTATTTTTCTTCACATAGTCCACATAGGAAGCTTTTTTAACCATGAGTAACTTATTGGGATTCATGTATCTTTATTTCCATATACATATTGCATAATCTGAAATAAAATATTATATAAAAATTTTGATCTTTATAAAACATAATTTGTGAATTTATGTCATCCATTAAGGTGATCGTGGAAGGTGAAATTATTTTTCATAAGGGATATGATCAGACCATATTGCGAGGAATGAATTCATTTAGAATGAATTTGGTGGATTTTTAAAGGAAGATATTCTGCCATATTAATAATATATAAGTATTTTTTTGATATTTGTGTGAATATTAAATTGTGGATAAAACACATATATTGGTGTTCAAATAAGAATTATATATAATGAAATGTAGTTGATAATTTACCTCTTTCTTTATGTGCCTTCTTTTATACTACATCTTAAGGCAGATCAGAATGGTCTTTTGTGATACAATAACCCCTATGATGTTGTGGTACGTATTTGGATGATAATTTGGAACAAATTTGGTATTATAGCACGATTGTAGCTATGAGGATAATGGGTGGTGAGGATTTGTATTTATAATAGGAGGTGATATCTTATTTGAAATATTACATTCATTAGTTTATTATTTTGGCACACGAAACCCATTATTTATTCTTCTAGTGACTATATATATTAATTACTCCTTGTGATTTCTAATTAATCACTACAAACAACATCCAAGAATCCATGTTTCTAGAACATTACATATAATGTTAAATAAAATATTTAACAATATTTCACTATACACATAATGTAAAACCATTCTATGATAATAATAATAATTCACCCTAAATATTTTTTGATTTGAGATTCAACAAATTTAATTTATTTTATGAATGATTTTTTATATGTGAATTTTAAATTTAAAATGAAATATTAATTTACTTGAATAAATAATATTTTTTACAATGGTTTGTATTATGATTGTTTGAGAATTTATTTTTTACCTCCAATTTTTTTTCATTCATTTTAATGAAAATTAATATAATTTTATATGCTTATTTCATGATAATATTATTTCTTATAAATTTTAAAATTTAAAATAGACATGTTATGTGTTTTACAAAAATCACAAAAATGATTTGATCTTTTCAAAACATTTATTTATTTTTATTTAAATATAAATTTCTAATATTTTAATTTTCTAAGATAAAAAATACCATTTTACTATAATATAAATTATCTTACTATTGTAATAGGTAGGTTACTCATTCTAATGGTAAAATTACAATATTATTGGTCATGTTACTATTTCGAAGGTATTATTTGTAATTCTCATATTAGTTACCTACCATTGATAATTACAAATCATTTATTTAATTCACCATTCACTCCTATTTTATCTCAAGGTAATATAAACTTTAATTTCCATGATGAAAATTTTATTTCTATTATTCTATTTCCTTTTTATAGTACTATTAATGAGTGTGATTATTCAGGGTGATCATGGAGATGAAAATTTCCTTATTTTGGTATATATATATATTTTTACGCCAATTATTTTTATGATATTCATGTCAAATTGTTAAATTATACTTTATATTTAATTTATAGTCAATAAAATAATTTTTTCGTTTTATAATGTGGTTCATGTTATTCACATATTACTATATTACTAAATATAACAAATTTATATAATCAGAAGGAAAATTTCCATAATAATATTCTATGTAATTACAAAAAACAAATAGTGTGTCTTTAGAAATAAGTGTGCGGGATATTTTTCATTATTAAAATTCATTATGGTTATTAATTGTAATTTAAGAATTTGAGCATTACCCTTTTAGTACATGAACATATAATGTACATCACTAAAATAAAACAGTGGAGTACCTAGTGATCAAATTTTTAGGATAATGAATAATAGAAAAATTAAAACCACATACGTTACCAAGAATATCGGTAAAAAAAGGAAAATTGAATTCAATTGAATGTGTGAAACTACACTAAAACAATATATACAAGTGATGTGAAATGAAAATAATATGAGTGTTCCAAAACATGGATTATCCATTAACATCTCATCCAAAGTCATGCTTCTAGATATAACTGACATTTCCACCTCTTCCAAAAATAAAAAACCAAAATGACTTATCATACTCTAGATTATTTGTGAGGCTATGACCAATACTATAGGCCCTTAAACATGAATTTTTTAAATATAATATAATCTTTATGAAACCAATAATGATACATGTTGGACATTAGTATAAAAATACAAAATTGGGTGTCACCACACCACAACTTTGTCAGTTATTAACAAACATTTTTGTGAAATAATTATAACATGCTATAGAAAGTCATAAAAATATCATTATTTATTCCAAATAAAGCCAATTTATATAGGTTTGAGAAAAATATTAAAGTCTATTTAATAGGAGGATCCATAATAAGAAAACATTGTTTGGAATTTGTAAGAGGTATGTGATTGATAAGACTTTTTCTAAACGAGTCTAGGTACACAATGTGATATATATATATATATATAACTATTTAAATATGTATATTAATTTATCTATATAAATTCCTTGCGACACCCAAAAAATTTATTATAAAATAAAATAAATATGTATTTATTTCATAACACACAATAGAAATAATTGAACCAATTATAACATATAATTAATTTTCATTATTTAAACGTAACTGTTGTACCTAGAAATTGAACTTCATTTTATAAGTATTTGAAACTAAATTATGATATCCATTTACAATTATCCTACTAAATATATATTTATTATTAATTCGTGGTAAATAATCAGTCAATTTTTTGTGATGTTATATAATACATTAAATTTTATATTTATCCAAATTAAAGGTGATCATTTTTGAAATCACCGTATTTATATAATAATATATTGATACTTTGGAAATATCCTAAAAATATTAAGTTTTTATGGGAATAGAAATAATACATATATTATAGAAAATTTCATGTTCAATTAATGTATTTAAATGTTCCATTTTTATGGAACTAATTTCAAAATATTATTAGTGAATTAAGATTAAAATAATCCATTTAATCTCAATATAATTAAAATTATTCTGAAATGATTTATAACTATATATTTTAATTCTCATAAATTCAATTTTATGAGAATAAAATTTTCATCACCCTTTGTGGGATTATTTTAAAATTAATAACTAATAAATTTATATATATATTCTAGAAAAATCATTTAATAGTAATAATTATCTCTATGAGAATTATTTATTTAATTAATTATATATTATTGTCAAAAGGAAGTGTAAAAATAGTTTAAATTTCCGACAATTATTAAGGATATATATTTTTCCTCAAGGAGGTTTAACCATATATATAAGTTTGTAAATATCAGAATCCACATTATTTAAACTGACTAGATAAATATATTTCTACCATATCCTTCTTATCTTTTATGTATTGTAATTTTGTGGCCAATTTACATGTGTAAGATTATAATATATTTTAATCTTTTGAAAAATATTTACTGTGTCCTCTCCCTCCCTAATAAAATGGTACCAATCCTCCTATCCTCATCACACTCCATTATCCTTATATCTAAGATGATACTATAAATAATCACTTACTAACGGTCCTCTCCTATCCAAGATGTCCTCCTTTGATCGCAATTCCATCCATTGATGTCTTAAGGTGTATGCCAACTGAGGGTTTTTATAGTAGTGGTATAATTCTTATGTAAGAGATTCAGTATTATTTATTCCATCTATACCCTAAATATATGATATATAAATATAAAATAATGAGTCTGGGATAATAAATATTATAAATTTGTATTATGATTATGGAATAATCATTATCAGCCTCTTTTCCATCCTATGAAAAAAACAACTACCTTGTGAGTGTGTGTAATTCCAACTCCATGATGCGATGTGTTACATTTTTAATCACCACCTCCAAAATATATTTATTTATTAAGAAGATAACTTTAAAGGATGATATATGAAACCATAAAAGTATAAAAAAGTACAATCACCCAGAATTATTATTAATTTCCAAATAATTAAAGTACACTTTAAGAATTTTAAAAACCTTACCTATATGAAGAAACCATTGTGGATCAGTAGACTTTCAGTTCGAGTCATCCTTGAAGTGGCCTTAAATATAGTATGCAATATTGTCCCTAGATTTGATGAGAACTTCTATCGTATAATTATTTTCATTATATCCACAATCCAATATGCAAATATGTTTTTTATCCAGAAACCCTGCTCCTTGTAAAAGATTACCTAAATATGTCTCCCTCGTCCTATCAAACTTTTCTTGGGTGGAATTGAAATTTAATTCCTTCTTTAATAATTCATCATCTCAGTTTATTATGGGTTCCCAATAATCACATTCCATCATTTCCTTTCCTCTCAAAGGGATATAAAATTATGAAGCATCATTTTCTTCATTCATCAGATAAATGATAGGTGATTCCCATACTTGTGCTTCTAACCACTTAGTGATTTCTTTGTCGGAGACTTCATACCTACTCATAGAGACGTTGTCTTCAATTATGGATTCCATTTGATAGAGTTTACCTTTACATTATGATCTAGTAATATGAAGACTAGGTTAATTTGAATAGTATTTTGTCCTTCATAGCCTCCAGGTGTGCTTAATAAATCTATATGAATAAGTGATAGTGTTCATTAATTTCTTTGAAGATGAACTAAGAAAGTCCTCAGCAATTCTTGCTTCCTTGGACTATGTGGGTGAGTCTGAGGTAGAATCTGAATTATCTTGAGAAACATCCATCATCCTAAGGGTTGTCCTCTTCATGGACCACATCCACTTAATTTTGTTCCTCAAAACCATGAAACACTTCTCTGAGGATTTCAAATACATTTTCAGAAATACTATCAATGGTTAGTACCTTGTCACCAGTTGGTAAAGGATCAATCCATCCGGACTCCATAATTTTCCATAATCACGATGCCCAACCCAAACCATTGATTCTCCATAGCCATCACATTGGGAACATTGGCTTCCAATTTCACATTATCTACAGAGTAGGAGGGTGCTGAGGAAAGAGCCCCATGATATACTATAATACTATCTTCATGTTTCCAATGGTTCAAACCCAGAATAACATTACCGAAACACAGATCTATTTTTAGTATATCAATGTCATCCACCACTCTCTAGTGTGGAATCATGAATTAAAAATATTAGGTATGATAGAAGAAATTAAAGCCTCTGCAATAATCATATGATCCAACTCATAGGCTTTTCATGAAACATTAGCAATAGATTCCCTTTAATCATGAGAATAATATCTCCTAGATAAAAAAGATGATCTCGAATGGCATGGACCATCTTCAAAACCCAAGCTATTACTAGTCAAATAATACTGCACCCAAGAATCGTAGAAGAACTTCCAGTGCTAGTGATGTTCCACTTTAATCTTGATTCTTATGAAATCCAAAGGTCTTTTTGAGACATCTATAACATGTGAATCTTTATCCCAAGCCTAGATCAGATCATCCTCATTATAGAAACCTAACATAAAATGTATAGAATCCAAAAGATCAATGTCCACCCTTTACTAAAATTGACAAGATGAGAATACAGCCCTTTTGAAGGCATAAATGAAGGGTCACTGCTTTCCAAAGCATGAAACCAGTGTGATATCCAGTAGTACTAAAGGAATTTACGTAGTACAACAAAAATTTTAGAATAGAAGGCTCTCTATCCACACAAATATAAACATTATTGTCCACTTCTAATAGAGGGAATGTAGGTATGGGAAGATGGGTATGCAAAGGGGGAAAAAGAAGGGGTCAATGAGGTAAACTAAAGAGGATAAAGGGCATCATACTCCCTTCCTTACTGAAGGGGGTTGAGGATGGGAGGCAGTGGCGCAGCCATGTCCTACGCCATGGAGGTGAAGGTGAGCGTGAGTGGAGCGGAGTTGAAGCTTTTCCATTACATTTGTCATCAATCAATCCCATATATTTTTATAACTACAGATATAAAAAAAAATATAATATATATAGTATATTAATATAATCATGTAAATTTGAATTATTATTTACATTAATTTCATTCCGCCTAATGAACTACATGAGGTGATATAGTTAAATTTTCATAACTATATTATAGAGAAATATATATAAAAAGTGTATATATAGATTAAATTTTAAAATATTTAAACGGTTGATTTTCATAAATGATTAATCCATTACCAATATTTACATACTAAAACCATTGAATTGAAATATTCATGGAAAACAGAATAGTTTTAACAGGAATACTCATTTTTTTAAATTTTGTTTATAAAAGAATAACTAGAAATGGTACTGTATTGATACATAGTATATAATTTATTAGTATTATTATGTGATATATTTTAAATAATAAATATTTATTATAAATTATATTTTAATACATATGATAAAATATTAATATTCAGGTAAGGGTTTCTAATCACATTTTTAATATGTGACAAATTTCACATTCAAAGTTTGTTTCATTCATGTAGTGTATATAATTCCCATTATAAATGATATAGAATGAATATATTTATATTCATGGTATTTAATGTCTGATTTTTTGTTACCTATTTCATGGGTGTTATTATGTAAAAGTAATAAAATATGTAATGGATTTATGTCACAATCACATTTATTTTTGTGATAGTCTAGGTTAAATTTCATTTTAAGACAATTATATTTATAATTAACAATAAAACATCTATATTAATTATTTTACGGTTATATATGGATTATCCATGTATTAATATCATTTATCTTCTCATTGGTAAATAAAACTACATATAGATTATTTCTAAATAATGGCCATCCTTATTTCTCCATTGGTCGATATGTTATTTATTCTACATCCATAATCTCAAAAATTATTTTATGAATGTAAATAAATGTACAAAATGATCTTCATAAATGTATTTTTCCATGTATTTTCCTTTATTTAAATTTTTTCAAAGAGGAATATTTTAAAAGGATTATTTTTTTCGAAATTTATTTTTTTATATTTACAATTGTGTGAAATTAAATTTTAATGTCTTCTATTTTTTTCTATTTTTATTAAATGTTATATGGAATATTTTTTAGACTATGATTTTTAACGGTGTGTGATTCCTATGATTAGAGTGCCTATGATAACTATCTGAAATAAATTAAACAATTAAAAATATCATAGGAAAATATTCTCGGACTGGTGGAATAACATTTAATTGGGTTCTTGGATCAGAATTCTGAGGTAATCATTGCGTTCATTGTAGTGCATTTACATAGGGTAGGGCCTAACATTACACAATGTAGGTCCTCTGAAAAAAATTATAGATGTTTCAACGGAAAAAAATAAATTAATATATTATTTTATTTTATATGTTTTTATTAAATAAAAAGCATATTTATTGGTTTCAAATAACCAGTAGCTCGGGGGTAGCCTCATAACCCTAGAAAACATTCCTTAGACTCTATGGAGTTTTGAATAAGATCTATCAATGGAAGAATATTGATGAACGACGACCAGAGATTATGCATGGATCACTATGAATAATAATCCAATCCCAAATTAATACTGATATCCCTCATTAGGGACAATCAAGGTATGGAGATTTGTTTTGATTTTTCCCTGTTATTTGATTAAATGATGAATACAGATCAACCCATGAATAGGTAGACCCACTATTAATACGTTGTTATAGGAGGGTCTTTTATTCTATTTATTTTGGGGAAATGGTCTTTGCTTGATTGGATACATACATTGATTTACTCTATTTGACCTTTCTAATTGGATCAGATCAATATCATGATGAATGAAGGTAGAGGTTCGTTCCTCGATTTTCTATTTGGATTTTTTCTCCCAATCGTCTTACACATTCTTCACGATCATCATGGATATATGAACAAAAAATAGTTGCACATACATATCACAATGTAATGCTCAAAAACTGGAGATTCAAAATGGTGATGAACCAGCCGAGGTGTGACGACATGGCAGATGATGAATCGACCTGGATCCGAAGAAATCATTTTTCAACTGTTCTTTGTATGGATGATCGAAACAAGTTCATATATCCCATAAAAGGAGAAAAACCTACCATTTTAGTTTTATCATGCTGGGATGACTTCAGATTTTCATTATTGAAGAGATCATATGTCCTGATCATGGAATTAAATATCACTTGAGGTGTGCTTTTGATGAACTGGAGTTTTGGAATTTCATGAATAACATGGTGTGTTCTCTTAAGAACCTGGTGTTTGGGAACTTCCCAATAATGGTTGGTGTTTCACAACATAGGATGTGATGCCATGGTGTGTGATAACTATCACATGGTGTGTCGGTCCTTACATGGGTCTCGACATGTATCTTGACGATACACAGAATCATGGTGGAGAACATATCATTTACTCCACCGCATGACCAAACTAGGCCTAATACGTGGGTCACCCATGTACCAGTACATAACCTGGTGAACACGGGTTGACTCCATGTATGAGAACATGGCCATAACACATAGAGCCTACCCTAAATAATATGACATAGCTTTCTACATTATTCTTCTCCATATATATCTCTTTCTACAAGACAGTTTCTTCGACACATGATGTTGTACAGGGGAAATACCTGGGGTCCAAGGACATGAGGTGCGACTATTCTACACACATAGTACATTGAGGTAATTGGTTTCATATCCTTCTCAACTATGTGTTGGACATGTTTTCTTTGAGTTATTTCCCAATTAATTGTTCCCCTAAATGTTAGGTATCATTTCCATTTATAGGGGTTTCATCCCTTCAGCAAGATGTTGTGGATAGATTGAAAGTCACTCTTAAGGTCCCAGAACGATATCCTATACCCATTCTTGTCCCCTGGTAGAGTCAGGTATCGCCATGGCCAATACTATATAAAACTGATCCGACAGTTATTTGGTGAACCAGGATGAGTTGTGCTATATGACAAGGCCCTAAAAGTGATCCTCATATGTGTATTGGGATCTTTCCTTACTCTATAGTGAGTTCCTCTGAAATAAGTGCATCTATTCTCTCTTCAGATCCGCCAGTGTATCTATATCTCTCTTGTGACACATCATGATGAATGGTACCTCTCAGATGGATGTCATCAGAGCTATCAGACTCATACTGTCTATTATCTCGGATGGTTTCTTCATGAAATCATCTGGCTAAAACCCTAAAAAGGGTAAGAGAGTTATTTTCACTTACTTTTAGACTACAATCCTTGGTTTTGAGTATATTTATATGTTTCACTTGTAATTTGATCTATGGATGTATTCTATGTAGATATGACTATACCTTTACTTTATGTAATGTCATTTTCATTTTTTTAACCTCTACTAAGCGTTGTTATAATCATCCATGCAAAAGCATTTTCCACACATTTCATGTCTTGTACAGACGAGCGACCATTTGACGGAGTCCAGGGGGACCCGGACAAGAACAAACATTGTGAGATTTCTTAAAGGCTGAGGTGTTCCTATGGTTATGAGTAGTAGTCCCAAAACCATTCTCTTTATAACATGTTGTATTTTTTAGCATGCATACTCTTTCATTTGGTGGGTATATATGGTTTCCTAGTTTAAATTGCATACATTACATTCGGTTTTACTCTGTAGGATGGGTTTAGTTGTATGTATGTATTTTGTTTGTTAGGGTTCTTTTATAATTTCACCAATTTTGGTATTGGATATGATTTCATGTGTATAGGTACATCAAAAATTCCACCCACGTTAGTGACATGCCTACTCGGTTTTAGTTGACAACCCTCTAGCCTATTGGAGGTGGGCTTGGAGAGTCATGACATGGGACCCACTGGGACATGTCGTGACATGAATGTTTTCATTCAAATTGTAAAACATGAATAGAATTTCCCACCATAATTATCATTATTTGTTGGAATATTACATTAAAAGTCTACTTATTTATTTTCAATGAAATTATTTTCTCAATATTCAAGGACTTGTTTTTGTATACTTATCTTCAAAATAATAGATCATTATCTAATATTTTAAAAGAATGATTTGAATGATATTTTTAACTTAAGTTTAATTTATTTCAATATACTTTATGGGTCTTTATACTTCACCAGGGTTATAATATTATTATACAATCTAATTTATTTCGTGGATGGATTAATATGATGATGATGACTTAAGGATAATTTTAGAAATCCTATTTCTTTCCCATTATTAAATTAATACATTAGAAAACCTTAATATATACTATATCATTATAACCTGTTATGATATGATGGAATAGTGATATTTTAATGAAGTTAGTTTTATTTCCATGGGATATGAAATGGTCACAACATTCTTTTTTAGTATTGGGACTACATATTTATTATTTTCATTATTTGATGTGTGGGAAAGATTTAAATATCCTTCCAATGCAATGTGTAATGATATAGGGTTGAGAATATTCTAATAGAAAATGAATAAAATAATTTCCAAGGATAGGATTTATTTATCTTGATGGACTTTTCTCCTAATATAATGTTCTAAATTAATGAGTAAAAATTTCTCTCATGGGAGTCATACGACACATATAGTCTTTGTAGTGAAAATTCTCAATAGAAGTGAATATATATATATATATATATATGCAACTAGCCTATTTCATTTTCTTGTTACATTTTTTATGGATCAGGATTGATTATTTTTTATTTCAAACACTTATTAACTATGATTTTGTTTATAATTCTTTATTCATGAATTTTTTATTGATGGTATTTGACTAATTGTGTATTATAATATTATGTTATGATCGTGCTCTCTTACCCATATTATTATGTTTGATAATGATAATTTTTTGATGTATCATAATGTTTAACATATTATGCATTTGAATTTACCCTTTCTTATGTCTTATTTTCCTAGGTTTATAATAATGGTTTTAAAGAGGTTATAAAAAAGAAGTGTATTATGTGAGATAAACTTTGTGGGATATCATTATGATCATTTAAGAAACAAGATGATGTTTTTCACTATCTCTAATTACAATATCATTTAACGGTCCCCAAGAAAATACAATTATGAAATATATTGGATATTAGTCTAATGTATTCAAATTTTAATGTATGAAATACTTGGGTGACCTTAATTTCTATGAGGGGTAGGATTTAGTTAGTTTTTTTAATAATTATATTATTTGAGAACTTAGTGTGGCCCCTTTGGATACTTATATATAGAGGACAACACACCATATTTTGGTAGATAAAAGGATATTTCATTCCTATAAAATATATATTTATTGGTTGGGGTAGATTACCCAATAGGGGGTGAAATGAGAATCAATAAAAATTTATGTTAAAGTGTAAAATTTAATGTTCCCCAAAAATTTAAAAGCCAATTGACCAGTTAACTAGTAAGGAATTTATAGAAGCATGATTGTTCTATTAATTTCTCAAAAGATTGATAACCTCTCAGTATTGTTAATTTGATTATTTAACCAAAATTTTAAACTCACCTAATAAGTCAATTATTTTATAATCACATTATAATAATAATTATTAGAGTTCAATTTAGTTATACCAAATATGTGATAAAATTGAGTATATGAAAAACTAAAAGCACAATGGAAAAGTAAGCAGAGGCTCAGTCTCAGGAAGAGACCTAATCCTCTCCACATAGTGATCACCTACCACCATGTAGTTTAAATTAATAAATATTGTGATCCACACACTCGATCGAGATTCACAACAGCACACAGGCTGTCCTAGCCACAAGACCTCTACCACAATTCATCGTGGTTATAATCAACAGTGTCACACAAGAAACTCTTCTACACAAATCTGTGGGAGTAAAAAGGTATAATAAGGTATTAGTGTAAGTATATCTTGTAACATTCAGCTTGATATATGAGATAGTCTATGATTTTGAGATAGATATAAACAATACTCAAATGTATGTACAAATTCACACAACAATGAAAATAAATATGATAAATGATTTATAAGGATATGTGTGTCTTGAGATGTAGTTGTGGACTTTTCAGATGTATGTGAGAAAAGGTTTGAGACCTATTATTGAAGTTGGCACAAAAACATAGTGCCATATTTTTTATTCCATAAACATGTATGGTTCGGCAGGTATATTCTTCTCTTAATTTCAAATGCTGAAATTGTATTTCAATTCGATATACAGCTCGATTAATATTTAATTGCTTGTTATTCATTTTTTTAAGTTCACAGTGTCTCCATGAGAGTCGCATATGTTCTTTTGTAAGTCTCACAAGTGGACACACTCCGCTTCATTTCTATTATATATTTCTTCTCTCTTCCAAAATGTTTTTTATTATTTATAGATGACAATGAGCATGTTCATTCCACATGAATACAATGATCATACCTCTTACTCTCTGCTAAAAGTCTATAAAATAATATTAAATATGTCAGTGTCAACAAATGACTAAAAATGACTATTATAAATAATTTCAATTATTAAAAATTTAAATAGTATATCGGTGACTCTTATGTCGATGAGTCATTCTATTAGTGATTCATCTATCCGTGTCTCCTTTGGTCAGTGACTCAGCCCATCAGAATGTAATTTTATCAGACTATCCATACATTGATGAATCATTACATCGGTGACTCGATTAAAATTTTGGTGAGTCCTTTCATCGATGGCATCAGGCATTGGTGGGTCACTTGTACTAACATTAGGTCAATTGCATCGGTATGTAATCTGAGTTGTTGGGTAATATAGATCGGTATGACATCTACATCAGTGAGTCATATGCATAGGTGATCCATTTTTCTGTTAGTGAATCTATTCTTCTCTATGTTTCATTTATTCATACGTAGAAAATTTTAGATTTTTTTTCTTCCTTATTGTACAACAATGTAAGAAATTATTAATACCCATAATCACCCATATATAATCAGGTATGAGCTAGTTTATACTCAAATAAACATAATTAGTTATATGACTAAAAAGATATGATATATAAGGTAATATTTGACATAATTTCGGATTTGTCATGACATAAGTTATCTGTTAATATATGACATGATTCTTGATAATTAAAACCATTATAGTTAATGATAGTGCCCAAAAATCTCTTATGGGCCAACAATATCCCCATTTATTTATGATCACAAATCATGGAATTATTAACAGAAAAGTATAAAAAGTGAAATGATAGTCCCAATCAAATAACACTAAAATCCCAAAATTACAATCACACATCCCTATCAAAAAAGAATCACTCAAAAATACTTAATAGGGTCAAGGGGTGACATACCATTATTAGATGGATCAATGGTTGTTTCAGTATGTGTTCGTGGAGAAACGGGAGAATATTAAGGGATTGTCAGTAAAGGTAAAGTAATATTTACAATAACAGTTAGGGCCAGCCTTGGAACGTGCCAGGATAAACCTCGAGGTTGATATTTCTCTGTGATAATATTTCAGATCTCGGTCAAGGCTGGAGAAACTAACATTGGAGAGGAAGTCATCGATGGGGCAAAGTGGAGAGAAGAAGAAACTAGAAAAACAATGAATTCTATTTGAACATGATAACATGACATTAACAATTTGATTAAATCCTTAATAACAACACCACCATGTTTCATTGATTTCCAAAAGTCATCCTTATTCACCAAAATTTATCCAATATAGGAGTGAAGTCCATCAATTTCTAGACTTGTTATTTGAATACTTTTATAATTGGGGGTAAAGTTATATTTTATGCCAAATACATAAAATTAATTATCAACTGGTGCTTGGGGTAAATCTTAGAGAAATATGATGTTATCTTATTTGTATGATCTTACTCAGTGGTAGATTCTTCCATGGTATAGAATCTATCCACATTAGGAAAATTATCAATATTCTTCTCAATAATTTCTAGGATTCCAATGATATAAGAACCAAATAGATCTCTAAACTCCTCTTTTTCAATAATTTTGATTACATTAGTATCTAGAGTCTGAGAGTTCTAACCATATATGGAAGGAATAATATTAGGATTTGAGGTTGAAGTAGATTGCATAATTTCCTTTACCTATATTGTCAGTATGGAAAATTTCGGAACATTACTATAAAAAAAATGATCATCATGTACATTAATGACACTCTAAATTTTAGTTCTGTATTCAGTTGGTTAAAGAATTGAGTCCAATAGTAAAATTCTTCATCTCATTTCAAATCTTGGTGTTTCTTTGCCACAATTTTTACGAAAATTGTATTCAAATTTGGATAAATATACATTTTCACCATCTCAGATACTGAACTAGAATCAACTTGATATGCACTTCATGAGTTAGGAGTAGAACTAGATTTTTCAGTTATCCTTACACATTTAATCATATAACATTTAAGTCTCATGTTATCAGCCAGCTCTATGTTTTCTCTTCTATCTTCATAAATATCATATCTCATATGAGATTGTACTTAACATCTCCAAGTCTTCATTTGTGACATAGTCATTAGGGAGGGTTTAATCCATTGTTTCTTCTTCAGTAACTACAAACACACAATCTTATGCATCTTTATAATCTAATCCTAGAACCACATATAAAGGATTCCTCACCCATTCATCCATTATGTCATCATCCAGAGGAGTGAGGGTATCAAGCCTTACTCTTTTAAGTTCATTCTCTTATTCAGCTTGATTTTATCCTTCTTTAGGCTCCCCCTCAATCTGAGCATTCCATACTGTTTTCTTATCTTCATCCTGAGGTCTTCCTCTTTCATAATCCAAATGTGGTATAAGTATTATTGACCTTCCACATCAGTAGAAACATTATAATTTTATCTCACATCAACAACAACTTCCAAACAGTCCTCTAACCGTGCCTGATTGACAACTTCAATCATTTCAACATCATCACCTTGATCATATTTATGATGGTCATTGTCACTTACACTAGTTTCTTTATCATCAATTTCAGATAAATGTACTTGATTTTTATTTTTATCCCAATATTCTTTATATTATTCATCTATACTACCACTGCAACTTTCATCATTCTCACATTCTTCTTATTCTTCGTTAGGGCCATAGGATTTAATTACATATTTCAAACTTCAAGATAATTCTGTCTCATTATCCCCATTATTTTTAAGATTGGGAACATAAGAGGGTAAGGTATGTAGAGGAAAAAAAGGTTGAAATGAAAACCCTTTGAGAGGTCCAGTTGTGTGAGGATGACTCCTATCATCAAAAGGTGATCCTGGATCTATAACTGGAGTGACATGTTCCTATTCTTCTTTTGAAAAGTATACAACATCATTATTTGGACCCAAACCAGGATCAGCCATAATCATTGGTCTATTTAGACAATTCACTGGATTGATCTTTTCCAAGATCTTATCTTCATATACAACCCATTATCTCTTCCACGGGTACTAGTTTATTTTCATCCATTTAAAAATATCTTTACTAAGGAAGATTCCACTTATATAAGAAAAACTTCTTCACCTTCATCAACAATACATTTTTCTATCAATATAGCGGAGACCATCCTTGGATAGAAAATTGAATTATTTTAGTAGGAACGTTTTACCATCTCATTCATGTGCACATCAAGGTATCTACACAATTTTTATTTGATCCCTTTTATTAGCAGATAAACCAAGTAGACATCATGATATTTCAAAGAAAAAATTTCCCTCTCATTGGACATATTTGTTGATAGATAATTTTAAATAAGATTCTTCATTGTCCACATTACTCTGTAGTAATGGGTCTTCTGCGCTCACCATTATTATTAACATCATTTAATGTTATCTCAAAGAAAAAATATGACTCTCATGTAAAGAGGTACCTTGATAGTCATAAAATACACCACCATGATGAGCTTTAATACATTAATCCCAATGTATCAAAGATAAAGAGATTTCATTCTATATTAATATGAATTTAATCTAGGTGACATCACTTCCTTCCAGAAGAAAATCCATATTCCTGTAAAACTCATGAAATATATTCAGGTAAAATGGTCATTCGTTATTTGGGAACCACTTATGAAAAACATGATCTTTTAGTGCCTTGAGAAGAGAAGACTTTCGTTCCAAATTATATTCCATAATAACTTATTTTTCTGGAGTTACCACATTATTTTTGAGAGCAGGATATATAGGTTCTAAATATTTTCTCGATTCATATTTTAGTTTTGCAATAAGCACGAGACTCACCATCAAAAGTGTTCACTTCACACAAGAAATTCCAATACATTATGTCTGATAGTTTGATGGTTAGAGGTCAGGGGTAAACAGGGAGTAATGGCTCAGTGGTTCTAAAGGTAAATTAGTTGAGTGGATCGATTCATATTTATATAATTTAGGGATTTGGATATTACAGAATCATGATATCGTTAACCTGGTTCAACAATATTAATGAAATAATGTCATTTTGATAAAAACATGAAATTTATAAGAATAGTGAGTCATCATTGTCAGAATTAAAGATTTCTCAAAATACTAAAGGTGTCGGCATGACATAGAATCAGTGTCGGCATGACATCGCGTCAGTGTCGGAATAAAAACTGTGTCGGCATAAAATAACATCGGTGTCAGCTGTATATGTATGTCATCATGAAATAGCACCGGGGTTGACATGACAACATCACATAAAAATATCAATGGAAAATAAACAAATGGTCTTATAGATTGATCATCCCTAACTCATGTTTGATGTACTTAATTCTTTTAGAGTGCAATGGATTAATGAATATGTCAGCAAGATGATATTCCATGCCAATAAATTATAAATTGATATCCCCCTATTGACAATGATATCTCAAAAAGTGATGTCTTACATGATTTTTTTTGTTTTAGAATGAGAAATTGGGTTAATAGAAATTTTAATATCACTTTTATTGTCACATTTTAGAGGTATGTGTCTAAACTGATATCCATAGTCTAGCAGAGTGTGTTTCATCTACAAAATCTGAGCACAACATCTTCCAGATTCTATGCATTCATCTTCAGAAGTAGATAAATAGGTATAATTTTGTTTCTTACTACACCATGAATCCAAATACTTTCCCAAATAGTGACATGTTCCAGAGGTGCTCTCTCTATCTATTTGAATCCCCCACAATCATCATCATAATAACTCACTATGTCAAATGATTTTCCATTGGAATAAATCAAATAAAATTTGATGGTATGATTGAGGTATTTGAAATTTATATTAGGAGAATTTAAGTGAAATAATTTGGGATTAGCTTGAAAAAAGGTACATATACACACACAAAAAATTATATCTGGCCTATTAAAATTAAAGTAGAGAAAAATTCCCATGATTACTCTATAAGTTGTTTGATCAAAACATTCAGAATATTCATCAGGATCGAACATAGATATAGCTATAATTGGAGTGTTAATACTTTTAATACTATGAAATTCATATCTTTTTATAATATATTTTGTGTATTTACTTTGAGTTAATGTCTTACCTTCTTTATTTTGAAAATATGAATTCTAAGAAAGAATTTTACTTCACCCATTAACCTCATTTCAAACTCACAATGCATCATGTTAGAAAAATTAATTCATAAAGAATTTGTTTAAGATCACAAAATAATAAAATATAAATAAATTTGAACTACTAAAACATTGTTATAAATGCATTTTATAAAAAGAGTATGATTTTATATTCATTAAAAAAATTAATGAGAAAAGTAATTAGTCTATGATACTGAGATATTTTATATTGTGTTTAAACATTTAAACATTTTTTAATTTTAAAACATTGTTTTAAAAATGATGGTTTGTAATACTGGGATGTTGTTCATCAAAAAAATTCACATCTATATACCCATTAAATAATTCACTTTGAACATCCATTAGTAATGTTTGAAATTATGATGCAATGAAAAAAAAATTTGGATTCTAACGGCCTTACATCTATCAACATGTGAAATATTTTTGTCATAGTTACATTATTCTTCTTAAATATAACCTTGGATAACCAATCTGGCTTTATTTCTAACAATATTACTAGATTCATATACTTTGTTCCTAAACACCCACTAAGTTCCTATGTTCAAGGTGTATTTTGGTCAACCCACATGTTTCCAAACTTTATTTATTTCAAATTTATTACTTCATTTTTTCATATCCATTAAACATAATTCATTTTTAATTGCATCATTTATTTTTCGAGGTTCATGCTATGAAAAAATTCTTCCAGTTTAACCTAGTTTAAAGGAGTTTCCCTAGTTTTTTTACTTTGTCTATGTCTCTCACAATATCATCTAATGGATGGTTCATGAGGTTTTTAATTTTCCTAGAAAAAAGAGGGGATATTAATTTCTAGTTCATCTACATGTTCTGGTTCATCGTCTCGAAAATCTAATGAATTTATATAACATTTATATTTAACAGATTGCTTGAGAAGAGGATTATATTTTTTAGTATTTATGTTCATATTTGACTTATCGTCTTCAAGGTTGTCTAGGTGGTCATACGTTAATATAGTTCTTTTTCATCCAATTTTATATATACATATTCTTCCAAACACTTGGTTATTTTATAAAAGACTCAATACGATTTACTAGAAGATGAGTTTCCTTTGATGATTCCTTCATTAATCCTAGATAATAAATTTCAAGATTTTCCTTTTTATTAAGGATGTAGACATTGAAACAAAAAACATTGAAGTAACTAACATTGAGATTTATATTCTTCCACAACTCATAATTTTTTTCGATGATAGTTTTAATTAATAATCTTAGAATTATTTAGAAATATGTATTCACATCTTCGTCCCAAAATTAAACCTATTGATTGTATTCATTAAGAATTGTTGAGGCAATCTCTTGTAAGGTTATATTTCTTCTTTCCCCAACTCCATTTTGTTGATTTATCCTAGGGGAAGACATGTTATGATTATAGACATTGTTTCATAAAAAATCAATGTCTTGTTTTTAAAAATCTTGAATATAATAACATATTTAGGATTTTATTCTAATTCTATATAGATTTTACATTGTTTTAGAAAACATGGTGACGTTATGACATGATTCACTTTATTGAGCTTTGATATTAAGTACATGTATACATAGAATAGTCATATACAAGGACATAGAAATAGTGATCCCCATCAAACTATAAACTCAATAGGTCCTAAACAAGTACATGTGAACCAACTATAAAGGTTGAGAAGTTGAAAAATCATTCTTTGATTTGAAAGATATATTGTGTTGTTTACCCTTTTGACAAAGATCACATAATTTTCCATGTGAAAAACCATGTTTTGGTAGATCCATGACTATTCCATTCATGTTATTCTTTCTAAGAGAGTATACAATACAGTTTCTTTATCTTCTATTCCAAGTCCATAACTATCTTTGAAATACACATAAGCTGGAGGCATTTTGAGAGAATAAAGAATCTCGGTTCACAGTACATACATTTTAATCCCTAATAGTATAAAAAAAATTATTTTTAGAGTTTATAAAATTTCACGCATATTTTTAAAATTTAATCCGAAATCCATCATCACATAATTGTAAAATATTATGAAAATATATTTCAATTCATCAACAAAAAGTACTTTAGAAATTAAGAGTGAGTTAGAGTCACTAATCTGTAATATGCCAATTATTTTTCCTTTAAAATTGTCACTAAATGTGAAATGTCAACCATCAAACTTGATTAGGTACTTAATACTTGAATAGTCTCCTGTCGAATGTCATGAACATCCACATTCCATGTATCACTGACTCCTGTAAGATATATTCAAACAGCTTTCCTAGAGAATAATTGAACAATAACAGATTTTGGAACCCATACTTGTTTGGGTCCAGTGATATTAGTTATGAATTCTTTTCGTACCAACATTTAATTCATGGGTTTACTATAATAATTATATATAAAATTTGAAAAGTAAACTTCATTTGGTCCAAATCACTTAATGGTAGTAAAAAGAATATTCATAATCGGAACTAGTTGTAGTATTTTGATATCTGTGTAGAAAAAAGATTTTCCAAATTTAGTTTCAAAATGTGTTTTAGATAGGTTTCTCTATCCTGGATTGTATCAAATACAAGAAGTGTACTTTAGAGTTATCTATTTACCAATAATTTGAGTAAGATTATTTTATCTCTTTTTATACTATTCTAGATATTTCTTTAATTTCTTATTAGACTTTTTTAAGTCATTATTTTCTTCAACCAGTTGATCATTCTTGTTTTTTAGTAGTAAGCTCAAACATAATATTTATAGTGAGACAATGTTGTTTATTTAATGACTTATATTTATCATTCAATTAATTTAACGTATCCTCCAGCATGTTACGGTATTCAAATAGTTCATCTCTTTTAATATTTTTAGAATCACTTTGATCTGAAGAATAGTAATAGTTTTTTGTAGAAGAATATAAGGTTACCTTAGATGTGTTTGTCATAAAACAAAGATTAACCATGTAACCCCTATTCTCATTTGTTAATACTGAATCACTATATCTATCTTTAGAGGCACTCAAAGTGGCCTTCATAGAATTCTTATACATATAGTATTTTTTTCATACTTTGTTTTTTATTTTCATATTGGAAGGTATACTTTGACTTGTCCACTTCTCTTACATACATAGAATAAAATATCCGATGATTTTTCGTTTTTTCCTAGTCCTTTATTAGTTTCCCTTGTTGTCATATCTTCTTTTAAAATTTGGTTTCCTGAAGAACTTCTTTTTTTATAGAGTTTCACGAATCTTCTAGCTAGTTGATCCATCAATCCAACATTATCTGATGTTGATTACTCATCACTAGAGATTTTAACACATGCTATAGCTTTCTATTTTTCCTTGTTCATAGAGGTAGTATTCGTGAAATATATTGATTTTCTCTTAGGTTTATCCTCTTCTTCCGTGTCGACTTTAATTACTTATTTGTACATCATTAGTTTTCCAATGACTTATTTGATAGGTAATTTGATGATGTTAGATTATTCAATAATGGAGATAGAAGTTTCTCTCAATCTATCAGGTAAGAATTTGAGAATCCTCATAATTTTCTTAGCTGTAACATGTCTTCCACGAGAGATCACAGTGTTCAATATTTCATTAAAACTAATATACATGTTAGAAATAGGATCATCATGCTTCATTTTATAGTGGTAATATTTAATTGTATATGTGTTAAGTCTAATTTCCTTAACATTAGTTATTCTTTCATGTGAAACAGACAAAGTATCCCAAATTTCATGGCCAGTTTTATATGATAAAATTCTAGTAAACACTTCATCTCCAAAATAATAATATAATACATTCATGGATTTGAAATAATTATTATAAGCAGCCTTAGTTGGGAAATCTCAAGTAGTTTTAGTAGTAGCAGGAATATTGTATTCGTCTACAATTGAAGACCAAATTTTATAAAATATACCTTCTAAGTGAATTTTCATTATACTTTTTTATTGTGCATAATGTTATCCATTAAATAATGGATTTCTGTTGGTAGAAACACTATCAATAATATTTTCTATAATAAAATTTTAGGATATAATTTCAAAGAGATAAAAATTTAGTATTAACAAAAAATTTATGATATTTGAAATAAAACAACAATCACAGCTGAAAAGGATTGAAAACTAATTGAAAACTAAAAATTCCAAATCGTATAATATAAAATTTTTGTCAGAGTAGAGCAGTCAAGAGGGGTGAATTGAGTATCTATAAGTTTTTTTGTTAAAAAGTTTTAATTAATGTTCCACAAAATTTAAAATTTGACTGACCAGTTTGACATTGGTGAATTCATTAGAGCATGAATGTTCGAATATTTTCTCAAAAGAGTTATTAGTTATCAGTTATATAAATTTGAAAATTAATAAAACTTATGAAACTAAAATATTATTTAAATATTGTTATAAAAAAATTCTAAGACTAACTATCATAGTTTAATTGAGTTTTATGAAAAATGTGATAAAATAGAGTAAAAATAAAAACAAAAACACATAAAAAAAGAAAAAAGAGGTTTAGTCTCAAGAAGAGACCTAATCCTCTCTATGATGAGTTTTGATTCCTCTTGTGGTTGTTAAAAAACAAACAGATTGTTGTATTTTGGATTTTATGTACAAGTAATGTTCTTTAGGTATACTCTTCTCTTTCTCTGATACACAGAAATTGATTTCCAATTCTATGTATAAATCCATTTGGATTTCATTGTGTGTTCATAATTTTTTGCATGTTTTCATAGTGAGTTCATTTTCACATATCTTCTTCTGTATGTCTCACACCTGGGCACACCACACATCACTTATATTATAAATTTCTTCTCTCTTAAAAGTGCTTATTATTCTAGAGGGCCAACAAGGATCTTGTTCTTTCCTGGTGCATAAGTTCATCACACCATATAATGTCTGCTAAAAGTCTTATAAAAGATTATTAAATATGTTCATATAATTAAATAACTCAAATATGATCATTAAAAATAATTTTAATAAATGAAAATTTAAATATTCTATTAGTGACTCGCCTTTTGGTGAGTCAGTCTATCAGTTATTTGTCTATCTGTACCTATTTATTTCTATGGCTCAGTCCATCAATATGTCATTCTATCAGTCGTTCCATACATCGGTGAATCATTACATTAGTGTCTCGTTTTAACTATCGGTGAGTCCTTGTATCGGTAACATCATTCATCAGTATGTATCTTTTACTGACTGTAGGTCGATTTCATCCATATTTCATTCACATCAATAAATATTATGCCTCAGTAGGTCTTCTTCATCGGTGAGTCATATGCATTAATGAGCCATTATTTTGTCAGAGACTCATTTCTTCTGTCAGTTTCATTGACTCAACCATAGAAAATTTTAGATTTGATGTCTGTCTTATTGTATAATAATGTCTAAAAGTGTTAATATACATAATAACACATATATAATATGATATAATCCTTTTTAGACATAAAAAACATAATTAGATATATGATTGAAATGATATGATATACAAGATATGCATTGACATAATTTGGGATATATCATGAGGCATTTTATATGTTAATATATGACATGATTTGAGATAATTAAAATCATCATAGTTAGAGGTAGTGGCCAACAATCTCTTATACGCCAAAAATATTATTTACAGTATTATGTGGATACATCAATTTGACAGATGCATTATGTAGAACTAACTTTTAATGGTGGTATTTGGATACTAATTTAATTGGGACCAATGCATGATGATTGGGAATAATATCTCACTCATAGTTGGACTCTCCCATTCTATATTCTTTTTGATAATTGTCATTTTATTGTTGAATCATTATTAAGGTTTTCGGAATATGATGAACATGAATAATCTTGGTTAACATTATTGTTTCATTTTTCTAAAATAAAGATCCATTATTTAGAAAACATAAGAATGATTCTTCATTATTTTATAATTTATTTATTTTATTATTGCTTCATAAAAAATGTTTTTTGATTTTAGTTCGTTGATGGATGTTTGAGAACTCGAGTAATTTCTAAATTTGATAGATAGTGGAATGATATTAGTCATGATAAACCAAATATTATATGATGTGTAATTTAAAACATAGTGATTATGAATAATTGGTTATCTCACTCACTAAATGATTACTTTTTATTAAAAAAATTATTGATATGGAGGTATAATGTGAGGAATAACATGAGAATCACTAGAAATAATTAAATTAATATAATTTAGAAGAGATCCTATATGAACTAAAATAATGAGAATATAATATGGATCTCCCTTACATGAAATCTTATCAGTAATGGAATTACCCCTATATGTTTGGGAAATCTCCATGTCGTCACATAAAAAGAACCTGCACTTTTGAACATGGTTAATATTTATTTTTTACAACCTATATATAAGGTGGGATGGGATCATGAACTTATCTTCCACTTCTAGGGAATTACCCAACATAAAGTGAGAAGAAAAAATGATCACGAATGATCCCTTGTTACCTAGTATGAAGAAACCTCCTAACTTGACACCCTAGTTGAATGATACATCCAAATTTATATTAAATATATTCCATGGGGTGCTCCACATTACCCATATTCAATTGATCAAATTTTTCAATTATAATATATATTTCACTATCCTTTAGCACCTCCAGCTACTGGAGACCGTATTTTCATCCCTTGAGTATAGCTCGGTCAATTATTCAGACGTCGAAAAAATGTGATGTTTGAGGAAAATAAGATAACTCTGCTACACTATCTTTATATATTGTAACCCCCCCCCCCAAAGTATTCAAAACATTGTATGAAAGGTTATTTATGGAAGTAAGAAAACATGTGCTCGCTCCTATACCGTGTGAAATCAAGAGATTAGAAGTTAATTCCTATAATTAATCACTATAGAGAGACCCATATTTTAACCAATGAGATTCAATGAAAAAATTTCCAAATAGATCTTAAAAAATAAATTCCATGTAGTTCATTACACACGTAATATATTCCCAATGTTATAATTATAATGTTCAATTGGGAAAAGTTTTTATTAATATTGATAAGGAAAATTTGAAAATATTATTGACTATGAAACTCATTTTGGATTTTATTACAATGTGATTTATAAAATACTTTATGAAGATTATTTTCTATCATATTTTAAGAAATATAATAAATAGTTTTATATTTTATTTAATAATTATAGATATAGTAAATTATTTGATGAAGATTTGTTTTTATTGAGGATATATACATCTTCATCTTAATAGAATAGTTTTTGGATAATATTTGATCTATGTGTTCATATGTTTGGTATGTGGAATTTATAGATACATTATGTTGTCTACGGATTACATGTAAACTTATTTTGTAAATGTTGACATATTTATTCAATTTATTTATCAGATTAGTATTTTATGATTACTTGGGGATAGCTAGAGTTTGGATATTTTTGTTAAGAATTGAGATGATCTTTGTGTATTATTATTAATATATTTGAGATTAATCTTTAAAATGATAGTTTACTCTTATTAGTTTTCTTACAATGTAATAATAATTTCAAGTTTTAGTAACTAAATAGATATCATGAAATATATTTCCAAACATTTCTATATATTATCTTTATTAGAAGTTTATTTTTGTTCTTCATTCAAGAAAAATTGATAATTTCAATCACTATTTCATATGAGATGAAAGGTGGTGGAAACTAATTGAAATACACAATTAAAGAAAAGAACTATTATTATAGTTTTAAATATATAAATTAGGTATATATTATCATATCCCAAATAACCTAGATTCCTATAATCATCAAAAAATGATCTTAAAAATGAAAATTTATTCCTTTATATAGTTATTCTAATTAATTTACATTCATTTTCACCCTTTAATAATCCATCGATTTATTGTAATTAACATTATAATAACTACATTCACTATCTCACTATATTATTATTTTAACATTTCATTATGCATCATCTCAATAAATTCTCATCCCTTTAATGTTCCCCTTATCTAGGAATCTGATAATGTATTATTTTAGGTAACCATTTTGTTTTGCACTTCCCATTTTCAAATGAAGATATATTTTTATTTTGTATGATGTGGTTTCTTGAAAATCGTTTTTTCTTATATTAGACCGTTTATTATTGAGATAAAATTAATATGAAACAATTAATTTATGTTGGGACAATTTAACACATTTTTTAAAATAAAAATTATCAAAAATACCATTCTGTACACAGATAACAGAGTTTTATGATAATTTTTATATACTATAAAAGTGATATTATTTAAATTTGGTCAGTATAACATAGATGTTATATTAATGAGAATTAATACTAGTATCCAAATTATTAAATATATATATTTATAAATAAAATTCTTACAAAGTAAAAAGGCATTGATTAATTCACATGAAATAATAACTAACTTTTTGTGAAGACGTTTTCTGTTTCAAAAATACTTTTTTTGTAAAAAATAGATTTATTACTTATTATAGGAAACTGAATTAATTAATTCATTCCAATTCTATAAATGATATATTATAAAATTTCGTTACTTTTTTAAATAGTAATTTCAAAATTTCATTTTGATGAAATTTTAGGAATTTTCTATAAAGATATCTTTTCTAGTTAGTAGTAAAAAATTTCAAGTTATTTAGAAAACTATCTTTCCCATTTAATTTAATAAAAATTAACATTATATTTTAAATATAATTGAAAATATAATTTTTTAATTTTTATTCAATATAATCAAATTTATTTCTTCTGAATTTAAATTATTCGTAATATTGGTATAAAAATATTTTAATACATAAATGTTAATATGATTGGAAAAATGTTTCTCATTAAGTTTTATAGTGATATTTTAATATCAATTTAAGAAATTTATATAAATTGGAACATGTAAAATAGAATCCATAGTTGGAATAAAAATGATAAAAACTATGTAGTACGGTTAATATAACTTTTGGTCATAATGAATAGTCAAAAAAATAAAAATGTTAAAAGATTTAATGTTTAAATTGGTTTACCAAGGGAGGGGGTTAGACAAAGAGATATAGATTAAAATATCTAATATAAAATTCATTAATTTTTTTAGATGATTTTATTTTAAATCTATCTATATTATATTCGATGTTTTTAATTTTATAGTAACTTGACATGATTACAACCTTTATATATTTAAATGTATTGAAAAATTACAATAATGTTCTCTCCATCCATTATTAAAGAATACGACATATCCTATCCTAATCACACTTCATGGAATTTTTATATCTTCCAACACCTAACCTAATCCCTTTTTAACATCCATAACCATGTCGTACAGGTTCATTTTTTTCATAATATCATCCATTCATTGATTAAGCTGTATTCCAATGGAGGTTTCTCAACAATGGTATATTACTCCCAACCAAGTACTTTCAAATTTATTTCTTCATATACCACCTTTAAATATATTTTATTCATTATAACATAATATTTAATTATTTTTAATATATTTAATTTCATTTATGATTATTGAACAACCATTATTCACCTCATTTCAAACCTATTGGACCAGGAAACATTGATCTAGCGTACATTTGGACAACCCCTTCCATGAAGCATTGTGTTTAGTTTTTCATTACATATTCACATTAATTGTTATAATGATAGATTAATTGATTATATATTATATTTGTGATATAATTATAGTCATTTAAATGTTAAATATTATTTACTTCTCATTGGTTCCATCCATCAAAAAGATGAATATTCACTCATGATTACATACAGAATACTAACCACACAAGGTGATATAATTCATTCTTCGTCAATACTTTCTTTGAATAGTTATAAAGTTGTAAATTGTTATTAAATTTGATTCTCATTAAATGATTAAAATTCTATATATGAGGAAATGTGGACCAAATTTTACATATTGAAACCATCGAATAGAATCATTCAAGGAAGATAGACTAGTTTTCAACTGAGTATTCATTATAATGATGAATTTTTTAATAAAAGGATAATGGGAAATACTAATAGAATGATAAATAATAATCTATGTATTAATAATTTCATGGAATATATTTATAATAAATATATAATCATTATAAAGGAGATTTTATTTTTTTCAATAAAGTTGAGACTTTTGGAAATAGTTTCTCATTTTATGTTGTCTTGTGGGACATATTTCATATTCATCGCCTGATGAATTCCAGTGGTTTATATAATTATAAATTGATATTTTATATCATGAATATTCAAATATTATTATATTTAATTTCTCTTTTTTATTTTATATAAATCACTGAGGTTATGATTCAAATATTATAAATATGGTATGGCGTTATGTTATAACCTCATTTATTTTTGGGATTGTCTATTAGAAGTATTAATTTTATGAAATTTTATATATATTAACATTTACACCCATCCAAAGATCAACTCCTATATCAAATTTTATTTTTTTTCGTAATAATACCATTTTAATGTCTTCGGTACTTATAGTGATTTAAAAAATATTTTCAATAAAGATCATACATATTTCATTATAGGTAAACATAATTTTTCATCTGTGTATATACTCTTCAAAACTATTTTATGAAATATTCATAGTTATAAATGAATTATTTACAAATTAAATTTCTACTACCTATGCCTTTTTACATAATATTAAAATGATACTATTTAATGATTAATTATTTTCATAAAATTCAGTTTTTATCTTCTTACAATGGTGTGAAAAGAGTATTAAATTATTTTTATTAATTATTTATAAATTTCTATGTTTATATTCAAATGTTATTGTTTTCTAAATTTCTATATATTTTTTGTTAAAATGTTAATAGAACAACAATATATTTTACAATGTTTTCAATTAACTGTTGTGATGATCTTTTACATATGTATTGTTTATATATATTATTAGAAATTAAATATTTTTATACATAAATTGGTATAAGATCATTTGATATTATTAATTTCTTTCTGTGTATGGATTTTTATAATGATGATTTAAATGGGATTCCATGAATCCCATTTCATTCCCACGAGTTAATTACGTAATGATGAGTCATTTTGGAAACCCATTTATTAATGAGTTATGTAATGATAGAGTGATGAAATTTGTTATGTTTCTTTTTTACTTTCCATGAGTTATGATATGACGATATGATTAATTCATTGTGATCTTGTGGCACACATATGTATTGTCTTTGTTTTTTATATAGTGGGATCTGAATAATATAGCCATCCAATGAATTGGGTACTGATGAAAGAGTTTAGAATATGTGAATACATGATATAGTTAATTAAAAAATATTAGATCACAGAGTTATCTAAATGTATGCAAGTACTATGAAATATTTTTAAATTATGTGATTATGAGACTTTTCCAAAATAATAGTCTTAGGGGTGAACCTTGAATAAGTAAGTGAGATTCTATACTTATGAGTATGTCAAAGACCTAGGTTGTATAATTATTATATATTCTAATGTGTCATGATTTATTATTTATAATTATCCACAAATTATACATATGTATTTTTATGGATCAACAACATTCTTTAATTTGTTATTAATGATCTTTAACATATTGGGTATAAATTTATTAGGTTGTAATCAGGTTCACATACCCATATTATAATTCTCATATATAATGATTGATTGATATTCTCACTGTTTAACCATATTTATATTTTTATCTCAACCATTATTATTTTTTCTTTTCGATGGGTTAATAAGAATATATTTATATAGGGAATTCCTAAGAATTGATCTATTTGAGACGATCCTGTTGGGATATGTTGATGATATTTTAATAAATGAGAGGATTATATATCCAGCTTCAAATGACAGAAAAAATTAAAATATAGTATGAGAAATTAAGCTAATCTATTTTCAAATCTTTATATTATTCATTAATTAGATTTTATATATTTATATTAATTATAAAAATTTTCAATAAATTTTCAATCTAAATGAATAAGATTTATTTCTATCCATATTATGATATCATTAATTTAATGGTATAAATAATCATTTTCATAATAATTGATTTTTAATTTGATGACATTAAATACGTTTTTAAATTTATCTCTTAAGATTTTGAATGGAATTAAGTTTTTATAACATTATTAAATGTTTTATATTTCGATGTATATTAAAAAATACTTATTTATATTGAAGAATGTAATTTTCGACATGTATTTACAAAATAAAATATCTATATTTTTAGGATAAAAATTTAATTAGTTTATTTTAAATAAAAACTGAATAAATGTTATTGTTGGTAAAAAATCCCTCAAGTAACATTGAAGCATTTTTGAGATGATTGTGTTTGTTTACAATGAAAGGCTCCATGTTGTGTTTGTTGACAAAGTGAGTCTCAATGTCTCAAATTGTTGACAAAGAGAGTTTTCATAGAGAATGGGGAAAATTGTTTTTGGAAAAGGGAATTGTGCTCTTGTGTTAAGGAGGTTTCTAATGTTGTACGCCTATTTTTTTCAAATTCAGAAAATAAAAATTTTGGCAAAGGAATGGTGGCGCACAAGACTAAAAGTTGGATGCAGGTTTTGGCGCACAGGTTTTGGAGTGCAGGTTTTGGCGCGCATGTTTTGGCTCACATGTTTTGGCATGTAGGTTTTGGCCTGCAGGTTTTGGTGCGCAGGAATTGGTGCAATTATCCTCAAAATGGCTATAAATAGATGACTACCCTTCTCATTTCCCAATGAGCTCAACACTTAGAGAAAATCTGAGCTCAGAGCGCGCAAGTGGATGTTTTGGTGTGCAAGTTATGGAGAGTAAGTTTGGGAGTCCAGGTTTGGGTGTGCATGTTTTGGCATGTAGGTTTTGGGGCGCATGTTTTGGCACACATGTTTGCGCGCACAGGTTTGGCCACACAGGTTTGGGCGTGCATGTTTCGGAAAGCAGGTTTTGGATCGCAGGTTTTGGCGCGCATGTTTTGGCTCGTAGCTTTTGGCGTACAGGTTTTGGAGCGCAGGTTTTGGCTCATAGGTTTTGGCACCCAGGTGTGGCATGCAAGTTGGTTTTTCCACAATGAAGGTCGAGGATGTGCACTGGTTTAAGGGGTGCACAAGTCACCCTAGCGTTGCGTTAAAGGTAGAATTTTCCGAGAACATCTTTGGTAAAACGGTATTCATCAGTGGATGAACTTTGAACTTCAATAGAGCATCTATCAATAGTTGAGGTTACATTATTTCATGAAAATGAAGAGACCTACAGGTCTATAAACTGTGAGTGGGCCTTTTGAAGAATCAGTGACCACACTTCAGGTGAGATAGTAGTGATATTTCATATTGTGAGTGGTTGTAAACTAGGAGGGAGAGTGAGTCCGCTCCGATCATGTAAACAGCATTGTGCTAATATTGAAATTGGAACATTGGCATACTGCCGGTGAATGCTCCTTGGATGTAGCCTAGTGTGGGTGAACCAAGTAAAAATCATTGTGTCATGTGCATGCTTTAAGTTTTATTCATACTATGTATCAGGAAAGAGAGATAAGAGGGTTTTGTCTAATAGGAAAAAAATATCAGATGGGGCAGTTGTTTTAATCTGTCATACCCTGATTCACCTCCCCTCTCAGGGTATCTAGCCTATTAGACCTAAAAATTGGTATCAGATCTAGGTTGATATCAGTGTTTCTCTCTCAAATGGTGGTCACCAATCATAAAAGGGATTCTGATCATCGACAGGAAAAATTTCAGCTATGGGAGAATCAGATGCAACACTACTTTAGATCTTTGGGAATGGATGTGTTTACAATAGCAATTCATGGTATCACAGTTGATATTAATAGCGGTGCATTATCAGAAGTTGAGCAAAGAGAATTGGATACTGACACAAAGGGAATCAATGCTATGGGAGGATCCCTATCCAAAGCTATATATACCAAGGTGATATCATGAAAAACATCACATGCTATATGGGAAAATTTTTTAATATATATGAAGGAGATACAAAGGTCAGAGAAGTGAAGTTTCAAGTTTTATGGAACAAGTATGATGATCTAAGAATGAACCCGAGTGAGCCTATTGATGGATTATTTGACAGAGTAAATGTTGTTGTGGAAGATATGCGAGGTCTGGGAGAAGTCATTGAAGACATAGAGATCATAATGTGCGTCTTGAAGAAACTTCCATCGCGGTTCATTCCGAAGGTTTCAGTACTAGAAGATAAATATACAATGGAGCAGACATTGGACAATTTACATAGTACCTTGGTTGAATATGAAATGCGAAACGATGATAACAAGGCTGTGGAAAATGGGAACTCTAATGAAGTGGCACTCAAGGCCCTGAATAACCTCACCATTGAAGATTCTCAGGAAGAAGAAGAGAAATATGATGTGATTTCATTCCTCTCCTCAAACCTTCAACGAGGAAAAGGAATGTTTAAAAAGAAACATCCACTGGCCTGTTTTCGATGTGGAAAGGTTGGTCATCTTGCAGAAGGTGTCCCAAAATGTTCCAAGAAGATGGTGAGGTCGACGAAGTCGAAATTCCCAAGAAAAAGTCATCAGCCTATGGGAAATTCAATAAAAATTTCAAGATTTATTTATTTAAGAGGAAAAATCACCTTTCAAAAGAATGTGACTGTTCGGATGACTCTGAGGATGAGGAGGTTGAAGAGATAGAGAACTGCAAAGATTATGGAGAAAATGCTATGGTGGATGTTTTTGGTAGTTCTTAGGAGAAGAATGAAACTGAAGGTGATGATGAAGAAGAAGAAGATGAAGGAAGAATAGATATTCATGCTGAGTTAGATATTGCTCTTAAGGAGATATATGATCGGAGTTCCAAAACAAAGAAAGCTAACAAAGATGTTCATGACACAAAACACTATATGCAGCATCAGGAAGAAGAGACGTCTGAGTTGATGGATAAAATTGATAAGCTCAAGTCACCAATAACAGAGAACTCAGAATCAGTTAGTGAGTATAAAATCAATATTGAAGAATAGAAAATGGAGATCGATGGATTACAAAACACAAGGAAAGATCATGTCAAGCGTATCAAAGAATGTGAAGAGGAAGTTGTCAGTCTACGGAGAGAAGTTAAGGACCAAGAAAAACCTCTGATTCCCGACACATTCGTGAGAAAGAAGATCATTCAAAACACTAAAAAGATAATAGAGGAGCCTAGTTGTTTCATCAAGAAAGAAACAACAATTGAGCTCAGACGTCAAGGTTGATTTGGGCATAAAGAAAGATCAAAATATTTAGAGATCCCATGGGGAAACTAGTAGTAGAGAAGTAACATGAAGGAATTCACCTTATATCAGGTGTTATTTTTGTGGAAAGATGGTACATTCCCAGTATGTGTGTTCTGTATTCAAGAGATATCGAAGGGAACAAGAAAAAATGTGGCAGCCAAACAGAGAACGGTTCTCCAGAACATATTTCAAAGGTCACTATTTTTTGTGCAGAGTATTTTGGCACATGGCTAGCTACTTCACTTTGACCATACAAAGGAATGTGCCAAAGAAAAATCAAAATGTTCACAAGCAGTAGATCAATAAACCAACAGGTGAGTGAAAAATGAAAAATAGATTTGAAACTTTTCAAGATGAAGCTGGTCCATCATACTCAGTGAAATACAAAGGTCTCAATCCATGCCGACTGTGAAGGCAAAAATATGGACCAACAAGAAGAAGGATGAGAAGTCCATGGTGGCATAAATTTCCCTTAAAGAATCAGATCACTCTGGTGTGTGGATCATTGATAGTGGTTGCACATCTCACATGACAGGTAATAAGGATCTTGTTACTGGGGTAAAATATGATAAAGAATAAGTTTTCAAGTTTTCAAATGATGAAGGCCTGAAGATTATTGGTGTAGGAAAGGCCAAGTTTGGGGGCAAAGAGATAAGATGTGCTAATGTCTTAGTAGTAGAATGCCTCCGTCACAATTTTCTCAGTGTAAGTCAACTATGTGACTCAGGACATTCTATATGGTTTACTAAGAAGTTGTATGTCATTAAAGGAAGAAACGGGGTAGTAGTTCTACAGGGATAAAGAACAAAGGGAAACCTCTACCTGGTAAGTGGATAAGAAGATATGTGTTTTCTATCCAGAGAGGAAGAAAAAAAGTTGGGGCATAAACGACTTGGTCATCTTTTCCAACCATCCATGGTAGATCTAGGGAAGTTTGATGCAGCAAGATACCTCCATAATCTATCATTTGATCATAATCACATGTGTGATACATGCCAACAAGGGATTCTTATCCGAAAGACATATAAGGAAAAGGAAAAGAAGTCAACAAGAGTGCTCAAATTGGTGCATGTTGATGTTTGTGGTCCTATCACACCAAGAGAAATTGATAGAAAGAGGTACTATGTTATTTTCATTGATGACTATAGCAGAAATGAATGGGTATTTTTTATTACCCATACGTCGGATGTGTTCAGCTGCTTAAAACAGTACCAGAGTGAGTGTGAAAGGATGCTTGGAATGAAAATTTTGATGCTTCGTACTTTCAATGGTACAAAATTGACAAACAGTCAGGTGGAAGGCTATCTTGACAAACATGGGATAAAGCATCAATATTCCTCAGTAATAACTCCCCAACAGAATTGAGTGGTTGAAAGGAGAAATTGGATCATCAATAACATGGCTAGAACAATATTCATTGAAAAAGACCTACCAGAAATTTTTTGGGAGGAAGCAGTTTTGACATTGGTCTACATTTCTAACAGGTCTTTATTGTGTCTGAAGGAAGGAAAGTCTCCGTACGAGATGTGGTATGGAAATAATCCAACGGTGAAATACTTTTGAATATTTGGAAGTAAGTGATTTATCCTTAATAAGGAAACAAATAGGAAATATGTGTCATGAGGAGATGAAGGGATATTCCTAGGCTACTCATGAAAATGTAAGGCATATAATTGCTTTAACAAAAGGCTGGGAAAAGTAGTTGAGATCAATGATGTAATTGTAGTAGATAATGAAGAGATCATTTAATAGTATAGTGAACAATTTCCTAATGAGAGTGATGCTGAAGAAAGCAACGTAGGGGGAGCAGAAGTCGATGTTTTTGATTCAGAAAAAGATACTGATGATGAGCATGAGGAAGTTTAATTTGTATCTATACAAAATCCATGGAGTCGAGCTGAAATTGATAGGAAGAATATCGTTGGTAATTAGTCATCTCTAGTTCAGAAAATAAGAATAAAATCAATGCAACATACATCTTTACTATCACAGGTTGAGAAGAAATTCATCACTGATGCAGCTGAAGATAAAAACTAGATTCAGGGAATGAATGAAGATCTAGATCAGATTGAGAAGAATCAGACGTGGGAGATTGTTTTGAGGCCAGATGATAAGAACATCATCGGGACTAAATGTGTCTTTTGTAACAAGATGAATGAAAATGGAACTGTGATTCGAATAAAATCATAACTGGTTTGCAAAGCATACTCCCAAATAGACAGTATTGACGTTGATGAGATATTTGCACCGGTTGCAATGCTGTAGACAATCAGATTATTTTTATCCATAGCAGTGCAAAGAATGTTCAAAGTGTTACAGATGAATGTCAAATATGAATTTCTGAAGGGGTTCTAGAATAATAGGTGTACATTGAGCATCCAGATGGATTTCTCATTCATGAAGATGAGAATAATATTTTCCAGTTGAAGAATTCACTATATGGGTTGAAACAAGCACTAAGAGCATGGTACTCAAGGTTGGATCAGTATTTTAAGAATCTAGGCTTTCAACATGGTGGAGTTGATTACAATCTCTACTTCAACAATAGTGGTAATCAAAGGATGATGGTTCTGGTTTATGTTGATGACATAATATTTGGTGGATCAGATGAAGCTCAGTACAAATAGTTTTTTGAATTCATGAAAAGTGAGATCAAAATGCCAATGATTGGTGATCTGACATTTTTCATTTGTTTACAGGTGACACAAGGAAGTAATGGAACATTCATTTTTCAATACAAATATGCCAAGGAGGTTCTGAGATGGTTGGGAATGGAGAATTCCAAGGAGATGAAGACTTTGGTTGCTACCCAGATGAAATTATCAAAAGATGGCAGCGGCAGGGCAGTAAATATCACTGAATATATACAGATTATCGGCAGATTACTGTACCTAAAAACAACAAGACCTGATATTGTTTTCGTCACATTCAAAGCAGATTGTTACCAAATCAATCCAAAGTAAATCCACATGATCGTAGTAAAAAATAATACTTCATTATATCAAAGGCACCATGGATTTTGGTCTTATGTATAATGAAAAATATCTGCTAGAGTTAATGGGATATACAGATGTAGATTGGGTTGGATCAGCAGACGATAGAAAATCAACGTCGGGAGGTGCATTCTATATTGGTATATTGTATATTTCTTAGCTAGTAAAGAAACAAGATTGCATGTTTCTGAGCACTGTAGAGGCTGAGTATATTGCAGCCACACAAGAATGCACACAGTTATTGTGGATAAAGAAACAACTTAAAGAAATGGGATTTGAAGTGAGGTCTCTGATCGAAATCCAGTGTTATAACTCATGTCCTATCAATCTTAGTAAAAATCCAGTTCATCACTCATGGGAAAAGAACATTGAGATCAAATATAATTTCATCAAGGAGAAGGTGGAGCAATGGCTTGTGAAGTTGGAGTATTTGCCTATAGAGATACAGGTTGCGGATATTCTCACAAAGGCCTTACCCAAAGAAGCTTTTACAAGGCATTGACTAGCTCTGGGAGTCCAGTCGACTACCCACACATGAAAAGTGTGGATGTGGGACATCTCCCCTCTCTCTGAGGTATGTTTTTGAAATGCCTGGATCAGTTGTGATCACTGAGAGGGGAGGTGTGAATCAGTGATAGTTTTTTTTATGAATTGTTCCCTTTGAATGATCAATTCAACCTCTATGGCCGGTTAAGGCCCAGAACTACTCTTTTGGTGGTGCAGTGATAATCAATGCACAGAACACAGAGATTTACAAGGTTTGGTACAAAGAACTACTCCTTGCCGTTTTGGTTGCACTCCCCAACACGGATTCTTCACTATGCCAGAAGATGTTTACACGGTAATTGGTTATACCCCCCAATTACAGGTTGGTTAAACCCCCCCCCCCCTCAACTTCACATCATCTCCTTCTTCGCATCTCCACTTATCTTCTTCAAATGTGTTGTTCAATTCTTCAAGTAGCTTCAAAAAACTCCAGGAGAACTTGTTGGTCTTTCTCACAAATACATCTATTCAATATGCATGCATGTGCATACATTCACTCCCATCTTCTTCACTTGATCACACACCCTCACAACCCACGAGATGAGATTTGGTCTTCCTTGCTTGCACACTCACTCATAAGGTGTGTGTGTGTGAGATTCACTCCCCCCGAACCCACATAAAAGGAGGGCGCGAAAGTGTGCGGCCACTCCTGTCTTCTACCGCACAGGTCTCTAAGCGCAAGTGATCGGAACACCTAATGCCGCGTAGGTTCCACGGGCAGAAGGCGCGCAGGTACGTGACTCGGCCTCTTCCTATCGTGCAAAGAAACACGCAGGGTATCACGACTCGGCCTCTTCCTGTCGCGCAAAGGGAGCGTGCAGGGTGGCTCGACTCGGACTCTTCCTTCGCGCAAGGAATAGACGGTTCTCCTTCGCGCAAGTGGTTGTGTGGTTAGCTCCCACGACGCCTCGAGTGGCTCCGGCCTTTTCTTTCTCACTCGGGCGTGAGATTTTTCTCTCCACGTTGCACGGAGCTACGCAGAACTTCTTCTCAAAAAGACCAGTAGTTGTTTTTGACCTCAGACGACATCTCTTATAGGCAAGGAGATTGATCAAAGCCGCGGGGTTGAAATCTTTGAAGGCCTGAGATCTGCGGCGTTTTGAGATCTTCAAACGAGGATCAAGATATGCACGAGAATCACAGTATATTCCATTCATCATATAATCCTTATTTCTCGATGAGTATATCTCATGTACACATTTTATAATGCATACAAGTCTTCTCCTTGTACACAGAATAGTCAGTTCACCCTCGGCAACATTGTTTTCCTCAGGCTCCTTCGAATTTCTCCATCTTGTTGCATGCATGAAACCTTTAATGCATGCATCAGTTTGGTTCATCAAAACGACCATTATGGAGGCTTCATGTTCTTCGGAGGTGGTTGGGAGCTCAATCTCCCTCACTTGGGTGCCTCTGGTTCGTGGGAGGCATCGCGGGGAGTCCTCGGCTCGGCGAGAGGTAGGAGATGACTCCAGCGCCGTTGGATCGTCATTTAATGAACGCAGAAAGCTGGGATTATATCGTGGTGCAACGAGATTAGACGAGAGGCCGCGATTACACGTGGATCAGATGGACGGTGAAGATCAGCTCTACGCCTTTAAAAAATTGTCCCACATCGAAACGCGCCGCAGCTTTCTCACGGTTTAACAAACAAATCACGCCGAACTCAGTTCAGAAATATCTTCTCCCCCCTTCGGTGCCTCCCTGCACCGGTTCTCCGGCGGGCGCGCTTCTGCGCCCACTATGCTCATCCGGGCGCGCACCTAGTGCCCACTATGCTCCTTCAAGGGTGCGCTTCTAACGACCACGCTGCGCGGGCTTGACCACCGTGTAGCTCGGGCTTACACACTGCTCGGCCTCCTGTGGGCTGGAACTGCCTAGGCCTCCTCATGGGCGTGGTGACCTAGTCCCACACGTGCCTTCGGTTGAAGCTTCGGTAGCCAACTCGTGGGCTGACCCCATTTTTTGCATAATCTCCTCTCCCTACTTGTATACTTGGTTAAATTACAAGTAGAAACAAGACTACATCATGCGATTATCTTCTTCTTCACCTCCTCTTCTTCTTTAGAGTTCCTCATCTCCTCTTCAACATTTATTCTCTACTTAGGAGGGAATTCACGAAGGTTCTTCTTCAACCATTGCTCTTGAATCAAATATTTCATCAATGTTGTTCTTCAATGATCCAATCAGAGATGAGGATGGATCATCTTCAAATCCTCATGCACTAAGAGATAGTGCATGGTCTTTTTCAAACCACTTCATCCACTTGGAGGTTGTGGATGGATCACTTCTTCATTCCTCATCCACTTAGTGATAGTGGATGACACTTCTTTATCTCCTCATGCATTTTGAAGACAATGCATGGACTTCTAACAATGTTGTGACATTGTATCTCTTTGATACATGTCTTGGATCTTCCAGATTAGTTCTTCAATCATCTGATTTCTGTAAATCATCTTCAACCATCATACCTCAGTCTTTATCACTCTTCAAGCCCACTACATTAGTTAGCACTCATTGACTGTTTATTGACAACAAATCCAATCACCTGGGCACAACAATCTCCCCCTTTGTATTTGGTTGTCAATACTCCTAAGCACACTTAAAAAATTTCACAATGTGTGTGATGATTATTTCTCCCGCTTATTGGCCAACAAATGCAAATGGATAAATGGGAAGTCATTTTTAGAATGCATAACTGCTTGACTAAGAAACCAATGCTCCCCCTCAACGGATGCACTAATCTCCATCAATTCCCTGCATGTTAGTACAAAATCATATAAATTTAGGGAATAAGGAAGAACCTTTCTCTTCCTCAAGTGAGAGGAGAATACTGAACATGAAGTTTCAGCCTTAAAACAATAAATATTTCTGTAGGCATAGCATTGGTGAAAATATCTACCACTTTATCTTGAGTAGAAATGTAGTCTAATTTGATGTCTCCACTGGCGACCCTTTCTTTGATGAAATGATATTTTATATCAATTTGATTGGATCTGGAGTGTTGTATAGGATTCTTAGACAAGACAATTGCACTTTTATTATCACATAAGATCCTAAATGGTTTTTAGCTTTAATTCTCAAATATTCTAGCTGCACATGCATCCAAATCATTTGTGTACATGCATGTGTCGCTACCACAAACTCTGCTTCAGCTGTGCTCAATGTTAATGAATTTAGTTTTTTGTTGTACCAACTAACACATCCTTCTCCCAGAAAGAAGGTTCCACCAGATGTGGATTTTCTATCAGTAAAATCACCATCCCAATCAGCATATGTGAATCCCAACAACTTTATGTTTGTACTGTGATTGTATAAGAGTCCATAGTTGAGGGTTCCTTTCACATATCTCAAGATTCTTTTAGCTGCTGATAAGTGAGATTCTTTTGGGTCACATTGAAATCTGGCACACAAAGTCACTGCATATGTTATATCTGGCCTTGAAGCCGTGAGATAAAGGAGACTGCCAATAATTCTCCTGAACTCTTTCTGATCAACATTGTTGCCTTCTTCATCCTTGCATAGCTTGGTTCCAACAGAAATGGGTGTTGAGACTTCCTTTGCACTCTCCATTTAGAATCTTTTCACTAAGTCACTTGAATTTTTTTCTTGTGAATGAAATATGGAGTTTTTCCTTTATTCCAACTGAAATCCTAGAAAATATGTCATTTGACCAAGAATGGACATTTCAAATGTTATTTTCATCTGCTCAGCAAAATATTCACATAATCCTTCTTTGTCACCAGCAGAAATAATATCATCCACATAGATAATGACTATGAGAGTACCAGTGGCCATTTCTCTGACATAGAGATTACTATCAACTGTTCCTTTGACAAACCTCATGATCTTGAGACAACCATCCAATTTGGAGTACCAGGCTCTAGGGGCCTGCTTCAATCCATACAAGGCTTTTTTCAATCTGCATACCATACTACCATCTTTGTCCAGCACGAATCCCTCTGGTTGTTCTATATACACTTCTTTTTCAAGGTCTCCATTAAGGAATGCAGATTTCACATCCATCTGATATACCTTGTACTGCTTGTGTGCTGCAACTGCTAAGAACATTCTGATAGTTTCCAGTCTTGCAATGGGTGCAAAGGTTTCTTCAATGTGGATTCCTTCCATTTGTGAATACCCTTTACATAAAAGTCTGGCCTTATTTCTAGAAACATCGCCATTTTCATTGAGTTTGTTTCCGAAAACCCACTTTGTCCCAATGAAATTTTTATTTTTGGGCCTTGGCATAAGATCCTAAGTGGAGTTAGTTTCTATTTTATTGTGCTCCTCATGCATAGTTTGTATCCGTTCCTCATGTTCAACTGCTTCAGCCACTGTGTGAGGTTCAACTAGAGAAACCAGTGCAGTCTGATCTTCCAATCTCAATATTCTTCTAGTTTTTACTAAGGACTGTGGGTCACCAAGGACATTTTCTGTGTCGACATGTTTCTTCAATTTATTGTATCTCCTTCTTCCATCTTCATTACCTTCATCTTCATCACTGCTGTGTTTAGAATTGATCTCACCAGCAGTTGGTGTTGGCTCAGTTAATTCTTCATTCTTCTATTCCAAGGTTGTGTCATTCCATGAGTCATCATTATCTATTGGATATGGTTTGGTGTTGTTTTAAATTATTCTTACATCACTGTAGTCAATAATTTTGTTCAACCTCTTATTCCAGCATCTATAGCCTTTTCCATCATGTAGGTAACCCATGAAGATTCCTTCTTCTTCTTTTTCATCAAACTTTCCCAGATTAATGTTTTTAATCTTGATTATGCAAGGACTGCCAAAGACTCTTATGTACATAACAGTTGGTTTTTTGTTAGACTATATATCATAGGCTGTCGTTTGTGTTTCTGGTCTCAGGAGACATCTATTTTTTATGTGTATAGCTGTGCATACTGCTTCACTCTAGAAAAACATAGAGATATTCTGTTCAGCTAACGTAGTCCTCCCCATTTCGACTATGCTTTGATTGTTCCTTTCAGCCACTCCATTTTGTTGTTGAGTATATGGTGTACTGTATTGATGCTTGATTCCATGCTTGACCAGATGTATTTCAAAATCATCACAAGTGTATTCTTTTCCATTGTCTGATCTCACTTTCTTGATATAGATTCCTAGTTCATTCTCAGCTTGCCTCTTGAAATTTTTGAACATTGTGATTGCTTCTGACTTGTGTTTCATGAACATGACGTTGATCATCCGAGTGTAATCATCAATGAAGGTTATAAAATAGAGATCTCCTCCTGGAGACTTCTGCCTCATCGGTCCACATATGTCTGTATGAATGAGTTCAAGAGGCCCAGTAGACATGATATCTACTCCTTTGTGTGAACTATGGGTTAGTTTTCCCTTCTGATATGTGTCACAAATTTCAACTCTTTCTCTCTTTAATTTGGGTAGATATCGTACAATGTTGTACTTCAGAATTTTACTCATACTTCTTTGACCCAGATGGCCAAGTCTTCTATGCCAGAGATTGTTTTCATCTTTAAAACTAAGATAACAATAATTGATGGACTCACCGATTTGAAATAGGTTTCCAGTGGTTCTTCTTCCTTGAGTGGTGATTTTTCCATCCTTTGAGCTCTTAATGATTCATGAATCCTTCTGGAACAACACCTCATGTCCATCATCTCATAATTGGCTTACACTCAGTAGGTTGTGCTTTAATCCTTCAACAAACAACACATCATTGGATTTTTGATTTGTTGTTTCAATAATAGCCTTTCCAACTCCCTTGATTTTCAGAGAACAGTCATTTCCAAACACCACGGTTCATCCCTCATGACCTTCAATGTTGCTTAGAATTTTAGTATCACCAGTCATATGTGATGAGAATCCACTATCAAGAATCCATGACTTGGTTTTACTGCTTGCTTTTAGAGAAACTTCAGCGAATCATGTGATTTCTTCATTGGGTTTCTGAATGCCTTTTCCTTTCATGTCTTTGACTCTTTGTTCAGGAATAATAGTTCTACACTTATCAGATCTATGACCTTGTTGGTCATATCTTCCACAAGCTTCACCCAGGGAGTCAGATTTGTTCTGAATTGGATGTTTTGATGATTTCTGTAATATACTCTGGGTTTTAGGATATATCCCCCTTGAATCATGTCTCATACTTGGAAGGGACATGTTATACCAGCATGTATAGGCCTTGTGTCCAAACACACCACAACACCAGCAGTAGCCTCTAAACCTTGACCTTCTATGGTGATAGGAGTCATGTTGTAATTTCCTGTCCAAGATTTGAGTAGTATTTCTTGGGGATTTCCTTTCTTCCATTGAAGATGATTTTTCACAAGTTTTTGTATTACCTGTTTGTCTCAATTTCAGCTTTGGACCTACATTGTTTGAGATAACAGATGTATTTTGAGATTTACATAGTTTTAAATTGACTTACCTCTAAGAACCAGCATGAGATGCTTCTGCCTTGAGCTCAAAAGCCTTGTTAATGTCTTCTCTCATCTTTGTCAAGCTATTTTGTGCTTCAATCAACTTGGACCATGTCACTGACTACTCTTCCTCTTTGAGGTGAAGTTTCTCTTCAAGATATTTTTCTATCTTATCCAGCTCAGCTGTCTTTAGTTTGTGTCTCTTGATTTCATCAATGTACAGTGTCTCTTTCTTCATACACTCTTCCAACTCCTCAGTCATCCTTCTGGTTTCCTTTTTTAATAGTTTCTTCTCTTTCTTGAACTTGCTTTTTGTTCAAGTCAAGACTCAAATTCATCATTCAACATGTTTTTGAGCTCTATTCGTTCACTTTCATCATCTTCACTACTACAGGTATCAAACCCTTTTTCCACATGAGCCATAAATATTTTTTGTTCTGCTGATTGACTGGATGAAGTGGAGTCTGATTCTTCTTCCTTGCTCACATAGCTTATTCTTTCACCTGGAATGAACCTTTTCTTTCTTGAACCAAATTTTATTCCTTCTCTTGGGTTTCTACTCCATTTCTTCTTCTGTGATTTTTCTTCTACAACTTCTGGAGCACTAAATATTTTCTTGGGATAGTTAACAGCAAAGTGACCAATGTTATTGCAATTGAAACACCTTGGTGGTAATTTCCCTTTTCCCTTGAATTTATCTTTTCCAAACCTTCTTGATAAAAGAGAAATAATTTTGTTGAAGTCATCATCCTTTTATTAATTATCATATTCACTTGATTCTAATACTTCGCCATCTCTTATCTTGAGTTGTCTCATGGCCTCAAAAGCCATCTCATCCTTGATCTTCTTCATGAATACTGGGATCTTCCTCATTTCATATGCAATGATAATGTTGTGTAGTTCATCAAGACAGAGATCATCTCTATCTTCTAATGCTGAGACATTGGGGTCAAACCTGTCAAGAAAATTTCTCATTAGTTTTTTAACGATAGTTGAGTCCTCCAACTTTTCTCCAAAGCCCCGAATGTTACTGAAAATTTCATTGACTCTTGTGAAATAATCATCAATATTTTCTTCTTCTCCCATATTTATATCTTCAAACTTGCTTCTCCAAATTTGAAATTTGGCTTCCTTGACTTTCATGTTGCCTTCATAACTGCTTTCCAATATGTCCCAAATTTCATTAGCATTCTTGAGTCCCATGACTTTTGTGTATACCTTTTCTGAGAGTGACATAAGAATGGAATTTTGAGATTTACCATCAACATCCATATTTATTTTCTCATCCAGTGTCATAGCGGCTTCATTATCAAGAGGAGGGAATCCAAACAAGGCTGCATCTCTTACTTCAAGGCCGAGAGATAGAAGGTAGGGTATCATCTGATTCTTCCAGTTGTGGTAATTCATTCCATCAAATGTAGGAACTCCCCTACTATTAACAGAATTCATATTGTCCATTTTCTCAGAAGTAGATCCTAACAGAGGTAACCTCCCTCTGATACCACTTGAAATTCCTGGATTATTTGTGATCACTGAGAGGGAAGGGGTGAATCAGTGATAATTTTTTAATGAATTGTTCCATTTGAATGATCAATTCAACCTCTGTGGCCGGTTAAGGCCTAGATCTACTCTTTTGGCGGTGCAGTGATAATGAAAGCACAGAACACAGAGATTTACAAGGTTCGGTACAAATACCTACTCCTTGTCGTGTTGGTTGCACTCCCCAACATGGATTCTTCACTATGCCAGAAGATGTTTACACGGTAATTGGTTATACCCCCCAATTACAAGTTAGTTAACCCCCCCCCCCCCCCCCACAACTTCACAACTTCTTCTTCTTCACATCTCCACTTATCTTCTTCAAATGTGTTGTTCAATTCTTCAAGTAGCATCAACACACTCCAGGAGAACTTGTCGGTCTTGCTCACCAATACTTATTTTCAATATGCATGCATGTGCATACATTCACTCCCTTCTTCTTCACTTGACCACACACCCTCACAACCCACGAGATGAGATGTGGTCTTCCTTGTTTGCACACTCACTCACAAGGTGTTTGTGTGTGAGATTCACTCCACCCAAACCCACTTCAAAGGAGGGCGTGCAAGTGTGCGACCACTTTTGTATTCTACCGCAGAGGTCTCTGAGTGCAAGTGATCGAAACATGTACTGCCACTTAGGTTCCACAGGAAGAAGCCGCACAGGTGCGCGCCTCGGCCTCTTCCTATCGTGCAAATAAACATGTAGGGTATCACAACTCGGCCTCTTCCTGCCGTGCAAAGGGAACACGAATGATTGCTCAACTCGGCCTCTTCCTTCGTGTAAGGAATGCACGGTTCTCCTACACGCAAGTGGTTGCATGGTTAGCTCCCACGAAGCCTCAGGAGGCTCTGGCCTTTTCTTTCTCACTCGGGCATGAGATTTTTCTCTTCACATTGCACGGAGCTACGCTGAACTTCTTCTCAAAAAGATCAGCAGCAATTTTTTACTTCGGATGACTTCTCTTATAGGTAAAGAGATTGATCAAAGCCGTGGGGTTCAAATCTTTGAAGGCCTGAGATCTATGGCGTTTTGAGATCTTCAAACACGGATCAAGATATGCCTGAGAATCACGGTATATTTCATTCATCGAGAACACCTTCTTTCTCGATGAGTATATCTCATGTACACATTTTAGAATTCATACAAGGCTTCTCCTTGTACACAGAACAGGCAGTGCACCCTCGGAAACATTTTTTACCTCGGGCTCCATTGAATTTCTCCATCTCGTTGCATGCATGCAACTTTTAATGCATGCATGAGTTCAATTCGTCAAAATGATCATCATGGAGGCTTCATGTTCTTCAGAGGTTGTCGGGAGATCAATCTCCCTCGCTCGGGTGCCTCTGGTTCGTGGGAGGCATCGCGGGGAGTCCTCGGCTCGGTGAGAGGTAGGAGATGACTCCAGCGCTATTGGATCAACGTTTCATGAACACGGACGATTGGGATTATATCGTGGCGCGGTGAGATTAGATGAGCGGCCGCGATTACACGCGGATCAGATGGATGGTGCAGATCAGCACCGCACCTTTAAAAACTTGTCCCACATCGAAACCTATCCCAGCTTTCTCACGGTTTAAGAGACAAATCCCACTGAACTGAGTTCAGAAATCTCCTCTCCCCCTCCGGTGCCGCCCCGCACCGTTTCTCCTGCGGGCGCGCTTCTGCGCCCACTATGCTCCTCCGGGCGCGCACCTAGCGCCCACTATGCTCCTTCACGGGCGCGCTTCTGACGCCCTCGCTGCGCGGGCTTGACCTTCGTGTAGCTCGGGCTTACACACGGCTCGGCCTCCTGCGGTCTGGCTCTGCCTAGGCCTCCTCATGGGCGTGGTGACCTAGTCCCACATGTGCCTTGGGTTGAATCTTGGGTAGCCTGCTCATGGGCTGGCCCCATTTTTTTCATAAGCTCCTCTCCCTCCTTGTATACTTTGTTAAATTACAAGTAGGAACAAGACTACATCATGCCATTCTCTTCTTCTTCACCTCCTCTTCTTCTTTAGAGTTCCTCATCTCCTCTTCAACATTTATTCTCTACTTAGGAGGGAATTCACGAAGGTTCTTCTTCATCCATTTCTCTTGAATCAAATATTTCTTCAGTGTTGTTCTGAAATGATCCAATCAGAGATGAGGTTGGATCATCTTCAAATCCTCATGAACTAAGAGATAGTGCATGGTCTTCTTCAAACCACTTCATCCACTTAGAGGTTGTGGATGGATCCCTTCTTCATTCCTCATCCACTTAGTGATAGTGGATGGAACTTCATTATCTCCTCATGCATTGTGAAGACAATGCATGGACTTCTAACAATGTTGTGACATTGTATCTCATTGATACATGTCTTGGAACTTCAAGATCAGTTCTACAATCTTCTGATTTTTGTAAAGCTTCTTCAACCATCATACCTCAAGCTTTATCACTCCTCAAGCCCACTGCATCAGTTAGCACTCATTGACTGGTTATTGACAACAAATGCAATCACTTTTGCACAATAGTTGTGTTTTCCCTAATGCACTAATATGCGTTTTTATGCTGTTACAGACCAAAAAAGAGTTCCCTTTGTGTTCGTTGACAAAGGGGGACAAAATAGTGGATGTACAAGGGTGGGAAAAGTGATTTTTCTTGGGGGAGAAAGTGTGTCTATTTGATAAATCATGAATGGTACGGGGAAAATCTGGCGGAGCAGCGAGATAAGGGGAGAAAATTAAATCAGACAATGCTAGACATGATCGATCAAAGAATAAATATTACAACAGTTGAGGAGTGTGATAAAAGCAGAAGTTTGTTTGACATTAGTTTGGTATGAAAATTTAGTTGGCATTAGGTTGGTATCAATAGTGGTGTCAGAAACGGATTGAATCATAGATGAACTTTTCATGATACTCTTGTTTCTCATTCCAATCATTGCTCATGTGGGATTAGATTATGTGTTGAGTAAATATTTGATCGCTATTAATATCGGAAGAGGTGAATGGTGGCTAAAGATGAATGAAGATTTAATGAGGTATCAAAGTATGGAGAATTTTTTGGAGAAGAGTTGTCAATAAACCCAAAGGGGGAGATTGTCGAGAAACAATCCCTCAAGGTATCATTGAAGCATTTTTTAGATGATTTTTTTGTTGAAAATGCATGACTCAGTGTTGTGATTATTGGAAAAGCGAGTCTCAATGAGTCAAACTGTTCACAAATGGTGTTTTCTTGGAGAATGGGGAAAAGTGTTTTTGGAAAAGGGAATGGTGCTCTTGTGTTAAGGAGGTTTCTAATATTATACGCCAGGAATTTTTTTTCAAATTCAGAACATCAAAAATTTGTCAAAGGAATGGTGGTGATCAAGTCCAAAAGTGGGGCAAAAGTTTTGGCGTGCTGGTTTTGGAACACAGGTTTTGGCACACAGGTTTTGGAACACAGGTTTTGGCATGTAGGTTTTGGCGTGCAGGTTTTGGAGTGCAGGATTTGGCGTGCAGGTTTTGGTGCGTAGGTTTTGGCGTGCAGGTTTTAGCACACATGTTTTGGTGCACAGGTTTTGGCGTGCAGGTTTTGGCACGCATGTCCTCAAAATTCCTATAAATAGACGACTACCCTCTTCATTTCTCAACGAGCTCAGCATTTAGAGAAAATCAGAGCTCTGGGTACACAAGTTGAAGTTTTGGCGCTCAGGTTTTGGCCAGCAGGTTTGGGCGCATAGGTTTGGGCGTGTAGGTGTGGGTGCACAGGTTTTGGAGAACATGTTTTGGGGAGCATGTTTTGGAGAACAGGTTCGGGCGCGCAGGTTTGGGTGCGTAAGTTTTGTCACGCAGGTTTTGGCACGTAGGTTTTGGCTCGCAGGTTTTGGTGCGCAGGTTTTGGTGTGCAGGTTTTGGCGTGCAGGTTTTGGCATGTAGGTTTTGGCTCGTAGGTTTTGGTGAGAAGGTGTGGCACACAATTTGGTTTTTCTGCAATGAAGGCTGAGGTTGTTCATTGCTTAATGGGGCGCACAAGTTACCCTAGGGTTGCGTGAAAGATAGAATTTTGCCAGAACATCTGTGGTAAAATGGTATTAATCAGCGGATGAACATTGAACATCAATAGAGCATCTATCAACAGTTAAGGATGCATTCATTCATGGAAATGAAGAGACCTATAGGACTATAAACTGTGAGTGGACCTTCTGAAGAAGCAGTGAGCACACTTCTGTTGAGAGAGCAGTGAACATTCATATTGTGAGTAGTTGTAAACCAGGAGGGATAATGAGTCCGCTTTGAACTTGTAAACAGCAATGCGCTTATATTGAAATTGGTACATCGGCATACTGCACATGTATGCTCCTTGGACGTAGCCCAGTGAGGGTGAACCAAGTAAAAATCGATGTGTCTGATGCATGCTTTATGTTTTATTCATACTCTGCCTCAGAAAGGAGAGAGAAGAGGGTTTTGTCTAATATCAAAACAAGATCAGAAGGGGCAGTTGTTTTAATCTTTCAAACCCTGATTCACCCCCTCCCAGGGTATCAAGCCTATTAGACCGAACAGTTATAGTAATCAATATTATACGTGACGTTATTTTAAAAAATCTTGTATGTTTAAAAATCAATTTTTGTGAAAAACAAATTTTTTTGAGTTTTTATGGATTAATTGGAAAATAAATCATTTCACTTTATTAAAATTAATATGGTAAAAATTATCGAATATTTTGAATCATAATAATTAATATTTGGTAATAACCAATACATAAATTTATGTCACAATGAATAATAAAATTAATAAAATTACATACAACAGTTATAGTATATGTAGTTTTACTAGAGGATTATACTAAATAGATAAGTGTTAAAATGATATAATAATAAATTTATGTATTCTATTTTATTATTATATTGTGATGAAATGTCAAATATTTTTTAAATGGATCATTTTGGATCCAATTTCCATAATTAAGACCTTACTATATTTTAATCATTTAAAAATTCAAATCAGATTCATCTCCCCCACTTATAAAATAATTCCCCTATCATCTACTCTTCATTCTTAAAAATCCTTTTGAGTTTGAAATTACCAACCTAAATACCTTATTTACATATCTACCCATGATATAGATGACCATAATTGGTCATAAAAAATCCTAGAAAGAATTTACCTATATTGTTTTTTTATGTTAATAGAAAACAATTATTTAAGTCATTCATCCAACAAATCGACAATGATACAGACATTCCTGTGTACATAGAACTATCACCATACCTACTGATGTAATTCATTTTCCATAACAACTTATTATTATGGTTATAAAGTTATATTTAGTATTTATTTTTTATTACCACGATATATTTATTGATTTTTAATTATAATATATAATCTAAATTTTTAAAATTTTAACTATTGAAAAATTATAATTTTGTTCATGTGTTAAAGTGGATTTTGTCAACCACAAAGTGTTGTGATTAGTTTTTCATGACCACATAACATGAATTTTATTTATAATTTTGTTAATAAAAAATATTATAACTATAATTTAACAATAATTATATATATATAAAATAACAATTATCCTACTTCCTTTAATTTTTTTTAAAAAATAGAATCATTGTAAAGGGGTACACATGGTGTACCCTCTTGATGAATGTAATATGGTCCATTTCTCATCAATAGGTATTCATAGTTTATTTTAAAATTTTAATGGATTTGTAAAAATTTTATTTATGCCATTATTATTATTCTCAAAATTATGTAATAACTACCAATTTGACAATTTTAAACTTGTCGGTGTCCTTTTGGATGTATAAATTGAATATAATCAAAACATATAAATTGAACTTAATTGTTTATGTAATTATATATATAAGGTTAAAAATTTATAATAAGCCTGAATATACTATTATTAAAGTATATAATTGACATAAGTATATTATTTAGGAATATAAATACTTTTCATGATGAGACATGTTTGAAGTATGTGACACTTTAGATTAAAATTTTCATTTGAAATGTATTAAAGAATTATTTACTAAATTATTTTATTCCATGTAAAAATTAATTAAATTTTTATGGGTGTTGTTTTATAGAAATAATTGAAGTATATATTATAATTTATGTCTATTATAATTTCATAAAATGTATTTGAAAGGGAATTTTTTTACATATATTTTTAGAAACATTTGTGAATTTTGAATAAAAAGATAAATTAATGTTTTATTTATATATATATAACCTTAATTAGTTTCCCAACATCATAATAGTTATCTTATTATTTGGATTTTCATATAATATTTCATGTATTCATAAAAGAAAAACCCAAATTTTCTTTGTTTTGTGTATTTTCAAAAAAAAATTTAAATAGAATGGATTATTCAACATATATAATTTTTTTCTTATGGTTGAAAGGAATATTTTAATTATTTTTATAATTAAAATGAAAATTTTCTATTCTAATGAATATTTAACCGTTTATATAATTTTTTTTAATGATGGGTAATCTCTATATATACCATGAGGATGGGTGATCTAGAAATTTTTCTAGATTTGTGACGTGCCAATTATTGCTCTCTAATGCATTGGGTAGAAGTGTGGAGTTTACTGAATATGTCTCTCATGAGAGATTATAAGAATTTATCAGGTGTGTAATTCCATTTTTAATTGTGATGGTAAGAATGATATGGAAATTATTTCCTTATTGACCTAAATTTTATATCAATGCATTCTATGGGTTTTAATGGAAACCCTACGATTTAATTAGATAAACTGTCATGTTTACATTTAATGGGATTCTTATGTTACGTATATTTTGTGATATGTATAACATTTTGAAAAATATTTTATGAAGTTTTCATGATTAAAAAAATATCAATATGAGTTTTATTTTTTCCATTTAGAGTTCATAATAAAATTTTTATTAAAATATTTGATTAAAAAGGTTGATTTTATGTGTATAAAAATGTTTATTTTTAAAGTAATTTTTATTTTTATAAAGATAAATTTTTATAAGTATTCATTTATTAACAAAATTACAAATTATTTTTATGTTTCCCTTATTGACCATTTTATAGTCATTCATTGATTGAAATGTTTTTCAAAGGGTTTTAAGGATGATTAAGGATAAGGGTAATGTAAATATTAAAAATTGGAAGATATTTGATGAAAAAAAACATTTTATTCTTCAATGTTTTTAATTTTATAAAATATTGGTATTGATTTAATGTGTCCACATTATGATTTAATGTTTATTTATTTAATGTTGGTGACTTAATAATCCAAATATCTAAATAGTAAATATCCTCATAATGTAATATAGTGAATTCATCACTAAAAACTAAATATTATGTAATGGTTAAAGATACGTTCTTATAATTGTTTTTAGAATAAATAATTAATTAGTTTTATGGGTTCGATTAATGGGAGGAAATACCATTAATAAATTAAATTTTATTCTACAATGATATTGAATTTTGATATTATTTAATTTCTCTATCATATGTAATTATGTACAACAATTTATTTTACGACAATTAAATATGGAATATAATGTATAATGACAATAATAGGATATATACATTCAAATAGAGGACCCATAATATTTAGAATTGAATATATAGATATTTTTACCATGTTGGATCAGATTAATTATGAAATAAATGTTTTTTGAATCTATGCTTGAGATAAATTAGATAAACTATAGTGGAAGATGTAAATAAAGCATCATTTTATTGGACAACACTATACATAATTCAGTGGATCTTATAGATCAGTGATCACTGATGGATGAAAAAAATAAATTAAAAATGTGTTATAAGTTATGGGTTTTCATAGATGAAAAAAAGATATATATCCCTATTTACCATATTGAATTTAATTCGGTTCAACAATGGTCCAAGGTTATGAAATATAGAAAATGAATATATATTAATGTCCTATAATGGTAACACAGAAGAATATATTCATTTTTACTTGTTTTATGATGTGTTCCCAACATAAAAAAATCATTTAATTGAGTTAGAAAGATGAATATTAAGTAGGAGTGTCAGAATAAACCTTTAGCTAATTGGTAAGGATGAATAAAAAACTTAATTAGGGATATTTATAGTAATATTTATTGGTTTTAATTAATATTTATTACATGATACCAATGAAAATAGGCCTTGTAGATAAGCATAATTTATGAGGAACTTGTTCTTTTGATAAGAAGGTATAAAGGAATTTTTAGGACTATTTGTTCCAAGAAAACAAGGGTAAGAGGAGATTGAGGTGGTAGAAAATGAGAAGGATATAGAAAATAAAAATTATGGTAAGATTATAATTTTCTAATTTTTTTATATGCATGGTAAAAATAACCTAATAGAATGACATATTAAATTTTTTTGTGGCCGTTTATTATGGTATTTTATGTAATATAGATCTTTATTACAATGACAATAATTTTGTAGTAGTAATAATTTTTTTGATAAATATGTAGTTATGTGTCTTTATGTATTGATATGGGTTATTATGTGAATGTGAGCCACAAGAACATGAAATATGATTTAAAATTAAAGAATATAAGAATAAGGGTGTATAGAAATACATTGGATCTACATTAGTAGATTTTGGGCCATCAAATGACGTATTATCAACTATATTACCTATTTAATAGGATTATAAAATTATGTTGTTTGTTTTTTCATCTAGAAATTCATTTATTTCTAATAATTTTCCTACCAAATGGAAAATTTCCCCTCATGAATTTAAATTTAGTCTTTTAGTAAAAACAAATATGGTATACTAAACTAAACAAGAATTTAAAATGATATTATATTTATCTTTAATGTAATATGTTTACTTATAATCCTTGTCTTCTAATGAAATGTATAATTTTTAATGATTCTAGAAATGAATTGGAATTTAGTTTATCAAGTTATGATTGATTATAGAGATACTGAAATTATTTTTCAAAATAAGTTTTAAACTGAATGTATGAATCAATTCCGAGCATTTATAACATATCATGTAGGTATGAAATTTATAAATTTTTTAAATGAGTGTTATATTTCTGATATTATTGATAAAAATGGAATTTTTTAGTTTTATTATCTAATTATTGTATAATAATATTGGATATTTTTATAGATGATTTTTATTATACAATAATTGATCAATTTGTTGAGTTTTATTTTTAATTTCATCATGATGCAATTTAAATTTTAAAACCCCTTAATCAAATGGATATATTGTAATATTTATAATTGAAAATATAGTTGTATGAGATTCTTGATGAATGTTTCCTTCAACCTAAAAGTTCACCATGATGTGATCCTCCTTATTTTATAAAAAATAAATACAGTTACATGAGAATTTCTATTTAGTATAGATCAATGAGTAATTTCACCTCTAAGAATAAGTATCAAAAGGATCATATTAATTAATTTTTAAATTATATACAGGGATCACAATATTTTAAAATCTATTATCTTAGGTATAGGATCTATCAATTGAATGTGATGGCAGATGACATCAATATGGATTTTTTGCAAAATTGGTATAGGGACAATGTGTTTATGGTTATACACTTTGGGAGAAAAATTACTTAAGCTAATTTTGTGGATCGTAAAAATATAGTATTTGATGAAAGTTTGGATAATTTTATCTGTATTTATTAATGAAAATTTTTATTCATACTATTATTATGATCATGAAAAATAACTATGGATTATTATATTATCCCTAAAAGAAAATTATTAATATAAATTTTTTTGTAAATTTTATTTTTGGTTAATATAGATTTCATTCCTTGGAAATATCATAAATAAATCTTCCATGACTATTGATCCTTATAAAACTAAATTTTATGATAAATAGATGAGAACCATGAATATTACGAAGATGGTTAGTCTTCATGGATCAATAGGATATTACATGAAATTGATTGTAGACAGTTTATAGTTATCTATCCCACTAATGAAGTAATTAAAAAATTATTTTTGTTCATCTTGATAATGAAATGAAAGGACTGTTTTTATATAATGAAAATATGATTAGTGAATGCTCCTCCATTGGACCTACAATCCAATAATGGAGACTTTTATATATTTAGTGATTCTTAATTGAAGGGGTTATGTTGTGTTTTAATTCAAAATAGTGATATAATTTATTATGAATCGTTTTATTTAAAACCTTATAAGAAAAATCGTCTTACACATGACCATGAAATGATAGATATGGTTTTCCCAACTCTTGCTGTAATAGTATTTGTTAGAAATAATTAATAAATCTTATAAGGGTGTATATTTTTAAAGGAAAGGGTTGAAACATTAAATATGTGTATGTTTATAGAGTATAAATTTGAATATGAAAGTGTTATAATATTTAAAAAGATGAAGTTTATACAACATGATATATAATTGAATAAAAACTGAAGTTGAAGGATTTTATTCTACAATTTTATATTAATCATATTATAAAAAAATTATAGAGCCATTTAAGAACATTTCTAGTCAAATGGACTGAAGAAATATATAATTTATTACAATATGTAGTGATTGAATTTTTTAAAAAATAATCCAAATTACAATTATTGAATGGGATGATTCATGATTTTCCAGTGCTATAAAATAAATGGGAGAGGATTATAATGGATTTCACAGTAGGGTGACAATAAACTTCTAAAGGTAATAATGCTATTTGTGAAATTATTGATTCATTATTAAAATTGGGTCAATTTGTTATGGTTAGAGATATTATGTATTTGGACCATGTTTTTAAAAAAGAAAGTCAAATTTATTTTTATATTAAATGTATTCCCTCTCTCTATTCTATCTAACTATAATCCTAACAATACCTTTAATTTATATAAAATCCTTCATATACATTTAGGTATTAAAATAAATTTTATTATAACATCTAATCCACGATCATATAGATTTTGGTAAATTACCATTCAAAAATTGAGGGATATTATTTAATCTTGGTAAATTCATTATTAATGATTTTTTGGATAAAAATATGACAATAGATTATTTTTCTTATAATTATAGTTTTTATACTGTTATACAAATGAAACCTTTTGAGGATTTATATAGAGAGCGGTCTTCAACTCTAGCTTGATAGGATAGAGTGGGAAAATTGGACTAATTGGGATCATAATATGAATAAGAAATGTTTGAAAAGATGAGGATGATTTATTAGAACCTGAGGATGGCTCAAAGATGTTACTAATGTTATGATGATAATGGGGGGGGATAAAATTTAATTCATGGTAGGCAATAAATTTTTTAAAATTATCTCCAATGATAGGTGTTATGTGTATTTCTTAAAAGGGAATATAATATAAATGATTAAATAAACCTTATGAAATCCTAGAGAAAGATAGAATTTTTTTTCAATCTAGTGGACTTCATCCACATTTATCTCTTGTACATTAAATATTTTTTGTCTCATTTTTATGAAAATATATGACTTACTCATATCATGTTTGGAGTCTTAAAGTAGTTCAATATGAAGGAATCCTTTATTATGAGGAATATCTTGTATATATTTTTTACCATAAAGGGAATTATTTGATGATTAAATTCATTTATCCTAATAGTTTGTGTATAAAAACTATGAGGTTGAATATATAATAAGGGAATCATAAAATGATATGAAATAAAAATTTACCCACTTGTTTAGGTAAAAGATAAAATTATGAGGATATATTTTCCAAAAAGAGTGAATAATATAAAAACCCATGTAATTTTAATAAAAATATTTTTCATTTCCAATTATGATTAATTAAATATATTTTATGCAATTAAACTCATTATTAGAATATTTGTTAATTTTTCAGTAAAAAGGGAAAAAGTGATATTTTTAACCAAATAGGGTATTGATGAACTATATGGTACCATTTGAGAAAGTGATTTCAATATTATGGAGTTCTAATTTTTAAAATTTAACATCATTTTTTTATTAATTAAAAAAGTAATTAAATATTGTGATTTTTCTGAATGGTTTGATTTTTCAATTAGTACTAAAAAATATGAATTTTATCGAAAATTTTATTTTAAATCAAAGTATTTAAAAGGTCACAAAATATTTTTGATTATTTTTAAAAAATCTTATATTACTTTTGATTATAAATAATTCAAAAATAATTATGTAAACAATAATTGTAATTCTATTTTGAAAGAAAAACGTTTTCTACTAAAAATTGACATTTTATATGAAAAATCAATTTTTGACGATTTATACAATTTTAATTTTAAATTAAATTCTCCAAATTCTATTAATTTAATTTATTATAATGTATTAGTTATTTTAAATAGAAAATTTGATCATAGGAAATAATTTGATCCTATTTTGTTACATAATGAAAAATAAGAATAACAAAACTCTATTACCATGGTTAAGGATAAACCGGTTTTATCAGCGTGTTAAACGAAAGTTATAAGGGATAAAATTCTATAAAAATATGTATAAATTATATTTTATGAACATTTTATATCTTATATAATAAATTATAAATAAATAAAATTTGGATCCATTTCTATTGTTTGTTAACTTAATATATTTAAATTTTTCTATAATGTCTAAGCATGACCTCTCCTGCACTTATAGACAAACACCCTCTCCCATATCATCTTCTATATAGAAATAATGATCCTTTTAAATCATCCAATAACTTTTAAGAGACATTATCCACATCCATTACCACATTCTATTTCCCTTTTTTATCATAAATCCATGCTAAGAAGGCCTCATGTATATACCTAAAGAGGTTTACTATAGCTGATGTAATGTTCATAACTGACCAATTTTATTTTATTTATATTTATACCTTCATAAAATATTATTTATGAATGGTAATAATATAACACAATTATATTATATATACTTATAAACTTTCATTCTAATGGAATAGGCAATATCCTTCTCTATCTTCCATTAAATTGGAAATGAAACCATCATTCGTGTATAAAGCAGACAATCGCCTCTGGAAACAATATAATTAATTTTACAAAACATCCTCATATGGATCTTTTCAAAGATGTATAATATATATATATATATATATTTCTGTGTCTGTGTGTGTGATCTTAATGAAATATTTATAATTCTATAATTATTATATATAAAAATCCTTTTTTATATCAATCCGTTGAAAAATGATAGCATCATTCGTATGTACTTAAAGATTTCCGCATCCACAAAGAGACATGATTCAACTTTCATAATGAAATAAAATTTATTATATATATAAATTTATTAAGATAATTAATATTATATTTATTATATAATGAATATTTTATAATCATTAAATAATACTTACATTCTTTCAACCATGTTCATTGAAAAATTGTAACATTACATATATGGACGTACGACATACCATCTTTATGATTGAAAGGTAGTTAATTTTCTATAAAACATTACTCAATGTTAGTTTAAAAATTATAATTTACTAATAAAACTATATATATGTCACTATTAATACTTTTAACGTGGTGGAATTACTTCCTCTTTGACAAGAGTGAACTTACCATAGTCATTTTCGACAAATGAGCCGAATAATGTCAAAACATATGATATGAAATTACATAATTATGTAACTAAATATTAAATAGAACAAAATATAATAAAATGAATGTTTTGATTGAAATGTATTCATATTTTTGTAAAAACATAATCCCTGTTTAGTATTAATTGTAGTATTAAACATATAAGATGACTCATACTCATAGTTAGATTGACTTTACCTTGATGGAATTCATTAAAATGTATTAATTATTTATTTTATAAATATTTTTCTTCCATATCAAAATTATTAAAATTATTTTAGGGATTAAATTAAGGTGAAATAAAATTATTATAAATTAACTTTTATCCATCCTTTTGTTTTAAAATTTTTTGGAAAATAATATTTTTAATAATTTTATACCAAATGTATTGTATTAATTTATTAATAAAAAAGGAATTTCTTAGTTTATTTATAATAATGAAATGAAATTTACCACCATAATTAATGATATTTTATGTTTCACTTACTTTACAATATTTCATGTTTTCATAAAATAAAATCTTTCATTCCCTTTTTCCTAGGTTATTTAAAAATGTATTTAAATGTAATTGATAGAAAAATATCTAAAAATGTTTTTTAATAGTGTATAATACATTTCTATAATTTTGAGGATTTAAATTCAAGAATTAATTTATTATTTATATGTCATGTTCCATTATAATTATTATTAGTGATTGGTTTTCCCGATATATGGCAGCAGGATTTGAATTCCAAATATTTCCCTTGACAACAAGTGATATATATAGCTATCTAATGAAATGGATAAGGGGTTGCATTAACTAATCTTATTTATCCATTGTTATAATTATTATTTTCAAGGTATTTTAGTCAATTATTAAGAGTTATATTATAAGTGATACAAAAATGACAAAATTTCCTGTCAATAATGATGACTTTTTATGTTTGAATATTTTTATTTTTTAACAAAATTTTGTTTTTAATATGGAATATTTCTTATAATTAGGGAATAGTGAGTACATTTCAATATAATTATATTTAACTTAATAAAAAAATTCCATCCCCTGTTGTAATAGTTTTTTGAAAATTGTTTAAATATTAGTATGTTTAGCCAGGAGGTTTTAATGAAAATTGTGAAGATATGTCATGAATTTAAAATGTGTTATGTTATAAATGATTTGTTTTATTATGAAAAATGGATATTGAGTGGAATTGTAAACCATGTTATGTAATATTTATTTATGTACATGTTCTGAACTAATTCCCTAAATCTTAAGATAGCAATGATCCTCCTAATGAAGTATAATGTTTTCATGACATAAATATCAATATTTGGTAATTCATAATTATAATTCCTCATATTTTGTATCTTTTCAATTTTATTATTGTCAAATGTATTTAATATTAACTTAAAATGTTTAATATTAATGTATAGAATTTAAGGGTCCCTCATATTTGGATTTAAAAATAGTTGCAATGAAAAAGAAAATGTATAAAATAATTTGGGATTTGACCTCTTTACAAGCTTCCCAATTATAAAATTTCAACTAAACATGATGAACATTATGACTCAATTATAATGATAACAACAATAAAGCATAGAAAAAAGCACATAATAAGGTCACATAAAAAACACAGTAATATTGCTAATATATAAAAATAATGATATATGGAACATGAAATAAAAATTGAATATTAATAAAGGTGTTGGGAATTAACTAAATCAAAATAATTATCACACATTATTAAAGTAATTATAAAATTATGTATTAAATTAAAATATTATATTTTAATTTTATCCCCTCTTCCTATAACCACTAATACCATTACACATTAATAACATGATAGTAATACGGTTTTAACTTTTATAAAATAAATTTTGAACTTTTATATGGAGCGCCAAGGATGGGGTGGTTTCCACCATAATAAAAAATTGACAAACACAGGAGAAGATAAATTTTTTATATGAGAAAATCCCTCTTATGTGATAAAATATAATAATCCATGAGTTACTATAACCATTTATTTAGTCAATTAAATACCTATAAATGATACTGGAAGGAAGCTAGGGGATCAAACTACTATCACCATAACTAGGATGAGGAGAACATGGATTAGAATCACTGACCTGGAAGAGAAAGGAGAATAATATAAAATGGGGAAGATCATATGTTTTCCTCAATGAAAATGGTTATTTGTGTTTAATTGAATTATTCTTATAACAATATTCACTTAGGGAATACCCATGGATTTCTTATAAGGAATCGAGATTATCTTGTGGATAAAAAATAGGTGAAATGGGGGTAAAATACTAAGTTAATTTCATTGTAGTCATAGAAATGATAAAAAAATACCAACACTAAATATAAAAAAAATTCAATTAATAGATCCACTGGATACTTGATCTAGGTCTACCAGGTAACTAGTGGGGTGGATAGTGGACATTTGTTCAATAGATTTCCCCAAGGAACCTCTCTCTAAAAACTTAATATTGTGTTATGTTATTACAAAGACACCAATTGTACTCCTTCATCCACAATACACTAATTTCCTCTAAAACTCTATTAACTACTTAAACATTGAATTGGTCCCATAATTTTATTATTGAATGATAATTTTTCCACAAAAAAAACTATAATGGTCAGGTTATATACATGAATGAATGAGATATTTAATACTATTAATGTTCTTCCAAAAATAATATTTAAATCATCATAGAATCTTATATTTTTTATATAGATCAAATTATTCTAATAAAAATAGTTTTTTAATGAAATCACATATACAATATGTTTTATTTACATGCTACACCATATTTTTGATCCATCAAAGGAATTATAAAGATCACTAATCTGCTCTCTCATCTACTATGATCATCATTATTAAAATAATAGCAATATGGGATGAAATAATATATATCCAAGGGTAGACACATTTTAAAAACAAATCAATTAATTAGTTATTTTACTTCTATAAAATGATATGATATAACATCTATATCTTTGTGGACCATGTAGGGAAATTGATAGGGGAGGAGGTGAATTATTATACCAAACATTTACAACTATTAACAATATATTAATTAGCCCCTCTTATACTATAAACTTTACCCTAGTTAAGATAAATGTATCCACAAATTCACACACAAAAACTCCCTTTTTTCATTATTGTATAAATTGAATAGAATGAAAAACAGTAAATTATACAATGTATGACCTTAATGAAAGAGACTACTAATTTCAAAATATTAAATTATTAATTACACAAATTTATTTATCACTATAAATTTATTTTGATCAGAAGTCTAGATAAAGTATCACCCAATATTTTTGTTTTTGAATACTCATCCCATGTTAAATGTTGTTTATAGTAGACCCAATGGATCTACAATTGTATTATTTATGATGTTATGAATTCTTCATTCATTTTCCATTAAGAAAACATAAATAGGTATTTAAAAATAACTTAATTATTAAAACATAATAATATAGGCTTAACTTTTTCTCTACTCAAATTTGAAATGATTTTTAATGAAAATGTTTCTAAATATTATAGAGACTTATGTAAACGAGTAAGAAGTAACAACAAAATTTATATCATTTACAGATTTACAAAAAGTAGAAATATTTTATTAACATGAAGATAAAATAGAAGGGAAGGTACCAAAGAAGGAAATGAAGCTTATAATAATAAAATGATGTATTCCAAAGTAATACCCTCATGATACCACAGAAAATATATAATAAGATATAAAAAATTATAGAACACCATAATAATTTCGTCTTGGATAGATTTGGAAGAAAGAATACCCTTCAATATATTACACTCCCTAGGTGTGAGTAACTATCACATTAAAATGATTTATTGAAATGTAGTTTTCAATATGATAAATAATATTTCTGGGGAAGTCCCAATAGAATGTGAAATCATTAACCGAAATTTTGGGGTATTATTCCACATTAGATATAAATATATAATGATAAATACATATTTTCTGCTCTTGAACCATAGCTAAAGGCTAATCTACAATAGAAGATCCTTGGGAAAAAAATAATGAGAAATATAGGATGACAAATCCATGGAAATCTTTAATATCCCCTCCCCCATGAATAATTCATGAACATGGGAGACACCCATATTTAACTTAAGAACATGATATGGTGTCCTCCATTTCACCCATAATTCAATTTCCTTTTTCCCAAGGTAATCCTCTCATATAAAAATACCATGAGAGATGACTATAGAGAGCACCATAGATAGTATGATTCTCATACACTAATGAAAAAAATATATGAATTTTTGAAAATATTGAATTGAACTACATGAGAGTTGGTTAAATACCCTTCTGGAAAAAAATTACATGCTTACCAAATGGTGTTGTAAATAAAAGCTAGAATGATAAACCAACCCTTGGCATGTGCATGGTCCTCGACCATGTAATCCTAGATTTCATAACGGAACTAATCCACAAATTTAACCCTCTAAAAAGGGTATGGGAGACCTCCTACCTAATACCATAGATTAGACACCCATTAAATACTAAAGAATATATGGGAAATAGATTTTATATGAGCATTGGAGTGGAATAGTAATTACGAAGCTACAGGAATAGAAATACATTAAAGATTATGATCAACAGGAATGTAGTTGTTATAGATTCTAAATAATATAATGTTTTTTTGAAGATACACATCATTACACCAGGTTTTACTCTTAATTTGGTCCATATTATATGGTGAGTTTATCATACAATAAAATATCAGGTGATTTCCAACAATGGGAACCTGTATTGACATGCTAGTCAAGATCCTCTGAAAAGTGGATAATATGAGTCGCCTCTTTTAAATATTCATTAATTACTATATCTATTAACCATGGTGTGGAAGATTTCTATTGATGATTGATGTCTATAAGTGGGTATTTGAAATTGGTTTGGTCCAATCCATTTATTAAAAAAAGCATACCCCTTTTGAATTGGGATAAGGTAAAACCAACAACAATCCTAAGGGATAGATGCATGCATCCTTGGAATTTATTGGCCCATGATCTGATTGATACAAAAACTATAATAAGCAAACCCCTAAAAGATGAAAAACTAGATTTTTCCATGTAAATGGATAAAACTAAATGACCTAAAGGTCTAGGTAAAATTATAACTCAAAACCAACTTCCAGAATAAATCCTAGTTTACCACCACCCTCCGTGACTACCCACTGTGATGGTATAAGTCACCATGGATACCACTATAACTCCACATCCATCACATAAATAATATTTTTCAAACATTTCCATTCACACAACCACCCAACGAAATGGACACCACAACTGCATACACCACAAGAAACCTTACTAGAGATGTATCATAAATCAATAATACCCACTGACATCCTTATTTCTGGCCATAACTGAACCCCACCGTCGTCTCCATCTGCAGGGACGATAAGGCCCTTCACCGACATCAAACCCTGACCACGTTGAAACTATTAATATTCCAACTATAATGAGATGAAAAACAAAAATCTAATACTTATATAAGGATGGAGACACTAAAAACTACGGAGGGGATCGAGATATTGCAAATGGAAAACCAACCACATAGATTTAATCACCCTACTCCAACCCCAATATTATTACAAATATCCCAAACTAATCGACTTAGAGTCACCAGATCTGAAAAATATCTAGGCACATAGTGAAGAAATAGGTACTTTTGATGTTATGTATCACAACATTTGGAGGATTTCACATAGATAAAATGTGCATATAAATATATGAGAGAACATACATAACTAGAGTAGTCCTTCCCGAATTGATTGAAAGTGACTTTTCTTACTTAAGACCCATGCAAAAAGCCTTTTCATAATGTTATCATAAGGATGAACTCTGACCCTCCCATTAGATAATAGAGCACCGATGCACCCCAAACGAAAGATTTGTTGAGAAATAACAATTCTAACTTTGATAATCATGGAACTCCAATAAAATATATTATTAGAGATTAGAATGCAGCATTCATTAGTACTGAAACATCGACTAGATTTGTTATAATAATCATAACGATTCATTAGGCTATTAAAAATTTAATTTTTACTACCTTTGTAGAAAAGAAATGTCCTCCACAATAAATACATGAGAAGTTCTAAAAAATAATACCTCTCATTAAATCTATGAATCTATCCACCTTTAACAGCCTTTTGTGATTCCTGCTATGTAGATCATGGTAAAAATGAAAATTCTTATAGATATTATGTATGCTTTTTTCAATCGCCTATAAGATTTGTAGAAATCAAAACACATCCCCTTAAATTTTTTTGATAACCATATCGAGGAAAATATGTATAATAATATGATGAAAAACCATAGTTAATATCAAATATTTCAAAGAACATTGATAATGTAAGACATTTCCATCCATTAATAGTAATATTCCTTCTCAAGCTTCTTCACAAATTTGTTCCACAAAATATCCTTTCATGATCAAAAATAGTATTCTATATTGTACTTATATCTCACTAGATGAATCTCCCTTTTATGAAACTCTCTTTTTATTAACACACCAAGATAGGAAGATAATGGGATAATCTTTTATCGAAAATAGTGTCCAGCAGCTTATATGAAACATTGCACGTGTTAATGGTACAAAATTTCCATAAGAAAATAGGATGATTATATATTGGAATAAAGTACAAAATGGAAGATTATGTGAGTCTTGGATGATCCCCACCCCTAAAATATTCTCATAGATTATAGACAACAGTATATTTGATAATGAACTAAAAATAAAATTATAAACAGTTATGGAAACCATCAGGGCTAAAGGATCTATTGGGATTAGGATTTATAATGACACATATAATTTCCTCTTATTCTGGGAGATTAACTAACCTATGACTATTGAAATATATAACTTTGGATGGAATATTTAAAAAAAGGATTTAATTTCATCCAGATCTTAATGGGAAACCCCTTTATTTATTTATACTATGTTTACAGAAGTTTCACCAGATCTCTTCACATCCTATTGAAATTAGCTATTTTCTTCAATGTTCATTGACTATATGAGGTTCTATGGTCACTAATGTATCAATATATAATGGATAAAACTATTTTTAGGGAGTTAATTGATGAAATGATTACTTTTTATATCATTTTTTTACTCACAAGAATGCATGAAATTTTTTTCTCATGATCCCATTTTTAAAATCCCTATAAATAATATAATTCAATACTTTCATTAAATATAACTATGGACATTGAATTTGATTCTGTATAGTATTTTTGAAAAATCATGGCTTCCTCATTTAAAATCTATTATTCTATATATTTTATATCACTTGAAATATCTCTTTCTTAAATGTACTCCCCATAATCATTTACAATGTATCTAGAATATATGGATTTTTCACATTCATGAAATATGAAAATATAATGATATCATTTTCCTTATTCTCCACTACATTATACTTATCAATTATTATGTGTAAAACATTAATATTTTTCATGAAATAATATTTTTAGTTCAACTCGTTAAACGATCTTATTAAATTTTTCATTTGTCATTTCAAATTTTCTTATACACATTTTCTTTTCATGATATTTTAATGCACTTAAATATGTTAAACTAATAATATTTATCATATGAAGATTAAAATTATCTTATGTTTATGAAAATTCACTTATAAAATATAAATATCTTATTCATATAAGAATTTACCAACACCTTAGTATTTTAATTTGTAGTAAGAATATCATTTATTCAATAATGAGATCCTTGAAATTGGATTGTATCATACTGATGAACTACTATGATATTATCTCATTGAAAAATAATAAAGAATCACCATGTTTGAATGATTCTATATGTATATTAATTTTAGTGCTTAACCATGGATTAGAAATTTTATCTAACACATTAATATATCAAGGGATATACTACCCTAGCTCTTATATTAATTATAATGTACAATCATGGAATTTCACATACTTGTATGACATGAATATCACATGTTTTTTCATTAACCTTGTCTACACATTCATTATCTCCATGATGAAATAATACAATTTTTTATGTGATTCCCAAAAAAATTATAAAACTTTAATTGTAGAGGAAGATAATGAGTTCCACATCATACTATAATCTAAAAAATGTTTCCTTATATGATAATTTATTCTAGCATTAGATCATTGAAATGTATCTAGATTTTTTATACTCTAGTATTATTCTATGTTGACCCTCACATTAGAGGCTAATGACTCTTCACCGTCTAATTTCTATTCTAACATACTATGGTTCCCCATTTATTCTAATGGTTGTTCTTATCCAACCAAGTTCCATTAAACATGGATGGTAATATATTCTAGAGACCTGGGTGACTGGCTATTTTAACTTAGCCCCCTTTTTAAGTATATCATTATAAACACCTTAATAAATATAAATATAAATTATAAACTCTAAATATAGAGTATTAAATAATAGAAACAAAAGAATTAATATTTCATACTCCACTATCAACATGTGTAACTCCCATCAAACATTATAATGTTCCTAAAATTCATCCATGAATAATTTATACATATCAATTGAACAACCTATTAACACTTTCCCATTTTTTCAATATATATTCACATCATTTTAACTATAAGGGAGAAAAAATTATTTAAAAACAAAAAACATTATTTATAGTATATTCAATTTTCCTTTGAAATTTATTCCTAGTACAAATATGTAACTTTAAAAAACTATGGATATGATTGTAGCCTTTTTATCATCCCATTTTGGATGATAAATAAAAATATTTTTGTAGTAATAGGAACCGAACATGCTCTAAAAAAATTTCTCATTCCACATTATATTTTTAATAAATTTTGAATTTATTTGAATATGTATTATTATTACATGTATACTTAGTTATGAGCTTCTAGTCATAATAAACATGTCTATATGGGATATCATGATGTAAAAAACAAGATTGATCATCTAATGTGGTAAAATATATCCATAATTAATTTTACATTTGATAGAATTATCACTAAAAACATTATCATATGGGAAATAATAATTATCAATGAAACATTATCCTATACTATCTTACACTATCCCGTCAAAACAATTCAATAACGTTATGGTTTACTCTCCCTTTACTTTTCTATCCCATAAACTAACACTTATATATTATTTACATGACTTTTATTTCCAATTCCGTGTTTAAATTTATGATTTCAATACCATAATATTTGATTCTATAAGGTCTATCCATATTTCAGGATCAATTTAAATTAATGATTTATTATGAAATCTACATGATTGCATCCCCTTGAGGGATTCACATCATTGTAATCAAAATGATTTATTTCTTTATGTACATTGAAAATTCATTAACATGTAATCACTCCAAGATTATTGATTATCCAATACCATTGAAAGGGTATTGTAATCTAATTTGGCCGATGACAACTAATTCTCATTGTTAAATATATTTTAATTTGAATTCCAACATGAGTTCCCAAAAATCATCTTAATACTCAAATCAAAATCACTCAATCATAAGTAATAGGTGTATAACAGTTGAATGTATCATTTAGTTAACCTAATTTTCAAACGTCAATGTAACTGAAATATCAATTTATCCTTCATAATTTGGGGATTTTATTTTTGAAACCATGAATAAGACAATAAATTCATTTCATTTAAATGAAATTACCTCATTGAACATATAGAAATTAGACTTATATTTTAAAAAAATATTGAGGAAACTAGTTCAATCCATCCTCACTTGTGTCCCAATCACTGTTATACCACTGGTTATCTCTATCAAGTTGGATCTCTCAATTAAATAGGATTTCATATTTACCATGATGAGAGTTTACCAAAATGGGGCTTTTCAAACACTTACCAAATATGGAATAGTGATTATTTCTTTATACTCTTCTTATTCCATATAAGTCTTGAACACTTGATGGAAACCTTTCTACTCCTCCTATTCCCTATATTGAATTTAAAAAAATAACACACATATTTTAAGGAAATAATGAAGACATATGTTCCTCAATGTGTATAATAATGTTAAGAATACTTTCTAAACCAGAACGATCATTTCACATTATCCTTCATAGTTTTATATTTTGTCATAATAAATATATGTATATGTATATATTTATATTTTATTAAAGAGGTTTGTTTTTCCACTCAATTCATCTATGTAGCGGGCTTAATAATATTTTCAAAGAAATCATAGTCAATCAATAGTTCTCTACACTTATTTTTAAATATCTTTGAAATTTATTCTTATCTTTAAAGATGTCTCATTAAAAAATTTCATTTATTACCATTTATCTTTAAAATTACCAATATTTTTCAGGAAAGTTTGTGTTATCATTCATTTTTTAAACTAACCATCATGATCCACTAAACCAACCATTTTTTAGTAACACCACTAGACATGTGTCCATATGAGTGAACCATTAGACAAAACATAAAAATGAATAAAACATCACGAAATATAGCAGAATACCTAATGAATAAAATGATTCTTGGAAACTATTGATTATAATATTCCACTCATCTTTATATTCCTAAATTGGTTATACAAGTACCATAACCATGATACCGAGTTGATGAAAAAAGCACATTTCGATTGTACAATGATTTTATTTCTTAAAAAACAAGAACGACATAAAAAAATTAGAAATATAAATGTTCGAAAAATTGATAATTTACAAAAGGTATAATATGGTTCAAGAAAATATCCTACTCCCATTAGAATATTGATAAAATTCTTTCATTCTATAGGAACAACATCTGGTTACCCTATTAAACATAAATACCATATATATGTAACATGATCAACCCCTACCAAGTAAAACAAATGTTCGATATTTGTCCTAATTAATGTTCATTAAGTCATGGAATGTCTAATAATTATCTATTTGAATAATGACCAAGGTGTTCCTAATTAGTAACGATCATGGAGGTAAACTCCTATCATTCCTATGTATTTTTATTGATAGTTATCCCATCCCTCCTTTTTCACAACTAGCCCAAGGGACATCATATAGAGGGCACCATCAAGACATCTAATATGAACTGACATGTGGATTTTTTGGTTGTCCTTTTGTTCGTGTCAGCCATGCGTGATCAATAATAGATCTTTCAGCCTCAACAGCCGACACCTGATGAACCATGAAAATTAAATTACTAATCACACTAAATCTCAAAAACAACATTTATTTACATTAGTTCATAATGAATACTTTCATATTTAGATATCAATGCTTTTCCATAGTTTTGAAATCCAAAAAATAGATCAAAATCCACTAGAACTCTAATTGGATGTTAGAAATTGATCCATCTTTTAGTCTCATTTCACTCTTTATGAGTATGATAGCTGATTTTAATCTCATCTAAATTCATTCCCTTAGTGTTTCCTTCACAAAAATTTACTTATAATAATAAAATAATATCCTTGTTTTTTACATTGATATTATCAATCAAGGAATATCCCACTAGTATTGAAACAATGATCATCCTTTAGTCAACATAGGAACCATTCATTTTAACTACAATAACTATGGAAACATCATCCATTAGAATCCTTGTAATTATATCATCCTGCCCATATTTTTTCGATCATTATATTATTGTTAACTCGATCATATGATTACTCTTTGATTATCACTATCATATGGACACATTTTAAGTGAGTCTATCTAAAAAAATCATTTTAATGGAATAATACATATCATTATTACCTAATAATATATATCTAATGGACTCTATTAAATTTATGCTATCTAACAGACTCTCTCTCAAAGAATAATTAATATGGACAATTTCAGATTTAATTTTTCTAATCAGATGAATCATAAAATCATTAACTTTAATATGATATTCTTACAACATCAACCTAGAATTGGTGCTAGTAAATAACCCCTATTAAAGTTCTTATTATTTAGTTCTATAATTTTACTAAATCAATGATTCTATAACATTATTAATAAAAAATTGCTTCTACCAAACCTAAAAATATCCTACTTCAGATGTATTTTTTAGGCAATTCCTAATAATTTTATACAAGAACAAAAATATGAATTATCAAAACAAACTCCCTCCAATACAACATACATTCACCATTAATTATAATTCAGATCCCACATAGTTATCCACAAAATAAATGTCAGCTCAATCATTCTAGAACTAAAATCATTCATTTTAATAGAAAGAGAAAACCTCATCTGAATTCATTAATGATGTTCCTCTAAAGAAAAGAGGAATTTAGTTTTCCAACATGTTTTGAGAACACATAGGGGTAATATTAATATCAATAAAATATTCTTCCAAAACTCTATATAGAAATTCCCTTTCCAGATTGGTTTATTTCTTCATCCTCATAAAATATCGCTAAGAAACACATCTACTGATTCTATGGTTTTTGTGGTACTATGATCCAATATAATCGTCATGGTTCGCTATCATTCAGATTCCATCTTAATCAAGAGGCCCTTCCACCTAACATGTTGATCCTCCAAATGATCATTACCACAAACCATGGGAAATTTGAAAATTACAGTATCCCCGAGACAAAATTTTATTCTTCTTTGGCTTCAGTTTGACCCAAATTAATTTTGATGATATTATAGATGAGATAAAAAACATCCATCCAACTTTTAGTCCTCCAAGAAAGGTGTTTGAAACACCCGAAGGACCCCCTGAAGAACTTATCATCCATTCAGTATCTTGAAATCTAATATATATTAATTTAAAATATGAAAAACCCCGTATTGTTTTTGTTATAAGCATCTGTATAATGTGGACCGATTCACCGTCAAACAGAACATACCAATTCACCTATAGTATTATCATCAGTGTTATCCAATGGATATATTCTCTTCCATTAAAAATAGAATTTATTACATAACCCATTCTATACTCTTTATCCCATAAAAAACATCCTCTAAAAATTGGAACATTATAAGGGACCTCATACAATCCATACAAATCTCCAATAGTTTCTCAAAGGTTAAAATGTCACTATACATAATGGAACATGATACATGAATCCTATTTCTCAGGATAGAACTACTTACACAATAACCCACTACTACAACCTCTATTTTAACAGGTTACACATTAGAGAATGTCAATAAACTACTCATTCAACGAAACATAATAGTAATCCATTCCATCTCAAATAGCTTTCCCAATAATAGAACATGACACACGATCTAATCAAATCAAGAGTACAATTTCCCCAGGAAAATGATATGTCACCTCAACTAATTCATAGCGACACCCTCCTAATACTTTAAAAAATTCTAACAATAAATAACATATAAATGAGACAATCCTTCTCATAGAACATTTTTCTATTAGGCATTAGATATAATGTCCTCTTATTCCTCATGATGTGGCCCCCAATAAAAAAACCACTTGATTTATATCAATTTGGGTTTTATTCCTAGGTAATTCAAAACCACTAGGGTTGAATCAGTGGTTCCATTTTCATTTATATAAATAATTATCTTAAATTGTTTTTTTAAAAATTTAATTAACCATTGGAACCTATTAAATTTACGATCCACTTAAAAAACATCTCATGTAGACATTTTGTATGAAAAACATATAAGTATAACACATCAAACAATATTTACATAGTTTGGGACAAATGCCTAATCCTTTACATGTTCAATATTCCCAAAAACATTTATTGTTCGAACATTATATATATGGAATAAAGAGGTACCATAAGTAAAAAGTTTTACAATCCTAAAAACAAAATTCCCACTATAGTTTGTTATACCCCTCAACTATCCATTTCAATACCCACTTCCCAAAGCAAGTTATACACCCCAGAAAAATGATCATTTATAGAAAGTGGTGTGCTGCATAGTTATAAGCATCCCTTTTATTCTCTTTTTCTGATTCACTTAAAAAATTCATCACTTTTTGCACAAGTAATGTGAATCAATCTTTAATACATTATAGATTTCAAGAACCTATATAACTATCTAAGGATCTTGGAGGAATTTAAACTTTTTCTAGAAACTCAGTACAAAAATCAGCCTTATTATTATTCAATCCATACGTACATAGACTAATACCATTAGTCTGATGGGCTACATATGATTTTCCTTAGTCTGATTCCCCTTATTCTCTCCCTCATTCAACTGATTAAGAAATCAATCAGTAGCTCATAATTCACATGTCTTATAAAAATTAGTCTGGTTTACCTGTCTTTGATGGATATCACTCAAATGAGATCACTCTAATGGAATTCATCTAATATAGAAACGTCTTATAACTTGATTGAATGTTTAGATTAAACATTACTCCGATAGAATCATTTCAATGGAGCTTCCTCAACTTCAACCTAAAAAACAAAATGGGGATGATAACTCAATACCTAAAAAAATGTTAGTGATTTTTTTCCAGGTAAATTTTTCATGTTTCACAGACAATAAAAATTTATTGAGCTATTATTTTCTGGAACCCTAGAATGGTAATGGTGGGAAAACCAAATTCAATTACTAATTTGTGAAATTAATTAGTACCAAAATTATCATTCATTTATGAATTCATCATTGACTTCCTCAAACCTGCATAATCCTTCTAGGAGCATCTCCAATATTTAAACATAATAATGATAACAAAAAAATATTCATGTTTTATTGTTCATTATGATCCACCATTTATATTCTTCTTTATGATGAAGTAATACAGCATATTCTTCATTATGTTTATCCATACCAAATATCATTATATGAAATTAAAATTACATCTCATTATGATGAGAAAACATGGAATATTGATAATGAAACATTATTATAACATCTTGTAAATACTGAACATATTCACCTATAGAGCTCTATATCAACTCATAAATATTGGAAATTGAAAACCATAATAAAATATCTTCAAATTATTTTTCCTTTTCTTCTATTATGAAGAATGGTTATCCAATGTCGTATTACCATATCAGTGTCAGTCTGATGTATTAATCTATTTATACCTTTCTTGGACTAGTGTCACATTCAGTCTGATAGTTGTCAAATCATTTTTAGAAATAATCAATATTTTTTTTCTTTTTATCTTAACCCATTCATAATACATCAAAGTATGTCTTTCTGTTTTCCAGACCAACTGGGAATATAATTCAACCTTTCTCAAAATATATTCTTCTAATTGAAACTATTAAAATCTTATACAATGAATACCAACAATATTAATTGGTGTCAAAATCCATTATGATGGTTTTGTAGCATACCATATTCAATGGACCAGTGTTGGCAATGAGTTATTTTATTTTGTAGGAGTAATCTTACATCATTTTAATATTTTCATGTTGATGAATCTCATACTTTTTATTTTATCCTTTTATTTTCTATTTTCCTTGCATTAATGTGTAGTGGTAAGTATAATTATCATCATATTCTTCATTCTTCTAAGTACACCACCATATATCATGAATTCCTGGTGACTTTGAATATGTTCATGATCAGCTTCATCATCATCTAAAATTTTGATAGAAAGTATTTGGCCTTTCCTTCCCTATAAAAACATTATTCTTTAAAAAATCTTCAATTCGATCGAAACCATCAGGTCTCCAACATTCATTCATAAGGATAGCATCATAAGTTTTCTTGATAGTTATTTTATACAAAATATAGAACAACAAAGAATCATATGATTCACATCAGAGCCTTTTAGACTCTGAGACACATCCTCATTATTATCACCACATTTATTATATAATTATTACAATTTCTTGAAGACTCTAACATTTTATCAAAATATAAATATGATGGATTATATTTAATCCAGCCTATGTGTTGGATCTGATTCTCATGATGATAATCTAGATCTGATTGAAATCTTTATACACACCATTCTTAAATCTATATTTCCATTACCTTCTCATCATAATTTCATTGTTCAATATAATATATATATTTATATTATGAAAAACATATAACACAAATGTGATTGAGGTGCAACAATATCCCCCTCAAAGTTTTTTTCAATACTAACTTGAAACACGTAAAAAATGCCACTTTTTGTTTTGATTTTTCTTCTCCCCATTCTTTTATGGATCCCCACATCTCTTATCTCCCCGTCATATTGAAAATAAAATTCATAGACTCTAAAATGTAATGTTATGCCCTATATAAAAATTATCTAATTTCAAAGGGATGAAACTTTTCATCTAAAAATTTAAATTTTTCATCAGGAGAACATAAGTATCACATGAGTTTCATAAAAATGTTCCTTCAACTGAACAAATCTATATCAATATTGGAAAACCTATTGTATAAATCAAGATTTTATAATAATGTTTTTCGATGTTTTACATTGAAAAACATTCATGTAATACCCATTTCAGGTTTATTTCAACATTATCATTTACTGGGGAAATCTTGAAAATATTTGATTAATATAAAAGTAACATTCAACCATCTCAACAAACATATCATAATGATAATGTGTGTAAAAAGCATTCAAAATGTAACTTTTTTTTAACCACATTATGTTATTTTTCAAGAATAGTGAGTGATTTATCAACATCATCTTCCTTATTTTTACTCATTTAATTTACTTTGATTTTGTAGAAATAAAAATATTTATAGAATAGGGGTGATCCTTAGTTCTTCCATTGAATAATCATTTGGACATATAGTCTTCTCTCGGCCATGTATTTTTATTCTTCTTCTTGTATTTTGTATTGGATGTATCTTATTCATTGTAATCATCATTATCATCTTTTTTAAAAAGTTAATTTTCATCTTTATACTATTTTAATAAGGATAAAAATTTGTTTTCCTCTTTTGGAGACTTTTTTTATAGTTAGTGTGTAATAACCATTTCAGGTCTTCCACATGTTATGGAAGGATTGTCATCCAATTTTAAGTAACAATCCTTTCATGAAAACATCACTTATATCTTTTCTGAATTTTCAAGTCCCCATCAGTTTATAGATTTCTGTCAAATTTCGTCTCAAATTTAGAAACAATTTTCTTCCCTATTTATTCATCTCATTTTTATCATATTATAAATTTCAATCCATGTAAACATGTTCTAGAAATATAACAATATGGTTATTATTTTAATACAGAGTATGTTTACATTTCTCAACATTCATAAAAACAATATGATTTTTTAAAAATCTATGTTTTCATAACATACACACATTTTTTCATCTTCTAAATCTATTTTTTCATTCCCAAAAAATCATAATGAAAATTTGATTTTATATTCTTATAGTAGATCCCCCTTGATTCATACATGTTTCCTAGTATAGACATGTTATTCTAGCATGAATATGATCTAGGTCTAAAAACTGCACAACACCAACAATGACATCTAAATCATGAAATTTTTTATTAAATTTGAAAATGTTTAGAACTTTAAAATTATTATTTCATAACACATAATGGATCAGTTTTCATAGGAGGATAATTCCTTGAATAAATCCAATCTATAATGGAGAATTGTTTTTTCTTTGAAGAACTTTTGTGTAAATTTTTATTTTCCGACAACATTATAAATTTCACCTTTGAAATCAACTAAATGGATGAAGTTCTATCTATTATTTCTTAAATAAACTTTTGTAGTTAAAAACATTTATTATGTCCATAAAAATGATCATCTTTCTCAGTCAACTAATTTTCCTTATCATCATTTATTTTTTCAGATTCATTTATCTTCAACTTGTTCTATTTATTTTATTCAAAATGTATAGATTCAATATTTCATAGAATCTCACTTACAGAAGATATTTCTTCATAACATTTCAGTTTTCCTTTAATCTCACCATTCTCAAAAGTTATTCCTTGACCATATCAAATCCAGTTCCTTTTTTCATTATTTAGTTTAGTATTTTCATCATGTCCATTCTTTGTGTTCCTTTTGGGAATGAATTTCATTTTGATCATCTATTTATAATCATCATAACTACTAAATGAATCACATCCATTATTAACAAGGATAATAAATTTCAGTGATTGATAATGTTCTTAACTAGACAAGGAATTTTCCTTCTTTATTATTCCCATATAATGTTTTTTCTATATTCATAAGAAAATAATTCCTTATGTTTCTTAATCTTTTATTTCAAAAATTTACCATCATCTTCCTCAGAATAATACTCTTCAATTTCTCTTCCATGAAATATTTTGTGTTAAATTTCATTTCCCTTAACAATTACTACATTTGATGGTATTACTTTTAAATTTCATTTATTATATTTTTGAGAATGAATAAAATTAATTATGTTGAAATATTCAGCTTCTTTATGTTCTTTTAAATTTGATGATTCATTTTCAACTTTTTTATCTTTTTCCCATTTAATAAATATTTGAAGTCCATTTCTTTATCAACCTTTTATTTTCCATTCATAACCTTCTCTCTTCTCATTCCATAAGTAAGAAATATTCTATAATATAATCTAGGGATATAGTTTTTAGATATCTAAATTCAAAATAAGAAACATTTGCTTTAAATGTTTCAAGAAAAATTCTAAAAATTTGTCAGAAAATAGTTGAGTATTCCTCATTCTCACTATCAAATCTTATTGTGATGAAAATATCATTTACACATGTAAAGAAGTCTCAAATAGATTCATTCTAGGACATTCTAATATCTTGATACTACATCCTGAAAAGTTGTAAATTTTTCTTCTTCACCATTATACTACATTCATAAATGTTTTTTATGTCATCCCAGATACATTTTCTTGTTCACAATCCATTTACTCTAATAAAACAACTTTCATTAAGTGGAGAGAGAAAATAATTTTTAAATCTTCCATCAATCTGAATATTTTTATAATGTGAAAATATAAGAAAATAATTTTAAATAAAAAGGGAAAATATTTCATTAGAATCATCCAAACCATCATACCAATGGAAAATAATGTTTGAATGAATTATATATTTCATTATATTATAGTTATTTCCATTCAAAGACAGAATCCCATTATAGTTCGGGGAATTTAAAATTCATCATTATAGATATTATAGTTATTTCCATTTAATACCAAAATCCCCTTATTGTCATGGAATTGTAAATCCTTATTTTTAAGATTTATCTTTTAAAAGAAACTTTTCCTTTCATACCAATAATTGTTCTGATGTTGGATGAATACCACATAGAGTTGTGGGGGTGAATCGGTGCCTCCTTTTTCAATTATATGAATTATTTACTTACCTTTTATATATAACTATTCATAAACCTTGAAACCTATTAATGTTACTATGCACTCAAGTAAAAGTTATCAACCCAATGTTTTGTATACAAAAACTATAAATAGAAGAAACCGCATGAAATTTACAAGGTTTGGTACAAAAACCTACTCCATTCCATGTTGGAAAGTCCCAACAACATTGATTCTTTCACTGTTTTATATATAGAATTCAAGGTCACAATCATTGAATAATTGTACAATTATACTAACAACATTACCTCTATAGATGGTTATACTCCCCAACAATCATTTTAATTATCAACATCACATAGCTATTTATACAACATGACAATATTATCCTTTTCAAAAAATCTTATGTTTCCATTATTATGTTATCAAATTTTATTTTTCTTTATTGAATAACTTTTGAATGTATTCATGTCCTTAAAAAGTTTGATGAATCAAAATATACCAATGTATAATCCTCAATAACTTCAAAAATTATATAAATAACGTTTTGGTCTTTAAATATCTTCCAAGAAACTCAATCAATAAATAATACTCTAAAAATTCAGTTTTATCTTACTAAGTACGGTACCCTCGGTCTGATGGGATCCATTTGATTAACCTAAGTCTAATTCACTTTTCTAATTCTATATTCAATTGAGTAATAACTCAATAATCCTCTCATAATTCCTATATAAAATAGAACTCAATCTGATGAACCTTTCTCTAATGGATGTCACATCGATGGGATAAATCTGATGGACATGCTAAGATGAAGCATCATCCTTGAAATTTCTCAGATGATTGGATTTAATCACTCAAGTTGACTAATTTTGATGGAAATTATTCAGATTCAACCTTAAAAAAAAACATCATATGGAATATCAATACCTAATAGAAAAAATAAAATTTCTATTGGCATATGTTTATAATTCACGTTTTGCACACACAAAAAATGCACTATGCACTGTCATTATAGGGACCCTATATTGGTAAAGGAAGGAAACCCAATTTCACTTACTACTAAATGAAATTCCAAAATCCATTATTTATCATTCATTTAAGTGTTAAACATTCACTTCATAAAATATTTATAATTTATCTATGATCTTCTCTAGTCTTTAAACACCTTCATGTATACAATCATTTATTCATCTTTATTCTTTACTACGATTGTCCATTCTGATTCTTCATTTCCATGAACGTAAGCAAAAATGATTCATTATATTTGGTCACACCAAATTATCAGTTATGAAAATCATATTACTTCTTATTGTTATGGAAACACATGGAATATTTAAGATTCCCTATTATGATGACCTCTTATAAAAACATAAATATATCTCATGAAGATGTTCAATATCCACCCATAAATTTAATAAATTGAAGACCATTATGAAATATCATTAAATTATTCATCCATTTATTCTACTCATTAGACAAATATTCATGCATACAGTTATCATATCAGGGTATATATTATGGATTAGTCTCTGTATTTCTTTTTGGGATTTCTATCACATTTATTTCGATAGTCTGTTCCACTTTTTGGAGAATTAACCAACAATTTGTATTTTTTATCTTGTCCCATTTATAAGAGAAAAAAGTATGTGTTTTTTTATTAACTGATTCAAATACAATTCTACCTTTATAAAAAATTCTTCTTCAAATAAAAAGATTATATCTAAAAGAATAAAATATCAATAATTTGAATCGTTGTTCGTATCAAATTTGATGGTTCACTTGCATATCGTTTTTGATGGACCAGTGGCAGTACTGACTTATTTTCTTTAGATAGATCGACCTTTTAGACTTCTATAGTTATCAATTAAATGTCTCTCATAGTTATGATATCCATCCTTCTATGTCTGTTTTTCCTCACAAAATTTTGATGTGAAATGAATAATTCTCATCATCTTCTCTAATATTCTATAAAATATATCTTGTGTCATGAAATCCTCATGAATTTGAATACCATTATAACCAGATTATTCATAATATGTATATTTTAGGGAATGTATTATAGCTTCCCATCTTTATCAGAAACATTATTCATTCCAACACATCCTCAATTTGATCGGCACCATCAACTCCCCCTTAATTCATAAGACATGAATCGATTTTTTTAGATAAATTATGATATATAAAATACAAAAAATACATGAAACATTAAAAACACATTAGATCAATTGAATGTACAAAAAACATCTTTGTTATGATCACCACATTCATTCCAGACTAAATATAATTTCTAGGAGCTTGTGAATTTGTATCTGAATCCCAATCTGATGGATCACATTATCTAATGTCGATGTGTTGGATATAATTTCGACATTGATAGTCTATATCTGATTGAAAACTTTACACACACATTTCATAATTCCATATTTCTATTACAAACTCAACATACATTATTTCTCCAACATAATCAACATATTGATCTATCTACAACAAATACACAAAAACATGACTGGGGTCCAAAATTGGTAACATCATTAGGAATTCATCTATCCAATAGAACCATCAGATACACCTCATCCATGAATACTATGGTAAAAACTCTAATATATGACCCATTAAAGTACATAATTTCATAACTCAAATGATTGAAAGATACCACTCAACATTAGATTTAGGAACATGTTATCTCAAGCACTCATGCCACCATAAAATCAAAAATCACAAAGTAAAATAATGATAAAATGATTTGAATGAATTTTATATATCCATGGGATGAGAAAATCACATCAACCATTCTATCATAACAGGAGTTGGTATGGTGATAAACATACACACCATACACTGATCACTGTAATATCCCTCACTAACATCAGTTAGAATTTTTTTTATTACATCTAGTTATTTATTTCAACTTATCATGGTCTATCCAATCATTTATTATTTAAAAACTAACCACTTTGTTCTTCTATATGACTCTTTAAAGAAGGTGCCCTTTGTATTTTTTCAGGCCACTTCAATTGTAGTCATTCCATCACTCCTTTTATATCGGTGGTCCAATACATTTTATAAATAGGGCCCCATATGGACACACATTCGACACTACATTCTAACATTTGTGAGGATATATCCATTATTGAGATCAATTGTTGATCACCAGTAGCTACTTCTACTCAACTGTTAACTATTGGTAAAAATTTAAAATTTCCTTCTAACTCACACTATATTTTGAGCCAATATTAAATTTTATATATCAATGAATAATTCCTTCAAATTTAATATTTATTAAATTCCCATAAAATTGAATCCCACATAATACTTCACTTACTAATAGTTATTCATTTGAATATAGGACATAGCTCCATCTGTTAACCTTGGTAAATTCCACCATAATATGAATGATACCTCTGATTTTATTTTAATGTTATTCCATCTAGTTGTTTAGAAAATAATAATCTCATTTCCCTAATCATAAATGTTCATCAATATATTTTTGATACTATCAATCAAATAACATCCCAGTAGTCTTGAAACATGGTTCCTCATTTTTTCAATATAGGAATGGATCACCTATACTACAAAACCTACTAAAAATATATATGTTTTAGTGAATCTAATGATCTCTATCTAATAATATTTTTATTACCGTAATATTATGGTGAACTGTTTCAGATGATCTAAGTCCAATTATCAATTTTGGATAGACTATATCCAATAGAATATGTCTGATAGACTATGTACAATAGACTATATTTTATCATTTCCCTATGACAGACTATATCATATGGAATCTATCTAATAGAGTATGTCTGATGGACATTATATAATAGAAGATATCTTATAGACCCTATATTATATAGTTTTTCTTATCAAAAACATATAGAAATCATTTTCAAATGCTTGTTTTTCTAATATCATCAATATGTATACAATAATAGTGTATGATCTCCAACAAAATTCCAATGTATTATATCCAAAAATTATCTATTTGAATGTGTTTGACACTTTAACAAGAAGTAAATTTTCAAACCAAACCCAAATATCTCTCACATTGTAATTTATTTCAATTGTTATTCCTAATACATGTGTGCACATCAATTTTTTATATTATACTTCCTCTTGATGAAAAATTTCTTCCACCCAATCAACACTTTCACATTATTTACATTTCCCTGTTAATCAATCCTTCTTCAATTATACAATCAAAAAATACAAGAACATATTCATATTTTGAATTAAATTTATGTTTTATCAACATGGATTATTAGTATTTATTTTTACCCTTTATATTGAAATCCTATATTTCTTTTTTAGGTGTTCTGAAAAAAATCCAATTTTTTTATCTATCTTAGATTGATCATATGATTTAATTATACTTGTCTTAAAATTAATTTGAGAGTATTTATTTAAATAACCCATGGTTTTTCCTATATTATGGTTGTAATGGCATCTTACATTATCTATAGTGGAATCCCTTGATATTTTATTTTTACTACTCTAATTGAGAGAGATTTTATCAGGTATCTTCCTCCACATACATTCCAATGTATCCTTATCAATATTATTTTAAATTTTAATCACAAATTTTGGTCTTATTATATTACCATTTGTATATGGTATGTTAGGTATTGGAGTATACAAACACTCCCCATAGTAGCAATGCTACATGTGATAAAAATAATATATGTTTTCTTAGTATTTATATAATCTTTTTCATGAGAGATTACTCTTAACATATGATGCTTTCTTCTGATAAAAAATTATATTTTGGGTTTTTATAATGTCTCATAATTTCTTTAAGACACCTATTACATTCATATATTGAAATATTTTTCAAATAATCTAATTACTTATGCTAAAACATTTAATAATCTAAGAAAAAACTAAAAATCCTAATTCTAATTTCTTTTATGATGTTCTATCTAAAAATTTTAGAACCAAAATATTTCTATTTTTATATTTTTTTATATGTGTCCTAGATTCCTTTGGAAAATTTTTGTTCCATAGATTATTTTATAAACCATTTACTTTAAGGTAGGATTGTTATCACTTTTCATCAAAAAAATTTATAACAAATTTACAATAAAATAATTACTATCTAGAAAAATTAATTTCTCTTGATCAATAAGGTAACACATTAATGGAACCATTATAATATATCTATATATTAATGATAATTATTATGGGCTCAATATAATTTATCAACCATTATGGTCCCATTTTACTAAAAGATACAATTTTTATTATTATATGAATCCATACATATTTTTGGAACGTTTGTTAAGTTTCAATTTTACTATGTTATGAAATTATATATTTAATCCCAAGATCATGGCATGATTTTTTTGCAAATAGATTTTATCCTAAATTATTATTCTTTTTTGTTTCCATTTTATCTCTTGATTCAGACTATAATATTCTTGAATTTTTCAATATTAATGTAAGGGATTATAATTATCTATAATGCTTCTTCTTGGACCAACTTATTAAAATCGTTTACATTCATGGAGGTTTTATACAATTTTATTATTTCATAGAATACTTCCTTTGGTAAATTTATATTTCAACCCTCTCAAAAAAAATTCAATTTATTTTCAATAAATAAATATTTACCTCGAAATAGAAAATAATATGTCCTTTTCTGAAGAAAACAATATGATTTCATTGAATGAATAGAATTAATTTACAAAAGTAACCATTATATATATATATATCCTCTTCCTTAATATATTTCCCTTTAACTATAATTCCCATTAGACATCTAAGTATTAATATTAATTCCCCAAGAGGGACATTATTCACATACCTTTAAATATGTGGTTAAAGGTATTCAATTGTTTTAATATAATAATCTTCTTCAAATTCATCACATCTTGAGCGTCTCTCCTAAATAAGATCACATTAAATAGTTTTAGTCAGTTCACCCTTACATTGATCTGAATCATTAACTGATAGATTATTCCATCTATTTATATTATTCTTAATTTTTCATACCTCATTTTTATTATTTAGTTTTTTTTATTTATCAAAAGATTAAAATTTATCATGATTGATAATTGATTCAAAGTTCTCAATATGAGGCACATAAAGATATTATTGATACCCACAATGTAATAATTATAATAAAATATTTTATGCTATAATTTTATATTCAATTTGAGTCAATCATGGATTAGAATTAATAAAAAAATTTAGACCATTAGATTATATAGGGACACATTGTGGGGGTGAAGCACCCCATCATTTTTTATATGTTTTTATTAAAATTGACTAGAGGTATTTGATATATTTCATTACATGCTGCAAGGAGAATAAATTATTTGTGAAAAAATAATTATTTATAAGATATGTGTTGACATGGATGGAATGAATAGTAATAACAACACTATGAAAAATTCTAATAAGTGTTTTAAATAACTCAAACATATTAATGTTTTCTTGATAAATTATTACATAATTTTTAGTCATGTTGTTTTAGGAATCCATTTTATGTTTCTATTTAAAAGGATTTATTACATTTTGTCAACTGAATATATATTTAATTTATATAATTGTAATAAATTGTATTCTAATATATGAATTGTATTTTTTAAATAATTGTTTCAATATTTCCTTAGGGTATGGTTATTATATTTTTTTTAAAATATTTATTTTTCATGGAATAGTGAAAAATATTGATTTTTTAATAAAATATACTTTATTATTAAGTAATATTACCACTATATTTTGAATTTTATATTATGTTGGAATAATTATATTCCAAAAGCCACAGGATCAAATCCGAGCAGGGAAAAATTCAAGATTACTATAGAAGTAATATATTAGGTCATTGTAGCAGTACTATAACAGTAGCGAACTGTAGCAGCAGCAGTAGCACTATAGCGGTGGGGGGACTGTAGCAGGTATTGTAGTACAGCGGTACTGCAGCGAGGACTCTAGTAACATGGGTACTCTAGTAGTACTGTTCACCGAGGGGTCCTTTGAGCCAAAAAATGGGATTTCAGGCCCTGTATACAGGCCAGTTTCCCTTGGGCCATCAGGCATTGTAATGGGTCTCCCTCTAGCCACACTAAAGAGTTATTGTCTTGTAATAATAAATTGAGGCTTCGGCCCCAACCTTTAAAAAATATTATTATTGATTCTTGTATAATTTTATTTTTTATTTTTAAAACACATTTTCAAAAAAGTTTTTTTTACTTCTGGAATGTTTTTATTTTATTGATAATTTAATATAATATCTGTTTATTAGAGTTTTTAATGAAATATATCAAATATATATTAAATTTATTATTTTAATAATAATTTTATTGTCTTTTGAATGAAATTTTTGAAGTAAATTATTTTTTCTGCATAGACTACTTTTTTGTAAACAAGTGATCATTGAGTTTTTGAATGATTAATTTATATTAAATGATGGAACATTAAAAAAAAGTTAAATATATTAAAATGGATTCCATATTCATAGTATATATAATTAATATAATATATTAAAACCAAGTAATTTGTTTTCTCATTGAATACTAAAAATTATAGTATTTTTTACCACGATTAATGTCAAAATTTTATTATGGTTTGTTAAAAGAATACATAATATTAGTATTTACACCCATACATATCTAATTATTATAGTTTTATGATATTTATATTTTACCATATCATAAATTTCTATTAATTTTTATTTGAAGCCACTTTACCATCAAAATATTTTATAGAATTTTATGTGTATCCCTCCACACACATATAATTGGAAAAATATTCTCTTATATTATTAAAACAATTATATCCTTATAGATAAGCTAGTACATAATAGAAAAATTATATATTCCTTCTCTTCATAATATATATATTTTTTCTCCTAAAACTCATCCTTTAATGCTTTATGTTTAATACAAAGAAGTTCTCTGAAAGGTGTGTTATAAATCGTAACCAAAAACATTAACTTTTATTAATTATTTAAGTATAAATAAATACATTTTATTAATAAAAAGACATAATGTATTATTTTTGATATAATGATATTATATATGATTTTTTAATGAAAAATTCCATCAAATTCTAAATCATATGGGAGATGAATGTATCAATTGTGTGTGCCTATGTACCACCGTCTCCAAGTACGAATATGATTCATTTTAGTTCACCATATTTCGTTGATGATTAATATCTGTTATTTATTTTTTATATTTCATATTTATGGAATTATTCTTATTATTATTTAATTTTAATATATTATATACCTTCTTAACTTTTATTCCATTACAAAATGATACAATTGCTCCGGCATACATGTCAAAACTACCACTGTTAAGTAATGTGATTAATTTTTATTTTATATTATAAATGTATTATAATGAGGAAATATATAATGAGTAGGTGTGATAATAATTATATAATATTTATTTCATAATGTTGAATTATCGTGTACCCATTTCATAATATCCTTCAAAATGTGGAAAACATCAATAATGTGTATATAGGAATCATAATCTTGAAATAATTATTTAATTAATTTTACATCACCGGTATATATGAATAGTTATCAATATATATGATAATCATATATTTATTTATATTATTTATGTTATGGAAAAATATCAATGTGCATGAACCATATTTTCTGAACCAAAATATACATGAAAAAAGAAGTAACCAACAAATGAATTGATGATGAAAATCAATGAATTTCAAGAAATGGGTGATATGATGTTATAATTAACCCAATTATGGTATTATATATATAAATATGAATTTTATAAATAATTATTATTATTTAAAATTTATTATTAATGGTGTTAGGGAGATTATGAGATAAGAGAGACTTAAAGTTAGTTTTTAAGGTTACAATCTAATATTTTATCTTGATTGATTATACATAATTTTCTAATAATGAAATTATAAGATCTATATATCCAAAATAATATTCTTTTACTCTAAAATTGGTAATTCTATATATCAGATTATTAATTTTCATTTTCCTGTGTTTAATTACTCAAGATGCTGAATGAATTTGTTTATGAAAAAACTGATTTTATTTCTCTATTTATCTTAGAATCTACTCTCATATGTCCATTTTATCTAAATTTTTTTTGGAAAAAATTAATGACCCAATAAATATAAATTAGTTTAATTTTTACACATTTTACCTACAATAAAAATTCATAACCAACTCTTCTATTAATTTCATTAATGACGCAATTCATCATTTTTACACAAAATGTGAATGTGAATTTTATTTCAATGTACACCACTGAAATTTCTTTACATACATGCATCGAAAATAATTTTTAATTATTTTTTTAACTTTTCCTTGATTATTTAAAAATTAAATTTTTTCCATGTCACGTCTGTTTGTTTTATTTTCATGTCATGGTTTCGATCCGGTTCATTTAAAATCTCAATCCTTTTATTAGGTGTTGGGTGAGATAAATTTTGGGTTTTTCACTTACATTTTTGTCTAATAAACCTAATTTGGGTTCCCCATTTCTTGTTTAAGAGTTTTTGGATAGTGGTTGGTTACTTCATGATTTGGGCCAACCATGATCCCATTTCCAGTTTTAAAAACCAAATTTTTTTATTTATAACTCCTATTTTTCAACTTTTTTAACTCCTTATACTTCATACATTTCCTCCCCTAACTTATTCAAACCAAAATATTCTTTTTTACCCCTTATAAATTCATAATCGCGATGAATTTGGGTTACTTATTTAGCTATTGGCCTTGCCGATGGGCCAATACCCAGTTAAAAACAATTTCTTTCTTTTACATCTAATTCCATTTTTAATATATTTCGGTGATTCCACCACCCACTAGACGCCAATATCTCTATACATTCCCCAATTATCTATTTGTCCTCTTTGGAGCTCATATTAGTCACAGATTTGTGTGGCAATTCTCATGTTTCCTCTAATCATCCAGAATTGAAAAGGTAAATTGTCTAATTCATAAATCATTCAATTTCTACTCTTTTGGCCAAATAATTTCTTTAAATGGTTCTTCCAGACCTTATGAGCCTATCCAAGATTTTTAAAGCCACTCCCTTTTCTCCAAGGGTTCATATCTTATGGAATACAAAGAGTTTTCAAGTTGATAAGGTAAGTTCATTCTCTTTTATCCTCCATCTTCTTCCTCCTTTCATTAATTCTTAGTTTTATAATCTCCCATAGTCATGAGAGACATATGGTTCTGTTATACAATTAATTTAATGGGTTTTTTGTTTTTTTGGGCTGAACGTCACAGGTTTAGGGTTTGTAAACCCTCGGATAGTGATTTTGAGTGTGTGTTTCCATTACGCCAAGGATTAGAGGTAGGATATCCCATGAAAAAGACATTATCATTTAAGATTCATCATTATAATTATGTTATAACATTATTTATATGATATTTTCGGTCGTTAATCCTTGGTTTTTTGTGTGAAAATTATGTTTTATGAAATCTTTTGTAAAAGATATTGTGGTTTTGGTATAAATGTGCACTTATCATATCTGATAAACTATTCCATGAGCATTCTCACATGGTTTAGGGTTTTTTGAATATGTTTAAGTATCTTGAATAACATTATTGAATGAAAATGGCTTTTTATCCCTTTTTAAGCTCATATCATAAGTTATATTGTTAATGAGTCCGTGTCATGTGTTGAGTAAATTGAACTGTTGGATTTCATGTGTCTAATACAATTTAAAATGATTTGGTTGCTTTTATAAGTACATTAGAATCATGTAAAAAATTATTTTGGGATCTTTTTATGGTTTTAAATTTTGAATTATTCTTTACAAACAAATGGTTTTTGGTTTACAACATGTCTTTTCTTGAGTTTCCAGAAAATGGATCGTTTCACATTCTGATGAAAATTGATGTGTCTTAAATATGTACCATGGGTGTTTTAATAGATTTATCAATGTGGTTTGATGATGTAAATTGTGTTTATACACCTATTTAATAAAATTGAAATGTATAGCTTTGTCAAATGTTTGTTTTTAGAAAATTTTTACAAGCCCATTTGGCCTTTCCTAAAAAATGAAGAATGAGTGTTTTACATGTATATACCATGTTGTGTCAATTGGGATTTTTTTATAGTCCATGAAATGATTTTATTAAATGTTTTTAGGGATTCCAAATATGTTTGGGTGTGGTTTTGTTTTGTTTTTATAATTAAAAGACTATTTTAGAAGGATTATTATGTGCAAAGCCTCAATGCACTCCTTAAAAATGTTTTACGAAACTTTTCAGTGGTTATTGATCATGAAAGAAATGTGAATAATGATTGTGGGATATATTTGTGTTTATGGTTTGGAAATGGAATTTTGATGTGAAATGTGTATTTTATAATATGTGTAACTTTATTGAGATCTAAAGGTAATCTCAGGTATCTTGGTGGGTGGACGTGTATATTATGCTATTGATCCTGTGGGGTTTGGACCCTGTTTCACGTAACATGTTTGACGATGAAAACACTGACTAAAAAATGATGATGATGATAATGGGGTACCACTAGGTTATGGTAATTATTTCTAATAGTGGCTCGTGTTCATGAGAACATATATTTATTATGGTTACATTCACCGAGATACGAGGTACCCGGGGCTCACAACTAACTAGAACCTAGGGGTAATCCCGTGACTTGTGCTCATTGGATATTTTGTACTCACTATCAGAATATAGTTTTTTTGGTTTTTAAAATCATTATTGTGTGTGATTTAATTAAAATTGTAAATTCTATAAAGCATCCCTCTTGAAAACTATTTTTCATTTTAAAGTTTCACCTCTATGAAAATGGAAAATAGCTTTTTTGTTTATAAAACATGCACGTTTTTTTCTAGAAACTTTTTTATAGCATGGGACCTCATTTGGAAAACATACCTTTATATTTTTTTTTAATATTGAAATAGATGTTTCATTTATATTAATGGATGTTCATTTTGAATAGAATACTTGGCTAACCTACTTAGTTTTAGTACTCAATCCTCTAGGCTTTTTCTATTTTTAGACATTTTGCAGTTTCTAACTTGAGTTCGATCAACTTGGGCGATGTGTGATCATTTTGTTGGACAGAGACTAGTGGGGTTACATGGAGTTAGTTGTTTATTGGGTTTGGTTTGTTGAGTTTTTGGTTTAGTTGAACCTTTTGTTTCTTGTACAAATAATGTTCAATTCAATTTTAATATAAATGTATTTTGGGATGTAAATTTCTTTCTACTATTCATTTTATTGTTTATATATGTGTGAAATCATTCCCTTGTGTACTCTATGGATTCCCTTGGTTCTTGTCATAATCTCGGGAGGATCGGGGATGCCTCTCGGGAGTTGTCGCGGGCTGGCTCGGGTGATTGGTTCGGTGTCGACTCGAGACAGTTCATCACAAAATGGTACCAAAGGAAGGTTGGCTCTTAGCAGACCTTTATATTAGAGAGACCTTGTTATTTAGAGGATATCAAGTTATATGGAGTATGATTTTTGGGACTTGAGGGTATGTGCAGGAAGCGCTTCGTGAACTCTTTCTCATTCAAATCCTCGAGTACCCATGGGAAGTATGTTTTATTAGCATCTTTTTTTTCTTATTGATTATTTGGTTTTGGGATATGACAAGGAGAGTCTTACCAATGGCCTCTAAGATCTCTCAGGGCCTGGTAAGCCATGTAGAGCCCAGGAATGGTCTGAATAAGTCTCTCCATGTTGGTTTTGTGTTTTACATATGGCCGCCAACTATATGGTCATGTCACCCACTGATAGTAGTTCATTTATTTGGGTCACTGGGACCTTTCTTGAATTCTGATTTTTTTGAAAATCTATGATTGAGAATTGTAAAAATGAGTTTTAAAGGAGTGGTTGGTTTTTGGAAAGTGTAATAGGGGTTTTAAAAAATTAAATATAATAATGGTTTTCAAAGTATGTTCTTATTGTGAAACAATATTTTGGGGGGAGGTGGATATGATTTAACGGGATAGGATTTTCCTTAATATAAACTTGTAGTTTGCGGAAATAAAATGATTTGAAATTGTGAGTCATTTAATGGTGATTCTGAATATATTTTTTAAATAGGTTGTTTTGGTAGTTGATTTTTTTTAATATTATAAATTGGTTTTTGATGTTTGGTTTTGAGCATCTGGTGTTTTCTGGAATGGGGTTTTGGCCTTTGTGATTGTCGGATTATGAGAAGATACCATTCAGAATTGTTTTAAAATGGGAAAGGGATATTTGGAAAATAATGGTTGTTTTTTGAAGGTCAATTAAATGAAATGGATTATTTTTTTGATAAAATGTTTCTTGATGAATCGTGGCTTGTCTTTTGATATATGAAAATGGTTTTTAATTTGTTGGTTAATGTTCCTTTGGAAGGTATACAATTATTTTTGTAATGAGGAAGTTTTGTTATTGCATTAGGTGTTTTCATGGGTTCCCACATGCAAGGATTTTTGGATATATGGATGAATGGCCGGTATGGCATTGTATTTGACTGCCTGGGGTGGCACGTAATAGTTCATGTGAGTGAGAATTGATAAAACAGCATTGGTGAATGTGAAAATCCACAAAAGATAGTTTTTTTTCGAAAGTGTTTTTTTTTCTGAAAGATTGTGGTGTTCATTTTGAAATGATGGTTATGTGTATGGTTATACTATGTCATATAAGTTTTGTCTATTCAATAATCTTCCTTATGATCTAGAAGTCATACTGTTGTTGGATCTTGAGATGGGATCTTTTTGGTGGCTTAGTTTTGGGGTAATGTTTTGTGGATTTCAAAAGATGTGTTGTATTTTGTGATGTGGCCACAGAAAGTTCTATTATTTCAAGATTTCCAATTGATAATTGTAAGGATTCTTTATCATGTTTCATAGTATAGATCCACATCCTCAAATACATCCCTGTACCGTTAGTTGAAATAGAGTGTTTTTTGGGATCAATTTAATGTGCATCCAGGTCGTGACAAATCTTTTGGACATTATAGTAGAGTTTGGTGATGTTGATTTGTTCCTTCGTATTCCTTATCCATTACTTTCAATGTTCGGAGTGTGATAGTATTTTGATATATATCTATGAGTTCCTATTTAGATGAAGGTGTTTTGTTGAGCAAGAGAGTTCATTTTGGGTAGTGTGATCCTTAGCACATGACCGCAATGTCGAAGATGCTTCAAGATTCAGGGCTCCAGCCAAAGGCCTTGGAGTGAAGCTTTTCACGCAGTCAGGAAATCTAAAGAGGTGTGGGGAGCATGACCAGGATCCTACCTCCACCATAATAGTATATTAGTTTCTATGTATCTATTATGGTTCCTTATTAATGTGAATTTTCATTTTTCACAACAAAAGTTCCAGACTTACCCCTCACACATTGTCTATGGTAATGGATTCATAGATGTGGGTTTCTGTTAAATTTCCCTATATAGAATACATGTGTAAATCAAGTGTAGTCATGGTGTTACCTATTCACCGGCAGATAATTTTGGGTATCTCCTTTGTTACATTTGTGGATTAAGAGGAATAATGATTTGGTCCTCTTCCCTCCACTCCTCGAGTAGTGGCAGTCGGGATCTGGGTAGAATGTGATGGCCCAGTTCTTTTCACCTATGTTTGGGAGTGGGTGGTTTAGATGTTCATGTTATAACCCTCTTAACATGGGTTTGTTGGTTGTTGTGGGAGAGTTTTGGTGGCATGTGTGGATGAGGCCCAATTATAGTTCATGTTGATATTTTTGTTCATTTCGAGTTAGTCTTTAATGGTGGGAATCCCATTACATACTCCACCACAATTAATAGGATTTTATGAGTTAAAAATGTTTTTTGAGATAATTGTGTTCGTTTGTAGAAGGATCAACAGTTTATTTCTTGGCTTGGTTGTGGAGGTGGTGACTTAATCTTTCTGTTGATTATCTGGAAGTGGTTGTGAGTTGGTGTTTTGTTTGGGCAAGTGTATCAAGTAACATTATTAGTAAAGGATATTTCCTTAGATTTAGAGGATGGATTGTGTTTATAAGGAATTATTAGGTGTTGTTCTATAAGTTGAAAAACATTATGGCTTTTTTGGGGGCAGAAAGCTTTAATGGTGGGTAGAATTGTCAAGCCCGTATTTATTTTCATTTCATGTCCTAGTTTTGATCTGGTTCATTTAAAATCATGATACATTTATTGGGTGTTGGGTGAGATTAATTTTGAGTTTTGAACTTCCATATATTTCTAATAAACCTAATTTGGGTTCACCATTTCTTGTTTAGGAGTTTTTGGAGAGAGAGTGGTTACTTCATGATTTTGGCCAACCTTGATCCAATTTCCAATTTTAAAAACCAAATTTTTTTCTTTTATAAATCCATAGTTTTTAGACATTTTTCACCCATTCCACTTCATAAATTTCCTCTAGAGACTTATTAAAACAATGGTATCCTTTTGGACCACATAATAATTCATAATCATGGTGAATTTGGGTTACTTATTTTGGTATTGGGCTAGCCCATGGGCCAATTTCCAGTTTTTAAGAAATAATTTGTTTCTTTTATATCTAATTCAATTTTTATTATATTTAGGCGCTTCCACCTCCCACTAGAATGAAATATCCGTATACTTACCCCCATTATCTATTTTTCCTCTTTATATCTCATATGAATTGCGTATTAGGGGGATAGTTCTCATGTTACCTCAAATCGGCTAGAATTGAAATGGTAAATTGTTTAATTCATGAATCATTCAACTCGTAATCTTTTGTCCAAAAACATTTCTCTACCTAGTTCTACTAGACCTCAGGAGCCTCCAAAATATGTTTCAATACATTAAATTCTCTCCATGGGTGAAAATCTAATAGAATATGAAGAGTTTCTAGTTGAAAAGGTAAGATTCCTTGTCCTTTATCCTCTCTCTTCTCCCTCCATTCATTATTTCTTAGTTTTATAATCTCCCATAGTCATTATAGACCTAGGGTTAAGTTATCCCATAATTTTTTATGGGTTTTTTGTTCGTTTGGTTTGGTTGTCATAGGTTTAGGGTTTGTAAACATTCAAATGGTGCTTTTGGGTGTGTGTTTCCATTACACCAAGGATTTGTGGTAGTATATCTCTTACAAAAGCCTTGATAATTTATGTATACTCATTATCATTCTACTATAACCTTATCTATATGATATTTTATGCTCTCAAAACATTGTTTTAATGGGTGTTTGTGAAAATTATGTTTTATGACGTATTTTGTTAACGATATAGTTGTTTTGGTATAAATGTGCACTCATCTAGTTTGATAAATTATAACATGAGCTTTCGCACATGTATTATGGTATTTTGAATGTTTTTTAGTATCTTGAATAACTTTATGGAATGAAAATGGTATTTTATCCCATTTTAAGTGTTTATCATAAGTTGTATTTCAAGAGAGTGCATGCCATTTGTACGGTAAATTGCCCTGTTCAATTTTATGTGTATAATACAATATAAAATAACTTCTTTGGATTTATAAATAAATTTTAAGCATGTAAAAATTTATTTTGGGAACCTTTTATGGATTTAAAGTTTGTATCTAGTTTTACAAACAAATGGTTTTTTGTTTACAACTTGTTTTGGCACGAGTTGCTGGAAAATGGTATGTTTCACATTCTTATGAAAATGGTTGTGTATAGAATATGTAACCTGAGTGTTTTATGAGATTTATGAATGTGGTTTGATGATTTAAATGGTGTGTATACACCTATTTAAAAAAAATCATAAATTTTTCAAATGTTAGTTTTGAGAAAATGTTTAAAGGCCCATATGTACTTTCCTAAAAATGATGAATGAGTGTTTTACTTGTATATATCATGTTGTGTCGTTTGGGATTGTTTATGGACCATGAAATTATTTTATTAAATTTTTTTAGGGCCTCCATATATGTTTGAGTATGGTTTTGTTTTGTTTTTATAATTAAAAGTATTTTTAGAATGATTTTTATGTGCAAATCCTCAATACATTCCTTGAAATTGTTTAACAAATATTTTCAGTTGTTTATTGATTCGTGAAAGAAATGTGAAAAATGTCTATAGGATGTTTCTGTGTTAATGGTTTGGGAATGGAATTTTGATGTAAAATTTGTATTTGATAATATGTGTAACTTCATTGAGCACCATTGTGAATCCTGGGTATCTAGGTGGGCGGACTTGTACTAGTATGCTAGTGATCCTGGGGTGTTTGGCCCATGATTCACGTAGCAAGTTTGACAATGAAAACACTAACTAAAAAATTATGATGATGATGTTGGGGGACCACTAGGTTATGGGTATGCTCCCTAATAGAGACTCTTGTGCACGAGAATAGATTACTATTATGGTTACTTTCACTGAGATACGAGGTACCTGGGGCTCATAATTAACTAGTGCCTAGGGGTATTCCTGTGACTTATGCTCATTGGCTATTTTGTACTCACTGTCGGAATACAGTGTGATTGGTTGCTAAAATTAGTACTGTCTGTAATTTATTTAAAATTTTAAATTCTATAAATCCTCCCTCTTGAAAACTATTTTCATTTTTAAGCTCAACCTCTTTGAAAATTGTAACTATATTTTTTGTTTATAAAACATTCATGTTTTTTTTAGTAATTTTTTTATATCATGGGACATCATTTTGGAAAAAATACCATTATATTTTTATTTTAAACTTGAAATTGATGTTTCTTTTAATTTAAAGTATGTGCATTGGGAATAGAATATTTGGAAAACCTACTAAGTTGTAATACTCAAGACTATAATTTTCTTCTATTTTTAGACCTTGTACAAGTTTCAACTTGAGATCACTCACCTTGGGTGATGTGTGATGATATTTTTGGAGAGTGACCAGTTGGGTTACATGGAGTTAGTTGGTTATCTGGTTTGTTCAGTTGAGTTTTTGTTTTAGTTGTACTTTTAGTTTCTTGTACAAATAACATTCAGCTAATTTTTTTATATAAATGTATTTTGGGTTGTCCATTTCTTTCCATTGTCTGTTTGATTATTTATATATTGGAGAAATTGTTCTCTTGTGTACTCTATTGTTGCCCTTAGGGATTCTCACCATCCAAGGAGGATAGGGAACGCCACTCGGGACTTGTCGCAGGCTGGCCGGGGTGACTCGTTCATGGTTGACTCGGGCCAGTTCATGACATTCCACAATATTGTGAGAATTTTTATATTTTAAATAAGTGATTTAAAATTGAAAGTATATTTTTCTCAAAATATATTCTACTAACAATATATAATTATTTCCATCTATAAAAATATCTATTTAAATAACTTATTAATTACTAGGTATATAATCCAATTTTACCATTGTTATTCATTTTATAAATGGTTTACTATTATTATAATGTAATGATCACAACACCTGAATCATTTACACAAGTTTTGATATGAGGATGAAATGAATGTTTTATAATCATGTAGAAAATATATATATGGTTTTCATTTTCTAACTGGTAGGAAAAAAATTATAGTTCCCAATGCATTAGGTATATAAGAATACATCCTGAGATAATAAGGACTAGATTGGGATGTGAACCCTATTTAGTAAATAATGTTTTCTAATAATATATTCTTATTAAGGAACCTCGTATAATGAAATAGAAGAATTGAGAGAGCCTGATCCACTGTGATAGTCCTGGATGTGATCTTTGACTACAAAAAAAGTTTATACGATTACGTGTATTCTGTTGACAAATGAGTTATTCTTATGTTACGTTCTCATTATAAAATATTGATTTATTAATATCGACCCTTATACGAATAATGTGTTGTGTTATAAAAATTCATTATTTCATTATTCATGATTATTTATCCTTGATTTTTTAGTAATCAATATTTTATAATATAAGAATGTAAATAATATTATTCTTTTTTATTATCATTAATTACCATTGATTGGTATCTCTTAAGTTTACCCTAACTTTGAATATGAGAAAAGCCTTTCTTGTGTTCCCATTCCCTATGATACGAAGATAGTTTTTATGGATGAAATGTATAAGAGGGGATCCATTTTGATGACCATATTATGAAATGATTTAGATATTTTTTATGAGATATTTAATTATTCATGTTTCTAAAGTCACTAATCCTTTTTCTTTATATCATGTATCATATTATATGAAATAAATAATCAAATATTATGAATTATTATATACATTTGTAATTTTTTGGTCACTATAATTATTGATTGGGTAATTTTTATTTTATTTGGAAACAATGTTTTGAAAAAAAGAATAAGAACCATTAAGAAAAACCAATATATTTTAGAACATCGTAATCCATGGAAAACCAATTACTGAAAAATTCATATTAATGGAACACGACTTTCTTACAATAGGAGGTCATGTTTTTTAATAGTGGCATCTAAGGATAATAACCCTAGAAATAGTTTTTGTATATTTCTTATCCGTCATTCTGGTTTATGGTGAATTATTCTTTACAATGTAACTCATTTTACATTCATTGGCCATATTATTAGGTTAATTCATAGTTTACTTATGAGACATTAAGAATTAATTTAAATATATTATTTATGGACGACCATGGTTAAGCATAATTTTGTATATATTGAATTTTTTTCATGATTTAGAAAGTTTACAAATGAGTTTCATTTTAAATTATTTAAAACTATGATTATTTTTTCACATAAAATTCCTTTTAGTCCATATACATTTTCTAAAACAAATAAAAATATAATAATGAAGAATGTGACAATCATTGTGGTAAATTTACTCATGGGAAACCAAACAAAATGAGATCTTGATTATAAAAACAATTGAATAAGAAAATTGTCTATCTTTTTTATGATTAAAATATATAAATTGGTGATCTTTATAGATCATATAAGGTGTTAATGTTGTATTTCCATGAATCCCAATAAGAAAATAATTTTAGATTTTGTTTTATGATATTGTTCGAAAAAAGTCTTGATAAATTTATCAAAGGTATAACGATATGTTTTATGTTTGGAATATATGGGTATAAATAAAATAAATGTCGAAAAAATTGATGGTTTTGGCAGAGAGAAATTATTTTCATCATAGGGATGTAGTTTTAGTTCAATATTTTCTTGTGTGGGGATATTGATCATTATATGATTTCATTATTTATTCCAATGTTTAATTCATTTAATAGTAAAGCGAATATTCTATATATATCATGAAAGTGAATCATTATAATAATATCACACTCTAGTGTTTGGGATTCCATATTTTTTTGTATGAATATTACTAATTAAAAAACTTATTTTTATCATTTTATGAATTATATGTATTTTTTAGCATTTATTATAACCCTAAAATAAATAAGTTATAAATTGATAGAGTAATAATTCCAAATGGATTTTAAAAATCAACCAAAAAAACTTCGGTGTGATCCTCAACAAGAACATTCAATGGGAAATATTTCTAAAGAATCAGTCACACTACATATTCATGAAGGATATTTGTCTAAAATGGATAGATAGAGACTCATAATTGGGAATTTTAATATTTTTATAAAATATGATTAATTATTTCTTGGGAAATTACCTAGAATTATGCTAAATCATGTTTTTGAGTTTCAATAGTACACATACCTAGTGATACATCTATTATAAATACTTCATATAGAATATTCGAAATTGAGATAAATTATGATTAATAATGAGAATCTAGATCGGAGATTCTTATGTCATTATGAATAATGTTGGTGTTCCCTACTTCTCTTTTTAAACAAATATATTGTTCAATGAATATTTTCATTGATTAGTTGGAACAAAAGAATATCACTATTAAGAAAAACATTCCACTACCATATTTAAATAATCTGTTTCAATAATTACAAGGAGCACAATATTTTTACAAAATCTATATTTGTTATATAATATTAGTTTACGGTTAAATGTAATGGTATACCCATAACATAATTATGTTTTAAGAATGATAAAAAATAATTTATAGTGATTCTGTTAGGTATGACTAATTTTCAAAATGTTATCATGGATTTAATGAATAGAGTCTTTCGATATTACCTTAATCAGATTATGTTAGACTTATTAGATGAAATGAATATATTTTCCTATATTAAAAATGAGAATGGAGATCACAATATGATAGTAATGGAGACCCTATAGAAGGAGATGTTGTATAAAAAATCTACCATGTTTTATTATTGGTTCTATAATGTCTATTTTTCATCATACAATCTCAATCGAAATATTAATAGTGGATCTATATAATTTGAAGGTTATTGAACATTATCCTAGACTAACAACTATGTATGAGATCTATATTTATCTAATATTATGGATATATTATTATTTAATTATGAAATATTTTCCTGGTCTATGTAATTCACTCACAAATTTTTCATATAATAGATTTACATTCGTAATGACTAATGAATGGAAAAAATAATTCAGTGGAACTACAAATATTTTTTATAAGTGAACTTTTCTTTATAGTACCTTATTGTGGGGAAGGTTTTATGATATATAATAATGGATAGAATAAGGATTTGGTATTTTTCATATATAGAATTATACAGTGATGGCCTATGCTTCACAATCACTAATAGTTCACAAATGAACGTTCTCAAATACTTATTTAGTGGCAACAAAATAAATCATTGCGTGAATAAAATGGAATTATTATATTTATAGATAATGGTTTTACATATATTTTTAGAGAAAGTTTTACTAAATATTGACCCAACAATACATAGATATGGGACCCAATATATGTCCAGACATTACTAAATATTATGAATGCTCAATACATTAACACTTTGTGATGGGAACAATGGATAATGATTTATGTATAAAGGATCATGGTAGATTATCAATTATGTGGATAAAAAATATCCAAATTCAAATGATTTTCAAATGATGGATGTTGAAATCTAGATAGAAGGGGAAGAAAGTTGAATATTTTGACCAACAATCCATGTGATGATTAAAGAGGGGATAAGAGATGATGTAGACCTACAAAAGAACATGATAATTTTTCATTAGTTCAAAATTTATTATGGTGGAATTATATGATTCAATAACCGAATATGTATCCCTCCAAAACTGGATTTAAATAAAGAACTGTTTATGAAAGCTGATAACACATTATTATATATACACCCTAGATGTATTAATATGTATTTCATTTGGAAAGATTATTTAATGTGGTACAACATTAATAGACAGGTTTCAAAGATTATTTATCAATTCCAAGTATGATAGCTAGTATGGACTAAGAGATATAATTATATGGGGATGTTTTATCTATATCCCATACTAGAATTAAAATGGGAAAACATTATGAGGGATTTCATCTTAAGACTTCTGAAAATGTATAAAGTCTGTAATGTTATATGGGATATAGTTGAAAAACTAGTGAATTTACCACACATTATTACTTTAATATAAAATATATCACTTGATTGGAATTCTATAATAATAATTAAGGATATGGAAGACTTGGATAGAGTCCCACATTATATTATATCTGATCGATATCTGATGCTCACTATAATTTTATACAGAAGCCTTTAGAAATATACTTTTAAAAAGTTGTTTTCTTGTAATTCATATAATATTCAGAATGATGGGAAGTTCAAGAGAACTATTCATACCCTAGTGGATATGTTGTGATCTTTTTCTCAAGATTTCAAATTTATTTGGGATAAATATATTCTTCTATTAGATTTTTCATATAATAGTAGATTTCATATGTGTATTTATATATCCCCTTATGAATACATATATGGGAAAAAGTGAAAAATATTTCATTTTGGGAAATTTTTTAGAGATATAGATACTAGAACATATGATATCTAATGATTTTTGAGATAACATTAAATCAACTTATCAGCACATAATGTAATACTAGATTCATCAGAAGAGTTATACTAACTGTGTGTTGCAAGATTCGGAATTTGTTCTTGTTGAGAAGGTTTTTATTCCTAATAATTTATATATCATTGAAATATATAAACATTAAAATTTAGGCATGGTTGGGGACTTTTTATATTGGCTGTTTATATGGTCTAGAATAGATTGGGATAGTTCCTTATCACTTGACACTCCCATCAAATCATTATGGAGATCATGATGTGTACTTTTTATAACTTCTAAGAAATAACATACATGATCATTCATATATAATAAAATTAGAGGTTGTATCTCTAGAGAATGATATTCTATATTAAAAACATCCAATATAAATATTATATTGTGTAGATAATTTCTTATAGAACAAGACTACTAATATAGTTACTGTTATTTAGAGGAATCAATCTTTTTTGAAGGTGCTGCAGGGTAACATGAGGATGTGATGATGCATAGATATCCTTGGTTTTTATTTGAGAGTGATATAATAATGTGGGACAAATTATGTTTAATGACGTTATAATGTAAAAGTGTAATGGTTTTTATGTATTTACATAGAAATAATCTTAAGGTATTCCATATATATCCTTACAAACAACCTCGCATCTAAATTAACCATAATTTAGTAATCCAATATAATATAGTCATTAATTTTTTTGTAATTAATAGTAAAATGAAAATTAAGAAAAATATGTGTAAAAGATTTAAATATTGAATAATTATTTAGTATTTTATAATAAATAAATATTTCATTTTGTGAAAACTTATTTTATGACTCCAAAATAAGATTTCATTACAAGTGACATTTTTTCATTTTTTCAAAGAAATTACAATTAATTCATAATATTCGCAAAATTTATTTTGAAATAAGAGAATATAATAAATTAAATCAACATTTAAATTATATATTTGGGTGAATTTTTATGATTTATCAAAAATGATTTTCTTTTTAGTGAATGAACACTAATAACGATTCATTTTTAAAACTCTCATTTCATTTAATGTAAAACATTCATTATGTTTTTAATTTTATCTTCATTTTTATCATGATTAATTTAATTAAAACTAATATAAATATTTATATTGAAATAAACATTATACTAGATTTAATATAACATCATTTATTGCATAAAAATTATTTTATAAAAATTGTTTTTACTCACACTATGTGTTTTATCTTAATAAATAGATTTAATATCTTGTTATAATGGTTTAGATAAAATTTATGGAAAAATAGATTTTAAAATAAATATTTACAATTAATTTTATGATTTTTACGAGGAATGTATAAAATTTATTTGTGTTTTATTCTTAGAAAATTTATTTTATCTAAAAAGGGATTTATTGTGCATTTAAAATAAAATCAATCAACTTATAGAATATAAATCTTCATAAATTGATTCTGTATTTGGGATTATAATAATTATTATAATTTAATAGGTTTACCTTATTTTTTCATAATTAATAGAAAAAATTAGATACCTTCATTAAGATAAAAAGTGTTTAATCAGTGGGTGGGAGAAGGGGATGAACCTTGAGATGAGGGTACAATTGCCACCCAATAATATAAAATAATTTTTCCATAAATATATGTCATAATTCTATTACCCTACTATCAAATCATTCTCCATTTAGAGCCAGATTCCAAATAAAGTGACTTTATATCATAGAATTTGTTAATTAAATTCCATGTGTGACGCCCCCTCATGAATAAAGAGGAACTTATTATTCTCCATTATGAAAAAACTGTCATCTATCAATACCTAAACAAAATCATCATATATTTACTCTTGTCATCTTAGATATTTTTTTCACTATCTATTACAAACCAAATAATTCGTAATGTGTAAGCCAAAGGGGGACTCTTATTGATGTGATATAAATCATAACATATATATTTCAATTTTATTTATTCATCCACAGAGATAAAAAAATTGTATATAGAAAATTTATTATTCAAATATCATTTATTTATGAATATGTTAGTATTTTTATGTTATAATGAATTGCAACCTCTTCTACATCAAATGGGATAAAAAAGTACCCTTATTGTGTACAACAGGATTATCTAATCCAAATAGTGATGAGATTCATTTTTCATTGTCAATATTAATGGATGGATATTATTATGGAATCATAATTTATATATTATATTTATGGAATGATAATTAATTAATAATTATGACATCTTATCTACCTTCTTAAATTTAAATCCATTGAAAAATGACAACATCACTTGTGTGTTTGTGTGAACTACCATCACCATGAAGCGTTATGATTAATATTTTATTTTAATTAAAAGGATAGTAATAATGTTATATTTATTAAATTTATGTATTATTTATTATATAAAAATGATTATTTTATTCACAATTATCATTTATATTTCATTCATTCCATTCATTGAAATGTGGAAAACATTATTCATTCGTATATACGAATGATGTAATTAATTTTTCACCAGTGATTAAAATGAAATTTTATATATATCTATATTGATTATTTATATAATTTATATCTTTATTGTTATTATCTAAATCAAGGAACCACGAAAACATTTCAATGAATATAACTTATAAAACTGAATATACATGAAAAATGAAGTAGTTAACACTCGAAAAAACGATGATATTGAATGATTGATAATGATTTCTTTTTAAGATTTCCATAGGTAAAAACTGTATGGTATTATATGTATTAATATGTTATTTTTTTTAAATAAATATATTAAATTTAATATTGTGGTGTTTAGATAGATTTCATGGAATGATATACCTATGGTACCCTTTTTGTGTTAATATCTCCTTTTTATCGATATTATCTATAGATAAATTTTTAATACGTTAATTTTTTATCTATAAATCCCAAATATATTACATTTTATACTCCTCGTGTTATTCATATATGTCACATGTTTTCTACTACTTCTCTATACTTTATGTAATCTTGACACAAACAAAAATTGTTTTAAGGATAATAGGTTTTATTACACTCTTCATAGAGGAAAAATTAGTCCATGCCTATATTTTCATTAAAATGATTACCAGAATGTTATTAATATTATAAATATTTTTATTAATTTCACATTTACCCATGAATTACCTTATAATAATCCTTTAAGTGGAATATTCTTTTTTTGTAATGAGGTACTTCAATATTTTTACCAAAAATGTTAGAGGACACTAGTTAACACACACAACATGAAATATTTTTTCTCCCAAACAAAATAATATTTTATTTGAATGTTACATAATAAGATCTATTTTTTAAAAAATAATCCCCTAAATATATGTTTTATTTTTTATATTTTAAATAAATTATTGACAAAATAAGAGGGTATACTCATCAAGATATTTTATAGAAATATTTAAATGAAATATTCATATATAAAAACATAATCTGAAATTTCTTATGATTTACGAAAAATATGTTACAATTTTACCATATTTATTATTTCAATAAAGGATTTATGATTATGAGGATAAATTTTTTAAAGATACAAGGTCTTTTCCAAGAGTTATGAAATGATCTTATGTTGTATGCTTAATTATCGTATGGAAAACTTCTGTTTAGTTTTTATTATGTGACAGGTGGACCATAAATTATATATCCCTTAAACTAATTGGGTGAATATATATATCTCATGTGATAATAATTAATTAAATGGGAATTTAACCATGTTTAGTATGGGACATTTTCCAATAATAATTCTTGACATTGACCCTTTACATAGGAGAAAATGGAATGGGGAGTGAACCAAATAAACATTGATACTTTCAGAAGTTAGTCTTGACAAAGGAGATTATTTTTTTGCTTATATGCATTACCCAAAATTATGCCATATTATTATATTTTGTTCCCATTTTACATGAATTATTATTTTTGATGATTCAACCTTATGACCAATATCTTTTCTATGATAATTCCTTATGCCATGACTCATTATTAATGATACATGGCCACTTGAATATGAAATTTGTATGTTATGATCTTGTAATCATACCCCTCTTCTTTTGTTTAATTATTTATGATCATATCATTTCTCTTATTTTAATCCTTGATGTAAATATGATTTCAGACGTTATTTTTTTACCCTTACATAGGTTTTATAGATTGGTTTTATTCTTGATTTGTCTACTGAGGGTGAAATTTGTTTAGAATTTATATTTAAATGATTTAGATATTTTATGAGTTAGATTATTATGTATCCCCATTTCCAAATAAAATAATTAATTATTTTTATAGTGTGGATTATATTTATATGTAATGAATATTTTTATAATAAGATGTAGTATTTTTTATTTTAGTGTTTGAGTAACTAATCGGGGAGGGTTATTGTACCATTTTTTTCAAGTTTAACATTATTTGAATTTACCGCTCCGATACCTAAACCAATTCCCCAAATAATATGATTTGATAAAATAGTTATCAAAATATTTAAAAATTATTATATAATGTAGAAATAAATAAGAACATCAATGCAAAAAAAATTAATCGATTTGACCTCGATGTGAGAGAATACTCTTTTTCAATTTTTATCTTTGTTTAGTGGTTGTATTTCACTATCAAAATTAATTTAAAATTATGTAAATTAGAGTTCAAGTTGGAAAAAAATTTTGGGATGGAATAATACAATAACCTAATACATTTTTTTATATTGTATGTACCAATTCATCATTGGTGTTGTTTATTCATATACTAATATTTAATATAATGTTTTCCATTTGTTAATGATCATGTATTCAATTTTAATGGAATGATCAACACATATTGAATCATGCATGACCTATTCTATAATTAGGATCAGTATTATTATTTAATATCAATGTTTCTCAATATTCTTGAGGACCAATGAAATGTGTAAGAATAAATTACAACATATGTCTTATTTTCTTAATCTCCCCCAACATATTTCATTAATGCAAGGATTTAATATAATCAAATACTCCGATTGTTATTTTTTTAAATAATATTCTTCATTTTTTTTTCATATTTCTATGGATATAAGTTATACCTCTTTGAAGTAAAATATTTCATCATGTTTATAATTGTATCAAAGGGTATATATTTATTGGTTTCTAAAATTGAAAAATATAATATAGGTATAGCATAATAAAATAATGAAATCTTACCTTTTTGACGATTTATGTACTCAAAGATGTGTATGAATATATTTTTTCAATTTTTTTTTTGGAAATCCCATGAAATATTTGAATTAAATCCTTCCTTTTAATCTACATGTAAACTGGAAATTTATTTCATTAGGGTAATTTTCAAACACTATGTAATTCTCCTAAGATCTATGTAAATATCAGTATTATATTAAACATAATATGTCACTTTTAATACCATGTTGTAATACTCATTTAAATACATCACCCAAGATCTGCAGTTTCCATATTCATGTGATATGTGAATATGATGAAATTATTTTCCTAATTCATCTTTAATTTTTTTATGTAACAGAAGATGTAAAAAGTTTATAAATACATATTATATGTTGAAATATTTTTTGTAGTGTGGATAATTCATAGTTCATTTTTTTTATATAAACTATTACATTTTGTCATCTATAATTAGCATACATGAAATTAACTTACATAATAATATTTTATGGGACCCAAATTTCTAATTTGTGTTTTAATGTTGTCCTATGTATGTAATAATTCACTTATGAACTCAAAATGAATTACATGTATATGAGTTTTCCTATGAAAAAAATATTCATTATGAATTTTAAATTATTCTTACACCACATAATTTTACATCATGAAATGAATACCATTTTTTGATTAATTTGAGAACCAAAATTGGAATAGATCACAACATTAATATAATATAATATTATATCATTATATCATAGTAAATCATTGTAATTTATGTGGAAGTTTTCAAGAAGCATCATATCAAGTGGTGATCATAATATATACACTACATTAAACATATTAATGTATCAAGTAAGTCATTGATTAAACTCTAATTTCATTAAAAATTGGATATAGTGGCATGAATAAAACTAGCATATTATGTGCTTGAGCATTAGCATAGAATGTTCTCGTGTGAGGTAGATGAAGACATAATATAAAGACATTTCCGTAAGGGTGTGCCTAAATTTTTAACCATGAATAGTTTCTATATGGGGTGATTAATAAATCAAAATTTAAGTCTAAAATTCATAGTATTACAAAGAAGAGTCACCCCCTACACCAGCTTAATGATATCCACGTAGATCCAATTCTTTCTAGTGGTCTTATCTTTAGAACAACATATATGAGGATAACCAATAGTCACTCTCTCATATATGTTACCACCCAATATGGTTCCCTATTCTTCCAACTATAAACTCTTAATAGTGGAGTAACTTTTAGATTCAAAGAACCTATGGATTCTATGATTCAGTGAACAATTATTTTGAGTTGGCCCCATTTTTTAAAACATTTCATTACAAATACTTTTGAAAATATCTATAAAATTATAAAAATGAAATTATAAGTGTAAATAGTAACAACTAAATACATTTTATGGACTACTAAAATCCTATAATACTTAACTCACATTATAGTTATCAATATTCATTATGTTTATCCATTCATAATTTATACATCTCAGGTTAACCACCTTTCAGCCCATTCCCTTTTCTTCCCGCAATATTGAAATCTTATCTAAAATGAAGGGTTCATTAATTATTTAAAATAAATATAACCATTAACCATAATATAATTATTATATATAAATAATATTCACAACATGGGATCATCAACTATTATGTCTTCATCATCATTTATTTAATCCATTTCACTTTTAAGGTTCTACCTAAAACAACACATATTTATGATAGTTTATAATATTATATTTTTATATCAATTACACTATCTATTTTTTTACATTTGATGTACTAGTGAATAAATATATCATTATAACATAAAAAATAATGTTTTGTCCTTAATTATCTTATACCATTAAGAAACTTCTAATAGTATCACATTCTATATGACTGCCATCACAAAAACCAATTTTTTTTTAAATTTAGGGAAATATAATATGAATTATTTTCAAAAAATAATTTCTTCCAAGGTCTATATAATATTCCTTAATGTCCTACTATTCCAACTCTATGATTTATTCCACATAGGTAAACACTTTTTTATCTCCTCTAAATATCATCATTGATCTATCCCATTTATAGGATGAAAGGGAATAAAAAAATTTCTAAAAAGGTAAATAATTTTATAATATTGATCTGCATATAATATAGGGGTTTTTATTGGTATATAATTTATTTATTAATTAGAATGGAACGTGTACTTTCATTGATAGTATTTTTGTCATCCCCGTTGCATTTAGTTATACTATTTATGGGAACAAGTATCCCCATGTTTCCATATATAATGTAAAAACAGCCAATTATTTTACATTTACTATACTTAAATTACTGATTATGTTATTCATATAAATAAGAGACATAAAATATTAACTAACTTTAAAAGAAAAAACTATATAATAGCATAAACCAACACACCAGTTGTGTTTGGATGAGTTTTTTATCATATAATTAATCTAACGCTAGTATTGTAATATATTCTCCTCTAATATTATAAATATTAAGCTCATTTTATTCTATTTGATAAAATTCCCTTCTAATGTAGAAATCACTAATGACAAGATATTTTAATACTTCTTATAACTGTCCTCATTAATAATATTTATTAATTATTATTTAATCAATGGTCCCACCAATCTAAAAATTAATTTTACACTTATCCGATACTTTTAAATGTATAATACACAAATCACGTCAAGTTATAAGTACCCTTATACATGGAATATAGAATTTTATTCATGAATTGTGTTTGTAATATATGATCTTTATTTTTAATTACCCAGTTTTTGTGTTTTACCCTTCATGTAAATATTAAAAATCATAATAATTTGAATATTCACTACCAATGTCTTTATTTATACTAAAACATTAATTTGTATCTGAAATTATAAAAAATAACATAAATTCCAATTGGTATTTAAATATAATAATTTTTATTTTATTTACCTTTTTTGATTGGTTTATTCTCTCTCACTTTTAACTCTATTCATAAGTACCTAATAATATTATTACTAATTATTATTCTTTATGGTAATATCTTTAATATTATTTTTTTTAAATCCAAATGAATGGAATATGATTTTAAAATTGTTTATATAAAATTTATGATATAGGGTTGGGGTGGTCAATTATTACAAAGATATTATATATTTATTTTATCCACCATGAATACATTATGGATTATTCCTATATTGTAGTAAGTTATATTTGGGAATAAATGTATGTGAATCATAGAGATATTTCCTGAAAATTTTATTATCCTCAATGAAAATAATATATATGTATCACCTGTAATTTAATATAATGGGATTAATCATATTCAGAATAAATATTATACCATTTTCAATAAGAATTATATTTTATTTTGTATATAAATAATCATATATTATCACTTCAATAGAATACATTTTATTCCTATAAGTAAAAGTACATTTTATTACTGATAGGATTGAGTGAGGATATTGAGAATGAAAATGATTAAAGAATGTCCATATGTGTCTCCCAATATTTTCAACTATTTTAGTATTTATATTCTCACAACTCTTTACAATAAATATTTATTTGATCAATTAGAATTATGAATATGTCCACTATGTTTTTTTAGAAGTAAAATATTTTAATTAAATTTTTCGAGTTATAAATATGAATAAATTAAAATATAGCAATAAAATATGGATGAGATGTAAATTTAATGTGTATTTTATCATTGAATATGAATATAAAATGGTTTTGTGTATTTTTTATGACTACATAAGATTATCTTTAAATTTTAAAATGGTATATGATAATAAATTTGTGTCAAAAAAGATTAAATCAAAATTATAACATTTTATATAATAGAGATAATGACTCAATGTATTTGTAAAGAAAGGTCTTCATAGTTTTAAAAATGATGGGATTATGTTATATGAGTATATTGATACTATTTAAAATAAAATAGTTGTCTCATATGGTCTAATTTAAATATAAATGTTATTACACATTCACTAAAATTAATCCAAAGTATACAATCTGATTTTTTAATCACCTAAATTATGCCTCCCTATCCTTTAGAAAATATAAACTAGCCTAAAGTAATAATACTTTTATTGGGAAAACAATTACCACTTTTCAAAACCATTAATGAAAATTAAGTAACTAGACACCATACACACCAAATACTATGGGTATGAATAAATAACATTCATCCATTCATAAAAAATATAAATGTTGTCTTATAATCTTTCGTCGTAAAAAAATTTATATTAAGATTATATCACATAAGATATTTAAAAATGATTAAATTAAAAAGGGGATCTTATACCATCCCTGAGACACACCGAAATCCCAATTCAAAATCCATTGTGTGTTACTACATCTCGATTTTCTGTAGAAACTATGACTACACATGTAAGAGGATCACAATAGTTATATATGCTCAATGTTTATTATGAAGGGCCTGTGAAATATATCAAAGTATGTTCAATATAAGTGAACATAGTATATTTTTTCATATATTTTTTTTATTTATAAATATAATAAGTGAATGGAAATAATTTTACTCATGAATGTGCATCAGGTCACGATGTTTTGACTTGTTCACCACAAAAAATGACCCTACCAATCTCAGAAAATTCCTAAAAATTTTATTTTATGATGTAATCATGATTCATACAAGAAGATTTATACTGTGCTTTCATATAATGTCTTTACCACAACTTTATTACCTACATAATTTCATCTAAATAACCTCAACCACATCATACCATATCTCAATCAGTACCCTCTTCTAAATGAAGGGTTACAAATCACAAAATACCATTACCTTCTAAATATGGGTTGGGTCCATTCAAAACACATCTCACTAATAATGATTACGTACATCGTATCCCATACCTCATCACATATCATTACCCACTAATAACTTTTTAATTTTTGTTTCACACATGAAAAATCATTCCATATAAACGAGGAGCATCCCATCTATTCTAATACCACATTATAACCCGAACATGATCTCATTACTCAAGTAGGTCCCTCCCAAAACCTTCTCACACAAATTGATACCATACATCCAAATTAAAAAGGTAAATTCTATTTATTTCTATAATTATCAGAAAGAAACATAACCACTACCCCCTCACTCATTTTAGGGTCCTACCCACACATTCTTACCCATGGTCAATCCATCCATCATATCCCCTCATTAACACATGAATTTTATTTACATGTATTCAAAAATAAACATGGAATCATATCATGTCTCTTATGATCACCAAAAAACATATCCAAAGCTATTCTATAGACATGTCTCTATAACTATCAACATGTATCATATACTTTTTTTCTTATAGATTATTGACCACAAGACTATTTTTGTCACACATACAATGAAATTTAATATCATTACTGTTCCAGTATCACCCATAATTTAATTGACAACATTCACTAAACCCCACATAACCTATACTCATCCATTAAAATATGTATTATTTACCCCACATTGAACCCATAACCCTTAATCCCATTATTATATGTCAGTGAGTTTTTTGTTCATAACCCACATTCAATTTCAATATCATGATTGTTTCATACAAACCAAGGATTCATAAAATATTACACACATTGAGTCCCTTAGAAATGTACTTCAAATTCATTAATATATCAACATGACCCTTGATTGTGTTTGATATCACGTATCTTATAGTATAACTTTCAATTTCATTATTATATGCACTCCCCCCATTAGACCATAATTGTGAAAAAATTAATTTTCTTACTCAGGGCACTCGATAAGACTCAATTCTCCCAAAAGTGTATGTGCATCAATATATATGACAATTAATACAATCACATATTCATTTTTATGTTTAACCCACTCATTATCATGAAAATAACACTATGAATCCGTCCAATATACACATTAATATTTTGGTATTTTTTTTAAATAACTTTTTAAATATATAATATAATACACCACATCAATCCAATACTAATAAAAAATTATTATTAAATTCTACATATACCTTAATATATCAAAAGAACCAAACATTATTTGTCATTAAGAAACATACTCGAAGTGTAAAATTTCAGTCAGATAAAAATTTTATGTAAATGATTTATAATACATATAAATATTATTTTAAAATAAATAATATGATAATTTAGAATATTAATTTATTATATTAATTTAATGATCATAATATTAATAATTAGGGGTGGTGATTGACATCATTTTTTTAAGGATACCTATTTTTATTGAATTTTATTTTATATTTTTTCTTACTAAATTGGATTAAACTACATTAAATGATTGTTATAATAATATATTTAAATTTGAAAAATTACATTAACACACAATTAATATAATCTATTATTAAATAAAATTATGAATAAATAAATATAAAATAATTTCTCATATAAAATATATTTTCATTATATTTTATATTATTGTTAAAAATATGAATTACAATATTATGAGAGTTCAGATTCTAAAATATAACAACAGATAATTATTAAAATTCTATAATTATTTTATGATTTTTTTAATTATTAATTTTTTGTTAAATACAAAAAAAATCATTTCTTTCTGTATTTATTGAATTTTATTAAATATATCATTATATATGATTGAATTAAAAATTTTTGAAACATTTTTTTTAAAAACATTAATTCTTTAATGAGTAATATATTCTTTTTACAAATTTATCATGAATATTTAATGTTTATGGTTGATTTTTTTGAAATAATGATATACATTATTCTTAATAAAATTCGCACTTTTCCGCTAATTATGTTTTCCAAACAAAATTATTTTTTAAATAAACCTCAAATGTAAATAATAAAAAATTAAAATAAATATTTATCATTATATTTGTCCTATATATGTATAAATTCATTTTTATCCATAAAAATAAATATCTTTTTTAAACTTCCTTTCACAATTTTTTTTATATAAGATATTTTTTATTTATTATATAAATTTTATGACATTAAATTGATTTGATATTTGGAATCATCATTTCCAGATTAAGAAAAATAGGTAAATTATATTTTACACAATAAAAATTAAGTGTGTTTAAATGTTTTTAAAATGATAATTGTTGAAAATAGTAAAAAATGTTCACCTAATAAATAATGTTTGTAAATACTAAAATTCATATCTATATATTTCTAGATATGGGATATGTTTTTATTTCTCAATAATTATCAATTCTCATCAACTTTACATGAATATGACATCTATTTTAATTTAATATTATTTATATTTTTTAAATCACCACCCTTCTCACTTATAGAAGGACATCTTGACCATTGCTCATCAGTAGACATTTTAAGGGTGTTATCTAGACTATGAACCACCAAAATACTTTTTCCATTTCCTTTTAAAGATAATATTTGCCTTTATATTATCAAAATAGTATCCTAAAAATGGATAATCAAGTTAGAAAATGATTCATACTAATGAGAATGATAAGAACTCCAAATCATACATTTTCATTTCTATTCTTTTAAATTATCCTATAACTTATCATAATATAATATAACTGTAATAATATAACTAAACAACATCAAAAATATATATAACTGTTTTTATTATAATGTAATAAAAATTATATATCCTATTCACATCCATTCTGGAAATAAAAATATTTCTCATGTTAGGGTATGTTCAACCCCATAATGGACGACGTGTCCCATTTTTTAGTGAAACCTATTTTTTCAAAATAACATTAAAAGGATAGTAATATAAATATATTTAAGGAATAAAATGATATTTATGACATGATATAGATTCTTTTAAAAAAAATAATTCTCTTAATGATATTAATGATAAGATATCATATTGAATTTAGCGACATAAAAATGAGAATACGAAGACAAATTTTGAAATATTATTATATTTAGAGAAATATATAAAACTGTATATTTTTTTTAGTTTTATAATAATAAATAAATTACACCTAATTAGTTTTTTATTTTATTAAGTCATGAATAATGATTTATTATTGAGTTGTTTACATGAAAATATAAAAGGAACACTGAAAACTATTAACATTGATGATAAAAAATAACTAAAAATAATTAATAACTTGGTTATAATTGAATATAAATTATTAATATAAATGGTAAAAAATAAGAATATGTTTTTAAATGGATTATTAAAAAATCATATTTTTATATACTGAATGTTAAATATAGTCAGAATAATAATAAATCCATAGTAATAGTTCTTCATGTAAATTTGAATTCATTGAATAATTTTTTTTTATTATACCATAATTAATTTTTATATGGTTTAAATTCCAATATATTGAATACATATATCTTAAATAATTTTCCTTCTAAATTACATTGATTATCCTAGTTAATTTCCCTTCGATTTGTGCGCAATTTATGTTGTAAGGGTTATTGTTAGTAATATTTCCTTTCATTGATTTGGATTACTTATTATTGACCTTCATACTTATAAGTTAACTTTTTACCACCATTTTATTGTATAATAATATAATCCCCATCTATTTTTCTGGATTTTTATTTACTTCTCATAAAACCAATTCTAAAAAATTCATAATTCAAAAACTACGATGTTCGTAACTACATCTCCATTTAAATATTTTTTTTTATATGAATTTTAATTATCAATAGAATTCAATAAATATTTAATATATAGACTCTAATATAAATGCTATCTAGATTCTATCTTTTATTATGGATTTCAAGTTTCCATTGCATATTCTTTTTTATGATCTATTGATCCATATGTTACAAAATGTTTCGGTTTATTTTCCAATATTACATTATTATATGCATTGTTTATTTCAATGATTCTATTTGATAGAGTTAAAAGTTATTTTTTCTTAATAAACCATTTATTTTCTTATTCTGTGGCTTTTATTCTTATTTTTCATGATTTTTATAATTCCATATAACTATTAACCACAATTCTAATAAAAGTTTTCCCAAAATTGAATCATCCTTTGTATTTTTTTGGTAAGTAATATTACCCATCCCTATTAAATTTTTTTATATAAAATGAATAATATAATAATTACTAATTATTTTAATTATTTTTATTATAAAAATCATTTAGTTTCATTATAAATATATTGATGGAATGTTCTTCACATCATCTCCATGAGTTTTTTAGAACTCTCATCACGAACCTATGAAAGTAATATAATTATTAGAAATTCTCCATATGAATTAATTCTCTTGATTTTTTGTTTGTTCCTAAATAGAAATCACACTTTCTAATTATTCACCATTATTAAAATTTATTTCAATTTCAATTGTTTTTTTAATTTTTTTAAAAGTAATTATTTAAATTAAATTTATTTTTTCACACATATGATTAATTTGTTCATAAAATATTGATTTATTAGATAATTATTTATATCTATTTATGTATTTAATATTTTAATTTCTATTAAATTTAATGTTATAATGTCCTTTATACATCACTTAAAATGGTTTTTATGGTAACTTATCAGTTTGTTTCTAAAATAGTGTTAAATATCATTATAAAAATTATTTTTATAATTTAGTTTCAATTTTCTTCTAAAATAAAAAATAATGTATCTCTATTAGACTTATGTTTATTTTATCAAAATATAAATTATCTTATTTTTTTTATTTTTTTGGGATTTTTAACATGAATTAAAAAATAATACGAATCATGATGTCATATTAAATGACACTATTAAAAATTGTTTACTAAACTATATTCTTGTAAATGTGTTTTCTCATCAATTAGATCATCCTGAAATCAATATTAATCATTACTGAAGGATATAATCTATTAATAAAATCAATATTATTTATCTTCATTGTTTTTTATCTCATTCAATGGAGATATTCCTAAAACACATTTATTTATTGATTTTATTATTATTTATGAAATTATAAATGTTTTCATTCATGGAACACATGAGAATATACTTACTGTGATGTCACGGGTGAGACCAAAATTATATAGTCCTTTAATTAATTGGGTTAAAATTTTATATAATTTGATATAATGTATGTTTTATGGAAAATTATACAAACACATTATCTAATGTTTTATTAGAGGTTAGTGTTGACTTATTGTTAAGATACCAGGTTTAAGATTGTCTCCATATTCCTATGATTCACTGATCTTATGTTTTAATATACATGAGAAATTGATATATTTCTTGATTCATGACATCTGATCATTTTTTTCTCTTGTATAATATCGTTATGATTTTTTCTTGAACCATTATATTGTTCTCAAACACAATTATCTATTTTTGTATCACATAAAATATTCTATTATTATCACTTTTATTTTCCCTTATTAAGGATTTTAGCTCTCTTATATATATATATATATATATATATTTTTCCATAGATTTTTTTGGAAAAATAATTTATATGAAATTTGTAGAGGGGTATCATATGTTGAATATGTTTTTTATGATATTGAACAGTTAGTGTAAAATATGAAATACATAGTTCAATGGAAAAATCGTCATTTTATTGGGAAGATAGAGGGTTTATAATTTAATTTTGTCCTTATTTCCCTAAAACTCCCAACCTAAATATTAGTAGATATGTATGTGACTTTATATTATTTATTAATATTTTAATTATTGGCTTTGATGTTTGTTCCCCTTAATTTGATATAAAAAATTGTATGAAATAATATGTGTTTAGAAACAGATTTGAGAGTGTGGGTCTATGGAATCATTGACCTATAAAACCTAGTACTCTTTCTGAATATTTAGAACTAAAAATAATATCCTAAAAACTACACTAATGATTTGTACCGCTTGGTGAAATAATTTCCACGAGATCCCATATTACCCGAAGTGGAATATACACCTACCCTAATTCAAGGAGGATTAATTCCACAATGTCTATTTATATTTTCTTATCTATATTATTTATGCATATTAATCTTAAAAAAATTTCATGTATTCATACATAGCATTAAATTAATTAAAATATGAATTATTATCATATAGGTTAGAAACCCAAAATGCAAAGATACCGCATTCCATGATTCACAGAACATTTTCTAAATCCATCCACAAAACATCTAAGATGAATTCAATTTTTGAGGCCCTTTCTCATGTAAAAATATATATAATAAACTCATAAAAATATCACCTCTGGAGTGTTTGAGAAAAATATCCCCTAATAAAGATTATTTTTCACATGATCCATTTGAACCTCACTAATCATAAGCTAAAATATAAATAAATCAGCAACTGATGAGGTTGAAAAATAACTAATGAAAAATGAGGAGTAAATAAAATGAATCATAATGAAAAATTTTGTAGAACTGCCCCACATAATATATGTATTAAAAATAAGAAAAATAATTTATGGATTCCCTTATATATCCCACTGATAACACCAACATTCTCCTCAATCTCCATGTTGATGACACGTAATTCATAGATCTTGTTCTAATTTTTGAATCCATGATAGAGACATAATATTGACATGAACCGTATGTATCATTGATTGATTTCCTGCACTAGTAACCTTTATTATGATGTGACCAAATTATAATTCACAATAAAAAATCTATTAACCAAGCATTTTTTGAGTGTCCTCTATTAACAACACATCCTTAATCTGTCATGAAATAGAATTTGTTCTATTATCATTGACATCATATAATAGAAAATTATTTATAGTTTTTACCACGGTCTGTGGAATCATAATACATTAAGCAAAAAATAAACAGAATACATAGATATCATTAAAATATTTAAATGTGTAAGAGACACAATGTGACACCCTCCACCATGAGATGACCTCAATATGTATGATTTAATAAATGAAAAAAATACCATAAAGAAATTTAATATCATGATATATATTGGTCCTAATGTGACCTGATTTAGTAACCCCTATGGTTCCCCCTATATATTTCATGATATTCCACATTAACCCCTAATAATGGTGTGTCACTGATGAGTCATATCATGGAGAGTGACATGTTGATGAAATTCATCAACATGATCATGGATACATGATTCCAAAAATACTTCATGAACTCATGAAACCATAAAATCATCTCTATGTATCTAAAAAAATATTCTTGGTATGTTACATACAAAAAACCTCATCCCATGTTGAAATCATAAAAGTGTTTTCTATTATTTGAAAAATAATTCATCTTCCATAAGAAAATACAACACATACATTTTTGCGCCATTAAACAATAACCACCATAATTCTTATAATCCTTGACAATCACTTAAAAAATCTATTGAATCCCAATCCATTGAAAAATATATATGGTGATCCCTCATTTATAATATTTCATTGAGCTAGCCATGATTCCACCATCTATGCACTAATACAAGATACTCTATATTTTCCCAAAAAAGTAAAATGTTGAACCCTAAAACAACTCTATAATATGTAATAAGATGTTCCCCATTAATTTTCCACCTCAAGGTAACCAATTATATGTAATAAATCTAGTCAATAAAATATAATATTTGTGTCCTAGGAATGATCAACCTCTCTCATTGACGCAACCTCATATAACTAAATCATTATTCCATATTTAAAAGAGGCATTAAAAAAATTTAAATTCTAAAAATAAATTTGCAGTCTAAAATTTAATATTATATTATTTCTATATCCTCAACCAATCAAATAATATAACCTACTTCACAAATGGGCATTGACAAATCATAGGTTTGTCTAATTCTCGTATCATACCTAAATTCCATTATAAGGCATATTCCATCACATATAATCTATATGACATCAAATTCAGAATCCAATAACCTATTTGATAATGATGTATATTTTCTTTATCTTCACTAACTGGTATCTCATTTCCACTTCAATAGTCTTCCCTTCAGTTTTAGATCATCCATGGTCCGCCTTATATTAGGTTTATAACTTCATGAATGATAATATTATCCCTACCATAATAGTATATTTATCATATATCTATATAATCAAAATATTTTATATCCATAACCCACATCCATTACCTTTAAAAACATAATGACTTAACATGTTTGAAAACATAATACCCATGATCTAATAAGGACCATAAATCACTACCCATTTTATTCTCATCTGAAAAACCATCCTCGATATTCACTAAATTTATCCACCATTAGGGTAAAACACTCTAACAACTAATGATGAATTGTCATCCAAATTGTATCAATTACCTATCAACTCAATCATAATTTCCTATAAGATCCATCATCATAAAAATGTCGCTTTTTATAATCCATGCTAATACTATCTTCAGAACCCTTATCACGGAGAGGGAATATCAACTATACCAAAATTATGAAATCATTCTCTAATTAATACAATAACTATATAGGGACATATGTAACTTAAATTTTAACCTTTTTCTATTATTCTAATTGTTTTTACACTGATGACATTTCTTATTTTCCAATACATTTTAAAAAATCCATGCCTCGTCCTCGATCCCACTCCTAGAGTGATTATGTACATAATCACACCAGGACCATTAGACTCTTCCATGAATGGCTGAAAACTAGGGGAAATCATTGAAATAAAAATTTGGTTTTCATTGATTAAAAAAATACCCAACATATGTATGTATGGTCATTTTGACTTGCCTATAACTGAAATATGAATTTCACATAACCAACCAACACTTGAACTCACTCATTGAGGACTTCCCATAATATATCATGATAAAACTCATTAACATACTCAATAGTAACACAATCATAAATAAATCCATTCATAGGTTACTAAAACCATATGGCATGAACTAATCTAAACCCTGTTTGTTTACAATTTTATAAAACATAGTTAGAATACTAGTCTCATTCTTCTATGAGTGGTGTCCCATCAAACCTTGATTTACATATAAGACCACATTATTTTATTTCTATAAATGATCCTATATTACAATAAATATCACCACTAATTCATTATTTACCACTATCATAAAACATAATATGCATTAGAAAACATTCCACACTTTCTTTATGTCATTCAAAATCTACATCCGAAACCAAAAATGGTAGGACTCCAATGGTACCAACCCTCTAAAATTAACATTGACACCAAAATATTTGCATATTATCTACATCACAACCCCATTTGATTACATATGACATTGATAAAATCAATTATGTTTTTCATCATCCTCAATGATATCCACTCCAACTCATAATTCATATCTTAATTGATAATCACTTATACCAAATGATCACACAAGTGTTGAATGGATGAACTAACCCATGATTGGTTACTAAAAATAATTTTTACATAAGTAATTCATAAATATCAATAGTAATGATCCCATGATAGAATCCACATGGACATTAATGAAAATCATTTTTGGTCAAGCTGAAAACAATGTTACTAATATTTGATAAATGAAAACATTATATAAGAATTTTTTGGCACAATAGACAACTGAACCCATTATTATTAATATATTTTGTCACATATAAGAATATAAATGTTATGTGAATCCATTATAAAAAATTAATCATGTATATATGACTCATTACAATATGATTCATGAACCAAAAAAACAAATAAAATTTAAAAAACCCCTCATTATTGAAGAAATAGCTCATCTGAAAACTGAAAGCCATGAAAATTAATCTAAAATTCTTGATAACATGGACATCCATAGAGAATTTTGATCCTGAATAAGTATTTTCAAGTCTATAAATATATCCAGAAAATTATTTTGTCCATTAACCAATATTAAAATAGAAATAAAAATCTAAATATACATTCAATCCTTTTTCAACTCTATAGTAAATATTACTTGATATTTAATGAACCAATGAGGTACAGGCCCCCATGCATGCATTTATATATTCCAACGTCTAATAACTATTGATGGGTGCCTAAATCATTAAAAGGATAGACAATTCTAAAAAATTTATGACCATAATAAAAAATTCATTAACAAAAATTCATCCACAATAGATAAGAAGTGTTTTTATAAACACTATACAAACACTATAACATAATAGTAAATTCAATCATTCAAAAATACATCCCAACTGATCTCCCACTCACTTGATAAAAATAAAAATAAATAAAATATTAAAATAAATTAAAATCATCTACCACTATCCTTGATCATCATCCCTATCTATTTTAAAACTCCACATTTTTCTAGAATTATTTTTTCAACCACATAAGCACTGCCAAGATCTATAATTCATGCATAGGGTCTTCACACAGATCAGGGATCCCCTGAATTGTCAATGATGATTAATTTTAGTAGGGTCTCATAAATTTCCACATATATAAAATTTCATTTACATGTATATATATGAGGATTGTAGAATATAGAAAACAACTACCCCTAAGAATGAGATATTGGTCATTTTACGAAAAATAGGCCACCACAACAATCTTTTCTACATAGAATTGACAATGGTGAAATAAGTCACTATAATCCATAATCTAAAACCATACCTAAATACAATGGGTACGTATTGATAATATGTCACGACCAATACACTATTTTATTTTTGAGAGATTATACCAAACCATAACTACATCATACCATGTCTCAAACGCTTCCATATTCTCTAGGTGTGGCTCAATATCACAATATGACCAGTACCTTATCCATCAAGGTATAGTTAATTACCACACCTTCAAAATCTAGGAGTTTCCATACATATGGTCCAATAACACTTCAAATGATATATCCCAACAAATGCCTTCTCAATCAAGGAAGGTTCCATGCTGATACCTTCTCACTCTCGGTGAGGCCATCCAAATATTCCCATAAAACATTTGAACCTGGAAGCAATCTTCTCACACTAGGGAAACCCATCCAATAACATAAAAATAAAATTAGGTCCCTATAACAATATAATTATAACCACACAAATATCTCTGGATACATATCATATGCAAATCAAAACCACTAACATCCCACTTAATGTAGGGTCCAACCATCACATTGTTTCTCATGGTCGCACCATTATTTTAGTCTCCACCTAAAATCACATAGATACTGAATACTTATAAAGAAAAAATATATATTTGTTGTCCATCACAGATGTTATCCAACCCACATATTAAGGAACTAGCTCTTGTGTAATCTCCAATAAAACTCTCACATCACCTGTCAATGTTATTCTCATAGGCTTATCTCATCTTGATTTCTTTCTCGCACAAGAATAAAATTTCAAACACATAAATATTTTGTTCTCCCCCATAATGGTATCCACTAGATACCTTAAACCCCACAGGGTCTCATATCATTGAAAATTATCTATATTTACTCCCACATGGTGTCCCCATATCCTATATATTATACTTGAGCAAAGGATATAAATGCGAGTCCACATCACTATTAAATTTATGTATCATAATTTTATCTTCCTAAAAAAGGACCAAGACATGATGTATTTAATTATTTCTCTTAAAATCCCAATTCCATGCTTTTATACTAATTCACAAGACTAATTATTTCATCCCATCTCATATCTCAAATTGTATATATCTCCATCCGTGCATGAAAGGTAAACCCCCACATCCTGCAACATTATTCCCAGAAATAACTTATTATAATCATAGAACTCTAAATGAATTTAAAACACCATAAATATTGTGTTCCTCACCCTAAATGAGACATATAACAATCTCACATTTTGTTCCAGGTATTAAGTCAATCAATAATATGAAACTATTCCTATGAAACCATGCTAGGATACTCATAACTCTTTCTAGATATCAATACCCAAACCATGTCTCGAATAATCTCCATTAAAACATATATTTATGGTAATCATACAAATTATGTGATCTAAAATAAATAAAGTGAAAATGGTATATATCATAAACTATATGTCGATCAATAGAACCATTTTTTACATAGTGTCCTCTCTGTCACTATATAATATACATGAACCCTTATATTTATACTGGGATATGAAATCTTGAATCAATAAGAATATGGTTTAATATTATATGTATGATAATCCTAAATCACATAGTTACATCCTTTACATTAACCTCTCATCCTTGATCTAGTCCAATCATTCCTAGTCAATCAATGATTCAACTATTGAGCTTTTTTCTAAATATACTTCATCAAAATAATTTTTTATATATATTTAATCCAATTATATATAATATCCCCATATTTCAATGAGAAATACCAAATCTCTAAAACCACTACAACATAGTTTTTTCATCCTCCCTAGATCCCCATTATCAATGTCGAAGGAAGAACTCCATTATTTAAGAATATATACATTACCCTCTTTTGGGGTCATCACTAAGACCCATCCTAAATTTAAAAAAATCAATGGCTAACAAGGGAAATGTATATATTTGAAAAATGGATAAAACCATACCTGGAATTACACTTTAAATTTCCCAAGATCCACCCCTTAAAAATGTGGGAGAATGAGAAGGAGGAGTAGGTTAGGATCTATACAAATGAGAATATCCCTACACACACATTCCCCCAAAATATTTATGAAGATGACATTGAAATGACATGACTAAAATAGTTTTTTAAAACTAAAAAAATTCCCATAATGAAATAATGCATAAGGACCACCAAACGATGTTGTCTTATAGTAACCCTTTATAACTTGGACCATTGGGTCACTTCATGATACAACTCCCTAACAAAATCCAAAACCTAAGGCCAAACATTCATTGAATTTCTTCATCCATTCATGGTGTTATCTTCACATATCATAAAATGAAATTTTATTTAAACACCATGAAGCATTCATATGGGAAAGCCTTAATATCATGGAAATTTTTAATGACATCACATTTCATTTCTCATGGAATTTGATAAAATCATACATAACAGTCCATTACATTATACATAATTGTTCGGTTAAAGGTGTGAAACGCTCTTCTATGTCATGTCCTCCATTTATAATGTGGTTTCCCAAGTGAAAATCCCACACAAAATACACCATTTCATTACACGTATTGTATACAGTGTGACTTAGTAAAATCCCTCATTATATTCACATCTATCCATGAAATTATTTCTTATAAATACCAAATATTATGTTTCCATCATCCATTATAGATTTATGAGAAACCTATAGAAAACAATTTAGCAATATGGCCACCATTATCCGACCCGAACACTCACTCAATAAAAAAACACCTTTTGAGACTTGAAATAAACCTACAAAAAAATCCTTTAGATTATTAAATATCATAAAAAATGATATAGACATAATTCATATAACATTACATAATCTAAAAAAAATAAATTTTACTTATAAAAAAATTACATGTGAAGTTTTGGTCCATTACAAAATCCCAACCATAAGGATTATATCTCAGTAAAATCACCCAAAAAAGTTTCTTGTATCATAATCCACCATTCAAAACAAAATTACATTCCTTATATTTTATTTGAAACCAAAATATAAATGTATCAATATTTATGTACAAAGTCTTGATACATTAGATTTCCCCCAAAATAACCAATTGATCATAAAAACACCTCAATCATAGTAAACATATTGTTATAAAAATAGTTTCCATATTTACACACCTAATTAAATAAAAAACCACTCATTTCACATTTGGTTGAATTTCCTAATAATTCTTGGACTCACCCTCCTATCGTCCAATGAAACTCTGAACCATAATGCCTCAATTCACAGATTCATCGTAAAATTGTCTAAACATACACAAAAACATAAAAACCATAAAATGGATTAATTTCATGGTGGAAACCTCAACTAAACAGATATACAATAACAATATACCATGATATAACTAACAAATATTTTATCAGACACACACTTGAATAACACCAAAATTACATCTTAAGCCTAATTATAACACACACAATCCATATACCAGCAAATCTAAACCCAAAATCAAGTATTTTAATAAGAACAAGTTATAATTTGATTAATGTTATCATTAGAATCTTGATGCTAGATGAAACATATACCATATATTTTCTATTCAACATACATCCTACTTCTGTGGGGTTCATACATATAAAACTAATTTGAATATCCCCACCTTACACTACTGGAAAAGGGACCTTTCCCAACAGTTGTGTACCAACGGTTCATTGAACCGTTGGTATATCTTGTTTTTCCCAACGGTTGCTATAAACCGTTGGGAAAAACCCCTCAATGCATAGTTTTCCCAACGGTTTCATACAACCGTTGGGAAAGATAGGTTTTTCCCAACGGTTCCTAAGAACCGTTGGGAAAAGTGGTGAAGGACCCTTGTTTTCCCAACGGTTTATATGGAACCGTTGGGAAAGATAGCTTTGTCCCAACGGTTCTAAGAACCGTTGGGAAAAGTGGTGAAGTTTGGTCATTCCCAACGGTTTTTAATAACCGTTGGGAAAAAAAAGCCCCAAATACCAAATCGAGCCAGGGGCCTCCCCACATTCCAGAAGCATTCAGTTCGTGTCGCCTGGAGCGATTCCTTGCGGAAGGACCTCCCAATCCCCACATCTTCCATCATATCAGCACCTACCAGGTTAGACTCCTATATTTTATCAACGATATAGTTCCAGCTCTTATAAATCATATACTTCTATTCTTGATTTCGTTATTCCCAATTATTAGGGTTTTTGTAAAAATTTATGATTGTTTCATGGTGGTCATGTGCGCCACTATAGGTACATTGATTCACTAATTTATTTTGGTATTTCCATAAAATTCGAATACAATTTATTAATTAATCAATGTTGAGTGTTAACATGACATTCATGTTCTTTATTTTTGTTGAAAACCTTATTTATGGTATGGGGTCATATTATTTAAAGTGTAAACAAATACTTATATAGAATTTCCTTGTAAAACCTGATGGTTTAATTCTAGTTAAATGGACTCATAATTTTTTATGTTATTACTATTAAGTAATTGGTGAGGTGAATCATATATGTATATGAAAAATGGATCAAGATCATTTAGTATTGGATAGAATTATTCCCTAGTAATGTGAGACCCTTATGTTATGGGGTGAGTGTGGAGTAGTGAGATATATTGATTGTTACTTACTTTTTTCAATTCTATGAGGTAATCATGGAATGCACTAATTTTTTGAGATCTGTCAATGTTTTTATGGTTTTGATAGTGATCCATGATGTGTATCCTAGTATGTAGATCCTGTTGGGTATTGGACCCTGGATTGGGTGAATTTGTATGCAGTAGGGTGCTTTCTAGGATGGGTTGTACTGATGTGATGGTAACTTATGAGAGGGGTGGGTCTTACTAATGTGGATTCATTCTATATCATAAGCATGTAAATATAATTTGTATTATGATAACTAAATGCGAATGATGTGTGATCAAATATTGTCTTATCCTAGAGAATTCCTTGTGATATATTGATATGGTGGCAAGAGTGATGATGCATGTGGTGACATGACCAACATACATGTGTTTCATGGTTAGTGATCAATTAGGTTAGTGATCCTATGATCATTGGGATGTGACTCTAAATGATTCAAGAAGAGTTATTAATATGATAACATGAGGGTGTGTTCCTATTTGGTTTTATCTAGAATCGTAGTATAGTATTGGAGTTGAGTTATTTTTATATATTATCTGTTTTTATGGATGTTGTCTTTTAGTGGTTGTGTGTTTGGGAACCCCCCTCCTTCCTAGACCCTGGACAACCCCCCACCCTCCTCCCTGGACCCTGGACAACCCCCCGAACACCCCCCGCACAGCCCCCCGCACAGCCCCCCACCCTCCTCCCTCGACCCCAGACAACTGTTGTTACCCTCTCTCTTGGATTTTAATGATCACAATCACTCTCATCGTGTTCTAACTTGTTTTCAAGTGTTTTGATGCTAGGAAAAAGGTTGCCCAGGAGTTGGCCCAAGAAAACTGAAAAGGACTCTCTGAGTCCACCGGTCAGCCGGTGTTACCTCACCGGCCAGCCGGTATAGGCACCGGCCAACCAGTTCTTGCCCACCGGCCAGCCGGAGGTTCCAGGCAGTAGGCTTGCCCACTGCCTGGTGCCACCGGCTGGCCGGTGGAACCCAGACAGAAAGCCTGCTGTCTGGACCACCGGCCAGCCGGGAGCTCAGCACCGGCCAGCCGGTGGACCACCGGCCAGTTGGTGAGCCACCACCGGCCAGCCGGTGTGACCAGTCAAACTAGCCGTTGGGCTTTGACCAGACTTGTACTTTTGACCCCCAACGGCTCCGGAAGCTCTCCAACGGCCATATTGAAGTGTTTATGGGTATTTCTCCTATAAATAAGAAACCATGGATGCCGGGAACATAATGGAATGATATTTTGTTTAAAATGGGCATAATTTTAAGTGAAAACAACTAACATATGCCAAACCAACCAAAATTCTTCTGATTCTGTTGAAACTTTAGAAAAATGATCCATGGGTCATATGTGACGTGTATGAGTCAACCCTGGCTCAATCCAAGACACGATGTGACTGAGACCATTGAAACTGTCTCCCTTTTGTTCAAAATGGACTAAATTGTAAGTGAAATCAACAACTATCATATGGGAAACCAACCAAACGCCTTAGGATTATATTGACACTTTAGGAAAACGATACATGGGTCATATGTGATGTGTACGAGTCAGACTTGACTCAATCCGAGGCGCGGTGTGGCCTACACCACCAAAACTATCTCTCTTATGTTAAAAATGAACAATATTTTACGTTCATAAGCCAAACCGATCAAACGGATTCTGATTGTGCTGAAACATTATGAAAACGATCCATGGATGATATGTGATGTGCACGAGTAAACCCTGCCTCAATCTGAGGCCCAGAGTGGCGGACACCACCCAAAGTGGCTATCTTTTGTTTAAAATGGACTTAATTTTAAGTGAAAACAACAACTGACATACGCCAAACCAACCAAACGCCTTCTGATTCTATTTAAACATTATGAAAACGATCCATGGGTCATATGTGACATGTACGAGTCAATCCCTCATAAATCCGAGCTGTGGTGTGGCCGAAACCACTCAAACTATCTCTCTTTTATTTAAAATGGACATAATTTTAAGTGAAAACAACAACTGACATACGCCAATCCAACCAAACAACTTATGATTCTATTGAAACGTTAGTAAAACGATCCATGGGTCATATGTGATGTGTACGAGTCAACCCCACCTCAATCCAAGCCATGGTGTGACCGGGACCACTCAAACTGTCTCTCTTTTGTTCAAAATGGACTAAATTGTAAGTGAAATCAACAACTGACATACGGGAAACTGACCAAACACCTTCGGATTCTGTTGACACTTTAGGAAAATGATCCATGGGTCATATGTGACATGTACGAGTCAACCCCACCTCAATCCGAGCCGCGGTATGGCTGGGACCACTAAAATTGTCTCTCTTTTGTTGAAAATGGACAAAATTGTAAGTGAAATCAATGACTGTCATACGGGAAACTGACCAAATGCCTTCATATTCTATTGAAACTTTAGGAAAACTATCCATGGGTCATATGTGATGTGTAAGAGTCAATACCGCCTCAATCCGAGGTGTGGTGATGCCGACACCACCCAAACTGTCTCTCTTATGTTAAAAATGGACAATATTTTAAATACATACACCAAACTGATCAAACGGATTCTGATTGTGTTGAAACATTAGGAAAACGATCTATGGCTCATATGTGACGTGTACGAGTCAACCTTGCCTCAATCCGAGGCCCGGTGTGGCCGACACCACTCAAAGTGTCTCTCTTTTGTTTAAAATGAACTTAATTTTAAGTGAAAACAATAGTTGACATACGCCAAACTAACCAAACGACTTCAAATGATATTGAAACTTTAGGAAAACGATCCATGGGTCATATTTGACATGTAAGAGTCATTCCCGCCTCAATCCGAGCCACGGTGTGTCTAGGACCACTCAAACTATCTCTTTTTTCTTTAAAATGGACTAAATTATAAGTGATATCAACAACTGACATACGGGAAATAGACCAAATGCCTTCGGATTCTATTGAAACTTTATGAAAATGATTCATGGGTCATATGTGACATGTACGAGTCAACCCTGCCTCAATCCAATTCACCGTGGGGCGGGGAACACCCAAACTTCATCTCTTTTGTTCGAAATGGATAATATTTTATGTACATATGCCAAACAAATCAAACGGATTATGATTGTGTTGAAATTTAGGACAATGATCCATGGATCATAAGTGATGTGTACCAGTCAACCCAGCCTCAATTCGAGGCCCGGTGTGTCACTTATGGAGTCACAAGTGATGAGACTCCTATGAAAATACCTTTTCACCATATATTATTAAAGTGGTTGTCATGTGAAGATTGAAATGGGTGTAAATAATATTTGATTTATTGAAACCCTGATTCAACTATACTGGATGATTGTTGTCATATGAAAATTCAAATGGGGAATTATTCACCATGCCTCTAATCAAATAGGTGGTGTTCTTTTTAGTTGTTTTAATTCTGTTAGTGTTTTTAGTGGTGTGTTTTATGCAGGTCTATGCACTGGAGGGGCTACTGCAGGGGCATCTGTGCAACATTTCTGGAAATACACAATACCAACGGTTGTAAACCGTTGGTAAACTTTGAGAAAGAATTATACCAACGGTTCAATAAACCGTTGGTAAAAAACTGGTTTCAATGAAACCGTTGGGAAAATGATATACCAACGGTTGTAAACCGTTGGTATAACATCAAAATCATAGAATTCCCAACGGTTTCAATGAAACCGTTGGGGAAAAAACTATACCAACGGTTGGGAACCGTTGGTATAAGTTGAGAATTATAGAATTCCCAACGGTTCTAAACCGTTGGGTAAACCTATACCAATACATAGAGTGGGTTATCCCAACGGTTTACTTAAAACCGTTGGTATATATCTTTCCCCACGCCTTACTTCCCTACGGTTTGGAGAACCGTTGGTATAGAAAATACCAACGGTTTTCCAGCCTATACCAACGGTTGTAAACCGTTGGTATATACTCTATTTCCAGTAGTGTTAATATTGTTATTATTTTTACCAAATATATTTATTTTAAAAATTACCTACGAATAGAAAACCCAACATGTTTCATCATCACACACATGTTTTTAATCCAAAGCAACACATACCACATATTAAAAGCTCATTCAATATACCATGAATGTATGAACTATACCATAGTAATATGATATATCTCTGATATATCTAAACATAATATATGGAAAAATATAACTATGATATTAACCCTAGAATATATCGAATTCTAGTGTTCCATATATTACATTAGATATTGGCCTATAATTGACAGATAACGATGTTGAATCCATGATCAAACCCTAACTATGATTGTATAATGATTCATAAAATGATTCCATTATTATATTTTGTGTATTTGGAATCTATAGGATCTCATTATTTCATAACATGGTTTCCCCTTGAAAACAATAATTCCCAACATACTTTAAAATGGACCTTTTTAAATAATCCATAAAAAAACATGATCCTCACGTAACATACATAAACATAAACTCATACATCAATTATATTCCTAGATAAAACCCTTCAACAATCACTATAATCCTCCATAGAAAAGTGAACATCTAAGAATCATATCACATATTTTCCCATAACCATCTGTCATGATTTATTTTAAACCAAATAAAATTTTACTTCAATAAAACATATTCAAAAAAGAGACTCACCACCCAATTAGTTCATTCCCACTAATCCTACGATCATACTCCATAATTATATAACAATACATCCTATCATGAGATAATCATATAATTAAAATGACCATTGATGGTTCATTTACATCATTCTGAAGGCATTTATGTTATGTAAAATCCTACTACACTTCCACTATACCACTAAAACCACACACCAAATACTAGAAAAGTGATGAACATAATTTATCATTCCATCTTAATATAAATTGGATATAAATAAATTCAATATACTTACTTTATAAACAAATTTAATTCTAAAATCCTTTTCAAAACTATCTCATGTGTATCAAAATTTTCATGGAAACCCATATTCATTCTCAACACATATCTCATAAATAGATTTCCAATACTAACTCACAACCTAAGAAACCAATGATATAACTGACCAACCATTTGAAAATAGACATCCCACGCACCCAAGGATTTTATAAATGTCTTCATACTATATCAAATTATTTGATCCACATGAAATGATTTTAGAGATTTCTACGGTCTAGGTGACTAAAATAATATCTAAATATAAAAAAATTTATGTTTTTGGTGACACTCGAAACATCTATACACTTTCATATTAGTGAAATCAGACACACCCATTACTATATATTTTATAATCATATAATATGAAATAAATTATTCATACAGACAATATTATTTTCACTATGGGAAAATTGAAGAAATGAAAAATAATTATCTCAAAAAAAACTCCTTATACATAATGAAATATGTTAACAATAACAATGAAAATCACGAATAGAAATACCATACCAATGGCTACCTAAACATTCCACCACATATGGGTTCATTAATAAATAGTTCTAGATCCTCCATAGGCTCTAAAAAATATTTGTCTCTATCTACTAGAATAAATATATCAAGTCTAATAAATTGATGATCATATTGTTTGTTAATAACTAGATGAAGGTCATCCTATGGTTTCTCATATAGTGTGGTACATGGCCTCATGGTCTCTTCTATGTCTTCTAGAGGCTTCCTATTAGCAATGAGCAATTATATCGCTCGTTTTAGATACTTTTACCAAGATATAAAAACCATATATATATATATATATATATAATATCCAAACATCAGAAATGATAAATTATAATATTATTCTTTAATAACCTGAAATTTTACTATAGTTAATGTGAACACTATTATAAAATAATAAACCTTAACAAATCATAAACTAGAACAATCAGAAATATAAAATAAAACTAGAATTTAATTCACAAGGATGATATACCACTATCCCTAGTCACCACTGATATTTGATATACAAATTACCATCATCCTACACTAACACTATACATTTTACAACTATTCATATAACAATATAATATAAATATTTAAATGGTCATGTGCTTATTGGATACCTAGTCTTTAAAGTTGAAACCAGGAGTCTGAGATATGTTAGTTGTATTTGATTCATTGACTAGGTTTTTTCACATATTTTGGTTGTGATATATAGTATATTATTTACTTCTATCATTTTATATAAGTTACTCCACCCTTTCAGTTAGGGAAACTGACACCTCAGGGATTCTGAGCCCTGGGGGGTGAGTTTTCCCCAACATCCTTATGGGAGGATGGATGGATGGCTATGCCATTTGAACCAACTCTCTTCTCTTGGTAGTTACTTTTGTTTTTTGAAATGTCAGTTAGTTTTCCCCATATATGTGTGTAGAGGTATTTAATGTCTTATTGTTATGAACACAAATATATTCTTGATATTGTTTCTTATGTAATATTATAGGTGTAACGTGTATAGGCTATGATGTCTTGAGGGTCCTTACTAAGTGTATGGGCTATAAGGGATTGATATATAATAACTGATGTATGATACATGTTATGAGAGATGTAGTGGCTCTTGGAAACAATCTAGTAACAATGGTTATGTTGATGTGGTGGTTGTGTTGCACATCATACATTTTATGGTTCTTTGCCTAGGTGACTCTGGGAAAGCCTTTTTTGGGAGAGATGCTTACGATGTGCAATGTTGGGATAAAGAATAAAACTAGTGGGTAAGTGTTAGTGGGTACCCTTGATAATATTTACTCTATCATATTCTATTTTATGTGACACTTAATGAGTGTATCCCTAGTAAGGATGAGAACGCAGAATACATATTTTGGTGAGTAGTTAGTTTCACTTGTTGTTCACTGTGTGTTAGCATGCTTTAATTACTTTTACAAAAGAGGCTCTAGGTCATATCATTTTGAGTATATTGTCATAGTCATACGACATATATATATAAACTGTTTTGAGGTCTCCTGGATCATGTTTGAGACTTATATGGTTATATTTAGCTTTGGGTTGTAGGAGTTGTTCGAGAATCTGGGTTTCTGTCGTTTTACTTTCTTTTGGAACATGTAGTTTTTCATTTCAGTTGTAGTTGTTGTTTTTTTAAATTAAATATTTTTATTTGTAAATTATTTTATATTTTAATCTAGAAGGATTTTGTTGGTTTTTTTTCATATTTCTCTCTTTCACAAGATTTTTTCAAGAGGTTAATGGCTCCCATTTGTGCATTTATTATTCCCTCAATGCTTGTAACTAACCCAAGGCCTATACGAGGTGGGACTTTGGTGTCACTATCTCTCTTCTCTCATTTCTAACCCAGTATAGGTAGAAATTGTGGATAGGTGGTCATGAAAATTTGGTATGAGATATCTACTTGATTTATATGGTGAATTTTGGAGTTAAGCATAAGTGAATATGCTTAGGTTGGTAGGGAAACAATGTTAGATAAGTTTAGAAAGAATATTAAACACTAGAGACCTACTGAGAAACATGTATTTAGTCCCCCCCTATGATATGATGCGTGAACACGGTGGATACTAAATAATGTGATACTAGTTTCAAGGTAGAGACCTACGAGAGGATAATGTAACTTTTTATTAGAACCTGTGTTTGAATGGGTGGAAATTGGGATAGGTTAACCTAATATTTATAAATTAAAACCATTAATTAATTAATTTTAAATTATTCCATATTCTAGTTTTAAGAGATAAAAAAATATCACTTGTATCTATGGCTATAGGTCAACGTACCTGTTAGGTTCGCATTGAATTTGTTTAGAAGGTTCTGCCAGCTGATCATCATAGAGTAGACATTGAAGAATAAAACTCTTGGATCATGACACTACAAGAGGTATAGTTCCCAAGTATGAAGAAGTATGAGGGATATGTTTTAGATAAAGTCATAGAAGACTTGTTGGAGGAGGTTGAGTTATCTTTGGGTTTGATCCGTGCTCAGATGGGGAACTGGTGTCATTGGTTGTGATGATGTTTCATGGGAAGTGATGAAATGGTGTTTATTATTCCTCGGGGATCTTGAGGGGTTGATAGTCTCCTAGGGGAGTTATGAAACATATTCATTATCATGTTTGTTTCGTCTACTGTGAAGGTGGCCTATCATAGGAGCGTCTTACCCTTCGAAAGTGGATATCTAGTTTGTGAGAGTTTGGAATCAATTTCTGGAACAAATTATGATATCTTTTGGACTTGTTTCTAGATGAGGAGGCTAGGGTGAGAAATTTTGAGAAGGATTAACATCCATAGAACTTGCGCCTGCTCACCCCATTTATGCAGATGTTGTATCTTGAGGTTCTTGTGAGGGTATAGGTCATCAAGATGATGATATCAAAAACTGAATCAACTCAAGAGGGGATTCTTCATTATTCCTCATTATGTATAACTGTGGTATGAGGTTCCTGGTTTTCAAATAAGATGAGTTTCCATTCATCCGGTGGTAGTTCATAGCCCTCAGTATCACGTTTCATGATGAAAGAGGCTCTCAGACCTATTCAAAGGGTTCAGGCCCATTGTTTTCTTATAGTATCCAATGTCATCATTAGAAAATGTTCTTGAAATTTATTAGTATTCACCGTGTGCAGGTGCTCAACTTCAGGTTCCTCCATTGAGGAATTTTCATCTGAGGCATCCATAGTAGGTTGCACCAGCATTGGATCAGTAGAGAGTAGATGGTGTAGGTAGAGGATAGACTTGGGATTCTTTCCGTCCTTAGAGAGTTGTGTTCATCCATGCCGGTGGTCTTCAGTAAGGTCATAGAGGTATTGGAGATGGTCTTGGTCAACTTCATGATTTAGTGTTTCTAGCACTGGGAATTCGAGACATTGTTTAAGGAACCCTTTTCTTTTATAATACATTGTTGTATGCCTTGTTTTATTCAGGATTGAGAGAATCCTTCATACCACCTACCATCTTATATGCATTGTGACTTGAGTAAGAGAGGAATCAAGATATGTTGGAATTGACTTTGAATTTTTGAGTTCATGCTGACTTGTTTAATGTATGTAGAGATTTTGAGTTAGTGCTCAAGAAGTACCTCTCTTGGGGATATTTTCTATGTTTACCAATATTACCATATTATTTCATCCTTATCATGGATTGATTGTATTAGTTTTATGCTATCATATATTATATCAGGAGGAAGGTGGTATTCTTAGATGCTGATATAGAGTCAGTGGTGTTTGTTAGTGAGTGAGACCCTCATGTGGGGACAGGTGTGTTTCATCCATGTCATCCTTAATGGCTGAGTTGATGTTGAGTTATTCATAGGATTAGTAGTTATCATTTCTAAGGGTCGTATAAGAGTACCTTGTCGTCAATATATAAGAGGATGTAGAGTTACCCCTTGGATGAGAGGTCAAGTTTGGTATCAAGATATAGCTAGGAGTGTCTCTTATATCTATGTATCTAAATTTTATAGAGCCTTATGTGTTAAGTGATCTATGTATAAAGCTCGATGATCTGTTACAGTGCAGTTGTTTTTTGGCTGAGTGTGTCACTATGGGGAACACCAATTTTTCTGTAATGAAGGATAATGTCAATTTGTAGTTTTGTGTCGATTATCATACCTTGAAAAAAGTGACAGTGATGTGTCACAATACGCTTCTATGGATTGATGATCGATTCTATCAAAAAAATCATGAAAGTTGGTCTACAAATATTGATTTACTATTATGATATCATCAAATTCATGTGATGTATGAGGATATCCCGAAGACTGCTTTTTGTTTTTTATGGGTATTGTGTGTTCGTTGTGATACCATTCATTATGAAAAATGATCCAATTGTGTTCATGGGTTTGATGAACACTATGTTCCATGAGATCCTAGAAAATTTCTTAGTGGTTTTCTTCAACAAAATCCTTGGGTACTCCTCACTCGAGTAAGATCATTTATAGCATCTGTATGATTTTTTTGGAGTTCTTCATTGACAAATAATGATTGGGATGTTGTCTAACTGTGAGTCTTGGGTTCTAGAATTCCATTTCATGGGGCATGTTGTATCCCATTAGGTAGTTGATTAGGATCCATCAATGATATAATTTTATGTATCTTGGGTATCACCCAAGATAGTTGCAGAGGTGTGACGTTTCATTGGTATTGTAGGGTATTAGAGGAGATTCGTAGTTGATTTCTCTCAGGTTGTGACTCCTTTGACAACATTGACCATAATATATCAGGCATTCATATATACTGAACATTGTTCGAAATCATTCAAGTATCTAAATCTGATGTTGTCCAATGCACCAGTTCACTGTCTGCCAGTATAAAGAGTTCTGTTAAGGGTTTTCATTGATGATTTTCATCTGGGGTTAGGATCTGTTCTTATCCAATATAGATTTGTTATTTATTGTGGTTCATGTAACTTATGTCCCCATGCACATAACTATTACACCCATGATCTATAGTGCACATCAGTTGTGTTTTCCCTGATGTTGGGGAGACATTACCTCATTGGAGAGAACTTTATGGTCTCAACTAATCATAAAATACTAATGCATGTATTCTCACAGCATGACATAAACTTTTGATAGGGTAAGTGGATATATTTTATACATGATTATGACTTCAAAATATCATATACACCTGGTAATGGGAATTTTGTAGTAGATGTGCTGAGCCGGATGTCACATAGCGATGTAATGTCCGAATCAGGTGATTCCTAGGGAGTAATGGTAAAACATTCATCATTACATATTCATATGGTAGAAGATGTGGGAAGAGGTTGTCTTTGGTAGAATGTATCACTGTCATATATGGCGATGTAGGAGGAAGATTCCCAGATAGGGTATCATAAGGTGGTGGGTTGGAGAGACCAAGTTGTTTTTTGTGAGTTCCCTGATGGATAGATTGAGGATAAACAATAGTGGGTGTTGTTTTATGGGATAAAGTTCATTCCTTTGGTGATGCATGAGATATTTGTCATAGAGTTCGATTGTTTTCCGTTATTAGTACATCCAAAAATGAAAAATATTTACCGAGATTGAGAATTCCGTTTTTGTTTCATGGGTGGAAGCATGTAGTTGTAGATTTTGTGTCATGATGCTTTATCTGCAAGAACAAGATGGCAGAGCACCATGGTCCAGGCTGATTTCTCCGACCATTAGATATTCCTCCATAGAAGTTGGACGAAATATCAATGGACAATGTTTCTGGTTTAACTTGATCCTAGGGAGGCTCTGTTGCAATATGGGGGGTAGTGGATCATTTAACAAAATCATCCCACTTCATAAAGATCAACATGTTGATCTGAGTAAAGATTTTGTCGATGTAGAATCCGAATAATGCGGTGGAACTTCATATAGTCCTGAGCATGATCATTTTTTACCAGCATGTTTTACCTCCATGGTGTGGAGAGGTCTCCAGCAAGCTTTTGGTACTCAATTATTCCTTCTCACCACTTTTAATTTATAGGTTGATGGTCTGACAGAGCGGTCAATCCATACTCATGACGGCATGTTGTGCTATTGTGTCCTAGATATTGAGGGTCCACGGATGAGTCACTTATCCTTGTCAGATTTTACCTACTAAAATAGTTTCCACTCCACCATTGGCATGGCGTTGTTTGAAGCCTTATACGGACCATACCATTCTCAGTTATGTTGGACTAGGGTTGGAGAGTCATCAATTCTCAGGTCGAAACTGGTGTGTGACCCGACATAGATTGTTAAGGAAATTACTGGGAGGATAAAGGTGTAACATGATCATAATAAATCCAATCCCTATAATAGGATGATAACATTTGATTCTCACATTGGGGATCACATGTGTCTGAAGGTAACTCCACATCATCGTCATTGAAGGTTTGGCCATGGGAGTGAGCTTTCTACCTACTTTATTAGACCTTTCAAGGTGTCGGATCGTGTTGGATCTAGGGCATATCAGGTATCACTTCTCATGAAGATGAGAAAGATACATGATGCTTTTTATGTGTCACATCTCTATCGTTATCTTTATGGTAACTCTCAAAACATCGATTGGGGTGAGATCAATGTTGAAGATGATGTGACCTTCAAGGAGAAGCTTGTCGAGATCCAAGATTTCATGGATAAAGTTACGCATGGGTGTAATATCTCCATGGTTCGTATCATATGGTGGTACAATTTCATGGAGAGGTGTACTTGGGGATGTGATCCATAGACATGTACTCAGTACCCTGGTCTATCTGTTTTTTATCTCTTTTCTTATAACTATGTTCATTTTGTGGTTGTTGACCTTTCCTATTTATTAGTTGGAATTACCTTGTTTCTTATTTTGGCTTTAAATCTTTTTATACTTATCACTCATAGGATAGTAGATATGATTTTTTTGTAGTTTCCATGTGGTTTCACATTGTTCCATGGATGATGTGGTTGATCTTCATTGGTGGTGAAAGCCTTGAGAAGCATCTCGAAGGGTGGTTATTGGGACACTTCTTCTATTTCCTCTTTAGGTTGGGTTTAGATTCATGAGGGTATAATGTTTTAAGAGGTATCTTTTGTAATGGACTGAACCTCTCCATTTGATTCTAATTATGAAATATGGTGTTTGAGGTATTCTAGGTGGTCAAAGTGACATATTCCCAACACGTTTCCATATAACTGGTTCCATGAATAGTGTTTCATGTTCTATGAATAGTTCCATCAGTATTTCATCTGTCAGTGAGTCATATGTTCGAGAGTCATCTGTTAGTGAGTCATTTGTCACTGGGTCATCTATCGGCAAGTCATCTATTGGAGAGTCATCTCTTGGTGAGTAATCTATCTGTGAGTAATCTGTTAGTGAAAAATCTATTGGGGATTCATCTATTGGGAGTCTTCTGTAATAGAGCCATCTGTTGACAAGGAATCTGTAAATGGGTCATCTATTATTGATTCATCTATCTGTCAGTCATCTATCAGTGAATCATCATTATGTGAGTCATCTTTCAGTGAGTCATCTTCATTATTTGAGGAGTTATCTATCAGTGAGTAATCTATCGGTGATTCATCCCTTTGTGAGTCATCTATTTGTGAGTAATCTATTTGTGAGTCATCTATCGGTGAGTCCTCTATTCTTGAGTCATCTACAGGTGATTCATCTATTAGTAGGTGCTAATGGGTTTCCTGATCAACCATTGTAAAACTTTTCCTCATCTTATAGTATCATCTCTTTGACGTTTTCTTTGATGTTAAATGCATTCAATGCCTTGTTTTAAGAGATTTAAGGCCAATTCTATTCTCATATCTTTTATCTGAATATTCTTATGTTCCCTAGATCTTTTACAAAACCAAACAATTTTTTCATACTCAGATAATATTCTAGTAGAAAATATAAACCACTGCTCCATTATGATTTTCAAAAGGCTGAGATACATTATGCCTTGTTTATTCATCTTATTTTCCATGGTATGGGATTCCCAAGAACATTCTTTCCCAAGGAGTTGTGTAATTGTGTTGTATCCATGTATCATGTTTTCACTTCCTTCATACTCATATTCTGTTGAAATCTAGAAGTGTCAATCCATATTTGATAGAAGGTATGTTTTATCTCGTTTATTGTGGGTTATTTGATCTATTTCTACATTTTCTCCATTCCATGTTATGACAAGTGATGTCTATGTTTCTAAAGAACCTTAATGGTGTTGGTTTATGTAGTTGTTTCATGACATCCTTGAGTGGATGTTTTCATTACATGAGAGGTGATCAATATTTTTTGTGTTGGAACATTCTCATGTAATGATCATCCAAAACCATTTGAGGTGGTGTATTCGTGCATTATATCTCCATTTACATGTATTCATAGAGTCATAATTGTAGGACCCGGAGACACCCTAAGAAGGGAGGGGTGAATCAGGGTGATAACATTTTCTTTTAAAAAGATGGATCTTGTTCACACATTGGTAGAAACTTGTTAAAACTATATGATGAATATAATCAGAAAGCAAACATTCACATGCAGAGATATGAAACAACACTTTTTACTTGGTTCACCAGTAACAGCTACGTCCAAGGAGCATACATCAATAGTTTGTCGGTCATACCATATTCCACTAAACATCACTAGATGTGGATTATAAAGGTTTGGGAATAGTCACTTTGTCCCAGACTCACTACCTTTACAAAAGTTCATGGATAGCTCACTACATCCCTCGGGTCACTCCTGCTGACTCCCCATAGCTCACTACCCTCGGTGAAGTCTCACTCAGTTTATAGACGTGAAGCTCTCTTATTCATTGCAAAAGAATGCATCCTCTGTTGTATATAGATGGCCTGTTGCTGTACAACTCTCACCCATAGACTAATCTCACTTGGTACCGAATGTATCGGGAAATATTACAGCTTTCGTGGAGCCCCAAAATGAAAGGCGTGCTTCAACAACACATGTCACGTTTCTCCAAGCTCGGCGTGTAAGTTTCAAGACGACACACACGTCTCGGAACACAAGTCCAAACAGGCACACAAGTACACCTCAACCACTTGCACGACACTCAATTCTTCAACTTTAAACTTGCGCGACTCAACCCCTTTCTCTCCCAAACCACCTTGGACGCACAACAAACAACTATCGCGAAACATAAACTTGTGCGACCTACCACCACTTGCGTGACCACTACACCTACGCTACGAGAGCCCTGATTTTCCCAATGTCTGAACTTCGTTGAAAATGGGGAGGGGTGGTCCACTATTTATAGTCAAACTGGACACCCTGCACGGTGGCGCGCAAGCCTCCTCTCAGTGCGCAACTCCAACCGCCCTAGCCTCTGTCGCGCTACTCACTTGGACGACCAAACCAATACTTGCACGACCCTCTTTACTTTGCCATATTTTGAAGTTTTGAACAAGAAAAACATATGGCGCGTAGCTTTCCAATCCTCCTAGGCACTGGTGCACAAGTCCTTTCTCGGCACGCAAGTCACTTGCGCGACACATATTTGGTGTGCAAGTCCCATTCCCAAAAAACATTTTTTCCCCTTTTGTCAATTTTGAGGACCAGAAATTTGGAAAACACTGGAAAATAGTGACACCATCAATACTTCTATCTTCTTGACCTTTAAGTGTAATTTGATGGCACAAATTCTGAACTTCCTCTGAGGATTGACAACAAACACAAACCATACTCTACTTCATGCATAGAAAAACATGGTTCCAACAATCTCCCCCTTTTGGTTTGTTGGAAATCAGAAAAAAAAAATTCAATAGATCACCATCCACATGCAAACTAAAAATGAAATAATCAACTCAGTCAACACTCTATGTCTACGTGAGCAATGGTCGGATTAGAAAACAAGAGAGAGAGCTTGAATTGGGTTCCTATCCAATGAATTCCTTCCCATCCTATCACTTAAACTGAATTCTCAATGTGCCAAAAAAACATTACATGCCTGAATTTATTCCTTTCTCCCGCATTGTCAATAAACACAAAGACCGGTAATATTTCATTTTTCAGCTCAAACCACACTCCCCCTGGATAGTATCTCCTCCCAAAACCTACATCGCATCCATAAACATATTAAAAACAATTAACATAACTGGGGAGAGGGGTATTTCGTAACCTTCTTATGTACTGGGAGGAGGCTGAACACCAAGGTTCTACCGAGGCTTCTCAAACACAGCCGCAGACAGTGGGTTGGTTAGGATATCATTCACTTTCTCATCAGTTCCCACATCATCCATTCTAATCATGCCTTGCTCAACTTTTTCTTCGATAAAGTGATCACTGATTTCAATATGTTTTGTACGAGAATGTTGAACAGTATTTTTTGTAAGATCAATTTCACTCTTATTATAATAGTAAATTACAATTGGTTACTTCACCTCGTCACCAATATCTTTTAGTTGTTGCTTCATCCATAGCAGTTGAGTTCATGCCTTTGTGACGGAGATATTCTCATCTTCAGTAGTACTAAGAGAATTACTTTCTTTTTTCTTTCTCAACCAGCCAAAAAATATATTCCCAATATATAATGCTCTACCACTGGTGGAATTATTGTCCTCTGCATCGCCAATCCAGTTAGCATTAAGAAAATGATGATAATTCATTGTCTCTTCCTGCATCAATGTATAAGACACAATTGTGGGTACCTTGAATATAAATCATTATTCTTTTTATTGATGTCATATATTCCTCATTTGGATTACTCTGAAAGCGGGCCACAAGAATGGTTGAAAAGATAATATGAGGTCGTTTCTCTTTCAGGTACAGTAGGCTCCCAATTATCCTCCTTTACATAGTGGGGTCTACAGATGCCCCATACTCATGCTTTCCATTTTTGTTTCCAACTACAATCAGAGTTGATATTGGTTTGGAATCTTGCATATTAAACCTCTTCAGATTCCCTCTTACATACTTTTCTTGATAAATGAAAGTGTAATCAGGCCTTTGAATCACCTGTAGCCCCATGAAATATGTGAGCTCCCCAATCATAGTCATTTCAAATTCTGATTTCATGTGACTAGAAAATTCATCCACATATTTCTTCCTGTTGCTACCAAATATAATGTCATTGAAATAGACTAGAACCATGAACTGATCTTTTGGGGGAATTCTTCAAATATATATTGTGTTATAATCCTCCTCTTTTGAATTCAAGCTTCTTGAGATATGAGTCCAGCTGGGAATACCTTGCTCGTGGTGCCTGCTTCAAACCATATAGATCTTTCTTCAGTTTTTAGACCTCTGTCTCATCTGTACTAAGAACAAAACCCACTAGTTGTTCAATGTAGACTTCTTATTCGAGTACGCCATTCAAGAATGTTGTCTTGACATCCATTTAATATATTTTATATCCTCTTTGGAGTTCCATGGCAAGGAAAATCCTGATTGAATCCAGTCTTGCCACTGGAGAAAAGGTTTCTTCAACATGAACACCTTCAATCTGGGAGTATCCTTTACATACCAATAGTGACTTGTTTCTAATAACACATCCATGCTCATAAAAATTGTTCTTGAAGATCCTTTTTGTACCAATCACATTGTGGCCTTTGGGTATGTGAACAATATCCCATGTATAATTCTTGTCAATTAGATCTAACTCTTCATTCATGGCATTAACCCATGATTCATATTTTGTAGCTTCGTCAAATGAGGATAGCTCCACAACTGACAAAAATGCAGATTGCGTGTTATTCCTCATCCTCCTTGTTTGAGTGGGTGTACTCCTGTCTGCAATTATGTTAGATGGATCAATCAAACCTCTTCAATTTCTCCTTTGAGGTTCAGTTGCATTCTCTCCAGCCATATTTTCTTCTTCATATTCTTCTTCTGAGTAAACATCATGATGTTACTGCTGAGTGATTTATACAGCTTCCTCTATTTTTGTATTTGTATTTTCTCCATGTTCACATTCTTCCCCACTTTCTATCACATCATCATATGACGTCCTTGATGCATTTTTGGTTTTATCTTCAATTATCATAACATCACCACTTTCCAAAATCCTTCCTAATCACTTGTTGAAACCATTGTAGGCTTTTCTGTTCATTGAGTGTCCGAGGAAAATTCCTTCATCTCTATTATCACCACACTTCCCTTGATTTCCTTCTTTGATTCTGATGAAGCATTTACTTCTAAAAACACGAAATTATTTCAAAGAGATATTACTTCCATGCCATAATTCATATGGTGTCTTCGTCTCACCCATATAAAGTCCTATTCGATTTTGAATATACACCACATCTTGAACAGCCTGTTTCCAGTAATGCTGTGGAATACGACTCTCAATCAGCATAGTTCGTGCCATGTTGTTCACCTGTTGATTCCTATGTTCAACAACTTCATTTTGTTGTGGAGTTCCCATAGCAGCTTCCCCATGTAATAGACCATGCTTCTCTAGGTAATTTTCAAATTAAATGGACGTGTATTCCCCTCCATTGTCAAATCGAAACACATTGATTGTTCATCAAGTATCATTCTCAGCGATTTGACGATATGTTTTCTTGCAGTCAAGCACTTTTCGTTTCCTGTGAATGACCATTACACATGCCATTCTACTATAATCATTTATGAAAAGGAATATGTACCTTTCTCCAGAGTTCCAGAAACATTTACATGCCTGCATGAATCTGTATGAATTTGATCATGAAGATGAGATGCCCTTTTCTTCTTTGGATGATATGAACTGCAGACCAGCTTTCCACGAACGCAAGAATCACAATATTTTTCATGCTCATACTTCAGGTTGGGAATGTCCATGAGAATTACCAGTTTTGATATTTTCTCCACGTCTTGTTGATTGATGTGTCCCATTCTTCGATGCCGAAAATTGTTTTCTTCTTCAACAGTCTTGTAACAAACATTTTCTTTACTATCAACCTGATACAAGTTGCCTTTTGTTCTACATCTCTTCCTATGAAAATTTCCTATATTTCCCTTGATAGTGCAGCCTTTCTGATTAAAAGTAACTATAATTCTTGAGTCACAGAGTTAATCAAACTGAGTAGATTATGACGTAGGCCATCTACGTAAAGAACTTCAGTATTTTTTAGCTCTTCATTATCTAATTCAGTACTTCCACTGCCGTAGATTTTCAGAGCTCCATCATTACCAAATCGTATTGTACCATCAACATTACATTTGATATTCATTAACAGGCCTGCATTACCTATCATATGAGATGAATAACCGGTATCTAGAATCCAGGTGCTATTGTATTTTGTAGCTTTGAGGTCAACCTCTGTATGATTGGATTTCTCGATCTTCTTCTTTTCATTCTAAGAGATATTGGATTGAGTATGAGATATTGATGTCCGTCTAATTATTTCTTCCACATAATCAAATTCTTCATAACCATAATCTTCTTTTAGAGGAGAAAACATGTTTGTGAGATCAACACCATCAGGTGGGTGAATATTGACTCGTCTTTGAGAGTTGTGTGAATATCTCTTATCGAATATATGCCTACAATACATAGCCTTATGGACAAAGTTAGAACAATTAAAACAGTATCCATAGAAACTATTTCTTCTATAAGAAGGAGGATATGAAGTTAGTCTCCTTTGTTGTCATCCCAGATCTTCCCCATTCAAATATCTCCATGCCTCTTCGTAGTATGACATAGTATGGCCCAGATAGCCACAAAAAAACCCTTCATGAGAGGAAATGTCTTCCCACTTGCATTTATCCTCCTGACTTCTTCCTTGGGAGAATAGTTGAACTGCCTGTCATTTATGAAAGTTTGAGGATAATTTTCATTTATTCTTTTAGTTTGGATTGTGGGTTTCTTTTTCAGCACTTCAGGTAATGTTTCAATATGTCCAACTTTCATCTTGTCTTTATTTTGGATCTCTTCACTTCCAACACATGATGTCTTAGCTTCACAGCCAATTCCACTCTTTCCCAAGAAAGTGGGTCTTTGATCACTCATGATTTTTCCTACCCCATCTGTACCACACTTGTCTCTTGCTAGTAATTCTGCATCTATGAATCTTCCAAAATTAATTATCTTCTTACCCTCATTTATGGTTGATTGACATTAAATTTTACTCTAAAGACTAACAACTTCTTCTTCAAGTCCCTCAACATTCTTGGACTTCTCTTCCAGTTTGGATGAATGATCATTTATGAACTTTGCTTCTTCTTCAATTTGAAGATTTAGTTCCAAAACATCATCTGTGCTTTTTAGGATTGAAGACTGAACTCTCACTTGTTCTTCTAGTCATACAATTTTTGCTTCAAGCTCATATATATATTTTGATGATTCTTCCACCATTTCCTTCCACTTATATCTTCTCTTACATTTATTCTCAATCTTGGAAAAAGCATCCTTAATTTGAGTCTTTAAATCACTATTAGGAGTTATGTAATTACCCTTGCCTTTATTGATCAAGGGTTCTGACTAATCAATGGTATCCATCATGGAATCATGGTTTCCTGTTTTAAATTCATGTTTTTCTTCTTCACAAAATTCAGTATCCTCATATTCCTATTCACAATCAAAAATCATCCTCTGTATTTTCTTTCCAAATTTGAAGTCTCTCTTTTTTAAAACCCTTTTCTGAGGCTTCTCAATTTTTTCCTCATCGTTATCATTATCATCAATCTTTATTAAACACTGAGAAGCATTGTGCCCGACTTTGCCACAATGAAAGAAAGCTAGACATAACTTCCCTTTGAATTTCCCTTTTCCCTTCTGGGACTTCTTGGAAATGAGACAAAGAATTTATTTTTCCTCATCATCTTCACCACTAATATCTTTTGAAATATTCAGTTTCTCCATAGATTTGAATGCTATTTCCTTTCTTACTCATGCAGTAGCATATTCTAGTTTATGGTCATTTCATATGCCACTAGGATACTCAACTGATCATCCAAACAAAGTTTGGAAAGATCTCTTTCCTCAAGGGCTAACACATTTGCATTGTACATGGGTGGAAGTCTTCTGAATATTTTCTTTACAATGTCAACACCTTTGAGTTCATCACCTAGACCACAAATTGCTTCAACCACTTCAGTATTTTGAATGAAGAATAAGTCTACATTCGCGTCAGGATGAATCTTCATATCATCAGACCAATTGTGTATGACTTGTAGTTTCTCATCCTTCACATTGCTATCTCCTTCATAAATATTTTCATGTTTATCCAACATGGAATTTGCTGAGGTGAAACTCATTACCTTTAGATATATCTGATCAAAAAGTTCTGTGGTGAGATCATTCTACGCTTTAGCATCAGCATCAAGAATTTTCCAGTCAGCATCAGTCATAGCCAGCCCTGTTGGATCAGTAACATGAATACTTTGGATGGTGGAAAAATGGACTTCCATTCCAAGGGATCTTATATGAGATCTCATTCTATTCTTCAAGATCTGTAAATTAATTCTATCAAAGATAGGTACTCCCATGAATTTGTTTGCCTTTTTCTATAATGACAAAAGAATGATTCAACACCAGCAACCTCCCTCTGATACCACTTGTAAGACCCCAGGACACCCTTATCGGGAAGGGGTGAATCGGGGTGACAACTTTTTCATTTAAAAATATAGATCTTGTTCCCATGTTGGTAGACTCTTGTTAATCCTATATGATGAATATGACTATAATGAAAACATTCTCATGAAGAGAGATGACACATCGCTTTTTACTTGGTTCACCACTAAGGGCTATGTCAAAGGAGCATACACCAACATGCTTTCGGTCGTATCAAATTTTACAAAACTTCACTAGATGTGGATTACAATGGTTCGGGCATAGTCACTATGTCCCAGGCTCACAACCTTTACAAATGTTTAGGGATAGCTCATTGAGTCCCTCAGGTCACTCCCATTGACTTCCCCTGGCTCATTGCCCTTAGTGAAGTCCCAATCAGTTTATAGACGTGAATTTATCTTCTTTATTGCAAAAGGATGCATCCTCTGTTGTATTTAGAAGCTCTGTTGAAGTCTAAATCTCACCTATATACTAATCTCACTTTGCACCAAAGGTATCGGGAAATCTTCCAGCTTCCTTACAGTGCCAAAATGACTGGCGTGCTTCAACAACACCTGTCGCGCTTCTCTAAGCCCGAGGCACAAGATTCAAGACGATGCGCATGTCTCAGCACGCAAGTCCAAACTGGCGCGCAAGTACACCTCATCAAATTGCATGTCACTCACTTCATCAACATCAAAATTGCGTGATTCAACCCCTTTCTCTCCCAAACCACCTTAGAGGTGCAACAAAAAAATGCCACACAACTTCAACGTGCACAACGCACCACCACTTTCACGACCACTAAACCTGCGCAACGAGATCCCTGGATTTCACCAATTCTGAACTACGTTGCAAATGAGGAGGGGTGTTCCACTATTTATAGCCAAACTGGACACTCTGTGTGTTGGCGTGCAAGACTCCTCTCAGTAACCAAGTCCTGGCGCGTAACCCCAACCACCCTAGCCTCTTTCATGTTACTCAATTGCGTGACCAAACCAGTATTTTCCATACCCTCTTTCCTTTGCCATATTTTGAAAATCTAATCAAGAAAAACATATGGAACGCAACATTCCAATCCTCCTAGGCACCAGCGCACAAGTCCTTTCTCTGCATGCATGTTAGATGGGTGACACATATCCAGCGCACAAGTCCCTTTCCCAAAAAACAATGTTTTCCCCTTTTTTCAATATTGAGGACCAAAAATATAGAAAACTTCTAGAAAATGGTGCCACCCACAATACTGTTATCTACTTGACCTATAAGAGTAATTTGCTGGCACACATTCTGAACTTCCTCTGAGGATTGACAACAAACACAAATCATACTCCACATCATGCATAGATGACCATGGTTCCAACAATAATGTCTTATACAAATGATCATAATGAAATTAACATATTAAATATTTTAATTGGATTAACGAATTGGTATCTCGTGCATAGAGACTTTTTTCATGTTTTTTCTAGATCAGGTAAAATCATTGGTTTTTCCTTTTTTTTCAATTTAATGTTGAAATTAATTTACCAATAATAAAGAGTAATGTTTAATTAATCTTGTTGTAGTTGTTCTATTTTTATGATAATATAATCCAAGTAGTTATGGATTTTTATATTAATTTTTAAATTCAATATAGAATAATGAACTAGTTCTATGATAGAGATAGTTTATCTCCTTCTTGTAAAGTTCATGTGCCTTATTATTTGGAGTTTTTACAAATCATTGTGTGTGAAGGATGATTTCCTTGTTTAGGTACAAGTTCCTAGTTGATATGTTGTTTCCTTCCGACTTCTTGTGTTATGGTGTGATCCTTGGATGGCTGAGCTTGAAAGGATTTTGTGGTATGTGGGGGTAGGTAGGCATATTGGTTGTTGAAGAAGTTGATTCCTAGAGTGGAAAAATGAATTAGTATATGCAAATGGGTGTCAAGGATGACACTAGGGATGTTGAAGTGGATTGAGGTCGGGCTAACTTTGGTATAAAATTTGTTCCTATTGAAATAGTTTTTTGTTATCTGCATTAATTCTCCCACTGCATGAGGAAGACAGTTTAGCTTACTATTTCTCCAAAAGAGTAAAATATGTATGGGGTATTCCACATTATTTCATTTTTTAGCTTCTCAGGTATGGATGGGTCAATGCTCTTTTTATAGGTGGAAAATATGTGATGGGTAGTTCAAATATTCGTTGTGTTTGTCTCCTTCTGTTTGGTAGCTTGGAATTCATTTCCAGAATTCCAGAATTTTTTTTAAATTGATAATGTTTTTAATAAATGATTTTTCTAATGATGTTAACCCTTGGGGTTGGATCTTGCTGGGATGTAATTTTGTGGTTACATTTTTTTAAAAGAATTGTGTACTTGGTTTCATTATGCCTGGAGGGAATGGATAAATTGTTGTGATGGTAAGGAATTTTAACGTGGAAATGATAAGAGTTAAATAATTAATTATATTAAAGTACAATAGATATAAAGAGATATAATAATCTATTATAGGTTCTAAATGGTTATGTGCTTATATGATACTTAGTCTTAGCAGTGGCGGCTGGGTGTTTGGGAGATTTTTGATGCAGTTTAATCTAAAACTAGGTTATTCCTATAGTGTTGTTGGGAGATATATTTTATTATATACTTTTTTTGGTTCTATATTCTAATCTACGCTATTAGTTAGGGAAACTGACACCCTATGGATTTTGTGCCCTGGGTGGTGTTTTCCCCAACATCCTAGTGGGAGGATGGATGGACGACTACCACTTTTGGCCTCACTCTATTCTCTTGGTAGTTAGTTTTTTTATTTTCAACGGTGGTTATATTTCACCATATATTTCTTTACAGGGATGTAATAAATTCTGGTTATTCATTCAAATATATTCTTGATATAGATTCTTATAGGAAACTATAGTCGTAACATGTATAGGTTGTGATGGATTGAGGATCCTTACTCGGTGTATGAGATGTAATGGAAAGTATAATACCATGTTATGATACACGTTATGTGAGCTGTGGTGGCTCCATTAAACTACCTGGTTACATTGGTTTTATGGATGTGCAGGTTGTGTTTCATGAGGTTCATTTTGGGGTGCTTCACTGAGGTTATTGTGGGAAAGCCTTTTTAAAGAGAGATTCGTCAGACGTGCAATATTAGGAAAAAGAGAAAAACTAGTGTGGGAAGTGGTAGTTGGGTACTAATGATATTATTTAATATATAATATAATATTTTATGATATATATGGTGATTGTAGACACGGGGAGTATGGGAACATAGTATACCAGTTTAGGTGATGAGGTAGTTTCATTTATTTTTCACTGTGCTTTAGTAAGCTTTGTTTATTTTTTCACAAGGGGTTTCAGGGAGGATAATACTAAGTATATTGTTATACTCAACCAATGTATATAGAAATAATTTTTAGTTCACATGGAACATATTGGAGATTATTCGAGTTACTAGTAGCTTGGGATTCTACGAGTTGTTTGGGCTTTCTGGTCATTGCCATTTTACTTTATTTTAGTACATACATTTTTCCCTTGTTTTTATAGAAGTTTTTCAAAAACATTACATATTTATTATTGGGATTTCATTTATATTGTAGTTTGAGAAAGATTTTTGTGGTTTATGTATTATCTATCTCTTTTTTTTGTGTTCTCTTTGAGGACAATGCCTCCAATTTGTGTGTTACTACACCCTTGGTGATTGTCGCCATCTTGGGTCCTACTATAGGTCAGACTCAGGTGGCACTATATCTAAAATCACATTGTCGGACTAGAAGGGGTACACATTGTTGGGAGGGAGTCATGACAGGTGTTGTGGGCTTATTGTGTGCTGATTCAGAGTTTGTATATCAATGTTTGGTCTTCTAGAAGGTGAAGGTCGAGCGTCATGTTCCAGGTTTCTTTATCAATCCATTAGATATTCCTCAGTGGAAGTGGGAGGACATGTCAATAGATATTATTACCAGTTTACCGTGACATTATGGAGGATATAAAGATATATGTTCGGTAAACGATCATTTTACAAAAGAATCCCACTTTATAGAGATCATAGAGTGAATATTAGTGTACTTTCTATCGAGGCATTATCTTTATGAGGTGGTGAGACTCCATAGAGTTTTGAGGTTAATCATTTCCAATATAGATCCTTGTTTACCTATAGGGTTGCGTAGAGATCTCTAGAATAAATTTCTTTATTACATATGCCTTATCACAAAATTTCATCCTTAGATGGATGGTTAGAAACAGTAGATCATCTAGACCCTTGAAGACATGATGCACTCTTATGTCCGGGATTATAGAAGTTTGTGGATGAGGCACATGCCCTTAGAAGAGTTCGCTTACAATATCATTCTTCACTCCACCATCAGTATGGATCCATTTGAATCATTATATGTCTGACATTTACATTATCCATTGTTCTAGACTGGGGTCAAACATTCAACAATTCTGGGGCTAGAACTGGTACAGAATCTAATAGAGATTGATCAGGTGATTCATGAGCAAGTGAAAGCAGTGTTGGATCGTCTGAAGTGCAATTCCATTCATAGGAGGCAACCACTAGAGTTTGACATTGGGTATCAAATGTTTCTAAAAGTGACTTCCCTTAATTAAAAATAATGGTTTAGTCATGGTAGTATGTTTTATCCTCAGTTTATTAGGCATTTCCACATGTTAGCTCGTGTTAGAGTCATGGCGTATTAGGTAGCACATCCCCCGAAAATGATCCTGGTACATTATTTTTACAATGTTTTGTAGCTCCATCATTATTTTCATGATGAATACCACATCATCGTTTAGGGTGATATCAATGTTGATGATGATGTGACCTTTGAGGAGAATCCTATAGTGATCCAAGATCATAAGGAGAAATTGTTGTGCAGGCGTGATATCACCATGGATCATGTCATGTGGCATCATAGTGGCATGGCGAAGGGTACATAGCAACATTAGTCATAGATACATTCTATGTACCCCGATCTATTTTATGATTAGATATTCTCTTGTGGTCATTGCAGTTTTACTTTATTTTAGTACTTACGGTTTTCCCTTTCTTTTATAGAAGTTTTTCAAAAACATTACATATTTATACTTGGGATTTCATTTATATTGTAGTTTGATAAGGATTTTTGTGTCGTACGTATTATCTATCTATTTTTTTGTGTTCTATTTGAGGAAAATGCCTCCAATTTTTGTGTTACTACACCCTTGGTTATTGTCGCCAGCATTGGTCCTACTATAGGTGACACTCAGGTGTCACTATATCTAAAATCTCATTGTCATACTAGGAGGGGTACACATTGTTGGGAGGGAGTCATGACAGGTGTTGTGGGTTTATAGTGTGTTGATTCAGAGTTTGTATATAGATTTTTGGTCTTCCATAAGTTGAAGTTCGAGCGTCATGTTCCAGGTTTCTTTATCAATCCACTATATCTTTCTTTGTAGAAGTGGGAGGACATGTCAATAGATATTATTACTGGTTTACCTTGACATTAGGGAGGATATAAAGATATATTTGCAGTAGACGATCATTTTACAATAGCATCCCTCTTTATAGAGATCACGGAGTGAATATTAGTGTAGTTTCTGTCGTGGAATTATCTATATGAGGTGGTGAGACTCTATAGAGTTATGAGGATGATCATTTCCAATATAGATCCTTGTTTACCTCTAGGGTTTCACAGAGAACTCGAGAATACATTTATTAACTAGATATTCATTATCACAAAATTTCATATGTAGATGGATTGTCAGAAAGTGTAGATCATCTTGACCCTGGAAGAAAAGATGCGCTCTTATGTCCTGGATTATAGGGGATTGTGGATGAGGCACATGCCCTTGGAAGAGTTCGCTTACAATATCATTTTCCACTCCACCATCGGTATGGCTCCATTTGAATCCTTATATATCTGACCATTACATTATCCATTGTTCTAGACTGGGTTCAAGGATTCAACAATTCTGGGGCGAGAACATGTACAAAATATAATAGGTATTGTTTAGGTGATTCATGATCAATTGAAAGTAGTGTTGTATCATCTGAAATGCAAATCCATTCATACGAGGCAACCACTAGATTTTGACATTGGGTATCAAATTTTTCTAAAAGTGACTTCCCTTCATTAAAAATAATGTTTTATTCATGGGAGTATGTTTTATCGTTGGTTTATTAGGCATTTCCACATGTTAGCTCGTGTTAGAGTCATGGCGTATTAGGTAGCACATCCCCCGAAAATGATCGAGTTACATTATTTCTACAATGTTTTGTAGCTCCATCATTATCTTTATGATGAATATCACATCATCATTTAGGGTGATATCAATGTTGATGATAATGTGACCTTTGAGGAGGGGCCTATAGTGATCCAATATCATAAGGAGAAAGTGTTGTGCGGGCGTGATATCACCATGGATCATGTCTTGTGGCATCATTGTGGCATGGTGAAGGGTACATAGTAACATGAGTCATATATACATTCTATGTACCCTAATCTATTTTATGAATAGATATTCTCTTGTTTCATTGTTCATTTGGTGGTTATAGACCCTTGTCGTTTAAGAGATAACTTTCTATTTTGGTTTTGTGGGGCATGCTCTCTTTTGAGAGGTATCTCGTCTAGGAGAGAGTGTAGGAGCTCATTTTGGTTAACGTGTGGTTTCACATTGATCCCTCGTGAAATATTTGAGCTCCTATGGTGGAAACACCTTTGAGAGGTGTCTCAAAGGGTGGTTGGATAGACCCTTTTTCTATATAATTTCTAGGATGTTTTTGGATTCTCAATTGAGAGAATGTAATAAGAGGTATCTGATTTACTGACTAGGATATCTTTTGTTTATTCCATTGTTGAAATATTGTTTATGACATGTTAATGGGGGTCAAGGTGAGTCATTTCAACAGTTCTACAAATTTCCAGTTTTCCAACAGTAACTAATTTCACCAATGGGCCCTAAATGGTGAGTCATGATTGGTGACATGAAATTATAGATCACCAAATGATGACTCATTAAATGAAGACTCTCCAAACAGTACCTCACCATATAGTAAATCACTGAATGGTGACTCACTAGGGGGTAGATCACCATATAGTAACTCATCAAACAGTGAATCTCTGAATGGTAACTCATCCAATAGTGGATCATTCATTAGTGACTGACACAATTGTTAATCTTCAAATGCTGAGTCATCCAATGGTGACTCATCAACAGTGTTCCAGTTTCCATCAGTTTTACTATGTTGACATTATCTTGGACATAAAACCCATTAAATGCCTTGTGATTAGGGATTTAAGGATGATTCAAAGACAATAACTCATATCAAAATTTTCCTAAGGGTTCAGCTGCCTTTAGTTAGTCCAAATATGTAATCTTGACAAGATAATAATTAAATGGAAAATATTAATAGTATCTAAATTGCTTCTCATTTTAGATTTTGAAAATGTTGAGATACCTTCTATCATTGTTCTTTCAAGGAATTTTTCCCATGATTGGGATGTGCAGTGTTCTTCCTCAAATTGGAGTCATGCATTGTGTTGTAGACTTAGATCTTCATTCCGATGGAGTTTTTCTTCTTTCATGAACATGCCCTATTTTGGTGCAACCATAAATTTTTGATATGTCTTCGATATAAGGTATGTTATTCCTCAATTATTTTGGGTTGTATGTTTTGTTTCCTACTACTTATCCTTACCATGTGATGTAATATGATCTCCAGGTCTCTAATGTATCTTTCTCCATCATTGGTTGATGTGGGGATGTTGTGGTGTCCTAGGGTGGATGGATTCATTAGATGATATGTGATCATGATCAGTTGTGTGGTTCTTCCCTAAACAAATAATATTGAAGTCCTTTTAAGGTGGTAGATTTGTGGGTTCTCTTTTTATTTTTGTGAAACTATAGATATATCATGATTTATCTAATTGTATTGAAATGAAATTAGTAAAATATTTTTTGAATAGAATTAATGAATTCATATCGATCACATAGTGATGTTGTTTCTTTATACCATGACAATATTTTGACTCTTGTTTTTATAAATAGTGTAATATTTGTGCCACTATTTCTTTAACATTTTTCTATTGATGTAAACTGGTAAAGAATATATGGACAAAATTAAATGATAAATAACTGGCTAAATGTTTAAATAGGAATGTTAATGAATCTGATTACTATTGTCATTTGATGATAATCAAACTAATGCAGATATTAATGTTTAACTAAATTAGTCAATGAACCTGATTCATGTTTATTCTTGATGATAAAATATATAATGTCATGATAACTTAATTGTTTAATTAATTTGTTATAGTTTGAGAAGCTTGTCATTTTGGATGCCCATAGTTGGAACCTCTAACAATGAATCAGATAATTCAAGATGAAATGAGGTCAGGTTGTATAATTAAAATAAAATTCATTTGTTGGACATGAGTTTACCAAATTGTTGAAAAGTCAAATTTTCTTACCTTTTGGATCCCTAGGATATTTTTCTTTGTGAAGTAAAAATTCCTTGTTTAGGGCCATGAGTTTTTTTTCTATGATTGTTTCCTATGGCTTGTGATGTCATGTAAGATTTGGATAGCTAAGCCTAGGGGTTACTGTTGTATGTGGTGTAGGGATGCCCAATCGTTGGTGGGGAAGTGAAAACCTAGAGTGGTGAGATGAATCAGCTTATGCATGTGGGTGTCAGGGAGGACATCATCGATATTGGAATTGGAGGATGCTGGGCTTAACCATTGATATGAAAGGTTGATTCTGGTTAAATGTGTTGTTTTTGATCTTCTTTAATTTAGAAAATAGATGAGGCACATGTTTTTTCATACTATTCTCCCAAAATAGGCAAAGATGTGTGGGGTATTCCATATACTTTCCATGTTTATCTTCTCAGGTATGGATGGGTCTACACTCCTACTCTAGGTGTAAAATACTCAATGATTAAGTAAAATTCTCACCACACTCAGCCCCCTATGTTTGGTAGCATAGAATTTTTTCCAATTATATTTATAAAAATATAAATAAAAAATGTATTAATGTTTTTAATAAATGAATAATTGTTTAACCCATGGGTTTGGATCTTGATGGGATGTTATGCTAATGTTGTCATTTTGAGACGCTATAGAGTTTTTTGTGGTTATGATAGGAGGGCACCGATATTTGACGAAAAGATAAAGTAATGTAATGTTGAAGAAGATAATGGTTAATTAATCACTAAATAATGAATTTATGTAAATCTAAACTGATTAAAATGGATAATATGATTCCTTAAAGATCTTCAAATAGTTGTGTGCTTATAGGATATTTATTCTTAGAAGTGGATGTTTTGTTTTTGAGTGATTCCAGATATAGTTGAGTCTAAGACTAGGTTATGCCAATAGTGTGGTTTTGAGCTATAATATATCTAATAATTTTTCAGTTTCAATATGATACTCCACCATGTCAGTTAGGGTAATTGACACGTCCGTGATAATGATCCATAGGGGTGCTTTCCCGAGCTTCTCAGTGGGAGGATGGATGGATGACTAACCAACTTGATATTTCTCTCTTCTCATGGTAGTCAATTCATTTTGTATGAATAATTGATAGTTTTCCCCATATATGTATTAAGAGGGTTATAATTGAATGTGGTCATTCAACACAAATATATTCATGATATAGTTTCATATGAACTACTATAAGTGTAATGTTTATAGGTTGTGATTTCTTGAGAATCCCTACTCTATGCATGTGTTGTAATGGATTGAGTAATATTACATGATGTATGGTACAAGCTTTGATTCCATTAATGGATCCTAAAAACTACCTGGTTACTTTTGGCTATGTAGACGTGGTGGTTGTGTTGCACGAGGTGTATGTCGTGGTGATTTACCCATGTGTCTTCTTGCTAGCCTTTTTGGAGAGATATGTTCAGGATGTTCAACATCGGGGAAAAGTGACAAACTAGTGGGGAAGTTGTAGTGGTGTACCCTTTATATTATTATTATATAATATTCACTTGTATGTGATACCTTGTGATAGTGTCCATGGTGAGGGTGGGAGCTCAGTATACCTATTTAAATGATTAGGTAACTTGACATGTTGTTCACTATGCTTTAGCATGATTTCATTACTTTTTTTGTAGGGGACTTGGGGATGATCCTACTAAGATAATATTATACACACCCTAAGTTATATAAACTATTTTTCATGTTTGTTATAGTAGGATATATATCAATCTGGTTGCTACATTCTCAGGGTTTTGCATGAGATGTTTGGGCATCGTGGTCACTTCCCTTAACATTCATTTGGTACTTTCATTTTTTCCTTTCAAGTGTAGTAGATTTTGCATGAGGTTGCATATGTGAATTTTTATTGATCTTACTTGTCTATATTATCTCTCAATTTCACATGTGTTCTCTTGGAGGGTAATTCCTCCCTTCTGTGTGTTTATTATAACCTTGGTTATAGTCTCTATCCCGGGGCCTACTGCAGGTGAGACTCTGGTGTAATTATATATCTTCTCCCATTCCCATCCCAAGAGGGGATTAGTTTGTGGGGAGGGTTCTTCACATGAAGGTTTTATTTTAATTATATCTATGAAAAGTAAATCGTGGAAATAAATAAATTTTTTGATGTATTGATGTAATTGTAATAATTTTTAGTGATAAATACACATATTTTATATTTTAACTAACAAATGAAAACATTTTCCATACTGGAATTGAGAATGAAATATTCTAATTTTTCATTAATGGTTAATGTGATCTAAGATGTAGAATGTTTTCTATGTTGGTGATAAGAATATGAGTAGAATAATCTAGGAAGATTCCATTTTAACTGTACCAAATGTAAATATATATAAAAGATTAACTATTGATATATGATTAATTTTATAAATGGTGGGTATGAGATTTAGATACAAATCTCCAGACCACATGATATTGTTCATTTATATATTTTTATCCAATGAGTATGAAATAAATGAACTAAGATAAATATTTATTTACATTACTTTATTGTCTTCTTTAATTGAAATTTTTAATGACTATGTCATGAAAATATAATTATTTAGTATTTATTAAGATATATAAGAGATTTCATGAGTGGGAAATATGTTATGCTATAAAAATGATAAGATCAAATAAGTATAAATTCAATAAAATAGTGTTTTATTGGAGAGAAGGCAATGGAATATTTATTTTTTGCCTATTGAACATCGTATTGTTTTATTATTGAAATAATAATACTTGCATGATGGATCATACTGACGATGTAAAAATAAATGAAGAATATTCCTTATAAAAATTTTGTTAAAATTAATGCTGGAATTGAAAATATTTTCATAATATTTATAATGATTGGGGAAATGTGATAGATAGTAATGATTGAAATTCCTCTTAATCAAATTTTATAAAATTACACAAAAATGATATATAATTAAACCAACAAAAAAACAAAGAATATGGATACTAATAATATTATAGGAAATGTGAACTAATGTGTATAATCGTTGAAAAAACTAGATAATTATATCCATAGAACTAATATTCACATGTTGAGATGGTATATGTTATAAAATAATTTCAATATATTAAATAGGTGGTAAAATTTATATTTATCAATTATTAACCCTCGTATACATGTGATTTTTAATTTTTATCTTTTAAAATACCATCATCAAATCCTTTTAAATTTTATATAAATATGCAACATATTATATTGAATCAAAATAACTATTGGAAAGTTCTATAATTTTAGTTTTTATCAAAGGATTTGATGTTTTGTATTGAGTATTTTACGTTGTAAATTATAATACAGAATAATTGTCCACACTAATATGTGTTCCTTCTGTATTCTATGATATTATTTATATTTTCAGCCCAATGAAAAAATTGTAATAATTCACATTGTCAACTAAAGAGGATATATGTTTAAAAATTTATCATAATATAATAATAAATGATTTGAATAGAATTGTTTACTTAATTTAATATTTCTGGGTCAGCTGTTATATCTTTATCAACTAAAAAAATTCTAGATGCAACCATATGAGGGGAAATAGAGGCTATGAAATTCATTAAATATCCAAATATAAATTTTATAACTAGATTCAATAAATAGGGAATAAATTATTATACAAATCCCAAAAATTGGGTTATTCTAGATTCTTTATAATGATAATTGAATTAATGATGAACATTAATTTTAAGGCCAGTTTTTACCTAATAACATTTCCTTGAATCATATTAATTGTGTAGGGAAAGTATACCATAAAAAATGATATTTAGTGAATTTTTTTTATTAAAGTCGTTTTAATTTTTCAATAACTCGTTTAATGATATTCTAACAAACATTTTTAATTTGAGGTCTTTATATACATCCAAAATTAAAGATATTTATAAATTTCAGTAATTAAAAACCACTAAGTAGTGATGTTTATAAACATCAATAATTAGTGACACTGATTTAATAAATTTTATTAGAAACGTTAGTGAATGAGTTATTAAATAGCCATGTTTCCAATAAAAATGACTACTTTTTTGTGATATTCGTAATTTTTAAAACATATTTAATAAAAAAAAATTTAATTTCTATTATTATTTTAAAATATTTTTTTAATGTGAATCCTTCCTACATACATATTTTTATCATAAAATGTGTGTTGTTCCAAGGCTATATAAACCAAAAAATGAACTTCATGTGTGCACACTGTAAACACTCCATGATCATGCTCCCAATCTAGTGCTACTGAACATCCCTGGACCCACCATTCCTTGCTATAAAAAAATATTCTCTAACAAGATTCAATGATTTAACATGGAATTTAACAGAAAACAATCACATCAATGGTCATAAGAAATTTCATTAAAACTATATTATTCTATAGTTATATAAATTTTAATAGATTACAATATTAAAAAAATTAGTATATTATATAAATATAAATAATTTTTTATATTAAAATAAAAATATACATATACATATATTAATTTACATATATTAATATATATTAATATATTTATATTTATATAAGTGTCTATGTTTATATTATATATATGTTTGTTTATATATATATGTATGTGTCTATATATGATTATGTTGACCTCACTAGTTTTGATAATCCCAATTATTCTTTCACATACTTTGATAATCCCAAATAATGTGTATCTATATATTAATTCTTTCAATCTATGATCAAGTTGTTAATTATATTAAAATAATCTTTGAAATACGATAATAAATGTTTATCTATGTTTATTTGACTTTTGAAATATTTCTAACTCAATCGGATATGTTTTGTTTAAAACAGATAAGTGTTAAGTCACTAATATGCCTATAGCTTCTGATATAGACAAACAGTTGTACTAGTACTTAGTCTCCCAATAGACATAGTCACCGATAAGAAAAGGTCACATATACACAGAGCTACCGGTATGTATAAGTCCACCGGTAAGCACATGCCACTGATAGATCATCCACAGATAAATACATCTACTGATAGAAGCTGAGGTACCGATAGAACAAGTCTACAAGTATGGGTAAGTCTACCGATATACAGTTCACTGGTACAGAATGGAGAAACCATTACAGAGAACTACCGATAGAACATGTTTACCGATAGAATAAGGCTACCGACACAAAGTCTACCAATAAGTGTGGTTTCCGATACAGAGTCACCGAGACAAGCAAGATACTGATAGACTAGCAAGATACCGATAGAACAAGAGCAACCGATATACCAAGAGCTACCGATAGAAGGATTCATCGGTATATAGAGATACTGATGCAGAGAGTAATTGCTATCGATACAAGGAGCTACCGGTACAAGATCAAAGAGCTACCAACAGGAGTTCACTACTATACAAAGTCCACCGTTACATATCTACCCACAGAAGCTACATATAGACTGACCAGTCAATGATTCTTAAACTCTACTTTTGTCAATATTATTTATTTATTAAGAAATGGACATATTTGATGATTTTAATGCAATCAAGGTTATTTAATGTTGGATGTTGGCATGTCAGGGAACCATACCTAGTACCCTTGAATAGGTAATCATTCCCATAGTCAGAGCTAAAAGCTATAAAAGGAAGGACAAAGACCGGGCACAAAATTGGTGAGACGTGAAAAGAGAGTAGAAAAGTAGTTGCACGAAGAGTACACACAATGGGAAAAAGAATGTTGTAAAGTGGTGCATACGGAAATACTACTTTCATACTCGAAGATCACTGAACATACACGAATCCATTCATCCTGAAGGAGAACACAAGCTGCACTTTAGTCAATGAGTGAAGAACTACAACAAAATTTATTCATGCACTCAAGATGATCAAACTAAACTTGAAGAAAATGACCCTATGTTTTTCAGAAAAAACCAGAGAAGGACTCAGAGCTTCAATTACATCAATACAAGGAGTCCAGAGCTACACTCACAACACATAGAGAACTCTAAACACATCTCTATATATTTAGATATATTGTGTTTTATTCATTTACTTTTTGAGGAGTGTATTTACACATTGACTCCTAGACTGAACTGGAGGATACTAAATCCTTACTCCAAACATATTACACATTACTATATCCCACTATGAATTGTGGAAGAGGTCATGTGTGACCCTAATATTTTGTGTGATATTGTTTTTGGCCCCACGTATAACTATGATAGAGGTCTTAGTACCTGGACAGTCTTTATACTGTTGTTTACCCCGATCCAGGGTGTGGATCAAATTTATATAAATTATTTGAGAGGGCTAAGTCTCGGCTTGAGACTGAACCTCTTGGTCACATCTGTTGTGCATCATCGATTAAGTTTAAAGTATACTATATATTTTATATTCCACTACTAATTACATTGAAATACAATTTTTTTAAAGTTACTTTAATAGTTAAATTAGAAATTATTTATACTTATTGTCAACTAGTAAGATAGTTTCAAAAGTTAATTTAATCATCTGATTAAATTAACTGAGACCTAATCAATCTTTGAGAAACGAATTTAACTCTTACGATCTATATAGAATCACTACAGTTTAACTTGTTTTTAAATAGGGTGGTTTTTAATAGAAATATTTTTAATAGAAATTTTTAATTGGAACTCAATTCACCCCCCTCTTGTGTATCCACTCCGACCAACATTTGGTGTCAGAGGTTCTTTTAATTAATACCGGATTTCAAAACACTCTGTTTTTCAACTGTGATTTTAGTTGCATCTTTAGAGATATTAAATTTCTATTAGTTCTAAATTTTATCTCTTTTTCAAACTCTAGTTATGGAAAATAGACTAGAATGTGCTTCTACCAACCGACCACCTTTCATTAATGGTACAAATTATTCCCAGTGGAAGCTTAAAATGAAAATTCCTTTAGAATGTAGGGGATTTGATATTTGTACATCCATAGAAACTCAATATAAGATTCCAGAGACTGTTAGAACTACTTGGGATGAACCTACTAAAACTGCTCACAATAATAATTGTAAAGCTATGAATGCTCTGTATTGTGATCTAGGTGATGAGGAATTTAACCAAATAATTTCTTGTAAAACTGCTTATGAAATTTGGGACACTTTGGCTATTTCCCATGAGGGAACAACCAATTTTATGGAAATGAGGCTGAATACATATACTATTAAATTTGATAACTTCAAAATAAAGCCTGATGAACCCATTTCTGACATATATCTCAGGTTCAATGAGATTTTAAACACTATGAGATCACTTGGAAAGGTTGTTCCAGCAAAGGAATAAATTATGAGAATATTGAGATGTCTTCCAGACAAGTGGAGGGGCACATCAATTTCAATTATATAGTCATGTGAAATTGGTGCTATGCCTATTAAAGAATTAATTGGTAAGGTTATGATGTATGAGTAAGAACTCTAAGTGAATAATGAAGAAGATGCTGAACCAAAAAGGAAGTTAGTGGCATTTAAGTTTGCTTCCTCAAAGTGCAAAGACAAGGAGAAAGTTCACATCCCTATTGAAAGCTCAACAAGTGAAAGTTCATAATCTGATAGTGATGTTGAGATGGCTCAAATATCTAGAAGATTTATGAAATTCTATAGGAAGAATAAATTCTTTATAAAATAAAACTACAAAAGTAAATATGACAACAAAGGTCATTAGAAGAAGGATTGGATGAAGCCTGATAAAGGTAATGAGATTATCTTCTATGAATGAAAAAGGAAAGGAAATTTAAAAGAAGACTGCCCAAAATTGAAGTTCAAAAAGAAACATGACTACAAGGAAAACAAATACAAAAAATATATGAAATCTACCTAGAGTTCTTCAGAAGACAGGAAAAGTGAATATGAAGTTTCTGATTCTGAAAAGAACCATGCTAACATGTTATTATGACAAACACATCTGAGGTAACACTGGACCCTCTTGTTTTAAATTCATACTATTCTAGATTTGATTATGACTCTGATTTTGTATCTGAAAATATGTCTAGTGATGAATTGTATAAATATTGTAATATGATATAAGAGACATGTAATGAATTGAAGGAAAAGGATTAGACCTTTAGGAAACAACATTCTCTGACTAGTTCTGTAAAATCTGCACTTTTTGTAGAAAAGGAAAAGAATGCTCAATTGCTGAAAGAAAGTACTGAACTAAAATTTTCTAATGAGAAAATAAGGAAGGGCTTAGAAAAGTTTACAAATGGAAAAGATACTCTCACTCAAATTCTAGGAAAACAAGTGGCACTAAATTATACTATTGTAATAGGTTATCATCATGTACAGAGACAGTTTACTAAAACTTGATTTATTTATAAATCTGGACACAATGCTGCAAGTTCTAGTTCTGGAAATTCATATGCTTCAACTAGTTATTGATATGTTTATAGACCAAATAAAGTTTATCTTTAAAAATATATTGATTCGATAAATTATATGAAACCCAGAAGAAAAATTTGGGTACCTAAAGTTTTACCTGCTAACCTTTCTGGACACAAGAAGATCTGGGTACCAAAATCATTTTTCATCTAAATCTGTTTTGTAGGAAACTTTCTTAGAGTTTTCTCATAATAAGGTATGGTACTTGGACAGTGGATGTTCAAGGCATATGACTGGGGAATACTCATGATTTAAGAGTTTAATCAATGTTGATGGAGTCCATGTCAGCTATGGTGATAACTCTAAAGGAATGATCGTCGGTCTAGGCCAGATTGGTAATAATAATTCAGTTTTCATTTCCAAAGCATTACTTGTTGATGGAATTAAATATAATCTGATAATTATTTCTCAGTTATGTGATGATGGTTTTAATGTTAAATTTGAAAATGATTCTTGTAATTATTTAATTCTACAAAAGTTGTAGTATTTTCTGCTTTGAGAAATGAAAATGTTTATGTTGTTGACTTGAATTCATTAGGTAGACAAAATGTTACTTGTTTAAATTCTTTTCATAATAAATCATGGTTATGGAATAGAAGAATAGGACATTGCATCATTTATTCAATTAGAAAACTGACTAGGAAAAACATAGTTAGGGACCTACCCAAACTTGAATTCCAATCAGACAATGTTTGTAATCCCTATCAAAAGGGAATGAAATATAATGTTTCTTTTAAATCAAAGAATGAAGTTTCAACTTCTCATCCTCTTGAGTTGGTTCACATGGACTTGTTTTGACCTTCTAGAGTTTCTAGTATAAATGGGAAGCACTATGTCTATGTCTTAGTAGATGAATTTTCTAGATATAGTTGGGAATACTTATTATCTCGCCAAAGTAAATCATTTTCTTACTTTATTAAATACAATAAGTCTATAGAGAACATTAGTGGACTTAAGATTAAGACCCTGAGAAGTGATCATGGCCGTGAGTTTGAAAATCATGAGCTTCAGTCTTATTGCTCCCACAATGGCTATAGTCACAACTTTTCTGCCCCTAGGACACCTCAATAGAATGGTGCAGTAGAAAGAAGAAATAGAACCCTTTAAGAGATTTCAAGAACTATGCTTAATGAGTATGATCTGACAATTTATTTTTGGGATGATGTTTTCAATACAGCTTGTTATATTATCAATAGAGTCTTGATTATAACTGTTCTTAAGAAGACCCCTTATGAGTTGTGGAATAATAGGAAACCTAAGGTTAATTACTTCAGATTTTTTGGCTGCAAGGTTTTTATTCGCAATACAAATTATAATATTGAAAAGTTTGCTTCTAAAAGTGATGAAGGAACTTTTCGTGGTTATTCATTAACTAGAAAATCCTATAGAGGAATTAATAAAAGAACCAAATGTGTGGAATAATCTATTCACATCAAGTTTGATGAAACTGATCATCATGAACCTAAGTCTTCTCTTAAAAATCATGAAGAATATTTGTCTGTTCTGGACCTTAATTATAAAACTAAAGAACGTGATGTAAAAACATCTAGTTCTGGACATATTCTAGAATCTACTTCTATTGAACATGAACTTAAGAAGATCCTGAAATTTCAAGTCCTTCCTTTACTAGATCAACTACGATTCTAAAGAATCATCCTTTGGATGCTGTTGTTGGTAATATTGATAGAGGGACATAGACTAGAGCTTCTCTAAGAAACCAGGTTGAACATCAATATTATCTTTCACAGCTAGAGCCTAAAAATGTCAATGAAGAAATAAATGATGAATTTAATTTAATGGCTATGCAAGAAGATTTAAATCAATTTGAAATAAAAAATGTCTTGGAATTACTAGAAAGACCTAAAGACACCTTGACTATAGGCACTAAATGAGTTTTCAGAAATAAAGTTGATGAATTTGAAAATATAGTTAGAAAAAAAGCTAGTTTAGTTGCACAAGGATGTAGTTAAGAGGAAGGTATAGACTATGAGGAAACCATTGCTCCTATATCTAGATTAGAGGCTATTAAGATTCTAATTTCCTATGATACACATCTGAATTTCAAGTTATGTCAAATGGATGTCAAAAGTGATTTTCTAAATTGTTTTATAATTGAAGATGTTTTTGTTGAACAACCACTTGGATTTACTAATCCTCATTTTCCAAATAGATTTTTCAAGCTATCCAATGCTTTATATGGTTTGAAACAAGCTCCAAGAGCCTGGTATGATAGACTTAGTAATTTTCTTATTTTAAAAGGTTTTACTAAAGGTATTGATAATCCAACTCTTTATATTAAAAGAATTTCTAAAGATGTTTTGATAGTACAAATCTATGTTGATGATATTTTTTGGATCATCTAAACATTCATTATGTACTAGTTTTTCAAAAAGTATGAAAAATGAATTTGAAATTAGTTTAATGAGAGAACAAAAATACTTTCTTGGATTTCATGTTTTTAAAAATGAAAATGGTATTATTTTGAATCAAGGTAAATATACCAAGGATATTTTAAAACGTTTTGGCATGGATAGTATTAAGGAAAGTGATACTCCTATGAGTACTATCTGTAAATTGGATGTAGATGAAATTGGAAAACCAGTGGATCAAACCAACTATAGAGGTATGATTGGAAACATACTTTACCTTACTGCTAGTCAACCAGATATTATGTTTAGTGTTTGTATGTGTGGAAGATTTCAAGCTAATCCTAAATAATCTCATTACATACTCTTAAAAGAATTTTTAAATATATTAAACACACTGTAAATTTAGTTTTGTTTTACCCAAAAGGATATATTTTTAATTAATGAGTTATTCAGATGCTGACTTTGCTGGTTGAAATTTGGATAGAAAAATCACATTTGGAACATGTCATTTTCTAGGTAACTGTTTAGTATCTTGGTGTAGTAAAAAGCAGAATTCTGTAGCACTGTCCACTACTGAAGCAGAGTATATAGCTGCTGGTAGTTTCTGTGCACAAATTCTATGGATGAAACACACTCTTTTGGACAATGGATATAATTTTAAGCATGTTTCTATTAACTGTGATAACACTAGTGCAATTAACATTTCAATGAATCTTGTGTCTCACTCTAGGACCAAACACATTGTTGTAAGGCACCATTTCTTCAGAGACCACTACCAAAAAGGTGATATTACTCTTGAATTTATAGGTAATGAACATCAATTAGCTGATATTTTCACCAAACCATTATGTTCAGATTGGTTAAGTTACATTAGACATGAGTTAGGAATGATAAATCTCACTGATAAACCTCATCGATATAATACTTCACCGATGTAATACTTCACTGATGTAATACCTCACTGATAAACCTCACTAATAAACCTCACCAATGTAATACTTCACCAATTTAATACTTCACTTATGTAATACCTCACTGATAAACCTCACCGATGGACCTCACTAATAGATAAACCTCACTGATGTGAATTCTCAACGATATACCCTATCGATGTGTGCTGTTTTAAACTTCTGTCTGCCGCCATAATCTGAATCATTTATACTTATTTTTATTATAATTATTTATTTTATGATTCCTAAATGATAAAAATAAGTCCAAGTTACCTCTCAATCCATCGAACCTTTCCTTCACCCTCAAGCCTTAGCTCCCGAATTTCTTAAAAACGCTAAGTTCCTCAAAATAGAGATGGCTAAAACCAAACTCTCTAATATCAGAGATGACATTGATGAGCTAAATGCAAAGAAATATAAGACCAAGCCAGAAGCAAGTGACAGTGTTTGTAGAACAAGGTCAGAAAGGCAACCCGTGAACTCGCATTTACAGAATACAGTTATTGTGATCAAAAAAGAGTTATGCATGGAATGGTTTTTATCCAGTAAATTGATAGTTATAAAGGTGATGGAAGATCAAAAGTGGGAAGATTGATTTTCAAACAACAATTTCCCCTACTATCCAATGCTGGTGAAACTGGTCTATGATTTTTTATGCTTTGAGAAATCAAAAGATGAGAACTGAATGATTTCATTTGTGAATGGAAAGGAGATATATTTTTCATCTGTTGAGTGGGCTGAATGCATGAAGGTTCCACACGAGGGTGTTCTTGGATATTTCTTGAGATCTGTAGCACCTACAAGTGACATATTTGATTATGAGACTACTTTAGAGGAGGTCACTATTAGTGGAAAGTATAGATAGGTGGTGCCTACTAAAATGGATGGATAGAACAGGTTGATGTTCATGTTTGTTCAGCAAGTTTTAATTCCAAGGAGAGGGGACTTTGTGAATTTAAGATATGAGGATATCTATTTGGTATATATTTTGAGACATGGTGTGAAAGGGAATCTGGTCAGGCAGCTGATGATTCAAATGGAGGATCTGATAAGACCAAAATCAAAAACCAATGCCTTATTCTTGGCCAAGATGATCTCAGTGATGATCAAAGTGAAAGTGGTAGCTGAGTCTCAGGATGAGATAGTGGTAGTAAAGAATAATTTTTTTATCACAAGAACTATTTTCAAATACATGAAAATAAACAAGAATCCATAGAGAAGAGAGTGGGTTAATGATGACAAGAAGCTATATGATAAGTTCAAAAATGTGGATCATCCTTCATGACCTAAGGATGTGAGGGATATAGGTCTAGGACCCGATGAAGAAGGACCTGAGTAAAATGATGATACTGATGAAGAAGAGACTTCTATGGGTGATGGAAGGGATCCAGACTTTCCCCCAAGTCCTGTAACTAATATTATATCTTCAGAAAAGGAAACATTATTAGAAGAAGAAACACCTGCTGTTGAGGAAGAACAACCAGCTCCTAAGAATGAAAAAGAAAGAGACAATGAATCTGAAGCCACTGATTTTGTATTCTTAAGTTTGAGCCCATTGATTTGAATCTCAGTTATTCCTGTTAAGGAAGTTGTGGGTGAGATGGAAATACCTGTGACTATTCCAGAGGAGACTTCTGCTATTTCAGTGATGGAGTTGATTGTAGAAGATTCTACTACATAGGATAGACCTTCTAAGAATGTTGTTGTTGTACAAGAGAATGCACCAGTTTAGGGGCAGCATCCAATTAGGTTTGGAAGTGTATCAGTGGCAGTTGAAATATAGGATTGGGCAGAGGACCCAGGCATAGTAGTTTTTGGATTGGATTATCCAGATTCTAATAATGAGGCATCCCTCAATAGGCCAAAAATCAATTATGATATTATGACTGATTTCTTACCTAAAGATGTGGTTAAAATTCATGATCTAGATAAGCTAAATATTGATCTCATAATTAGTTCTATGGAAGAAATAAAAAAATGGAAGACTCACTGGTGTCATCCATTCAATCGTTTATGAAGGACTCAGTGACCAATATAGTATCTGAAAGAGCTCCTGTTGTGGTTTCACCTGCTGATATGATCACCAGAGCTGATCTTGAATCCTTAAAGAATGAACTAAAAGACTCTTTTAGTGCTTCTGTTTCCGAATTTAAGAACTTATTTGTTGAAGAGATGAGAAATTTTGAAAAGTCTTTTGAGCTCTCTCTTGGTTGTAATGTATGTACCTTTGTGGCCGAAATTGCAAATGAAGTTATAGATTTCTAGACTAAAGTATCTAGACTGGAAGAGGATGTTGAATTTCTAAAGAAATCTGTTATCTCTTCAGAATCTTATATGAGTTCTAGATCCCAAACAGATTAAGATTTTCCATATTTAAAAAGTGTTGTGAACCAGATGGTATCAGTCTTTGAAGGATTCAAAACCTCCATGAAAGATCATGTAAAAACCCATGATTCTGAAGTGAAAAATATTATTAGTGGGTTGACCAAAAATGTCAACGAAACAGTAAACTTCTCTATTGGTTATATTTCTTCCAGAACTTCAATATAACTGAATCACATTAGATCTTTGATGAAGGAGAAGCTTGGTTCCGCATGAACCAGTGGCTCCGTGAACACATCTGATCTGACCAAAGTGGTAACTTCAAATAGAGATACTGCTAGAGAGATAATGAAGATTGTTAAGGACTATATGAGAGAAGCTTATGTCTGTCAAAAAGAAGTGAAATAAAAGGAAGATTATTATTTCCAAAGGGTTTATACAAATCATCAGCCCAACAATCATTTCAATCTTCTGTTAGAAAACATGAATTTACCTCCTGTAAATCAAACCTTTAGAGAACAAGTCAGCAAGCTCAGAGAGTTGACTCCAGCCTTGGATAAATTTATGGAGAACAATGATGATTTAATATCTACTATGGAGATAGGAGGAGGAATCATTATGGATTTTAGAAATTTCATGTTTCCTTTCTTGCATGTGGATGCTAGGCCAGTGATTGTTCCTCCAGCTTTACCTGCCTCAAACTCGGCTACTTCTACTGTTCAGATGACTCCAGCCCAAGCTATCAAAAGCCTTACTCCTATGATCAATGAGAGGGCTACTCAGTACATGCTAGGAATAGTTTCAGTAGCTCAGCCTCTTGTGATCTTTTCTAGTGTTCCTAAGCCTACACCTACATCGACACATCTTGAATCCTCTTCTGATCTCACGGAAAAATCTCCCTTTGAGGACGTGGATTGACTAAGTGGCTAAGATATTTGATAGGAATCCCTTGTATTTTGTTTTTATTTCCTTGTACCGTTTTGCAACATGAAATACAAATGCTTGTCTTTTCTTTCCCATTTTACTCCTCTCTTTGTTGTTTCCCACTTTTTGCTAATCACAAAGGGGGAGAGCTAACATAACTGAAGAGGAGAGCTACTATCTATCGCATTTTGTAACTTGTAACTTTGATACCATTACATTTAATTCTACCTGTGATACATTTAAAATTTTCACATATTATATTGTTTTCTCTTCTACAATTGTATTTAATGCTATATCCTCTGATACATTGCTGATTAATTTGAGATTATAATATCATAAGTTGTGATTATCAAAAAAGGGGAGATTGTTAACCTCACCTGTTTTGATAATCCAAATTATGATTTCACAAACTTTGATAATCCCAAATAATATGTATCTATATATTAATTCATTCAATCTATGATCAAGTTGATAATTATACTAAAATAATCTTTGAAATATGACAATAAATGTTTATATATGTTTATATGACTTTTGAAATAATTCTTACTCAATCAGATATGTTTTGCATAAAAAAAATAACTGTTAAGTCACTGATAAGACTATAGCTACTGATTTAGACAAACAGCTCTACTGGTACTTAGTCAACTGATAGACATGGTCACTGATAAGAAAAGGTCACAGATACGCAGAGATACTGGTATGTATAAGTCCACCGGTAAGCACATTCCACTGATAGATCGTCCACAGATAAAGACATCTACTGATAGAAGCTGAGCTATCGATAGAACAAGTCTATCGGTATGCATATGTCTACTGATATACACTTCACTGGTACAGAATAGAGAAACTGATACAGACAGCTACTGATAGAACATTTCTATTGATAGAACAATGCTACTGACATAATGTTTACCGATAAGTGTGGTTTCCGATACAAAGTCACCGAGACAAGCAAGCTACTGATAGACAAGCAATCTACCGATAGAATAAGAGCAACCGATAGACCAATAGCTACCGATAAAAGGAGTCACCAGTATATAGAGCTACTGATGCACAGAGTAACAGGTACTGATACAAGGAGAAACCACTACAAGATCAAAGAGCTACTGATAGGAGCTCACTACTATACAAAGTCTACCATTACATATCTACCAACAGAAGCTATATATAGACTTACCAATCAATGACTCATATATTCTACTTTTGTCAATATTATTTATTTATTAAGAAATGGTCATATTTGATGATTTTAATGCAATCATTGTTAATTAATGTTGGTTGTTGGCGTGTCAGGGAACCGTACCTAGTCCCCATGAAAAGGTAATAATTCCCTTTGCTGGAGCCGAAAGCTATAAAAGGAAGGAAAAAAACCAGGCACAAAAAGGGTGAGACGTGAAAAGTGAGTAGAAAAGTAGTTGCACGAAGAGTACACACAACGAGAAAAAGAATGTTGTAATGTGGCGCATACAAAAATAATACTTCCACACTCAAAGATCACTGAACATACACGAATCGATTCTCCGTGCATGAGAACACAAGATGCACTTTAGAAAATGAGTGAAGAACTACAACAGAATCTCTTCATGCACTCAAGCTGATCAAACTAAACCTGTAGAAAATGACCCTTTGTTTTTCAAAGAAAAACCCAAGAAGGACTCAGAGCTACATTTACATCAATCCAAGGAGTCCAGAGCATCACTCGTAATACACAGAGCACTCTAAACTCATCTCTATCTATTTAACTCTAATGTGTTTTATTCATTTACTTTTTGAGCAGTGTATTTACACACTGACACAAGGACTGAACTAAAGGATACTAAATCCTTACTCCAAACTTCTTAGACATTACAATATCCCACTATGAATTTTGGAAGAGGTCAAGTGTGACTTGGATAGCGTATTTGCTATTGTTTTTGGTCCCATGTATAACTATGGTAGAGGACTTAGTTCCTGGTTAGTCTTTGCACTGTTGTTTAACCCGATCCAGGGTGTGAATCATATTTATATAAATTGTTTTAGAGGACTAAGTCTCATCTTGAGACTGAACCTCTTGTTTACATCTGTTGTACATCTTTGATTAAGTTTAAAGTGTACTATATATTTTATATTCTGATGCTAATTACATTAAAATACAATTTGTTTTAAAATTTTTTTGATAGTTAAATAAGCAATTGTTTATACTTATTGTGAACCAGTAAGTTAGTTTCAAAAGTTAATTTAATCTTCTGATAAACAAGACTGAGACATAATCAATCTTTGGGAAACTAAATGTACTCTTACAATCTTTATAAATTCACTAGAATTTAATTTGTCTTTAAATAAGGGGATTTTTAATAGGAATATTTTTAACAGAAATTTTTAATTGGAACTCAGTTCACCCCCCTCCTGAGTATCCACTCCGACCAACATATTATATATTTGATAATATATGTGTGTGTGTGTGTGTCTATTTGTGTCTCTATATATAATCCTATATTTATATGTGTACATATATATAATCATAATCATAATTTTTTATTTATATATATATTTTAATTAATATAATTATAATATATATATAATTAGATACACTTAAAAAAACTTGTTAAAGTGTCATTAAAATTAGAAAAATTTCTATATAACATAGTCACATATTCAGTAATTAATTATATATATATAAATACATTTATATATATGAATATATGTGTTTTTGTTTCTATATATAAATTTATATTCATATGTGTGTGTATATATAAAAATATGTCTATTTGTTTATATATATTAATATATATTTTGTTTCTTATTTATATATATGTGAAAAAAGTATCTAAATTCCCAATAATAACATACAACACAAAAATATAAAGGTGAAAAAATTGATGTTTGAACTCGAGTCTCTGTCGAGACCCATTGGGGACACTATCTATGAGGTACACTAAGAGGGAAATATACATATATATATATACACATTAATATGTATCAATATTATGATATTTACTTATATGTTACTGTATTTTTATAGTAATATATTTAAATATAATTATATATATATATTAATATAATTATACATACATACATAGATATATATATTTATCAATGATTTGAAATACTGGTAAATAATATCATTGATTTACGTTTAAAATATTGTAATTTTCTTATTTAGTAATTTTTTGAGAAAACCTTGATAATGTGGCCACATTTTCAAGATATCATTGGTAAATTAAAATCAATTTTCACACAAATATTTCACATTAATAATGTATTATAAAAAATATTTTTTAATTAGAAATTTTTTCATAATAATGTTCTTTAATTAGAAATCTTTTCCAGATAATGTGGCCAAATTAACATGTTTTTCCAGATAACTAGGTAAAATGAGCAACATTTCCTAGAATATAATTCTATATTAGAAATGATTTCAGGAAAATGTGGCTAAATTTGCAAGGTTTTCTAGAAAATGTTCCTAAAGTAGCCAAATTTTTACAAAGAACATGGAATTTTAAATTATATTTTATGAAAATTCCCCTATATTAAATTTTGTATAGTGATATTCTACGGAAAATCAATTACTATACATTAAATTTTAATAATTTTAGAGATATAATTTTTGTAATTATTAATAAAATAAATCATCACCCATATTAGTAGTCGATTGTAGACCATAGGGTAAGAAATGAATTCCTAGGATGTCTATTTTTTCATCTTTACTTTTTCCATATTCTATAGATTTCTTTATATTTAGTGTTTAACCATGGATAATATCTATGAAAATTCAAATCATAAATGATGTATTCCTTTTTTGTTCATTTTAATACCATCTTATTATCTTCTTATTTCTGAATTCCACAAAATTATTTTATATTTTTATTGGTATGCCACTCTCAAAGTAATTGAATTATATTTTGGATAAGAAGTCATGTGATTTATTCAAATCATAAAATTAATATACTAGTTGTTCTTATGAAATGAATTTTGATAGATCTTATCACATGAACATTGTGAATGAATACACATAAGAACATCATGTTTTATATCCTTCAATGAATAAGAAATATATATATAATCATACAATAACTTATCTGAATTTTTTATAGTATTTGGGTATGATGTTGGTTATGAATAATTTATTTCATATCTTCACTGATGATTCAATTTATCTATTTGATAGAACCAAAGGAGGAATCCATGTATATTTTTGATGAATTAAATTTGTTATATGAAAATTAAATTAATAAAATTTCTTAATTCCTACATATAATATATACATGATTAGAATTACTATATTCCCCATGTTTAGCCACATTTGACCTTAAATGTTGATTTCAACTGATATTTACTTTATTTTAATGAATTCATATAGAATAATAATAAAAGAAAAATTTTTAATAGTACAATATTTTTTATGGAACCCAAATGTTTTTTGTAATATCATAATAAAGGTATTGTTTGGGGAAAACATTGGTTTTATTATATGGTAATGAAGTTATTTTTCATGAAATAACTACTTTAACATTCCATTAAACCATTAATAAATATTGATGAAATTATTGAAGGAAAATTCAAATGTTGGTCCATTAATTTGTTTCTTAGCCATATAGAAATATACTAGCTATACTATATTCCAACCACTTTGATGGGTTATTTTAGAAATCGATGACTGTTTTTATAGAATTTTTTTATTTCATTCCAAACCACATCCTTTCATTATGATATGTGTGTGGTTATGTTGTTATAATTAGAGATCCACCATGAATGATGAGAGGGAAGTACAATATTTTCTCTAGTTTTCCCTCTACACCATATTTCTAACTATATTATAATAAAACATTTCATTGAGTTTTTAAACAAGTGGATCACAACATGGATTATGTTGTGAGTAGTGTTTATTTAGTCAAAACAACCTAACTGACACCAATGATATGATAGTCGATATAGATCAGAATGGTTAATGTTTTCCGACATGAGTTATAACAGCCATTCTATGTGTTCTTAAGTTAAAAAATTCATCTTTAGAATAGTGTTTTATAATAATAATGTTAAAATTCATACAATTTTAGGATAATTTAGTCAATATCAATGTAAATCAAAATTTTAGTCTATGTTGACTTTTTTTGGTTTTTTTACCATAACAAAAATTACATAATAAATTTAGATAAAATTGGGATTCATCTATGTTTTAAATTGGAATAATTCAATGGATTATATTTTAGCATGTAACACTTTTTATCAAATTTTGTGTCAAAATATATCACTATGTGAATGGGGAACCCACAACACTAATAATAAGGAATATCAAATTTTCCTTACTAGAATTGTTATCATCAATAAGAAGGCACCTATCCCGCTTATTTACTTTCCAAAATAACCCTCATATTTTGAAAAAATATGGACCGTGGAACAAGTATATGTTCAAATAAAAATAATTTAAAAAAATCATTTCTAACAAAACACACAATCATTATTCCAATACATGTAAACTCATAGGGGAATATAGAACCTTGTTATATTCTCTAATAAATAATATATGAATATAGATTTATCCATATTTAAGAATTATATTAATGAAAATTATAGAACTTGTGTAAGTCTAGTCTTTTAAAACCCATCTTCCTAAATTTAGAAATATTTATATACTGTTAAATATAAAAAATATGTAAAAAATCAATGATGGGACCCCTAATATTATCATTCAAAACTTATTTTTTCATGGAGAATAAATATAAAATAAATTTATCTATATTTAAATTTAAAATGAATCATGTATAATTTGAAAACTATGAAATTTGGTGTTACCCTCAGATATATTTTTTATATTTATATCTAAATATATATTTTTTATGATAGCATATTACCTGAAACATCAAGATAAAAAGAACCTATATATATATTGAAATATTATTATTAAATGTGACGTACATATCCTAGACACCAGATTAAAACTGATTAATGTAATTATATAAATTACTAAAAACATTTATAAATTATTTCATTAAAATTAAATATTTATTAATTCCTAGAAAATAATTTCCTAAATTTCTAATGTTAAAAATAATATCATTTAATGTCAGAAGATTGTTTTTTAAATGTGTTATTTTTTTATATACTTTGTATTTTTGTCACTAATAAACATTAATTTTGATGAAATATATTGTCATTTAATTTTTATAACATAATAATTATTCAATTATTGATTATCAAATATATATATATATATATAATCAAAACCATACAACTGTAGGTAAACACTATATCCTATACTACAACATAATATACTATCCAATGATCCTTTACTCATTTGTATGATTAAAATATTAATGTATAAATGTTGGAATTTGATTTTGGAAAAATAAAAAACCTTTTTGAATTTGTAATAGAGATATAACATTCAAATAGTACATATCAATGTTATAAGAATAAATTATAAATAAATAAAAATATTAATTTTATTTATTTAAATTGTATAATTTAATTTTTTAATTAATTTACTAACATAAATTTTATATTTTAATATTGAAGTAATATTATTCATAAAAATTATTTTAATGAATTCTAAATTAACTATTTTAATATTATCTTATCACATTTAGCGATTTGATAATATTAAATTGATTTATAAATATTAGTAATTGTGTATTAATAATGAAAATTGGACATTTTTAATATAAGGAATAAGATAAGAATATGATTATTAATATTAATTACTGTGATAATTTTAAAACGGTTTTTTCAAAAAAATATCGTTTTATTTCCATTCTGTAGTTTTTACCTATTAAAATAAATTAATAAATTATAAATAATTATTCTAATATAATTTTTAATAATATATATATACATATATTTATATGTGGATAATCTATCATTTAGTGATCTTTACTAGGATTTATTAGGAAATCATAAATATAAAAACATTATATTTCTGCAAACAATATTTTTCCATATATTATATGATTTAATTTAAAAATTAATCAAATCATATTTATAAATATAAATATATTTAAACCATTATAAAAATAATTAGAAAAATATTTTTAAATATTTTTTTCCCAATATTTAAAAAATATATAATTTACATAGATGAAAAATAGTTACAATGGTAAACTCCAAAATGAGAAACTATAAAAATATAATTACATACGAAAAAAAAATATTTTCAGAAAAAGTTGGGAAATATTTGTTTGATTATCGATAAACCAAATGGAACCACATAATGCATATTAATAAATTTTTAAGTCTTATCTTTGAATAGTTTAATTATATCATTGAAAATTAAACAATATTCACAATAGATTCATTTTTATCAATATAAAATAGACTCACTTATTTCATTTCGTACCATATCTACCCCCTCCAATTTCATCTAAAATATCAAAAAATTTGTTCCTAGATGATATTTATCCTAATAATTTTAGGACAGTAGTGACCATTGATTATATTGAGTCCTTGATTTCCATGAATATTATTAAGAAAAAATTCATGTAAACAAGTTATGTATTACGTTCCTCTTAGAATTTTCATTGTAATAATTCTCTTCCTAACATGTCATATCCATAATAATATAACAAAATAATTATAATTATTATACATATATGGTAAAAAATGAACTTAATAAAAATTATTTTTTCCAGCAATCAAGATTAAAACCAAAGTGTCATTAGTGCGTGTGCACGGACTCCAACCTCTACAAATTGACATCATTCATTTTTTTCATATCAGCTCTCATGGTCTATTATAATTATTATATTGATGAATAAATATGATATATATTAAATAAATATGATTTTTATGTCTATTTATCATAATCATGAATTCCTTATTATTATAATAGTAATAAAAAAATTATTTCTGTGTAGTGATGAATAACACCTCTACAAAGTAACATTTTTCATTTTCCACATATATTAATTAATTTATAATAAAGCATCATGAAGTTTTTATAATCTCATAATAATTATATGAATAATATTTTTATCATGTAATAATAAATATATTATGAACAAAATTAACTACCTTTGTAATAATAATGATCCATTAATTATAGTACGTTCAAGTTAGTGTCAGTTTTACCAGGCACTTAGACAACATTGTAAAATGACATCATTTAATGAAATAAGAAATTAAATAAATAACTTATTAATATTTAATATAAAATAATAATTTTTAAATTGTTTTAGTTTAGTTAATTTAAGAATAAATTTTTTTATTAAAATATCACATTCCATCACAAATATTTTCAAAATATAATGCCAATAATTCAACTTTAACCCAACTAGAAAACATATAGAATAAGAAAAAAAATTACAACTAAATATAATTTATCTATTCTAGTAACATATGTTATCTATTAATAATTAATTTTGTTATAAGAATATATAACAACCCAAATTTAACAAATCTCTAAGAAGAAATAATGTTCTAAAATTTTATTGTTGAATAATATATACACTAACATGAACATATATTGATTATGACCATATTGGATTATTATAATTGAAAATGGATATTATGAAGGTTATAAATCATTTTATTAATTGATGTATTCTCGTGAAAGAACATTATAATTAATGTTCATTGATTTGAAGACAATATATAAGTATTTCACATAACAAACTTCTCCCTTGTAATTTTTTTTATATTCCACACCTATTTTACATTATGTCATGCAATTACTACCTATTTATTATTTTATATCATGAAATTACTATATAAAATGAAATTTATGATCAATTTTAATCTCACTCATTCAAAAAGTCATTATTGAAATACTAGACAAGTTATAAGTGGGTATTCTATATTAATTCTAATTCATTGGGACACATGTTATATTCGCCACCTATTAACATTTTTATAGTCCATACATTTACAAGGAATACACTGGACTATATTACTCATTAATTTGTTATATTTCCATATCTACATTTTTATCTCACCCCTGTAATTTTTTGATTCCTACTTTTTCAAACCCATTGTAAAACTCAATATCTTCTATGGTGGAAAAATATTCCTATGTTTTGGTAATATAAAACTGTTTGTAGTTTCATAACCAATAAATACCTTCTATGTTACCAGAATGTAGATTTTGTAGTTTTTTGGAATCCCCATGGGTTATCTCACCAAAAATGGTTCATTGATAATTGAATTAATCTAAAATATGAGACACTATGAGTGGGAATAATACTTCACACCTCACTAGTCAAACATGGGGCTATTAATTAGAAAATTCACAATCCATCTATAAACCATGATAATCTAATTTTCCTACCATTTCTATAGATTAATACTAATACAAAATATTTAACACTACTATTATCTTCCATAAATAACAAAAAACATTGGATGTTTCGTCAACACTAAATTTATTTGATAAAGAATATTTTTTTATTTTCATGATACAATGTAAAATTTATATTCACTATGGTATATACTGCTAGAAATAAACATTACTCGATTTATTAGGTGTGTATTTTATTTTTGTTTATCTAACTATATATTTTTTTTAGATAGGGGTTCTTTATAGAGTGGTATAAATGGTCTAGGAGACCCTTATTATAAGCTCTCTACCTTAGACATTATATTATATTGTATTCTACGTCATGATTTAACTATCTTTCATTTTCATTTTCTTTATATTTTAGTGTATTAGAGAGTTATTTCATCCCCCCTACATAAATAAATATTACCATACAAGATTTACACTTCCACATAGAATCCAGTTTCCCAATAAAAACATTTAACATGTAATTTGGTTTACATTAATGAAAGATATTCACAATTTTCATTTTCACATCATCATTTTCCTTTCACATCATTTAAAACAGGTGAAAAAAATTTAAATCATGGGATACAATGAAAAAAAATATAACAAGTAAATATAAAAAATGTATGAGACTTATTAGTTCAAGAATAATCATAAATTTTTTTAACATTTAAATTTTGGATTCAAGTAAAAATTTAATGAACAAGAATCCAAATTTACATCCCAAATATTTTCATAATAAATGTCCTAATAAATGTTATATTAAAATCCATATAATATTATATGGCGTAAAACAAATCTTGGAATGTTTTTCACTATGTTAGAAAATTATCCCTCGAAAATAAGTATAAAATTCCTTAAAATCATAACCTTCTTATCTTACCAGGTAAAATAAATAAATTTCCAAGAAGGTGTATAAAAATAAGATAAAAAATGTATATCTCTCGATTCCACATTTTTTAATATATATTTCATTCACTTTTACAAATGGTATAAACTTTATGATAAATTGAAATAATATCACAGGAGAAACATCACCAGTTAACTTCATCCTCTTACCTATTACACTGGAGAGCTATATCAGGATCACCCGTCTTCATGATCTCTATTATAAACACCAATTATCATGATATATATTTATATCACCTTTAAACATAGTCAAAAAAATAATTATAAAATTATCATTACTCATGTAGTATTTCATATCCATCATACTTGTAAACATATTCCTTGTACACATAAGAGATATATATCCTAATATTAAAAAATTATTTTCATTTCATAATTTTTTTGATGCTAAATACAACAATATTATTGAATTTTTTTTCTGGATCAAAACAAGAAATCATTTTAATGAATCTAGACAAAAAATAAATTTTATGGTGGTAGGAGAATCTATTATTGTAATATTGTTATAATAGAACATCTCATTTACCATTTGAAATAATGTAAAATTGTTCCTTTCAACATATGTTAAATGATTCCATTTGAAATAAAATGTATTAAATTTTAACAAGATATAAAATTTTATAGATAATTCATAAATTCTAATATAAATAAATCTATAGAAATTGTTTATGAATATTATCTTGGAAAATAAATAGTTAGAAAAGAACTATTTAAAACAATTAAAATTTTATTTTTAAGGAAATGTTCCACATACCTCAAGTATAAATCATCAAATATATTATATATAATCATTAATAAAAAATTTATTTAAATTATTTACCTAAATTGAAAAAAAATCATCTTTATTATTCTTATATTTTATTTTTTACAGAGTTATAAGAAATTACGTTATAAATAAAGTTCAGGATAGATGCTTTGATGACATTCATCTCATATGTCCAAAATGGATTCTCTATGTTTACTACCGTCAAATAGGTCATTATTAAATCTACTAAATCATGATAAAAATTAAATAATTATGATTTTTATACATTAAGTTATCTATTAATAATAACCATGAAATATTGGTTATAAAAAATTAACTATGTGAAACCATGGAGATTATAGGTGATACATACACTTGAGTAACGTTTCCATTTTTCAAAAAACATGTTATAAATAAAGTATGTATTATTTTATATCAATTCATATATTATTATTTCATAAATAATGTATTATTTATTTTATATTATTATATTAATAATCCATGTGTTTTGGTCATGAAAAATGAATCACATCACCTTCTGAAGGTGGTTATCAACATACTCAAATGAATGACATTATCATTTTTTAGTGGAAGGAATGTAAAGAAAATAAATTATAAATTATATATAAATAATGATAAATATTTCATAAATAACTTATATGTACATTAAATATTCCATTATAACTATCTATGATAGGTGGTTGTGGAAACAAATTACATCTGTTCGTGAGGGAGTTTTCCACTATACATATGAATGATTATTTCATTTCTGATTTGATGGGTGTACGAGAGGGTAATTAGTTATTCCATTAACATAAAAATTATATATATGTGGAAGATAATGGTGTAATTATTTTATAATAGTTTATTATTATTTTATAGGTTAATAAATTGGAATTAAACTAAAAATATTAATTAATACATATCTATCTTCTTCGGACATCATCTATTAGTTTGTATATAAATCATTACTAGATTGGTTTTATGAGAAAACCAGTATAGAAACCATTGAATTTTAAAAATATTATTACAACATTTTAATAATTTTTATCCTTCAAAAAAATTATTGATTTTATATTCTTGTTTCATTTTAAAGTTATATTCTTAATTATAAAGTAATTAACCCAAATTAAATCATCTTTTATTTAATCTTCTAAATGATATATTAACACCATTTTTACCCTTTATTTTTCATAAGATAACCTAGGTAATAAATGAAAATATTGTTGATATACAAATAATAGTAAGGTAATAAAAAAATAATAAATAAGAGAACTTGAGTTATCATACACAACATTATCACAAAAAAATCATGGAACATTAATAAACATAAGGAAACATAACATACAGAACCTGGGATCTTGTAATCAGATAATCATATAAATGTATTAAAACAAAAATCAAGAAATAATAATGTGTCATGTATCATTTTACATGTAGGAGAATCAGTCAAGCCTAACCACCAAAATTATTGGACATGGAAGAAGAGTTGAGGCTAACTACCAAGACAGTTTCACATAAAGCACTAGTCAAGGATAACTGTCAAGACCGTTGCACCAAATGTCTCATGAGACAAAACATTATCCCATTAATTAGAGTTAAATATATGTACGCCCATCATAAGTTGTTAATTAATATGTGTTACATGTAGAATAATATATAGGGAATCAAACAATAACATAAGGGTCACCCATGGAATGAATTAGGAGTCATAATAGTATAAAAAGTCATAAAAAGAAAATATCATAATTACATATATTAATGATTTTTTTAAATCCTTTATGTAAATTAATAAGGTTAAATATTAATATATCTTGATATGTGATGTCAAAACAAAGTGATAAAATATAAATACAGTGTTTAAGAATAATTGGAAATAAAATATAATAGTGTAATTTAAAGAAAAATATAAGAAGTTATTTAAACATGAAAAGGAATAATTTGAAATATTATCAAGAAATGGACCTAAATATTTTTTTCTTGAATATATAAATTATTTAATAATAATATTGGTGTCTTAAAATATATTATTGAATGAAAATGAAAATTTGATTGAAATTTGGAACGTACAATTAATCTGGTTAGCTTATCGGGAAGAATTTAAAGGGGAACCTTTATAAAACATGTATTCCCCCATAAAAAGAATTATATTATATGAATAAATTAGTTTGGAAATATAAATATATTTTTGAAGAATTAAATTTAATGAAAGTATTATTACATTTAGGTAATGATATATAAACCATATCCTGATGTAAAAAAATAGAGGTTGTTATAGAATCCCTTACCTTATGTATAAATGTGTTTTGCACTTGAATATAATGCCCCTAATTATCAAACAAAATCCATTAATAAATCTAATAATAAAATTTTGTAAAAATATTTGACTTATTATAATTATATTAAGTTCATTTACAACATTTTTATGTGTAATATGATAAAATTTTATTATATGTGAGTATTCATTTCCTTTGTCTTATTAATGTGTTCATTTGTATATGTGTTTGAAAGATCGTATAGAATGGGAATAGTTTTCTAGAAAATAAATTATTTGTCATTAATTAACATATGGGGGTTATGTTTTTCTTTAATATATTTTTTATGTAGTATAAGGTTGAATCATTAGTTAAATTTTCAATAATTATCGTTTAGATTAATTTGGGGGTTTCTCGACCACCACGAACTAATTCTATTTTATTAGTTAATATTATTTATATATTCCAGTTAAAGAAAATAATAAAAATTTAATTGGTATCATGTATCTGATTTAATCATAAAAAATTGATTTCTGACCAGCCTTGAAATAAATAATGGATATTGAAAAGTTGTTGTCTGTGAATGTGATAAATGAACACATCATAGATGATGTTTCATTTTTTTGAAACAAAACGGAGGGGGAAGAAATTATGATCGACTATTCAATTAACATAATAAAATTTTATTATATGTGAGATAATTTAGTAATCATGCCACTTGGATAAGGGTATTTGAGGAGATAATAACAAAATAATAAAAATAGGATTAAAATAGAACATAAAAGGATTTTACCACTAGAATTTTTCTTTGCTGAGAACCTCCATAGGGAAATGGGTTTGGTATTTTTTGAGACCAAAATTTCTTGGATTCAGGTAGAGGCTTGAGAAAGTATTGTGAAGAATTTTTAAATGCATTAATGATTTATTATTTCTAAGAGAAGAGGTGGCGAGGGGTGATTTTTATAGTGGGATGATAGGAGTGTTTTTTTATAATTTATGGATGTGATGATTTGTTTTATTATATTATTCAGTTTCTTATTTTTTTCATAACTAGGACTATTTTGTTAATCCCATGACTAAATATAGTAATTGAAGAGTGAGGATTCAACATTTTTCTCTTACCTTCATCATACACCATCTGTGATTCAATAAATAATGTATTTAGCATATACTGTAAAGTACCATATTCTATTATTCAAAAAAAATTAAACTATTTTATAAAAATATAAATAACTATCCTTGACCATTTTGATGTTTATAATTCAAAAGTTAAATCCTTTTTATGAATATAATTTACAATTTATTCGAAATTTAATTTTAAATTAAAATCATCATTTACTAAAAAATTAACAATATGTAAATTATAACTCCTTTTATATCATGTTGAAAAATTAATTCCTGTCACATAAAATTATATTATAATCAAAAGAAGACTATATTTGTAGTTCTGATTCTATTGTATAAAAATAATTTCTTTTAAGTCATTATATTAATTTAAATATTGTAAATAAACATTTACAATTTCAAAAATTACTAATACCTAATTTATCATTTTAAACAAATTTATTTACTTATATTATGATATCATTATATCATATTTTAATTATTAATATAGCTATATCTTATTTATACATTCATATGTGTTGTTATTATTCTATTGGGTACGTTACTATGGTTATGGGTCATATTGCAATTCTACAGGTCATGTTAATATTCTATAGGGTTAGGTTACTTAATATTTATAAATAATTCTTATTCAAATCATTCTTAATTTATAAACTTGTTATTGGGTTATATATGTTATTTTATTGATTTATACTATATAACATAATTACAAGAAGTAGACTTTCATTAATAAAATTTTGTGTCATTACATTCTTCCCCCTTTATGAAGTTACACCCTTTAAATTTTGTATTACAAAATATGTGGAAAATAGGTGAGGGTACTTGTCCATCATCACATCCTATAATCCTTATAATTATTTTTCATAGTTTTGGTTCCACCATAATCCATTATCAATGTTAGTGTACATGTTTTATATAAATTTTACTCTATGATCAATGATCATCATTGGATTCTCCAAATAAGAGAGATCACTCTCCAACTATATAACCTCTAAATTTAGTACATGTCAGGGATATGGTATGTACTTACTCAATAAAGATACATAGAATACTTCATGTACCTGAGAAATATGTGGTGGAAGTGCTTGTGGATAGGCCAGAACACCAATATGAACAAGAATCTCAATGGGGCTGATGTACCAACGGCTTAGCATTCATTTATTCTTAAATCACATGATATTATTCTTTAGAGACATGTAAGGGAATACCATGTCTAAAAACATAAACATGAGGTCCCTTAGATTATTTTTTATATAGTTATTCTATTATCTTCAGGCTGCCTTGATGTGCTACTATTGACACTACTTGAAAATGTAACTGAAAGGAATATGCAGAGAAATAGAGATCTTTCATATCTCAAAGTAATGTTCAAAAAGAACATAAGAGAGTCAACAATACACCAAAGGATCTTCGTGACAATGTATCTTCACAGAACTGCGTGGTGAACCTATATGGCCATCCTACATGGCCGACCTACACAACGGACCTCCGTGGTAGACCTGTGCGCCCAAATATTATTTATGCACCAACACGGTGGAGTTTCACAACTTACCAATGCGGAGGAGCCATGCACCATACCTCCATGCCATAATATTTTTTGTGCACCTACGTAGAATACCTCTATAGAAAAACTATGTGAAATACCTGCGCAGGCAATAGATCTTCGACTAGGCCCATCCGTGCCTATAAATAGAGCCCTGGGGCTCCCCATTTCAAGACTGAATAAAAAGTGAAAGAAACTCTAAATCCTCCATTTCATTTCTCATTCGCATAGATCTCTCAAATTTTATGAGGTATCTCTCTATACCAGGAGATATATGATAATTAAATGAGATAGGCATGTTTTGATGTTCTTCACATTCTTTAGTCATCATCCATACTTGCACAGAATACCTGCACGCCATACCTGCGTAGCATACCTGCGTGCCATACCAAGACAGCATACCTGGTGCCATACCCACATGGTATACCTATTCAATACATCTATTTGGGGTTCCTACATGGAATACTTATGTGTGGGACCTACACAACCTACTCAAGTACCATTTTTTAATATCAATTCATGACAGGGTATCTCCTTATTTGGTTCCCTTATCTAAAAGGTGCTAAGTTGAGACTTACACCAAAAAATATTGACTTATCAAACCTTTGGGAAAGGCACATCAACATGTCTCATATTTGGGTTTTAATTTCCTCAGTCAAGGGTTTCCCACATTTTATTCACAATGGGGTTAGGATTCATGGGATGTTTTGGGTTTTTATATCAACACTCACAAGGAATTTTTTCCCAGAAAAAGTGTTGGGAAGTTACTTGTTTGGGGGAGGGATTGGGTCAAGGCCTCTGTATTCTCAAAGAGACGACCCTCGATCCCAGGTTTCTGGTAGGGAAGGTATGTTTTGCCTATTTCATTTCAACAGAAGCATAGGAGAAGTCTCCCTCAACAACCAAGACCAATTTCTGGGCATCCATCCGGGTATATGCTACTCACCTTCATCCCTTCCTCCTTTCATTGGAACCTTGCATAATGTAAATTTAACAGAGGGATGGTTCATCACCTCACCCTCTTGCATGATCGACGCTCCCTCTTCTATCAGCATGGAGGAAAAATATTCATGTGTGAAGTGTCATTGTTAAATCTTTCACATTCTCTTGTTTCTCGCACCGAGCATGACTCACGTGGTCTTAGAGATACGTGATGGTTGAGAAATGTGCACAAACACTCAATGGAAGGAACTACGAGAACATTGATTCCTATTCAAACCAGGATACATAGGAAGCTCTTTTAGATCCCGAGATCATTAGATATCCATCTTAGGAATCCAACCCTAATTCTTCCAATTTGGGCATCCCCTTAGGAAATAATCCCCAAATTAAATCCACAAATCATCAAGGCATCATTTACACGATGTTAACCCAAACTCATCTCTCTCAAAGGACCATACTCTCCTATGAGACTTATCAAACTATGTGGGCTTTGAGTCCCATTCATATGGGATATGTTCAATGATTTGAATAAGAAGAATAGGATAAACCCCAGCCTGCATGGCTAGGGACGTTTTCACATCTACAATCCCCTCCTCAACGGAAGTCGTTTTTCTCCAGATTATGGAATAAGCCACAAGGAAAGCGTACAAATGAACTATCCAATGATTCCATTCATGTTACTAGCGGCCAAAAACTTCCATATAATTCTTCATATAAGAGAATAGAGTCTTGTGAATGACAAAAAGGGAGACGATTTAGCAGAAAGACCTAAAGAATTCCATCAATGAATTATGTGTTAGTGAATGTTATCAACGCCATTATAAGAGATCCTCAAAACAATAAGTCCAGTTTAGTGAAATCAAAAGATGATGTTCTTGTCCCTAATACGGTACACACTAAGTAAAATAAAGAAGTTGTTCGTACTTTAAATCAAAGGCTTACTCAGAATCTAGGTATTCCTTTGAATAACCAACTCCCCCACTCTGAAAGGCATCTAAAAAAGGGAAAAGTAAAAGTCATATCGCATCTCACTTTTCCACTGGATAAGGAAAATATATTTCAATCGAAGATATATTTACACTGCAAGAATAGGAAATGAGGGAGTTGAAAATACTTAACATAGATTGACATTGAAGTAGTATTTATGCTAGGCGTACTCCGCATACAAATACTCAACATGATAATCATGTAGGATCTTCTCAGCAAAGGGGATTTTTAGTAACTACATATGTGGATAATGAATTCCCTCCATTGGCTACACAATCATGACAGGACCATGGATATACTAATAGACCTATACCCGTGTGTTATCCAAGGAATATATCAGCACCACCATCAGTGGTCTTATCAGTCGTTGGACTAGCTCAAACTCCAACTACTATACCTGCACAAAATTCAGCTCATCTGGATATTCCCAAATGCTTATGAATACAATTGAGGAATTAATTACTTGATTGGATGCATTGGAACAATTACATTCACCAGTTTAGCTGGAAAATAGAGCTTAAACTGAACGAGTGGATGCAAATCCTCCCCCAACAATTTTTTTCAATACCACATTCCCAATCATTAATGGTTCATGAGATCTATAACAACACATCACACATTTTTATTCTCGTTGTAATCCTGTGATGGGAACTTCTCAATAATAATAAGAAGTTAAGCTAAGGTTTTCTGTGCAGTCGTTACAAGGATCAACTTTTTTCTGGTATAAAATTTTGCAATCTCAATCAATTACTTGATGGGATGATCTTCATCGGAAGTCACTTCATTAATTTAGATAAACACTACCAAAGTGGAGAGTTTTTTATCTTACCAATTATAAGAGAAGAGAGAATGGATGATTTTTAGATTTCATATCTTGATGGAAGGGATATACATATTCCTTATGTTTATCATTCCCTCAAGAAGAGTTGCTGCAAATATGTGTGAAAAATATGCGTGATGAATTAAGAACACAATTGATCCCTATGAAATACACAGGAGGGTTTTGAGACCTTACTTCAATTGCTCAACAGATAAAAGACTCTATTATAGAAGCTAAGGATAAAACTAGTGTAATTCCATAATCTCAAGGAAGGAGGAGAAGAAAGAAAAAATGTGTTATAATCACACTCAAACAGGCACCTTTTCCTGCTTGTACTTCAAGAGCCCCATCATACTGAAGGGCTCAGCCTCTTGAATATCAATAGAAATGACAGCCTCTTCAATCTAATCAAAGAGTTCAAAGGAAGATATAGTTTGAGAAATTAAAGAATAAATATTTTACCATCTGGAAAAAAACATATTGGTTACTTCATCCCAGCCTTATCAAACAATTTGGTTAATTTTTCAAGGACGAAGAAGACAAATAAAGACGTAGATGATGATCTTCTGAATTATTGTCCCTTTCATCAGATATTAGGGCACCTCATTTAAAAGTCCTCTGTTTCCAAATACCCTCTACAAAAGATGGTAGACTCTTGCCAAGTGAAATTGAAAAGTTCTTCTTCTCAAGTAGCATGTGTTACTACTACCAATCTAGAGGAAGAAGGATAATGGCATGAAGTTAAAATTAAAAGTGTGCAAAAATATGATGCTTGGAAGATGAGGAAAATGATCAACCAATCTCATGTTTTTCATGAACATAGTTGAAACAACCAATTGGGTCTTATACCACTCCTACCATAGCTAAAACATCTTCATCGAAAGGTTGTTCCTCGGAGAAACAAAGTGTTCATAAGGATAAAGAGATGTCAAAAGTAGATGAGTATGTGTCATGGAAAATGTTGTCCTTAATCCTGGAAGATTTTATTCCATCTATTTCATAATTACATGCACCGACCTGCAAAATAGTACAACCAGAAGTAACCTATCAGGAAGAATCCTCATCAGACGAAGAACTGATTTTGGTTCTATTAATGTTATCTATTTAACAGATCAATATGCCAATGATGATTCTGATTTTAGTGAGGCAGAATTCTATGTACCTAATTGGGAAATTTGAGGAAGAGGCCAAGGTTGAGGATACATGGGAAGATGTTGGAATTCCATATACAACCATTTTAATTCATTCCCTGTTCAAACCATATATGTGGAAGAAACTCATGGAAGAGACCATTTACGAGCTCAAAAAGAACAAAGAGTTTCTTCCAAAAAAAAAGTCTAGTTCTGGCATAATTATTCTGGAAGACCGATTAAAAGCCACACCATCATCTTCTCAGTAGATGAATAGACTTAGTCTGTCTGATTTTCCATAGCCAGCTATATTTCCAGCTTCTACTCCAACACAAAGTACATCTACATCAGAAGCATCAACATCCAAATCACCTGCAAAACCACATCTCCATGCTGGCAAATGCCGAAATATGAATCAAAAGTATGATATTTTGAAACAATTAGCCCAATTACTTGCCGTGTTTTAAATTCTGGATGTTTCTAATCTATCATAAGATCTTTGAGAGGCACTCATTGAGTCTTTTTCGTGTACTCAAGAGTTTGAAACTGAAATTGATACTGATGAGGTTTATCATATAGGGAATGATTCTATAGAATTTCATGCAATCATATCTTTTACAGATGAAGATGAAGACCATGTGGTACATGGGCATATCAAAACATTGTATCTATCTGGAAAGGTTAATGAAATAGATATCTGATGAGCCTTCATTGATAATGGCTTCAGGGTCAACCTCATTCCCTTTCATACACTTAATCAATTGGACCTGATTGAATATTAATTATCTCCATTGACTTTTATGTTGTAAGGATATGAAAATAATGAACAAAGAACCTCTGGGAAAAATTACACTAAAAACTCAGTTGGGAAATCTTGTGTCTAATTCAAATTTCATGGTTGTTCACCAGGACACATCCTTCAATATTCTTCTTGGAAGGCCTTGGTTACATCAACATGTATCCATACATTCATCATACCACCAATGCCTAAAATAATCATTCAATGGTCAAATTGGGACATTTTATGATGACCATAATCCATTCAAAACATGCGAATCTCAATACATTGAGGCAGAGCTTTATCACACAAAAGGAACGATGCCCATGACCAAGGAGATAACCAGAGTGAATGCTCTAAATGGAATGGAAAAGATCCCATAAAATCCATTCATACATTTGAGTATAGATTATGTGTTACCCATCAATCAAATTGAAAGGGTAAAACCAAATCCATGAACTCATCCAGTAATTCATATAATGTCAATTGCGTCGATTAATCTTGATAACATGGTAGAAATTATTGATACACCAAGCAATGATGGAATCTTGAATAGAGATGTTTTCATTTCATCTGCTGAACTAAAATGAGCCTCTACTTCTTGAATCTTCATAGAAGAAATTGAAGAAATTTTAGAGCAAGACAATGATGTTGACTCTCAATCCATCAATCCTTATTTACCACATAAAGACCCTACATCATCAGTACGGTCAGATATGGTGGATTATTCTTCGGGATGTTCAAATACTGACTCGTCCCCTAACTCTGGGAGTAATGCCTTGTCATCTACTATGAAAATGGAAATAGAAGAGGATACACAAAACATGGTAGAAGACGAAGATATCATGTATTCTACTACAACATTTGAAGAAGGTGTCTCTACCACCATTGATGAACACAATGAAATAAATCTGGGTACATAAGAATATCCATGCCCACTATAATTAGTGTGTCCATGACCTATGGAGAGAAAGAGGAGTATACTACCTTTCTAAAGAATCTTTGAAATATAATTTCTTATAATAATATGGAAATTCTAGGTCTTAATCTTGATGTTTCCACCCATCATTAGGGTTTTCCAGAAGAACATCATAGATTGAAGCAAGCAGCAAGGAGAACACACCCAACTCATGCCTCTAAAATTAAAGCTGATGTTGATAAGAAGGGAATAACTTTTTTAGGGATACTCAGCATCCCAAATGGCTTGCCAATATTGTCCCACTGAAATAGAATAATGGGAAAATTAGAGTCTGCATTGAATTCAAAGATCTTAACCAGCATTATCCTATAGATGATTTGTCAATCCCGATTACAGAACTACTAATTGATGAAACAGCTGGATATAAAGCTCTTTCCTTTATGGATTGTTACTCCGGGTATAATCAAATCTGTATGGCCCAAGAAGATGAAGAATCAACATCCTTTGGATCCCCTCAAGTTGTAGTTTACTATCGGGTAATTCCCTTTAGTTTAAGGAATTCTGGGGAAACTTTCCAATGTGTCATGCACCATATCTTCAAACACATCGAAGGGAAATTTGATTAATGTTATGTGGATGATTTGGTAGTAAAATCCAGACAACATTCCAATTATTTTTCTAATTTTGAAACCATATTCAATAAACATTGGAAACGCAGTTTAATGATGAACTCCTTGAAATGTGATTTTGAGGTAACCTCAGGTAAATTACTTGTTTTTGTTTTTTTCCATCATTATATCAAAGTTTATCATGAGAAAACAAAATCAATCCTTGGTATGTCACATCCTAGAAATTTCAAAAAATTAAGAGGGCTCCAAGGAAACTTGGACTATATTCGGCTTTGTATCCCCAATTTGTTAGGCAAGTGTTTACCCTTCACTAGATTAATGAAGAAGGGAGTTACCTACCAATGCAATGAGGATTGCCAAGAATCATTTGATACCGTAAATAAACATATCTTCATCCCACCAGTATTGATGCCACCTGTTGAAGGAAGACCACTCATTATCAATGTGACATCTGCAGATTGATCACCAGGTGCCTTCCTTGCCCAAAATAACAATGCTAGGAATGAAAACAGCCTTTATTATCTCTATCGCATTATGCTTGATGTGGAAACCCGATATTCAAGTATTGAGAAGTGCAGCCAAGAATTAATCTTTACATTTCAAAACTTGATACACTATATACAACATAATGAGTTCCAATTAGTATCTCGTAGTAAACCACACAAATTCATTCTCAGTCTCCCTATGCTTATAGGACATCTAGCACAGTGGGCCATTAGTTTTTACATTTTTATAACTAGTTTGTTCCTGAAAATGTAATAAATGTCCATGCTCTGGCGGATTTCCTTGTTGATCACTCGTCTATAGAAGATATATCTTTTAATACTGAACTTCCTGATGAAGAAGTCTTCTCTATTCAATATAATTCCCAAACATGGGAAATGTATTTGGATGGTACTTATAGAAGTAAAATAGGGAAGAGACTGGAAAATCCTTACCCCAATAAGGTTGGATTAGGAATTTTCCTTATTTCTCCAAAAAGGCAACATTTCCTTATACTTTCTTATTGTCGAATGGTGGTACCAACAATGATGCAGAATACAAAGCTCTAATCGTAGGTTTGGAATTTCCCCTCTAGGTGAAAATGGATCATTTAAGTATAAAAGGTGATTCAGAATTGGTAATCAAACAAATCTATTGGGAATATTCTATCAAAAAAAAAGAGTCAATCCCTTTTTGTGATTATGTTAGAGATTTAATGGATGAATTTCACTCAGAGATGACATTATCATATGTCATGTGATCAAAAAATTCCCAAGAATATGCACTGGATAATACAGCTACTGGCTCGGTAGATCAAAATCAGGATGAGACAGTTATCAACATAACCCATAGCTGTGTGTTCGTAAATTTTGTTCAAACATGAATGGGGGAACTTAATAAAAGTTTCCCAATTTCTGAACTATATGGTCCAAATTGAAGATCGATAACATCTATCATGTAATATATTCAAAATGGGGTACTTCCACCAAATATGGTTGAGAAGGAGCATATCCATCGACGAGCGGATAATTTTACTCTATATGATAGTGTAGACCACCAAAATATACTGTACAATCGAGGCTTTGATGGAATTCTTCTCCGATGTAATGATGTTGAAGAGACTACATCTATCATGAAAGAAGTACATTAAGGAACATGTGGTGCCCACCAATCTAGGCACAAACTCTCCGATCAGATCCAAAGGCTTTGATACTTTTGTCCTTTAATGATGTAGGATTGCACAGATTTCACTAAGAAATGTCATCCCTATCAGGTGCATTCCAACATCATTCATCAACCCCTGGAGTTTCTACATATAGACAAATACTCCAGGCCATTTGCTACATGGGGAATGGTTGTAGTATGAACCTATCCTCTACCCACTGCTAAGATGTTCATATATATTCTAACTACTACAAACTTCTTCTCTAAATGGGCATGGGAAATACCTCTCAAAGAAGTCAGATCCAAAAGAATTGTTAGTTTTTTCAAAACTAATATCAACACTAGATTTGGAATCCCCCATACTATTTTTATGAAAGATAGAACTAATTTATATTCTATTGAAGTAAAAAATTTGTATCAAGAACATAATATGAAGTTCAACCATTCATCTCATTATCATGCAGTGACCAATGGAATGATAGAAGCCTTCAATAAGACTCTATCAAATATACTCTCGAAGATGTTGGATAAAGATAAGAAATCACGGCTTGGTAAACTGTTGAATGATTTATAGGATTATCAGAAAACTACCTATAATACTACCTAAGAAACTCCTTATTCATTGGTATATCGAACTAAAGCAGTTTTTCTAATTGAAATACAATTGACTTCAAATAGAGTTACAATCTGTGATCAATTTTCTACAAATGAAAGATCTCAGAAATCGTTTAATGAGTTGGAACGATTAGATGAGATAAGATTGAATAATTTTCATCATCTAGAATTCTATCATAATAGAATAGTGTGATTTTTTAATAAGAAAGTTCCCCTACGTTCATTCCTCCAAGCAGAATTTTTATTGGACCTTAGGACTCTAATGATATCAGTAACTAAATCTCTAAAACATGAACCAATGAAGGATGGAACTTATGGAATTTATAAGGTCTATTCAAATGGAGACTATTCATTAATATCAATAGATGGAGAGTTCTTTACATGTCCTACCAATGTGATATTTTTGAATAAATAATTTTTGTAATTATACACAAGTTTCCTCACTGAAACACATTAAATTTCATAGCCCCCATATACATGTTGTAAGATATTAAACAACATAACAACAACCATAGTCCTCACTGCAAGACATTAAACTACACAATACCATGTCCTTGCTGTAAGACATAAAACTGCACATCGCCTATGTCCATGTTGCAAGACATTAAACTGCATAATAACCACATTATTCCTTAGTGCATGACTTTAAACTGCATTGTACCATGTTCTTACTAAAAGACATAAAACTGCATAGCCCCCATTTCCTAGTTGCAAGACATTAAACTGCATAACAACCATAAGCATACCTACTACATGACGTTAAAGTGAATAACATCTCTGTCCTTGTCACATTACGTTAAACTACATGACCTCATTTGTACAACTAATGTTTTCTCTATTTTACTTTAGAAGCATCCATAAGAAAACTTCATTGACATCATCACTACTCCTTAGTAGTACATGAGTCCCTCTCTTTCCTTTATTTGAGTCAGATCTACATAGAGACCATGTTTCAAGAACTATGTTTGGCTTGATTCTAATTTTCAATGAGATACATATAGATGCCTAAATATAAAATTCTGGGCCCAACCATAATCACAAAATCTTCTTATTTCCTTTTTCTCCTCATATATTTGAATCAGAACTATAAAGAGCATTTCTCTAAGACATATGATTTGGTCCTTATACCATTTTATATTTTTTGATTTGCCATTATTTTAGAACATGTAAAAGAGCCCCCATTCTTCATGTCAAACTCCATTAGCATAAGGAATGAATGTTTCAAGAACCACACATAGAGTGATTCTCATTTTCAATGAGATAAGTAGAGAGGCATAGATCTCTAATCTTGGTCCCAACCGCATGAAAAAACCCCCCTTTTATTTTTATATATAAAAAACAAATCTGCATAGATAATGTTTTACGAACTATGAATGACTTGATTCTTTCCCCAGAAATACATATAGTGAGACTTGGGATTTATCCCTTAATCCAGTTACAATATGTCTTTCCATTAATATTGGCTCATTTTCATCCTTACCTCATGAAGCTAAAATGAAAAAATTCTAATACCCCTATTCTTTATTTACATCACCTTTGCATTATAAAAGAAACCCTTACTGCTCCTTGTTTCTCACAGTGACTATATCTCACGTGGGATTAAGAATTGGGTAAATGGGTTATTTATATTAGAAGTTTTAATTTCTTGTAAGGTTAATAATGTACTCACTACATGACTTAAAACTGCACAGTATAATGTCCTCGATGCTTGAATTAAAAATGCACATCACCATATTCATCAAAGGAAACCAAGAATGTCTCCATTTTATATATGAGTCAGATCTATGTAAAGGACAACAAACTAATGGTTAATAATGATTCAAATATTTCTCATAAACATCGAACATAAACCCTCATCCATATTTCACACTCTTAATCATGAATACTTCCAAATCCTCATAATCTTTCTTATGATTTCTGGTGACAGAGATTCTAATATTTAAGAGCTTGTTTTCCTGAATATGCAGTACGTGCCCTTAGGCAGCATTGCATAAGTTTCCTACATAACAAGACGATCATCCAAAAGAAGACAATATTTTGAAATGCAACATATGCCCCAATTGGATCTGCATAATACAGTCCCCATAACGGGTTTGTCAAGTAATGGAAACTTTGTTCTTAGTTATAGTATCTTTGTCCCCTTTAAACATTGATGACAATATACACAAATTATTATTTTTTAAACAGTCATTCAAGTATATTTATCCCATTATATTTCTCACAAACTGAAAATATTGTAGATCACGGTTTACATATTTCTTTCACTATATGTTCGATGAACCAGGGAATAACCTTGAAATCACTTGGCCTCATATCATATATTGTTTCCATTTTTGGTCCAAGTTGTATAACGTAAAACTACGGACACCATATCTTTTACGTTTGGGTCTGACCTTCTTAAAATCCATATTACTCTGATTCATTGGATAACTTGATTGGAAATACCTTTTCCATATTCCGGTATCTTTATCCATTAACCAAACTCTATGCTTCATAATATATGAATCTCCATAAAATTTCTTCGAATTTTAGCTATAGAATGTCAATCTTCTGATTGATCTTTCTCCTGACTATGCAGTATGTGCCCATAGGCCGCCTTGCATAAGTTGCCTACATAACAGCCATGTCAATAAAAAGATGCCACTATTTGAATATGCAGTATATGCCCCAGTTGGCCCTGCATAATATAGCCCCCATAACAGAGTTGTTAGGTAATGGTAACTTCGTTCTTAAAAAAGACTTCCGCTAATGATTTTATCCGTTTTCCCATATCATTCCTCGGTTCCAAAAATTCATAAATCACAGTTTAAAGTTTTCCCTTATATACATGAATATGATAGTGTGTTTCTAGAAAAATTATCATGAAATTGGGATAGTTTTCTCATACCTTTGGTCATAGACAAATACTTTAAATTAAAGCCACACAATGTCCTCACTACATGACTTATAACTGCACAGTACAATGTCCTTACTTAATGAATTAAAATTTCACAGTACCAATGTCCTTACTGCATTACTTAAAAGTGCACGTTTCGATATCAGAAATCTCTCCTTTTCTGATAAATATTTAACCATTACTTATACAAAAATTGTTTTTTATAAAAATGGTTTTCTTATTCAGGACTTATGTTGGTAAAAAATTTCACTTTTTCATTCTTAAAATTCACTTCCTTGGAAAAACCACGTATTGTGTCCTAAGTCACCTAAATTTTATTTTCCCCAATCTATTTGGATAAAATGATAAATTCCTAAAGAACTCTTTTTCTTGACTATGTAGCAAATTCCCTTAGGAATCCTTGCATAATTATCCTACATAACAGGTCTGTTAGTCAAAGGATACCTCTATTTGGCTATGCAGCATATGCCCCAATTGGCCCTGCATAACACGGCCCACATGATGGGTTTTTAAAACAAATTAACATCATTCCTAGAAAATAAACCCCTTATATTGATATAGGTTTTGGATTTGGTGACCATAAAAATCATGACTAAAGATTCCCCTTGGAAAATATTATATAATATAAATCAATTCATAGCCACTAATTCTCGTTTGGAATCTAATTCAAAATTAATGGTCAAAGCTATTCAACCCTAAATATTATACCTTTATAGTCCAACATGAATGACTCTAAACTGCCAATAACAAAAGACTCATTACTCAATATATTACAAACTTGGAAAGAGAACTTTAAACAAAAGATGAGTTCCATCACACTAAACATACATTTTTGTTTTATTTCGGTAATATTGAGAAACAAAAAAGAGTTAAAAAAGATAAAAAATTTGTGGGGATATCCATATAATACTGAAAACAGTCAAATTATGCTAATTAGGTCCCTCAGCTTAATAAGAAAATTTTGAACACTTCATTCTTATTATTATAATAATGATTGTTTAACATAAAAGAATGACTATCATCATTTACTTTTCATATTGCAATCATAAAAACATGAATGGAGATATTTATGATTGAAAAAAATATTTCATTCATTCATATGAATGTAGAGGGCCATACACAAAATGGAGCCTCTCTATCAAGTTTTAGAATAAAATCTCAACATGACTTTTCATTTGTTGGGCCACTTCAAAATATCTATCAACTACATATTGAGGTTGAGATAGTTGAGAAACTCCAACCTCCTCTACCATATGAAGTGACTCCTTATTAGTTAAAATGGCAGTTGTCAGATCGAAATAGGTTTCTCCGAATGTATGATTCAACTGCTCAAGATTGTTATGAACAACATCAAGTTACTGTTGAAGATATAACAACTCATTTATGGCTTCTTTGATTTGTTAGATAATTTTGAGTGATTTCTTATTATGATTTTCCTGTGCCTCAATTACTGTAGCATGATATCCCATAATATTTATGCATCATTTAGCCTCTTCAAAATATTGGTGCATCTTATTCTCCTTCTCTCGTCGGGGAATAGTATCTTTCATGGCATCATAGACTGGCCGATAATTAAATCCACAAAATCCCAATAGGCAGAATAATGCTGGGAGTTTTGAAAAATGGGACAAAAATTCATCGATAGGCCATTCAACAATTATGATCTAGATATACTTCCATGTCTTCTTATGTGCCATACCAAGATCATATTGCATATCTAAGATTTAATTTGAGTCACTACCATGAGTTAAAATGTATTATGGAAACAAGTTGCTGAAAGATCTTCCTTGATCTACATCACTTGGGACAGTACAAGCTTCACCTTCTGATCTAGGAACTAATAACCCTAAATGATAAAATCAATTTCATTATTAGTTTCAAATGGAGGAAAAAAATATGATCCAAACAACTGATGATATTTAACCAATAATAAGTCAGCTATTGGATTGGATTCATTCCCCGCATTCTCAGCTATAGTGTTTTCAGCAGATGTTAGTTGAGAAGGGTAATTTCTTTGAATTTTCTCATTTATCACATTGGAAGGATTTGGAACATCTCTTGATGAGAGATCCTCTATAGGTATTTCTCCAGTCCCAATAGAAGGATAAAGTGGAACACCCTCATCCTGAAGAGCCATGGAAACATTTTCTACAAGTAAAGCCTCATAACGTGAACTTCGATGTAAAGAATCAAGTAGAAGAGAAATTATCTATAAAAGGAATAAAATAATAGGGACTTTAATCCTTGAAAATATTCATGAAAATCTACAAACTCCTTGATGGAACCTAGAATATCAATATTTGGATTATGGGTGTCCAACATTTCTCTGTATACGGCCTAAAATGTTAAATAATCTTCACTATTTAATGTATCCAACAAAATTTGGTTGATGCCTAAACTCACTCTGCTAACATTTTGTTCCATTGGACCTACATTTTGTATGATAGCAACACATCTTTATAGTTTTGGGTCAACATCATCATTTGTCTTAGATTTCCATGGATCTTCATTCCTTTGTTCTAAATCAAAAGGAATATCAGTGTTGATTATTTTAGTATACTTTGAGAAAAGAATCTAAGAAATTAATTTAATCTTACCATGACTTTACTCTCTCTTAGTAGAGAATAGAGAAGGTAAAACTGAATCTTTTGATGATTTATCTACTAAAATTGCAGATTCGTCAGCATGAACCTCGATTTCCCCTGGGGCTTCTTTTTCTGGTCTTGAAGAATCAGCTCTTAATCCCTTAAGAGAGGACATATATATAGATCCTACAAGAGGATAAAATGTGGTTACCAGAATATATTGAACAAGTTGTATTCCCTAAATATCGTATAAATACATACTCATTTGGTGAATGCTTTGAATCAATGTCATCGCTCTCTTGAATTTTTGTTCAAAAACATGGGGAACGATTGAAACACTCCTCTTAGTAGTAGAAACTTGATGTAATGGTTGAGGATTATCTGTCACCATTACCCCAGTCATGATTCTTTCTTCTGGAAAATGATCTGGAGACCTGGGATGATCAATGTTTTCATCGATATGAGAGCCTGAAGGACCATACTGAAGTGATTTGAGAAATGGTTCGGATCTTCCTTCTCTATATTCAAGCTACATAAATAAATTTTCATCAATATTAAATGAAGATAATGGAAAAGTATAATTGAGACAAAATAAAATGGGAAATAAATTCATAGTATAAACATAAATATCCCACACCTCTTGAGAGTTGATAATTACCCCTTTGCAGAATCTTATGTCTAGAATATGTGATACTCATTGAGAGGCTGGGATTTTTTAATCATTTGCATATATAAAACTCTCCAAATCTGCAATATTATTTTTTTACTTTAGCCATGATATTGTTCGGATTTCAATCAGAAGGTTCCTTGATGTCACCAATATCTGGTATTTGAATGCCATGCTGAAGAAATGCCAAGGCATCCCAAAGATTATGGGTTACAATCTCTCAATGATGAATGTCCAAAGGGCGCACATAATTCAATCATGATATGGAAAACTGTGGAGGAGATTCAAAAACTTTTCATTGAAGGACTTGTTCAGGCCTCCTATCATTAGAAATTTCAACAAATGGAATAGGAATCTTTGCTTGATGGTGGTGACTGGATCACATTGGTATTAGAGTTTTGGCTTCTCTAGCCCTAGTCTTCCTGGTATACTTCATGCAAAGAGAATTTGAGGGCTCTGAAACTTCTGAAACTTTTGTATCATCTATGGACTTGGAGTTTTTACCACGATTTCCATGTGCAACTGTTGTTGTAGCCACCACTCAATATATTCCTTTCATTAAATACCCTTGAGGATATGAAGAGGCCCAATCTTTGGAATACCAGGATTCTAATCCAATCGACGCATCTGGTGGAGGTAGCATAATCGACAATTTGGATACCTCTAAAGACGTTGGAATCCATAATTGTCAAGCTCCATTGGGTGTTTCTCTTATCTAACATATGTAGGTGGAAAAGTTTTTGATTGATGAAGGAATCTGAATTGATGAGCTAACCTATGTAACATAATCTTAAAAGATAACTTCACCATCAATCCTAGTTGATAATACACCATCCATGAATTCCATTATATAAGATCTTAGCTGATAATTCTTTTCTTTATCGTCATCAATAAATGTTTAAAATGGTGGTTTACCAAAAGGAAAGAAGATGAATTCACCTGAGATATTGAATACCTTCATCTCCTCGTCAGGTCTAATGTTTAGATTCTTAATACCAAAAACTTTCTTAAAAAATGGGGTGAATCAGCCATATGGAACTCTGACTGAATTCGACACTGAGTATGAAGAATAATGTACTGCAATCCAGCCCCAAAAAACTTGGAATTTCCCTACAATACTAAATGGATACTTTCCATTATTTAAATGCAGTAGTATATGGTAAATTCTTGCTAATACAAAGGTTTCTATCCCAATATACTTCCCCTCTACCAGTTTATTTGCAATGATGAATGTCCCTGATCTTAAACCACATCCGAATTCACGGACTGGAAGCAAATAAACACATAGCCACATATCAAGGAAGGTGTCTAATCATACTTTTTTATATATATTAAGTTTTACTTTATATCACTAGTGCTTATAATTGCCGCTTTCTAGCGTAGGCCAATATGTGCATGAACTGCCTCGGTTATCCTTATAAGGACAGACAGTAGGGTGTCCACAGGTTGGACCTTCCACTATTGTTGGTTATAATATGGCTTCCATCCATAATCTAGAATAAATATCTATCTTATCCTTAGGTAAATTCTATGCTATCATAAATAATTCATAAGTTAGCAGTGGTTTTCTGGAAGTATTACCACATGTTGTAGTAGGCATGATGAATTCTTCATACATTTCCCCAAGAATGGGAACTCCAGCTATTTGGTAAATGTCCTAGAGACTAATATCCACTTCACCGTTTGTCAAATGAATGAAATTTGTTTGTGGACTTCATCGGCTCAGAAATTCAGGAATGAATTCATTTATATAAACATAAGATTTCCCCATCCACAGAGCTTCATAATAATGAACATTTGATAACTCTTTTCCGAATTATGCACAAGTCTTACATACCCAGAATGCCCACATCCACTTGGGTTTTACACCCCCTCCAGAATGAGGTCCCATTCTCCTTTCCATCCAATATATTGATCTATTTGAGAAGACCAAAAGGTGGAATCATAACAATATGTTCTTGGCTCCACAACATGATCTTTCATATTGGGAGTGAAACCACTATGATGAAGGATGCAGCTAATAGGGACATTTACTTCTTGTATTGGAACCCCCCTTGCACTAATATTCATGTAATTATAGTTGGAGTATTGAAGAAACCGATTCTTTTGAAATTACTTCTTAACAGATGGAACATTGGCATCGTGCAAAATCACATGCCCGTACAAGGGTAAATAAGGACTTTGTGTGTAGTCACATTTGGTATTGAATTATACCCTTCTATGGCCTAGGAAGAGTACTCTCAACAATGTCATAATTTTTTGGTCCAATGATCTTCATCATTTAATTTTTCAAATCCTTGGAATCTTTAGTATGATTCATCAAATGAGTCATTCTTTCCTGAAAAAGTATTACCAAACTTCTAAGTCATAATTTTATAGAATAAATCCAAAATTTTGGAAAAGGACACTATTCTTACAGGTCCTTCGATGAGGCTTGTCTTGTAAGTCCTTTGATAAGGCCTATCGCATAGGTCCTTCAACGATTCCCGTCACATAGGTCATTCTCCAAGGATCCTAGCGCAACCCCATCAGTGAAGACCTTTGACGTAGATCCATCATGGAACAACACAATAAGAGCTGGGTGAATGAGCTACACAACGAGAGCTAAAAAATTTCAGAGAAAGCCCAGACAAAGAAAATAATCATGAAGGGTGAGACCTATTTACAGGCAACCGAAGACCTATGTGTTTGGACTGTGCATATCGTCTTTGTGTCGTACCTCTGTGAAGCATCTACGTAGTAAACCTGCATGGTAAACCTACGCTGTTCGGCAACCTTCACCTCAGGACTCAACCCTCTTCGTACATTTTAGATCCAATCCTGAGGGGGGGGGGGCTTTTGTTGAAACTACTTAAGAAATTAACCCAAATGACTATGAAGAGAACTACAGATCTTTCATATCGCAATGTATGGTTCAAAGACAAGAAATAAAAATCAAAAATACTCCCAAAGATCTTAGCGAATGATTAGCTTCACAGAACTACACGGCGGACCTACATGGCCAACCTATGCAGTCGACCTACGCAGTCGACCTCCACGAAAGACCTGTGCGGCATAGCCGCGCGACATACCTACTTAGAGGAGCCATGCGCTAGACCCACATGCTAGAAGATGTTTGGTGCACCTACACAGAATACCTCTATGTTGAAGAAGTGAAAAATACCAATATGGGAAACAACTCTTCGACCAGGCCCATTGGTTCCTATAAATAGAGCCCTTGGACTCCCCATTTCAGGACTGGAAAAAATAAAAGACTCTCTGAAGCTCCCATTGCGTAGCTCTTTTTCCTAGATTTCTCAAATTGTCTCTGGTATCTCTCTTAACCACGAGAGAAGAGATAAATAAATGAGATATTCATGTTTTGAATTTCTTCCCAATCTTCAGTCATCATCCATACCTGCGCGCCATAACTGCCCGCCATACCTATGCGGAATACCTGCGCACCATACCTACGTCGTATACTTACATGCCATACCTACATGGTATTCCTACACAGTACATCTACATGGGGTACCTATACATAATACTTGTGTGAGGGACCTATGCGACCAACTCATGTACCATTTTTTAAAATCCATTCATAGAAGGGTATCTCCTTCCTTGGTTCCCTTCTCTGAATGGGGCTATGTTGAAGCATCCACCAAAACCACTTGACTTTTCAATCCTTCAGGAAAGGCATATTAGTGTGTCTCCAATTTGTGTTTTTATATCCACAATCAGAGGATTCCAAAATTTGTTTTACAATGGGGATACGATTCATGGGATGTTTGTGGGTTTGTATATCCACAGTCACATAGACTTTTCTTTGAGAAACAATGTTGGCATGTTCAATGTTTGGGGGATAGATTGGGTCCTGGACTCTCCCTTTTCAAAGACATGACCCAGGATCTCTGGTTTCTTGTAGGTAAGGTATGGTTCACATATTTCCTTTACACAGAATCATAGGTGAACAATCCCTCCCCTACCAGGACCAATTTCATGGTAGCCATCCTGGTATAATCCCCTCTCCTTTACCCCTTCCTCATTACATTGGACCCTTGTCTAATGTAAATAGAATAGAGGGAAGGTTCGTCGCCTCACCCACTCCCATGGTCAACGCTTCCTATTCCATCAGCATGGAGGAAAAAAATTTAAAGTGTCAAGTTTCATTGTTGAATCTTTCACATCCTCTTGTTTCTCAAACCAAGCATGACTCACATGGGCTTAGAGATACATGATGGTTGCAACATGTGAACAAACACTCAATGGAAGTAACTACATGAACTATAATTCTTGTTTGAACCATGATTCGTATGAAGATCTTTCAAATCCCGATCTCATTGGATATCCTCTTTAGGAATCCAACCCTAATTCCCAAATTCAATCCTCAAATGATCAAGGCATCCTTTTCAGTAAGTAATCTCAAACTCATCTCTCTCAAAAGACCATACTCCCCAATGATACTTATCAAAATACGTGGTCTTTGATTCCCATCCATATGGGATATGTAGGAAGCCTATTTGAGGATCAAACCCAACACTTCAAATCAACCCTATTCTCTTTGGGCCATATTCCCAACAAGGGATTATCCTACTTGAAAACCCATATACCTTCCACTATTCCTTGGGTTGCTAAAGCATAACTCCCACACTATGTTTCAACTAAAAACCTTCCGCTTAGAGGTCTTTATCACATGACCTTTAAAGGTATGATGTTTTCTATTATGTGACACCGAACTATGAGGGTTCTGATTCCATTCACAAGGATACGTAGGTATCCCATGCATGATCCCAAGATCAAAACAAACCTTCGTCTACCTAGTTTAAAATAAATTCTAGAGTGCCACACTAAGTGGCGTAAAAACTAGAATCATAATAATGATGATTAAAATAATATATAATCAGTATATTAGAGGATACCATTGATGGAAACCCTCAAATACATACAGATATTTCCATTGACGAAGAACCTTGAATACATACTGATGATTCTATAGTTTTACACATGTTAACAAGTGATTATAACTTCCAAGGGATACTTATGATATACTTAGTGAATTAATAAGGATTCATGAAAATATTTTAATCTTACAAAGGGAGTCGTGTAGTGGACAAAAATTCCCCCAAAAAGGTGTGATGAGTCCGACCTCCCATCCTCTCGACCAATGCACGTTCTTAAGTATCATAATGTTCAAAACATAATGAATGTCTGCCTCTAGAAAGAAGGCCTTCTTTGGATAATGAACTATTGGATGTTTTAGGTTACATGAATAAACTTAATTGAAACTGCCTGAAAATAGTGATTCTTAAATCTCGGACACATGTTTCAAGGAACAACAAAATACCTATTGAATTGTTTTCTGATTTTCCTTCATTTGTTCAAACATTTCAGGACCTAGAAGATTACATTTACAGACCTCATCCTGGAATTCTAGTATTATACTTCTATTCCAAAAAGGACTTCATATGGATCAATGTAGATACTCATGTGGAAGCTGTTGTTATAAGAGAAATGGATAAAAGGTGGATACAGGTCCAATCCCCCCTTGATGTCCATATTAAATGCTCTCAACACGACTTTTAGTGTATAAAGAGTCTATTAATATTTGCCATCAGTTTGAGGGTGATAAGCTGTAATGAATCTCACCTCAGTGTTTGGAGCTTTTTGTAGTCTATTCTAGAATATAGAGGTCAATTTCGAATCTCAGTAAGATAATATCAATAGTTGTATTCCATGAAGCCTTACCCCATCAATGATGTATATCTGTGAATGTTTATCGGGTGATAAGTCCTCTAAAATTTTGATAAAGTGATATGTATTTGTATTGTGATCCATAATAACACATATATCATTGTTAACTCTATATTTATTTGTATATATAGTTAAGATTTTAATTGTTATGTTTTTTCACTTCCATGTAGGTATAGGTAATTGTGGCAACATTCCATTACATGTTTTCCTTTTATCCTTCAATTATTGACATACCATCCTATTTTATGTAAACCCAGAGTTTGATTTATTTATATTGGCCAAAAAAATAGTTAGATTAGTTATTTAAATATATCTTTGTGATCCATGGGTGGATATTTATAGTTGGGATATCTTCATCATTCATATGATCATCTGTTATCATTGTATTAGATGGTACACCTAATTGAGACGTCATAATCCATGACGAACTCTAACCATTATTTCTAGCACCTATTAAGATCCTTTTGTGTGGATATATATTTTAATCTCTTGTAACCATTATATATTTCAAACTACTCTATATAGAGATAATGCTACGATATTTCCAATGAAAATATCACATAATCCAACTACATATCATGCGTGGAATAGTTTTTCTCTTGAATTTTCAACAACCTTTATGAATAGGTTATCAATTTATATTTTCCCATAAGAATACAACCTAACCCATTATTTTATGTATCATTATATTCCACAAAGTGTACTCCATTAGGAAGATGCATGTGTACTAGCACAATGATATGTGAAATTTTCAACACTTTGAAGCAGTCTTTAAATTCACATATCTAGATAAACTAAACTCCATTTATAGTCTACTTGGTTAATTATTTTTAATACCATGTAATGTTTTTCTAAAATCATATATAATAGATAACTATAACATGTATACTATGAATCTATATTATAGATTTTGGTCTTGGACATTCATCTATTGCATGTGTACTAGAGGGGTCCACATATATTCCCCTACTTGTGATAACATGACACAAGAATGATACATCCTCTATGAAGAAATCATATTTTATATACATTTCATGTATTTTACCCCTCACAATATTTTTAGAATAGTAATAAAATTCTATTAATATTCCCCCATTCCTATAATAAGTTCTATTGATATATCAATTTCTCGGTCAGGAGGAAGACAGTGAAACTCTTCGGGGAAACACATACGTGTAGTGCCTCACATGGATGTGTTCGAGCATGATCCTCTACAATGTATTATTCATTTGAGATACATATGAATTCTCATAAATAGATAATATCAACATCTGCGATAGTGATTTCTAATAGATATTCATTATACTATTTACACCGGTATAGAATTGAAGGATGTCTCAGGATTTGAAGGGTGATATCCCTTTATCAACGATAGATATTTGCATTGTATAGAGATAGAAAATGAATGACCAATATAGAATAAAAATCCACCAAATGAAATAATATTGGATTTTTTGGTTGGTTTAGTCCACCAAAATTTTCTAAGGAGGTGTTACAAACCTTGAATCAATAATTTCACCATTTTTTTTCTCATAGATAACTAATCCTGAATATTTTGAGGTGGTGATTGAACAGTTCTTCTAAACATAAAAGATATCAAATAATGTATAGAATTAGAATAAAATTGCAAAATCACTATTATTTAATGAATAACTGAAGTACCTTTCAACACGTTGTTTTCAGGCTCTACTTCAGCAGTAGTGTTAGATAATTCCCTTCCTTACTACCTCGGAGGTAGCTGTTGTTGATTCGATCCAATAAAAAATAGTTTAGTAAAATGGTTAACATAATTCCCATGTTACGTAGTGATATAAAACTTCAATAAAGCCTACTTATTAATTTTAAACATCCCTTAATCAACCAAATATGCGGGTTTCTTCATATCCATTCAAAAACTTCTATCATGATTCCCAATTTTCCACATTTGAATCATTTTTCAATTCCCTTTAGACTATTTCTAGGATTCATCCTCCCACAATTTGGTGACATGGGATGTTGGGGTTTCACTCCATCATGGGATTTATTAATTGATGCTTCCATATTAAACTCTATTTTAAATTTTTATATTCCATAAAAAGAGACCAATAAGAGTACCAAGTATTTATTTCCACCTTAAAGTCACAATGAACAGAATTATCATAGCTATCAAAGTCTCTAATCACTAATTATTTTCATTAACTTGACTTTATTCCACTAAATAATTTATCCACCTTTATTTGGTTTTTTATGAAAAATATAAAGTTTTTTCTTGATATCCTTGAATTTTTCCCCGATACACTAAAATATACTCATATTCCTTCTACTTCTATCTGAGGAACTACCTTTCCCCCTTAATATGGAGTGTTCAAGGAAAATATTTATTGAAAAATATTTTATTCAAATATTTTAATTAAATTTAATCAATTTCCTTTATAGAATTTATGTTCTTGATATGTGTCCACCATTGATTTCTTCCCCACAAAAATGATAGACCGATATCACAACATTAACTTAATTTGATCACCATATGATAGAGAATATATTACCTCTAGATTTAATCCATTGTTCCCTGAGGAGGGGTTCATAATATCGGATAAATAGGAATTTTCTTCTAAATATCAAGGAATCAACCACAAATTGATGATTCTTATGATAAAGAGGGAGTTCCACACAATTAAAGTCATTATTCATAACTTAATCTAGTTGAGAAAATATATTCAGATGTTTTGTGCACTAGATCCCATCATATTTAGTATATAATTAGTTAATTAATCACATTTCTATCACATTTATTATTATCACATGTTCTTATATTTCCATCCATCAAATAAAAAATAAGGTACAATTAATGGGATTGAATACTTAGCTAAAATGAATAATTAAACGAAATTATGAACATAAAAGGATAAATATGAAACTAAAATGTATGTTTTAACATGTTGCTACCTATGTTAATATCTTGGTTATCCATGGTGATAAACATATTCCTATGGTTCTCACTAATCATCATTATTATTAATCTCTAAAAAATAACTCCACTATGATCTGAATCTAATAATAGAAGACATATACTTTTTTATATATTATTCTTAGATTTTCATCATTATTAACCTATAAAAACCCATGGATCACAAATTGTAATTTATTTGTAACATTCCATACATAATTAAAAATCATGAATCCAAAAAAATGTTTTTTATTTAGTCTATAAAATAATCCCCTAAGACCCATTTTTCCTAACATATTTATAGGATAACCAGAGGAATACATGAAAAAAGTGATGATATAAAAATCATATGGAATAAAAATTAAAATAAATCATAAAACATGGGTTATAAGGAATAACATGATGATAGAAAAATTTATGTAATGTTAATAAACATATGGATGAATAAGAAACAGAATATGGGAACATATAATCAATAAATCATATAAATGTTGTAGAAAAATAAAAACTCACAATGAAGAATTAGTTAATGAATATTTCTCATAGAGAAGCTTGATTCAAGGATAACCCTGGAAAATTGTGCATATGGATCAGGAGTTAATGATAAAAACAATATTGTTTCACATAGATCACGATTCAAGGATAACCACCATGAAAGATGCACATGACATCACATGAGACTAAAAATTACCCAAGAATTGGAGCGCTGTTAGGGCACACCCAAAATAACATGTTTGGGAATATGTTATTCACATGAGGAACCATACATATGGAATAAAAGATAAACATATGTATCACCCATGGAAATAATTGGGTACTATAATAATGTCAAAAAAATAACAAAAGGGAACATCATATTCATTTACACGAAATAATGGATTTAAATCATACATGGAAAATAATAATTTAAAATACTCATACATCATGGTATGTGATGTAAAAATTATGTCAAAACATGTAATAAATTGTATAATAAGCATTTAAAATAAATCATTAAGTGTGGTTTGGAAAAAAATATTAAAGATACTCTAAAAATGAAAAATTGGTTATACAAAACCAGAACATAAATAAGGTAGTTTTTCATGACAAAATGAAGGTTTTATAAAAATAATTATATAATAGAAAAGGTTGTGGAAAGAACATCGAAATGCGTAAGAACTCAGTATGTTCCCTTGAATCGGTATTTCTAATAGGGAATAATTGAGAATAATACCACTATAAAACATGTATTAACCCATCAAAGAATGATGACATGATATGGATACATGGGACTGGAACATATACATGAGATTTATAATTATTTATTTAATATTAATGTATAATTAAATAGTGTTAAATAGAGGGAAAATGATACCCAAATAAAATAGAGGTTTCGATATAATCCCTTACCCTTGTTCGAAAGTGTACTTTATGTGATTTGAATATAATGGATAATAAAACGAAATACCTTAATTAATTTATTAAAAAACAATCATAAATTTATTTAATTTTTTATTTTTTTTATTATGTTAAACTAGGGTATTCTTGATGAGTTATAATATACAATTTCAATGTTCAGGAGTATTTCATTCTTTGGTTTTCAAAATCAGTTCATTTTTATAACTGGATGAAAGATAATGTAGAGTGGGAATAGTAGTCAAGAATTTAACTGATTTTTTATTAATGGACATACATCAGTTTATTTGGTCTTTCACATCATTAGGATATATGTTATGAGGATGAATCATTTGATAAAATGTAAATGAAAATCATTTATATTTATTTGTTGGTTTCTTGATCATTAAGATCCATTTTTGTCTTATATATAGACATTATATATATATATATAGATTCTGGAACATTAAATAATATGTAATATAGATATTGTAATCATGTTTAACCATAAAAAAAATTTATTACGAGATTTTAATGTGGTAAATAAAATTTAAAACTCTTCATCCAGGAATGCAATAAATTGTCACAACACAGATGATGTTTTCATTTTTAGAAAAAAAATAAGAGGAGAAAGAAATGATGATGGATTATTCCATTAAAATAATGAAATTTTCATATGTTTGAGACACTATAGTTATAATTCCACTTTCCTAATAGGAGGAGAGTTAGAATAAGAAAATAAAATAATAAAAGAAATTTAAAAAGAACCGAAGATGATTTTACCTCAATATTTTCTCCTCCTTGAGAACCCCCTTAGTGAAATGGGTTTGGTCATTTGTTGAGACCAATGGTTCATAGATGTGTGGGGAGAATCATAGTAGGGGTTTAAAAAGAATTCGGACAAGATTAAAGGATTTAAATGTGTGGGGATAAGAGGTGGTGTGGGGTGGTATTTATAGAGGGTGATTGGTGTTCTTTTTATTTTTTATAGGAGATGAGTGTTTTTAATCGTTTCATTCATTTGTTTATTATTATTTTTTGCTAAAGAGTATGAATATTTTTTGGTACCATGATAAAATTAATTAAAGGGAGATTAGTGGTTCTGTAATAATATCTGACCTCATCCATATATTATCTATCACTCGATAATTCATGTATTTATCTTATTCTACTAATTAATGTGTTTCAATATACACTAAAAATCCAAATTTGAATAAAAATCCCTGAAATTTTTTCTAATAATTTTCCAACATATAAAATTAAAAAAAATAACTATATTTTAACAAAATAATCTTTTAAATATGATATATTTTACATTTATTTAAAATCAAAATTTACTCTAAAATACCAAATTTAAAATTATAACTAATTTTATAACAGTTTGAAAAACTAATTAAGATCTCATTAAATTTTTTTGTTACAATTTAGAAAAAATATATTTACTTATTATTCTATTTTATGATGATAATTGTTTCTAAAATAATAATATTAATTATTAAAATTAAATTAATCATTTACAGTCCACAAAAACTACAAATACATAATTAATCATTTTGGAAACAATTATTCACTAATACAATGCAATTGTTTTGTCATTTTTTCACAAACATATATATATATATATATAATAATCAAAAAATTTATTTATACATGCATACGTGAGGTTACTTTTTTAGATAAGTTACTATTATTAATTTTAAAATTAATTCTCTACAAGTTATGTTACTATTAAGTTGAGTTAGGTTCCATAATTTCTATAAATACTTCCTATTGCATCCATTATTTATTTATAATACATGTATTGTGTTTTATATGTGACTTTATGTAATTAATACTATATAGAATAATAATAATAAGGGAATTTTCATTGATTAAATATTGGGTCATTACAACTAGGGCCTCTAGGATGTTGATAGGGATTTATGGAAGTGATTATGGTGGGTCATGAATAAACAAAAAATGTTATGAAATTTCTAGATAATATGATATGGTGAATTACTTTTATAATTTGGGGAGAAGAAAAACATGGAATTTTTAATGATATTTAAATATATTATATCCTTAATCAGTACTAGTGTATAAGAATCAAACATTTAGGAATCATTGATGTGAAAAGGATGAAATATGTCCATAAAAATAATTTTAGTAGGGTTATAAGTCATTTTAACCCTAATCAATTTAGATAAACACCCCATAAATCAAAATTAACCGTACCCATGGTAATAGATATTTATAGTGTTAACTTATAATTATGAAAAAATATATTTTGGTGTTTCCCCCAAATAAATTTTGGAGTGTATTTGATAAAATGTTTGGTTGTTGAAAATAATAATGTTGTTGTGTGGAATTTTGGAATCTAATAAATGGATTATAATTATGTAAATTTGATTCATTAGAAAATACGGTATGTGATAAGAATAAAAAATATGAATATACTATGTGGAAACGATTATTTCATTAATTATCAACACAGATACATTATTACATTGAATAGGGTACATGGCTAGAATAGATATCTTAATTATATACATAGACAATCAACTAGGTGAGGAAAGTGAATATAGGACCATCCTCCCAATATAGAAGCATTGAATTTTCCGATAATTGATTTTGGGAATTTAAAAATATGGATATGTTTTTTTGGAAAGGTAGACCATGCATTTTTCTATGAGGAGATTATGATATATCAATCTAATAGTAGATTATTGAGCATGTTTTGTTATACTTTAAAGGTAGTGAAATGAATTATTTATAGGTTTCTATAAACATGGGTTATAAATTATCTCTGAAATGTTGACTCCAATCAAGGTACTATCCAGGTTTGGTTTTTTATATTTTTTGATTGTTGATGTATGTAAATGGGGAACTTATTATAGTCTTATATTGGTAATAAATATATATTTTAATTTATAACTCAAGATATGTGTATAAATTTATGACTATTTTATGTATCAATAAATGTCATGTTTTTCATATGTTATATTCATGGTATAAAATTATAATATCCATTTCACATTGTGTAACTTATCTAAGTACAATGAAATTGATGAAAATTTATGTGAGAAGACCTGATGTTTTTTTATATCTATATTGGAAAGGGGATGACCAATAACGTTTTTATTAAAAAAGTTCATTTCACCTATTATGTAAAATTTAATTATGCTGAAATAAAACAAAATCTTTGATGTTTTAAAAATTCACCATCATTTGAAGAAGGAATGATTCAACTGATGTATAATTGAGTTCCTTGACGAAGGTGTGTAGTAAGATCTCTAATTAATCATCACAGTGAAAATGGATGGTCAGTGAGACCTTTACATAACATTAAACATAAAATAAGTGATCCTTAGTGAATTAATTAAAAATTCTTATTTTCATGAATGATCATTGTACATTCAAAATGTGGGTTAACCATGTTAAGTATGTCATGTTTTTTTACTACTGTAATAACTCATTTATATGAAATATTGTGAGAAATTAAATAGGTACTACAGGTGTGAGATCTTACCCTCCTAAAATAAATAACTATTTTTATCTTATATACTATAATACACACCCACCCCATATCATGGTTTTTCCCCTTTAAGGTTCTAACATAGGGAATATAAGCAGGATTTATTAATCTATTCTCATGGATTCATGAAGATAAATTTCAACCAAAATGGCTTCCTAATATTCATAGGTAGTAATTTTTAGTTATTGAAAAATACCATGAATCACAATTTAATATTCATAAGAATGAATATTTTTTGGTTGTCTATCTATGGAATCGGTGGAAATACTGCATTATAAGCGTTGACTGAGAGAAATCATCCATAATTGGATGTAGATGAATAATATGTAAATGTATTTGGTAGTTCTCCTGTAAATCCCATTTTTATAAATGACTTTCCTATAAAAACTATAATTTTATGTGGTAAATTTTTCTAAATATCAAGGATAGAGATTTTATAAATTTGGATGAAAATATAAATGTTAAATGGAAAAATATAAGAGGATTTGAGAATGAATACAATAGAAACAATTGATTCCAATTACAAACAAGTAAATTTTAATATTGAATATATGTATTGACTTGGTGAATATCTTAATTATGAAAATATATTAATGAATATCATGATAAGACTCCCCCCTTGGTTAAATGAAAAACTGATGATTCTAGAAGACATGTATCATAACATGATTTCTCTAAAAAATATCACAGTACTCTTTTTGACATTGAACTGTGAAATGATGATAATGATTCTATAACAATGAAATTTCCTCTAAAATGTTCCATTATTTAGATGAATAAATAGTAAATCCAGTTGAATTTTCAATATGATGACATTGATAAAGGTGTTGAGGATATTTTATTTATATCCTCTAATATTATGATATGAATAAGAGGGTTTAATGAAATGATTTATCCAAATTTCATGAAATAAGGAAATGTGGGACATCTAACATCCACGTTTCCAAAAAAACTATAAGGAATGTGATGATTAAGAAAAACAACCAAAGAAGATAATAAGGGAAGGAAAAAATAATTATTTCTGGAGGACATTTAAAAGGAAAAATATTTTTTCTAATGAAGCAAATAGTTCTGAGGAATTTAAAGTAGTAGAAGTTAAGAATTTCAAGGATGAAGGTGTGTTGATGGAAATTGAAAATAACCCAGGAAATGATGATTGTGATTTTTTGAATGAATATATTATTGGATGATTTTATATTCATTGAAATCACTAAGAATCCATTTAAGAACGTGATATTTTGAGTTAAAGAGACAAAAAGGTCAATTTGGTGGTGCATGATTTTAGGTTTTCATTGAAAAATATGAATAGTAAAAGCTAGATATGAAGTTTGAGATTTGAAATTCATAAAAATAGAAACTCAGCAAACTCAGGTATAGAAGTGGAACTAAAAATCAAGATTCCAGAACAATCCCATATTATTGATGGCTTGAATAAGACTGTCAATGATAAAGCTAAGTGAACTGAAGAGCTGGATCAAGACATTTTGAAATAGTTTAAGAGTTGGGAAGATAAAGAATAATTATTTTTACGCAATAAGGAATCCAAAAAACACATGGGTATCATTATCTATTCAATCAAATGGAATTTCATAGGATGAACTAATAAATATTCCTCAAGTTCAGTAGTTTTAGGATAATGGAAAATCTAATTTTTTCAAAAATCCACAAGCACTGATTTCAAAAAAGAAGTTTGATAATTTAAAAATGGAATGGAAATTGGTAATTCCTAATAAAACACTATTTTTTAATATTATATTGATCATAAATGACATAAGTTCCTCAAATTGTGCAAAATAGGTTCATTTATAAAATATTTTGGATTAGATCATTCATTTGAAAATTTGATGAAAATTCATGTTTTACCATTTTAAAATTTACTGTAGCCTTTCAGACATAAATATTTTAATATGAGTTATTTGAAAAAAGTTTCTTTAACAGTGTTCCTCACTTATTTTTTTAAAACATTTGTTTTGGACATTGGAGATAAATCTTCCATTTGTTTGGACTAAAAAGACCATGAAGAAAAAAGTGGGATGGACCCACCAAATTGGACATTGGTTCTGTATTTTGGTCATAACACATTCATATGAGCATGGATTAGGCCTATATTTTGAGGGGAACTATCCAACCCAATTGTGCACAAATCATTATGCAGGTAGAACAACTTGTTCACGATTTTTGGAGATCAAATGGGTGGTGGAACTTGGCATAAAATATTTGACCTAGATTCCCCATTCACACTTGAATCCTCATTAAACCTATCCTCCCTTCCACACAATAAATTAGTAATTTTCTCATTTGGAGGGTCTAGGGACGTGAATAAGGATATTGAAGTTAGTTTAGAATTATATTTACCAAAATTCTCTAACCATTCTAAGAGATATAACTATTGAAGTAAGGATCCCCTCACTAAAGCCTTCTTCTCTTCTTCATGTTGTAAAATTTGTGTTTTTATAATAATCTTGTTTTTTCTTTTATTTCTTCTATTTTATTCTATTTTATTCATATTTATAATTCTATCAATATTTCTAATCAGTCTAGAAGCAAGAGTAGAAAAGTGATTGGGTTCTACCCTTTCTAAACTGTTGCACATGCAAAACGTTTCTACGATTACTACACCGCATGTGTAAGAGTAATTCTTTTTAGTAATCAATATGACTCTAAACATAAACATTCATTTATTTTTAATTAATGATATACTATAATTCACATATTATGATCAATTAATTTAGTTTTTAATTTAAATGAAACTAAGAAAGTAATTGAAAAATTGACACAAAAACACGTGAGGTCGAGCATTATATAAATTGTGAGCGTGAAAACTTGATCGGTAAAACAAGACCATGCGGGATAAATTTATAGAGTTAAAATTTAATCTATAAGATCAATTAATCCTCATTTTCTAGAATGGACATGTGCCTTAATTTACCAGTGACCACAAGCTATATTTAGAACATTATTTAAAGTTGGGTGCCACGATTTCATTTTTCAAAGCTATCATGGGGTTTAATTCATTTCTTCTTTGTCGTAATGTTAATTCTCGTGGGGTTGGGGGTTAAAAAATTAGGGGATCTTAATTAATTGGATGTTAATTTATATGGTAATGAAAAGTTAGTGAGTGAAGAGGTAGAGTAATAACCATTACTCCTTTTAAATATTTGTGTATAAAAATATCTTCTTCTTCTGTCATTTTAATCGAACTTCATTTCTAAACTAAAAACAAAACAAAAATACAATCTTATTTTAGCAAACTTATTCTAAATTTATAAACTATAAATGACCCAATAATTTTAATTATTATTCTTATTTATTTTCATTTTACTTTCAAAATACCTTTAATATGTTGTTAAATTTACTTCCTCCATTGAGAGACAACCTTGGTCAACCACTCTGCTGCACCTCGGTAACCAATAATTACATATCATTTGAAAGTTCCCACGACACTGCCTTTCAAATTTGCACCATTTCCATAGACGAAAGTAATTATTTCAACCATTTAGCGGTATTTATTTTAGTATACATTTTAATCTCTTCTTCTCTTCTTTCTTCCTCCTTTACTCAATCTAAATTTTTCTACTTTTTTTTCTCCTTCTTATTTTTGGACATTAACTCAAACATCTCAGATATTATGTTATTCTGGTCCATTTTCTTAATTTCATTTTCATTTTATTTATGACATGAACTAATCCCGAAGATCACTTAGATCTTGACCCTGAGATTCAACGTAGCCTTAGGGATCAAATCCGACATTCGCAATCAACGAGATGTTTTAACATTTAACCAGTTGGAGAATTAATCCACTCCAAGAACATCAAAATTTTAAACACTTCTATTTCCAACATAAAACAAGAACCAATAGCTGAAAATAATGGGAACTAACTTAATATAACCATTCATGAATTTGATGCACCTAATATTAACTATCAATCATATTGTATTGCATACCCAAATATCAAATCTTATATTGAACTGATGTCTGTGTATATTAACCAGCTTCAATAATTTCATGGCCTCTCTAGTGAGTATCCCAATAAACACCTTAAAAAATTTAATGTGGATTTATCAACCCTTAAACCATGAAATGTATCTGAAGATAAAATAAAACTAAGGGAATTATCATTTTCACCTGATGGAGATGCAAAAGAATGGATTTAATATTTATATCCTGAAGATGTAACTTATTGGAATGATTTCAAATGTCTTTTCATGTAGAAATTTTCTCCAGCATCAAGGTCCACTTCCATTCCTAAGGATATATTGGGGTATAATCAAGTACATGGGGAGTTAATGTATCAGTACTAGGAGGGATTCAAGAAGTAGTACGCAAGCTACGCACATCACCAAATCAATGAGAAACTACCCATCCAATAATTCCATATATGAGTCACACCTATGGAGAGGACCATGGTGGATGCGGCAGCTAGAGTAGTGGTGGACAAGACACCAGTAGCTACACATGCATTGATCAATAAGATGGTAGAAAAATCTCAACCACATGGTGATAGGGGTACACTATAGAGACACGAAGCTTGACATACATGGACATTACATTACTTTTGTGGAATACTTAATAAATAAAAAAACAGACACAGAAGGACCGTAATAGTTTAGTGTCTTTGGAAACATGGAACGTAATCTTCTAATCGTGGTGAAAGATCTTCAACATCTCCCATAAAGATCTTCCCCCCTTTTTTTCTTACCTAAAACCTTTCTTTATATCCTGGGAAAAAGAAAACATAAATAGGGTTATCTCAAATGCTCAGTAAGGGTAACGATGGATAAAATAAAACATACCATATACATTTGAACTTAAAAACATGAACATAGTGTTTAAACATCAAAATCTTGAGAAACAACTTAAAACATGGAAGTACATAAGGCATAGATCATAATGGAACATAAATAATGAAAACATAGCATGGGAATAAAACATGTAATTGTGGTATCCATTAAGTGCATGTTATGATTTCCATAATAGCCAAGGCATTACAGCCAAGACCATCTTAGTGGACAAAGTCCCTTTCTAAATCGAGTTCACTCCTCGTTTCAGTCCTATAATACTAAACCAGATTAACATACCGTTCCAGCCATGTCTATCTCATGAGATATAAATCTTTACCCAATTAATTGTAGGGAGATATAGGTCCCACCCAACTCATAATGAAATCCTTCTTACTTGTGCCCCAAAATAATCATACGTCATTCATAATAACCCGACAAATGAAATGGGTTTCAAAAACATCATCCCATCATCACATAATCCATATAAAATAAATGGATATCATTTCATAATAAGAAAATTGAAACCTTGTAAATCATAGATACATTATACTTGAAACATACACATATGAAATAATGTCATCTTAGATGAAAAAGATTGTTTTGATAAAACACTTGAAATAAATTCTTGAGGAAAATATGCTTTCCTCTTCAAAATAAATTTCTTTTCACAAAATGTCATGCATTTTTAAAAGAAAGATATTTTTCGGAAAATAGTTATGAAATATTTTAGAGGAAGCTTCATGAAAATAAGGCTTTATAAAACCATAAAAATCCGTTCATTCTATATAAGTAAAAAAACATTATTCTCGTACTTTTGCTGGAAAAGACAAAAAGTACCTCGTAAAAGGAAGATTCCATACATACCATGTAGTAAAAGTCAAAAATTGGTAAAAAGGACATTAAACATACATGAAATAATCTTTAGGAATCATGGACATGGACGATAGAAATAACCCTAGTAAATACTTACGAATAAGCAATCTCGGATAAAAATTGAGATTGCGAGATTTTCCCTTACCTTAGGTCTGATATGCTTCGTACATATCCAAACCTCTTGTATAAAGATTTAAATAATGTCATTGACTTATTACAGAATCATATTCATTGTTATTATATCATATATGGTTCACTTATGACTTTATATTACCCGTTCTTTTGTAAATTCCATGTTAAAGAGTGTTTTGGGTAAAATCGTTTCATTTGTCGTCCGTGTTTTGACTTGAAATTTTTCATACGATTACATAGATCATGATTACTTAATTACAGAATATAAAACATGATTTATATATAATATATATTCATAATATACATATATATATATATAATAGATCAATAAATGGAAAGAAATACACCGTCTTTGGAGACGGTAGGCCGTACGTATGCATGAACGCTGTTTTCGTTCCCTTATTTAATTGAATGGAATTAAGTAAATGAAATAAATATATATATACATAAATCCAGTAGAATTATTATGTCATATATTTTATTATTACTTATTATATATACTTTATAATCATTCTTGAATGGTTATCATGGAGAGTGAATCTCATCGTGTCGTGGAGACGGTAGTCCGTACGTACACAAGGGCGATGATATCGTTCTCATGATCATGGAATTGTATTGGACTGTATATATACTATTTCAGAATCAATATCACTTTACAATAATCAAATATAGTTATTATGTACACCATTATACCCATCCAAGTAAGGTGGTGGTGGAAAATAGATTACACCACGGCGTGGAGACGGTATTCAGTACGTACGCACGCGTGGTGATTTCATTTTCCGTATGATGGATAGATCGTGAAATAGGGTTATTTAATACTTATAATAACATATCATTATATTATTGATACTAATGTTATTACTTAATAATGAAACAACCTAATAAGATGAAGTGGAAGAAGAAATAACGTTGAAATAATCGGTAATGGACATTACCTCTTCTTTGAAGCGCCTCTTTGAGTCCTCCTCTTAGGGAACTAAAATTGGTCTTTTAAGAGAACCAGGACCTCTATGATGTTTCTAGGGAAGGGTAGAAAAGAATTTGTCAGGGTTTGGACGAGCTTGAAAGCTCAAAGCGGTGTGAGGAAGAGAGGGAGGAGGTTCCCTTTTATAAGGGAGAAGAGGGGCACCTTTGGAATAACTAAAAATAATATTTTATTATAAAGTCATATTCGGTTTTAATAGCTCCAAATTGAGTTATTTAGAAGCTAATGTGGGGATGGGTCGAAATCCTCTCATCCAATAGAATTTGGACATGTTTATTTAACTATTTTAACCTTATCATTTAGTTTTAACTTTAAGTTAGATAATTTTACTTTTACCGTGTCTTTTTGTGTTCTTACACTATAAGGTTAATAAACATACTATAAAAACTCCAAACGAACCCAAAGTTGTTTATTATTAATATATATAACCTTATCTAAGTAATTTGGCTGAACCTTAGATATTTAGGAAAAAAATAACAATTAATATTATAATATTTGTTTTAAAAATAATTTTATGTCAATTTTTACACTATTTAGTAATTGTTTTTTGTGAAAATCATAACAGAATTATTAGTTAGCAAAAAGCTACTTAAATCACTACTAACATGTCATATTAACCTATAAAATTAGTTTAATTCATAAAAAGTGTCAAATTACATTTATTTGGGTATTTATAACATCAATTATGTCAATATTTCATTAATAAGATAATTACAGCATCATCCATGTGTCATATATAAATTACATTATTTAATGTCTAAAAATTACAAATAAAATACCATTATGTAGGAAATCTTTTTAGATTTCTAATGAATATTTATAGTCGAATTGATCTTATGTATAACCCTATATTAAAAATTATTTAGTTATTAAACATTGATTTTAACTATTTTAACCCTTCTTTAAATAAATTGATAATAAATGTCCTAATCTAATCCATGTGGGCCTAAATGGTCATATTTTATTCCTAAGGTTGTTTTTGGTCGAATTAAACTTATCCAATAGAATTAGGACATGTGTTAGGGTAATAATAATAACACTTTTACCCTTAATTACCCTATTAACTTTTAGCTGTGGTAAAAAAGGTAAAAAGTTATTATTCACCAAAAATTATTTTGATCTCATTAAACCACATTTTAGTCCTTGATATTAATCGTGTCTCTCGGATTTTCGAAATTCCACTCATAGAAGCGGTAAAATTATGTTTTATGAAAAAATCAGTTTTTTTAACTACCACTTAGTGGTTTCACTATTCATCAAAAAATGAGAGTTTCCAGAAAAATACAAAAAATTAGGCCTAAGATATATTTGATATTCCAAATCCAAAAATAAAATCCATTTTGAAAAATAAAATTTACAAAATTTCAAAAAGTGGTTATTACTATTCATAACGGCTAGTTTTAATAATATTCTAATAGTATATCGTTGTTTAGTGAAACTCGGTATTGCATACTACACACGCTATCGAGGAAGGTCGTGATTGCGTGTTATCCAAGGAAAGTCAAGGATGCATGTTGTGCAACATCCTTTTGGTGTAGCGTACAATACAAGACATTAATGAAATTAAAAGAATATTTTTCATAAAGTCTCGGGGTGTTACATTCTACCCCCCTTAAAATGAATTTCGCCCTCGAGATTCGTCGGGGTTATAAATGGGTTACTACTAGAAAGTTTGTTTAATAGAAACCCACATCATAAAAAGGAATACAAAAACTTGGCTTTAAAAACTAAATTATGAAATGTAACGGTTACCCAAATTAATTCAGCACTGGGTTTCCACGTAGGGGAACATAGGTGAAAATATGGATATGGAAGAAAAATCTAACCATCAAGTTATGATGGAGAGTGGTAGAGAACATGGCTATAAAAAATCCATCAATCACAAATCCATATATTTTTGATGATCTAAGGTACCATCTGATTCATCGGATATAAGAGCACTAGGAAAACATTTTTGGTTTTCAGGATCATTTCTCTAGTGTTGAAGAATTTTCGAATCAAAAGAAATACTTACTTGATTTTTGTACAATCTCAACGTTGTTCGTGCCTTGAAAAATTTCCACTTCATCTCTTAAAGAAATGAAGTTGAATTTTCCATTCATGATGTGTTAGCAGATCATGTGATAGAATGATGGGTCATTCATATATGGTTCCTAAAATGGACTTATACTTCATATATCATACTGCTTAATATAATAAAACTAGTTTCTACTAAACAGGGACTTCCTATAGGCCAGTGGTAGGCAATAAAGGCCAGTCGCACTTTGGTTGTGGGTTCGATTCCCATAGCCTTGTCCGACGCGATGGGTTGTCGCCCTTCCGGCATGTGGTCCTTTTTCTAAAACTACATTATTATAACATCCCATCAATAATATCGACAAAAGTTCTATCCTTAAACAATACTAACTTATGTCCAACATAATCCATTCCAATCTTTAGGATTATCTAAAATACATATGTCCAATCTCATAGTATAAAGAAAACAATTACTTGAAAGGTCACCAAACAAGCATTTGAATACCATCATTTATCCCCCATATATCTTGCTGGTCACATTCCAATCATTTGAATACCTTAATCATGTATTCTCTTGAAAAATTAATACCCATTAAACCTTAGTGAAAACATGAATGCTATCAAAAGTTAACTCTTTCCACATACCAAAATCCAAAAATTCTATATACTCAAACCATGATATATCATTCTCCTTATATTAGTCATGATTTCATGAATACTATCAAACATTTCATTTTCTCCTTATCCCTTCAATATGCGCATATCATCAAATTTCTGAAAATATCTGAATAACCATTCATGGTTACTGGTACCATTCATCATTCACATTCAAAACATAAGGAAAGACAACAGTGTAACTATCCTTAGATGTCTCTTTATTCCATAGTACCATGAGATTACTTATACAACATTACATTTGAGAAACATGTGTTCATTCCACTACCTTCTTAAACCATTGACTGAGGTTCAACAATTCTTTCATCTCACATATCATTTGTAGTCTCTTCATCATCATCAACATAAATACTACCCATATGACCATCCTGATTCTCTTCATGAGACATTCCCTTAGGGCATTGGTTTGCATAATGCCCGTACATTCCTCATTTAAAACATTTAACCATCATTGTTGTCATAGAAATACCATTATCCTTATCCATGTTGTTAACTGAACCTTTTCCTTTGCACTTACTTGCTTTGTGTCCTTCGTTTCCACACCCAAAGAATCTTCCAATTCCTTTGAAACAATCTCCCTGATGCCTCTTCCCACATGATTTACATGAGGGAAATTGAACTTTCTTTCCTCTATGATCATCATGAAACTCCATCTTTCTCTTATTATCTGAGTCGGGAAACCTACCAAAGTTGAGATTATTGATCATATTATGATATTTCTGATTAGTCATAATAACGATGTTTGGACTTCCAAATCCCGTTTCATTTGGTTTCTCGTGAATAATATCATTCCATTGTCCGTCATATCCTCCATTATCATGAATCTTCCTATTTCCAGCCATTTTCTAAAACCCAAAAAGAATAGTGTGAGAGGAAACAAATCATGATAGGGAAAACAACATAGTAAAGGGGGAGCAACCTCAATATCTAACATCTTAGGTTAAATTCTAAGATCATTACCGTAGTTCTAGGACTATATCCTATACGTATACTTATCCTTAGGGACATCCCTAGACATACCTTAGAAATATCTCTAGGGATCTCACTAATATTTTCACATCCATGTTTCTAAAGGCTGACCAAACCTTCCCCTTGATACCAATTTTAGATATCTGAAGCTTGACGTACATGGACATTACATTACTTTTATGTAATACTTAATACATAACAAAAACAGACACACAAAGACCGTAATAGTTTAGTGTCTTTGGAAACTTGGAACGTAATCTTCTAATCGTGGTGAAAGATCTTCAACATCTCCCATAAAGATCTTCCCCCCTTTTTTTCTTACGTAAAACCATTCTTTATATCCTGGGGAAAGGAAAACATAAAAATGGTGAGTTCAAATGCTCAGTAAGGGTAAGAATGGATAAAATAAAACATACCATATACATTTGAACATAAAAACACGGACATAGTGTTTAAACATCAAAATCGTGAGCAACGACTTAAAACATGGAAGTACATAAGGCATAGATCATAATGGAACATAAATCATGATATCATAGCATGGGAATAAAACATGTAGCTGTGGAATCCATTAAGCACATGTTATGATTTCCATAGTATCCAAGGCATTGCTGCCAAGACCATCATAGTGGACAAAGTCCCTTTCTAAATCGAGTTCACTCCTCGTTTCAGTCCTGTAATACTGAACCGGATTAACTTACCATTCCAGCCATGTCTATTTCATGAGATATAAATCTTTACCCAATTCATTGGAGGGAGATATACGTCCCACCCATCTCATAATGAAATCATTCTTACTTGTGCCACAAAATAAACGTACATCATTCATAATAACCCGACAAATGAAATGGGTTTCAAAAACATCATCCCATCATCACATAATCCATATAAAATAAATGGATATCATTTCATAATAATAAAAGTGAAACCATGTAAATCATAGAGACATTATACTTGAAACATACACATATGAAATAATGTCATCTTAGATGAAAAAAATGGTTTTGATAAAACACTTGAAATGAATTCTTGAGGAAAATATCCTTTCTCCATCAAAATCAATTTCTTTTCACAAAAAGTCAAGCAATTTTAAAATAAAGAGATTTTTTTAAAATAGTTATGAAATAATTTAGAGGAAGCTTCATGAAAATAAGGCTTTATAAAACCATAAAAATTTGTTCATGCCGTATAAGTTAAAAAACATTCTTCCCGTACTTTTGCTCGAAAAGTCAAAAAGTACCTCGTAAAAGAAAGATTACATACATACCATGTAGTAAAAGTCAATAATGGTTAAAAAGGAAATTAAACATACATGAAACCATTTTTAGGAAACATGGACATGGATGATATAAATAACCCCAGTAAATACTTACGAATAACCAATCTCGGATAAAAATTGAGATTGCGAGATTTTCCCTTACCTTAGGTCCAATATGCTTCGTACATATCCAACCATACTGTATAATGATTTAAATAATGTCATTGAATTATTAATGAATCATATTAATTGTTATTATATCATATATGGTTCACTTATGACTTTATATTACCCGTTCTTTTGTAAATTCCATGTTAAAGAGTGTTTTGGGTATAACCGTATCATTTGTCGTCCGTGTTTTGATTTGATATTTTTCATATGATTACTTAGATCCGGATTACTTAATTCCCGAATATAAAAAATTATTTATATATAATATATATTCATAATATACATATATATAATAGATCGATAAATGGAATGAAATACACCATTCATGGAGACGGTAGGTCGTACGTACGCATGAACGTTGTTTTCATTCCCTTATTGAATTGAATGGAATTAAGTAGATGACATAAATATATATATATATACATAAATCCAGTATCATTATTATGTCATATATTTTATTATTACATATTATATATACATTATAATCATTCTTGAATGGTTATCATGGAGAGTGAATCTCATCGCGTCGTGGAGAAGGTAGTGCGTACGGACGCACGAGCGATGATATCGTTCTCATGATCGTGGAATTGTATTGGAGTTTTTTTATACTATTTCAGAATCAATATCACTTTACAATAATCACATTTTGTTATTATTTACACCATTATACCCATCTAAGTAAGGTGGTGGTGGAAAATAGATTACACCATGGCGTAGAGACGGTATTCCGTACGCACGCACGCGTGGTGATTTCATTCACCGTAGGAAGGATAGATGGTAAAATAGGGCTATTTCATAATTATAATAACATATCAGTATATGAGTGATACTTACGTTATTACTTCATATTGAAACAACCTATGAAGAATAAGTGGAAGAAGAAATAAAGTTGAAAGAATCGGTAACAGACATTACCTCTTCTTTGAAGCGCCTCTTTGAGTCCTCCTATTAGGGCACTAAAATTGGTCTTTGAAGAATACCAGGACCTCTAGAATGTTTATAGGGAATTTTAGAAGATAATTTGTCAGGTTTTTTCTGATCTGGAAGGCTCAAAGTGGTGTGAGGAAGAGAGGGAGGAGGTTCCCTTTTATAAGGGAGGAGAGGGGCACCTTTGGAATAACCAAAAATATTATTTTATTATAAAGTCATATTCGGTTTTTAATAGCTCAAAATTGAGTTATTTAAAATATAAGGTGGGGATGGTTCTAAAAAATATCATCCAATAGAATTTGGACAAGTTTAGTTTACTATTTTAACCTTATCATTTAGTTTTAACTTTATGTTAGATAATTTTACTTTTACCGTGTCTTTTTGTGTTCTTACACTATAAGGTTAATAAAATTACTATAACAATCCAAAAAACCCCAAGATGTTTATTATTAATATATATAACCTTATATAAGTCATTTTTCCAAACCTTAGATTTTTAGGAATAAAATAACAATTATTAATATAATATTTGTTTTAAAAACTATTTTATGTCAATTTTGACACTATTTAGTAATTGATTTTTGTGAAAATAATAACAGAATTATTAGTTCGAAAACAGTTACTTAAATCAATACTAACATGTCATATTAACCTATAAAATTAGATTAATTCATAAAAAGTGCCAAATTACATTTATTTGGGTATTTATAACATCAATTATGTCAACATTTCATTAATAAGATAATTACTGCATCATCGTTGTCTCATAAATAAATTAAATTATTTAATTTCTAAAAATTACAAATAAATTACCATTATGTAGGAAAGCTTTTAATCTTTCTAATGAATATTTATAGTCGAATTTATCTTATGTATCACCCTATATTAAAAATGATTTAGTTATTAAACTATGATTTTAACTATTTTAACCCTTCTTTAAATGAATTGATAATAAATGTCCTAATCTAATCCAAGTGGGCCTAAATAGTCATATTTTATTCCTAAGGTTGTTTTTGGTCGAATTACACTTATCCATTAGAATTAGGACATGTGTTAGGGTAATAATAATAATACTTTTACCCTTAATTACCCTATTTACTTTTAACCGTTGTAAAAAAAGGTAAAAAGTTACTATTCACCAAAAATTATTTTCATCTCATTGAACCACATTTTAGTCCTTGATATTAACCGTGTCTCTCAGATTTTCAAAATTCCACTCACAGAAGCGGTAAAATTATGTTTTATGAAAATTTCAGTTTTTGTAACTACCACTTAGTGGGTTCACTATTCATCAAAAAATGAAAGTTTCCAAAAAAATACCAAAAATTAGGCCTAAGCTATATTTGATATTCCGAATCCAAAAATGAAGTCCATTTTGAAAAATAAAATTTACAAAATTTCAAAAAGTGGTTATTACTATTCATAATGGCTAGTTTTAATAATATTTTAATAGTATATCATTGTTTAGTGAAACTCAGTACTGCGTACTACACACGTTATCGAGGAAGGTCGCGATTGCGTGTAATGAAAGGAAAGTCAAGGATGCGTGTTGTGCAAGCTCCTTTTGGGGTAGCATACAATACAATAAATTAATGAAATTAAAAGAATATTTTTCATAAAATCTCGGGGTGTTACATACACCACATGTTCGAGGAGTACATCAGGTAAGTCCTTCTTCTCTTGAAATTCATTTTATTGATACCTAGTGGGAATAATTGGCAACTATGGTGAGATAGATTGCTTTGGCTTAAAAGACATCCCAACCCCCTCCTTCAAGGACTTATGGCATTTGCACTGAGACAAGCCACCCAACTGAATGATTCCTGCAACTACAAGAGAGAGAGGATTGTGTATTAGTATTTCTAGGGAGACCATATCAGCAGCAAAAACATACATATCCCCCAACAAGAGTTTTATTCATTTTTTTCAACATACAACCAATGTTTGAACGATTAATCGGACCTGAGATATGCATCTGGGCAACAACAAAGGCCCCCTTTCAACAAAACTTCCAACATCCTCCACCTTACCAACTGGGTTTCCAACAACCCCAAAGGTGATTTGAATCTCAATAATCATCAAGTCAACAACAAGGGAATTATCAACCAAAGTTAGATTATAATACAGATTTTCTTTTGAAACAAAATGCTCTTAATCAAAAGAATGATCTGAAGATTCAAGGTTTAGAGCTGAGAGAGTTGAACACACAAATGAGAGTGATTTCCACCTCTATCCATAAATTGGTAAGTATGAATTATTGAAATCTACCTTCCCAACCTACTACAAATACTAAGGGGAATGACATTATGATCACATTGAGAAGTGGGATGAAAACAACTAATATAGCAGCACCTATCATTCCACCGGGACTCACCTCAACTCCAGAAAATCCCTATTCAAAACTAGATTATTAGAAACAAAGGAGAAAGATAAAGGTATGAAAAAGATTCATGATTTTTCTCTTAAACCCCTTAAATTTCTAAATAGGGGGTTTCAAACAAAGGATATGGATAATGTGGCAATGAAAAAAGAGGTTTTGGACACATTAAAGTGTGTGGAGATCAATATTCCTCTACATGAAGCCATCAGAAAAATCCCAAGGTATGCGAAATTAATAAAAGAATGTTGTACCAATCGAAGAGGGCACAAGGGAAATGAGAGGGTCAATCTTGTAAAAAATGTTTTATCACTCATTACACCAACTCTAGCAATTCCAAAAAAGTGCAAGGATGCAGGGATGTTCACCATACAATGCACCATAGGGTAGTATCACTTTTATTATGATCTTTGTGATTTGGGAGCTTTCATAAATTTGACGCATCACTCTATATTCTCTTCTTTATAGGTTGATTCGTTGAATCTTATGAGAGTAGTGGAGCAATTAGAGAATAGATCTACGACATATCTAGTGGGAGTCCTTGAGGATGTACTTTTTCGGGTAAGATACATGATCTTTTCAGTAGATTTCTACATTCTTAACATGGAGGATGATCAAGTAAGTTATCGGGCTCCCATTATCTTAGGTAGAACCTTCCTCAAAACTGTAAAAACATTCATAAATTATAATGATGGTACACTTTTCACAGAGTTTTGGTATGATGATATGATATTTAACATTATACATTCAATGAAGTTGCCCTCATAGGACCATTCAACTTTTGTTATCACCCATTTTGAACCACCAAATAAAAACCCCATGTAATTTGATTGTCCTGTGCTTAGGGAGTTTATGAATATTGGTTCTAGTTTGATTTCTAAGAGTACTTCCACACCTATTTATAATTCACAAGACTCTCTAATATTTGACGTTAAAATGGAATCATATTCTGATTTTGATCATTTGTACTCTGATTATGAAATGGCTATTGAGTATGCTGATGGATTTGATGCTTTATTCTCTGATTGTGATGATATCTATTCTAAAATTGGAGATCTTTGTGTACATATTTCGGTTCCTTCAATGTCTCCATCCATACACCACCCCCTACACTAGAACTCAATCCATTGCCACCAAATCTCAAATACTCTTACTTTTTGACTGGTGAGAAATTTCCTTTTATCATTGCTAACAATATACCTTTTGAACATGAAGAAGATATTTTGAATATTTTAAGGGAAAACATCAGGGAAATTGGGTGGACTATGAATGACATATCAGTTATTACCCCTCTATTTGTAGGCATTGGATTATTTTGGAGGATGGGATTAAATTGGTTAGGCAGCCACAATGGAGAATGAATCCAACTCTTTAAGATGTTTTCAAAAAAGATGTCGAAAATTTTCTCACGGTAGATATAATCATTCCCATTTAAGTTTTTCAGTGGGTATGTCCTATTCTGGTTGTTCCTAAATTTTTTTTACAGTTATTAAAATGAGAAATATGAGTTAGTTCCAATGAGGGTACAAAAGAGTTTTCATTTGTGTATTGATTATAGGAAACAAAATCAGTGTACTCGCAATGACCATTTTCCCCACCCATTTATTGATCAAATCCTTGAGAGACCTGCTAGGGAGACACGTTTTTGTTTCTTGGATAGATTTTTAGATATTTTATGGTTCCCATTTCTCAAAAGGATTAGGATAATAAAAAATTCACTTGTCCATTTAGTACATTTTCCTACCAAAGGATTCCATTTGGACTATGCAACACCCAAGGTACCTTCCAGAGATGCATGGTGAGTATTTTCTCAGATTTTATTGAGGCCTACATGGAGGTATTCATGGATGATTTTATAGTCTATGGGTCTTAATTTTATGATTGTATCCCTTGTTTGGGAAAGGTTTTGAATCATTTTATTGAGAAGAATCTGGTTTTGAACATTGGAGAGTTTCATTTCATGGTAGAGCATGGGATTGTCTTAGGGCATGTAGTTTCAAAACCTGGGAAAGATGTTGATAGATATAAGGTAGATATTTTTTCATCCTTACCATATTCTCCATATGTGCATGATTTTATATCTTTCTAGGGCATGCAAGATTTTATCGGCTCTTCATCCAAGATTTTAGTAATATTGATCTTCCTATGTGATGATTACTTCAAACGGATTCTGATTTTGTGTTTGATTATTCCTACAGGACTTCCTTCGATGATCTAAAGAAGTGTCTGACCACTCCACCGATCATAGAGCCCCCATAGTGGGAGATTACTTCTGAGCTTTTGTGTGACACCTCCAACTTTGCAGTTGGAGTTGTCTTATCTCAAAGTGTAGAGGGGCATTCACATGTGATCTCCTTTCCTTCAAGGACATTGTATTCGGCCCAATAAAACTAAAAAACTATAGAAAAGTAGTTACTTACTGTCTTATACACTTTATATATATTCAATTCATATTTATTTGGATCCAAAGAAGATGTATTTTCTAACAATGCCGCACAAAGGTACCTCTAGATGAAACCAGATGCAAAGCCTAGACTTATCTGATGGATGCTCCTTCATCAGGAATTTGATATTGAGATAAAGGAAAAGAAGGGGTCCGAAAACATGGTGGCAGACCACATGAATAGGCTTACTCACACACAAGAGGATTACACCTTAGACCAGGTGCAACTTTGAGGCACTTTCCCCAATGAGCACCTTTATTCCATCTCAGGTATACATCCTTGGTTTTCTGATTTAATTAACTACCTCATTTCCCCTAAAATCCCTTCAAATTTAAAGAAACATAATGTCCAAAAAAAGAGTGAGTCGTGAATTTATGTTTGGGAAGATCCATACCTTTGGATCATGTGTAGTGACCATGTTATTAGGAGGTGATTTCATGATCCTGAGTTTATGTTTGTTCTATAGTTCTGTCATAAACATGCTCTTGGTGGACACATTGGACACCAACGGACAACTAGGAATGTTTTGGACCCAGTATTATATTGTCCTAGCTTATTCAATGATGCCCATGTGTTTTTTAATTCACTCTCTTATTTCCAACTTATTGGGAACATTTATAGGATACATGAAATGCCCAAAAAACCTATACTATTATGTGATATTGTTTATGTATGGGCATCGATTTAATGGTTCCTTTTCATAGTTCCTTTGTTTTTTTTGGTATGTTTTTGTTGTTGTTGATTATGTATGTAAATGGGTGGAGGATAAGGCCACCAGGACTGATGATTCTCATGTTGTTGTGGAATTTGTCAAATGGCATATTTTTTGCAGGTTTAGTGTACCGAATACAATCATCAGTGACCAAGGGACATAATTCTACAATCAGAATCAAGCTTCCATTCATTAGAATTATGAGGTGACACACAAAACATCAACATCATACCACCCCCAAAAAATGGTTAGGATGAGGATTCAAATCATGAGATGAAACAAATTTTGTCGTAAATCGTGTAGCCAAATAGGAAAGATTGGAGCGAGAACTTGGATGATGCATTATGGTCTTATAGGACATCATATAATACACCCATGGGTTTCTCCCCATTTCAGATTATTTTTGGGAAAGCATTTCATCTCCCTATGGAAGTTGGGCATCGAGATTATTGGGATATAAAGAAATGCAACATGGATTTCTCCCCATATGGAATCCAAAAAAGCTAAAAATTCAAGAGCTTGAGGATATTCTATTGTCTTCATATGAAATCTCAAAGATCTATAAGGAATGATCAAAAATATCTCATGACAAAATGATCCAACAAAGGGAGTCTCATGTTGGAGATAAAGTTTTCTCTACAGTTTACGACTGAAGATGATGCCTTGTAAGTTGAGTTCTAGATGGTTAGGTCCTTATGTTGTGACTAATGTTTTTCATTATGGTGTAGTGGATATCCCACAAGATGAAATAGAAAGGATATTTATAGTCAACGGGCAATGCTTGAAGAAATACATTGGGTGAATTCCTACTGATGATGTGGATTTCATCACACTACAAGATCCCACCATCACTTGAGCATAGCTGGTTGTTCCTAACCCATTAACTTTTATATTATTTTTCCTATTTAAAATTCTGAATTTCATGTGCATATATCATCCCATAGGTTCACATTGATGACAATGTAATATTTCAACTATGGGTGAGGGAAAATTTTAGTTTAGTAATTTCAATTGTTTTCATGTTTTTTGACTATTTAAAAAAAATTGTCTGCTTTTCAAATGTTGTGTGCATTTTTTTATTTTTGGTGTGTTTTTGAAACATATAGGCTGAAATGATTCTCTAAACTATTTTGAAATTCATATCGGTACATGAAACAATAAATCCCATGAAACCTATATTAAATGAATGCTGAAAATAACTTTGTTTCAAGATCAAATCTTTAGTAATTTCATAAAAGGTACTCTGAATTTTGAATCTCACGACACATATCACTATTTTTATATTTGAAATCACTTTAGAATGAGGCTTCTAAACTATTCTTTTCATATTATTCACAATTACCTCACATTTTTGAGAGATCCAAAACATGCTTTTTTAACCATAATTTTATTAATTCTTATCAAAACATGAGGGTTTGAGGTACATATGTTTAAAGGACTGAGGAATCTGTCTAGTATTAAAGCCCATATTTCAAAGAATCCTTTTTAATATTATCCTACCATGAACATTTAATCCTTGTATCCCATAGAATCCTTGAACATCCTATTATTTTAGCTACATTACAATCCATTTTCCCTATCTAACCAACTATTGAAGTGAAATTTCATAATCTAGTTGAACATAAGTGTGGGGGAAGTTGTCCTATGTTGTACTACCACATTTTGTGATACATTGGGTGGAAAGTAAAATTCCAAAAGGAATGTTTTCTTCTGAAAAAAATAATTCTGTTGAAATCTATTACTTTTTGAAGCTTTCATGATAAAATAATTTTTGTCTTTCTGGATCTTTTGAAGAAGAATGAATGATGTGCCTATCTAGAGCTTTTGTGAAAAACAATGTTTGAAAGGATTGACATTTATGTTGCTGAAATGATGAATGGTGTAAAAATTCTACGAGTTTTCATGAGTATAGAGATGAATGGATACTAAAATGTGTGAGGAGAAGACCATACTTGATTGACTATTAGAATAATACAATTTTTCTTCAAAAAAGTCAAGCCCCGCTCATTCAGCCTCAGAATTTTTCACATATTAATCATACCAATTAAAATCCACAGAGCAACCATAAAATTTCTTCATGATAAACATATTTTATTGACTCTTATAGGGTGGTTATGTAGTAATATCTCAAGCCTATGGTGACCCTTGTATGAGTTTGTTTGAGAAAGACATTGTTAGAAATTGACATTTATGTGATACGAGAAAATTAAAAATAAGGTATGTGTTTTGTGCATGGGAGGATAAATAAAGTGTAAATATATTTAATTATATAAATTTATAACTTAAAATAATGGTTTTTATGAGGCATGATATCCTTTTTTATTTGTGTGGAATTGTTGGATCTAAAAGATATGTATTTTAAAATTTGTTTTGATTTGATATTGATGTTTACTTGATATGAGGTTTTTCCCAAGTGCAAAAAAAAGGTATGTGTGTGGGTGTTGATAAAAAAATATTTTGTTGAATATTTTTTTGAAAATAGATTACATAATTTCCTCACATTGTGATAAATACATTAATTTATTAAATATTAGGGATTAGATCATTCATTTGAAAATTTGAGAAAATTTCAGTGTTAAACTTTTCAAATGCACTATGTTATATCAAACATAAATATTTTAATATGACTTATAAGAACATAAAATATTGTAATAGTGTTCCCCATGTAATTTTATACACCTTTTATTGGGACATTGGAGAAAAATCCTTCATTTGTTTGGACAAAATGGACTATAAAAGCAAATGTGGGCTGGACCCGCCAGATTTGAAATTGGTTCTGTAGTTGGGCCATAACTCCATCATACAAACATTGATCAGACACATATTATGAGAGGTTCTCACCAACCCAATTGTTCACAGATCATAATTCTAGATTAATAGTAGGATCCTTCATTTTGGAGGTCAAATGGGTTGTGAAAGTTGGATTAAAATATTTGGTCGAGATTCCCCATTCACACTTGAAACCTATCTGTACAAAGCCTCCCCTTCACTCTATTAATTAGTATTTTCCACATTTTTAGGGTTTAGGGACGTGAATTAGGAGATTAAAGGAAAATGAGAATTGTTTTCACCCAAATTCTCCAACCATTGTAAGTGGTGTAGCTCTTGAATTAAGGATCCGCTCATCGAAGCCTTCTTCTCTTCTTCATGTTGTAATATTTGTGTTTTCATAATAAACTTATTTATTCTTCTTTAATTTGTTTTTTTTCATATATTTTTTTAAACTTTATTATTCTATTAATCTTCTTAGTTGGGCTAGAATCAATAGTAGAATCATTATTGGGTTATACCCTTTCTAAACCATTTCACACGCAAAACGTTTCTACGGTGACTACACCGCACATGGAAGAGTAATACTTTTTAGGAATCCAACTACCTCTAAACTTCTTCATTAATTTATTTTTATTCAAATAGATATTTTAATTCACTTAATATGGTATATTAATTGTGTTTTTAATTTATATGAAACTATGAAATCAATTGAACAATTGAAAAAAAATCACGTGAGTTTGAGTACTGTGTAAAATATGAGAGTGCAAACTTAATCAGTAAAAGAATATCACAATGGATAAATGTTTAGAGTTGAAATATAATCCATAGGCTCAATTAATCATCATTTTTCAAAATGTACAAGTTCCTCAATTTACCACTGACCATAATCTAGATTAAGAACCTTAATCAAACTAGGGTGCCATGATTGCATGTTTCAAAGCTTGCCTAGGGTTTAATTCACTTAATCATTGTGGTAATGTTATTTCTCATAAGATTTGGGTGTTAACAAGTTAGGGTATCATAATTAAGTAGATGTTAATTTATATTATAATGATAAATAAGTGAGTGAAGAGGTTGAGATAGATTGATTACTCCTTTTAAATATCTTCTAAAAAACTTCCTCTTGTTGTGTCATTTTAATCGAACATCATTTCAAAACTAAAAACATAAAAATACAATCTTCTTCCATTAAAATTTATCTAGATTTATATACTATAAACAACTCGATCCTTTTAATTAATGTTCTTATTTACATTTATTTTACTTTCAAAATACCTTTAATATGTTGTTAAATTTACTTCCTCCATTGAGAGATGACATTGGTCAGCCACTCTACTAAACCTAAGTAACCATCAATCACATATCATTTGAAATATCCTATGATAGGTCCTTTTGATTACACAGAAGGAAACATATAATTAATCAATATTTATAGGGTTTTTAATGGAAATATGAGATTAAGAGACTATGGGTTCTTAATCTTCATGACGGTCTTCTAGGAGTAACACCAATCAATATAGGTGTGTATATATTATAATCAATATTTTTTATTGTATACAAATTTTCTATAGAGTATTTGAGTATAAATCCAATAATTTGACCAAATAATGAAACAAATTCCTCAATAATGCCTGAAAATGGAATAAATGGAAAAGATAAACTTTTCATACAAAATAATAGAGACTCAAAAAAATATTTATTATTTTATAGGTGGAATTAATTTCCATAGATCCACTATTGAAAAGGTACATTAATCATAATTATGGGTAATGAAAAGACTTTCAAATGGTATTAACCCTGATGATATTTCCTTAAGGGAAATGAAAATGTTATGATTATAGATATGGGAAAATAGATGACAATCCATCATTCTAGAAATGAATAGATCATTTTAATATCATGAATAATGAATATGGTGTCATTAATTTTATTTAAATGGTGGTATTTTTGTTATTAATACATGAAATGACAAATTATGGTAAAATATCTCTACTAGAGTGACCTTCTAATGGTATGTACTGACTCATAATCTTATCAATTTTAACCAATTATGTAATCATGTACAAGTGGTTGAATTCATTAAAAGGGTATATACTAACCAAAAAATAATATGGTTTATCTACCGTAATGGGAAAAAGGGAAAATAGAATTTTATATCATATTGGTGAGTAAAAGTTCTAGATGAAATAAAAGGAGATGGAGAATATCATATAAAATATTTAGCTAGGTCCAAGAAATAGATAATTTAAATTACTAAATATAGAAAAAAAACAATGAAATTTGTTCCATGTCTAATAGAAAAATAAAACCATTAGAGCCAATTCGGTTATAAGAAATAAACATAATTAATAAGGAATGTTAATCTAGATCAAGGAATGGCCTCTTTGAAAGAATTTTTTTCAAATTGACATAAATGATGTGAATGAGTTCTATTACCTAGTTTTTTAAGATAAAACTATTATATTATTTTTATCCCTTAAAATTTAAAAGGGTTAAAAATAATATAAAATGGAAATAAATTCATCATTCTTGATTGGTGTCCTTGAAAAGTAAGTTTACATTGAGAATCCAAATGATTATCTCATTGATGAATATAAATTGAATTAGTGTCATCTAATGAAGTAATTATATGAGCTCAAACAATCACTAAGGTCATGGAATTTAAGGTATAATCAATGTATTAAGATGGTTGGATTATATAGAGGTGGAGTTGATAAAAACCTACACCTAAAGAAGGATAATAAGATGGTATTTATGGATCTCATCTATGTTCATGACATTATTTTTAAGGGAATGTATGGAAACAAATAAAATATGTTTTTATAACTCATGTGGTGAAAATATGAGATATCTCTAATTGTTGGAGTATATTTTTTTCTTACCATTGAGGTTATTCAAATGGAGGGTGATATATTTATCTCAACACTAATTAATCTTGTGAGTTGGTATGATGATTTCAATGGGACTATTAGAGACCGATGTATAGTATAATGAATAAATGAATTAAATTCTCAAAAGATAAGAAACGAAACAATGTTGATGTGACCACATAAACTTAAACAATTGAGATTTTACTCTATTTTATTTCCTCTCAGTCCAATATTCCACTATCCAGTTATCAAGACACTCATTTTAATTTGATCCTAATGACATCCATATGAATGTTGGAAAAATAGTACTTCGGTATATTCATCAGAAGACGGGATGTGGGTTTATCTATAATACAAAATCACAACTAATGTATTTATGATTTACTATTTACATAAGAGGATAGTTCGATAAAAGATCAGAAATCAACATCAGGTACGGATTTTAATCATTGGAGTTCATTTATATCATTGTATATAAAGAATAATGATTTATAATCATATACCACTATAGAGGTCGAGTATATTTCTTCTACTCAAGAAGTCACTTAATTTATATGGATGAAGTGAAAAAATTATGTTGTGGTTGTCTATGGGATATCCCTAATTTGAATTATGCGTGAAAATTCATGTGCAATAAATATTTTAAAAAATATAATCCAATATTCATTGACCAATCACATTAATATCAAATATCCCTTATCAATAGAGAAGATGTAGTGATGAATTATGGTTCTAGAGTATTTTTCAATTTAAGATCAAGTCAGTGATATCTTAATAGTTGAACTTCCCGAATTGGTGTTTGGGAGGTATCAGTTGGAAGTTCGTGTCAACCAATTTTTGTAAACAATTTTTTTTACTAAATGGTCCCCCACTAACCATATTTTCATTCATGATCATGTTATTTTTCCCAAAAACATTGGTAGGGGAGATGTGTTTGGAATGGGAAGACTATTTCAATAAACAATCAGAGGAGATGTGAGTTGCGTGGATAATGTTTTACACTTTAGTTAGGGATTTTGTCTCATACATATTTCTTATGGTTATTAGGGTTGGAAAATTAATTTACATCTCATGTACTAATTGGTGATTTTTATCATTGGGTAACACATTTATTTCATTGACAGTTTCGGATAAAAATTAGAATTCAAGTTTCTCAATGTCTAATTGTTAAGTGGTTGTTGGATATTGACAAATATATCCATTAGGGAGATTCATTTACCCTAAAAAAATTTCAATTGGATTTATTAGAAACTAGATTTATTGAACGTATGAGTTTATTTTTGTGTAATTTTGGAATTTCACAATGGTTTTATGCTCAAAGAAATTTTATTTGTGAGAAAATATTTTATAATGGTAGAATATTCATATGAATCAGGTTAGTGGCTATAAAATCCATGTGAATCAGATACAAATAAGAATCATCTATTTAAAATTGGAATGTTTCAATAATATTTATGTTAATTGGATATGTAAAATTTTCAACTAAATGGGGAAAGAGGATATGTATCCGACCTCTACAAGAAGATACATCGAGTTACATAAACAATGATTTTGGATATGTTGAAACATTACTATGTGATTTTGGTAACATAGATGATTAATGGTTGTAGGGGTTTATGTGAGATCCCAAACGACAAATATATACATGAACGTGTGAATTTATCCATTAATATATGGATGACCACATTTAATGTTGTTTTTTTACGATTATGGATCATAAAAAATGAAAAACCCATTTCCATAATCTTGGTGCAATAGATATATATATTGCAATATTTTAGTGAAGTTCATACTAGAAGATGAAAATATTTTCACATATTTACTTTAGTAAAAAAAATTCATATAGATATAAATTGATATACATAGATAAATTCAAGAGACTTTTATGTTAATTAAATTCGCAGTTTCAATGGATATGATAATCATAGTATAAGATTAGAACATCCTTATCAAATGAGAACTTTACTAGATGAATAAATAAATGGGGAATATTTGACGGGGAATGTCTATGATATTATTATAGATATCATATGGAATGTTGGATGTCGAAGAAGGTTTTATTAATGTTTTCCAATTATAATTAGAAACCAGTTTCAATTGATTGGAAAGGGGAAACACTATATATGGTGAATGTCTGCACAATATTAATATATAAAAGGAAATATTAAACCAATACATTAGTGATATCCATGTTGATTGAGGATAGGGATCTCTACAATTGTTCATGGTAGCATTCCAAGAGTCTCAATGAATCCACTTCAACATTTTACGCATAAAAGGAGTGAAATATAGTGAAAGTTTTTCACATGTTCATTTTCAGGCATGCTCCATGGAAAAAATGTGAAGGTGAAATAAGTTAAATACCTCATGTAATCTATATATTTAATTAGTTATTGAGAGGAATTATATCAATAAATTAAAAGGTTCTTTAAGGTGAGAGAAGTCCTCATAATTAGATGAATTTATTTAAAATTATGTACCATAATTCATGTTCCCTCTCTTTGTGTAAGCTTATTTAAGGGTATAATTGGTTTTTTGATCACAAATATTAATTATTATAATTATAAATATGAAATTTATTTTATCAATTTTAATTCACACATATAGAATAATTTAATTGAAAACTTATATTAGAAAACATGATTAAAAACTATTTTTCCAAAAAAAGGCTTCTTATGTATAGAAGTGCTTCTATAAAAAATCAAGAATAATGCCAATTGAAATAAGTTTTTTTAATTATTATTCCTCATAATGAATTAAATGAATTTTAAAAATATTTTTAAATATAATGTGACTTTTTAAATACTTCAAAATAAATTAAATTATTCAGTAAAATCAATATTTTTATTAGTTATAAAAATATTCAGTCATTTAAAAAGTTATCAAAAAAATTATATTTTAATTTTGAATTGATTAATTAAAAAATGAGGTTCATTTTATCAAATTAAAATTAAATAATTTGGAACTAGTTTTTTAAATAAATCAATATAATTCATTAAAAACTAATTTGGTTAGAAATAAATCATATTAATTTTTACTAAAACATATATAATATTCATATTAATAATATAACTCCATAAAATATAATTAATTAATATTAATAAGATAATAAAATTATTTATCATTAAATTACCTCGGTTGTATCATTAATACGTCTTTAATATATTTTATCATCACAATTTTATTCATTTTTGGTATATGTGGGTTATTTTTATTTTATAGTACTTTCTGATTCCCATAATAATTCATCAGTTGTATTGTTTTTTCGAAAAATCAACCTTATAAATCACTTTATTCTTCAACATATCTTCTATATATTGACGAATCTATACTGTTTTTCCTCAATATAAATTTTTTATTCTATCTAAAATACATTAGGTCTCAAAACAGGAGATGTATTAAAAATAATATTCCTTATAAATGAAACATGGAATATATCATGTAACTATGATAAAAATAATGAAAAGGCCACTAAAATATAAATTATTCCAACTTTCTTAGTGATTTAATACAATCTAACAAAAAGATGACTTATCATTCATATTTTACTATAGTACATAGAACATTTCAAAAGAGGTACATTAATTAAATCATGATTGCCTACACCAAACAAATATTATTTCTTCTTGTTTCCTATATAATTTTTATTCCTTCTCTACTATTTACTCATCTATAGTTGAATCATCTTCACCTTCTCATCTATTTCATCTACCAATTCTTGTACCAAAAATATACTTTCGTCTACATCATCCTAGAAATCATTATTTTGACAACATCATTCATAATAATAATCTAAAGGATCCAACTATGTTATAGAATGAATAATATTTTTATATAAACATTATACTAAAATTAGATGTTTATAAAAAAATAAAGGATAATCTATTGAATAATATCAATGAAGATCCTCCAATGAATAAATGTTTCTCTCCAAATATCAATCATATTGACGATGAGATGCTCTAATTAAATTAAATTTTATTCCCAATTATTTAGAAATAAATTTCCTTCAATTAAATTTAATCCTAGGATTTGGGTTAGGACATAATAGAATATGGGGACTAATTTAATCACATTTTAAATAAAAATAATTAGAAATTTTATAAATAAATTATCTCTAGTTGGATGTAAATGAGTATATTTAGTTTCTCCCACATCAAACACCCATATCACATTATTTAATCGAGATGTATTTGGTTATACCACCCTAAAATATAGGGTTATGTTCTACCATTTCTATTATGGAACAAAAAAATTCCTAAAATATTCCCTAAGAAAATTATCCTTTAGATTAAATTTATTAAAAAGTATAAAATTTCATTGTAAAATCACCAATATCATTCTTCATTCAATCCAACCATAATTATTCCCAAATATCTATACAATGTTTTGGTTTCTAGATGAACATAAAGTATTGAACTATGTGCCTGAAAAACAAAATTATTACATCAACATGCTATCACTTAGAACAAATAACTGCGTCATAAATCTAAAAAAACCATACTCATCGAAATTTAACATATATAAGTGAAACTTCATGATATATTTTACATTTTACTATAAGAACTGATCCTATTTATAGGCATGCTTAATTCTGTTTCACATAGATGATTTCATTCACACCTCAAAAAAATGAGGTAGTTCTAGAATACAGAATTTCTATGGAAATATTAAATAATTAATTGACCAATGAATAATGTTCCATATTTATAATTTTTCATGTGTATATATCATTATAAATAAATTATTCATATACTCTATCTTCATTTCCTTGATGTAAAAAAATTGACCAGTTTTAGTTGTTTATCTAATCTCTATATCTATTATTCATGATGTTCAAATGTCTTTGAGTTAATATAAAAATCAAAATTTAATAATTTATAGATATATATATGTCACACCTAAATCTATATAAATGTTTTATTATCATTTTTGATAAATACAATAAAACTACTGCTGCATGCTCACAAGTAGGATATTGTTTGTTCATGTTCAATTAATTTACTGGAAGATTAATTATGTACACGATTTTTTTCTATAGGTCAGAATGGAATCTTAAGAGTGGGTGAATTGGATTCCAACATAAAATATATATTAAAAACATTATGACAAATATCCCCCAATTTTGAAACATCCTAGTTAGTTAAGGTTGTATAGATATAAATGTTTAGTTGATCAATAGGTTTCTCAAAGGGTGATTAGTCCCCAATTGAATCAGTGTATAACACATATCCAACTTTTGAAATAGTTTTACTGAATTAAACACATACACACACTATCCAAAACTAACCATAATTATTAATATAAAAACATCTTTCTATTTTTTAAATAATGATCAGCGGAAAATAGAAAAAAAAAATATTATTATGAAAACATAGAACACAACAGAGTGAAACGAGAGGTTCAATCTCATGCTGAGACTTAATCCTCTCCATATAGTGATCACCTACCACCAAGTAGTTTATATAAATAATAAACATGATACACATCTTATATCAGGCTTTATAGTAGTTCTCAAAAATTTTCCAGGGCTCACACCCTCTACCATAGTTCTTTGTGAAAAAAACCAATCCTAACCACACATGGTCTCTTCCACAATTATATTTGGGAAACAACGTGTACGTGAAGTTTGATGTGTGGATTTTCAGTATCCTCCAGTTCAAGAACAAGAGACAATGTGTGTAATAATAAACCACACACACTTCTTTGAAATGTAAAAGAGAAGTACACAATATAGATAATTTTATAAGATTGAGTCTATAATGCACTATGTGTTTGCAGTTCAGCTCTTGACTCCATGGACTGATGAATTTGCAGTTTGAGTATTTCTCTTGAAGTTGTCCTCAAAACAAAGGGTCACAACTCCATGGTCTATATTTTATGAACTGAGTGTTTGGCTTCTTGTGTTGACAGAGAGTTGATGAAGCATAGAAGGTAGTCTTGAATTTTTTCTCCCAAAATGATTTTTTGGATGATCTTGGATTCACAGTGTAAGTGTCGGATAGTCCTTCCCCGACCTATTTGATCTAGCATGTAAGATCTTTCTCTTGAATTCTACACTTTTCATTACATGCTTCTATTTTCTTCCTTGGTATTCTCTTTTATATTTGAGTTCCGGAAGTAGAAATAAGTGAACCACTTGTCATACTCCTCATACCACTTACTGTCACCAGATACGGTCTCTTGATATGTCTACAATCAGTATTAATTAATGTCAGAAGCATTAAATTTACCAAATATGATGGTTAGAATATTATTAGGAATTTGAAAATGTATGGAGTTGAATAATGCTCATTGTATATTGGTAGTCGTAGCCTTCGCAACAGTAGGCTTCAATATTGGGATTCATTGGTAGGCTACTTTTATAGCCTTCAAAAAAAACCTTCTATCATCGACATTTATATGTGACATTTCTTTATTAACCTTTAAAATGTGAACTTCATCAGTGACCTTTCATTGGTGGCCTTTTATCTCTGACCTTGCATCGGTGACCTTTCAGTTGTCACCTTTCATCAGTGATAATCATTGGTGAACTTTTAGTAGTGACACTTCCTCAGTGACATTTCACAGGTGACCTTTTATTGGTGACAATCCATTAGTGACCTCTCATAAGTGACCTTTCATCGATGACCTTCAATAATTGGATAAACATTTTCATCGTAAGCTTAAACAAGAGAGAATTGACATTAAAAGTACATACATATTATTTGATAGAAATAATAAATATAAAGAAACATAATTATTCTATAATAGAAACATTATTATAACATAAATGAAACATGATATAGGATTATCATAATAGGTGAGTCCAACAATATCTCCCTTTTTTAAAATCACAAATTATGTTACTGAAAATGTAGATTTATGTATTATTGAATCTAGTTCAATCACAGTTGGTAATATATTTAGTGGTGTGTAGAATTAATATTGAACCATGTTAATTTTGGAAATTATAGATAGTGTATATATGCAAGGACTCCAGTCAACATAAAAATTCTCCCCCATTGTGATTAACAAAAATAATGGAAGAGAAAAGAGACAAAAGAAGATTTTATTATTAATGAAGCATGAATACAAGATAAAAAATTATTACACAGATCCCTATCAAATAATATATCCCACATTCAAACCACATCCAATATATCCAAGGGAGGTTTGTCATTGGAATCTGTGGAGGATGATTCTTAAGATAGAGGGATAGGCATTGGTATGGTTGTGAGTAGAGTAGAAGGTGATGCTACAGAAGCATCAGTATACCTATATAGAGTAGATCTCTGAAGAGTCATAGGGATCATGATTCTGATGGTCGTTGTAAGATTCATCAATGGAACAACAATGGTAGAGCCTGAGGCAGCCGAAGAATAAGGTAATGCTAGAAGAACAATAATGGGAGTGCAGTCCACATAGAGGAAGGGTAAATGAAGATTTATAAAATCCATAATAATTCTCCCTAATCTTTCCATAGCTGAGATAATATCATCCTTATTTTCCATAAATTTCTCTAAGGCATGATTCAACTCTCTATGCCTGCTAAATTCATCCATAAACATCTGAGTGATAGGTGGGATCCTCAAGTTTTACAACAGCAGCATAAACTGACCATTCATCTGATTCATAGTGTACACCATTTTGTAATAGAAATCAACTTTCTATTTGAAGGCCTTCGCATCATGAGAATATTTCCAAATATAATATCCCACAAGTTTATGAATTTCTGTGGTAGTAAAAATGACATGAGTCATAGAATGAGGGTTCGAGGTACTGGCACTAGATAATTTCTTCACATCTTCTCTAACAACCAATCTGAAATCTTATAGATCAACAAAAGGATAGGTTGAAGAGGAAGAAGATGCACAATGAGGTCCTACGGTGAAAGATACTATCTCCTTAAAAGATTTTGATATAACACTAATCAACTACTTCACATCATCATCTTGACCACTCACAAGTGCCTCTATAGACATCTTAATGTCCTCAAACATAGTGACCATATTCTAAACAACAATTTTGATATATGTAAGGTCTATGTCCACATGAACCCTTGAATACATATAGGATTCTAAACTAGAAATTGAGTTTTTCACATATTCCATAGACTCTACCAAGGTTCTGATATGATTCTAACAATTATTTACTTCATGTAGAATATTTGAGTGAGAGTTAGAAATTACTCATTCTACGAAAGATTCCATAACTTCTTGATTTAGGGCCACTGTTCTCTCTATCTCAATAGATCTCTCATCAATGTGTCTTTTAAAAATAGATTTTAGTGATTCTAAATCATCATTATTCACATAGTATTGGGGTAAAATCAATATTATATGTATAATTGTAGTTTCAAAAACAAAGGAATTGAAGGGCATCTATTGGGCTTTTCATCCTGAGAGTCTCCATAGTCTAAGCCCAATAACATGAATCCAAGGTATTCTGACCAATATTCTATTCCATGAGCAACAACAACTAAACATGTGAAAATGGGTTCCCCCTAACTTGGAGCATTATATTGATCAAGTACATCAATTTCTATTGTATCTCTTTGATCTAAAACATAAACATGAGTGCCCACTACCACCTATTCTACCGATTAATCAACTACTGAAATTGCAATTCCATCTTCAACAAAATCAGCATACTCATCATCTACATTTTATACCATTTTGTTATATCTAATCAGAGGACTGAGATGTCGAAATTCCTCTTCACATTCATCATCAACTACCTAAAAATCATAATGACTAGATTCAGTTTCATCCTCCTCCTCTGAGGTCTATCTAATGTCTCTTAAGTCATTTTCTTTCCCTTCTTTTTCACTAGTTTTCTCATCATCACTGTCCCTTAAGAAATTCTCTCTTCAAGGAAATATCTTTGCTGATCTAGGATCAAGAAAGGATTCATAATTTGCATGATTACTTGAGGGAAGGTCAGGATTGATCCTACCATATATTGGATAATCCTTTCATACGTGCATAACAACATCATCCTCTTCTTCATATGAGTATGTTGGCCCCACTTCATTTTGCATTAGACATGGATCTCCCTTAATATTTTACCTAGTAGGATTAGTGATAGGGTTGAATTCTTCACATAGCTTAGCCTTATCATTTACCCATTTTATTTTCCAAGGGTTATCTTATCTTCATAAACATGAAAATCATATTGGTAATTTTGATGTTGTCCCTTACAAAAACTATTTCCTACGTATTTTCAGCATCTCCTTTCACTTTTAACATCAACGACATCAATATTTCTTGAAACAATGGATTGGATTTGGAATGGGGGTTATTCATATCCACTAATTGAATCATCATCAGCCTAAACAGATTTATCTTATGTCCATACATCAACTGATACAAAAGAAATATGTCTAGATAGTTCAAGGTAGAAAAGTCCACTCTCCTAGGACTCAAAACATGTTGAAAAATTTTAAACAGTAAATTTTTTTCCTCTTCTATTTTAGTAACAATCACCCTCATAGGGATTCCATTCCCTATCCGTTCAGCCAAAGCTTCTTCATAAGAGAAGATCTCAATAGTTGGAGGCACCACATCAGAGTAGTAATAAAAAATCTCACCATGTGGAACTCTAAAAGATTCAACCCATTCAACAGAGGACAATCTCACACTTATTCCGTTTACCTTTTAAGACATTCAGTTCTCATTTTCAGACTACTTGAATTTCAGAGACTCAAATAATTATTTCACTTGAATCGGGTAATAGGTTCCATTGTGATTTTTAAATCATTAGACCCAATATTGAGCTTCAAGTGCCTACAACACCAAATACCTGCTCGACAGCAGCCATTCAAAACATAATTCCTTCTCAACCATGATTTCCTTCATTGAAAAATGTGTATTGATAAGCTTTACCACTACATTGCTTCTACAACTAGACCCAGCTCGAGGTCTCTTAGGGTTCATCGCATCGCCTTCATCACTGACCATCAGTCTCTTCAATCATTCCATGCGATCTGAAGCAGTTCGAGGGGTTCATTAAAAGGATAAGGTTAGGGGGAAAGTGTTTCAGAAGAGATTTGAAGTGGATTAAAATGTGGTTTGAACTTTATTTTTATTATTTATGGATCAAAAAATCAAGTAAAAGAAACAAGTACCACTGAAAAGGATTTAGATTTCAATAGAAAAACATAAATTCCCAGAAATGTAGACTATCGGTAAGGTGCCTATGGTGAGTTCCAATAGTGTGGTCCAATGGTGGCGTCCTAACGACGAGTTTCAAAGGAGAGCTCATTATGGTGAGTTCCAACGGTAAGGTCCTAATGGTGTGGTCCTGGCGGGGAGGTCATAATGGTGAGGTCTTAATGGCAATGTCTTAACAATGAGGTCTTCACTGTGAGGTCTTAACGGGGAGGTCTTAATAGTGTGGTCTTAACAGTGAGTTTTTAGGAGTTTGTTCCAACCTTAATAGTTTATAATACCTAACTCATGTTTGATCTAATTTAACATTTGATAATTCAAAGGCTTTGTGAATATATCAGCCAATTGGTTTTTTGTGCCAATGAATTCAATAGTGATATCACCTCATTGATTATTATCTTTCAAGAATTGATGAATCACATCAATGTGCTTTGTCCTAGCATGACGTACTTGATTTTTATAGATGTTAATATCCATTATATTATCACAGCTTATAATGACATGTTTGAATTGATATCCATAGTTTAGTAAAGTCTGTTTCATATACAGAATTTGATCACAACAACTTCTAGTAGCTATATATTCAACTTTAGTAGTAGATAATACAACAGATTTTTGTTTCTTACTACATCATATTACTGGTGACTTGCCCAAAATGTGACATGTTCAAGAGGTTCTCATTCTATATAACTTGCAACTGGAAAAGCCAGCATCTGAATAACTTATTATATCAAATGATTATCCTCTTAGATGAAATAGTACTATATTTGTAGTATGATTGAGATATTTAAAAATAATATTAATATAAGTTAAATGAGAATCTTTGGGACTGACATGAAAATTATCACACATGCATACACTGAACATAATATCAGTTATGCTAGTAGTAAGATAGAGGAGACATCAAATCATACCACTGTAATTGGTTTGATCCTCTGATTTACAAGTAATATCAGTATCCAAATTATAAGTGGTACTCATAGGTGTATCACGTCCTTTATTACTATCCAATCCAAAATGTTTCAAAATATCATTAGAATATTTACTTTGATTTAAAGCAATACCATTTTTATTGTGAAAATTTTGAAATCCAATGAAAAATTTTTGTTCCCCCACTAAACTCATTTCAAATTCATCTGGCATCATTTTTGAAAAATCATTACATAAGGAATTTTTAGAGGTTCAAAAAATAATGTCATCTATGAAACTTTTTACTATTAAATCATATTTTGAAATCCTTTTAATAAAAAAGGTAGAATCAGCTATTCCTTTAGTAAAACATTTTGAAATAAGAAAATAATTGAGTTTACCATACCAAGCTCTTGGAGACTTTTTTACACCATATAGAGCTTTAGAATGTTTAATGACATGATTTGAAAAATGGTGATATGTATAAATTGGGGGTTGTTCAACAAATACATCCTCAACTGTGTACCCATTTAGAAAGACACTTTTGGCATAGATTTGATAATGTTTGAAATTCAGATGAGTTTCATAAGCAAGTAGTATCCAAATGACTTCTATTCTAGCTACAGGTGAAATGGTTTTCTCATAGTCTATTCCTTTTTCTTTAATATAACCTTGTCAAACTATTCTATCCTTATTTCTAACTATGTTTACAATTTAATCATCATAATTTCTAAACACACATTTAGTGCCTATGGTATATGTGTCTTTAGGTCATTCTACTGATTCCCAAACATTCTTTCTTTCAAACCGATTTAATTATTCTTTCATGTGTATCACCCAAAATTCATCGTTGATTGAATCGATAATATTTTTGGGTTCAAGCTATGAAAGAAAGGGTTTATGTTCAGCATATTTTCTTAGAGAAGCACTAGTTTGGGTTCTTCTATTTAGATCACATATTGCCACATCTAAAAGATGATTTTTGAGGGCTCTAATACCTATCAAATGAGTTGAAATAGACTCATCATGGTTTTCTATAGGTTTTGATTCACCATGCGTAGATTTAGGAAAATTTCCAGAACTATTTGTTTTTACTATGGGTTCACAGTCTTTTTCATTAAGGTCCATAATTGACATATCTTCCTTAAGATGTTCAAGAGGGGTTAGGGGATCATATGGATCAGTCTCATTAAATTTGACACAAACTGATTCTTATACAGATTTGGTTCTTTTATTGAATACACTATAAGATTTAATAGTGATTGAGTATCCTAGGAAGATTCCTCCATCACTCATTAAAGAAAACTTTTCAAGGATACCCTTAGTGTTAGGGATAGTGACTTTGCAACCAAAAACTCAATACTAATTAACCATAGGTTTCATATTATTACAGAGAACATAAGGGGTTTTCTTAAGAACAGGTCTAATTAAGACTCTATTGATGATGTAACAAGTTGTATTAACAACATCAGTCCAAAAATAGATAGGTAGATTATACTCATTTAGAATAGTCTGGGAAATCTCTTGAAATTTCTTATTTCTTCTTTCTACAAATCCATTTCGTTGAGGCGTTCTAGGAGAATAGAAATTGTGATTATAGCCATTTTTTGAGTAAAAAGATTCAAACTCTTGATTTTCAAAGTCACGGCCATGATCACTTCTCAAGGTATTAATTCTATGTCCACTAAGACTTTCTACTTATTTGGAATATTTGATGAAGTAAGAACATGATTCAATTTTTTTATCTAGAATGTATACCCAATTTTATCTAGAAAAATAATCTACAAGAATATAAACATAGTGATTCCCATTTAAACATGAAACTCTAGATGGACCAAAAAAATCCATGTGAACCAACTCAAGAGGTTGAGATGTAGTTACTTATATCATAGGTTTGAAAAAAACATTGTGTTGTTTTCCTTTTTAACAAGGATTACAAACTTTGTTAAGTGGGAAATCCAATGTTGGTAAATTTGTAACTAAACCATTCCTAGTTAGATTCCTATGTGAGTGCACATTGCAATGTCCTAATGTTTTGTTCCATAACCAGGCTTCCTTATGAAAATCATTTAAACAAGAAACATTTTGATTAGATAAGGATTTTAAATAAATAGTATATACATTTTCATTATAGGAGAAGTGAATATTAACTAAGTTTTATAATGAAATATGTTACATGCATCATTTTCAAATTTATCGTTGAAATAATCATCACACAACTTATAGATACTAGGTAAATAGTATTTTAACCTGTCAACAAAAAGTATATTCAAAATTAATAAATTATTAGGGTTACCAATTAGGCATAAACCAATGATATTACCTTTGGCATTATCACCAAATTTGACATGTCCACCATCAATATTAATTAGTCTCTTGAAGCATGCATAGTCTCCCATCATATGTCTTGAACATCTACTATCCAAGTACCATAGAGTTTTATAGGATCTCTTTAGATAATTTTTCTGAAAAAGATATTAAACATAGGGTAACTTCAATACCCAGATTTTATTTGGTCTAGAGATGGTAGCAAGTAAAACATTAGGAACCCATACTTGTCTAACAATATTCCTATAATCAATATATATGTTTTTAGAAATGAATAATTTTTATGTCCTTTAGAAAATATATTTTAAATATTTGGTCCAGAACATGAACTAGTAGTGAACTGTCCAGATTTTGGAACAAATTAATTTTTAACAATACTTCCCTGTCTTGGTTGATATCCTATACCAATTATGTATTGTGTTGAAATTTGTTTCCCAAGAAACTTATTAAAGGTATCTCTACCTACCGTAAACTTCCCAAGAATATTTTTTAATTTCTCATTTAATAATTGAAGTTAAATATTTTAGTTTAATGGAAGAGAATATTTTTCATTCCCAATATCCATATCAAGATTTTAATTAGAAATTAAAGGATGATATTGGTTCAATAATTTATATTTATCCTTGAGTTCATTAAAGGTATCATCAAGCATTCCAAAATATTCAAATAGTTCATCCTTAGTCATCTTCTCATCATTATTTGATTCACTTTGATTCCAAGAATACTAAGCATTGTGTATAAGAGACTTGAGTGTTACCTCAGTTGTTTCTTTCATGAAACATAGGTTTGCATGTTCGTTCTTTTCAATATCATGACTGTCTGATCCACTAGATCTATCTTCTAAAGTAGTCCAATTATCTTTCATTGCCTTTTTATATCGTTTTCAATTGTCTTAATATTTATTCTTAATTTTCATCTTAGGTAAATCATCCTTCACATTTCCATTTCCTTTACACCCATAGTTGACTATCTAATTTGCGTTTTCATTCCATTTTTTAGTTTTTCAATATTTCTTTACTATTATAACTTTTTGTTGTTTGAATTTCTAATGAACTTATTCTTACTGTATAACTTCTTGAATCTCCTATCAAGATGAGACATCACCTCATCACTGTCATAAGATTAATCTTCACTAGTGGAAGTGTTTATAGGAGCTTGATATTTTTCATAATCTTTTCTCTTTGAGGTAGTAGTCTTGAATGGTACAAGTTTTTTTCATGTTTCTTCATCTGGTTCTTGATTTACCTTAATATATTATTCGTACATCATAATTTTTCAAATTAGATCCTTAATTGGTAGCTTTCCTATTTCACATGATTCTTGGATAGAAATAGAATCTCCTATCCACCTATCATGTAGGCATCAAAGTAACCTCATAATCTGATCCTTGATATCCACTGGTTTCCCAAGAAGACTTAGGGTGTTTACTATTTCATTGAAACTGAGATAAATTTTTGATATACGTTCATCAGGCTTCATCTTTAAATTATCATATTTAGTAGTATGTGTATTTATTCTTATTTATTTAACATTGGTTGTTCCCTAATGAGAAGCAGCCACTATATCCCAAATTTCATAAGAAATTTTACATGTAGATATTAAATTGAATTCTTCATCACTTAGTGATCATTACAATGCATTCATTTCTTTACAGATATTTTTACATGTAGACTTATTCAACAGAGACCATGTGTCCCTAGCAGTAACAGGCAGTGCATGTTATTCTTCAATTGTGTCCTGGATTTCAGGACCCATTCCCTCAAGATACAATTTCATTTTTAATTTCCACCGAGCAATGTTATTACTATTAATGAAATGTGGAATGTTAGTAGAACCACCCCCAACTCTACGATCCACTATAAATTAGAATTTAATGAACTGAAATTTTAGATATGAATGAAATTTTAATATCATTAAGATACAAATAAAATAATAGTTGAAAAAAATTTGATAACTTGTATAACAGTTCAGATCGTAGCAATAAAATTTTTAATTCTGTGATGCCAAACGTTAGTAGGAGTAGAATCTCAAGAGTGGGGGTTAATTGACTTCCAACATAAAATTTATTTTAATTTTTTGTTTTGATAAAGATCCCCCAATTTTTAAACAGCCCAGTTAATTAAGGCAGTAGAGATATAAATGTTTAGTTGCTCAAAAGGTTCTTGATAGGGTGATTAGTCCACAATTGAAATAGTGTAAAATACTTCTTCAACATTTGAAATAGGTTTACTGAATTAAATACATACACACACTAACCATAACTAACTATCAGAGTTATTATAAAAACATCTTTCTATTATTGAAATTATGAGCATCAAAAAATAGAAAAATTGAGTATTATAAAAACATAGAACACATCAGAGTAAAACAATAGGTTCTATATCAATCAAAGACTTAATCCTCTCCACTTAGTGATCACCTGCTACCAAGAAGTTTAAATAAACAATAAACATGATACATAGCTTGTATCGGGATTTATAATAGTTTTCACAAACTATCCAAGGAATAAACACTCTATCAAAGTTCTTTGTGGAAAAAACAAACAATCTAGACCACACATGGTCTATTCTGTAGTTATACGTGGGAAACAAGGTGTACATGATGTTTGATGCCATGATTTTCAGTGTCATCTAGTTTATGCATAGAGGAAAGTGTGTGTAACAGAAACACACACACACATCTCATAAATGTATATGATAAGAACACAATGTAGCTAATATTATAAGATTGAGTTTAGAAAGCTCTATGTGTTTGCAGTTCACCTCTTGACTCATTGGAGTGATGAATTTGTATTTTGAGTATTTCTCTAGATGTTTTCCTCAAAACAGAGTGTCACAACTCAATGGTCTATATTTTTGGATTTGATTGTTATGTTTCTGGTGTTGACTGAGATTTGATGAAACATAGACGGTATTCTTGAATTTTTTCTCCCAAAATGATCTTCTTGAGGTGCTTCGTTTCACATTGTATGTTCTTTATGGTTCTTCCTTCTTCTCTTGGATGTAGTGATTAAGCTATTTCTCATACATTTCACGCTTTTCCATACACTCCCCTCTTTTCTTCCATGGTATTCCCTTTTATATTTGAGGTTCAACAATAGGAATAAGTAAACCACATGTAGTCCTCCTCCTACCTCTTACTGTCTCCATATATGGTCTTCTGTTATGTCAGTAATCATCATTAATTAATGTCAGAAGCATTAAATTTACCAAACATGACCATTAATATAATCTTAAGAATTTGAAAAGGTATGGAGTAAAATAATGAGAATCAGTAGACTGGTAGTGATAGCCTTCTCAATAGTAAGTTTCATCGTAGACTACATTGGTAGCCTTCATCGGTAGCCTTAAATAGTAACCTTCTATCAATGACCTTTCATCGGTGACCTTTCATCTGTGAATTTTAACGGTGACCTTTCATCGGTTACCTTTCATCGGTGACCTTTCATCTATGAGCTTTCATAAGTGACCTTCACCAGTGACCTTTCAATGGTGACCTTTCATTAGTGACCTTTCACTGGTGACCCTTTATCGGTGACCATCAGTCATTGACCTTTCATCGGTGACCTTTAATTAGTGACTTTCATCAATATCCTTTTATAATTATACAAATTTTTCACTATATTCTTAAACAAGAGAGAAGTGAGATTATGAGTAAATTTTTATTTTTTCATATAAACTATAAATAGTTAAAAACATGATTATCCTATAATAGAATCATTATTATCACATAAATGAACCATGATTTGGGATTATTATATTAGGTGACTTGAACATTATATATTAAATCACAACCCAGTCCCTCCAATGAAGCATCTCTATAGATAACTTAGTCACCATTTCAAGAGTACAAGACTAAAAATAGTGCAATACTAAAAAATTTTATATTCCACGAAATATTCATATCATTTATTTTTCTTGATGAAACTATCTCGTTTCTTGTTAATATGGTCATTGGGTTAGATAAATGTGATTTCTTTAAAACACCACAAAAATATCCATCTAATCAAAGAAAATATGTCATCTTAGTAATGTTTTACGGTCTTCTCAATTAAAAAAACCCTATTTGTTTTAACATGATCAATAGTTTATAAATAATTAATTATGGACTTTCCAAAAAATGTAGTCTATTGTAAATAAGAGTTTGATTTAATAATTTTTCTATTGAGAATATTTTCATTTAGTGTTTGTACAACAAAAATTAATTTTTCAGAATTCTCATTAAATTTTGATTAAACAAAAATTTCTTCTATAAACACAACAGAAAACATATGTGAATATTTTGGAAAAAATATAGTGAAAAGATCTATGAATATATATATATGATTTGTAAGGCCAAATTAGATAACCAAAAACTCGTAATTTCCATAACTAGTACAATACATTATCTTAGGGATTTCATGCCCCACTACATTTCTCTAATATGACCTCAACCATAGATCATCTTTAAAAAAACACTAAGCACCCTAGATTTCATTTCACATTATTTGATGTACAATAATCTACTGAAGTAGTTGAAAATTATTTCACCACACCCTTCCTCTTAAAGTTCATCCCCTTCCGATTACTAATTCTATTATTTAGAAAAAAAATTGTATAATGTATGATATCATTACATTTAATATACAGTAAAAACTTTTTATCAAAATCATTCTTTATACTACCATAATATCTTAATTTGCAATGACATTTCATTATCTATATCTTAGTACATCTAAATAAAATCCTAGATTTTATAATCTATTACTATGGGTGGTTTTTACCTCACTTATAAGAAAATAAAAAAACAGATTTGTTTTAAAAAAAATTTGATGTATTCTTCCCATTTTAATACCACCTAGGTTTTTTTACTCCATGTTGTCATTGAATACATAGAAACGCGAAAACAGAATATGAACTATATGAATACATTAATCTTTCTTCACATAAATTTTAATTTTGTGAGATGACATTTTAAATATTTATCATGACATAAATGATGATTAATTATGATGGATTTTATTATCATTATCATAAATACAATTTTATGTATGTCATTCCAATCGAGTTTTGTTATATTAAAACATGGACATTAAAACTTCTTCCTTCTACCTCAATTCCAATAAATGGTTTTACATCCTATGTCGAACAAACCTTTCATAATACTCCTCCTTGAAAATACATAAATATATCCCATTTTAGGGAATCAGTCTCATCTGATTCTATAATACTGAAAAATAATAATAACCATTCATGAACTTCACGATAAAAAATATTAATAATAAGAGTGACCTTATAATGATTTGATCAACCCAAGAATTTGAATATAATTTCTAGATGATTTTTCAATCCCTAAATTTTCCTCATGTTAGAAGAAATAATGAATTTTAGAGTGTGTTGTCTCATAAAATAATCCACTATAAAAATCGTCCTCTAGAGTAGATCATGTTTCTAACTAGCATAGATTTAACCAAATTCATAGCATGTTCTATGTGAAACATCACAACAACAAATTTCTTAGATCAAATTCAAAATATCCCATGTTCCTATCTTAAATTTTTTTATCTTTCTGGTACCTTCCAACATTAGATTCCATGTATCCTCCATCAAAAACCATTCTTAACAAACATAGTTTATGTAAAGAAACTTGGTAATATAATAATTATTTATCCTGATATACATAAAGTAAAATCTATTAATGTTATCTATTTTCATTAGTGAAACCTACAAAATTATCTAAACTTATCCTTTGAAACAATATATATGGACCCAAAATTAGTTATTTTATAATTTTATGTTCTAATTCATTAATTTACTCTCTAACACTTTGATAAGAAGAATTTGTATATACATTTTTCTATCACATAATTATATATTTTCATTGATTTACTTGATAATGGACATAGTGTATGTTCAGTTCTGTAGGAATAAATCTTCATGGTATTTGATGGATGAGAGGCAGAAAACTGAAGAAATTGCCTACTGCACATCGCGTACCTTCGATACATGGCATGAATTAGAGGTTCAAAACATAAAAAAGTCAATAATCCAAGTTGTGACCAAGACATGCACCCAATAATGAGATATCCACTACACTTCATGTACATCCAAAACATGGATTCACGCCATTTAGAATCATAGGCGGTAAATCCCTGAAGAATCTGTGAAAAAGAACACATGGAGTCCATTACAAAACATTAACCCCTATTATGCTACATGTATTTGGTCGAAAATCATAAATTCATGATAGAAATGTGTTCCATGATGGATATTCCAAAATTCACATAAATATAAAAGGATCAATGGTACACATCGTGTGCCTTCAGTACACATTGCGACGTTATTTTCTTATAAATACACTGGTGTAACAGAACATTTTGAGTAATCCGAGGTGGGATTCTTCTCTTGTTTCTACCTCCAATGAGTTCCTCAGCCTTTTACCCCATTAAATTATAAATTTCATTTTATATATCATTTTCAATTAATCCAAGAGATTTGGATTTTTTGTTCTTCAATTCTTCTCAATTCCCTTCTTTTTTCAACTCCATTTTTCCATCCTCACGTTCCAAATTAATTGTTTAATTTTATTAACATATTTATTTCAAGTAAGAGACTTGATAATGTTTTGATTCATTGTTTTCCTGATTCATTATCTTCACCAATCCAAATACCATACATGATTTAATTTCATGTAATTTCAATCAATATGTGGATCACGATTTAATTTATTTATTGAATTGCATCACTTCCCCATATAAATTGAAAAATACATTCGAGATAGGGATATAAAATATATGCATCTAAATTATGAAATAATCAATAAATCCTAACATGGAAACCCTAATTGGATTAGTAATCTAGAAAATACCAAACATTCTTTCCAATTTTTGAGATCATTTCTGACCACGAGATATTAAATCAAATAACCCAATCCTTATTAGAGTAGACTAGGCTATGATCACTAGCCTAGGAAAATTTCATTCCCTATAATCTAAACATAATGAACCTAGTTAGTTACTATCTCTTGATCACAGAATATTCACTACATAGGTAGAACTAGGTTACTTGACAAGATTCAACTGGTGGCCTCTGTTTTCTTCCCAGACTAAGAATTAGGAACCATATAAGATAATAATTAGAGGCCATCTTTTAACAAGATACACTAGCTTGATCCCAACTACGCTTTCATTATTATTAGTCACTCTCAATTTATTAAGCTCCCAATCATTAATACTACTTGAAAGGACACCTCTCAGGGTCTTACAACTATGATCCCATAATGAAATAGTTTTATCCTTGTGGGTTTAGCCCCACATACCCAATATACTACATCTTTTTAGTAAGTGATGTTTGGAATAAAAATTATAATTTGACTCACACCTGGAGGGCATAACAATACCACCAGGGTTGCATCATGTTCTGGGACTGTTTCTAGGGAGGTAATTTAATTTTTGGAAGAACTCTAGTTTTTAAACTTAAGAATACCTTTTCCTCACCATAGTTAATTATTTTATTTTCTGACACCCTTATTCTACTTTCTCTACCAGTGCATGTACTAAGTTCAATTGAACAATTCACGTAACATTTATGCATAATAACATTAGGATTTCGATCTAGAGATCAAAAGGGATTTATTTTCACTTATCTGGACAGCAATGGCCAAGAAATATCATGCTGTAAGACCCAACCCATTGAACCCCAGACATGATATTACTCAAGTATAACACATGATGAACCCTAAAATGACCATCATGGATTATCGAATTTTATCAAACCATGGTGTGACATGCTACATATTTCGTCCACCCAATAAAATCCCACACCTTTGAGATAATTCCTAGATCCATTCATATGATCACGAACATGGACAAACTCATTAGTCCTCATAGTGAAGACACACATGACCACATTAACAACTACCTTGAAGTTTGTGATTCCTTTTGCCACTAGGGAGTATATTCAAATGATATAGGACCCTGGCTCTTCCCATTCTTATTAAGAGACATAGGTAAGGAGTATATTAGAATCTAATCACCAAAGTAGATCATGACTTCAGAGGATTTAGCCCAAACAAATTGGACAAGTATTTACCACCGTTCCATAATAGTTAAATCAGGAATGACATATAAAAATTTCTTAAGTATTTGGAGAATCTGTATGGGATGCATGTGATATATTTTAAGAGAGTTTGAGGAGTTGTCCACATCATGTACTTGACACCAGGATTTAGTTGAAAACGTTTTATCATGTACATTATCCAACTTCATGAATAGTTATCAATACTACATCTAGAGGAGGCTTGTTGTTTAAAACCCCTAAAGCCGAAATAGCAATTTTAGTTGAAGTCTTACACAATTAATTTATATGGAAGATTGATCATGGACTGCCTTGAAATGGAATCAACCATGTTGATAAGAACACTGAATTGACAGTGCATGTGAAAGTGCTCATAAAAAATCTTCAGTCATTCCAAATGAAATCTAGACAAACTCAACAACAACAACAACAACCCCCCCCCATCATGGATGTTAAGTCATGTTAGATGTGATTTGGTATACACATGTATTAGTACTTCAAGGTTTGACATGATGATAATTAATTTTGAAATCATGTCAATTAAAATAAAGAAAAGATCCATTTCATCATCAATAGAAACATTATCAAACAGAGGACTTCTCAAAAAGTATCCTCAATGTAAATAAGGATAATTTATCCCTAATGTTTTCAGGCCGTCTTCCATATCCCAGAACCTCTAGGGTATCCACCAATGAACCCTATACCATTATCAAAATAAACAATGCAACAACAACCTTTCCAAAAAGACCCTAACAAAAACAATTTGAACCTTCCCATACAAGGTATGCTCACCAACCACCTTCAAATAACATGGAAAATGCTGAGGATACTTTTTTCCCAAATGCATAATCAAAGAATGAATACCAAGGAGATATAAATGAATAAATCAAATAGTTACTTTGAGGAATCCTGAAATTCAAATATGATAAATCCCAAAGACCTTATCTGATAGATTTCTAGGTACTCTACCTGGAAACACTAAGACATACCATAGATATGAGGCCATTGAGGTTGTGCTGAGAAGTGGGAAATTCATAGACTCTAAACAGAAAAATGAAGTAAGGTAGTGGGAAAATCGTTTTTATAAATTAGTCATAGATAATGAATTCGATAATGCCATTCCCACCCCACCCCAATAAGTAGTTCCAGATGAAAAGAACAGAACCCCTCAGAAGAAAAAGGAATCCATTTATATTACACAACCTACATACATGCAATCTTTAACCATTCCATAGGGAGTGAGAAATGGTATATAAGAATACATGTAAAATAAGTTCCTATAGATGTTCAAACAATTACATTTCAATATACCTTTTGTAGAATCTATTTCGAAATTACCATTTATGCTAAATTTCTCAAGGACCTACTATCATAAAAAAGGAAAATAGAATATCTAGGAATCATCTCATTGAATTAGGAATGCTATACTATTGTGTAGTAGACAATTCCATGAAAAATGAGATATCTTGGAAGTTTCTAGATTCATTGTGCTATAGGAGAGTGAAATTTGGAAAATCAGTTCATAATCTTAGAGGAAGAATTAACCTGATGCTGAGGAGGGTTTTCCATAAATTCAGACTTCAAGAACTTAAGGAAACAATTGTATCATTGCAGCTTTCCAATCGATCAGTGAAGAGTCATAGTTTTATTCTCAATGATGTTATGATTATGGTCAGAAAATTCATCTTTGTAGTATATATTCTCATTCTAGACCTGGAATAAGAAGGTGATGCACATATCATTCTTGTAATACCATTCCTGGACCCATGAGGGGAATTGATTAACGCTAATCAAGGATGTCTGATAATCATAGTTAGAGAAGAAAAAGTAGTGTTCAACCTGATTAAATCCACACAATACTCAGATGATATTTTGGATTGAAACACTATCTCTCTCACTCAAAAAATAGATGAGTACATGGACACTGAGGAATAATGTGAGTATTTATCCTTAAAAAAGGAGATTAAATATGATTGTGAATAAGTATGTTTTTTTAACCCCATAAAAGAGAAACCATTCCACCATTATTCCCCTCTATAAATCCGCCACCCCAATTAAAATTGAAACCTATACCAAGAACACTGATGTACTCATACATAGAAAATTAGTATTTTTTCAATAATCATTAACTCAGAACAATCTCATAATCAAGAAGAAAAATTGATTGATTTTCTGAAATGAAACAATAAATCAATTTCATTGGGCATGGAAGATATAAAAATGATCAATCCACCTAAATTTACCCATATATTCTTATTTTAGGTGAATAGAAGGACAAAACAACATCCTTTGAGGTGTCTCCCACCACTGATGAAAGATTTCATCAAGAATGATGTTTTGAAATTAATGTATGTAGGAATTGCTTTTTCAATTTCAGATAGTGAATGGGTGATCCCCTCAAAAAAAAATTAAATGAAAGGGGTACTCATGGTATAAATGATAGATGAAAAACACTAATTTCCACATGCACCGTCACTAGCTAGAAAGTTTTCATGGAATACATATGCTAGAATTCACCAAACAAAAAAGATCGCATTCCCCTAGTTTTTTGGATCAAATTATAGAATGAAATGAGAGACCTGAATTCTTCTATTTCCTGGATAGATATATAGGATACTATAAAATTTTTGTCTACCCCAACAACTACTATAAAACCACATTCACATTCCCATTCAGTACATTTTCCAACAGAATAATTTTATTCATAATGTGTAATGATTCAGTAACATTCCAATGATTCATGACACACATTTTTCATTTTTTTGATGAATACATCTTCAAAATCATCATTGATGGTTTCTCAGTATATGGGAGGTCATTTTATGTTTTTTTATGCAACATGGAGTTGGTACTCGAAAATTAGAGGATAATTGTTTTGGTAATAAATTGGGGGAAAATCTACTTTATAGTATAAGAAAGAATATTCCTGGGTCACAAACATTTCAAACAAAAACATGATGTTGATCCCTCTGAGATCAAAGTCATCAATGATATGCCTATACCCTTAATTGTTAAAAGGATCATTTGTTTCTAGGCCCTGTGAGATTATACAAATGTTTTTTGAAGGATTTTATGTAGTTTCAAAACAACTAACACACTTGTTGTCAAAATATTTTTCCTTCAAATTCACTGAGGACTATCAAATTTACTTCAATATGCTGAAAATTAATCTGATAGCATCACCAATCATTGCCAGACCAAATTGGGAAAAATAATTTTAATTAATTATTTATGGAAACAATATAGTGGTTGGAGATTTCCTAACAATGCATATTGGAAACACCTTTTATCCAATTTACAATGCACTTCATACACTGAATGAATCTCTTGTTAAATACATGACTATAGAGAAAGAGATCATAGATTTCATATATGACTTCAAGATGTTTATTTCATACCTTGTCCTATCCAAAGTGATTAGTTATAATAATCATGATTCCCTCAGGTACCTGATGATCATGATGGTTGGTAAACCAAAGATGATAGGTTGGATCCTCCTACTACTAGAATTGGATATCATGTTCAATGATACAAAATGAATGGAGACTGTAATTGTAGACCATCTCTCCATATTCCCTCTCTCTATCATTAATGATGATGATGGTGATGATATCGATGTAGATTTTTCAGAATATACCTTATTCTGCATCATGGACCAAAAATTGTTATTAGATATGGCTAATTATCGTCCCATGGGATTACTTCACCAAGATCTCTCGTATTAACTGCGAAAGAAGTTTTTTTAGATTCCACAAACTACTATTCAAGTGATCCTCTAGTATTCAAGAGTTGTGTTGATGGAATTGTGAGATGTGTCATACCGAATGAAGAGACATTAAATGTAATTGAAATGTTACACATGTCTCCAACAAGGGGACACCATGGAATGTGTGTATAGTGACCATGATTCTACAAAAAATATTTTTATGGACTAAACTGCATCGACATGAAAAGTTTTTTTTACCGGGATGTGATAGATGTTATCAAACCACAAATATTACCAAAGGTATGATATTCATCGAAACCCCATTATAGAATTTGATATTTTTTTACATTTTTGGAATTCAATTCACAGTTCCATTCACTACATCACATATAAGGTCCTTATTTCCGGTCGCATTTGATTATGTCTCCAATGTGGTTGATGCCGAATATATGAATCATGAAACATCAAAATTTGTCATAATAATTCTCAAAAAATGTGTTTCAATGACTTGGATTTTGTTGGTTACTCATTACTAATCATAGAACATAGTCCACCAACCAAACTATCAAAAGGAATCTTGAATGGTGTAGCATATGATACAAAACTAAAACTCCATATGACCAAAAAACATGTCAGAAGGCCACATTGTCAAACATGAAAGTGATACAAATTTTTTAGAAAATAGTAATCCAAAATAGAAGTGATTAGAACCTAATGATTGATGATACACAATGGGAATACATAAAAACATACATGACACCCATAGACACCACCCCGTGAGGATTGGATTATGGATATCCATATCATCTACTGGTGGAGCGAGAGCATCATTCCATCTAGGCGATCAAAAAAACTTGGATTACGAATATTTTGGAGAGGTAATGTTATTTTAGATTACTGAATTGGAAAAGATAAGGAGATATGGATTAGAAAATTAAAGAATTAATATGGAGAAGATAATGATGTGTCACAACCAATTCATTATAAGTCCTACCATCGTCCACTTGAATAAATCACAGATGTTAAATTCATGATTGAAATTATTCATGGCTAAGATGAAATAAAATTTGTTGGGTCCTTAAAATTAATTACAGTCTTTCCATATAGAATAATTTAAATTCAAATAGATGGTGGAAAACCTTTTAAATTAAATGGTTAAAGGATGATGATTTAGGATGAACCATTTTGTGAAGGATGTGTCATTAGCCTCAAGTTCACATAAGCACAAAGGAAGTCATGATATAATGATTAATGGATGCACAGACTAGGAGGTAACCCATAATATGAGATATTAAGAAAGGTTAGTTTAGGGAAATCATAGAATATTTTTGGATAGAAAGGAGATGGAGGAAAGGAAAGAGCACGAAAAAGAGAAAAAATAGGTCAGTACATGTCGTGTAATAAAGATTAACATCGTGTTTCATTTTTCAAAAATTTATATTCTATTATCACCATTCATGACATGACCTAGCCATACATATCATGTATGTGGTTGGTTTTGTTTTTTAAAAAATGATGTTTGTGAACTCATAGTTCATGACGAGCCTCCCTACCAACCCTCCTTAACCATTTTTATCCCACAACCCTCCTTCTCTTGTTATTCCACACCAAAAAACCCACCTCTCTCCTCATCCATCCAAACCCACTCCCCCCATATTCATCTCCTTACACATCACCCACACCTTCCCTTGCCTCACCGAACACCCATCCCACCACCCTCCCCTGTGTTGTGTGTTGCGCCCCTACCTTCTCACCACCCTCTGCCTTCATTCCTTAAAACAAATGACCCCAACCATCCTCATACTCATCCTCTTCACAGTCCTCTTCATCCTTACCTTCATCAGAATATATAGCTACCAAAAATCCCCCATGTTGTTGTAGAGCATACTCCCCCATCTCCTTCGGATGAGATAACCTCTAAATCTAGTGATGAAAACTTGAAACATCACCCTAATCTTTGTCTCCCTAATAAGAAACATCTTGTCAATCATATCATGTTACAGGGAAAGCCTATGCATACCAATAGGAAACTAGACATGAGTATACTTAGCTAGCTACACTACTTTGATGCAATATTATACCTCATTGAGACATTTTGTATCAATTGTATTATAGATGTTTGGGAGGAGGTCTCCGGAAAATTATTCGTGTTTTTTTTGCCAACATTGAGTTCATTGTCGAATGACTATTCTTCCGATTGCGTGGAAGACCCGATGAGCTTGATTATTCATTATTTAGAGTCGGGATGGGAATCTATATAGAGGCATACATAATCTCCGACATCTACCCTAAAATTTATCTACAACCAACCCTAGACGTGGAACTACATTTATGGCCAGTGATACTCTGCGACACCCAAACACACCATGACCATCACTGTGAAAAGACTACAGAGTTGCGGGGTTCCCCACTATGTATCTTGCATCGAGCCATGTCACATGGATGGTTTTCCCGAGGTGATAGAATTATCCATTTTTATGTTCTTATTCATTCATCATCCATGGGGGGTCCACCCATCAACATGGATTTTTAGTTTTCCCAGTACATAATGACTCACACCCAAAGGTAGCATGACACATTGATGAGATGTTGTTTCATCACACACCTGGCCAGATACCTTGGAATATTTGATGTCTCATATCCCCTCACCCCATAAGGACCCATTGAGATAATTGATCTTATGATTCTTCACAAGATGCAGATGCTTGTGAGGAAGGATGCCTCGTATATTTGGGAACAAGGCATCTTGGACCCAGCAACGCAGGAGCCACCATCAGTCACGACAGTAGTAAAAGACCCACCAATCCAACCACACTCTTCACCCACACATATAAGACCCATTCCTCCCCTAGTTCTACCACAACCACCATCCTGACTACCACCCAACCCACCCTTTCTAATTTTTGGATGAACCATCATCACATCCTCAGAAACATGCACCAATTATTCACTCTTCTCCACCTCCAATTCTTAGAGCCCACAAATTTCACTCCACCACCACTGCCCACCTCTGTCAGCCCCTCATCTTCTACCATCCCAACATCTACCATTGACCAGTCGAACCTCCTTATATACCTTACTGACCCCACGAAACAGCAGGAGTTCATAATAGAGTAGGAATGAAGAGGCAAGGACACAACCATTAACTCCACCACTGAGGAACCATTTGCTGATCCACATGATAGAAACATGGCCTACTTCTAGATCATTACTTATCCACCACCCAACTCATCCCCACTTCCTAGCTCCACCACCCCACCATCCACTACATTCGCTGCTCCATTGACTACTGATTTTTTTGTTTCATAATCCGATCTATCAAGAAAACCTTTCTCACCTCCTTGTAGTACGATGAAACAATAAGATATTTTTTCCTAGGAACCTTGATCTATCTTTTCTCAAAATTTATGGGGGGCTTTTGAGACTTTTTTTTGATCGGGTTGGCTGTTCAATTTTTTTTTCTTTCATCCCATCTTCGTGCTTACAGTTGATATCTATATACATGGTAATTAATTTTCACATTTTTTCTGTTGACTGTTGTATCTTTTTTTTTGCTCAATGAAATCTCATGATCTTTCGAATCATCTCCAATTCTCAACAGTCCAGTTCACCCAGCTGTTTTAAAACAATGAGTACTCCTGAAAGTCATTGGTGTTATCCAATAACTTCCAAACATTTCCCTCGAGATCCAATAATAGCAGATACCTTGTACCATGATACAATTTATACCTTAACCTTATTCAAGTTCACCGGATGCACTAGATGTGATATACTCACAAAAATGACCATGGGTCTTTAAAAATGTAGCATCTAGCACCAGTATGTGATGATGGTGAAAAACATCTAGTGGACCCACTGAAGGAAATTTTGGACCATCATTCTGGTTGAAAATGCCTAGTTAGAACATTATGGGTGGAAACACATAGTTAATCTTATATTTAGTTTGAGACTTAATTATTGAGACCTTTTATTTTTTTTCTATTTAATTCTATCATGGAACCATATTGAAGAACCTTCATAATAATAATTAAATGATTATAGCTATTTCTTACTTGCTATAACTACCTTTTTTACTCGTCTATTCATATGATTAAACTTATAGACTAGTGTTTATTATATAGGGAATGATTTATTCTCTAACCCATTTTGTTAGTGCATTGGACAAAGAATTACGAAAACAAATCCCCATGCCATACCACTCCATTTAGGGAGATCTTGATTCCATCATTTTAAATTCTATCAAATAATCTATTTCAATTTCTTTTATACTTTCAATGTTATACTGATCTGACATTCATTTCATGTGCAGTGGGATCACTAACTCATTCTATATGTGGGGGGTTTCTCACAATTTCACATGAGATAAACTTGAATTATTATTTGTTATCATATTTGTAGTGGATATTTTCTAAAATGATAATATTTCATTAAAAATAAAAAACATTATGCCCATATCAATTAAAGAAAATGATAAGTGGAATAATGTTAAAGACCATGTTTCATTCATGCATTAAATTTTCATAATGATTATTGATTTTATATAATTGATTCAAATTAAAATTCATTGAAATTTTTATTTATTGACCCATTATTGATAATTTATTCCCATTTTAAATACAAACATTATTATATTCTCATTACCCGAGAGGACTCCGATCCTTTATTTTCATATTCTTGTTTGAGTATATTTCATAAGAGATACCTGGTTCATGTCAAACTTTCACAACATAAACTAGGATATTATCAAATAAATGAGTGATCATGTATGGATTTACAATGATTGACGCACACATTAATAGAAATTTTTTCCCAAGAACACCTAATAATTTTCTTCTATTTAGCCCATAGATTCCATGAATGAAATTGTAGGATGAAGCTTCTTAAATCCCATTTTCCTTCATAACTTTCTCCTTGTATAATTCATACGGATTTCTTTTAACAAGTGTGGGGGAGGAATTCAAAAAACATGGGATGCTTATATTATCTAGAGTGGCATGGTATGCTCACCAGACTACTTGGTTCTTATCTATATTGATTGTTTTCATTTCATTATTATTATGTTCCTTTCAAAAATAGGAAAAGAAAAGAAAAAATTTTATGTCCTCTGTACCAGGAAGATAAAAAATCTATATTTTCTAGACTGAAAAATCAGTCGAAGGATCATATGTGGTTAAGTGGTGGATGTGAGATCTATCCTAGGAATGAATATCTATGGATAAAATAGAAATTAAAAATGAACGGACCAGAATCATCATTCTATGCATACTTGATACGCATATAGATCCAATCTGAGCTAATGGTGTATATATTTTACCATCATAATTAGGGAACATTAATCACACATGTCCTTGCACTAATGAATTATACTTCAGGGAATACCCTCTATTTTGATCTTTATTTTCACATTTTAGTTACCAACCCACAACCTCAATGTCATTAGAACCCTAATTGTTGAATCCCTCTGAATTAATTTTTTGCTTGTGTCTACATAGTGGAGATTATTGATCCAATGAAGGCCTATGGTTAGGAACATGTACTCAGGATACAAGCATGACTCTACCTTCATTCTACACTATGTGATGATAGAAAAAAATGTTCAGGTAAATTACAATTGGGTATATACATAAGGAACAATTAAGAAGAAATAATTAAAACACTAGAATAATTTTTGAAATGATGGACTAATAGGGATAAATATCATTCTATTAAGGGATAATTTGTGTTGTTGAACCTTTAATTTCTACCTTACTTTTAATTATGTGGACGTAATGAATATTTCTACTTTTAAAATTTTCTTGTCCCATGTTGAATTATTTTTTGAGATTTTATTGCTTGATGACAGGAAATTTTGTCAAGTGTGGTGGGATTTCATAAGCCAAATTTTTATATACAATTTGAGGAAATTTAAATTAATATTTTTATTTATTTACATGATAATGAACATTCTATATGTTCAGTTTTGAAGGAATAAAGCTTCATGGGAATAAATGGAATAAGGGATGAAAAGTGTAGAAGTTTCCCAGTTTACGTTGTGTACCTTTCATACAATTTTAGGACTAGAGGTTCACTATATTCCCAAGTCATGAATCCAATTCAGGACCAAAATCAATGCCCAATGAGGATATAGACACTACACGTTATGCATGACCTATATATGGCGTGATTCCGGTTAAACCTGTAGGCAAGAAATCTATGGGGAATCCCCACAAAAGAATAGTTTGAGACCTTTACAGGTTGTAAAGTCCTAGAACACACTGCGTATTATGTCAAAAGTTATAAATTCGTGAGAGATATGTGATCCATGCTGACTGAATGGCCCAAACTCCTATTTTTTTATTAAGTTTTAGATAAACCCCTTTTAAGGAAGAAAGGGGGAAAACCAAACAAGATTCAGGGACATTATACATCAATAAAAGAAGAGGACAAATCCTAAAGCAAGACTACATAAACATACCCCTCCCTAGCATAATCAATAGTATAGAGATCCTCCACCAATGAATTACCATTCAAAAAAATGTCCCACACAGTAAATTCATGGGCCTAGTACTGATGGCGAAGCCATGCTGAAGATCCCAAAATTCTTGGATATCTACAAATATTTAAGGTACATGTCATGTATGTTTATTATATATAATGAGGATATTTTCTTATAAATATTGTGGATAATAATGGAATTACAAGTAGTTATGGATGGGATTATTCTCTTCTTTCCTCACCCTATGATTTCCCTTAGCTTTTTCCCACATTAAACACTAAATAAATTTTTATTTCACATTTTCAATTAATCCATGATTCATGGATTTTTCATTTTTCAATGTCTTTCAATTCTATATGCATTTCAACTCCCATCATGGTTCCTCAACTTCTGAATGTCCGGTTAGATTCATTACCTCATTTAATTGTGGTAAGAGATTTGATTACATTCTTATTCCTTGTTTTCATGTTTCGTAATCTTCACAAAACCCTAACCCTCTTATGATTTTAATTAATATAATTTCGATCAACATGTCAAGCATGCTTTCTTTTATTAATTTAATTTCAGTTCTAACCCATGTAAATTGCTAAATCCCTTAGGGGTAGTGATCATGAATTGAGGTATCTACAAGATTAAATACCATCTTTCTTTAAAAATGGTAACCCAAGTTGGATTAGTAATTAGGATAATACCAAATAGTCAATCTGAATTGTGCAAAAATCCTTTACCAAAGGATATTCAAACAAAAAACCTTATCCCTATTTTTGTATACTAGGCTAAGATCACTATCCTAGGACACTTTCTCCTATAAAATCCCAAATCAATTCACCTAGCCTGTTACTATGTCCTAATCATGGAACAATAACTTTCTTGGTAGAACTAGATTACATGACCATATTCAGCTAGGAACCTATATTATTATTTATAGATTAATAATTTTTACCCTTCGAAGATTAGAATTCGACACCGTCGTTTTCCCAAATACTCTAACATAATCCCAACCCCTCATTAATTATTTCATGTCACTCTCAATTATTTCAAATACCAAATTGATAATACTACATGGACGGACTCCTCTTATAGTATTAAAACTGGGATCCCCTTTTAAATAACATTCTCATCATGGGTTCAACCCCTCACTCGTACTACACAATGTATGTATAGTTAATAATGTTTGGGAACCACAATCAAATTTGACTCATTCCCAAAGAGATTAAATAAACTTTCAGGGATACATTGTACATTTAAGATATTTATAGTCCATAATTTTTTAGAATTGCGCCTTTACACTTACATAAAAAAATATTAATTTAGATTGTGTAAAAAAATTTCTATAATGGATATACTAAAAGAATGAATGTAACCATTTAGTGCCATGATACACAAAAAAACATTCCATTTTCAATATAAAATCTTGGCTCAAAATAACCATTTTCTTACCCAATAAGTCATTATTAATTTGCAGAAATATTAATAATACGTTTCATAATAAATATATAAGAAAGAATGAATATTATATATGTTTAATTTTAATCATAAAAAAATCCTGAATTATTTTTTAAAATGTTATATATTTCACACATAAAATTTAATATAATGTTCCCATTAAATATAAACATATTATATTATAAAATAAAATCAAATTATTTCTTGTAGAATCTATAAAAGTCATAAATAAATGATTCCGGTAAAAAAAAGAGAAAATTTATTTATCACTCTTAAATTCACTATTACAAATGTAATAACCTACCTGGTGACCTCCAATAATCCCTTAGGGGATACAAAATTGTCTAACCAAGTCACTTAACCCAATATATTTGAGAGCTATACCAGGGACTCCAATTATCATGAAAATTATTAGGATCACTTGTCACCATTAAAACATCCTATGGACACAATAATAATAAAAAACATAAAATAATTAATTTTTACCATCATGCTTATATGAATATTATATCTGCAAATAAAAAAAACATTTGTGTATATTGAAATATCCATTCTACAATGAATCCATTATTAAATTACCCAAAATGAAATGAAGTAGGATTTTATTTGAAGAAAAAATAAAATATTATGAAGTAATCAAAACATAGAATAATATTTCTTTTGGTATGAAAATATTTTGGAACCTTATATGATAAAATATAAACCTTTCAATATTTTATTAAAAAGTCAAAATACTCTGTAATAAATATACAAAAATATTCATATTTAATAAATTTGTAATAAATTTGAAAGAAATATAAAAAATTAATTTATATATATTATATACTTGCATAGATATATCCATAAAATAATTTTAAATATATATATATTGATGAAAATGAATTATAATATAAATCCTTAAATAATATTATATGAGGTTTTTAAGGTAACATATCCTTTAAATCCAGTATGACTCTTCATGTACATTCTTTACATTCTAGAAAAATAAAATTGTGTTAATTATTTAGGTTACTAACTACTTTTTGAAGTTTTTATTACATTTATTATATTCTTTACCATGTTATATATAACTATATAATCGATTACGTATACCTTGAATGTTTCAACAATATTTTTCTCATATGTCAGAAATGACATTGGTTAGATGGAAATGGCCAAAAAAGTCACCATTCTATAATCTATAGAATAATATTCAAGATATTATTATCATTTTTAGAAATAAATTATAATTTTAAAGTCAAACAAGAAATATGTCTTCTAAAAAATTAATGATATGAAATGTTTGGTCATACGTACACATAAGTAACATTTCTATTTTTCAACGAATACGATGGAAACCACGTAAATATTATTTTATCATTACAGAAATATTATTATATCATATATATAACATTTTGTTATATAAATTCACATATATATAAAATCTATGTGATGTGGTCAATAAACTAATTACATCACTTTGTGGAGTTGGTAACCCACACATATGAACAAACGATGTTATCTATTATCGATTTATAGAAAGGTAATAATGTAATGATACATATTATTTTTTCAAAGGAATTTATTTATATAATAAAAATTACATAATTACATTACAAACATCATTACAAACCCCCATGATAGGTGATGCTGAAAACAATGTACACATGTCCGTGAGGTTATAGTCTACCATATAGAAAAAGGATGGTTTCATTTCTGAGTTAATAGAAGAAGGAGATAGATATAGGTTATGAAAATGACATAAATTCATATCAATATATTGAATATAATGGTGTTATTATTTAATCATGGTTGAATAATATTGCAATGAGGTATAAAAGGAAATATAAAAATGACCAGATAATAAATATACCACTTATTCAGACAACATTTAAAGTTTTATACCTAAATCTTTCCTAGGTTAAATTTCATATAAATATATACAATAATAATTCATGTGGGTGATGTATATAAGGATTTTATTTTGAAAGTTATTGGATTGAAAAAATTCTATTGATTTGTGGGAAGGAGGGTATACTGGTTGTCCTTTTAAAATTCGAGGAGAGGATACCCTTGGAATGTTTAAAAATATTATATAAATATTACTATGTCACTCAAGTAAAATCCCAGTGAAATTGATGTATTGTAAAAATTGTTCGATATATCATTGATATATTTCATAGAAATAGAATTTAGAAAAAGAATTATGTCCTTTAAACAATTTAATATTTATTTTAATATTTCATATACCAGTTTTAATGTTAATTATGGTAATAGATTTTTATTTTTTAAAACAACTATTTTGAGAAAACATTATGTTGAACTAATTAAATAGTATTGATTTTGTTTTTAATTAAAAATATTTAATCCATTTTATTGAGTTATTTTCATATAAATGGATTAATATATTTTAAAATTATACATGTAAAATGTGGTGAAAATGGATTTTCATAAAAATGGACTTTAAGTTTTTTTTTTTGAAAAATTAAAGTATCTGGATGATTAAAATAAAATATAATGGATTATTTATAATTAAATTAATATAAATTATAATTTTGAACTGATCCATAATATAATATGTTTTTTTAAATACATTAAATTAAAATACATATTTCAATAAAAATATGCTTTATTTTTATTATTAATTTAAAATATTGTTTCATAAACTTATCAAGATATAATTATAATTTTATTTTGGAAAGAAACATTCAAATATATTGTTCATTATTTCAAATTAAAATTATAAACAAATGGAATTAATTGTTTTAAATAGAACCATATAATAAATGAAAAACCAATCTGGTTATAAATTACACTTTTCCCCTTTTGATTGAAAAATGCCTTTTATTATTATAATGAATAAAACTATATAAAATATAATTAATTTATTTAAATAAAATTATTAAATTATTTTTTATAACATTTCTTAGCATTTTACAGTTTTGGTGAATGAATTAGAAAAAATCTGGGGGAGGGTGGGGACTGAAATTATTGTGGTTATTGATGCATCGACAAGACCCAATAGACAAAAAACATGTATTTTGGTGTATACAAATACCAATATTAAAACAATTTTTTGGAATATTCCATTAAAATAATTTTTTAATGTTTGACATTATGATTTCTATTATTATTTGAAAAATTATTATATTTGTTTGTGGTTTCACTTATTCTCATTGATAGAACATACCATGGTTTTAGTTTCCCATGGATTCATGTTGTTTATTTATTCCCACCCTATCAATTATTCTATGTTAATATGTTAATAGCTTCCATAGTGTGATACTAACTACTTAGAAAATAATATCACCCCCACCTCATCCATTCCTCAAGAAAAATATTAGAGGAAATAAACAATTCTAAAGGATATGATATAATGGATAATAATTTTCTTCTAATGAGTTCATGTTGTATCACATATTTTCAAAATAAATGTATCTATATATAATGACTTCTAGGACTACTAATATTATCGATCCTATGACAAATAGATATTAATATAGACCATTATTTCAATATTACTACAATATCTCCGTTTTTTGAGTTTGTTATGATACAATAGATTTGAGGAAATAACATTTTGAAGGTAAAACATGTTATTTTTCAAAAAACAATTTTGATCTCAAAAATATATTTTTCTGTTTTAAAAAAAATGGATATGTAATAATTTTTAAATTTAATATTTAGGCCATATATTTAATCCAATATATTAATATTTTATTTAGTGGTATTTACTAGTCTTGGAATTTAAATAAAAACAATTTCTAGAGTTAAAAATATATTTCCTTTAAAATTGATTTTAATGATTTTGTGCCAGGATAATAGATTTAATTTATAAAAAAATTATTATTTTATCACATAAAATGGTTTATATGTTTTAAATAATCATAATTAATATTATTTAATATGTTTAACATTACTTTTTCATAAATTATATTTATCATTCTAAATGGAATGATCCCATTGTAAGTGTTTAACAGTTTAAAACAGGGGTCGACCTTAGAGATAATGTTTAAAATGTCAGAAAGAACCGATTTAATTTGATATATTTATTTTCATTCAGGACTTATAATTATTTTAATATTATTTTTATAAAATTTTATCCACTTTAAATGGGTAACAATAATATTATACACTAATTTGTCATGTATTTTCAATTTTTCCTCTAACATTACATTGAAATGGGATCCTCCTATTATCACTTCTCAAATAAAATCAGCATCCACTTATAGAAAAAACAAAATATTTTCCAAATACCCTCCCAACATAAATATAACTAATTATAAGCTTATTTTCATTCCAAATTACCTATCCAATGAACCTTATTGTGTTTTCTAAAGGAAAATACCTGAATAAGAGGTATAAGTTCTTGCCAACCATTTTAATGATATATTCCTCTCATAACTCTTACAAATTTTGAAAAAAAATAAACTTATTTTAAAATATATCTTTCCAAAAATTGTTTGTTATTATGTTAGGGTTATTTAAATTCTATAACTCTTTCCCATTAATTGGATAGAGATAACGTCAATTGTGCATAAGTGTGGGTTACCCCTACACAATGTGATGTGATTATTTTTTCATTTTCCCACTACAAGGATAGTTACAAAAATATATTTTATGAATATATGTGATAATTAAGATATATTTATTATTTTATGAAGGGTAATTATTATTTAACATTCATTTTTCAATCCAACAAAAATTTGAAGGATCACTTGTGTGTATATATGGACAATTATCTCCACCAAGTGATGTAAGTCATTTTTCATAACCAGCTTATATAATTGGTAAAAAAAATTATATGAAGAATAAATATATAAATTATGTAATACAAATTATTACAAAAATAATTCAACTATGACCATGTTTTGTGGACTAGAACCATAAATCTAAAACATGTATCCAACCCAGACCATGTTTTAACTAAATGTTCATTTTAATAAAGAACTGTTAATAAAAGGGTAATTAGAAATTATAATATAAGGATATATAGAATTTTATATATGAATAGGGTTTGTAATATATTTTTAGTAAATATATATTAATTACATTTATGGATTTAATTTATAACTTGAAAGATGATACCTGAGGTAGGTTTCTTTTTCTTAATATTATTTCAACGAAACATGTTTCATGTTAAGCACCTATTTTTTATTCTATCTAATATACACTTACAATGTAATATATTATATAATTAATCACTTTATATTAAAGTAATTTATTTTTAAATTGGATATAATATCATTCAAGGTGATTGTGAATCAAATTTTATAAAACAAATAAGATTTCATGTTTTAATATTATTTTCTATTAGGATTCTATATGATACAATTATATTAAGGGATATTATATGGTCCATGTCCTTTTAACTCCACATATTTTCTACTAATAATTATTTTTCAAATTATCATGTAAACTAAACTTTTATTTTTCTAGTACTTAAAATATTGTTAATTTTTCAAAGAAAATCAATCTTATTTAATATTTTTGGGTCATGAACTATTAACATGTGTGATCACAGTCTTCAAAGTGTTTTTGGGAGGCTTTTGTCTATATATAAATAATTAAGCAGGATAATGTATAATACCATTATCATTATTTAAAAATTAATAATTTTACTATTTTCCATTTTATTTTATGAATAACTTTTTTATTTTCTCTATTGTGTGAAAAGAATTTTTTCTTTTAAAATATTTTCCTTGAAATAATTTTCCTACTATATAGACCATTATTTTCACTAAATAATTTGTTTCGAGTCTCCCTGATTATTTTTAATGAATATAATTTTATGAATACTCTGGTAATTAATCAATTCTATACATACCAATTGAATGGGATATTTCCCTTATTTTATAAGACATGTTAAAATTTTCTTATCAAGTTAATTTTTATCTATGTAGACTAATGTTAATTAATTTTATGCTTTACTGGGGATATGACAAAATGATACCATACAATTTAATAACATATATGGAATATAATGACTATTTTTAAAGAATTATTCATTGAATCTTATTTATTTTTTATGGGTTTATTATATTATGATGAAATAGTTCTTAAACCTATTTATTTTTTTATAGGATCTTATATGATTAGTTGATTTCTGTTTTTCATTATTTTCTGGATTAATTCTGAATTTTTTTCATTATGTGACATATGGTACTAGAATTATATATTCCATCAATTTATTGAGTAAATTATAGTATCTCATGAGAAAATATGAACTGGAACGGGGGTGAACCTAGTTTATTAAAGTACCCTAACCACTATGATTGTCTTGGGAGTGAACATTTCCTATAGAAATGATGGAATATAGAGTGATCCAAATATATAAAATGAATAAATAAATTATTATAGTCTATGGAATGAAACGTAAATAATTAAATGATCAAATGGGGAGAGAATCTAATCCACTATTTGACTTTTTCACTATGATAGTCTTCGAAGTGAGCTCTGTATAATGAAAATAATTTTATATTTTTATTTATATTCACTATACATAAGTATTATGATTAAGAAATATTATCATTGATCATTATTTACTACTTATAATTGAACTACATTATTAATTATTATTGTTGTTATGAAAAATCCGTATTTCATGACTAATTATTGAGTATCATTAACTGATTGGGTGTGACTTTTGTAATTTATGATCATATTCTCATAAAAATATGTTTATATTATTTTCACATATATTAATTGAATAATACAACCTAAATTTACCCTTATTGTTTATTTATTCTCCCCTTTTTATATATTTTCATTTCCCCAGTTTGTGATGCTATTTTTCAAATATCATAGGTCTACAAAGAGTACTATGTGAGAATAGTATCAGTGGAGATATTGAATATATTTCATTAAATATGTTGATAATGTTTCTAGTATGAAATGAAAATAAATATTTCTGGACCTTGTGAATTTATTTGTGTGTTATCTATTTATAATTAATCAAAAATGATGTAATATTTATGTATGAAATTCTTGGTTCACCTCAATTGGTGAAAAATAAGGGATTAATTATTTTTGTATATTAGGATTAGATGACATTGTTGAAAAAGTTTTTGGATATGTTTTTTGTATTATATTTAATATTTATATTCTATAAAATTATGTTTTTTCTTGGTTTTGTAGTATTATAAAAATTTATATGAAAATATGTAGAATAAGGTATTGTAATTGATGAACCAGGTGGTGATCAAATTGAAAAGTTCTGAATTGGTAATAATTTGATAATAACCATATACACAATAATGTTTCCCAATTTCACAACTAGATTTTAACTAATGAGGTATATTCATTGATTAATTCACATACTCTTTAAGAACCATGAAAATGAATTATGGAACATAACAAATAAAAACTTATAATTATCAAATGAGATATAGATGAACTAATTTTTTTTGGGGATGAAATAAATTTTCATAATTTATGAAAAATAGAAAATGTTTTTTATAACCATATGTTTTTCTTCATTTAATTTTTATAATTAATACCAACAATATGAATTTAGGTTTTAAGTTTTTAATCCATGAAATTCCATGTTGATATTTTTTGGTGAGAATAGTGTTTGGTCATCTGAATGGAAAAATGGTCAAGATAATAGATACAATGAAGTATTTTAGGGTTATCCCTAAGTAGATATTTTATTTTATGATTAACATCCTTATCCTTATTTTGATTCCAATTAAAACTAATAAGGAAAATAATTATTCAAATAAGAGACTAGTTGATGAATAATAATGTGGAAATAATATTATATTTTACACATGCCACTAACGTTTTAAGAACCCCGGTAAATGTCTCAATGTAAAGGGAAATTATATAATGTCTAAAATCTAATGGAACAAATGAATTGATTTTTCATGAAATAATATGATTTAATGGAGGGAAATAACATAAATAAAAAATAATAACATATAGTCTAACATCTCAAATATGGAGGACATGGTAGTTATCCATGTAATTGACATAGTCAAATGAACAAATTCTATAATAAGATAAGTATGAAGACCAATATTATGTCAATTTCTATGTTAGATCTTGATACTGAAGTCACCATTATCCTCTAATGCAAAATTGGGGATGTATTGTTGACTTTTTTAAGTATTTATTCCATGAAAATATTATTTGTATTATTATATTGAAATTTTATTCCATTTTGAGTATTGGATGGATCCCAATATATAAAGACCATATCATTTTCCATGGAAGGAAAGTAACACTTGATATCATGTAATAACCTAATATTTCCTATATATGAAATAATAAACATGAAATTATAAAAAAAATACTTCAATTATAAGGATTTTACTATAATTTCGTGTTGTTTATGTGGAAACACAAAATTGAAGTTATTTATATTTTTAGGAATCTTTCAATGTATTACCTAAATAATTCCCTCGTCTCTCCCCCCATTCTATTAAAATAATTTTTCAATTAAATTGATTCATTTTTCTAGAACTATTTCAAATTATATATATTGATTTTCTTTGATTATTTTGTTGGAATTAAATAAGAAACTCCAGTTAAATCTAGATAAGAAATTCATATTCCCTTTTATATCATTATAGGGTGAAAATATAATTTCTTATAATAAAAAGTTGTTTAAACTAGTCTAAATATTAAATATTGACAAATTAAAAGGTAATTATTATAAAACATTATCGTCTAAACCAAAATGATTATATATTTGATTAAATATTAGAATCAAAATATTTTTCCATGATTTATTCATGATATGGAAATCATTAATAGAGATTCAATTTGGTGGATATATGAAAAAAAAGCTTTTCAATTAAGTATCGACATTATCAACTTATTTTGCTTCCATTTTTACATAACAAATCCCCTGTTACAATCTCATATTCAATAAATGTATTATTTAAAAATTACCTTGATTGGTTTTTGGAATTCTTTATTGATGATATTCATATATATTTTAATAGTAATGTAGAGAATATAGATAATTTGAGTATTTTTATGAATACCTTGAGGATGGAGAAGTTGTATAATTGTTTTTAAAGTACGAATTATAGTTACAAAATTATTAGTTCATGGATCATATAATCGGATGTAATGGTATATTAGTAGATTCATCAAATATGGATGTTATTGGGAAATAATCAGACTGACCACAATGATAGATTACATATATTTCTTTGATTGGGAATATAATATTGAGATTTGTTTGGAAATTATCATTTATATTAATCATAATGAATATGTTAAAATGAAATGGATAAACATTAAGTTGAGAATATTAATGCGATGAACATTTCAAGGAGGTGAATATAAGGTTGGTCTGTGAACCTATATTCACACTACCCTATAGTGGAGGAGTGCCTATTTTCTATATTGATGCATTAAAGAAGTGACTGAGATACATTCCCATATATAATGATATGGTTCCTAATCATGCCTCATGGGAATCGATAATTTATGTCAAAAATTACAAGAACCATGATTTGGACTTCACATCATTGCTTTTTACATTGATTTTGTGGGGGAATTATCATTATGGTGAAAGGTTTGATATATATACTCAAAATATAGTATTAATTGAAAAATTTAGAAAACAGATAGAATGTATTAAAAAATATATGGTTGTACCTGACTAAAAAATATAAATGATCAACAAATAATCACCCCAGGAAGTTTAGAAAAGAGGTTGATTCACTACATTCAAATAACCATTCATTTTTTTAATTTTTTATATTAAAAGAGATCTAATAATAATATATTTACAAAAGGTATTTGTTAAAATCATGATAAAAGATGTCTATTCATATATTTTTCAACTAGGTGTTCAACAATTCATCCATGTTAGGATAAATACAGCATATAATGTTGATTTCACACTATAGAAGTATGTGAGTAATATTCCTGAGTTCATCCATTATTTAAAGGAATGATAAAACATATTAATTGAGAATGTGTCCCACCAATACCACACATGAACAAAGATCTCTAGGATGAATCTCATTATTTATAATTATTCATCCATCATTGAGTAATGAGGATGTATACTGATTTGAAAAATTATTTTTGTGGAAAAAATTAAAATGGATATTGGAGATCTTTTTACAACCTACAAAAGATCCACATTTATCCCAATGGTAGTACTCAGCAAACTATGTCCATATAAACAAGGTTAGGCCAATATGATAGCTACTTGGGTGACTTAATATTGTGATTTATCTAAATTTTCTTAAAAATCTCGTTAAAATCCATTTTATAAATAGAAATAAAAAATAAATCTCCAAATTTAACGTATTACATGATAGAAACCTAAGAATTAAAATTTTATACATGAATCTAAACATGCATAATTCCTATCATGATTTCCAATGTTCACCACATTCATCCTTGAATACATTATGCATCTCAAGTAAACCTTCTTCTAACCCTTTATATTTTCTTTTACAGATATTGATAGCTTAATTCACTATATTGGAGCCATAATTATTGGAAAAATAGAACCATTAATAATAGGATCATAATTTTTACCATTAATGTTTGTTTTCAATACAAAAAAGAAACTCTATGTAAATATTTTTATTTTCATTACCTTTTGATCTCCACATTTTCGATGAATAATAAAAATAAATATACACATCAAAACTAAACACACCTATTAAAAAATTCATAACCCACTTTATAATTTTAAGAAATCTTGAATAAATTTAAATATGTATTAACATAAAATGTTCATTTTGTTATGAGATTATATCTAAACTAAAATAAGTATAAATTGGATAGAACATTGTAGAAAACAAGAATGTATAATTTAGGGGTTCAAATACATCCATGAATCAATATTCAAATGATAAAATTATCAATAAAAACTTCATTATATGGGAAATAATATTTATCAATAAAAATGATAACTAAACTCTTCAAAAGGAACCCATAAAAATAAGTAATTTATATAATGGTTTAATTCTCTATATACTTTTATTTCCCATTTAAAAAAATTATCAATAATTTTCATACCATATATTTTGAATTCGTTATAGGAAATTATTATTGGAACAACCAATTCATTAATTATCTTTAGTTTGTCTACATATCAGGACCAATACACTGTAATGATTAGATTTTAAATCCTCATGATTACTTCCCATTATAGAATTCACATGTTTTAGCTCATTATAGTTGATCGCCATTAGTATTTATGGAATAGTTTTACGTGCAATAGCACCATTATTTGGGATTATATTATACACTAAAAGGCTACTAAAAATCATCAGGATGAAGATAGGTAATTCCAATTTTAAATATAATTTAATTTAAATTCCATCAGGATTTCTCATACTTCATCTTAATTAACAAATAAAATGATTTCAATAACAAGTAATGGGGTTATAATATTTAATATCCTCCTTACATTATACTCATATGCACAGATTAATTTCATTGAAATATCAATTTCTACCTATTAATGCAAGGCTTTTATTTTTTGTAACCTTGATTAAGAATATATAAAGACATTCCATTACATTGATGTTATCTTGAGAACCTACTATTGATTAGACTCATATTTTAATGGAATACTCTGTAAAAAATTCAAACCATCCTTAATCTTGTAACCAACAATTGAATACTAATAAATATTTTATCATGGTGGATCTATCTATTAGATAGGCTTTCTGATTATCCTTGTTGGTAGTACACCAAAATAGAAAATTTCAAACATTCACCAAATCTAGATTAATTTTTCTAGTTTTATCATTTACTTATTTTTGATAGGTTATTACCACTTACTGAACATCATTCCCCACCTCCAATTCCATTTATAGAATGTAAAAAACCCACACAAATATTAAGGAGATCAGGGAACCTTATTGTTCCTCAATGTGGATTGGAAGGTTGATATTAATTTCTCAACCAAATTGCTTCTTTCCCACCATCCATGATGAATTAGTATTTATGATTAAATTTTATATCTTCTTAATTATAAAATTGTAATTTTTCAACTAACATTATATAAGTGATACATATAATATTAATTTCAAATAAATCTTATTTAATCTATGGTTATTTGAATTTATTTTTAAATGTCATTGTCATTTTGTCTTGTTTTTAAATCAGTATGATATTATCATTTCATTTATTCTATTTTTTTCTTGAGAATTACACATAGCATTTCATGAAAAAATGGGTGATCATTTGATTGTGAGTTCAACCATTTAAAAACACCAATCCAATATTTTCTTGGTAACACTATAAAAAATTCCTCCATTTCACAGAACATCTCCATGACTTCAACTAGAATAATGATACCAGAATCTCCAATGGAGAACATGCATAAAAAAGTATGATTATAATATTTCCCTAAGATTTATTTTTATAATTTTTCCACTATAGCACCAGAAAAATGAAACTATGTGGATATAAAACCATATTCTCTTCTTACTCTAATTTTTATTCTATACAAACAAGAAATTTAGAAAAAAACAAGAAAGAAAAATGCAAAAACAAATTATGTTATTAATAGGGATAACATGGGTCAAAAAAATCCCCACATTTGTGTGAGCATGGTAATACTTAATTCATTATATTGGAACTATATATGGTAACCAGCATAAAAATACTTGAACTATATATGTTACAAGGACAGGGCATGTCCACTTCGGCACCAAATTTTTCTTCTTCTTGATCAAAGTCCATATAATTCGGGTTTATAACTCTCGATTTCATGTAACCACACCTTTATCTATGATATTTATGTATATATAATATTTGGGTTATATTTCATAGGGTTTGAAATAATTTTAAATATTCATTAAAGCTTTTATAAATGTGTAGGGTTTGATCATGGTTAATAGAATCCCATTGACTCCTATAGAAAACTGGTCATTGTCAAATATGGGATTTTAGGAAAGAGCACGGTTAGGTGCATAGTTTTCCCAAATCGTGTTCCCACCTAGAAGAAACCTTGAAATTTGAGAGAGTTCAATTTTTCATGGTTGGCACACAATTTTTCTAACCATGTGGGATAACCATGTGAGGTACTCTTAGAGGTAGAGACTAGTTTATAGTTACAACATGGTTCGATTAACCGTGAATATAAAAATTAACTGTTTAAAATTAATATCCTAAAAAAGTATATCACTCATTTTCACCTATAAGAAATTCATTTTCCATTCATTTTCACTCTATATTGATATTTATACCTATGGAAGGCTTGGGTATCTTTTATCATCAAGTAGGGTGTGTTCTAAAGGCTTTTCGTACTACATTGGAAACAAATTCCCATGTAAAGTCTTCTTTGTTGTAGTTTTCCATAGATATTTCCATCTTTCCCCTCTCGAATTCTTATATCTAGACCAATATGAATGGATCAGTGGTTTTTGATAAAAATATTAATTAGATATGGATAAGTTATTTCAACATAATGAGATCTAAGGTGTGTTTTTTGAGTTTCTACCCAGTTTTATTAACGAATTCAGGACATTTTTTTGTTTTCATTATTATTTTTCATCCATATGGATTCACTCTTGACTCCTATAATGAGAAATAGAAGGCATGATTTCAATTTTTCACATAAAATTTATTGTGAAGTTAATGTTAAATATTTTATGGATACATCTTTGGTGTTTTTTTCGAATTGTATAAACGTTGTGTTTTCGTTGTAAGTGAAAGTGGTAAACTGATTTTAAAAAGGTGATTTTAAAATTTGTATTAGGATTCGATGCATGGGAAATAATTAAATAAAAATAATTTTTTTTTTGAAATTAATTTTAAAATATTGCGATGGCATATTTTTGCCTTTATTTATTATGTGTGAGTTAAATGGGAAGGATATTCGATGTGAAGTACCATTATAAAAGGTAAGGGTTGTGGATGTGAATTTCCACCATCAATAGTAAAATTAAGCTTTTGTGGTTGAGTGTGTGTGTGTTTTTTAGAAATAGAACACATTATGCTAAAATGGAATTTATGATATGTTTTAATGCATTGTATGGTTATTTTAATTAGAAGTGGATTTGGTATTGCAATCCATTTTGATATTAAAACAATGTCATTTTTAAATTATTTGTTTTTGTTATAACTATTTTAAATTATTTTATAGAAATTGTTTATATAATTTTGATAACATGTTCAATCCTAGTGGTGTTAGTCAGGATGTAACTTTAGAAAAGCCCACTGAGTTTTATTACTCACCCCTATTTTGAAACATTGGTTCTTTAAATCATATTTTCATTTAAGATACATTGGATAGAATTGTATCTCATTTATTTTGTAGTGATTCATGATAATAGGGATGTTTTGTGGAGTTCGATCATGAATAATGTTTGGAGATTTGTAGATATGTATTAGAGTCTTTGAGTATTATCATTTTGTATTCTACTATGTTAATATGTTGTTGTTTGGTTTTGATATCAATGGTATTACCCTGTGTTATCTTGAATTGTTATCATGCATCATTTAATGGTGATTATTTATGGTGTGTTTGGATGGGTTATTTTATTTCTATAGGGATATTCATCCCCAATTTATATTGAAGTTTCAAGTATTTATTACTAGCCTTTGGTGACATGAGGATATTGCTTAAGGTCTAATAGAAATTCCAGAACGTCTCAAGATAATGATGAGGGGTTTGATATTACATGTGGTATCATCTTGGTCAGTCCTTGACATACATGTAGTAAAATATTCTTTGATACTTGGTTATCATTTGTATTGATATTGGAGATTACATTCATTCTGTTATATTTCTTGTCTTTGGATGATAGAAAAGATTTCGTTTGTCGAGAATAGAAATATTGAACAAAAAATAATTATTAATCCTTTTTATGATGAACTTAAATTTACAAGGATGTTGGGTACATATGTGTTTTATATACACATATAGTAATTTTAATATCATTTTCTAGGGTTTATCTATTGAAAATATCATGACATGTACTTTAGAAATGAAGTCCCATTAAAAGTGGATATTTTATTTTAAGTCATGTTATTTGATTCAATGAAAAATTTTATTTTAAAAATGTGTTGAAAATGATTTCAAATGTAGAATTTTTATAATGTTGTGATATGGGTATTTTTAAAATGGGTTGATATTGGCAAGCAGGGTGAAATTTTCAAAAATGGTTGAACACGAAAAATCCAAATTTTGGAATGAAATGATGTGATATGAATTATGTGGTATAATTTGAAATTTTTAACCAATTAGTTTCCAGGGAGTGATATAATTGTCATTTTTTTATAGATAGTGGAACATAATATGTATCATAGAAACCAACTCAAAGAAGATTTTCAGTATGTGGTTTCACTTGAACCATAAGTGAACCAACAATAGCTTCATAGTATTGTAAAATATTTTCAAGTTGTTGATAGAGGAAGCCAAAGGGTTGAACCGAGGAATGTGGATCATTCAGTTCAGTTCCAAAAGTAGAATCACCCCATCATTTGTGGTGATTTGAAACCATGGAAGGCAGATTTGTGACTAAATATAATGAAACATATTTTAGATTTCATTGGTAGAACATCATTGTTGAAATTAAATAAAGAGATGTATATTCTATAGGATGTTTCATTCTAGTGGTGCTATTTAGATGTTCAGAATAAATTATACCAAGGACTTTCTTGTGTTTAATTTAAAGAATTATTTAACAAACCATTCTATCCACATTCCACATGGATTAAAAGAATGACCTAATTTTTCTTCTCGAATTTGGAGAGCCTCATAGTGACTTAGTATGATATAAAATATATAAATTATGTCAGATTTTAACCTGAATTTTATTGTGGAGGATCCTTGAATTCATGAATTTTTGTATCAAGGGTGATATACGAAATTCAGTTAAAGATTGTCCAGGTTATATAATGGATTTTATATAGATGGTCAATAGAGTAATGATGAAGTAAATGGACATATCTAAAACTATAGGGGGAGTGATCATGTTGATACCAACATAGAATGGTGGGAAATCGAATTCTGGGAGACTATAGAAAAGGGGAACCGATATCTTGGGTAGTGGAATGGATCATAACTAGATACTGGTATTGGTAAATCTTCCTCCAAAACCAAGGAGAATGCTATGATGTTTATAATGTGGTTATTTAGACCACATGATGCGATATTGTATGTCACTACCTAGATTATCCCAGAAATTAAACCATATTTAGTATCTTCATTGCTATTATCTCAGTGCATTGAGTCCAGTTGTTCGGGACACATCTCATCTATCACAAACATCTTAATATTCAAAGATATTTGAGTAGAATAATCAATATCATCATAAGGAAAATGATATCCATGGAGATTTTGGGAATACGATGACTCCTAAGCATGGGAAATATCAACATGGAAATAATGAACAAGGTGACATAACAAATATATAATATGTTGTTGAAAAAGTTATTATGGATGATCAATTTGGACAATCGCGGTGAGGGGTATGATTCTTTTAAAATATAACCTAAAGGAATAATTTTTTTTATATTTTTGTATCTCATTATTTTATTTCTTCTTAAGATGTTCCTTTGGTCGGTTAACATGTTGACATGATGCCTTCTATTTTGAAGCATCAAACTCCTCTAGATCAAAGATTAATTCGATCATTTTTATAAAGATAATATTATAAATCTATTGATCATGTTATGTTCATATGGGAATTATTTTTCTTGAGATGGAATTATATGATATAACCTTGCGTATGGATTGGTTTATAATTTTTAAGGCTTGCATTGACTCATAAACCTAATATTTTGGCATCACATATAATAAAGACATTATGAAACCCATTAAAGGGGACCAGAATGTAAATGAAGGTGTCACAATCTATTTGGGACTATTATATAGATAAATATCATAGTAGTTGGAAGCGTTGAATTTTTATTTATGGAATAGATCAACAATATTAGTTTTCTAAAAGTTGTAAATCTGTTTCTGTAAATTTTCTCAAAATGTTCTTTGGTGTTCCGCCCATAGGAAAATTATATTTTATGAGGGATATCAACATATGTATTAGTAATGTTTAACTTAAATATTATTGAAAAAATCAAAAATAATTAGGGGAATTGAAAGTGAGTTTGGGGGAGAAAGAAATAAAAAGGGTTCATTTGGCTTATCTCGTATCATTGGGTTGTTCTAGACATGTTTTGAAAAATTGCAGATATAACTCTTTAGTTGTGTTTAGATTATGGTAATTATAATCATGTTATGATAATTAATTTGTATAAACTTCCATGCATTGATGATATGTTCGATCAATTTAGAGTAGATCAAAATCTCTCTAAAAATAACTTATGATCATGATATCACTAATTAAAGGTTCAGAAGGAGGATATTCCCAAAATATCATTCAAATGTAGCTATAGGCTTTATGAGTTTTTGGAAATGCCTTTCAGTCTCATGAATTCACTAGCTATCATTACTGTCAGTTGGAAATAGAGGATTTAGATCAATGTAGTGGAAGTCAGTGATAGATGACATGCACATGGAATGTGAACATAGAGGTAATTTTGTTGTTTTCTTCCAAGTATTATTCATTCCTGATTTGGTGGATGTGGATAAGGAGGTACAGAGATCTGATTCAGAATGTTTCACTTTTTGGACAAAACTCAAAGGTGGGGAGACCATTAAGCGGTGGATGATGGATGTTAGCTCATTTCTGTGGGATTGAAGTCACATTATCATACATATGGCTTGACTGGAACAAATTCTATATGTTTACCATCATGAGAGATGGTTTGTTCTTTTGTAAAATAGAATATATATAAGGAATTTAATGCCCAGTTTTGGTGGGACAATATAGAAAGTAATAAAGATGAGTTTTTTTCAATATTCATAACATGATAATAGGTTATAGAAGATAACCAGTGACCAGAATGTATGTTTCAATCATTACATATTCCTATTTTTTATTGGGAAAAGATATCCATGTATTTTGTAAAAGTTATCCCATGAATGGTTTAGAATCATGATTCCATTTCTGTGGTAGTGGTTCGAATCATAAATTATAACAATTTAATAACTATCAATGAATCTCATATGATGAAGGAATTATCAACAATCAAAATATGATATTTAGTAAAGACGCATGTTGTACTAGTTCCAATAGTGCTAGATAGTGTTCTGTGTCTAATATATTGTTTTTGGAAAACCTTAAGTAAATAACTTGGTACACAGTTGACTATATGTATGGTGTATCATCCTCATAATGATGGTAAAACTGAATAAATGATACTAACATTCTAATATATATTGCCGGTTTGTGTGATGGATTTTGGTAGCCCACGAGAAGTGAATATAAAATTAGTGGAGTTCTCATATATCAACATATATGATGACTCCCTACATATTTATCATATTGAATCATTGTATGGGTGTCCTTGTCATTGTAAATAGTAATTTGTGGGAAAGGGAGGTAATTTACCTATTTTTTCATACTTTTTTAAATGATCAACATAAAAAATTATAATGATCACGAAATGGATGGAGATCGAACTGAGTCATCATAAATCTTATAAGTATAATTATTGATGTTCATTTTTATTCAAGGTGAGTGATCATGTGTTATTGTGGATCTCTATAAGGATTAAAAAATGTTAATCTGAGAATAAGATGAAGGTATCTTCAAAATAAAGTAGCACTTTTGAGATACTAGAATCAGTTTGTGAGGTGGAATATTGGTTGGCATTTCCACCATGGTTCAAGGCAGTGCATAATTTTATTATGTATCAAAAATGGAAATAATTCAGTTAATCCTAAACATGTAACTAGATTTTTATGCTTTGTAGGTGAACGTTCCAAAGTAGATTGTGGATTGGAAAGAGAAATTATTTCATGGAAATGGCATCTGTGTATTATAGTTTTTTTGAAACATGGTCAGATTTAGGAAGAGGCATGAAAATATAATAAAGAAATGATTGAGCAATGGCATGATTACTTTTAGAAAAATGATGTTTTTATGCATTACATGAATATAAAGGCTAATGTTGGAGAGAAAATAAAACCCCCGTATTAATTTAAGTAACACATTCATTATTATTTTTAAGTTATTAAAGTGTTTGGGTAAATATTGTGGGGAATTGAATAATTTTGTAATGTTTTATTGGATTTTCTAATGTTTTATTATTTGATCATGGTTTTTATAAATGATGAAACTTATATAAGATAACATGCACCATGAATCATGGGCTTCTAGAAAGGCACACAGTTAGAACTACGATTTGTCCAGATCATGTAGCAACTTAGAAAAAACATAGTAAATTGGATAAAAGGGATTTGGAAGAGTTGGAACATGGGTTTTCTAAATACGTGGACTAACCTTACGAGGTGGTTCTTGAGGATTATGCCAGTATAAAGCCGTAATGATGTTTTCCTGACAATGAGATTAACTTAGCACGTTATAAAAGTGGGAACCAAATAAATAATCTCACTTATTTTGTCATCTAAACATATTTTACTTCCATTTCATCCCTAACATGAGATTTATTCCTCCCAGAGGTTGTGCAGTCATTTCCAATTGATCCATGAGTGATATAAGGGATTTTATTTGTGCGGTGGAACACGATTCACATGAAATTCCTCATTGTGGTAGTTTTCCTTACATCTTCGCATATTTCCACTAAAATATTCTTCTATCTAGTACTTAAATGATGGATATATGGTTTTATGAAAATATTGATAATATGTGTTTGTTGATATTATGGAATGGTATCTGAGGTTGTTTTTTAATGTTTCAACACATTTTGTTGACGAATTTCTATCATTCTTTGTTTTCATCATAATGTCTTATGTTTGTGTATTCACCCTAAAATCCATCGATTAGAAATGGTATGCTTAATTTCAAATTTATTCAAAAACTTTTGTAAGAATTTTGATGGAAACCCTCTTTGGTTATATTTCATGGAATGGGAAAATTGGGAGTTGGTGTGAAAAGTCAATGTGGAAACATGAATTTAAAATAATGATTTTAATATGGTTGTAGGGTCGTGATGAATGGAATATTTTTTTCCTTGAAATGATAGTTCTACTGAAATGGTTTGGAAAATATTGTGTTGGAATGTTGTTGTATTAGTTGGTTAAGAATGAGTTGAATGTGATTGATATTGGTCATGGAGTTCCACCGTCAATGTTATGAGTTATGGAAGTGAAGTTCTTCCATAAATGGTAACATCATACTTATGTTGTTTAGTGTGTGTGTGTGGGTTTTGTTATGTTAAATGGAACATGATATGCCAAAGTGGGATTTATGTGACTTTTAAGGTATTGTTTGGTTGATTTCCCTGGAATTGGAATCATTGTTGAATCCCATTTACATATGTAAACTAAATTATTTTGAAATGGTTTGGCATTTTTATAATTATTTTAAGTTGTGTTATATAATTTTTTTATCTAATTGTACTAACAAGTTATATCCTAGTTTGGAATTCATGTAGGGAAATCCTTTTGAGTTTTAATACTCACCCTTGCTTTTGAATCATTGGGGATTTTATAGGTATCTTTTATCAAGATACATGCAACGGAAAGGTATCACATTTCATTAGATATGATTCATGATACATGGTATTTATTTTGGAGTCAGATCATGAAGCATTTTGGGAGATGTGGATTTATTTCTTGGAGTGTTTGAGTTTTTTTTCTTTTTGATGATGTATTGTACTTTGGTTTTGATATCAATGGTATTACCATATAATGGTTTAATTTTTTATTATTCATCTTTTAGAGCTTATTTTTCTATGGATTTTTTGATGGGTTGTTTTATTGGAAAAGGTATAATAATTCACTAATTATATTGATACTATCAACTTGTATTTCTAGCCACTTGATTCTTAGGGATGTCTCTTAAGGCCAAATAGAAATTCCACTTCGCCTCATGCCAATTCAGAGGAATGGGATGTTACACCCGGCATGTATAGAAATTATCTAATTGGACACTAACCACTCTGTGCCCATGTAGTCCACTTGAAGTAGGTACACGTATACATTTCCCAAGAGACATTACTGATATTTATCCCATCGCACCTCTTATATAGGTGGTAGAATGGCCTTCATATAGAGGGAACTATATAGTAATCCAATGAGAAAAACCATGTGTCTTTTTCGGCGTCCATATATTAATTTATTCTTGGAAAAATATATAATTTCCACTTCATCCACAATCACCAAATCCTGATTAATAGTTTATATCTCTTTATTACTCACACTAATACTTAAAATGAACATTTCAATCCATGTGTTCATAATAAAAATGCATAGGTTTTAAACATAGTTCTTTCCCATAATCTTGTATTCCAAAAAATAGATCACAAACCTATGGAAAAACATTTGGATATTATAAATTGATTCACCAATTAGCCTCACAGTGTGCCTCTCTAGTATTCAATCTAATCTGAGGTCATCTAAATGATTTCTCTTAATGTTTCATAGAATACACTCTACTTAATATAATGATAAAAATTATCCTAATTTTTTCCATGGATTATATCAATAAAGTCATATATGACTATTTCCGAGAAAAGGAACCTCCTTTAGTGAACAGATGAACTAATTAACTATACAAAAATTTCTATAAAAACCCTTTGTTTTATACACCTTCCGATTATTTATCCTGGACCATATTTTCTGATCATTAATTTTTTTTAAACATTATAGGATGATTTATGGCTGATCATCGCTATCCTCTGAAAAATATATAATGTAATCTATCTGATGGAATCTATTCAATGTAATCTTCATGATCATCCTTGTTTAATGGACTCTTTATGATAAACTCTATTCAGTGTACCCTATAGAATAGACTCTCTCTGATGGAATATATATGATGGTATCTTTCATATGTATTTTATCATTTCATTGGTATCTGAAATTATATATATGTAATATAATATTCTTCTATAATCAACCGGGATATGTTTCTAAAACAATATTCATTTTTCAGCTCTCAATTGATAACTATGGAAATTTAACTAGTAAGAGTTTCTATGAAATTACAAAGAAAACGTTTCCTGCACCAAATCCAATTGTCTCCAAAATGATATTTATTTTTTAGGCCAATCCAAATAATTTACCATATTAAGGAAATTTTTTTACTTATACCAATGTCCCACTAGATCAACATCCATTCACCTTTCATTTTAACGAAGTTCCATAGGGTTCTCTATTGATTACATGGCTCCTCACTCCTTGTAGACCTAAAATCATTCATTTTAATGTAAATAATAAACTCATCTGAATGAATAAATGATGATCCTCTAATGAAAATAGAAATTTTTTTTTCAACAAATAATTGAAAGAAATTTTAGTACTATGAAAATCAATGAAAAAATCATAAAAATATCTATATGGTACTTCTTTTTCGGGATTGTTTAATTTCATCTCCATGATGAAATATAAATAATAAAAAAATTCAATGGATTCTAAGGAATTTATTGTACTTTGTTCCAATATAATCATCCTCATTTGATATCATTAATGTTTCATATTATTCAAGAAAACTGTCCATCTACCATGTCTACCCTCTAAATGTCCATTACAATAAACCATGGAATATTTGAAATGGAAAAAATTCCCAGGACTCAAGGTTGTCCTTCTTTGGATTTGACATGCCCCAAATTCATTCAATTGATTTTTTAGATGAGAAAAAAACACTCATACAACTTATGGACTTCCATGATGGTTGCTTGAAACACTCGAGTGATACTCCTTGATAATGGACAATCCAATCAATATATGAAGTTCAATTTAAGTGAATTGACAAGATTATCATCACCTACCTATTTTTTTATTACCATTAGTATTACATAGATTGATTTACAATGAAAGGGAATAAATAATCACTAGGAGTATCATCATATCTGTTCTCTAAATATTATACCATCTACCATCAAAATGTGAAATTAGTACATCACCTATACAATACAATTCATTCAATAACATAACTGATTATAATCCTGGAACACTATATGGGACATCAAATAATCTATTTAGAACCTCCAACAGTATCCCTATGGTCTATATATTTCTATGATGAATGGAAAATGCTATAGGACTTCTATGTATAAGAATACTTTTGATAGCATTAAACCACACTGTTACAACCTCTATTTTCTTGGTTGACACCTTTTTGAGACATAATAAACTCATTATATGGAGAAACATTGTAGTCATCTGTCTTATCCCAAATAGTTTCTCAAAAATGGACCATGAATCAAGATCTGATCTAATAAAGATAAACTTTTTCACCTATAAATACTATGTTACCTCTTCTGAATCTTTGGGACAGCATCAGAATATAATGAAAATATTCTCATAAAGTCTCAAAAGAATAATAAACACACTTTAATAAAAAATTTATCAATCATTAGAAAGATGACTCCCTCCATTTCCACTTGTTCTTGTAGAAACTGTCCTAAAACAATGGAATAATATCCACCTGGTAACATCATCATTCATGCCTCCATTCAAAAGATCCATTAGATTAATTAAATCCATGAATACCATAGGTAAAACTCTAAGAGATTCACTATTATTAGAAATACATTCAGAACAAGAGTGATTGAATGATACCCCTCGACATTATCTATTAGAACATGATATCTCAAGAACCCCTGACACCACAACTAGTTTATGAAAAGTCGCATTCTAGACACTCTATAATTTTCATATTAAGACAAAAAAATCCAATCAAAATAATAAAGACACTAAAAATACAAAATAACATTAAAAAATAAATATAATATAGTTTGGGTGAATTTTATATACCCATGGTTAGATTACATCACATCACCCATTCCATCAGAACAAATTCTTCTTAATGGTATAAAAATATGCACACTAAAAATTTACCGAAACATCCCCCACCAACATCTACATCCATTATTTTTTCAATCCAATAATTTTTTATATGATCATATTATGTACAAACATTTCCAATCTAGACACTGAACAATGTATTTATCCTTATAAACCTTTATGTAAAGTGACCAATTTCTTTGTTAAGACAAATTTATGTTAGTTAGAACAAAACTCATCTAGTATCAGTGGTCCAAAATTCCTCATACAGAGTGCCACATATAGTCACCTAGGAAACACCACCTTTAAACATTTATGGAAATCCATCCATTAAGGAAATCAATTATAGATCAATCATTTATTCATACAACTCTACTATTATCTTTTGGAGAACATTTCACATTACCATATGACTCCCAAAAATCCATTAACATATATTAAAATCCATATATCCATATAAAATGTATCAATATTCATCAATAGTGCATTAGCATTAGATTGTATTCCCCATAATACATCACCTACCAATACCTCTTCATTAGGATATCAGACAGAGATTTATCTGTTGACCTCAGAGCACTCCAATAGAGTATGACTTCTACTTATGAGCTCATATGAATGTTATACAATCTTTTTTATTAGACACTAATCATATCATTCCACTTATCTAACATTTTCCTAGATAAAATTTTTGATTCTATCAATAAAGAAACATCCCAGAAGACTGGAAATGCGGTTTCTTATTTTGTGATTAGTCGAATAGATCACCTATACTGAAGCACCTACACAAACTCCATATACATTATTCCATATGATATATATATATATATATTATATTATTTTTATGATAATCACTTTCTAATAAACTCTATAAGATTATCTCATTCAAATCATCAATTTTTTCTAGTCTCTATCTAATTGAATCCATCTGTTGGACTATATATATTGGGCTCTATATGATCATATATGTCTGAGTGACTCTACCAAGTAAATTCTATCTAATAGACTATAACATATGGATTATTTCTAATAGACACTATGTGATGGACTCTACATGATATAAATTTTCATGATCTATATGATGAATGTTTCTAACACATTACCTAGAAAACATTTTAACCAAAACCCAAAAATTAATCACAAGAGGATTGTTTAAAACATTAATGACCAATACATTAATCCATAGCCTTTATTTATATTTAAGTTATTCTTGTTGATAAATTAAATTCCTCTATTTTACAATTTAACATGCATTTTATTTCTCTATTATTGTATACATCATTAATTATATATTCCAATCATCCAAGCACTCATTTATATAAAACATATGTTTCAGGGAGTCTCTACATGGTTTATTAGTGTTTTTTGTTAACCCTTATAGTATACTAGTCTATTAATTTTTATTGGGATATTGAAAAGAAATAAAATCATTTTTTATCTCTACTAGATTGATTCTATTCTTAAATTATAAATTGCATAGATTATTTCAGAGTATTTATTTAAATAATAATTTTTTCTTAATATTTTACAATATTAGTGGTATATTACGTTATATATAGTGACATCTCATGATCATTTTATCTGACTTGTCTACATGGGAGTGATTTTATTAGGTATAATCATCTACTAAATTTACATGGTATCCAAATAAATATATTTTTTAATTTTCATGACCAATCATGGTTTTATAATTTCATCATTAGTATAAGGTATGTTCTATATTGGAGTATACGAACACCCCCCATAGTAGATACATTATATTTAATTAAATTAAAAAACGTTGTCACAGTTGAAATATTATTTTTTCCATTATAGATTATTCTTATTCTATGTTGATTTATTCTTCTAAGAATTATCATTTTTAATTATATCATATAAAATAATTTCTCTAGGAAACCTATTAAAATATATTAAACTACTATCAAACATTTTTTTCATTCACGGAAGGTATGCAGTTTAAAAATTTTAGAACAAAAAGATTTATATTTTTAGAATTTATTTTCATAGTTTTTCTTCATTCATTTTATAAACAGCTTATGCCACAAAATATTTTATTCACTACTGAAAATCAGGTACGAATATTATCTCATTTCCTCAAAATTTATTGTTAAAAAATTAATTTAAAATCATTAAAACATTCAAAAATTGATTTCCCATGATTAGTTGATTTACACATGAAAGGTAATTTTTTTCCAAGAGATATAAGTGAATAATATTTCTGATGGTCTCAACATTTTTTTTCAACTATTATGATCCTATTTTGAGATATGGTGAAATTTTAAAACTTGTGTGGGTGCATCAATGTTTTTAAAAAATTTGGTATTCTTCTGTATGAGTATATAAAAAATTTATCCATTTAATCCAAAGATCAAGAAAGTTTATATTTAGTGAATAATTTTATTTCTCAACTATTATAACCATTTAATATCATTTTCTCTCTATCTTCTAACTAAAATCATCATGAATATTCCATTATATCTATAAGGAATTATAAATATATATAATTTTTAATTGTTTTACCTCTATCGTAAAAACATTTACATTCATGGAGATTTTTTACAATTTTATAATTTTATGGATTACTTCCTTTGGAAAATTTCAATAACAATCTTCTCAATAAAATTTACAATAAAATATATTTTAAATAGTGAATTTTCTTCACTTCAAAGAGAAACTGATTTTTCCTTTACTTCCAAGATTTTTTGGATAGTATTACATCTTTATAATCTTCTTCTAATGTACTCTCAATTTATATACCCAATTACTTGAGTCATTTTCCTTCACCTGGAAGTCCCTTGATATAACTAAGAAAATATTTTATTTCCTCATGAGTAATATTCTTCCCAAAAATTTCAATATATGAGGAAATGTATTCAACACTTTCGATATAATAGTATTCCTCAAATTCATCACTACTTGAGAATCCATAATCAATAAGATTACATTAAATATTTTTCATGGATTCACACTTACATTGATCAGATTAATGTAGTGGTAGAGTAGTCCTTCCATCTAAATTATTTTTTAGTTTCCTTTCCACTTTTTTAGTCTTAATTTTGTGTGTTTTAAAAAAACATCATGTTTTTCTTGATGAGGAATGGATTATGTGATCTCAATCTAGGGAACATTAAAATATTATTGAACCCCATAGTTTAATATTTATAATAAAATAGTTGGATCTAGAATATTATATCCAGTTTTAGGCCTACCTATATTATAATTAAAACAACCTTTCAATCCCAATAGATCATTCCTGGACACATTGGTGGTGTAACAACCCATGATTTATATATATATTTCCCTTAAAATAAATAATAGGTATATGATATCATGATTTATACGCAACAAGGACTCTAAAAGAAATGTTTTAAAATAGTTTTTTATAACCAGTATATTAACATGGATTGTATGAATAGTAATAACAACATTTATTGAAAATTTTAATAAGGGATTTCAATAATTAAAACATATTTATTATTTATAACAAATAATTACTTCATTTTTATTACAGTAATTTTGTGCATCCAAAAAATGATTTCAACCAAAGAGGATTTATTTCATTTTTTGCATTAACATTAAAATTAATTTATATAATTTTTTAAATTCTATTGGAATATTTTGATTTCATTTTTCAAATCATCTTCTCAATATTATATTCAGTTAAGTTTATTTTATTTTTATAAAAAAATATTTTTTATTAAACAATGAAAAATAACATATCTTATATATTACGTCCTTTATTATCATGTAATGTAATATTTATATTTTGAATTTGATAATAAATTTATAAAATTATTATGTAATTTTAAATAGTATAATTAACTAAAAATTAATCATAATTATAATTTATTTTATTATATGTTCATTTGTTAGTTATAGAACAAGTTTTTCTAAAAGCTATTTTTATGCATTAAATGTTTTTATTATACCAATAAATTATGTTAATATATATTTATTAGATATTTTAATGAAATTGATTTATTATATATTTATTATTTAATTTTAAACTTAATTGTTTTGGTTTTTAATAGGTATCTTTTAAATGTAAATTTTTTTTCTGCATAAATTATTTTTTTAAAATATATTTATTGCTTTTTCATGATTAATTTAAATGAAATTATGAATCATAAAGAGGATGAATATAATAAAATGTATTCCATATTTTGAAACAAAATAATTAACATCATATAATGTGGTGGACATAGTTTTCTTCGTAATGAAGGGTAATGGATTTCACATTTTTTTACCACTGTTAATGAAAAAATATGATTATAGGGGGCAGTTATATGATGTGATAATTACAGGATTTACAAAAATAACTATCTAATTCAAATGGATGAAGGTTTTTAAGAATTATAATAATATCAAATTCAATAAATTTATATTTGGAACCACTTTCTGGATAAATTGACCTCATATTATTGATTTTTTATGAAATTATACATGTGTCCTTTAACTCACTTATTATAGAGAATCGATTCTCTTCCATTATATACACAATTTCTTCATTCTACGTCTTACAATAAATTATCAAAGAAATTATCTATTCATTCCATTCAAAAAATATTTTCTTTTTTTCTCATAATACCAATCCTTCAATGCTTGATGTGTAAGCCAAATGAGGTCTATCAAATACGTAGTAAAAAATGTAACCGAACTCATTAAATTTTTTATTCTTCCACCTTTTACTAAATATTTTCTATGTCTAAAAACATGTATAATGATGTATTATTAAAATAAATTTATCTTATTATTATTTTTGAACAAATAATTCACTCCTATTATAAATCAAATAGGAGATGAATGTGTCACTTTTTCATACATGTGGATTGTCGCCTCCAAGTATCAATGCAGTTAATTTTATGTCTCTATATTTTATGTATGATTAATACAATGGATTTATTTTTCATAATTTATATTTATGAAATATTTACTCTGTTTTATTATAATACATTATTTATCTACTGAACTTTTGATCTTTTGGAAAATGATAACATTGATCAAGAAAAAATTTGGATAACCACCTCCATTAATTGATGTGATTCATTTTTCATTTCCATTACTTAAAGATTATAATAATGATATATTTAATCAATATATATAGCATTAATTATATCATAATTATTTTCTAAAGATAAATTATTATTATCCTTTTTCATACATCTATTGAAATGTTGAAAATAGTAATTATGTTTTTAAACTAACAATCATCTCCACGTAATAGTGTAATTCATTTTCTATCTCTAATATATATGAATTATTATCACCATATATATAAGGAATATAAATTATACTTATATAATTATTTATATTCTTTTTATTTTGGAAAGAATCTCAATTTTCAATCAAAATACATTCTAAACAAAATACTCCTGAAAAAGAAGTAATAAACACATGAAATGATGATGATAATGATTGAATGTTATGAATTGGGTGATAAAATGTTTTATGTAACACATGTACAGTATTATATATATAAATATAGATCTTTTAAATAATTATTATAAAATGAATTTTTTTATACATGAGTTTAGAGTTCTTATGATGCTGGACATACATCAAGTAAGCAATTTATGTTACAATATCATTTTTATTCATATTCTCTATGAATAAATTTCCAATAAACAAATTATAAGATCTCTCTCTCCATAAACCTATGTATTTTCCTATAATATTTAAATTTCTATATATCAAATTATTTCCAATCATCTTCGTCTCTTTAATTACTCAAGATAATAAAAGAATATTTTTTTAAAAAAATTATTTTATTCCTCTATTTATCTAAGAATATTTTCTAATGTCTCTATATTTTTTAATAAGAATAAAAAAAATTAATACAATATGAAGATTCATTAAATTAATTTTTTTATATTTTTTAGCATAAAAAAATACCTAAATGAATCTTTTATTAATTTCCATAATGAGGAACTTATTACATTTTTTTCATAAATGTGAATAAGTATTTCTTGTGGCCATACATAGAAATATCCAAAATCTAGATGTTGAGTTTCAGTAGAACTCATACCTAGTGCAACATCAATTTCAATGACACCAAAAATAATGATCCATATTGAGCTACTGGAATTGAATAAAAAACATTATGAGAATATATATCTATATATATATATATATATAAGAGATTATTTTTTTTCCTTCTCCATCACCTTGGTGTGCAGACATTGTTTTTATTAATACATAGATATCTTAATGAATATTTTCACTGATTACTGGGAAGAAATCAATATCACTATTTGAATAGGAATCCCCTCCCCAATATCAATGATCTATTTCAACAATTATTAGGAGGTAAATATTTGTCTACAATCAATCATAGATCTAGATACTGTTAATTGAGGTAAAAATTGTTGTCATACTAGGGATCGATCTATGTTAGTGGTATGAAAAAAAGTTATATAGTGATTCCATTTGGCCATATTAATAAGCTTACATTACTTATGGATTTAATGAATACAACCATTAGACACTACCTTTATCATATTACGATAATAATTATATACGATATTCTTATATTATCATAGAGCACTAAAGGGAAAGGGGATCACATGAAGATAGTAATGGAGAGCCTCATGAAGTTGAAGTTTTATGAAAAATTTACCAAATGATAATATTGACTGGATATGTCTCATTTTTTGTCTTATAATCTCAGTAATGGGTATATAAGTGGATCCATATAAAATTAATGTTGTTAAAAATTATTCTACACTAACCATTATGATTGAGATCCTTATTTTTATAATAATAAGGGAAAATTATAATCTATTTTTGAAAAACTTTTTATGGATATCTAATCCACTCCCAAATTTATCTCATAATGGATTTATATTTATATGGTATAATTAATGTGAGTAATATTTAAAGGAACTACGTAGAACATTATTCGGAGAACATGTTCTCACAAAAATCTATTTTGAATATAGTTTTACAATTTATAGTGTTTCATCAATGAATGTTATGGTATGTTTTCATATGTAGAATTAAATTTTGATAGTCTATGATTCACTGTAACTATTGGTTCATGAGAGAAATTAACCAACACATTATTTTGATTTATCAATTGAAATCATTTCATTAATTATATGAAAGAATTTTATATTATAGGGAATGTTTTGACATATATACGGAGCATAAAATATTAGTGTATATATTCACCCAAAAATAGGTGGATATGTGATAGAGAATATGGTTATACTTGATTAATAATGATAAATTTCCAACAAATTACCACCTTGGGATGGAGAACAAGTGGATGATGATTTGAGTTGAAAGGACCATTCTAGATTATATATAATAAGGATAAAAAACCCATCTTTTAAGGATTTCCAAAATATGGATGTTGAAATCTATATAGAAGGGGTAATATTAATTTATTTTACCACCATAAATACTTATGAATATCTAATAGGGTAAATGTGTGATGTAGATCTATAAAATAACATGATAAATGTTCTTGTGTTTAACCTTTATTGCGAAGGAATTATATTATTCAGGAAACTGGTATTTGTACCATCAATAATATTATAAAATAATGATCTATTTTATAATCTCATAACTCATTATTATATATTTATCCTTGATGTATTAATATTAATATAGATTTAAAATAATATTTCTAGTGGTATGGCATGATGAGATATATTACAGAGTATGTGTCTCATTGCACAGTCAGTTAGCATGTTTGGACTAATGGATAAAAGTGTGTATGTAGTTTTTATCCATTACTGAAACAATAATTGGAATGGGAAAACATAAAGAGGGATTTCATCTTTAGACTACCCAAATCATATAAAATCTATAAATTTATTTAGGTTATTGATGATTTCCTATTTAATTTAACACACTTCATTACAATCATAGAAAATATTTCACTTGATCAGCATTCTAGTATATACATTAAAGATGTGGAGTGAGTGCACAGAGTGACATATTTTATTATATATGATCTTAATATAAGGATTAACTTAATGTTATCAATATTTATTAAGAAACCTCCAATTATAAAGTTCAATTTTCGTACTGCCTATCATTTTTAGATGGATGGTCTGTCTGAGGGAACTATTAAAACCCTAGAGGATATATTGAGATCCATTTCTAACGATTTTAAATTTAGTTGGGATAAACATGTTCCTCAAGTTTATTATTCATACAATAGTAGTTTTTGAATGATTATTTAGATGGATCCTTATAAAACCGTCTACTGAAATAAGTGAAGGACTTTTAAATGTTGTGATAAATTTAGGGAAATGATCATACAAGAACATAAGATATCTAATGAAATTATAGAAAATTTTATCTCCATTTATCAGAAGATAATTGCATCATAGAGTCATTTGAATTGTTATAATGAAAATCGGTATATAGAACTAGAATATATTATTGGTGAGAAGGTATTTCTACTAATTTCTCCATGGAAGAAATATATAAAAATTATAATGATGGGAAATATTAGAATTGTTTATATTAGTTGTTCATATATTCTGGAAGAGAATATAAAATTTCGTTATTACTTGATACTCCTAGAAAACATCTATTTATATCATGATGTGTTATATGTATCATTTTCAGAAAATTATATAAATAATCCATCTTGTGTACTAAAATGATAGGTTATATCACTGTAGAATAATATTTCTTAGGAATAACAACCAATATAAATCATGGATTGTATAGAAAATTATCTATGGAACCAAAATACTTATTTGGTGATTGTTTTTTGGTGGAATCATAATTTTGAAGAAGCTATAGGGGAATTGAGGTTGTAATAAAGTAGGTATATTGTTATATTTTATATTAGAGTGATAATTTTGAGGGATTGATTAATTTTAATGAAGTATATTGTAACACCATAATATTTTATATATATTTACTTTGAAATAATCTTGAGGTATTCTATATATTACTTGACACACAACCTCGCATCTAAATGATCCATGATATATTGAAACATTATCATTTAGTTTAAAAATAAGATGGTATTAATATTACTAAACTTATTATGAATAATTCAACTACATTATTAAAATAATAAAAATTTGTACTGTATTTTATAATAAATAAATACTACAATTTAAGTAAAGTGATTTTACACTTTAAAAATAATTTCTCATGAAAATTGATTTTATTACATTTTTTCCAAAGAAATTATAATTTATATCAACCCTTTTTAGAAACCATATTTTAATAAATTAATATAATATAATAACTCATAATTCCAATATTATATTTTCGTATATTTTTATGATTTTTCTAAAATAATTTATTTTTCAATGAATGGTGTATAATAATAATTTTTCTAAAAACACTTTTTTAATTTAAATTAAAATTTCCATTATGTTTTGAATTTTATCTTGATGATAAATAATTTTCATATAAAATAATTAATATAATTATTTAAATTTTAATCATTATTTTACATTATTTAATATAATTTAATTTTTCAGTGAAAAACCCATTTAAAAAATATTATTTTTATCCATGTAATGTGTTTTTTCTTAATATATTAATTTAATATTTTTTACTAAAGATATTATTGAAATTTATAGAATATATATTTTAACATATTTATTTTACAAATATGTTTTTTTTTAAATGGAAATATTGAAATTAATTTATGTTTTATGATTAAAAATATATTTTTTTCTCAAATAGGGTTTCATTATGAATTTTGAATTTAATTGAAATTAAATCATATCACTAATAGAAGATTAATTGAGAAAAAATTATTTAATATTTTTAATAATAATAATAATTATAATGTAATAGGGTTGTCTAATTTTTGTTATAGTTAATTATAAAAATGGTAAAAGTTTGATACCATTGTTATGGTTAAAAAATTTAATGGGTGGGTGTGGTGATAAAACATGAGATGAGGGTTGCAATTCTACCAAAACTTATATAATCATTTTATATTTATGACATTTCAGAATTATATTATCCAACTATCAAATTCTTGTCAATTTGGATCATGATTCCCATGAATGTGACCTAATATCATAGAAATATTATATTAAATTCCAGGTGTTTCACTCCCTAACTAATAAATAGTATCCACTTATCCTCTATTATTCACAAAATTTGATCCTATAAAAATCCATAATCGAAAAAATATTTTATTTACTCACTCCATTCTAGATATTGGTTTTTTATTCTAATACCAATCCATTAAAGCATAATGTTCAAGCCAATGGAGTCCTCTCAATTATATTCTATAAATCTTATTCGATATATTTCTGTTTTACTTGTTATTCCAAAAATATTAATAATATATTAATACAATATTTAAATTTTTCATTGATGTAATTATTCTGTTGGTAATATTAATTACCATATCATTTAAATCGATTGAGAGATGAAGGTATTTCTCTTCCATACAATTAGACTACCACCTCAACATAGTGATATGTTTTATTTTTCATTATCATACCGCAGGGATGATAAATATGGTGAACTTATTATTTATATATGATATTTATTTAATTATTATTATATTATAATAATATTATATTATCTAACTTTTTACTATAGAAATCATTGGAAATTATATCATCACTTGTATGTACATGTGGACTACCACCGCCACGAAGTGATGTGATTCATATTTAATTACTATTTTCAATAGATGGTTATATGGATATATTTAATTAATATATATAATCTTTATGATATAATATTTATTATATAAACTTAAATACCATTTATATTTCATTCATTCCATACATTGAAAAGTGGAAAACATCACTCATGAATATATACCGTTTATAATCTCCATAATGAGATGAAATTTATTTTCACCATCATTTAAAATTAAAGGTTATATGTATAATAATTATTTGTGCTATCTATTTCTTTGTTATCATTATATATATTTTGTAATAATGAAAAAATTACTATGATTATAACTACTAAAACATAACATACATGAGAAATGAAGTAGTTTACACCTCAAATAATGATAGAAGTGAGTGATTGAAAATAAATGTTTGATAAGTTGTTATAAATAAAACATGAATTTTCCAGTAGGTATTAATATAGACCTCTTATACCATTATAATAAAATTAAACTTATAATGTAAGTGTTTATAGGGATTTCTCTGAAATATAGACTTTAAGTAAGGGTCTTTTCTTACAATATTTTTTTATCGAGATTATTTATAGTGAAAATTCAAATTAAAAAAAATTATGATATATAAATCAAACATAAATTTTTTCTACTACTTGGGTTATTTCTATATATCACATGTTTTCCACCAATTCTCCACTATATAAGTACTTTATAGACTAAAAGAACTCATTTAAGGAAAATCGTTGTTGTTCCTCACTTCATAAAGGAATCAATTCTTACTAGTATATATTTTGATTAAAAATTTTCCATTAACACTTTAACTATTATGAAAAGATTAATTAATTTCAATTTTACCCATGTTTTACATAATATAAATTTTTTATGGAATATTCTTATTTTTTTAGAAGGAGGTACTTCTGTATTTTTACAAAAAATGTGAAATTACTTTTATTAATATAGATTAATTGAAAACAAAATTATTTTTCTTTGTGGGAAATATTTAATTAGATTTATACATTTTAATTTTAATTTTCTTATTTTCAAATAAATAACTATCCATAATATTTTTTAAATAATTAAATTTTGAAAATGTTATTTCAAGTTGAAAAGGTTATCCATATGAAGAGATTTTGTAGTGTTATTTTAATGAAAGACTCATCAAGAAAAATATTTTTCAAAATTTATTTTGATTTAGTGAGGATATGTTATTATTTTAATAGATTATGTATATATATTATTTGTGATTATAATGATAAAATGTTTAGAAACCTAATTTCTGTTCTGTGAGTCCTGATATAATCATATGTTACATGTTCTATAATATTATGGAAATCATATGCAAAATTATAATTATGTGATGTGTGGTCATATGACTATATATTCCTTCAAATTATTGGGTGAATATATATATCTCATAATGATTTAATCAATTAAATAGGGAGTGAACCAATTTAATTAAGGTAATTTTTCCAATAAGATAGTATTTTCTTTGATCATTGAATAAGGAGAAAATGTAATGGGGAGTTAACACAATCAACTGTGATAGTATTGGATGTGATAATTCAATAAGTATATGATTTTTTATAATTATATTTATTTAAAAAACTTATGTCTTAATATTATCTTATGTTATCACAATAAATTATTGAATATTAATGAATATTCACTCTTTTGGCCTGAATAAATTTTTATGATAATTTTGTATGGAATGATTCCTAATTATAGATCCTAGATTATTTAGATATGAAATATTAATGTTATGTTCAAGTTATAATAAACTTATTCTTGTGTTTTTCTCTTATTATACCATATATTGATATTTATAATTTTTATCCTTATTATGAATCTAAGATCATGATTCCTCATTGCACCCTTCACCATCTTATGTCGAATATTTTTTAGAATTATGTTTCTTAAAGGGGTGTAATTTTTGGAGAATTTTAATTTAAATTATGTTGATATTTTATGTTCTAGTTCATTATGTATAAATATTTCCTAATACAATGATTCATTATGGTTATGTTTTCAATCTTATTAATATGTAATGAATATTTTAATAATATGTTGTGTTATTTTTGTTTTTAATGTTTGAGTCGCTAAATGGGGTGATTAAATGTACCATTTTTTATGTTTTACATTATTTTAATTTACACCTCTCACAATAGTATTTATTACCAATATAATATGAATGTATTAAATTATTTTCACTCAAATAACTATTTATTATACATTATGGAAATATACTAAAACAACAATAGAAACTATCATTACTAGATTTAACATTGATGTGAGGGAATAAGCCTTTTCATTTTTTAATTTTTTAGTGAATAAATTTTATTACAATAATGAATTTTTAGTTATTAAAATTTAAATTCATGTATCACACAATTTTATTCAAAGGAATCATTATCTTATATATTATGTTTTTGTTAAAATTAGATCCAATAGTTTAATCATGTTGTTATTTATAAAAACACAAATGATTCCTATAAGTTCATTCATATTTTAATGAATATGTATTCCATGGTCAATGAATGATCAACAGATATTCAATCAGACATGACATATTCTCCACTCAATCTCACTATGATTATTTAATGTCATCTATTTTCAATCGTAAATAGTTTCATTGAACTTATTATTTAGAAAACACAAAATCTATCACATTTTATAAACTCCACCTTCATATAAGATTCCATCAAGGAAACATTGGTATAAAACTCTCCCATTATTTTTTTTTCAAGAAATAATATTCTTCTATGTTTACACAAGCTTCATAGGATGTATTCTAAACCTCTATGACTTAAAAAATATCATTAAGTTTATATCCATGTAAAAGTTTTTATTATAATTAGTTTTTTTATTTAAAAATTTAAAATAGGCATAACAAAATAAAATAATGATTTCGTCCCTTTTTTATTATTTATATATTCAAAGTAGTGTGTGAATATATATTATAAAAAAGGCATTTAATAAATTCCCCTAAAATATTTGAAATGAATAATCATTTTAATCTACTTATGGACTTAAAATTTACATATTCATAATCTTATTGAAACAATATGGCCTCCACCTAAAATAGTTCTTTCTCAATATATTATTGCACATAAAATATCGTTATTTTGAACCAAGTATTCATACTCATTAAACTATTAAAATTTTCATTTATTTAATTAACATACATGAAATTATCTCACATAATAATATCTTATGTGAAGGAAATTTATTCTTTCTGTTTTCAAATTTTCTTATGTGTATAATAATTCACTTATAAACTCAAAATTATTTATTTGTAAACGACTTTTACATTGCACTAAAAATTACTTTTGAATATAAAAGTTTTCTTACACCCTAGAATATTATATCATGACATGAATATCATCTTCTAAATCAATTGATATCTAAAATAAGATAGGATCATGAAATTTAGAAAATATAATATTATCTCATAGAGTCATAGTAAATTATCATCATTTTTTAATATTTTGTATGTAGATTCATATCACATGTTTACTATTGTATTGATATTTGATCAAGCATATTAATGTATCAAGAATGATAATGAAAAAACTCCAATTTCATTTGAAATTGGATACTATGGAATGTAGCATAATATAACATTATTAAATCCAATAGCATGAGATTTAGTATGACAGGTGATAGTGTGTCATGGACGATACAATTATACGGAGACATTTAATATGAAGTGTTCAATAATTTTTAATCTTTAATAGTTGTATTATAAAGCTTATTTCACATCAATGTTTAATCCAAACATCTATACTATTATAATGAAATTCACACCCACCAATGGTTGAATGATACCCATGTAGATATTATTCCATCACAGGGTCTTATGTTTAGACAGACACATAAAAGGATAAAAACTCTTCACTATCTCATATGTTTTCCTACTAGAAAATATTTCTTATTCTTCTGTATAGATATTCCAATCTAGTGGATTCCATTTTATCTTTGTAGACCTTTTCTATTGTCTTCTTTAGTGAACAATTACTAATATTTTTCCCAATTTTTTAAACATTTCATCACAAACCCATTTCCAAATATCAATAAAAATTTGAAAATGAAATTAAAAGTGTTAGATGGTAGATTTTAAATAACTAAGATCCCTTACACAACTCCCATAATACTTAAATCAAATTATAGATTCCTATATTCCTCAACATTTTCCATTCATATTTTAGAAATATCAAGTTAACCTTATTCGAAGCCTTTCCCATTTCTTCCCTACATATTCACAACAACACTGAAATGAATTATACATTCCACAATGATAATAAATATTTTCATTAAACACAATATCTTATTATTATATAACTTATCCTTACAACATGGGCTCAATGACCAACATAACATCATTATCGTTATTTTCTTATATTTCACATCGTGGGTTCAGCCACAAACTACACTTCTTCGTTGTAGGATCCAATCATATATTTTTATTTCTATGTCACTCTTTATTAATTTAAATTTTATATACTCATGAATATATTTATTGTTATGCCATTAAAACACTTCATGTTTTATCATTGATTATCTTATAAAATCGATAAACCATTATTCCTTGTATATTCTCTATAACTAACATCACAACAACAAATTGAAAAATTAACCATTTTTTTTGAATTGACTATACATTATTTTCATAAAATATAATACTCCATGATATATATAATCTTCATTAATTGGTTAAAATAAAAACATTTTAATTTTTTCTACTAATGTAAACACTTTTCTCCCTACAAAATATCAACGTCGGTTTCCACCATTTAGAAGATAAAAAATAAAAAACAGAAATTAAAAATAATATAAAAATAGATATAATATTGTTGTCCATATATTATAGATAGTATTAATTCCATATATATGATTGATTAATGAACATGGAATGTGTACTTTCAATTATAGTATATGTTTTTCCCTATTACCATTAGTTACATTATATATGGGCAGTAGTATCCCTATCTTTCCATCTATAATGTAAACACAAACAATGATTTAAAATTTGTCGTATAAATATCATTTCATAATCCAATATTCACTAAACATAGAGACATAAAACAATGAATAACATTAAAAGTGATTTTTTTTATAATATCACAAACCAACACATTGGTATTGTTAAGAGATGTATGTTTCCCAATAAACATTCTAATGACATTCTTGAAATACATTCTCCCCTAATATTGGAAATGGTATGCTCAATTTATAGTATTTTATATGACTCCTTTATAATAAATAAAATATCACTCACAAGATATTTCTTGGCTTCCCATCACTAGATTTTTTAAGACTACATATTTTTTATTATTTTATCAATGGTTGCACCATACCAAAAATTCATTCTATAATCATCTAATCCTTTTAAATATGGGATATGCTAAGAAAATAAAGATAAAATATTCCAAAACATGTATAATGGAAATTTTATCATTATTACAATTTGTAAGACAAGTTCATTATTAACAATTTCATGGTTTCGATGTTGTGCAATTTATTTCAACATAAAGCATAATGATTTTTTGAATATTTGTTACTAATATCATAAAGTCTCTAAAAAATAATTTTCTTTATTAACTATAAAAAATTTATTCATATCTAAATGTAATTTATATATCATATTTCTAATTTCGTTTAATTTTTTAGATTGATATTTTCTCCCTCTTACTTTGAACTCATTTCATAAGTACATAAATATATAATAGAAATGTTTTCTTGGTTTTAGTGATAGATTTCATGTGATTTACTAAACCCAAATTTATATAATATGATTTTACATTTATTAATATCAAATTAATGATATCTGTTTGGGGTGGTCCATTATTATAAAGATAATATTTATCTAGTTTAAATATTATGAATACTTTCGGGACTAGTTCTTATATTATAATAAGTAATCTTTTGGAATCAATGTACATTAAACAGGGAGTTTTTTATTAAATGTGTTATATCCCCAATGTAATTAATATATTTAGATCACCTACAATTTATTTTATACGTATTTTTGTTGATCATAATTAGTATTATACCATTTTCAATAAGATTTATATTTAATTTATTATAGAAATAATCATATAATATAAATTACATATAAGACCAACTATTCATGTAAGTATTAGTATGTTGTGTTACAAATATGATTGAGGTTGGTTATTTTGAATGAAAATGATTCAAATATATCCTATACATCTCTTTTTTCCTATTATTTTGGTATTTATATTCAAATAAATTGTTATTTTCAATATTTATATGATCGATTAGAATAATTGATAAGTCCATGATGTTTTTCTGGACAAGTAAAATATCCTAATTATGTTTCTCAATTTATAAATTTAAATATATTCAAATAGAACTATTATGTAATTCTAATAGGTATATTTAATGTGTTTTTCCGAATTGAATATGAAAATTAAAAGCTTTTGTGTTATCATTTTCTCCATATATTACATTAAATATGAAATTTTAAATTCTACATAACATTAAATTAGTTTAAAAAAGACTAATCCAAAAGTATAACATTCTATATAATAGTGATAAGGAGTCAATGTAATATTGAAATAATGTTAGTTAGTTTAAATAATATATTGGATTATAGAGGATTAGTTTATATCTAGTGAGATATAAATAATATTTATTTCATAATGATTAATTGAAATTTAAATGTTATTAAAAATTGATTAAACGTACTACATAGAATCCCATTTGAAGTTGTACATGGCCTAATCAATGAATCTCTATCTTCTAGAAGCTTCAAACTTTCATGAAGTGACTAATCCATATATTTGGAAGAGAATTACCACATTTGTAAAACCATCAGTGGAAAATAAGTCACCAAACACCATCCAAAAAGAATAACCAATGTATTAATAAAGAAAATTCAACCTCTCCATAGCTAATGTAATTGTAGTCTTGCATTCTCCCATCATAACATATCTTATACTGGGATGATAAAAAAATTTGTGGAATTAAATAAAAAGGAATCTTTTATACCATCCTTCAGACACACCTAGTTCTCATTTCTATGTCAATTTTCTTTTTCTACTGCTCGATTTGTTGACCAACATATAACTAAACCTCAATGAGAGACACGATAGTTTTATGTGAACAATGGTTCCCATATATGGTCTGAAAAATATATCTTAGTGGTATTCCTATATGTAATCGTGGTATATTTCTTCATATATTTGGGTATGTATATGGATAATTTATGATGGGAAATCATTTTACTAATGCATGTGAATGAGGTCATTAGGTTCTAACCTATGAACCATAACACCAGACTCTACTGATCAAGATAAAATTCATCAAAAAGTACCCTCATGCCAAAATACTGATACATACATAATGATTTAGGTTGTGGTTTTATATCATGTCTTGACCACAACTCTATTACTTTCAGAATGGACTATAACTATCCATAACTAAATAAAACCATGTAATGATATGTACCCTATTATCAAGGAATGGATCCAAATAATTAAAATAAACCTACATTCTAAATCAAGGTTGGGACCATTCATACACTTTTAATATCAAGGTGATTCCATACATGATATCGTATTCCTCATGAAAATTCATCACCTAACCAATAACATTTCACTTTAGGTAGAATCCATGAAAATATAATTCCCATTAATGAAGAGGAAGTCCATCTAGTATAATACCAAATTAGATCACAGACATGACCTTTTCAATCATAGTGGTCCCTTCCAAATCATTCTCACTCAATGTGAGAACATATTTCCATATAAAAATGAAAACTCCGCACTAATAGGGTGGTTCTCAGAAGCATAACATGACCATAACCCTTTCACTCGTTGTAGGGCCCTTCCAACCCATTCTCCTTCAAGTATAATTGAATCATCATACCCCTTCATCATTCCATGCATTGTAATTACTCATATTCACCAAAAAAATATGGAATCATATCCTATATCATATGCTCAGCAACACAGACATCTAATTTTTCACGACCCATCCCACAAGGCCCGTGCCTTGACTACACCAAGACCACCTTCCATAGGCTAGGGGCTGGTGACTAGCACTGAAAGGCATATTCCCTAAAATGGGAAGGCATTTCCTTTAAACCTTTACAAACACTCAGTACGACATCACAACAAGAAGCAACTAGGAACTAAAATGTTGTAGTAAAAAAGGGCTGAATGTAAAAAAAGGACTGGAATACAATCCAAAATATGAAAGTAAAATTTCAAATGAATGTAAAATATAACTGAAATAAAAAAAGGGAAACAACTATTTAGTCATCCTCTAAGGTTCCTACCTGAATGGTAGGTACAGATCACTTCTTCAGCACTCCATGTCTGTTCGTCTCCTCCGCATTCCACTAGGTCTTGTCTCCCTCAAACCTCAGCTCAGCTGCTCACCATCTGCACAAGACACAACAAGGTGCGAGCGAAGCCTATATAGGGGTGATTATATAAAAATACTCAGTAGGGACATCGATATCCCTAATATCTCCTATAATTCCACCATTAAAAACCACATGGTGACACCACAAAGGTAATGTACCACATAGAATAACCTCAATCACAAGCACAAAATAAAGACAGCTCACAATATGATTTATTCTTGGGGTAGAAAAAGTAACCTCCCTAATCACAACATCGAACACCTCATATACTAGAGAAATCCTCCCTTATCGAGTACAGTGGGTCCGCCGCATCACATAGAGGCGCTTCCCACTAACCTTGAACTGATGAGGTACTCCTATCGATCGCATACAGTGGGTCTTCCGGGTCACATAGAGTCGTCCCTCCCCACTGTCGTCTACTAAGATACTCCTCCCCATTTCATACCATGGCTACTCTGCACCATGGCATGCTGATTTACTCCTCCCCATAACATATAGTGGCTGTCGAGTCCCTCCGTTTTGAAAAGTCAGCAGTCGTCAGGTCTCAGCCAGTCATAGGGTTCCATACATAGTGCACATGGGAGAACCGCTCCCCAAGCCATCAGTCGTATATCAACCATCATTAAGTCTCACAAATAAGTAACCCAATGATCTTCCATGTCATAAGGGTTCCAACTCAATATACATTACGTCAGTCGGGCGCCTGGTCTGTGCGTTATTTGCATTTCTGGGCTGATGGCCTGGTTGGATTCGGGTGTGATCCAACCCGGCCATACTCGAAGTTACTCTGAAACTCTAATGGAGTAATTCAGAAGTATTGTCTTTCTCCAAGGGTCCCAATTTTTTAGATGGTACATAAAATAGGAATCCAGTTCTCATGATAAGGTCCGTTGATTTTTTTTGGGCCTGGTTGGGCATGGGTTCGGTCTGACCCGGCCCGACCGACCCCGCCCGACCCAGTTTGGGCTGGGTTGAGGTGGCCTCGGCCCACTGGCCCATGTTTGGTCTTTCCCACAAGAGGGGTGGCCCGCAAGGGATTCCCGGCCATAATAGGGTAGCCCGGCCCATGTGGGGCAGCAGCCCGCTAGTGTGGAGGCCTGGTCTGGGGGTGGTGGCCCCCTCCAAGGGCGGTAGTGTGGTGCGAGGGTGGTGGCCCGGTTCGAGGGAAATGACCTAGATCGAGGGAGATGACCCGACTCAATGGTTGCAGCCTACTCAGAGGGTCGAGGCTCAGTCTGAGGGCAGTGGCCCGGTCCGAGGGAGGTGGCCCGGTGAAAGGGTAGGAGCACCGTGCGAGGGTGGCTGCCCGGTCCGAGGGTGGCGGCCCAGTTCGGTCCAATGTTGGGGGGTGTAACCCCTAGGTCTCTTGAATTCCCAAACAGCTCGGAGTCCATTCGGTTTGCGAGGGGACGATGCCGCGGAACCTACAGGAGGTGGGTTCGGACTCCGTCGTGGCTTCCCTTAGACAACGGCGCTGCGGTTGTGCCACCTCCCTTCCTGTGGCTGGCCGTCGAGCTGGCTGCCTCCTCCATTCGTCATGGTGGAAGAGTAGCGACCCTCTTCTTCCGGTGTACATTGATGTACTCGCAGTATTCCATGGAGGCCCAAGGATAGCAAGATAGCACAGGATTCGGTCTAGGTTCGTTAGGAACGCACCCTCTGTGTTAGCTCCTATTGTGGAGGATATTAAGGGGTTGAATAATCAATTTAATTAAACAAAAATATAAACCCCACAAAGATACCCTGCAACAACCTCCAGCAAAGAAGAATGAATCACGGGTCAACCCATTAGTTTGTTGACCTGTGTTCTTCGTATTATTCAAGAACGAGAAGAGTAAATCATTAAAAAACATTAATTAATAAATCCTCTAACTCGAAATGCCAAAGAAACATACATTCATGATGGTGGATCATGAACTTTATTCCAATGACCGGTTCCCAAAGACAACACACACATATCACCCTTTGGTTCGGTGTCATCCATCACCTCTCGCTGGGTCGGATTCATCTTTTAACGGTATGGAATCACGGTGTTTCGTCAGCACTTCGCATCTTAGTGAAGCTCTCTGATACCCCTTTCCTAGCACTATATATATTGGACAGGGGGAGGGTAAGCAATTGCATGGGGAAATAATGGGTCTTGTTAGTTATGAAGCTTCCTAATTTTCCCCAACATCATCATTATGTACGGTTGGAAGGTGAAACCATTTAATGGCATAACACACTGTCGGCCCACAATTTAATGGACTCTTGATGGTTTGGAGATAAAATAACAAAATTATTTCATTTCTTTTCTTTTAAAAGTCGCAAATCCTAACATTTTCTCCAGACCTACAACAGTCAAACTAAAGCCTCCTTTAAGGGAATCACGATGTTGCAGATTCAACGGTGCACCCATGTTATTAATCCGAGCACCATTTCAAAAGTTAGGAAACACCACTAGAGTGTTTCTTGAACGTACTCGAAAAATAGATAAAAAATTTATTAACAGCAACCCTAAACTAATGCTGGTCGAGGTTATTCTCTACCTAAGTTAAAAATTCCCCAACAAACCCAACAATAATCTGAGAATTCCAATCCAGATTATCTTTTAAATGTTTTATATTTTATAATAAAATAATATTAACTTAATAATTTTAATTATGGCCAAAAAAACTAACATTCATTGGTTTCTCGTGCCTGCCAATGTTATTATCTATCTAAAGAAAGCATACCCTCATGAGTTCAGTGGTGGTCTTGTATTTTTAATCCAAGTTACCGTTCGTGAGTTATAAGAATTTGAAAAATAAAATAATTTTATATTAATATTTTATTTATGGTAATGTCATTTTCAGGTTTTCTCATAGGAGGCCTGCAGCGACTAAACATTAGTTGCGCCTAGGGTAAACCCTCCATCCTGAGTGCAACGCTGCCCTTATATCTATGATTCGAGAACCATTTATGTGTTATTACACTTTTTCAGGAAATCTGATTAAGCGCACTATATAAAGTTTAACGAAACATAGATAGATCATTACAGGCACTCCGGGCCTTGGAATCACACGCCATCAGATATAGCTGTCTCAAAATAATTCAATAAAATAAAAAATTACAAATATTCTAGGAAATTACATTCTCCACATTGTGGAGATTTTTTTTCCGAAATCCAAAACACGGACTAAGGAAAAAAATGGTGGTATTGAGCATGAATCAGAGCCTCTCACTCCCATGTTCTCTCCGAGAGGTTCCTGTGCAGCCAGTGAATGCACACCAGAGGTATCGACCACCCATGAATACCCACTTTTATCGATTCTGAAAGTCTACTATGTACTCTTTAAAAGTCCCCCCATCATCAAAGTACAACTCTCCCTTGTTCATAACGTGCAATGGATCATGCACACATCTCCTCATCTATGACACAAGGAAACCATTATGCCCTCGATGCATCTATGGGGAATGACATAGAAGGTACACCACCTTTACCACTCTACTAAGAATCTAGAAAGGTCCGATGAAACTCAAATATATCTTGCCGCCCCTGATAAATCATTGCAAACCTCATTCAGGTGAGACCTATTGGAAGACATGGTCTACCTCCACCGGTCGACATAAGATATCTCTCGGCTCTGAGTAGTTTAAACTTTCTAACAAGTGAGGCATAGTGATACAAACTCTTCCACTGCTTCCTTCAACTTGGGCCATCTGTACTGACTTCGGAGGTCCTGGAACATCTTCTCAACACTAGGATGTACCATTATAGATGATTTATGGATCTCCCTTAATACCTCACTCTGATGAATTACTGGTACCATGGTGCGTCTTTTGAAAAGAATGACGTGCTCTACACTTTTAGAAATCATTCAAGAGACCATCCAGAGGATATATGAGAACTTCAGGCCTCACAGTAAACATCTCAAGATGTACACCCTAAATTTTCTAATGATTTGGGGGAGTGACAGTCATAGACTAGAGGTAGTTTCTCCATCTTTATCAATGAAGGATATTCATAGCGCCACTAGTTTCTTTGACGCCTCACTCAGCAGTTGTAGACCATACCTCCTACTAAGTGTGTCTGCTACCACGTTCCCCTTCCCAAGAGTATAGACAATCTCAATGTCATAGTCCTGGAGGATCTCTATCCATCTTCATTGTCTTAGGTTTAGGTCCTTCTGAGAGAAGATACACCAGATACTCTTGTGATCAGAGTAAATTGTAAATCTTCTTACCATAAAGTAGTGCCACCATATCATCAGTGAAAATACCACTGCTACTGACTCCAGGTCATGGATAGTGTAGTTATACTAGTCATTATATGTCACATCTCTTGAAATCTCTGATGACACTTCTCTATCAACAGGAAAGGCTCCCCATTTTTAGTCAAAGATGACATGGGTGCTTCTACCCTGGATGAGTTGGGTAAAAATATTCGGTAGTACCGAGCCAATGCATGTGTCCCTCTCCGCTTGGGGTGGTAATCCTGGAAACATCTTTTGAAAAGTTGTCCTCATGCTCTTCCACTATTGTTTGGAACTTGAAACTCAATACTTCTACTGCCATGAGGGTATGTATGCCTGACTCAAGAGTGATTAGTTTCACCCGCTAATGCCTGAGTTTATCCTGTTCTGCATGGGTTTCCTTTTTTTTTCACTGATTAAGAAAAACCTCATCCCCACGTTGTAGATAAAATAAAACCTTTTATCATAATATAGTCAATCAGAGTATGAAATGTGGATTCCCAGTCCATACCCAAACTAACATCGTAACGCCTCAATGCTACCACCAAGAGGTTCCAAAAAAACTCTCGCATCAAGGGTCAGATCACACCATTGGCATAAGTGTGATTATTGAGTCTTGTCCCAAAGGTATTTCCTGACATGAGGGTCAAGTCGATAGTTTAACCAGAAACTCTATGTCTTGGACAAGATTCGTGGAATGAAGGAATGATTCGTACTTATTTCTATTGATACAAAAGCTGGTAGTATATACAGACCATACATATAATCATTCCTAGAGTCCTTGGGTCACACTCATTGAACACATGTAGATACTCCCTTCCAATGTCCTCCAGCTCCCTGAGCCTGGTGGAGACAACATTAAGGTGGTGGTGGTAACATGTTGAAATGTATACCACATCTTTCCGCACTCTTATTTCCACTTCCATGCCTACTGCCCTGCAAATTCATCTATCCCTACAACTTCCTCTTCCTAAAACATTTTACATTACCAAGTCTTTGAGACTGGCATAAGTTTCCTTCATTCATACTGCTAATATTCGTTGGATGTATTCGCTCAGCCAAAGAACATTCTACCACAAAGGTTCTATCTGGCACCCTAACATAAGTAGGAATGCATATAGGATTAGTGTTGGATTGGATGTTCCTAAACACACCTCACTCTGAGGTCAAATACCTGAAGCACTGATCGTACTATATTCATAGAGTACCTTGGATGCTCGGTATGCCTCAATGAATGCTCAGCTGCCGACATGTTGTCCTCCCGAAACTGTAAAAGCTCTAGGGAACTCTTATCCATTAGATCATTTTGGAAAGAGTCCCCCTTCTTTAAGGAATGTTATCAATCTTATCCACATAAAAATTCACCTCTTCGCAATATCCGGGTAATCAAAAACCTATCATCATCATGCTGAGCCACATAGAATTCTCTCTACCAGTACCTCCATTTGATAAAGTGGTGCCCTAACTAGATGGAATCTCTGCCACATCCTCAGGCCAGTCCTTAGCCGCCTGTGAGTCAGGCTTGCCTCAGAACCTAAGGGGTATCTAATGATAAAACATTTATAAGGCACTAACCTTACATGTTTCCTCTACCAGTACTGCCAGTTGTAACTGCTGACCAACAGGCAGTGATATAGCTGACACACTACACGAAGGTACAATATTAGGAAACAGTCAACGTACCGAAGCCTCATCACTATGTGGACCATTCTCATGGTTACTCAAAAGAAAATACAAGAAGATAATATCACCATCTGCTCTACTGGTGTTTCAACTAGGAGGAAAACCCTAGCCATATCCTCTATCCAAGCCTCAGCCGCCTATGGGTCCGTCTCGCCATGGAACCTCTAATGCTTCTGTTGCTGAAACTCATGCAACGCGCTTAGTAGACATTCACCTTCTACTGGTGGGGCTGCTGGAAATAGTTGTAAAATGGGGAATGGTACTTCTGGAACACCACCTAAAGGTGCCAATGTCATAAGGGGACCCTACACCGAGGCCTAATCGCTCAGTGGTCTGTCATCACATACCCTCTCAAGAAACCTAGGTGGTTGTCTTTGTGGTGTCGTCCTGAAAGGAAATAGGTGTGTAATAGTTAAAAGTTATACATGGTGAGATGACTCAAGAAAACACAAGAAATAATTTTCAAAACAAATGCAATCAGTTTTTTTATGCGCTGAGTCGAAATCAGAACTCTGGGTCCAGATGTATGGATGCATCGGCCGTGACACCAACATTGGACCCCCCACCCCAAATTGAAAATTGCACTCATAACACTTAAAACTATTTCCACATAACAAATATCATAGTCCTAGTTCTTCGGTAGAACCGAACTCCACTGATACCACATTTTCATGACCTATCCCCCGGGGCCCATGTGGTGACTACCCCAAACCTGCCTTCCATAAGATATGGAATGGAGACTAGCATAGAATGGAATATTCCCTAAAATGGGAAGGCATTTCCTTTAAACCTGTACTAACACACGGTCTAAGGGCACAACAAGAAGCAACTATGAATTAAACTGTTGTTGTAAAAGAGTGCTGAAAGTAAAAAAAGGGGCCGGAATACAAGCCCATCTGTAAAAGTATTAATATGACAGAAAGTACAACATAACTTAAAAAATGGTAAATAATAATTGGGTTGTCCTCCAAGGTTTATACTAGAAGGGTAGGTACATATCACCTCCTAAAAACTCCACGTCTTTCCTTCTCCTCCACATACCACCAAGTCCTAGCTCCTTCAAACCTCTGCCCAACTATTCGTCATCTGGACAAGACACAACCAGGTGAAGGCGAAGCCCGTGTAGGGGTGAGTATAACGATACTCAATAGGGACCCTGAGAACCAGAAGGTCTCCTAGAATTACACCATGAAAAGCCATAGGGTAACTCCATGAAGGTAAATTACCACACAGGTAAATTAATACATAGCATAACCTCAATCACAAGAAAAAAGTAAAGATAGCTCACACCAGGATTTATTCTTGGGGTAGTAACAAGTAATGTCCGCAGTCACATCGTTGAACACCTCGGGTGCTAGAAAAATCCTTCTCTATCAAGTACATCGGGCCTGCCACATCACACAAAGGTGCTCCCCACTAACCTTGAACTACTGAGGTACTCCTCTCTATCATGTACCAAGGGTCTATCGGGTCATACAGAGCCGTCCCTCCCCACCATAGTCTACTAAGGCACCCCTCACCATTGCGTACCACGACCACTCTCCACTATGGAATTATGAGGTACCCCTCCCCTTCGCATACTATTTCCGTCGAGTCCCTCCGAGTTGAAGTCTGCAGTCGTCAGGTCTCAACCAGTTGTAGGTTTCCGTACGTAGTGCGTTTGGGAGAACCACTCCCCAAGCCATCAGTCGCATTTCAACCAGCACAAAATCTCACAAAGAGGTAACTTGATGATTTATTCATGTCATAAGGGTTCCAATGAAGTAGATGGTGCATCTGTCGGACAACTAGCCTGTGCGTTATTGGTATTTCAGTGTTGAGGGCCAAGTTGGATTCAGGTGTGATCCAACCCAGATGTACTCCAAGTTACTCTGAAACATTATTGGAGTAAGTGAAAAGGACTGTATCACTCTAAGTGTCTCAATGCCATAGATATTTCATCAAACGAGTGTTTATTTCTCAATATGTCATATGACCATTTCCGGGGACCGGTTGGGCCTGGGTCCAGTTCAGACCGACCCGGCCCCATAAGTTCTGGGCTAGGCCGAGGATGTCAGGGCTTTCTAGGTGGATGTTTGGTCTTCCCACAAGAGGGGCACACCACAAGGGCAGGTCGGCCAGAATAGTGTGGCCTGCATGGGGCGTCCACCCATTAGGGCAATGGCCTGGTCCGGGGGTAGCGGCCTGCTCCCAGGGAGGCGGCCCGGTGCGAGGGCGATGAACCAGCTTGAGGGAGGTGACCCGGTGCTAGGGCGGCATTACGGCTCGAGGCCGTCAGCAAGCTCTGAGGGTGGTGACATGCTCCAAGGTTAGCGGCCCGCTTCGAGGGCAGCGGCCACCTCAGAGGGAAGCGTCCCGGACTGAGGGCCGCAGCGGCCCAGTGCGAGGGCAGCGGCTTGGTCCAAGGGGGCGGCCCGGTCCGAGGTTGGTGGCCCGCTCCAAGGGTGGGGGCCCGGTGTGAGGGTGGTGGATCAGTACGAGGGAGGTGGCCTGGTGCGAGGGTGGGTCCCAATTCAGTCTAATGTGGGGGGTGTAACCCCCTGATCTCCTGGATTCCTGAACGACCCAAAGGATATTCGGTTTGCGAGACGGTGGCACCACATGGGCACCACATGTTCACCGTAGAACCCACCAGAGGTGGGATCTGCCTCTGTCATGGCTTCGGTCATGACTTCTGTTTTCCGAAAGTGCAGTGATTGTGCCGCATCCCTTCCCGTAGACGACCGTCAGGCTGGCCACTCCCTCCGTTCACCGTGGCTGAGGAGCCTCAACCCTCCTATTGATGCATGTTTCGACGCACTCACGGTCTTCCATGGAGGCAGAAAGATAGAAGATGGTTCATGCCAGTTTCCTTGGGATAGTGCCCTTCGTGTTAGCTCGTATTATGGGGGATATTAATGGGTTGAATAATCAATTGAATTAAACAAAAAGATAAACCCCACAAAGATACCCTGCAACAACCTCCTTCAAAGAATAATGAATCGTTGGTCAACCTATAAGTTGGTGGAACCGTGTTCCTTATATAATTCATGAATAGGGAAGACGAAATCATTTAAAAAGAAAAAAGAATAATCCTTTACCTAGAAACTTCAGAGAAACTTTTTTTCTTGAAGGTGGATCATGTTATTAATTCTCGTTACTGGTTCCCAAAGACCCCCACACACGCGTTGCCCTTTGGTTCATCGTCGTCTGTCACCTCCTGTCAGGTCGGCTTCATCTTCTAAGGGTCTGGTGTTGCGGTGTTCCATCAGTACTTTTCTACTTGGTGAACCTCTCTAATACCCATTCCCCAGCTCCAGATATATATGAGAGGGGTAGGATATGTAATGGCGTAAGGAAATAATGGGGATCATTAGTTAGAAATATTCATAATTTTTTCCAACATTGTCGTTATCTAAGGATGGTATGTAAATCCATTTAATGGCTTGACACACTGCCAGCCCCACCATTAAATTGGTCTGTTGGAGATTTTGAAATAAAATAAAATAATTATTTCTTTTCTTTTCTTTTAAAAGTCACAATGTTTATATTTTTCTCCAGACCTACTGTGGTCAATTAAAACCATCCCATAAATTAATCACAGCATTGCGGATTCAATAGTGACCATGTATTTTTAATCTCAGCACCGGTTAAAAAGTTAGAAAAAGGTGCTCACGCGTTTACTAAATATACCCGAAAACAATTTCAAATTTTTTTTAACAAACAGCCTGGACCCATGTTGGTCGATGTCAGTCTCTGCATAAGTGAAAAACGCCCCAACAAACCCAATAGTAATATCATATTTTTAATTCAAGTTATCATTTAAAAGTTATTGATTTTACAATAATTTAATTGTCACTTAATTAATTTATTTATGACAAAAAAACTAACTTTTACCGGTGGTCCACGCTGGCCAATGTTAGTATCTGCATAAAGAGAGAATACCTTCATGAGTTCAGTGGTGGTCTCTGATTTTTAATCTGAGTTACCATTCATGAGTTATAAGAATTTTAAATATAAAAAAATTAATTTAATTATTTGTTTTACAGTTATGCCATTTTTAGGTTTTCTCATAGGAGGCTCGTGCTGACAAAACAATATTGCGCAATGGGTATTCCCACCATCCTGAGTGCCACGGTGCCTCAGATTTCTGATCCAGGCAACCGTTTAAGAGTTGTCTCACTCTTTCTTGAAAACTGATTACGCACGCTATTTAATGTTTTTCAAAACATCGACGGATCATTCTGGGCACTCCGGGCTCAGAATCTCACGCCATCATATTTTTTTGTCTCGAAATAAATCTATAAAATTAAAAAATATTATAAAGAAATTCCAGGACATTACAGAATTATAATATGCATAAGTCTATCCACATTTATCCAACATAACGGAATACCTAATTATATGGGAATTATGATTTTAGTCAAAACCACCTCTAATTACAACCAAATGCTTAGATCGTAGAATGCGTAGACTGATAAAATATGACTCACATTGATTCCATTGGAAATGATATTCTAATTGAATAAGAGAATTACCATTACCCCTGATTGTGTTTCATATAACGTATCTTATATTAGAACCCACAATATCATCATTACTTGGACCCCACACCCAACACACTATATTTATCAATAAATGAATTATATCACTCACGGAACCCAATGAGAATCAATCATCCCTCAAGAGTATGTTCATCAATAATATGATATGTAATAAAATAACATATTCATTCATATTCCAAATCCCACCATTATCCGGATACTATCTAAAAGAAACCAACCTTGCAACACCAAGAGATTTTAGTGTTTATTGTTTCTTTTAAAAAAAAATAATTTATTATATCATACACAAATTTATGTTAATATTGTGTAAATAACACTATATTTAATTATTATAATGTAAATAATTTTTTATTTTTGATAGTAAATCTTACATTCAGTCTCCCATTTTCATTTTTCATCTATTCATTCACTATCTACATTAAAAGGTTTTTTATGTATATTTACTTTAATTGATTTATATAACATATTTACAGACATTTTATTTATATGTTAAATATATCCTTCCCCATGATTTTATGATACTATAATCTATATTTATTTTCCAAATAATTTCATTTATTTCTCATAAACTCAATTGGAAACGATTATTTAAAAAAATAATGTTGTTTGTTACTATATTTTAATATAATTTTTGTGATATGTGAATTTTAATTATCAACAAGATTAAATTTATGTTGTATATATATCCAATTATACATATCATATCATGATTTTTAATTTTTTATTTGTTTAAAATTTCTATTTTTTGATATTTTTTTCATGAACCATGGATCTATATGTTATTTGATTAATAGGGTTTATTTTCTAATACAAAATTGTTTTAATCATTTTTTATGTGAATTTTTATATTTGAGTGAATGATAAATTATTTTTCCCAAACCAGCCATTTATTTCATCATTCTATAGTTATTTTTTATATTACATGCTTCTTATCTTTCAATATAACTCAAGTTCACAATTTGAGTAAATATTATTCCACAGCTAATACATACATTTTACATTTTTGTATGGTCATAAATCTTACTCATATATGTGAATATTTTCATATTTTTTCAATAATTCTATTATCTATACCAATTTATTATTTATTACTATTTTATAAATCATATATATTCACAAATAGTTGTGGATGGAATCATGGGGAAATTTGTGGAATGATTTATTTTTTAATTTTATCACAAAATTGTTAATATAATTTAATTTTTGGATTATTTTTCATGAATGCCTTCTAAAAATTATATCTTATCTCTTAAATATCAAGTATACATTATAATTTTTTCATGTTTTTTTAAATAAATTTTATTTTATAAATTTCCTCTAAAATTTTTATTTACTAAATAAATGCTTAAATTGTGTAGATTTCATTACACATGTGATTACTTTTATTTTCCACTCATCATTTATAAAATCAATCTTCATCCTTATTTAAATATATAATATCTAAAATTTATTTTAAATTATTGATTTAATTTCCTATTTTCAACCCTTAAAATGTATTTCTATGAGAACTTATGAGTTTGTTTATACTGTTGTATTAAAAAAACATTATGAAAATTTATTTTATAATTTCGCCACGAATTTCATCTCAGATTAAAAATAAACTATCTCTATTAGAGTTATGATTATTGTATTGTAATATAAATTATGCTATAAAGTTAATATTTTAATATACATTACATGAATTATAAAATAATCCCAATATTTCTATTTTATTATACGAAACCATTTGAATGTGTTCAGTAAACCATATTCCTATAAAAGGATTTTTCCATCATTTACATCAATCAATAATTATTATTATGCATGACTAGAATATTTTTTCTAATTATGAAATTATTATTTTTATTTTGATATATTTTTAGAAAATTATAAGGAATTATTTCAAAAATACATTTATATATTAGTTTATTTTTTCTTTGATGAATTTATTAAACTTTTCGTTTAAGGGATAATGTGAATAAAATCAATCTAATGTAATGGATGATCCCAAAATTATATATTCATTTACTTCATTGGGTAACTATTTAATCTAATGAGATAATATATATGGTTCATGGGAATTTTTGATAAAACATTGTGTTATGTTTTCTTAGAGGTTAGCATTGATTTATTCTTAGAATATCATATTTTATTTTATTTACAAATTTATATGATTTTGTGATCCTATGTTATCTATGTCATTGAAAAAAATATATATGTCATGATTCATGATGTTTGATCCTTATATTCATAGGTTTAATATCATTATGAAGTGTAATTGAACCATTATATTTTTCTCATACCCACATATCAAATACATTCTTCTATACAATCATTGAATATTATAACTTCTATTTCCCCTTATCAATAATTTGAGATCTCCCTTTTTAATATTTCTATTACCTTAGAATTTGAATATTAAAAAGTTGTATAAAATTTATATATTGGTATCATTTGAGTAAAAATTTTTGTATTATTTTTCAGATATATAATAAAATTTTGGATCCTTAGTTTTCTGAAAAAATGCACATTTGGTTTGGAATATAGTAGAGTATTAGTTAATGTCTTTTATTATTTCTCAGAAACTCCAAACAAAAATAGAATTAGGCATGTATTTGACTGAATATTATTTACAGATATAGTAATTGTGGATGTAAATTTTGGACCACATTAGTTAATACCAATAATAGTATAAAAATAAATTGTGTTTAGAACTATAATTGAGAGTGTGGGTCTGGGGAGTCTCTGACACAGGGAACCGATAACTCAATTTTAATATTTAAAACTACTCCATATCTCCAAAAATCATTATTAAAATATTCAAACCCTTGGTGAAATATTTTAAAGGAGATCCCAAAATACCCAAACTGAAAGGGATCACATACCCTATCTATAGGTGGATAAATTCCACCATGTCTCTCTATGCACTGTGATCTATATCCTTATGAAAGATACCCTTAACCATTTTTCATGTAGTATTTCATAGTAATATATTATTATCAATATGTAGTAGTATTCTAGGAGCTTCCTACCTCAAACATAGAGTTTCCTAATTCAGTGAATCACTTAACATTGTCTAACTTTGCACATGAATCATATGCGATCGAGAAAACATATGATCCTTGTTTCTGTCACTTACGTCAGGGTGCACACATCCTTCTATGAAGGACACCAATTTTTTTCCATGTATTCCTAATTTCCAATGGTGGGTGGAATCTGTCACTTTTTCAGTGACATTTTCTCCTTGATCTAAACAGGACGATGGGATGTCAGTTCTTCCTTCTGTGGTTTCTTCCTTTGAACTGGTTACCTCATCCGAGTTTCCATTAATTATTATGTCATGGTTCATTAATCTCATTCATGGTGCCATAACTTTGTGGACATATGTTAATTACACTACTTTCGTCAGGGCATTCCGTGGGTTCTTGACATCGTATCAACCTTTGGTCAGAGTAGAATACAACATTAGGCATGTTGGGGCATCTCTGGATGCATGGACATTGGGGAACCTGTATTCTTCCTCATAAGAGGGAATCTCAAGGGAACAAGGCCTAATTCATCCCACATTAGTCATGGGGTATCATATGTCAAGGGCATGTCTCTGGGGTTTCCTCAGCTTCCCATGTTTAACACGGGGTATGCCGCGAGTTTAACATCTAGTAGAGACTGTTACACTAAAAGTGTGTCTTCCGAGGTTTGCCTCAAGCATCACATATTTAACACTAGATAGGATGCGAGATTAACATCTATCAGAGATAGTATTAGAGTGATCAGAACACCCCCTTGAGGTGGATCAGATTAGTACATCCCTATGAGGAAGCACCTAGAGTGTTTAATGGGTTGATGGATCAGAACGCTCGATAAGTGCGGACCCAGGGTGGTGTGTCCGATAAAGGGAAGATATCGCACCGTGAAGGTTGATCTAGATTCCATGAAGGGAAGATCATAAGATGGATGGTTCTCTCATAGGGGAAACCATTGATTGGGGTTTAACCTCATGGAGGATTCCTACGTACCCTATCTAGGAGACAAGAATCCAAACCCACGTAGTTCGAAAGATGTATGAATGAAATCAGGTTTGGATCATAGGACAGAAACCTAGAGACATGTTGGGGCTTAACTATGGATAATATCCCATCGCAAGAGGGCGGCTGTTAGTTAGAAGTTATGGATTTTCTAAGGCTTATGCATGGTTATCTTCCTGGGATCCGCAAGGAGAAGCAATGGGAAGGATGGAATGACCTCACTGGGATGTGGCGGTCCAGGTAAGAATAAATATGGATAATGGAAGGAAGAATGAAGTGGGTGGTGAATGATATGGAACCAACATGATGATGAAGGTGATGTTGGGATTGAGCCTTGAAGAGACTTCCTACATATCCATGTTTTAGGTAATTAGTGTCTGAGTAGTTCAGTGGGGCATTGAATTGGGGTGTATGCATAGGAAAACAACCTAATAGTACGTAGGGGGATTACTCGTGGTTAGAAGCATGGGTTGGTCTGATGCCATTAGGATATACCAAAATTTTGGGTCCCAAAAAAGGCGATTAAAATGGCTTACCACTGAATTGGGTACAATGGATTACCACTGATTGGGAGACACAACAGCTTACTGTTGGATGGATTCACAATGTCTTACCGTCAGATGGATTCAAAATAGCTTACTATCAGATGGGGAACAATGGCTTACCAGTAATCAGGGTTACAATGTCTTAGCGCTGATTGGGATTGAACCTCATGGATGATTCTTACATACTCTGTTTGGAGATAAGGATCAACCCCACATTGATCGGAATGGGGTGATGGTGTGTCAACGTTAAGATGGTCGGGACCAATGGATGGTGGGATTGAACCTCATAGAGGCTTTCTATGTACCTTTCCATGGAGAGGATCAAAGTCCTTCTAGTTCAGAAGGGGTTTTGGGGAACCAGCCTGAAGTGGTCAGGGCCAAGTAGGGGTTGGGCTTGAACCTCATGGAGGCTTCCTACATACGTAGACTTGGTAAAGATCAAATTCCACGTAGTTCATGACGTCTTGTGGGATCCTATGTGAAGATAGTTGGAACCAATGGTTGTTGAGCATGAACCTAAGGGAGGCTTCCAATGTACCTTAACTTTTCAGGGATCAATGTCCATGTTGTTCTAAAAGAGTAGGAACCGACGTGAAGATGGTTGGGACCAATGGTTTTTGGAACATACACTCTTCGATTCCTAGAGAGGATTTCATGGTCAATAATTACACTAAGCCCACATGAGTCATTCTCGGAGTAAGAACGAAGAGGCAGCAAGGACCTGAAAATCACGGAGAAAAGTTGCATCTATGAAGGGTAGTGAATGGGGCTTACGCAAGCAGCTATCTGGGTGCCTCTATGGAGAGGAAATGGTGCATGCGTCTTACGCAAGGATGTATCCCGAGTGCCTCTATAGAGTCGAAATGGTGCATGGGGATTATGCAAGAAAGCTCCCTGGGTGTCACTATGGAGCGAAATTGGTGGATGGGGCTTATTCAAGGAACCATATCGGGTGCCACTATGGAGCGACAAGAGGGGATGGGGATTACTCAAGGAAGGTTCCAAGGTGCTGCTATGGAGAGGTAATGGGGGATAATGCTTATTCATGGATGCTGCCCAAGTGATGCTATGGAGCGGAAATGAGGAATGGGGATTACGCAAGGAAGGTGCCCATGTGCCACTATGGTGCACCAATAGTGGATGGGGCTTATGCAAGGAAGCTTCCCGGGTGCCGCTATGGAGCAGAAATGGGGGATGGGGATTACACATGGATGCTCCCCATGTGCCGCTATGGAGCGATAATGGGAAATGGGGAATACCCAAGGAATCTGCTCGTGTGCCACTATAGAGTGACAATGGGGAATGGGGCTTACACAAAGATATAGTCTAGGTTCTGCTATGGAGCGACAATGGTGCATGGGTCTTATGCAAGGAAGTTGCCCAGGTGCTTCTATAAAGAAGAAATGGTGTATGGGGCTTACGCAAGAAAACTGTCAGGGTGCCGCTATGAAGCGGCATTGGGGGATGGGGCTTACACAAGGTAGATACTCAGGTACGGTTATGGAGCGTCAATGGGGGATGTGGCTTACGCATGGATGATGCAGGTGTGCAACTATGGAGCGGAAATGGGGAATGGGTCTTATTCATAGAATATTTCCGTGTGACACTATAGAGCGGCAATGGTGAATGGGGATTACACAAGGAATCTGCCCGGGTTCCACTATGAAGGGGAAATGGGGGATGGTGCTTACGCATGGATACTGCCCGTGTGCAACTATGGAGCAATAATGGGGAATGGGGATAACACAAGGAAGCTACTTGTGTGCTGCTATGGAGCAACAATGTGGAATGGCGATTATACAAGGAAGCTGCTCAGGTGACGCTATAGAGCGTCAATGGGGGTTGGGGCTTACGCAAGGAAGCTTCCTGAGTTCCATTATGGAGCAGCAATGGCAAATGGTGATTCTTCAAGGAAGCTTCCTGAATGCCGCTATGGAGAGGGAATAGTGGATATGGCTTACAGAAGGATGAAAACCGTGTGCCGTTATGGAGCAACATGGGTGGATGGGGCTTACACAAGGAAGCTTCCCATGTGCCGTTATTGAACACCAATGGTGGATGGGGCTTACACAAGAAATTTTCTCGAGTGCTGCTATGGAGCGCTAATGCGGAATGGGGCTTACTCAAGGAATATTCCCATAATTTCTTCATCATTTCTAACCACGAGGGCTTCCCAATTCATTTGTGGTTCGAGGCCATCACCTATTTTCTGGATCACAAGAGGGATAATGCCAAGGGGCATTGGAATCATCACAAACAAAGGGAGATGAAAAGTGTGAATAAAGTTTCTGACATTCAGAATGCAATGAGTGTGGCATTTTGATGGAGGATAACTTTTGACCCTTTTGGAAACACAACATCCATGTCACATTTTCCTGAAATTGGTACAAACAAATGAGGGTTGATTACTGACCATGTTTGAAACAAAAGACCTCACTCGAAGTGTTGTTCAAAGTATTACGGGGTGTTGGCCCATGATGGTAGGTGAGCCGATGTGGCATGGGACTAAGCCATTAGGGGGTCCCTTAAGACATGAAATAGGATGATGATTTAATTGAAGGACACACGAAGTGTGAGGTGAAGTGATGTAATGCTCAAACGGTTTCCAAGGCTCTTGAAATTCAGCCACTGTAATCATGCCATAAGGTATCTTATGATTATCACATAAGGCATCTCATATTTGAACAAGAGGCATCCTATTTGTGAATTATATGGAATGCTACAATTTAAATTCATGTAGTGAGGACTATTTGCATCTTATGCTTAGAGAATAAGGCATATTTTGTTTGGATCAAGAGGCATCCTATGTTTTTCATATAGGGTGTACTATAGTTTATAGTCGTGTAGAGAGGACTATTGGTATCTTATGCTTGGATCATAAGGCGTCGCATGTTTGGATGAAGAGGAATCCTATATTGGGAATATAGGGTTAACTAAAGTTTATAGTATGTAGCGAGGACTATTGGCATCATACACTTGGAGCATAAGGCATCTCTTATTTGGAGTAAGTTGAATCCTATGTTTGGAATGTAGGGAGTAATACAATTTAATTTCATATAGAGAAGACTATGAGGCATCCTATACATGGGGCATAAGGCATATCTTATTTGCATGAAGAGGCATCCCATATTTATAATATAGGGTTCATTATATTTTAAAGTCAAATTGATATGGCTATTATCATCTTATGCTAGGAGAATAAGGCATCTCTTGTTAGGACTAAGAGGAATCCTATGTTTAGAACATAGGGAGTACTATAGTTTAAAGTCATATAGAGAAGACTATTAGGCATCCTATGAATGGAGTATACGTAATCTCTTGTTTGGAGCAAGATTCATCCTATATTTGTCATATAGGGTTCACTATAGTTTAAAGACATATAGATAAGACAGTTAGGTATCCTATTCATTCCACATAAGGCATCTATTGTTTGGAGAAAGAGGCATCATATATTTTTCAAATAGGGTTCACTGCAGTTTAAAGCCATATAGAGAGGACTACTAGCATAAGGTGTCTAGAAACGACTGCTGTTGGGACTTACGCAAGGGTGTCCCTTTCTGGATCAACCTATTATACAAATCAAGTGATGGGGTTTTGATGAGTTTCTTGAGGAATTGTTCAACTCAAGGTACTTGGGAAATTAATGATCACAATCTCAACTCATGACATATGAAAGGGACTAAGAGGAATATATAGACTCAATTTATTTCATGGAATTCAGGGGAGTATCTCAAATCATGGTATTACATAGGTGGAATGGGGTACGCATAATTGTTAAATGGAAAATTCCGACGGCCCAGCCTGAAAAGTTCGTTGTGCAACTCCCCATTTTTCATAGGGGTGAGTGATGGTAGAGAAGGGACTGGCCTAGAGGGATGGGACCATAGCCTTGCAGTGACCTCAAGCAGGGGGGGGGGGGTCAGGCCCCGCGGTATTGACCAGTGGGTGTAGAGTTAGGATCTTCGCAAAGGATAGGTCTTCGCGAATTAGCTTCGTGGAGGAAAGAGGCTCGCAATTCATGGGGTCTCGTGAAAAAGCTTTGTGAAGGGATGTTGCTCACGGAGCATGGACTCGCTGATCATGGACTCATATAGCATGGACTCGCTGAGAATTTCCTCATGGAGCATGGGCATGTGAATCATGGACTAGAGGAGCATGGACTTGTGGAGCATGGACTCATGGGGCATGGACTAGAGGAGCATGGATTTGCGGAGGATGGACTCACCTAGCCTGGACTCGTGGAGTATGTACTCATAGAGAAGCTTCATGAAGGAAATGTGAGCTCTATGAAATGGTTGATCCATTGCTGTACGGGGTGGCATGACCATCGTATGAAGGGGTGAGCTAGGTATTTATAGGAAAGAGGCGCCACGAAGAAGAGCTTGCTCGGTGTTAAGACAGGTCTTGCTCTGCGGCGGGTTCACGAACGTCAAAATGGGTTCACGAAGCATCCTACCTTCTTTCACCACGGTGGGTTCATGAACATCAAATGGGTTCTTAGATAATCCCACCTCCTTGATCAATGGCTGCTTCGTGAAGGGGGAGCTTTGTGCTAGCTGCGAGTCTCCGATCAAGTTCCTCTGCTCCACGACCAAGGAGGGAGCTTCACGAATGGGCTCTATGAAACAGTTTTCTAGTCCAACTTCAAATGTACATACCTCCTAATCTGTAACTCCATTCGACCCTTAAAACCTAAAAAATCGAAGATTTAAAAACAGTTTATGAACTAGGATGGTTTATGGGAGAATTTGAAATATTTTCGGGACACATTTTCCATTTTCAATAGATGCACCCCCTTAGAATGGGGTTCAACGAGGACGAGGAGGGCGAGGAAAACCGTGTTCTGACAAAAAATATAAGGAAAACACTTGCCTTAGTGTCCACTGTATCTCTATCATATTGAGGAAACAACAAAATAAATATTTAAGCCCATGTGAGCCATTCTCGGTGTGGGAAACAAGAGATAATATAATGTCATTCACCTATACGAGAGTGCAAAACAGCTTGATATCCACTATGATTGGAAGGGGATAGTAGTCACCATTGGGAGTATCATAAAAGAAAGAGGGGTCATAGATAGAGAATGGGTTTCTCTGGAAAACCTACTTGATTCTCCCAATGTTCCTTAATGAATGAGTGGGGTAACACCAAGGGCATTAGAATCCATATGAACAAAGGGGAAGGGAAGGTCTGAATCACGATACCAAAAAATTCTGAACATTGTAGGGATGTCGTTAAAATTAAGGATAACTATTGACTATGTTCAAAACACAGCATCCTTATTACGTAAGAAAAAATGTAAATAAAAAATGTGGGATGAACACCAAACATGTTCGAAACACAAGGATTTACTCAAAATTTCACCCATTTGTATTAGAGAACATTGGACAAGGACAGTAGGTGATCCATAGACTGAGCATCCATAATGTTATGGGGTTTTTTTGGACATGAAAGAGGATGAGGGTCTGAATAAATGGCATGAAATGCGTGGTTTTGGAGTGATGGGTTTTTCAAATGGATTCCAACAATCTATAAATGACACCACTGTGGTGAAGACACGTTAGGTGGACTCATTGGTCTGATCAGGGATAATACTTACTTCTGAACAGGTCTTATCTGGCAATGACTTGGAATGACATAAAATTTTACGTCATACAGTGAGGAAAGTGCACATTGTTTAATGTTTATACATCTTGGTCCATGGTTAATAGTTTAATGTCATGGTACATGGACTGTTGGCTCCTAGTATAAGGTCATAGAGACTGGATTGTGATTAGGGATGAGGGGTCAGGAGTGTTAATGACCCTGGGGCTGGGCCCGAGGTGGAATGCCTGGGCATCACTACGTATCCCATAAGTAAAAGAATCAATCCAATCATAGTTCGTGAAGCATAGTGTGGTCACAGACCGAAGAAGATGGGGGAAATCGTTTCTGGTGAGGGATCTGATACATCCCATTGTTCTTATGGGGCATCCTGAACTTGTTCAGGGTAGAGATGCAGTTTAATGTCCTTTATCGGGGACATGTGGACTCGTGTAGTTTAATTTCATATGATAGGAGAGGGATTGAAAGGTAAGATCCATGTAAGGGATTATATAGTGCAGTATCTATAAACCCAATGTGAAGGAGGACATAAGGAGTCCTCACCACACCACATATCCCTAAAGGATGTTCTTTATATCAAGGGACCAAAATTGAATGTTAAGATTGGGATGAGGCAGAGTATCCCGGAGTTCCTACATATCCCATGAGGATGAGAATCAAGCCGAACATAGTTCTGGGCATAGAGTGGTTAGAGACCAACAATGGTATGGTGAGTCCCCTCTAGCGAGGAAGTTAACACATCCCATAATTATCATCGGGCATCCGGAACTATTTCAGGGTTGGGCCGCAGTTTAATGTCAGTCATTTAGGATGTGGTTACCCAGAATGATAATGCAGGGTGTGGTACATATTCCAATTAGAATAAGGACATAAACAATCCACACTATACTGCATTATATTTGGGGAATCCTTAGGGTGAGCGACTGAATGTGAAAACTAGGATGGGCCCAAGACAATTTGTCTGCGCGTTCTTACATTTCCCATGAGGATGGGAATTAATCCATACATAGTTCTGAGAGTGTAGTTTAACATCATGCAGGATGATGAATGACATGTGTGACATGTCTACGCCAGTACACGTTCTACAAGAACTAATAAGCCCACGTGAGTCATGGTCGATGTGGGAAACAAGAAGTAGTGAAGGTAATTTCCTAACACAGGAAGGAACATGTTAGGGGCAATGGGACACTAGGTGAACAACATCCCAATGATTTTGACCCACCTTTATAACACACACAGATGCGTGGAGGAGCAAAGACGAGTATGTTGGAATTCTACTTGAAAATAATAAAGTGGAAATATGTGAATCATGATGCTCGAGATCTGGATCACAATGATGGTGGCGTGATGATAGGGGATAACTATTGACCTTGATTGAAACACATCATCCATATCATTTTACTTGAAATGGGAACAATGAATGAGTGTCGACTGCCGACCATATTTGCAAAGTGGGACCTATCGCAAATGTCGTCTGTGGTCTTCAAGGACGTTGGCCCAAGACGGTAGGTAAGACAATGTGGGATGAGACTAGGCCATGAGGGGGGTCCCTTCAGATGTGGAAGAGGATGAGGATCCAAATAACAGGCTCACAATGCTTGGAATGGGAACAAGGGTAAGGGTGTCACTCATAAAACTTTTTTTACTCCATGGAAAAAATTACGTGATAGCAACCCAACCAATGAGGTACATGATCTCATGCATGCCTTTTCATACACCAATGTACACTAACTGGTGATGGGATCCGAAATCATAAAATTTATAGAATATTCCATAAATATTATAACAATAAATAAAAAATTAATTTCCAAACATAATCTATAATAGATATCAATTGTATGTATAAATACTATACAACCTATCCACAACAAATGTAAATACAATCATAAAATAATACATCCTGATTAATCTCTCACTGACCTAATAACAATAAATAATTAATTAAATAGAAAAATATAGAATAACATCTACCACCATCCTTGATACCCACCTCTATCTATTTTAGAAATTCCCATTTTCCTACTATAATTTTTTCAATTTCATACTCTTTTCCAAGAGCTATGATCCATTCATAAGGTATTCACATTCATGAGTTTTCACATGAATTATATAGGAAATAAATTTCAATAGGTCCACATGAATTTAATTTTATAAAAGATTAAATTTATATGTGTATATATGAGGATTATAAATAATATAAAAGAACTATGCATTATAATTTGAGATTTGTTAGCTTTTGAAAAATAGGTCCCAAAACACTCGACCTTACATGTAATGGGTAATACTAAAATAAGTCACCATAATCCATAATCTTAAACCATACCAAATGGCTCTGGGAAGGGATTCATAAAATGTCTCTAACACTGCCCTATTTATTTGGTGATGGATTTTATCAAAGCATAAATACATCATATCAAGTCTTCACCACTACCCTCTTCTCTAGGTGGGTCTCAATATCACAAATTGATCACTACCATCCCCATCAATGTAGGGTCAATTCCAACACCTTCCCAATATATGATATTCCATATATATAATTACATAAAAATATACTATTATATTCCAAGAAATGCCTTCTCAATTAAGTAAGGTTATATTCCAATACCTTCAACACTCATGGTAAAGCTATCCAACTTTTAACATACAACATCAAAAACATATACACAACCATCGCACTCAAGTCAGTCCTATCAAACAACATCTCAGTAAAAGTGAGTCCATACTCCTATATCATAGTAAACACACTAATATAATAGGATATATCTCATAATAATTAATTGAACACTACCATATCGCTTAATTTAGTTTTATTACATCACCTTCTAACTCAAGGGGACATAATTAATTAGGTCACCACTTCAAGTCACACATAGTCGAAACACACAAAAAGAAAAAAAAACCTGGAATCAAAGCCTATATCACACGTTCTCTGACTCAAATTCATAGAAACTAGCTCTTTTATAATCTCTCATAATATTATTAAATCACATATCTCACCCATATTGTAGGCTTATATTTTCTTGGCTATTTCTGTTACAAAAGTATAATATGTTAAATACATCAATATTTACTTCTTACCCATAAAGTTTTCTATAGGGTTCTGTAAACCCCACATGGTCTCCTAATTTATACCCATCTACAGTGGTCCTCCCCTGGTATCCCCATATCCTATATATGCTACTTGAACCTAGTCTGTAGAGGCCAACCCAAAATGACTTTCAATTTCTACATCCCATTCATGTGAAACAAAAAAAGAAACAAAACAAGATGAATTTAATTATGTCCCTTAGATGCCTAATTTAATATATTTAAACTGATTCCCCCAACAAATTATTTGGTCCCATCTCATATATCATATGTTAGATACCTCAATCCATCCATGCAAGAGTAACCCATGTCATACCACATATCTCCCATGAATAAATATTCCGATAATATACCACTATGATTTCAATTCACCATCATGGGTGTGTTCCTCATCATAAATTAGTCATATGAGAGTCTCCCATAATTTACATGGTTTAAGTCTCTCATTAATGTGTAACAATTTGTTGGAAACCATCATAGGATACCTGAAACTCTTCTTAGATATTGATACCCACCACATGTGTCCAATAATCTTCATTAACATCTTTTATTCCTGGGTGACATGGTCATTATGTGATCTCAAAATAACCAAATTGAAAAGGAGTTATTTATTAATCTTAATGTGGTTTAATGGAACATTCTTTTACTTACTGTCCTCTCAGTTTCTATACATTTTAAATGAAACCATGTTTTTATATAGGTATATAAAATCATGAATAAATAAGAATATGATTTAATACAATATGGAAGTCCAACCTAAATCATGGAGATACCCTATTTTCTATGATCCTCTCATTCTTGATCAAGCCCATTCATTAATACTTAAAGAACTTGTCAACTCCTGATATCCTATCTCAATTTAAAGAATCTAAATAATTTATTGTGGATATTTTATCTAATGAGGTATAATATCATTAGATATTACTTTGAATAAAAAAATCTCCAAAATGAAAATAAGATAGTACATTCATCCTCCCTAAATCGACTCTATCAACATTAAGGACACAACTCATTGATTAAGATGATTTAAACTATTTTATGGGGGGTTTTGTCACAATCAACCATCCAAAATTTTCAAAACAAATACTACCGATCATGGGATATGTATATATTTGAAAAATGGAGATAACTAAACTTTTAATGACTACGTAAAATTCACTAGATCCAAGACTCGTGAATTGAGGGAGTGTGAAGAGGAGAATCAAGGAAGGATCTATCCAAATATATATATTCATACACACCCATTCTCAAAAATATTGATGTTGATGACATGGAAATGATAAGACTACCCCTATTTTATAAAACTAAAAAAATTACCCATAACGAAGTAAGGCATAAGGATCACAAAATAATGATTTCTCAATGTAACCCTTAAAAACACGGAACATTTTGGTCAATTCATGACACAAATCCCAAAAAATGATCCAAAAAATGATTACAAAAATTCATTTAATTACGTCATCCATTCATTGTGTTACCTTCAGCCCTCATGACACACAATTTTAATTCCACACCATGACACTGTCATATGGTAAAACCCTCATAGCATAGAACAAGGATCCTAAAATTACAAGCCTTTTATCAATGAATTTCTTAAAGGTATACATAAATGATTGAGAATAATATATAATTTGTATGGTAAAGATGGGAAACTTTATTCTGTGGGGTGAATTCCATATATAATGTTGTTTCTTTGTGAAAATTCCTGGAAAAAGGTTACATTTCATTGAAAACTTGGTTCACGGTGAGACATATTACCTTCACATTATATAGCCGCATCTATCCAAGACATGATTTCTAAAATATCCCACATTATGTGGTGTCCCTCATTCGTGATAGCCTAATGAGCCAACAATAGTAATAATTCAACAATAGGACCATGCTGAACCTACTAGAAAACTCACATGAAGTACAAAACACCTTATAAGATATATAATAAATCTTGGAAAATTTCTCTTAAGTCTTTTAATCCATATAATAGTGGTTCTAGACATGATTTTTAAAACAGTTCACACAATAAGAAAAAAAATTAAATTTCCATTTGAAAATAATGACTTGGTAGGTTTTGGTTAATTAAAAACTTCCAATATTTTTTATAATATACTAATAAGTTTGCCAAAAAAATATTTCATGTATCCTAATACATAGATAAACATATTTTGACATTTATTAATACATTTTTGAAACTAAAATAGACATGTTTATTCTATTTATGTACAATGACTTGATATATAATATTTCCCTAAAAAATAACCAACTGATAATCAAAACACCTCAATCATATTCAATATAATGTGCCTAAAATAGTTCCAACCTTTCCGAACACCATTAAATGAGACAACACTACTCATTACTCCTTTGTTACAATTTTTTTAGAATGCTTGCGCTCACCCATTTATGTTCCACTATAACTCCTAACCATTATCCATTAATTGGAAAAGGAATGGTCAAATTATAAAATCAAACAAAGTAATGTCAAAACAAAAAAAAAAGTATTAATTCCATGTTTGAATCCAAAAAATATATAAAAACTACCATCATAATACATCATGTCATCCCTAACACATATTTTATCATACTCACACATGAATCACAAAAACATTCTATCCACCTCCCAATTACAATTCACACAATTTATCTGACAGGAAATATAATCCCAAAATATTGTATTTCAATAGGAACAAGAAAATATTACATTTACATTCTCATTGAAATCCGGATGACATATCGACCATCCACCATGTGATTTCATTGAATATTATATCTTACTAACATGAGGGACAAGTGTTTGTGACTGACAAGAAGATCCCCCACCTTAATAGTATGATTATTTCCATACCACATATCCAAAATTAATTATCACCACCACCCACAATAATTTCATTAAAATTTTAATTAATAAATGTGATTGACCTACTCATAGATGGGGACCAATATAAAACATTGATCCTGACCCATTGTATAATAAATTGGAATGTTATTCTCAATATTGATCCGATTTACTGACAATGAGGGTCACACACTCCAATAACCAATAGTACACTCTCCACCAAATAAAATTCATTTAAAATACCCGTTGAACACAAAACCCAAATTATTTCATCATCACACACATGTTATTATTATGGGGATACACATATCCCATCTGAACAACCTATTCCAAGGAAAAAGAATGTATTAACAATATCTGGTTACATTGATCTATCTCTTATGTCTATAATCAAAATAGAAGGACCCTTATAACTATCATAAAAAACCCTCTGATGCTAAAAACACTAGTTTTAAAACAATTACATTATACATTAGCCTATAACTAACCACAAATCCCACATCATCTATAATAATACCTTTAATGTGATCGTATAGTCAATCACTATATGATTTCATGATTCTATTTTTTTGTATTTGGAATTTATATAATCAAAATTTTTCATATCTTGGTTTCTCCTAGAATACAAATAATTACAAACAAACATGAAATATGACCTTTTGATCAATCCATTATCCAAATGTGAGACCCATGTAATAAACATGAACATGCCCTAAAACGTCATGACTTTTGAAAGTGAATACCCTCCAAACATCACTGTACTCTTCCATGTAAAAGTGATCATCTATGAACCCTCTCAAATAATCCCCCCAACCATAAAACTCAATATCTAATAAACCAAATGGGTGAATACACTTATTCAACCCGATCACATAAATAGACTCATGATCCAATTAGTTTTGTCCTATAAAAACATCTCTTCCACACCATAACCATGGACCATGGACTCCAATCATTTAACTATCATATAACTAAAAGATACATTATCGATTAATTTACAAAAACCTAATGAATCGTAGTCCTTCCAATCCGACTACACATCAACCATACCACTTAAAACTCACACCCAAAACCAGCAGTGATCCAAAATCTAATTGCTCATTCCATATAAATATATCATTGATTTGAAAATAAATGCATTATACTTACTTCAAAAAACCGAAGGCATTCAAAATTACTTTTCACAACCATTGATAGCATAATAAATTACTCAAACAAACCTATACTCATTCTTTAAGTATAGATTAATAATACCATTCTGATAACAAACCATCATTAAGGAAATAAATCATAGAACAACCCCCCCCCCCCAATTAATAATACACATCTATTGTAACGAAGGATGATATAATCATCCTAATAGAATATTACATGATATGATCAAAGATTATTGAAACTAAACAAATATATGGTCCAACTGAAAAAAATAACACCAAAAAATAATAAAAGACTATATATATTTTTGGGGCCACATTAAACATCATGTCCCTTTGACATCAGTGAAATTATTCACACACATGAATTAAAATTTATAAATAACCCAACATGATATAAATGATTCTAATAAAAAATATTATTTACAATAGGGAAAAATTAATAAAATCATAACACACTGAGATTTTGTGAAATAATTTTTCTTAGATTAATATAATATTTTCAATATTTTTCAATTCATGCAATATTGAATATATCCTTTGTTATATTAAGAACACAATGTTTATCTTTACTTACCGAAAAATAGTATATTATAAAAATATTATTATTCAATATAATAACATATATCATAGACATTAAATTAATGGTTATGAAATGTATTAACTATCATATGAATATATAAGGTTTATAATATGAATTCATTGGTTCCCAATTAATTAGATAAGAAAATATAGAGCACTAATTATAAAGACAATATTTTTATTTTTGTCTCCAAAAAATCATTTTGTAATAATGATTTAAATTAATTATTGTTCGTTAATAATATTAATGAGATATATATGTCATGTATTCAATCAAAGATGTTTTATATTCTACCAATATATTATATTCTAATATGTTTTGAAAAAAGCTCAATTGTATGCATAAAACCTTATAAATTCTTATTGGGGGATTTTACCTCATTTTAATGGAGAAACCAATTTAAAAATAATTTCCAAAACGTTTAGAATTTTTATATGAAAAAATAAATTTCTTCTCTAAATAAAGATATCATTATTTACATTTGCATTATTTGAGGTATTTTTTTGATATGTTTCATGTTTTTATTAATAGTAAAAATATTGAATTTTAACTGAATGTAGCATTATCATTGAAATAAATTATTGATTATAATTATATACTGTATTATCTTTAAAGTATCATTAGATCAAATTTTTATCAGTTAATTCAATTTAGAACATTGGAATCAATTTCACATTAAATATGGATATAAAAACATGTCAATATTTTAGATATTTTCAATTTAAATCCATATTTTCTCATTCTGTGAACATGATTAATTATAATATAATTTTATAAATATAATTTTTTTAATTTTAAAAATGTATTTCAAATATGGAATAATTAGTTCAATGGTTATTAAATATATCTCTTCTCTTTTTAGACAATATAAATATAAATATTAGAAAGTTTCATTACCATGGTTATGGGTAAACTATGTAATTAAGGGTGAAAATAACTTTATAAATAATGGAAAACAACTCAAACACTTAACAAAATTTTATTAGATTAAGATACTTCTACCCATAACACCTAAATAATGAAATTGATAAATTTTATTGAAGACTTTATAGGAAATGTTTTGAATATTATTAATCACAATGGTAGTGAGAAATATCACAGTCTTACATTTAATATTTATTATATTTTTTAATATGGGAGTAAATAAAAGATATGAATGAGTATATATATTATTATAGAATGTATAATGTTTATCTAAATCACAGAAATTAGTCTTTTAGTGATGAAAAAATTATCATAAATAATTACTAAATGATGATGCAGTAATTATTTAATTAATAAAATATTTTGTTCAATTCCATTAGAACTAGTAAAAGAAATATAATTTTACTAAATAGAGGTGTTCCAAGAATTTTATGGATGGATTTTAAATTTTTTGGGTGTATTATTTTATTTTTTAATTAATCTTGTAGGATTGATTTTCTTAATTTCAATGTTATGAAAAGTGTCAAATTTGACACTTACAATATATTATGAAAAATATATTTTATAAAATTATTTAAAAGATATAAAAATATTAAATAAGTAAAATTGGATGATATATGGTTGAAACTAACATAAATATTTCATTTATGGACCAATTTTAACATTATATGTAAAAATTTCATGTTCTTAATTTTAAAAAACATTATTACCATAGTTAAAATTAAAGTTGGTTAACTAAGGGTTAATAAAGATGATTAGTTTTAAAATAAAATAAAAAGATTCCAAAAATATATTTTTTGGTGATATTAAAACCTGATAATCTATTTTATTTTAATAAATTTAGGTTACTGGTATTTATATCTATATTGATTTTATTAGAATTTAATCTTTTGTGAAATTACAAAAGTTCCCCTCCTATTATAAAATGGAACCTCTTATTCTATCATAATAACACATCATAACCTATTTGGTTTTTAAAAAACCTATCTAAATATACATTGAAAATCCCTATCTTTATCCTAATTTTTTAATGATTCTACATAAAGAATTCATTTTGGGTAAATAAAATGGAGATACCCAAAAAAGAGGTAACGTTCATCAAAAAACATTTTTGTATTACATCCATAAACCCATTAAATAATTTTTAATTATTTGTTATATAATATAATAGGTATCAAAAATATAATAAGTTTTTTCTATATTAACATTTTGACATTCACTCACAGACACTTACATCTAATCAGTAAAGAACATACCGGTCTTCTGTATGGTGAAATATCGCCAAAGAAAACGATGTTGTTCGTTTTTCACATACCACGTCTCATGATTTGGAATTATGATGGAAACTATATGTTTATATTATATATATGATATTTATTATGTATTCATTCTTTGTTATTATTATATAAGACATACCTTTATGATTTCCATTTTTTGTAATTATGATAACTTCGTTTGTGGATGTGTGAACTATATTCTCCTCAAAGCGACGTGATTCTGTCACAATCTATACGGAATATATAAAGGATGGGTTGATAAAAAGATTTTGATATATAATAATGATACTGTAACTAGTATATATAAATAAAATATTTTTTATTTAGAATTTTTATACATTAATTAAACCAAAACAATGTTCATGTGTACGTACGATCAACTGTCTCCATGAATGGTGAATTGCATTTCATATTTTTACATTTTATAATATATTATAAATATTTATATACCAAATATATATGACATATATATCATTTTCTACATTGTTTAAATATGTAAATTATTATTTAAGTATTATAATCAATAATAATAAGTCAAAAAAAGAAAATATTACCTGAAACGCTACAGTAACATGGATTGAATAATAAACGGGGAATAGAAGGTCCTAAGTAAATCATATATGGTATGATGTAATTTAATATTATTTTATAATATATTTATAATAATCATATATTTATTATATAGAATTCTTTATCGAATTTTAGAAGATTCAAGACCTGAGGTATGGGATTTATGTCTCACTTCTATTCTTGTGGGACACATCCCATATACTTTACCTAAATCTTTTATTTGGTGTATATATTTCACATTAATTTAATTTGTGAGTATTATCCCAAATATAATGGTATTTTAATATTAAAATATTTTATTTCCTTCATGAAATATAATACTATAAATATTACAATGTGATGAGTATTTACTTTATAACCTCATCTATATTTGGGATTGTTTCATTTTAAGTCTCCATTAGGAAATATTTATCATCCACATCCATGTTTTGTAAAAATATACCAAATATGTTTTTTCATATTCTCATAGCTATTATTAAATCCATGTTACCAATTTTTACATTTTACTAAATGGTCTGAATGGAATATTTTTTTCAAATGAGATATGTTTTTACTTTTCTGTCAAAAGTCAATAATTTTTTTTAACGTATAAGAAATGAATATAACTTTCCACCAACGTGATCCCATAATTAATTGATCATTCCCTCAAAATCTTAAAAGATTATTTTCAAATGAATTTTTTTTTGATATCATTTAAAATTAATAAATGATATCATTTTTAATGAAGAAAGGATATTTTCCACAAGAATTTATTTCAAGTGATCTATCAAAATTATTTTACATCTATGAGTTCAATATTTTTTGTTATTTATGTTTTATTGGGGATACACTTCAACGATACCCTTTTTATTAATTCATTATGGGGATTACGTTGATTATGAAATGATATTTATGGAACCTGTTTTTTTCCATGGTTTATGTTATAACTAAATGATTCTTTTGAAACCCATTTCATTACATGGGTAATGATATTAAGAATGATTTATGTTGTTTTAGCACATAGATGTATGGTTTCTATTATGTGATGGGTGAGAACTATCTCTCCCTCTAATTCATTGGGGAATATTTATTTGTCATTGGATAATGATGGAAGTCATGTTGACGTACTTGATCCATAATAAAAGTTGGGGAATCCCAATCCACTATTGGATTATGGGGAAACCCGATCAGTATATGTAAGATGGAGAAACCCAATCCCTTATAAGGAATGGACCACAACGGGGAATGTTATTGTGTCCCTACCAGCAGTTGTTGTCCCAATGAATATCCCTGATAATTTTTTTCAATGTGCCTTGACTTATAAAGAATGATATTATATTTTCATGTGTATTCCCAAAATTTGATGTCTTATTCAATGTTATGGTTTCATATGTTACCCACTTGATTCCCCTATGATTCATGTCTTATGAACTACCACTATTTATTACATGATTAATTGTTATGTTATTGTATATGCGGTTTTAAATCTTATAACGTTATGATAACATTGGCATACCCTTATGCTCGTGTTTATGTTTATATACCTCCCTTGTTTACCCTTACAGATAATCTGAGAGGGCACTTTTTCTTATTTTTTCATTTCCCCATAGTTATAATGAAATGTTTTGGGTAGGGGAACTAAAGGGTAATATCTTTCCGGGAATCATTTATGATCTTCCACTGGACAATATGTTTGTGTTCAATGTTTCCAAAGGTAGTAAACTTATAAGATATTTAGATGTTTGTCTCTATAATGTATAAAATGTTCAACCAAAAGTATGTAATATCCACGTATGGAAATTAGGGGTCAATATAGTTGGTATCATAGAAAATGTTTAGTGATAATTTAAAATAAAGTATAATTAAACTTTAGTGAGATACCTATATATATTTATAAGGATATGTTTGGGGATGTCTCTAATGATAAGTCTATTTATATGATACAATCATTTATAATTCATAATGATCAAGAATAACCAATGATTATATCTATGGTTCCATAAATTGATATTTTATATGTAATTTCTCCTTATTATGTGGTTTTGACATAATTATCGGGTTTTATAATATTATTATTTTCATTTTTGTCAATGGATGGAACCCAAAAGAACTATGATAATGAGGAATACAAAGTACAATGCAATGATGTCCCACCTGAGCAACCGAATGTTATGGAATATGGAATTAAGAACTTCATTACCATGAACTCAATGCCATATAAAGCCAGGAATCATGCTAAGACTCTAAATGAACAAATAAGGGTATACTGTTTTCTTGAATCCTTATTAATGTAACAAACACCTTCTATTACTCAAATGACTTATCCACTAGTTTCTATAAAAAGGATCTATACCACTGAAAATAGTTTTTCATTCACAGTTTTTTAGAACAAGGAAATGATAAATTTGGAATTTATCACTTTGAAAGGTGAATCGAATAAATGATGGAACATTATCCAGAATATAATTCAACAAGATAAAATTGACTCCGTGAATGTGGATGAGTTCATGAACTTATTTTTGAGTAAGTAGTACCCAACCTGTGCATTTTCACGAAATGGAAATTAAATTAAAAAATTTCATACACACTCAAAAAATTATGGTGATGTTCTATGAAATAGGTATCACTCATTGGGAGAGTGAATAAATTGGAAGAATAAATTAAATGAGTATAATAATCATGACCTAAGGAAATGATGTGAAGATGGGTGGTGATATATATTGGTGGAATGATTTTATATAACTATAGATATGAATTTATGTGCATATGTGTATATAAATTATATCAATGTATTCTTAAATTATTCAAACATTTGAAAGTCATTTCAATGGAGTGCCAATAAATGAATCATGATTTACTATATACAAAAATATTCTAATGATATTTTGGTGTGATCATGAAATTGTTTGGAATAACACTCTGATAAAAACACATGCACAAGAAATGATTTTATCCAATTGCATTTAAATAAGAGTAAACAAATGGAATGTATCAATTAAAACTCCTAATTAACCCAAAACTATAAATAATGAACAAAAAATAAGAAATAAAAACCCAAAAAGAAACATACATAAGACATATTGAAACGATATTCATCAAAACATAGTCGTGACTAGGTAGAATGATGTCATGTCACGTCCCTCAGGGCCAGTGTCGTGACAACCCCATGAAAACCTCCCATAGGCCGGGGGCTGGCAACTAGCATCAGAAAGGCATTTCCGTATAATAGGAATGCATTGCCTTTTATCTCGTACAGACACACTTTCCAAAAACGCAACAAGAAGAAACCACAAAGTAAAATGCTTTAGTAAAAGTGTGCCAAAAGTAATGGGGCCTGATTACAAGCCCAACTAAAAGTAAGAGTACAACTAAAAAGTACAAATACAACTGAAAAGTACACATAGCTCATGGATCGTTCACTGCGGATCCTACCTGAAGGGTATGTAAATCTCATAAAAAGTACTCCCCGCGTCACCTCACACCAAATGGTCCACCTCCAGGTACCGTCTAGTCCTGGATCCCTTAGCCTCGATCAATGTTGTCCGTCGTCTGCACAAGACACAACAAGGTGCGAGCATATCCCATGTAGGGGTGAGTATAACAATACTCTATAAGGACCCTGAGACCCTATAGGTCACTTAGAGTTCCACAATGAAAAAACCACAAACCAAGACATCATATATACTTAGGTATATGCCCATACACACACCTATGTTTTCGAGATAAACTCATCTCTTACATGAGGGAAGAATACCACAAAGGTAACACCATGAAGGTAGAAATACCACACAAGTAACACCAAATAGATAGAAGTACCACATAGGTAACACCACAAAGACATCAACACAAAGGTATAAGCACCTCACATTAACACCATGAAGATATTAGTACGACACTGGTAACACCAAAAAGCTAGAAGTACCACTCAGGTAACACCACAAAGATAGAAATACCAAACTGGTAACACCACAATGATTGAAGTACCATGCAGGTAACACAAGGAAGATAGATGTACCACACAAGTAACACCATGAAGATAGAAGTACCACACAGGTAACACCACGATGATAAAAGTACCACAAAGGTAACAGCACAATGATAGAAGTTCCACCTAGGTAACACCATTAAGATATAAGTACCACATAGGTATCATCATGATGCTAGAAGTACCACACCGGTAACAACAAAAAGTTAGAAGTATCACACATGTAACATCACGAAGATAAGACCATGATGGTAAAAGACACATCTCACACATGGTATAACATATAAACAGAAGTACAGATGATAAGTCACAAGTTTAGATAATCATATTCTGTTAAGTAGCACTACTTTTAACACACACAGGATCTATAGGTAACTAAACCATGTGGACCCACATAGGATCTTACCCACACATGATCAATACTTAACAAACCCCCGCTAACCCACACAGGATCTGACCCACACCAGATCGATATGCGTAGATCCACACAGGATCACTGAGCACTAACCCACACAAGACCTCACCCACATAGGTTCGGTATGCGCTGACTCACACGGGATCGCTGAGCACTGACCCACATAGAATTTGATAGATGTCATCCCACACAGGATCAATGTTCTTTCTTCATGTTACATCTAGCCACAGGATTCCTCACACTCATTGCCCTCGAGTTCCATAGAATCTTCTCCTCGAGATATCAGTCATACCTTGACTACAACTAAGCTCTACAAAGAAGTAACCCAATGTACCGCCATGTCGTAAGGGTTCCAACATGACAGATGGTACATCAATCGGATGCCCGGTCTGTGAGTTATATGTGTTTTAGTTCTGAGGGCCCAGTTGGTTTCATGTTCGATCCAACCCAATCATACTCCAAATATTTCAAAAACTAAAGTGGTGTATACCAAAAGAATTATCTCTCTCTAAGGGTACTAGTTCCACAGATGGGTTGTCAAACGTAATCCCATATTTCATGATATGGCTCCATTAGTGTTTATAGGTCTTGTTGGGCTTAGGTATGATCTGACCCAGTCCGAATGACTCGGACTGACCTGGTCAAGTTCCAGCCTGGCTGGGCTAGGCCAAGGCGGGCTCGACCCACTGGGCAGGCAGCCCACCGGGCAGCAGCCTGCTGGGAGGTGGCCCGCAGGGGATGTGGCCCTGGCCACATGAGGCACAACCTGCCCTATCCACACCCGGGGGTGAGACACCTGGTCTTCCAAATGGCCCGATGGCCATTCGGCTCCTCTACAGCTGCACCACCACATGGCGCTGCAAGGTGAAATTCAGGACTCATGGGAGTGGGTCCTATCTTTCATCGTGATTGGTCGGTGTGTTGAACACCATCTGCAGCGGCGCGCGATAGGGCTCCGCTCCACCACCCGCGGTCGGCCGGTGTGTCAGGTGCCTTCATCTGGTCCACTGCGGTTGACGAACCATGTCTTGAGTCCTCTAGTGACACGCTGCTTGCACCGCCTCCACCTTCAGTGGCCGACCGGTATGCTGGCCACCTCATCTATGCACTATGGATGACTAGCCATGACTGGTTCTTCCAGCGGTGCGGGTGCGCCGTTTCCTCCGTCTTCCGCGGCTGAAGAGCCACTACCAGTTCCTCCAGTGCTGTAGATATTCCGCCTCCTCCCTTGAAACTGTTTAGTGTCAGATGTTTCCCTGGTCCCATCCGGTGTCGGTCGCTGGTACCATTGCATTGACGGTCTTCCACAGAGAACAAAAAGGTAGAAAAGGTAGCGGATGGTTCGGGCCGGGTTTGTTAGGCTTGTGCCCTTCGTGTTAGCTGGTAATCATGATGGAGGATAAAGGGTTCAATATTCACTTGAATTAAATAACAACCAATACCTTACCTCAAGAATGATGAAGAGCGCCCGCGATTGAGGAAGTGGGTTGGCATTCGACATCCTCTCAACTAGACTCCAATGACATCACTCAATCGCTGATCTCTGGTTTGGGGTTTCGGTGTCTCTCATCACTGCCTGCTAGAACCAACTCCATCTTCCATGGGTTTGGCGTCCCGACCCTTGGTCAGCACTTTAATTCTTGGTGAATTTGTACTGATAGACTTCCCAAAGCTCCATATAAATAGAAGAGGGGGTGGTTAAGTAACGATGTTGTAAATTAATGGGGATCCTTAATTTAGAAGCTTTCTAATTTCCCAAACATTGTTGTTACTTAGATTTAAGGGTCATGCAATTTAATGGAATGATACATCACTGTACCCATGCTCTGCTTCTCCGTTGGAGGATAACAATGAATATAAAATAATAAAGTTCTTTTATTATATTTATTTTTAAAAGTCCCAAAACATAAATTTTTCTCCAAACCTACTATTGTCAAATTAAAGTCTCCCTTAAGCATTGGAAAAATAAAATAAAATTATTTTATTAATTTATTTATAGTTCTGCCATTTTCAGGTTTTCTCACAGAACACATGCGCCGACTAAACTGAAGTTGTTCCTTGGGTAAACCCATCATCCTGAAGGCAATGGTGCCCTCAGATTACTGATTTGGGAAACAATTTAAGAGTTATTCCACCTTTCTAAGAAAACTACTTATTCGCGCTTATTAAATCATAACAAAATATCGACAGATCATTATGGGCACCTCAATACTCACAATCTTGTGCCATCACGTTTTTCGGTCTTGAAATAATACCATAAAATTAAAAAATTATATAGAAATTCTAGTATATCACATAATCCCCACCTTAGGGTTTTAAGTCCCCAAAATCCAAAAAAAGGGCAAATAAAATAAATGAGGGTACTGAGCACGAATCTGAGCCTCCTGCTCCCATGTTCTCCCCTATAGGTCCCCGAGCTACCACCAAACTCACACAAGAGGGATCGACCGTCCACAAAGTACTTGCTCCTTTTGATTCTCTATCTCCACCGGGAACTCCATAAAAGTCACCCCATCATCAATGTTCATATCACCCTAGTCGATAACGTGTGATGGATCATGCATGCATCTCCTCAACAGTGAAACATGGAAAACATTATTCACCTAGTGTATCTTTGGGGAAAGAGATAGATGGTATGTCACCTTGCCCACTCTTCTGAGAATCTAGAAAGGCCTGATGATCCTTAGATATAACTTGTTGCCCCGGCCAAATATCAGCAATCCTCGTCGAGGTGAGACCCATAGGAAGACATGATATCCCTTCAACACCTCCTCTAGAAGCATCACTGGTATCATGGTGCATCCTCTAAAGAGAACAACATGCTCACCACCTTCAGAAGATCCTTCAAGAAACTGTCTTGAGGATATCTAAGCACATCGGGCCTCACAGTCAACCTACCAAGTTATGCCTCCCGAACTCGCTATGGAATTGGGGGAGTGACAGTCATAGACATGAGGTATTTTTATCTATCATTATCCATGAAGGATATCTGAATCATGACTAGCCTCTCGGATGCCTCACTCAGTAGCTGTAGACCAGACCTCCTGATGAGTGTGTCTGCCACCACGTTCCCCTTCCCAAGAGTATAGACTATATCAATGTCATAGTCTTGGAGGATATATAGCCATTGTCACTATATCTTCTCCAAAATTCTCAGTTGACACTTATCTATCCATAAGAAATCCTTCCCCATCATCATCAAAGCTGACAAGGATGTCGGTAACCTAGAGAATCCAGGTACAAATCTCCGGTACTACCCTGCCAAAGTAGAAGTCCCTCTCCATTCGAGGATGTAATCTTGGAAACATATTTGGAAACGATTTTCTCATACTCTTCCACTACTTTTGGGAACTAAAAACTCAAAACTCCTTCTTCAAAAAGGGTAAGGTTGGATGACTCAAGAGTGACCGGTTTCTCCCTTCTATTCTTGATTTTATCATATGCTTCTTGGGTTTTATTTTATGCCAACCACAGAAAACCCCATTCCATCGTTGTAGGTAAAATATAGACTTTTTCTCAAATTTAGTAAATATGAGTATGAACTATGGATGTCCAGTGCATACCCAAAGTAACATTGTAAGGCCTCGACACTTCCACCAAGAGGTTCCAACCGAAACTCTTGCCTTAAGGATCATGTCAAACCGTTGGTGTAAGTGTGATTATTGAGTCTCCTCCCAATTTTATATTCATAAGTAAGGATCAAGTCCATGGTTTTTTCAGAAACTGTAGGTCTTGAACAGGATTTGTGGGAAGAAGGAAGGATTAGTTCCTATCTCTATTAATACAGAAGCTATTAGTAGACACAGACCATACCTCTAATCATTCCTAGAGTTATTGGGTCACACTCTTTGACAACATGCAGCTACTACCTTCCCCTGTCCTCCATCTCCCTAAGCAAAGTGGGGACCACATTAGGGTCATGGTTTTAACATGTTGAAATGTACCCCACCTCATGCTGCTCTCCTAGCTCCACTTCTACATCTGTTTCCCCACATATTCATTTGTCCATTTCAATTCCTCTTCTTAAGACATTTTACACGCCTATGTTTCTGAGATTGGAGTATGTTTCTTTCTTTCCCGTAGCTAACATTCACTGGTTGTATATGCTTAGCCAAAGAAAATTCAACCACAATGGTTCTATGTATCACAATAACATAATTAATAATTTGTATAATAGTTGTTTTATCTTAGATATCTTTATACAAGCCTCGTTCAGAGGTCCGAGCCCTGAATCACTGATCGTACTGTATTCATTGAGATCTTGGGATGGTCACTAACCCTCAATGAATACTCAGCTATCGATATGTCATCCTATCGAATTTGTAGAAACTCTTGGGAATACTCACCCCTTATATTTTTATGGAAACAGACCCCTTCCATTAGGATGGTTCTGAACCTTGTCCGCAGAAAAATCACCTCTTCCTAAGATTATGGTAATCTAACCCCTGTCATCATCATGCTAAGCCATGTAAGAGGCTCTCTACTAGGACCATCATATGATTGAATGGTTCCATGGCTAGATGGAAACTCGACCACCTCCTCCAGATAGTCCTTAGCTGCCTGTGATTCGGGCTCGCCTAAAAACCTGAGGGCTATATAATGTAGAAACATGTGTAAGTCACTAAGCCTACATGTGTCCTCTACTGGTACATCCAGTTGTAACTAATTACAAAGAGGAAATTGATATAGCTACCACACTATTCGAAGGTACCATCTTGGGAAAATGTCCATGTAACAATGCCTCATCATCATGAAGACCTTCCTCATAGTCATGCACTGATAAAGACTAAAATCAAGGATCGTCATCTAATATTCTGGGATATTAACTAACCAGAAAACTCTGGCCACAACCTCCATCTAGTTCTTAGCTTCCTCGGGTTCTGTCTCGCCTCAGAATATCTAAGATCCCTTCTATTAACACTCATGAAATGATCTCTGCCAGCATGCACACTCTGCTGGTGGGGCTAGTGGCATCTACTGCCCAATGGGTGGTGGTGCTACTGGTGCACCACCCGAAGGATCTAACACCGTATAATGGACATGCACTGGAGCCTCATCGCTCGGTGGGTCATCATCATGTACTCTCTCAGGAATCATGGATGGTTGTCTATGTGGTGGAATCCTAAAAGAAACTGGTGTGTCACTATCAATATGTATTACGTGGTGAGATAAATCTATGAAATCAAAAAGAAAATCCTTCTGAAAATATATGTAATCAGTATTTTCGTGCACTGAGTCAGAAATCAAAATTTTGGGTCCTGGTGTTTGTATACGTCGGCCACTTGCCCAACACTGGATTCCCTAAACTGAAAACCACACTCATAACACTCAACATGATTGGAACACAGAAATATCAGGGTTATAGTTACTTTGTATAACTGACCTATCTGATGCCACTTTGTTATGACCCGTCCCTCGGGGCCCATGTCATGACTACCCCAAAGCTCGCCTTCCATTGGCCAGGGGCAGGAAACTAGCAACAGAAATTAATTTCTCTATAATGTGAAGGAATTTCCCTTTAACATGTAAAGACATAGTATCTAAGAACACAAAAAGAAGCATCTATAAGGAAAATTGTTGTAGTAAAAGTGTGTTAAAAGGAAAGGGGCCAGAATACAAGCCCAACTGAAAGTAAGAGTACAACTAAAAAGTATAAATAAAAGTTAAAAGTACACATAGCTCCTGGATTTTCCACCGAGGATCTGACCTGAAGGGTAGGTACATCTCATGAATTGTTGTCCCTACGTCACGTCATTCCAAATGGTCCACCTCTAGGTACCATCCAGTCCTATCTCCCTAAGCCTCGATCAATGTTGACCATCATCTGCACAAAACACAACAATGTGCAGGCATAGCCCGTCCATGAGTGAGTATAACGATACTCAATAGGGACCCCGATCCTCCTAGCTCTCCTAGAGTTCCACAAAGAAAATACCACAAATCAAAATATCAACTCTACTTAGGTATATTCCCATACACATACCTATGTTATCAAGATAAACTCATCTCTTACATGAGGGTAGAATACCACAAACGGAACACCACGAAGGTAGAAATACCCCACATGTAACACCACATAGATAGAAGTACCACATAGGTAACACCACGAAGACATCACCACAAATGTGGAAGAACCACACAGGTAACACCACAGAGATAAAAGTACCACATAGGTGATGGTTCCGGGTGCAGTGGAAGCGTGGTTGGGATGACAATGAATTTTGATTTTTACCATGATCAATGATTATTTTGGGATCAATATGATGATGAACATCAGCCTCCTTGGAATATAATCAATGATTTAAATAAAGAAAAAAAAGAGTCATGAATCCTTTAGAGAGGACCTTGTACATCATGTTTATAATTAATTTAATTAATTTCATTACAAAAAAATAATACCTATGCCTTTGGTTTTTTTCTTTTTTAATGATGTTAATTGTATGGATTAACCCTTCTAGATTATCTCAATGTGGGTTTAAGGATCCAAAATAGAATCCCTCTAGTAGCGATCCACACGTACTCTGATGGCCTCTGATCGATACAGCTTGTTTTCCGAGTTCTAGCGCAGGAATCATTTTTTTATGTCGGTCATTCATTATCACATGTTCTTAGGACTTAAAGAATGTCTCTCATTCTTGATTGGGGAGAGAAGAGGATATGAGACTGAAATTATTGGCTCAAAAATTATCAATTCACTAGGCTTGTGGTGTAGTGTATTCCACAATAGGGGTACTTTCCAATTTATATACATGGGATTTTAGTTACAATATTTAATTGCATAGAAACAATTAAATACATTCATGAACTTAGAGAAAAAAATGAATTTAATAATAATATTGCGTCATTATTTATATTATGACAACATGCGTAAAACCTAATTATAAATAAAATTTTGTGTCACAAAATAATAGAAGCGTAATTTTAATTTCCGCTAACTAGTTAAATAATTATTCACCATCTTGCATAAAATTATTTTACTATCGGACCAACCTTGGTCTCCTTGAAATCCACTTCCATTTATTGAACACCCGAATTAATCAATAAATTTTTTATTCTCATAAATATATATTTTATTTACAAACTAGAAAGTAAAAATTTATTATATTTTCAACAAAATAAATAAATATATTTTATTTAATTTATGTGATCAACTTAACTTTAATGAAATTGTTCCATGTTCTAGAGAATAATATGTATTTAATTAATTATATTCAAATATTATTTAACCAAGACGACAAAAAACACAGTGTGTGACCCTCTTGGATTCTTTATCATTGGAATTAGGTGGGCATACTTAATGTCCAAGAGTACTTTCTAGCAACGAGTCAAGGCACCCAAGAGAATGAATGTAAAGTCACAACACCGACATCCACACACAAACACTCACTGGGTAATACAATCCCTTTGTCGCAATATCTCATCAAGTAGGTTTAATGATTATGTTATCAACTTTTATACTTGATACGTTGTTCTTTGACTATCTGAAATAAACTTCTCGTTACACCATGGCCATGAAAGTTCCTTCGATGGTTCTATTTCAATCAAAGGGCTGAGATATCAACTTTGATAAATGGATTGGGAAAATCCTTTCTTGACTTATCCATTAATAACATGCCACTCATGATGCACACAACCTACCCTACTTCCCACCAACAGCCTGCGTGATGGTTTTCGTCAGTAAATCAAAGTGTGTAATCCATGACACATATTAATGATAATCTTAAAGTCTAAGGATAATTACACACACTAACAAATATAAATATCTAATGAAACCAAAAAAAGAGAAATTCTTATTGGTGGGTCTGTTATCATAATCTTTTATCTTGGGGATTACCAAGTGCTAACATCCTGGGAGGAAGTCTCATATGCTTACGAGTACTCACACCTGACGGATTTCATTCAATGTTTCCCATCATAGCATTCCATCCAACCATAGAACTATAGTTAAGAATATTGTTATAGAATTTCAAGGTTCTCATCATAGTGGGAAACTTACGTGACATTATTAATGCAACAAATACTCAAGTACATTATTAAATTATAGCCATGTAGAAAAATGAAAATATGCAATAATATATTAGATTTCCATTTAATCAAAGTAAAACCACTTGGTTATAGGAAACCAACTCTTACAAACTAACACATGGACTATATCCAACTGCCTACAACTTTCAGTCCACTAGACCTCACATGATAATCATGTTTCTGTTGAGTCATGGCTTTAGTCAAGGGGTCCTCCACATTGTCTTCCATGGAAATACTACTCACTACAACTTCACCTCTCAGGGAAAAAATTCTCAAGAGATGATACGTCTGAAGTATGGGCTTCGTCCGCTGATGTGACCTTGGCTCTTTTGCGAGAGCCACCACTGTAGTATTATCACAGTACATGTGATGGGATCATTACTACCAGGCATCACATCTTTCTCTAGGAAAAATATTTGCATCCAACCTGCTTCTTTAGCAACCTCAGAAGCTGCGATATACTCAGAATTCGGTGTAGAATCTGCGCCCACACATTTTTTTGAGCTCTTTCATCTCACTGCACCTCCATTAAATGTTAATATGTATCCCATTTATGACTTCAGGTCATCTTGATCAGTCAAGAAACAAACATATGCATATCCTATAATGGATAGTTCTTAATCACCTCTATAAACGAGGAACATATCCTTAGTACGCCTCATATACTCTAGGATAGTCTTGACTGCCATCCAAAGGCGGTCACCTGGGTCAGCTTGATTTCTGCCTACCACACTCAATGCGGACGTGGCATCTAGCCCAGTACATAGCATGACATACATGACTGAACCAATCGCTGATGCATGTGGAGTCCGTGCCATTATCTTTCTTTCCTCATGTGTCTGAGGACACATTTTCATGGAATGATAAATTCCATGTGACACTGGGAACAATCCCCTCTTGGATTGTTCCACACTGAATCTCTTCAGTATCTCATCAATGTATGTAATTTGATATAGGTCCATAAATCTCTTGGATCTATTACAATGTATATTGATCCCAAGAATATATAATTCCTTGCACAAGACTATCATGGAGAAGCATTGATTCAACTATGCCTTAACAGACTGCAAGAGTGGTATCTCGTTTCTAATGAGTAATATGTCATCAACATATACTATTAGAAAAATGGCTTCACTCCCACTAAACCATTTGTAGACACAAGGCTCGCATTGATTTTTGACAAAACCAAACTCTTTTATGGCTTCATCAAAATGAATGATCCATGACCTGGATTCTTGCTTTAATCTATAAATGGATTTCTACAACTTTCATACCTTATTGGCATCCTTTGGAGTCACAAACCCTTCAAGATGTGTCATGTAGACATCTTACTAAAGGTCCCTGTTAAGGAATTCTGTTTTGACATCCATTTTCCAAATCATGTAGTCATGGTAAGATAAAATTGTAAGTATAATTCTGATGGATTTTATCATTGAAACTGGTGATAACGATTCATCTTAATCAATTCCTTGACATTGTTTAAAACCTTTTTAAACCAGTCATGCATTATAGGTACTGAATTGTCCTTTTATGTCCAGTTTCTTCTTGAATACCCATTTGCAACAAACAATATTTAAATCAACTAGAGGATCTACTAAAATCCAGACTTGGTTTTGGTACATGGAATCCATTTCAGAATTCAGGGCTTCTTGACACTTCTAAAAGTATGTTCCACTTAACGCTTCCTTATAGGATAGAGGATCATTATTATCAACTAATAAGGAGTCACCATCCTCTGTAAATAGAAAAATGTACCGTTCGGATTCTCTAACCTCTCTTGTACTCCTACACAGTACTTGTTTCTATAAAATAGATTATTCGCCCATGGGGATATGTAGAATCTTTTCTTATACCACGTCTTGTGAACCTTGAGCCACGACTTCAATAATGTCTATCTCACTCCCAGAATATATTTTGGAGATGTGATCCCTCTCAATGAATATGGCATGTCTTTCCACTGTCACCTTTTTTTCTAAGGGGTTGTATAGGTAATATACTATTGTTTCCTTGGGGTATCCTACAAAGGTACACATTGTGCCTCGGGGTGAGATTTCATTACCTAAAGAGGTCATAACAAGAAATTCACTAACCCACACATGTAAATTCGATAACATGGATTTCCTTCCACTATAGAACTTGTATGGAATTACATTTATCAATTTAGTTGGTACTTGGTTTAATATGTGCGCCGCTATTTGTAACACATATCCCCAAAAGGATAATGGAAGACTTGCACGACTCAACATTGATCTCGCCATGTCTAAAATGGTGTAGTTACTCCTTTCACATACACCATTCCATTTAGGATAGTAATGAGGAGTGAGTTGGGATATGATCCCAAACTCCCGTAATTAATCAATGAAGTCATGATTAAGATATTACCCACCTTGGTCTGAGCGATGTTTCTTAATCTTCTTACCAAGCATGTTTTCAACTTCATTATTGTATTCCATGATCGTATCAAAGGAATCCAAATTATACCTCATAATGTAGATATATTCATATCTACTAAAATAATTAGTAAAATTTATAAAGTGTGAATACCCACCCCTTGCGTCAATTGGAAATGGTCCACACACATCAGTATGAACCACTTCAAGAAGATCTTTAGCCCTTTCACCATTCCCACCAAATGGGGATTTGGTCATTTTTCATTGTAAACATATATGACATATGCCAAGTGATTTTAGTTGAAAAGAATATCAATATCCATCTTGATGTAACTTTGTCTAGCGTTTCTTGTTTACATGACCTAGCCAATGATGCCAAAGTTGGGTGTGTTATGATTCATGTGAAGTATCTTTGTCATCAATTTCCATTACTTGGTTTGTGTAATCTAGCACATAAAGTCCATTGTATAAATGTTCCCTACCAAAAAATGTTATCTTTATAAAATAAGAAACATTCATTTCTATACATGAAAAAAAATCCGTCTATATCTAGTATGGATACATAATTTATGTTTTTGGTTAAAGAAGGAACAAAAAAACTACCCTTTGACAAGAAGATAATTATAGATGGAAACGTGATGTGGTAGTCCCCAATAGCTACAGCAATAATTCTGGCTCTATTGGATGCTCATAGATCTACCTCTACTCGATCAATCTTCCAAAATCTACTTGGTTCCTGTATTTGGATACATATGTGAGCACCACATGCTCTATCTAATACCAAATTTGTAGAAATAAATAGATTGCATTTGATAACAAATGCACCTAATGATTCCCCTTGCTTCTTAAGATGGGTGCAGTTCTTCTTCCAGTGGCCCTACTATTACATTTGAAACAAACAGCCTACTATTACCTTGCCTCCCCATTGATCTTCCTTTTCTTGGAAGGCCATGAAGAAGCTTTGGGCCTAAATCTCTTTGCCTTCCCTTTCCTCTTATTCCCAATAAGGACATATGTATTTTCACACTTCATATCCTTGTCCACTTGGGGAATGAGGATAAGAAGACCAAATAAAGACTTCTAAACATTGTTTATATTGAAATTGATAACAAAGTTAGAGAATATCTGAAGTTGAGATGAGAGAATGAGATCTGTTCCCAGTTCTTTGGGGAGTTTATACCCTAGATCCTCCATGCATTCAATGTAGACAATGATCTTATCAACATGATGACCAACTGGGGAACCTTCTCTAAGCTTAATCTGAAAGTGTTCCTTACTGATCTCAAATCCTTCTTGTCTTCTTCTCACCTGGTAAAGACCACGAAGGTTCTCAAGAATGCTATAAATATCAATGTTTTCATGATACTTTAGGAGATCACTAGACATTGATGATAACATCAAAAATTGAACATCAGCTGCATCGTTCATATGTTTATCATAGACTAGAAGATCCACATCACATGCCTCCTTGGTAGGTGGATCAGGTAATGCTGGCTCTAGCACGTAAGGCATCTGTTCATGGCCTTGGATAACCCCAATGTGTCTAAACCATTCTTGAAAGTTAGTACTGTTGAGGATGTTGTCTTTATCAAAAACTAATCACATGGATAGTGTGGTTGAGGAGCTTTTCATTTTTTTTCTACAATTAAAAGTGAAGATCCTTAGTACTATCTTGATTACATTTTATTATAAATAATAAAATTTATTAAGTCTCCCACTATTTTCTCATGTCCCAATGGCCCTCACCATTGAACTCAGAATGTCCAGTTTCCATGATATTCTAGTGGAAAGGATCCATATTCCCTTTCAAATAACTCCAAAAAGGGTTGGTCAAGCTATTAGATATTAATTAGGTTGGCAGGTCTTTTCGAACTGCAGGCTTGTGGATCCTTGATATTTTTACAGGACTCCCCAATCCTAAAATCAAGACTTTTGATTTCCTCAACTCTTGCCTCCTATATTACACCAATTATATAAATGGAAACTCCTTTTGATGTAATATGGTTAAGTCATCCTGAAACCATTCATAAGGGATTCCATTATAAAATTTGGTGTCCCAACAAGGTTTGGTCAATCACATAGTTTTATTGAGTTTTTTCCTTTAATCATGTAACAGAAGGCTTGTTCAGACTTAATATTTTATTTGAGGGATTTTTATCTCTTGTGCATAAATTACTTATTATCATTATCACAAGTTTATTAGTATTAAGTGGAACTTACATAAGTGATTAACCATTTATTGATAATATTTACGCATAACTCGGGTCTATTTTAGTTCTATCTTGCATGTTTGTTTAATTAATTAATCATGTAATAGTGACAAAATATCCATAATGATAAATTGTGCAATTGACAGAAATAAAATAAAGTAAATTGCATGATCACAAGCTTTTCTAATAGTCAGTTTATGTAGTGGTTGATAATATGACCCTAACCTAAGAGAGAAACAACTTGAACCTTTTGGGTTCATGTTTATTTCTTCCACATATCCACCTCTATATCTCTTGGGATTAGTTTCATCTTGGCTCTAGCTTGAACTACCTCCATTATCTTGGGAGTTATATATATTAGATATGTCTTATTTATCTCACATGTAAGTAAGGGGTAAAAAAGGGGTTTACCTAAATGAAACATTTGGCACGCGGTCCATATATATTAATGAGGATAAGGATTGTAGGGCAACAAATTTAATTTAAATAAATAACTTAAAAGAAACCATCCACATACAATGGTCTTGGTCTAGTGTATGATCATCCATAGAAGCAATAATGTTTATGCATAAATAAAACTAGCATTCAATTATTTAATTGTTCTTATTTAAGATAGATCACGCTCGAATAAATTAATTATTTTATTCAATTAATCAATCCTTTTATCTTAAATCCTTTTATGATTTTCTTTGAGATAATCATCCATAATAATTTTTAATAAATAAATTCATTTAAAATTATCTTTGTACGTAACTTGTACCTTATAGGAAACCCGGTTAATTATTATTCATAACTACCCAATGTATAGAAAATAACATTACACAGATGTTAAATTAAACACATATATATAAAACACTAATAATGTGTTTTTCTTTGCCATTACGCCCGCATGATGGTGCACATATCAAGGTTTTGTATAATACAATAATAAATTTTAGTAAATCTGTGTTATTTGGATGAGTACACAACATGTAGTTCTACATGACGTGTACAATTTTTCACCGTATATCCGATGTATAGGCCCGGGGAAACAACGTGTGAGTGTACTTTAGAAATATTCAGAGTACACGACATATTCAGTGGTCCACACACCATATAGTTCCTCATTACACGGTCTTCAACTAGGAAAGCCATGTATGGGGTACACGGTCCAACCCTATCCCGAAGGGACTACACACCGTGTCCATTGGGCTACACGACGTGTAATATAGAAACCACATTCCACATGTTCTTGGTCAACACACGAAGTCACTTAAGACATAGAAAGACTCCTACACATGGCTTGGTTTGGTGGACCGATATGATGCATTGAATCTTGACTACACGGAGTGTACTTTCGAATACGCACCATGTGTTCTAGTGTTGTATGGACAGGATACTTTGGCACCTCTGGATGAGATCCTCTATTTTATTTTAATCCAAATTAAAAGAAAATATTATTTCTATAAGGTGAATGAGAAATGAAAGAGGAGGAAAATATCTTGTGTTTCAGATTTACAGAATGATTAAATCGAATTGAAACAAATAAATTGTAAAATGAATAATTCATCAACGAAATATTGAAATAATTATTAACTATGATGTAACCCCTCTTATACCAATTCAAGTTTAAAGGTGTAGTAGAAGCGTGGTTGGGACAACACCCAATTTTGATTTTTACCATGATAAATGATTATTTTAGGATCAATACGATGATGAACGCCAGTCCCGAAAGAATATAATCAATGATTTAGATAAAGAAAAAAAGGGGCTCAAAACCTTTAGAGAGGATGTTTCACATCATTGTTATAATTAATTTAGTTTATTTCATAAAGAAAAATAATATATGTGTATTTTGTATTTTTCTTCATTGATGATGTTGATCATCTGGAATGACCCTTCCGGATTATCTCGTTGTAGTTATTAGGATCCACACTAGAATCCATCTAGTGGTGATCCACACGTGATCTGATGGCCTCTGATCGACACTACTCGTTCTCCGGGTGCTAGCGCAGAAAAGTGACTATCTTGTGACAGTCGTTCTTGATCACTTGTTCTTCGTCCTTGAAGAACGTCTCTCATTCATGATAGGGGAGAGAATAGGATTTGAGAGGGAAATTGTTTGGCTCATCAATTCTCAATTCACCAGGCATGTGGTGTGGTGTATGGCACAATAGGGGTACTTTCATATTTATATACATGGAATTTTAGTTACAATATTTAATTTCATAAAAAAAATTAAATACATTCATGAACATAGAGAAAACCCATGCATCTAATAATAATACCGGGTCATTATTTATAGTGTGACAACTTTTTCAAAACAAAATTATAAATAATATTCCACGTCAGAAAATAATTGCAGTGTAATTTTAATTTGTGCCAACTAGTTAAATAATTATTTATCATCCTACAAATACTTATTTTACTACTAGAATGACCTTGGTCTACATGAACTCCACTTCCATTTATTGGACACTTGAATAAATAAGTAAATATTTTATTCACTGAAATAAATATTTTATTTACAAACTATTAATCAAATATTTATTTAATGTTCAATAAAATAAATAAATAAATTTTATATAATTTATGCGATCATCATAAATTGAATAAAATTATTCTATGGTTTTGAGAATAATATTTATTTCATTAATTAAATTAAAATAGAATTTAACCGAGACCACCAAAAACACATAGTGTGTGGCCATATATGATTCTTTCTCATTGGCATTAGGCAGGCTTACCTAAAGTCCAAGATTATGGTCTTGCAATGGGTCAAAGGCACCGAAGAGAAAGAACTTAATGTCACAACAATGAAAACCACATATGAACACTCACTATGTAATATAATCTCTTTTTTTCAATATCTTATCAAGCAGGTTTTATGATTGTATCATCAAATTTTATGCTTGATACGTCATTCTTTGACAATCTGAAATGAACACAATGTTATACCATGACCATTGAATTTCGCACGACGGTTCTATTTCAATCAAAGTATCGAGATATCAATGTCCATAAATGGAATGGAAAAATCCTTCCTCGGCATAACCTTTAGTAACATGCCACTCGTGATGCACCCAACATACCCTACTTCCCTCCAGCTGTCTGCATGATGGTTTTTGTTATTAAATCAAAGTGTGTAAGTTGTGACACGTATGAATGATAATCTTAAAGTCTAAGGATCATTACATATTCTCACAGATAGAAATACCCGATGACACCAAAACATGCAGAATTCCTACTAGCGGGTCTGTTCTCATAATCATCTATATTATAGATTACCATCTACGAAATTATTGAGAGGAAGTCTCATCTACTTACAAGTACTCGCACCTAACGGTCTGAATGCTATGTGTCCCCTCATAGCATATGATACTACTGAATAACTATATTTAAGAATATAGTTATAGCATTTCAAGGTTCTCATCAGAGTGGGGAACTACCAGGACCTTATCAATGAAACAAATAATCTAGGACATTATTACATAATAGTCATGCAGAACAATGAACAATATGTAATAATACAGTAAATATCCATGTAATCAATGTAAAACCACTTAGCTCTAGGAAACCAAATCTTAAAATAGGTAACACCATGAAGCTACAAGTAAAACATAGGTAACACCATGATGATAGAAGTACCACACATGCAACACCATGAAGATAGAAGTACCACAAAAGTAACACCACGAAGATAGATGTACCACACAGGTAACACCATGAAGATAGAAGTACCACAGAGGTATCATCACGAAGATATAAGTTCCAAATAGTTAACACCATGGAGATAGAAGTACCACACAAGTAACGCCACGAATATAGGAGACACACAGGTATCATCATTAAGATAGAAGTACCACATAGGTAACACCATGAAGGTTGAAGTACCACAAAGGTAACATCATGAAGATAATTCCATGAAGGTAAAAGACTCAGCTCAAACTAGGTATAAATTCAGTACTGAAGTACATATCAATTTTTGTAAGGCAAGATCATATTATTCTGTTAAGTAGCACTACTTCTAACCCACACAATATCGATAGGTAACTAACCCCTGCTGACCAACAGTGGATCTGACCAACACAGGATTGATGGGTAACTAACCCCTGTTGAACAACATAGGATCTGAACCTCATAGCATCAGTATGCGCTGACCCACATTAGATCGTTGAGTGATGACCAACACAGGATCTGATAGATGTCATCCCACATAGGATTGATGTTCTTTCTACACGTTATAACCAGCCATAGGATTTAATGCCCCCGGTGCGCTTGAGTTCCATATAATATTCCGATCAAGATATCACTCGTACCTCAACATTCACTAAGCACCAAAAAGGAGTAAGCCAAAAGTCCGACATGTTGTAAGGGTTCCAACGTGACAGACGGTGTGTCAATCGGACCCCTTGTCTGTGAGTTATAAGCATTTTAGTCTTGAGGGCCCAGTTGGATTCGGGTTCGATCTAACTCGGTCGTACTCCAACAATTTCTAAAACTCATTTGGAGTATACCAAAAGCCTCGTCTCACTCCAAGGGTCCCATCTCCATATACAGTTCCTCAAATAGATGCCTGAATTTGAAGATATCACTCCATTAGTGTTTCTCGGTCCGGTTAGGACCGGGTCCAGTCGGACCCAGATGGACCGACCCTGCCCAACATGGTTTTGGTCTAGCCGGGCTAGGTGGGGCTGTGGTGGGCTTGGCCCACTGGGTTGAGGTCTGGCCATGCATGCTAGAGGGTGGCCTAACTCGCAAGGGGTGGCCCAAAAGGCAGGCGGCCCACTGGGTTGGGGCATGGCTGCATGAGGCGTGACCCCCCCAGCCGACACTAGTTGGAATGCGGGACCCACTAGAGGAGGGAATGTCTACCATCGCGGCTGGCCGGTGTGTCGTCCGCCATCTCCAGCGGCGCGCTACAGAGCGCCTCTCTGCCTCCCATTGTCAGACAGTGTGCCAACTTCCTTCCTTCGGTCCACAGTGACTGACAAGCCATGGCCCTAGTCCTCGGGTGGTGTGCTTCTTGTGCCGCCTCCTCGTTTTATGGGCGTCCGGTGTGTCGTCCAACTCATGCAACTACTGCGGCGGATGAGCCACGGCCAGGTCCTCCAGTGGCATGAGAATGAAATGGGTAGTAATGGTAGAAGATTGTTTATCCAGGGTTCGTTAAGCCCGTGCCCTCCGCGTCAGCTCGTAATCTTGAGGGAGGATAAAGGGTTCAATATTCACTTGAATTAGAAAACAATTGAAACCATGCCTCAAGGACTATGAAGAATGTCTGCGACTGAGGAAGTGGATTACCCTTTGGCATCCTCACTACTAGTCTCCAATGACATCGCTCAATTGACAATCTCCAGTTAGAGTTTTCAGTGTATCTCATCAATTCCTGCTAGAACCGGCTCCATCCTCCAAGTGTTTGACATCTCGTCACATGGTCAGCACTTCGTTTCGTAGAAAATCAGTACCAATACCCCTCTCCAATCACTATATAAATAGAATAGGGGGATCGTAAATAACGATGTTGAAAATTAATGGTTCTCATTAATTAGGAAGCTTCTGAATTTCCCCAACGTAGTTGTTACTTATAATGTTGGGTCAGGACATTTCACGGATTGAAAATTCATTGGTCCCACACTCTGGTTGTCTGTTGAAGGATAAGAATGATAATAAAATAATAAAGTTATTTTATTTTTATTCATTTAACAATTCCCAAAAAAACTTTTTTTTAGAACCACTACGGTCAAAGTAATGTATCCCTTAATGTAATCTCGATGCTGCAAATTCAATGGTGCCCTCAAATTTTTTAATCTAAGCACTGGTTCAAAATATAGGACACACCACTCATGTGTTTACTGAATGTACCTAAAAAAAGTTAAATAAATGGATAACATTCCCCTTCGACCCGTAACGGTCAAGGTTAGGCCCCACTTAAAGATAAAAAAACCCCAACGAACTCAATGGTACTCTCAATGTTTCAATCTGATTTACCTTTTAGATGTTTTGTATTTTAGAATCAAATAACTGTCACTTAATTATTTTATTTACTAACAAAAACTAACATTCACTGGTGGCCTACTCTGACCAATTTTAGTATTTGACTAAAGAGAGCATACCCTCACAAGCTCGGTGGTGTTCTCAGCATTTCAATCTATGTCACCATTTGTGAGTTATAAGTATTTGAAAAATAAAATGAAATAATTTAATTATTTTATTTATTGTTATTCCATTTTTCTGTTTTCTCACAGGAGGCATGTGCCAACTAAAATTTAGTCGCGCCTATGGTAAATGTGTCTTCCAGAATTCAACAGAGCCTTTATATTATTGATTTGGGAAACCATTTAATATTTATTCCTCCTTTTCAAGAAAAATACTTTTGTGTGAAAATTGAAGCTTAAAAAAATTTGACGGATCATTCCAGGCACTCTGGGCCTCGAAATCACGCACCGTCAGATTTTGTATTCTCGAAATAGTTATTTATAATTAAATAAATTATATAGACATTTTGGTAAATTACAATTGATGACTTCTCTATTGGTACAACTCCATTTTTGAAGTCATTCCTTGTTTGGAAAGTGATTGGCTACTCATAATCAAAGAAGAATGGAGCCTAGATGGTGAGAGATCCCAACTCATGGACATGTACTCAATCTATCGGGCTCATATCATCCTAATGATACTATTCTTCTTCAGTAATCATCCATATTCTCATGGAAACTTTACAACCTAAGTCATTTTCATCCAAGTGTTTTACATTAATTGAATTCATTCCAATTTCATTTCCACATACATCTATCAATGACCATGTTCCTTGTAAATCAAGACGATTGTTATTGTTAACAAAGGAACTTCAAATCGAGGCCAATTGACATCTACCTAATGTATTTTCTTCAACTGAATGGACTCCTGATCTAAAATTTTCACTCTAATAACTCCAAAATCAGATATAGGATGAGATGGGTATGATTCCCCATAAAATTTTATTTTTAGAGATGATATATTATTAACCCGTGGAGATAAATATTGAAGAGAATATGATCTTGTAGGAGAAGAGGCCCTCAAATATTTGAAATTTAATGGAAATGGATTATCAATAGCGGAAGGAATAAATGTTTGTCTAGTAAAACAACTTTAGTTCATTTCATGATCAACAACACTTCAGGAAACATCCGAATTATCAAATAAATTTTTTCCATATCTATTTGGAGTTTTCTGAGTATACGACCCTAAAACTAGAGAAGTACCTCTAGAATCTTGAATGATCCCCATGTATGTCCATATAGTTGTATTAACTGAGTCTTCATTATAGATATTTCAAAAATTCATAATTTATTCTCGACAAAACAATGAATCAATTTCCAGATTTGATCAAACCTAAAATATGGATTTTCAAACAACAGCTTAGAACCGAAAGGAATCAAAACTCTGAAACACATAAAATAGTTGTGAAAAAAGAAGATCATTACACATGTTGAGAGTTAAATTTTTTTTAAATGAACAGATGGATAACTATGCTGATTATATTCCTTATTGAAGAATATAATCTTTTTACTGATATAATTTTTTATCCTACAAATAAAAACAAGTGAAACCCTTCATATACCAGTCATACCAACATCTACAAAACATATAATAATTAAAAAATTCAAATGTTAATGTAAAACATAATTCATAGATGGAGGGTCCTAGTTGATTAAATTAACCCAATCCAATCATTGAATTTCATAAGTAAATCAGAATATGGCTTCAAAGAGTCAAAAAAATGCCAACTAAAATAAAGAGGAAATGAATAAATATTCAATCTACATTCAGTAAAATGGATTTACCTAGAATAGGATATGACGTATTAATACTTTTTAAATTAAATTCCCAATGAATGGAGGATTATTTTCTCTAGTACTAGTGTATTAAAATAAAGGATAAATTCTATTTTGTGTGATTTTTAGAGGTGTCAAACATATAATATAGAACATGAAACATTTGATTTTTGTGATGGAATAGAGGATTATAAAGGAAACTAATGTTTCAGATAATTAGTTTAGATTTATGTCTTGGAATTCAACCCTAGAAAAATTATATTTTATTAGATTTTTGATGGAGTATGGTCTTAAAAAAGACTAGATTCATATATAGTGTTTCTGTATTGTAAAAAGAAATATGTTAATGTTCCTGGAGAGGTTTTATGGAACACTCTAGGAATAAAAAGTGTGAAAGTGGCTTATATAAAACTCGTCCAAGACATGTATGAAGGTAGTTTAACCCAATATGGAAGTCCAATAGGTGATACTACATGTTTTCCTAAATCTAATGGACTACATAAAATTTTAGCATTAAACTCTTATATTATTGATTTAACCATGGATGAATATACAAAGACTAGTCAATATGAGAGACTTAGTTGCATGTTTTGGAAGATGATATAGTTCTCATTATAAAATTCAATGAGACAATAAATTTAAAGTTAAATTCATGTTGAGTTATTTTAGAATCGACAATTTTTAGTCTAATTAGGTATAAGAATGGTTATATGAAGTGTCAATTTAGTAAAATATTTTATTGTAATGATATGGATGTGAGAAAGTAGTCTACAATTATAGAAAAATTTGATAGTTTTAAATATTGACACTCAATTATGTATTGTGATTGAAATTTTAATACTGATATCTCTCAAAGGATTCAAATTGGATGGAAAAAATGAAAAACATACTTTAGGGATGCTCTTTGACCATAATATTCCCTTGAAATTGACGGGTAAATTTTAGAGGATTATTATTAGAAAAGAATTTCCATATGCTAGTGAGTGTTGGAATTTAAGAGGATAAAATGAAAAACAAATAAGTGTAGCATATATGAAAATGTAAAAATGTACATGTGGGAATACTAAGGATGATAATATTAGAAATTAATATTTTTTAGAAATAATTGAAGTGGCTTTGATTTCCAAGAAGATTATTAAGACTGGATTAATATGGTCTGAACATGGTAAAAATGATTTAGGGATGTACACATTAATAATAAAAATATAATGAGAAACTCACTTATTAAACTAATATTATGTGGGACTTAAAGGACCTATAAAACAAATTATATGTTAATAATCAACTATAATTTGAAATTAAAATATAATAATTTCAAAATACTGAACACATATAGTGTAGGTACGTAGAAAATGGAATCAATATATTCATCTAAAACTATTTTTTGAAACCTTTAAAAAAAATTAAAACTATAGACCTGGAAAGGGATGAGTCATGTAAAACTTTTTCCACGTCAAATAGGTCCACATCAATAAATATGATGGTGGAGTTGATAATCGACTCACATATATCGGCCATAGAAGGAATCTCTTACCAGGGATATAATCAATAGAATCATTTAAAACTTTCTCAAGAAAATTTAAAACATTGTCTAACTATAAACCTGGGATGGTATGATTCATGTAAATCATTCTATAAGTCTAGTCGGTCCACATCATGAAACAATATGGTGGGGTTGATACTCAACTCACCTGTATCACCTGTAAAATAAATTTCTTCCAGGGGTTGGACATCAAGAAGAGGATATCAGAAACCATAGGATATATATCTTTAGAAATGATCAAGGCTATATCGATGGATGGAATCCTCTGTTGATGAAGATACTTATTAATCATAATATCAAACAAAAAGGAACTGTACAAATTTAGAATGTTGATAATGTGTTAAATATAAATCATATCTATAAATGAGCTATAATGGGACAATCAAACAAATGAAACATTATAACATGATATTTGATAGATAAATTATATGTTGAAAAATAAAAAAATATTCAAATATTACTCTTTGAAAATATATATAGAATCTATCAAAATCACACTAACTTCAAGTTATGGATCACAGGTGGTGTAATCATAATTATAGAACCTGCATCTAAATTTAAAAAACATAAAATTTTAATTAGAATAAACACATTAGGATAATGATCAATATAAACCAAATTTAAATGTACAAGGATAACATATATAGATAATTGTAAATATTTTTAACATATTACATGAAACCATATATACAGTTAGAAACAATAATGTGGAAGGTTAATGTTGGAACATAGTCGATACTCTCGCCCATGTGCAGGGAAACTCTGATTATTATATGAAATATGACCAAGGAGAAGATCATGTATGAGAGTGGCATCTATCCATGGTTGATATATTCAAGGCATTGTTTTCTACAGATGTTCATAAGTTTTGGTATTGAAATTAAAAAACAATAAATAATTTTTGGAATGTCTAATGACAAAAAATTATGAATTGAATGAAATACAACATGAAAATTAAGCGGAAACATTTTAAATTATAAAAATAATGACAACAATTAAAATATATATTATTAAGAAAACAAACCTTCATAACATATTTATGTAAAATTTGAATTAGTGATAATATATAGAAAAATTAATTATAAATAATCACTTAAAAAGTGGAAATTGTAACATGATGGGATTATATATGAAATGGTTGGAATAATTTTTCTATAAAATTTGATTATGTATATATATAATTTTTGTATTAAAATATTTCGGTATAATTACAAAACTATGGAAGATAAGATAAATTAAATTGATATTAGAATATATAGGAAATATATTTCATGGAAAATTGATTTCATGGTAGGAGAATTTATAGTTATAGTTATAGTAAAGCTAATAATGATTCCTCACTATAGAAACATAACATGTTAAAATTAATTAAAAAATTCATACCAGAATAATAGATAATGTGTTGCTCCAATTTCTTTAAATAAGTTAAAAAACAATTCTAAAACATATAATATATATTTCAGAAATATTTATTCTAAGATTTATTATTTTTCTAAAAAACAATTTCAAAAGAAGAAAATAAATAAATACAGAGAAAAATAGAAAAATAAAGAATATTTCAGTATGAATAATATAATAAACCTGGTAGAATTGAATTGTGGAATTATAGGGATCTTATATAATTCAATGAAGGCCATATATTTGAATTAGAGACCATATATGGAATAAAATAAAATATAAAGAGTCACTTAATCAATATATATTGTAAAACTATTTACACGGAGGAAAATAATGAAATAAAAAGTAGTATAAATTTAAAATATTGTATGAAAATAAAATAAATGATTACAACACTAAAAGATGTTAAAAATTGGAAATCATAAAAATATTAACATATATTACAATATAAAATAAAAATATAATAAAAATTTAACATAGAGAATCAATACTGAATCAATGACAACAACATTAATACATGAATTGTGGAATTTGAGTATAAGGAATGAAGGCATTATGAGATGCATTGAACCTGGTGGTAATTAGAAGTATTGATGATAGAGCATGGATAGAAGAAATTTGTATGAACAATATAAGACACCTGGTAGGATTGGAATTTGGAATTAGTGGGATGTTATAAAAATAATTGAAGAGTAAAAAATGAATTATGATATATAAAAAATTACAAGAAAATATATATATTGGTGAAACCATTGTTGAAGGAGGACATAGAGTCGGAGGTCATGTAAAATTTTAAGGTAGTGGCCATCATTGAGTAAGAGGTGGAGGAAGAGGATGATGCACATGATGAGGTAGAGGTAAAGGACGATGCAGAGTAGGTGGTGGAAGTTGATATGGAGGAAGAGTTAGATATCGATGCGGAGTAAGACGAGGAGGTAAATGCTGATGTGGAGGAGGAGTCTGATGTTGATGCGGGTGAAGATACAGATGTCGATTCAAAGGAAGAGGATGAGGGGGATGCTAATAAATAGGTTGAGGAAATGCTAATGATGATGAGGAGGAGGATTCAAAAATTGATGCAGAGGAAGAGGAGGTGATATTTTATGCAGAGGAGGTGGCAGACACTGAAAAGGAGGAAGTGGAGGAGGTTGAGGAAGATGTGAAGGAGGAGGTGGGGGTGTTGTCGATGTAGAGAAGAGTTGGCGAGGGGATGCATAGATGAGATTTTCGGGAGGAGAGTTGGGGTGTGAGGAGGAAAATAGGAGAATTGTAACAAGGGATGGTAGAGAAAAATGATCATGGGAGTGATATGTAATGGAGAATTTGTTTGGTGATGACACATCTAATAAATTTTACAAGTTTTAGTCTGGATAATTGATATTTCACTATAAAAATTAAAATATTTTTAAACAAATATGTAATATAATTCACTAGTGAGTTATTAGTCTTTAGTCATTTTGAAAAATATCAATCATAATATTAAAATATTAATGATAAACTTTTTATTAAATGAATGAATATAAATCATCCATTAAATTAATGAATGAAACATAGTGATGTTTCAAATAATTATGCATGTTTGACAGAATGAGAAACATATTCGTTAATCGAATGCTAAAAATAGATGAACACGGCAAATTTTTATATAAAATGTACATAAAAAATCATCTTTGAACTCACAATATAAATATTCTTTATCTCCTTAAATACATGCCATGTTCAGTATAAAGATGCATAGTAATCAATATACAGTCCATTAAAAACTTATAAAATTCCCAATATTTATCACTATTCATTGAAAAAACAACAAATTTTATAAAAAAAATTCTCAAAATAATAAATAAGGCCTCCACCAGTCCATTTCAATGTTCACCACCACCAAACTTCTACACTACAACCCCATCTATACTAAAAGGGAAATATGAAGATACTATGAAGAAAATGAATCAAATATTTGGGTGAATGTTATTAATTAATGAAAAAGAAACAACAATCATTTATTTTTTGTTATTTATATATTGATTTTTCATTTTGTGGACATTTACATTTTAGGGAAATAGTTAAATATATCAAAATGATGATTTTTCAGTCTTTTCAATCTCATTTTCACCTATCTTTTTTTTTTTGTTTTCTGTTGCACTGGAATCACTTTTGATTTTTATGTTCTATCATTAAAATTACATTAAGCTTCTTCGCTTCCTAACAAGCCTTCTTAATAAAATTCATTTTCTATCAAATTTTGAAAATTGAATCTAATATATATTAAATACATAATATTACGAAAGGAAGCATTGTGAATAATTATATATTTCTTGTATGCCATTTGAATTTTAATATCAAAGAATTTATACAGCTACATGCATATTGAATACATAGTCTATACATACATGACATCATAATTTAATGACTAGTAAACAATGTGATTATATACATACAACGTTTTATTATATAACATGTATAAACATGCATATATTTACATAAATTCACAGAATATTTGAATAATATTTATTCGTACTCCAAATTTATTTATATTGTCGCATACTTCAAAAATATATAAATTAAAGAATATTCAAACACCTTCATATCGCATACTATTAAGTGAAGTATTGTGATTAAAGTAATTAATATGGAAGAGTCCTAGGATGAAAAATAAATTACAATATCTCATATTTTTATGAAAATATATATGCATTAGCAGAAATGTAATCTTTTAATTGGATAAATATTCATAGATATGTACATTCATTTACTAAGCATATTTCATAATGTAATAGTACGAATACTTAAAAATAATTCTTAATATATAAAAATTTTTAGAGGAGACAGTAGTAATATCAATATATGAATTGACATATTTTCATATAGTTTCAATGTAAAATATAAATTGGAAGACTCTTTATTGAGTCATCAAGAAGCACCAAATCTAAATTTTATTGGTGTTTTTGATGGATCATGTGTTCATGGCAGACGAAGAGGACTTTCATGTTTTATGTCATATCAACTCAAATTTAGGACCTTAAGAAGTTATTTAAATATGTTGTTCCTAAAAAACATTTATCCCCTCAAGTTGATATCCTCACTACTGCAATGTCTACTTCTATCCCATCAATTAATTACATCACTCTTGGATCTTTTAACTGTAATGATGATAATGAAAATGTCAAGATATACACATCAATTTAGGGAATGGATGATGAAAAAATGAAGAAATCATTCTTGCTGACATATATAATGTTTCCGGATGTGAAAGGGAAGAAATATTAGCATGCAGTGATACGGATGAATAGAGAAAATGTAACAGAGAAGTGTTAGGTGATTGTGAAGCCTTCTAGATTCATCACCACAGTAGCTATAGTACCCAAAATAAACTGGCTGGAGATATATGATGCGAATGACTAAAAACATAGTAGTGGGATTGAGAAATAATTTATAGGAAAGATTAAAATAACACAACATTTGTTCATCTTTTTAAACTCAAAATTCTATGTCAGTAATTCCAGCAAGGTATATGGACAATTGAATAAATTCACGATTTTTATGTATTTTAGCTGAAAATAAAATTTTCACTTGAAAAAAAAAATTAACTGTGCTTTCCAGGGAATAAAAATTCGATTTTTCCCTAAATATTATTTGCATCTCAAAAATGTATTGTTTTCTAACAATGCTATTATTTTTGGTTTATAGATTAATATTTATAATTGGATCATTTTAAAAAATCACAGTTAATTAAAATCATATATTTGGTTTTTATGATTTCGTCACACAAGTTATATTAACATGAATATGATTAAAAAAATCTCGGAAACAAATCTATGTAATTAGATACACTAGTATAGATTCCAAAGTATACAGATATAAAAACATAAACATGAAATATGACAGAATATAATAATGCTAACAACCTGATTTGATGCTCTCAATGTTGTAATCTTGTGATGATAAGTGAAATTACATACACATAATTCAATTAGGTTTTACTTCTATCTTCATATTTTCTAGGAAAAATTAATTTTGATGACTCCATCATAGACTATAATAAAATGAGGATATTGTACCTAAAACAGTATCATCAACAATAATTCCAAGGGCAGAGACATAATTTCAACCATGTTCTTCTCATCAAAAATACTTGGGAGCTAGAATATTTTAGCAACATTGGACTAGGTTTCACAATGAATGAAGTTATAATAGTTTGAGAATTGATAACCTTATAGTTTCCCAAAAAAGTATTAACATGATATATAATAATAATGGGTTAACTTAAAAAATACTGATGTCTCTTTCCAGTGATAATGATACATCTATATATTCTAAAAGAGTCTATGATATAAAAAATATCATTAATGGTGTAATTTTTTTGTGTAAATAAATTTTAAAAATAGTAGGCATGTGATGAAATGAAACATGTATTGAAAAAAATAGAGTTCAATATATCCAAGGTACATCGATCCATGGAGTAATAAACTGTACCCATAGAGATTTTGGGGATGTGATTTGTTTTAAATTTAATGATAATCCTGATAAGGCGATCCCATGCCATGAATGTAAAATTTTCATCAGATTTACCTCATATAAGAATAGATCTTGTTCTAAAATTAGGTTCCTAATATCAAAATTTTAAAATTAAAAATAATGATATGTTAATTGTATTTGGTGATGATACATTTTTTGTTACATCAAACCGAAAAAGGGAATGAAAATATTAGATGGGATGACTAATATGAACATGGTTTTGTCCTCTTGGACAAGAATGAACTATTATGAAGCATAAATATTAGTCCAGAAAACTACACATCCAGAAATAAAATAAGTATAAATCCCAATATAAAATATTACAGAGTATGTTTGTTATAGTTTATGTTGAAATATAGAGGAATAAGGTGTGTGTTGCGAGTTTTTAGCAATTGTGAAAGATTTTGAATTAATAAAAATTTAATTTAAATACTAGAGATGTATAATAAATGCTAAGAGATTAATGGATGATATATTCCCCCACCGTATATAGATATGGGTCCATGTACTCTGCCTCATGAAAGGATAAGGATTTGAGATATTCTAAAGAACCAATATATGGTAAAATCTTCCCAACCACATTGGTACTACTTATAAGATCAAAACCATCCAATCTTCTAAGGTACAAGAGTCATAGAATAGAATAATACAAAATTAATTAAATTTAATTATCAAAACTCATGGGTTATTCTCGTGAATATAGACTACATCTGTATTATGAAAATTGGTGCATGTATATAATTAATTTTGGACGGCAAATTTTACAATCTTAATATAAATGTACAAAATTATGAGAATATTTTAGTGACTCAAAAACAATTGCTTAATTCAATGAAAACCATGATCCAAATGAATCCTGATAGTCTTAATAACATGGTTAAAAAACTAAAGGGAAAATAAGATTAACATTCTTGTATATGGATAATAGATCAACAACTCACTGCACCTAGGTGAATTGATCAAAGAGATATTAAAGATACATTTATTGAACGCATCACTGGTGTCATTCATACACATAAATGTAATTTATTTATTTATTTATATTTATGAATGTATTTTAAATAGTTAAACGGATAATAAATTAAAAATAATAAAATAATACATACATAATTCAAATTAGAAGGAATTAATGGTATAATATGTTTATAAAAAGATGAAGATACAAAATGAAATAGAAAAAAATGTTATAAAACATGGTAATTAAATAAAATGAAACATAAAAATGGTAGAGAGTTTTTAAAACATAAAAAACACTGACACACTTTAAGAAGATGATAGAAGATTGTGAGGGAAGAATGTAGCTGGTGTCGTAAATTGAGAAAGAATAAAGAAGAAAATGGTGACAGAAGATAAAGGTGGTGTAATTTACATCAGAGCATACTATTATTTTTAGATAAAACTCACGTAGAGGAATTAATATAGTCAGTATAAAATGCTACATCTTTTCCTACTAATTATACAAACATAAAACAATCTTTTTCTATATTTCTTAGAGTTTCTGTATGAAATGACTGATTATTTTAGAGGTTTTTCTGGATATAAACTAAAATGTAAAAAATGTGATTAATATAAAAAGAGTAATAATAATTGAATACAATTATTAAATACTATTGAAAATGATTTTTATCAATTTTAATTCACATTTACTTACACCCAAAATGTTTATTTTTCAAACTTAAAGGTATTATAATGTTTGGAATTGGGGCATAACTCATTGGGTAGATTTTTAATGGTGACGAAACTATTCATTTTTATAAATTTTTTATGGGGCTATATGTGAAGTTGAAAAAACACATGGCCAAGATTTTAGATCTTTTCATTGGAAGATTTTTTTCTATAATTATATCTATGTATGTTATTCCTGAATCTAACACATTTAAATCACTGGGTAAATTTTTTTAACTATACAGTGAATATTTTAAATAAAAAATAGTACAAGACCTAATTATTGAATATGAAAAAATATAATTTAACACTTTAATAAATACATACATTCATTAATATGGTAAAAAAAATACATATAAAATTAAAATATAAGGGAACCATAAATGAAAATAAGATTAAAGAAACAATTTACTGAATATGTTTTATATTGAAATTCTAAATTGGTTTCAAATTTTGAGAATCCTAATATCAACATCATCCATAATAAATTTTCAAATATAGTTGGTCCCTATAGTATGAAAAAAATTAAAAATTTAAGCTCCTCACTACAATATTAGTTATGATAAATAATTTTACTTGATGATGTTTATTATTATGAAATAATACCTAACCTCAATATTTGCAACACACATTCCAAGATCAATGAATAAAATTGATATTAAATATTTTTTAAAATAAATAAATAATTTAAAATTATATTTAATGTACTAAACTATTTTGAAGATTCATTCCCTTGTAATAATAAAATGGATCTAAAAAATTAATTTTACCTAAAGTTAACACAAAATATAATCAAATCAAATAATTCAAGTAACAATAATTTTTTAAAGAAACACCACATTTAAAATGTGAAAAAAAAGTGAAAAAATAAAAGAGAAATAATTATATAACATTTATTAACATATACCTCTCTTAAAAATAAGATAAATTATAGAGAACATAGAAGTCTCACAAAGAACCCCTTGGTGAACTTACACAGAGGAGAGAAGTAATTTTTTATTCTAAAAGACACGTATCCAAATATATTATAGAAACTCCAAAAGATAGTAGTAAAATGGAGTAACCATTACTCTAAAATATTGTATATAAAATTATAGGATCTACAACCTGCTCTAAATTATGCACTAAATAACAAAAATCAGATAGCCGTACAAATATGGTGTGCCAAATATAGTAATTCTCTATATAGAAAACCTATTTTGACATTATTTTCTATATTGTGTTAGAGATTATTTCCTAATGGATTTTAGTGATTTTACTTCATTATAGTGTGGGTTGGATTTGGTTTTATTTTCTGCATAGTGTGTATATAATATAATGTAGAAATATTGGAAAAACCCAAATAAATATTCTAGTGTTACCCAAATTTGATACATTATGAAACAATGAACATGTATTCCAAACAGAAAAACTCAGATAAATAATGAAAATATTATGAGTAATTGATGAATATTTAGTAGACATATATTAAATAATCATCCTTTTGAATGATTAATTTTCAGGTCCTAGATACTGATGTATGATTTTCATAGGAGTAATATATGTATAATTTTCCAATCGGTATACAAAATTTTGTTTAGAAACATCATTTAGTATTAAAATTCGTGGATAAGTTTGAGTTGGATAAGAACAAATTGACATCCAAGTATTAATATTTTGATTTCAAATGATTAGAGTTAGATCCAAAAAATTAGTTTCATGTGAACTTCTAGACAATGAATTGACCATAACAAACAGGGGGAAATCAATCAAAGAAATTTTAAATTAAACATCAAAAATATTTAGAAAAAAACAATGGTTTTTATTGGATGATGGGGATGAAGTGTTTAACAAGCCTAGATAAGAGAGAGGCATCAACATAGAGTGTAGTAAAAGAGATTAAATGGATATTGGTGAATTTTGTGTGGTATGCATGTCATTGTACTTTCTAATATCCAACAATGTTGTATAATGAATGAATTTATTTCAAACCATTATTTCATGAACATGACATACTAATTCTTGGGGGTTGAAGAGAGGCTGATATGTATAGATTAGAGATAATACAAATTATGATTTCTTAGTAGTGGGGGAGGAAGGATTGGAAAGTGGGTTTGGGAAAGGTGTGAATGAGGCCAATGTGAGGCCGATGTGGAAGAGTGGAGGCCGAGGTGGTGAGATGTAGAAGGAGACGAAGTGTACATGGAGAAGGAGGTGTAGGCTGCAATGTGGATGTGGAGAATGAAGATGATTTTGAGGACAATGAAATATTGGGATATGTGGAGATAGAGAGATTGATGATCAAGGGAGATACATGGTAAAAGATATAGTTAATCATGCAAGAGATGTGGTTTTGGATGTAGTGGAGAGGAAACCAACATGATTGGGAGGATAAGGCGAAGAGGTTGGGAGGCTGGGAGGGGAAATCTGATAGGGGTGGAGAAATAAGATGTGGGGGAGGTTCCTAGCATTGGGAATGTAGAGTTTGGCATGAATATTTATAATTATGGGGAGTCATGGGCAGAGGTGGAGTGGGTAGCCTGGGAGCGAGATGAGAATCAAGAGGGTAAATAGGGGAATAGAGAACCTCCAGAAACTGGAATGAACGAAGTGGGAACCATGGAAGTGAAATAGAGGAGGTGATGATATGTGGGTCTAAAATTAAATTCTTTAGTATAGAAAATGGATTTCCATCTTCATATTCTTCTCACAAAACGATATATTGATATTTCTTATCTATCTAATTGTTATGATAAGAAAAAAATGAATATATTCCAAAGGAAACTCTAAATATTATGGAGGTAAGATTAGTAGATTTAAATTGTTCTAAACGTGTGGAAGGGTATATAGAGAATGTTGGCTTAAGGGGACTATTAGTTGTTTTAACTGGGGGAAAGAAGGTCATAAATAATTTCACTACCAATTTAATTGGAATAAATATAAATCTTCAATGATTTAACATCTCATAATTATTTCATCAATTATATAGAATATGGGAATTAAAATATCCAATTTCTATAATCCATGCACCCATGTGGATGGTAATCCAAAAACCCAATGAGGGAAAAGGATAATGAGAAATCCTATATTATTATAATGGATGAAGATAACCAGGATAATTATTGAATAATTATCCTAATATAATTTTTGGGGAATTATTATTTTTTATTTTTAATGATTAATCCCTTTGAAAACCTTATTTTTCACCCATTAGATAAATTTCATGGGATATTCTACTTGTATTGTAGAGTAATAAAATCCTATATTGTATCGGAATAAGGATGAACCAGAACATAAAATTTAATTGGATTTGAATAAGAAAATATCCTATAGAGGGAATGAAAAATCATGAGTGTATTCAGAATGGTTTTATAGTAATCTGGGTTATTAACATGTTTCAATAGAATACATGACAATGGTATTCACATGTTTGGTGTGTGACAATTAAGAGAAACATAATGTTTTTTGGGGATTAATGTTATGTTCATTTTTTTTAGTTTAACTACTTTCGTAGGAATTTTTTGGATTTTAATATTTTGTATGGATTATTAGAGTAACTATTTATGAAATTGTTTATGATTAAATTTTTATAGGGTTTTAGAGATAAATTTTTTTTCATATGCATATTTAATAACATGTTTGTACAATTTTTTTGATTATAACCAACGATAGAAAGAATGACATATCATCTCATTATTCATATTATAATCCACTAGATCTAGAGGTATTACAATATCAACTTCTTTTATTTGAATAATATGTGAAGAAGAGATTGATCATGGAACAAACAAAGAATGGAATTATAATTATTAGATGAAATTAGGTAAGTATATCTTCTACATTAATTGTGGAATAAAATATTATCATTTTATCATCATTTATGAAGACAGAAATGTCCCTTTTCAGACATATTAGGTCTAGAGTTCTATGGTCATTAACCATCATATGACCAAATTATCTATCACGATTCATTAGAACATGATAGTTAGATTTCTCTTAAATGTCTAGGTTTTCACTTTCCATTTTCGTTCTCCTATGTGGAAACCTAGTTATTCCTTACTTAGAGTAACCATCATGCTTCCAATAGTTCATTTTTAAATGGAGTTTTTCATTTTTATGATGTGGGAACTTTTATGTATTAATCCACTTATAAAAAAATGAATTTTGAGAGAAAAAATTCATATTTAATTGAGTGAGAATGTAAAACCCTGATATTTGGTGAAATTATTATCTTTCGGATTAATTTAATATTTTTTATATTTTTCATTTCACACAAAACTAAATATAAGTTTGGTTATTTAAAAAACACTATATTTGACTTGCATTATATGAAACACCATATAATGATTGTGCTTCATGAAATTCCTGGATTATCTTTTAGTATATGAAACGCTATTCTTGGAATGAGTTAAAAACAACACTGGGCTCTCTTTATTAAATCATTATACACTAGAAAACTTTTAACGAATAATAATATATTATTAAAATATAGCAATCTAATTTAAAAATATATAACATGTACATTAAATGAGATATAATGAATAGAACTAACTAACTTATGAAAAGATGTGATTCATAATATGAACTCATTGGTTACCAATATAATAGAAATGAAAATAGATAATAATTGATTACAAAGGAAATAATTTTTTATGCTCCAAAAGTCATTTTCTATTAATAAATTTAATTAATTATAATAAGTGATTGATATAAATTAAAAAAATTTGTTATAAATTTAATCTAATATTGTTGATATTTAACCAATATATTTTATAGGAATATGTTAAGACAAATCCCAATATTAACCATAAACCATTTTTTTCAAATGGGTCATTTTACAACCTTTCAATGGTGAACCCATTTTGAATATAATTTTGACACATTTAAAATTATTATATGGAAATATAAACTTAATATAAGAAACATGGATATAAAAATTGAATTTTCATATATTTCTTGTATTTTTTGTATTTTTTTTAATTTCCATGTTTGGATGAATAGTGAAAATTACTGAATTGTAATTGAATTTTTTTTCATTGAAATAATTTATAATATTTAATTATAGATTTGGTTTGTTTAAATGTATAATTAGATAAAAATATTATCATTTAATCATATTTAGGTTATTGTAATCAATTTTGCATTTAATTTTGATATAAAAACATCTCAATCTTGTGGATATTTTCACATTAAAAACGTATTTTCTCCTTCTTTTGACATGATTAATTTTAAATTGATTTTTTAAATCTATTTGTATTTAATTATAAAAGAAATATTTCATATTCATAATCCTATGTTCAAAATTTAGTAAATGGGTCCTTTATATGTTTGGAAAATATGAACTATAGCTTTATAAATATTTATTTCCAGGGTTATGGATAAACCTTGTAATTACAGAAGGAAATAATAATACAATTTTTGGAAAAATAACCTAATACATTACTAAATGTTATTGGATAAATTTTATTCTACCCTCAATACGTAATTATATAAATTTTATGATTTAATGGTCTATTTTCTAGTAAAATGGAATAATTATTATAAAATTGAAAGGGAGTGATAAAATGTCACACTATTAATTTTAATATAAAAACAATATTTTATAATATAGTGTCAAATAGATAGTATTATAGAATAAATATATAATTATTAAATATAAATTTTTATCTAAATCATATAATTTTTTTTCAAATTTATGCTAGTAAATTAATATCATAAGTAATTAAATAATAATGATAGAGTAATTATTTAATTAATGAAACAATATATTAAATGATATTAGAAATTTTAAAATTAACATAATTTTACTTAATTAATATGATCCTGTAATTTTTTTGTTAGTATTGCATTTTATTGTTATAATATGTTAATCAGTTAGAAGTAATCTTGCATTATTGATTTTCTTAATATTAATGTTATGAATAGTATAAAAATTGACACTCATGATATGTTATGAAACTATCAGTTTAGAATATTATTTAAATATAATAAAAATAATAAATAATGAAATTATGATGATATGTGGTCTCAAATATCTTAAATTTTCGATTTTTGGCCCAATTTAAACATTAAATGTACAAAAATCCGACTAATATTAAAAACATTTCCACCATAGTAAAAATTAAAATGGATTACCAAAGACTTATTAAAAATTATATGTTTTAATGTAACATCAAAACATTCATAAAATATATTATTCCATGATATTAAAACCTTATAATATATTAGATTTAAATAAATGTCATTATTGATGTATTTGGATTGAGATTTATTTTATTATAACATAATATTTTGAGATGTTCAAAAAGGTCCTATCCTTTCTCTTATACAGGTTAGCATCTTCTTATCTTCTCTAAATACTTAAAATCCTTATAGGTTCATAAAAACACTATCTAAATCTACTACCAACATCCTCAAATTCGTCCTATAATCATTACATTGGTATGAAATTCATCTAATGGATTCCTTTTGTGCAAATAAAAATGAGATGATCAAATAAGAGGTAGCATTTATCAAGGATGTTTTTGTTTTATTTCATATATAAACAACTTAAATTATTTTATATTTCATGTTTATATAACAACCGTATTATCATATATATACTAAAATATTTTAATATTATTTTTTTGACCTAAAATCACACACACTACCATCTAATAGGTAACGAAGTAACCAGTAGTGTGTATGGCGATCTACCGCCTCACGAAACGTTGTTGTTTATTTATCCTTTAGTACGTCCCATAGTTGGGACTTATGATAAAAACATTATTTTATATGATACATATGATATTTAGGCTTTTTTAGTCTTCTATAATTAATATATAACACAAACCTTCATGCTTTCCATTTTGAGTAAATAATATAACATTGTTTTTGGAAATGTGGTATTCCATCCTCAAAGGGATGTGATTCATTCACACAATACATGAAATTTATTAAGGATAGGTTTATTAAATGTTTATCATATATAATAAACAATAATTTATCTCTTAATATTATGTATATATATATATAAATATATTTCATCTACGTTCTATCATTAAAAAAAATTAAATAAAAAAATCATTCATAAATACGTACGACGTAACATCTCCATGAATTGTGAATTCCATTTCATATTTATAATGTATATGGTTTATTATAGATTTTTATGTACATTTTAGATATGATATTTATTTTTTTCATATTCTAGAAAAATTTAAATATTTACCTTTGTAAGAGGATCAAGAATAACAGGTCAAGACATTAGGAAATTACCTAAAACATAACACTAACATGGAATTATTAATAAAAGGTTAATAGAATGCCTTAATTAAATCATATATGACATTATTTAATCTAATAGGTTAATTTAATATATTTATAACAAACATAAATTTATTATACATCATTTTTGAACAAATATGAATAGATTCATGACATATGGTAAGGGATTTAGGTCTCACTATTATATATGTGGGAGATAGGTTATATAAACTACTTTTTACATAAATCTAGTTGTTTATGATGATTTTGATGGGGCGTGTGCATCCATATATTATGGAGGATAAAGACACGCTGATTTTTTCCCCTCATTCCGTCTTTTCAATAGCGGGCGACATCTGTCAGCTATTCAGGGAAATTTTCCCCTTGATCAAAACATGATGATGGGATGTATGTTCCTCCTTCTGTGGATTCCTACTTGGAACTCATTACCTAGTATGGGTCTCTCTTATAGATTAAGATGTTTTTGTTAAACTCTTCTTGGTGCCACATCTTCAAAGACTCAAGTTAATTACACTGTGTCTATTAGGACATTCCAAGGGGTCCAGTCAGGGCAGCATCCTTCGGTCAGGGGAGTAGTCATGCGGGACATCACATGGGTGTCTAGACACTAGAAAACCGGCACATCTGGGTTTCATCCCCTTATTATAGGGCTTCTTCATGCCATGGAATCCCGAGGCATCCCACATCGTGTGAGTAAAATTATATTCCATTGGCATGTCTTGGAGGTTTTCCTCTGCTTCCCATGTTTAACACAGGGTATGCCGCAATTTTAATGTCTCGTAAAGACAGATAGGACTGATCAAAACACTGACTAGAGTGGATCATATGGGTACAACTCCTGGATGGAACACTGATGCTAGGAATAACACGTGGTTAGTTACTTGGGAGCTACTAATAGCAGTGGAAAGGTGAATTGGAATGACCTCAGCGGGATGTGGTGGCAAGGTTAAAAATCAAGATGGATGATGGAGAGTTGAATGAAGTCATGGGGTAATGAGACGGAATCATCATGATGGTGATGGTAGTATTGGGCTTTATCCTCGAAGAGGATTCCAATGTATCCCTATGGTAGGGAATCAGTGTCTGCATAGTTCAGTGAAGCGATGGGACACAAAAAGTGGTACCCCATATGGATGGGACCCAGAGGAAGTGCAATCTCTAGGTTAGGGAATGAGTTTCCCAAAACACATAGGCTCTAGGGAAAGACTAGGATGAGACATGGGTGATGGGATTGAACCATAGGGAGGCTTCCTATGTACCTTTCCTTAGCAAGGATTAAAGTCCATGTAGTTTAGGTTGGGGGCATTGAATTATATTTTATGCATAGAATACTGGGCTGATGATATAACTAGGCTTACGCATGGTTAGAAGCTCGAGTAAAACTGACGCCACCAGGGAGGACTAGATATGAGGGTCCTAATGAAAGGGATGAAAACGGCTTACTTCTGGGTTGGGTTGACAATGTTATACAACTGAATAGGGTTGAGAACCGCTTACCGCTGAATGGGGGACACAATGACCTACCACTGGATAGAGTTGACAACTGCATACTGCTAAATAGGGTACAATTTAAATTCATGCAGGACAAAAGGGGTGTGCGGTAAAACATCTTGCAGGACAGGGGTGGACCCGCATGGAGTGGTCGGGACCAATGGGTGTTGGGCTTGAACCTCAGAGAGGCTTCCTACGTACCATTCCTTGGAAGGGATCAATGTCCACATATTTCATAATGGTGTTAGTGAGCCGACGTGATGGGGGTAGGGGCCAATTTTTGTTGGGAATGAACCTATGGGAGGCATCCTGCGTACCTTTACATGGCAAGGATCAATGTCCACATAGTTTGAAATAGTGTTGGTGAGCTGACGTGAAGTGGGTCGAGACCAATAGGTGTTGGGTATGAACCTCATGGAGGCTTCCTACATTCCTTGCCTTGATAAGGATCAAAATCCACGTAGTTTAAAATGGTGATGGTGATCCGATGTGAAGGGGGTCAAGACCAATGATTTTTAGGCTTAAACCTCAGGGTGGCTTCCTACGTACATTGCCTTGGAAAGGGTCAAATTCTTTATAGTTCGAGATGGTGTTGGGGCTTACACTCTAGGGAATCCAGGAGTGGATTTCATGGTCAATTCTTACTCTAATCCCACATGAGTCATGCGCGGTGTGAGAAGGAAGTGGTGGAAAATACATGATGATCACGCCATGGAAGGTGTGTCCATGGGAAGTGGAGTGGGGCTTACACTTACTGGCCCAAAAAAGGAAACAGGGGCTTACGTGCGGTTCGCAGCCTAGGGAGTTGGAGATTAGGACTTACTCTAGAATGGAGGCCTGGGTGATGGCAAGGCCGAGAGGGAGAGGGATTTGGAATGGATGATTGGATGGTTTTGGTGCCCATCCCCCCCCCCCCTCTAGTCCAAGGCATGGAAGGGGAAATGGGGAGTACGGGTACTATCTCCTGCAAGAAAACTAAGGGATACACCAAGATGGTTTCCCTTCCCTATGGATAGGCGCCACTCTATCAATGAGGATCTTATTCCATGTGTGGATGATCTCACTCATGTGGAGACAGGAAGGTGTAGAAAATGTTCGAGATGGGGGTCCACACATAGAATGTGCGGGTTGAGTTTAATGTCTAACATCATGTACTGAGGATGATGGTGCTTGGCAGTTTAATGACTTGCAGCTCGGATGAGGCGAGTTCACTCAGCACCCCTAAGTGTTAGATAAATGACACTCACCCACACATGGGTAAGGGAAGGCATATACAATGTCGTGGTGAGGGGGTGTCGTTGAGTGATCCCATGAGGGGTCCACGTTAGTGTGGCTATGTGACGAAGTAATAGTTGTTAGCATGCCAATGTGAAGAATCATGATGCAAAGTAAAGAAATGGGAAGCACCTTCCAAGGAACCTTGAAATCTCTTCGTGCAAACCTAGATGGGGGCATGAGAAAATGAGTTGCGGAGCAAAGGGGTTCATAGGATGAAACCTCGAGAAGCTATGGTTCTCTATGTAGTGGAGTGGCTTCACGAAGGGGTATGATTCTCCAAGTGAAGTGACCTAGCCTATTCATACGACATAGGTTCATATAGAAGTTTCTTCGCAATGTCGGAAGGCCTTCACGGAGTCGTTCTTCGTGAATCAAGGGTTCCCTATGAACTTAGCATTGCGACGTAATATGCTTCGTGAAGCACAGTGACCCAGCCTTAGTATGTGGGTTACATGTGCGTGGAGGGGAATTTGTGAATCATTAGTGCTTTGAAATGACTCGAGTCCCCTTGGGGTTCCCCTTCCTCCACAAAGGCTCTTGGGAACAGCGGAGGGAATCCCCCTTTGGAGAGGGGTTCAATTTAAGCAAAGGAAAGGCACTTTGCAATGCTAAATACCTTGAATAGATCATGGTTCACAGAGTAGAAATTGCTTCACGATTTGAGAGATAAGAAGATTAAATATTTGAGGATATGCCCTTTGGTCTTTAGGGGAGCCTAGAATTTATAGGCAATAGGCACTGTGAAGTAGAGCTCGCTTGGCGTGAAGACACGTAACATTTATTTGTAACTACGGTGTTGAAATAGTGGGTTCCTGAGACCCAACTATGTAGTACTTTTGATGACCATATCATGTGTACAGTTAGATATTCATGTTGTTATCTTAACATTATAATTTTGACTTTTCTGCTTCCATTATTATAATGGTAATTTTCAAAGGTTAATTTTCATGTCGAGAGGTTATATCAGATCCTAGGATATAATGATAACCACAAGACCCTATGTCATTAATCATAAATAAATGTTCTATAGTCAACATACATCTTACTGACTGGACACGGTAGATGTCCGACTATTAGGTGATTGGGGATCATAAGCTTTGAAACTTCATCTCATGAAGTTCTCACATGGTGATATCTAATAGTGAGATCATGAGGGAAGACCCCCCAATAAGAAAATCACATGTTTTTCAGTGTCATTGGTTTTTCCTATCTACGGACATGTGTATTGGTCTCCTAATTTGAGACCATTACCGATGTGTAATATTTGATTACAAACTTTGATGTAAGATGAAATCCATGGAAATGAATTCATTTAAAGGAAGTTTGTGTTGGGTGCATCGTTGGTGGTATGACATTGGTTGAATGGTCAAAAACAGATTTGTCAACTCCATGTTTAGGAAGTAGTATATCTCAGGCCTGGTTGATCAAGATTGTGTTTCCTTCATAAGTCATTGGCCAAAGCAGTAGAAAGGAAAATCCACCTGGATTGATCAAAAAATAATAAAGCAATATAAGGACGATGGCACAAGAGTGTGTCTGACTTTATGAGATATTTAATGACAAAGATTTTATAGTGCATAGTCAGTGATTATAGGTTAGTAGTCATTGTTGTGGATATCTATCTCTCTTTAGGGTATATGATAGGTTTCGAGACTCAACTCTTGGTCTGTGGTTTTTATTCACACATATCAATGTAAGTTCCTAAAGGGTCAAACACAATAGTGTTTTTGAGAATCCTCCATATTCAGTCGAATAGGTATATGGACATAGTGGGCCCCACCATGGGGTCTGAGTGTTGTCCAAGTTATCGATCACCAATGAATTAAATAAATTCATTATTATTCATGTTATGAATAATTGGGATTGAATTTATTTAATGTATTAACAAGTTTAGTAAATACAAGAAAAATAATAATCGAACAAATATTAATTTAAAATTCAAGGTTCGTTTAAAATTATGTGGGAAAATTATTCATGTCAAATGGCTCGGGTTTTATCATGTAATATATATTTTTTATATTACAAGTATGTGATAAAATAATAAATAATATTGGCTCAGTTTATTAAGTTAAAATTATTTATTTATTAGACATTTAAATAAACGGGGGTCAGGGAACCCTATCGGGTATTTTATCAATTCCACTATAAATAATAGAGGAGGATCTCTCCCTTGGTGTTTATATCACTATTCATTCATTCATGAAATAAAAATTGAGAGCCTCTCTCTCCTCATGCTCTCTAGAGAGAGAAGTTCTCGATCTGAGATGTTCGGATCAAGATCTTTCTTCAGCATCGATGGCATCTCGATGTGGTGATAGTCGAGACATCGAAAGCATCTTCGGATTGCCACACAAGAACCCAGTATTCAACGATTGACATTCCAGTGGATTTTTGGAGCACGTGTGGATAATCTAGATGGATCCTGCTTTGGATATTTCAAGAGAAGATCGCCATCGACTAGTTGCAGACCACCGCAACTTCAGATATAAAATAGGTATGTTTTCAGTATATTTTTTGTGTTCTTTACAATTTACACGAGATCATATAACCTTTCTGGGGCTCAGATCATCAGCAACGACAAGTTCCATCATCCCACCGATGAAAATTATAAAATCTCCGGCCCACCATCATCTACTGCGGGCCCCAGAACCTAACAAGTTGTATTAGAGGGACCACGTAAATATTCAGAGCCAAATAAAATAAATTGGAATAAAATTAATTTGAGGCTTCAAAAAAGGTCCCATTGGTTAAAATGGCACTTTGATCCAATCTCGAACGCCCAAGATACGGCCAATTATATTTTTCGAACTGGATCGAAATTTGTGTTTTCATCTCAAGTATTTCTATTTCATCATGTTTAACTGATTATGTTTCAATCAGTTCATTATAAATAAAATTAATTGTGCAAAATTTAATTCTATAATTTAAAAATTTTCATAATAGTTTAATTATTATTATAATATGATTTTATTACTACAATAATATTATAATAATAAATTTTTATTTTATTATAATAATTTTTTTATTATTAAATTTAAAAGGCTATCATTATTCCTTTTGAAAATTTTCATTTGTGGAAATTTTGGAGACATCTACTATATCTACTAAGCCTGGTTGATCCCAAGCTTATGTGTCACCACAACATTAAGCCACGTCACCATAATTTCATACCAAATTACCATTTCACCTATGGCCTTCAACAAAAACACCCGACGTACCCTCTCGACACCTCCTCTAATACCCGACCCCCTCCTCGATCCCTCTCGACACTGCCTCCCTCCCCGCAGCCCTCCTCGACTCCCCTCTCTAGAAACGTTTTCGCCTACACCTTGCCTCTGCCTTCGCCTCGAGATCCTTCTCCTTCAGCTGCTCCACCTTCAGCTGCTCTGCATCTGCCTCCACCTCGAGCACATCCACCCCTGGCTGCTCCGGCTCTACGTAGTCCACCTTCGGCTCCTCGAGATCTGCTTCCTAGGGTTCCCGGAAATATTTGTCTCATCTAAATTTTAACACCCACGATGGATTCGATTGTTTATTCATCTATCTTCCTCATCCTTACACAGATCTCATCAATCGGTCAGCATTTTCCCTAACTTCATATTCATGATGGTATTATCTTATTTGTAACCTCTCTGTAGCATTTTTCTCTCCATTTAGTTTTTTTAATTTTACTCAATTCATATGAAATTCGCAAGATGTAATGCAATACAGTGATTCGCAAAAGGTGATTACTCATAATTTTCTAGAATTTTTTAGTTCTCTCTAAGATTTAGTGTATCCAGTTTCAATTGATTTATTCAAACATTATGAAACTACATCTCCTCTTTCAATTCACCAATTACTACATATACATCTACTTATACTTCTACTTCTCAACAGGTGCGTACTCATAAATTAGCGATGGTTCTGTATGACTGATACTGATTTTCGACACACCAACATCACCACTTCGGATATCTACAAACTAGGGTTTCAGTAGCTTCTACAATTGGTTTCGGAAATATAGGGTTTCTTGAGCTTCTTGGTTGGTTACCAGGTCTCCATCGTCATGGACGTACTTTAATTTCACTGTTAACCATCCTGGCAGACTCCCTTCAACCACTTCACGAACCCTATTACAATCAGCGATACCTTATCTAGAGAGACTATAGATCCAGATCTATGAACCCGGTATGTTCTCTTCATATCATGGAAATAATAAATCTTTCTTTTGCTTCAAAGATCTAACCGATGGGTCTAGATTTTACCTAACTAGAGATTCAACCTGTTACAGATGGATCCATCATACGGTAATATTTCTTTCATAAAATCTCAAACGTTTTCCTCCATTTCATTTTTTCACATTTCTCTCTATTTATACAAAATTATAATGCATAAATATGATACATATGCATTCACAAATAAGTAAATAGGGACCCATGATGTTCGCTCTTCCACTATTTTTATACGATTGAATGTCTTCTGAAACCCTACAGACCCAGCGCTATTAAAAAGGTGTGTTCTTCTCAATTTCTAATTTTTTCCCCCTTCTCTCCAAGATTTATTAATTTCAGTTTAATAGTAGTACATTTTGAAATAATATTTTCATACAAAACCTATTCCAATTCACTATTTATGGAATGTGCTTCTTCTTCTAGGCAATGCTTTCATCATCAATTTTTTTCCCTGGATGATATTGATTTCTTCTAACACTTCAAAGCATCCAAAAATTTAGTAATGCTTAAATTTATCATTCAATATAAATTTTTCTAGTTTCATTCATAAATATTCCCTATTCAGTTCGTTGATGCTTTTTAAAATGTCTTAGACTATATGCATAGTGGACTAACTCTTAGATCCGCTCTAATTTTTTATTATTTAAGTATTCATAAAAAATTTCTCTACTATTATATAATACATCTACATTTAGGAATCAAAAATTATAGATTCACTTCATTCTGTCTACCACCATTACTATACAACTTTCTGTCCTCAATAACCCTATAGGTCCAGAGCTCAAAAAAATGTGTGTTCTCTCATATCCCATTTTTAGTGTTCCAGTGTTTATGATTTCTATAAACAATGTGTTTCCTATTGGAATATTTTCCTATGTTTTTTATTTTATGTCACTTCATACTAACAGTTTTAAGGTTTCATACTACGATATTATTTCCCCAAAAAGGGTTACAACTCTAACCACTTTATTGATGCATTGAGTGGGAGGTACATTAATTATTTTTCATGTTCTTTAGCTTAGGAAATATTCATATAAATGGATTTATTTATCTTTTTTCCATCATATCTCATCCAATGATGTCATCCCACAACATCCTTTTGTTTCAGGGTACACTAAATTTTGAGGTGTTGTTCCTTTCCAGCCCGTTGATGACTTGTCAGCCTGGAATATATCAAATAAAAAAATTAAGAAGGTGACTGAATTCCCTGACTTCAATATTTTTATAAATGAAAACTCATCAACTAATGTTTTCCGTATATTTTAAGGTATGTGTCAACTTAGATAATAACTTTTTCTAAAACTGAGGAATTATTTATTTTTGATTTTAAGTAATAGATAATATTTTATGTTTTGCAGAATAACATATGTTTGAGTATACCCAAATTTTATTCCATTGGTTTCCTTCACAGATTTTTTGTTTGGATTTTGTATTTCATATCCACTATACACATTCCATTTTACCTAGATTTTATGATAATAGATACTATATACATATAAACCAAAAATATTCTGCAGTGTATAATTTCAGATACATTATTCACTTTTTAGATCATGTATTTACCAGTTCACTGCTTGTAAACCAACCAACCCAAGGAATTGGTTTCACAGATTTCTGAAAATGGGGGCATATTTACTTATTATACATTTCAGTTTAGTACTTGACCATTCATAAAATGATTCAATAAAATAATTACACTTTGCATCAACCATATACTCTTTTGTAATTACAAATTCATCCAATTTGGTGTTTGACATTTCAATTTATATTATATTCACAATACATTCCACTGTGCATAATTTGATTTCATTTCACATCGTGACAATGCAATAAAGTGAAAAAAACATTATCCATATGACTAGAGTCCATTTTGAAATTCTCTGCACATGTATGCTTAAAACACATAAATTTCTTACTATTTACCTTCAAACACATTATCTATTGTTTCTGATCACTTTTCATTTTAATTTAAAATACTCTTTCTCTATATTAATTTATTATATTCTTATTTACTATCTTATTTGATCCACCATATCAAAACATGTTGTTGTTTAGGTAACACAAACTGATTTTTTACATTCTTATTTCCGATCACGTTTCATTTAAATATACAATACTCCTTAGTTTTGGAGATTTCAGGTGATGAAAGAAAAAATGAAGAGAGCTAATCCTGGGATGGACTAAAGGGATGTGCAGGGGTGCTACTAAGGTAAATCATACTATGATTGCTTCATTTTTATCACTGAAAAACCATCACATTGTGTGTTTCGTATGTTATACAGTATTTCTCAACTAAGAGAAATACATTTTTTAAAACTATGAAATCCCAACTATATTACCATTCATAGACACCACACCGAATGAAATCATGATTCCTACTAATCCTCACTCCAACATCATCTGAAGCCCATCAACTCCATTTGAAATCCAGAAACCTTGAAACTCTCCCTAGGGTGCCTTTAACTATTTATCAAAATCTCACCTCTTTCCTCCAATAATGACCCTCGACAACCTCTTGGTGAACCCCTTTACCATAACCAATAACATATTTAGAAATCCTATAGAAGTACAATGATCCAACAATTATGTTCTCTTAATTCTGTTGAAAATTTAACCCTTCTACTCCATTTTGTTCCCAGATCTGTGTGCTGCAGCTTTATTTGTGATATACCATAGTCTGTCGATGCAATCTACACCCACATGACCTTCATTATCCCTCTAGTAACCCATCAATTCATTTTAAATCGATATTATCTACTGAAAACTAACCATTTTCCTTAGTTTTTTCTTTAGTTACTCTAAACTAATTTATATTTAGACATGATTTGTTTTCATCTGAGGTGTTGTAGGATTTATTTTTCTATATGACATGTACATTGAATTGATCCACTTTCTATTTTAATATATCAGTAATAATGAGTCGATTCTTGTGATTTTTACTTTTTTATATCACTCGAGTTCTCCTTGTTTCAGCTCCAACAATCCCTTCCACAATAGGTATGTTATCCAACTATTTTTAAATACCAATACCTTCAGTGAATCTTCTGTTTATATTGTTTTTTGTATTGGACCTCTTAATTTTGGATCGAATTATATGTTTAATCATCCCTTCCAAAGGAAAAGCCTACTAAATGCCTCCATTTTACTCCATATTTAAGGATCAGAATGAAATTTGATTTATACAATTTAAGAGTTGCAGTTAGTGAGGATATTAAGAACCTTGAGATCATGGGTGTTATTAGGTTATCCAATGTATCTTATTGGGGTCAAGATTTATTTATTCATGTACTGTAATCAATCAACATATAGTCTGCATTTTTTAAATTGTTTTGTGATAAAATCGATCTTTGATATTTATTCAACTGTCATGTGCAGATGATTGTGAATTTGCTAACTATTTTGTGCAATAAAACATAACGTATTTCACTTTTCATGTACAAGATTTATTCAAATTGATAACAATCAGATTTTATATTGATATATGGTGTCACATAGACTAGTTTATTGTTGTGGTTTCTCATACTTATGTTCTTCAAGAAGGGATGGTGATTTGAAGAGTTGTTGATGTTATTAAAGATGAAAAAACTACTATAGAAGTTAGTTTATGGCTTGTGAGACCTAGGAAAATGGTAATGTGTTTGATGCTGCAATTCTGTTTGGAATATGGTTCATATTTCAATGGTATGTTGATTTTGTTTGACCTGCAAACTTTTAAGACCTGTGTTCATTGTTGTATATTATGAATCCATCATAATGTTTTTTGTTGCTTCACTTGTCGATTTCAGATATTGTATATGTGTTTAATGTCTCCAAAATTTTGCATCCTTCTCATAAAATGATACAGTTCTACAAATACAAACATTACGGATTCCCATTAGATACCCCATCCCATCCTTTCATTGTTTATTATTCTGTTTCTATTACAAGATCAAACTGGTTATAGGTACAAAACATGTATATCATTTTGTTTAATCAAAATTTTTTATAGTTATGATATGTCTATCCCTTGGGGATTGGGCATGATAATCTCATCATATACCCTACTCTCCCAACATCAGGGAATTATAGCTTCCAGTTTTCCATTAGTTGTGAACCATGGGGAATTTCAGGTGATGTTCAAGCTGTAGATTTTCCAGGATCTGCTCGTTGATAAACTTCAATTGTGGTAAGATTTAGGTTATTCCTTTCAATTTATATTAATTTCTTTGTGGTTCTACACATTGATATTCATTACAATTGGTTCATCTGGAATGATTTTTTTTCAGATTGTTCTTAGTCTTCATAATCAATATGTCTTTAAAATTATATTTTGGTTTTATTGTATTCATTTGAGGGGTCTTTCTGCCATTTTGATTAATCTGATTCTAAAAATGATTTTACATCACACATGCAATGTGGATGATCAACAGTAATGAATTTGCAAGTTCATTTGGGCAAACATATTATTTTCATTTTTTCTTCTTCATATACGACTTGTCAATTCACAATTCTTCTTGCTTTACAATTACATATCTCGTCTTCCATTCCTTCGCTTGATCAATTGTTGTGAATATTTTAAGCATTGTGCAACGTGACCTAAATCTAGAAGTTATTATTCTTGTAACCACAACTCTTATTTTGTAATTAGTTTTATATTTTTCTTATTGTAATTGTTTCAATGGTCATTTAACAGAACTTCTTTTCCACATCTATAAATAAAGAAGTTGATATGAAGCTCATAGATTTTGTCCTTTCTGACTTTATTATGCCTTTTAAGAATTAATTATTTTCTTTTACTTCTTGGATGAGGCATCATTATGATATAAGATTTCATAATTATTTGTTTGTCATATATATGTGTGTGTTTGGTTTTGGAAAATGCTTCACCTTTCATTTTCAAAAAACACAAGAAATCAGAAATTACGATGTTAAAAAGAAATTTTTATCGTATTTGATTTAGTTTATATTATTGGATCAAACCGTTTAAAGGTACAAAAATTGTATCATCACAATGCGTGATCCAATAGTTACCCATGCAGAATTTCAGGTGATGTTTAGGTTCTATCATTTCCATGAACTACCCATGTCTAGGTATTGTGACTCCAATTTTGAATTTTTATGCATAAAATTATTGATTAGATTCTTAGAAGTTTTTCTTCTATGATTACTTGTAGGTACAAAAATGTGGGTCAATCATTTTACTAGCCTAACAGCGGTATAAGGCAACAACTGTGTTAGAATTTCGAAAGCTGGTGTAGAATTCCGAATAAAGTTCCTTAAGTGTAAGTATATCATTTGATATTAAATTATTTATTGAAATAATTTTTTCCATTGTAACATTCATTATGTTATTAGTTCATATATCCTACTAAATGCTGATATTTCAGGGATGTTATGCTGCCGAGGGATATTATTGGGAATTTATTGGTATGGTTTGGATTCTGAATGGATGTTCTAACATAGAAGTGGTGTGTTCTATACATTGTGAGTGTTCCCCCCATAACTAGACAATGAAATGTTATAAATTATTTTCTAAATGTGGAAGTTTCATTAGGTACTAAAATAGTTTCTGTCATGAAGGTCTCATGATCTGGGAAATTCTACTCAATGCCTCTAGATAATATAATTCATAATGAATTCTGTAGTCTATTTCAATTGTTCAAATTGAGGAATTTTCATTGTTTGTTGATTCATATAAACATGTTTTATGAGAGGAGAAATGTGAGATGGAATATAATATGTTCCTACTGTAACAGTTCAGTAGTACATAGTTTTTAATTGATTTCTATTCTACCAAGATGTAGTTTCATCCAAATGGTTTCTAAATATCTATTTTTCTATGACAACACTTATATCAGTATATGTTTATTTAGTTTTATATCAGTAATAGTATCTTTATTTAATTACAGCATCCCACTAATAATAAGTTCTACTTTAAAGTATGCAATTTTATAATTTTTATATTTTAATAGTATGTTCTTAATTGTGGATGTTATAATTATTGATTTTTTTATCGTATGATTATAGATATGGCACAAATATGTTCCAAAAATAATGCAACTGTCATGAATTGTATTCTACAAGGAGAATTATTCCTATCCATAGGTATGTATATTATTATTATTTCCAGTTTTTTTCGGTTCATGTCTACATGATATATTTAATGTTTTAATATTATATATGTAGATATTTTTTATACAGCAATGATTTCATATAGAATGATGATTTTGATTCTAATTCTATATAAAATGGTGATATTGATTATCATTCTATATCAATATTCAATGTCTTCATGTATTTTTTGATTGACATTCAGGTTGTCAGGTCTATTGAAGTAGTTAAAGTATTTTCTTACCCTTGATTGGTCTCTGTTCATGCAACCCTTAAAACCCACAACACAACTCTATTGACATTGACTGATGAAGGTAGACATTCAAATGATAGGGAAATGTCACTATTGTAGATTGTGAAGGAAGTACCACTCCATTGATGAAACTCCAATTTCCATTTTAAATTTGTTGACATTATTTTTCAGATGTAAACATTAAATCTCATATGTAACGGCCTTAATGAGTTCATGTGGATGTTATTGGAAAGAAAATCTAATATATATGGTTTGAATGAAAAAATAATTATGTAGTTCATGGAGATTAGAGGTGATTGGAAAGGAAAAGGAATATATATATACATATATATATATATATATATGGTTTCAATGATAAGATAATGTTGTAGTTCATGGATATTGAAGGTATTTTAACATGAGTATTGTAGTATTGTAAACTCTTTTATGTCTATCAACATGATATAGGGATTGATACATCAATTTTATTCATGTTAACCAAAATAGCTTCAACATTGATGAATCAACCGGTCTATTTTTATCTTGATATCACCTCTTGCCTCCATCTCCACATATATCTCTATTTCATATCTATCTCTGATCTTCACATCTCCCATTCAATCATGTTCTATCAGTGTCAGCATTAGTCTTATTCCATGTATGATAATGGTGTTAATATTTTATCCACTCCTATTCCATTTTTTATGCATCAATAATTTTGTGAAATGATTTGCAAACTTCCTTCAAAAATAGAAACTGCTTTTCTAGTATTTGTTCTATGTTCAACTTTAATATTGTTGTATCCAGATTTTTTACCCTTCTATTCCATTTATTTTTACCAATATTATCTGATTACACATTAATAAACATTACTATTAGTAGGTAACTTTTACAAATAGCATTCAACTTTCAATGAAAAATCATTAATTTAATATGTCATGCGTACGCACGGGTGTGGACTAGTGACTCATAAAGGAGGGAAGACCCCCTCCTTGAAAAGAAAAAAGAAAAAAATTGGAGACATTGTAGGGGTCGAAGCAGACCCCCTCTCCCTCACAGGGTAAAAAAGGGACTAATTTTTTTATATGGGTTTTAGAAAAACCAAAATTAGGTAAAAGGGTATAGGGTTCGAATATTTTTAAAAATGGGTCTGAGATGCGTGAACCCCGTTCACGCATCACTGACCCCGGGAAGATGCGTGAACGGGGTTCACGCATCTTAACCGCGCTGAAGGATGCGTGAACCGCGTTCACGCATCCTTCACGAAGTTAATGAAGGATGCGTTAACCGCGTTCACGCATCCGACAGTAACTGTTTTTTTAAAAATTTTATTTTTATTTTTATTTTTTGTTTTGTTTTGTTTTATATATATATATATATATACATATATATACAAACAAAACATAAAATTCAGCAGAATTTATCTGCTATTTAATATCCAGCAGAACTGCCATTACAGCAGTCTGGATTCTGACAGAAACCATCACCCAGGGCTCTCTTTTATAAGAGGGCTTGCCCAGGAAATCATACTGCATTTCCGATGTGGGATTCAGGTTCTCTTTTCCTGCACAGAACATTCTGCATTTCCGATGCGGGATTCTGTTTCAAGTACGTGACTTTGAAAGACTGTAAAATACAAACTATACGACCAATATAAATGAAACTTAAAACATGGATTAAACATATAATAAATAGTTGAAAATGAAAAGAATTTCGTAAAAAGGGTTGATGAATAATAATTTATAAGCTTTCAAAACCACCAACTTGAAACTTAAAAAAGTTTCAAGTACGTGACTTTGAAAGACTATAAAATAAAAAATATAAGACCAATATGAATGAAACTTAAAACATGGATTAAACATACAAGAAATAGTTGAAAATAAAAACAATTTCATAAAAAGTGTTGATGAATAATAATTTATAAGCTTTCAAATCCACCAACTTGAAACTTAAAAATGTTTCAAGTACGTGTCTTTGAAAGATTATAAAATACAAACTATATGACCAATATGAATGAAACATAATATACGGATTAAACATATAAGAAATAGTTGAAAATAAAAAGAATTTCATAAAAAAAATTTAATGAAAAATAATTTATAAGCTTTCAAAACCACCAACTTGAAACTTAAATACGTTTACGTGCCTTTGAAAGCCTATGAAATACAAACTATAAAACCAATATGAATGAAAATTAAAACATGGATTAAACATATAACAAATAGTTAATAATTAATTAGTTAATTAGTAATATAATTATTAATTAGTTAATAATTAATATAATTATTAATTATTAATTACTAATATACAATAATTAATTAGTTAATTAGTAATATAATTATATAATAGTTAATTAGTTAATTAGTAGTATAATTATTAATTGATAATTACTTAGTTAATTAGTAATATAAATCTTAATAGTAATTATTAATTATAATTATAATTATTAATTATTAATTATTAATTATATAATAATTAATTAGTTAATTAATAATATAATTATTAAATATAATTATTTATTATTTATTATATAATACTTAATTAGCTAATTAGTAATATATTTATTAATTATAATTATTTTTTATTTATCTATAATTATTAATTAGTTAATTTGTAATATAATTATTAATTATAAAATAAGTAATTGATTAATTAGTAATATAATTAGTGATTATAATTATTTATTATAATTATTAATTATTTATTAATTATTAATTATATAATAATTAAGTAGCTAATTACCAATATAATGATTAACTATTAAAAATTAATTGGTTATTTAGTACTATAATTATTAACTATAATTATTATATATTAATTAGTAATATAATTATTTATTATAATTTGTAATATAATTAGTAATTATAATTAGTAATATAATTATTAATTATAATTAGTAATTTTTAATTATATAATAATTAATTAGTTAATTACCAATATAATTATTAATTATTAAAAATTAATTATATATTAATTAATTAGTTAATTAGTAATATAATCATTAATTATATAATTAATAATTATAATAATAATTAAAAATTATATTACTAATTAACTAATTAATTATTATATAATTAATTATTAATAATTAATAACTAATAATTGTAATGAATATTTATAATTATTTATTATATTACTAATTTACTAATTAACTAATTAATTATTATGTAATTAATAATTATATGTTTAATTCGTATATTAAGTTTCATTCATATTGGTTATATAGTTTGTATTTTATAATCTTTCAAAGACACGTACTTGAAACATTTTTAAGTTTCAAGTTGGTGGTTTTGAAAGCTTATAAATTATTATTCATCAACACTTTTTATGAAATTGTTTTTATTTTCAACTATTTCTTGTATGTTTAATCCATGTTTTAAGTTTCATTCATATTGGTCTTATAGTTTTTATTTTATGGTCTCTCAAAGTCACGTACTTGAAACTTTTTTAAGTTTCAAGTTGGTGGTTTTGAAAGCTTATAAATTATTATTCATCAACCCTTTTTACGAAATTCTTTTCATTTTCAACTATTTATTATATGTTTAATCCATGTTTTAAGTTTCATTTATATTGGTCGTATAGTTTGTATTTTACAGTCTTTCAAAGTCACGTACTTGAAACAGAATCCCGCATCGGAAATGCAGAATGTTCTGTGCAGGAAAAGAGAACCTGAATCCCACATCGGAAATGCAGTATGATTTCCTGGGCAAGCCCTCTTATAAAAGAGAGCCCTGGGTGATGGTTTCTGTCAGAATCCAGACTGCTGTAATGGCAGTTCTGCTGGATATTAAATAGCAGATAAATTCTGCTGAATTTTATGTTTTGTTTGTATATATATGTATATATATATATATATATAAAACAAAACAAAACAAAAAATAAAAATAAAAATAAAATTTTTAAAAAAACAGTTACTGTCGGATGCGTGAACGCGGTTAACGCATCCTTCAGCGCGGTTAAGATGCGTGAACCCCGTTCACGCATCTTCCCGGGGTCAGTGATGCGTGAACGGGGTTCACGCATCTCGGACCCATTTTTAAAAATATTCGAACCCTATACCCTTTTACCTAATTTTGGTTTTTCTAAAACCCATATAAAAAAATTAGCCTAAAAAAGGCGCCACTGGTTCCCCGTATCAGTACGCGGACCCCTCACCGAGCAGGCGCACCTCCCGACCAGCACAGATCACGCCTCCTCGCCGTCTTGCTCTGAGGCTGGTCTGCCTCCCTCCCACGCTAGAGGAGCCACCACCCTTCGCCTCTACTGCAGCTGGTAATCCCTCCCAGCACCCTACCGTCCGGCTGGCTCGTGGACCAACTCTGCGCCTGCCATCCTAGAGCTGGCCTCCATTGCTCCCACCTGAGGCCACTGTTCTTGGCCACACTACAGACCTAGCCCAGGCCTCTAGTCCCCATCCATGAAGCACCCTATACCGGACCTGGTGTTTTACTCCTGTCAAGGCTATCATGGTTCCCTCATGTGGCGCACATCAGGCCATGGGTGGTATTCTGCACACCAGTCCTCCTGGGTCTCCTCTTCACGTCAAAGCACCATAGGCCGCCTGCCTCCTCCAGTTCGCCTCCTGCATGCCTCCGCAATCCCAACAGACCATATCTAGCTGCCCCCCCCCCCCCCCCCACACGGCATGGAATCTTTGTACCACATAGGTTAGACGGTCTTCCCAGATGTCGCCTTTAGTGCCCGACCCCCCTGTACTCCCTCCATGGCTCCTTGGTACCCACCTGAGCAGGCCGCCGGAACAACTGCAATGCCCACTGCCCTGCCTTGCACAATAGCGTCACTGCCCGTTCTTGGTCCCCATCGGCGCACCAACAATGGCCACCCTCAACGCTGTCCCATAGCAGCCTCGCACAAGCTGCCTGAACGCATTGACCTGGTCGGATCTCGGCTGACTAGCAGCTTCCCCGTGGAGTAGGCATGCCTCTGGCTTCCCTTTCACTCGACAGCGATAGCCGCAGCTCCACCAGCCAGCCGTCGCCCTCGTTTATTGAGCTCCGCCGCATTGGGCGTCAGAATAATCCGACCGGGCACCGCTTTTGGATCGGGCTCAGGAGCTCCGCGCTTCACCATTTCCATCGTTCAAGATCCGTGAGGTATCGTTTTTCCCCATTCCGCAGGGTAATGGTTGGCCCCAAAGCAGTCCTGGCAGACCTTCCCAACCCAAAACAGGTTTGGGTAGATCGGCATATCCCTGTTTGGCCGGGTTTGAGCCAAACCACACAGGACATGCAGTAGTGTTTTCAGGGATCAATAAATTAAATTAAACAAGATTAATTAATTTAATTAATTTAATTTTACTTTTTAAATTAAATTAAATGGAATTTATTTTGGTTAATTATTTTAATACCAGAATAAAATTAATTCTATTTAATGATTAAATTGAACTAAGATAAATTAATTTTATTTTGTCATTACAATTAAATTAATTAGTGGACAAAAAATTAATTAAATTATTTGAATTTATTATTTCATTTAATCTAAATAGATAACCTTCATATTTAATTAATGAATTATAATTTTATCGTGCATTATTTTACCTGCATTATGGTCGTGAGAATCGACCCGTGTATGTTGCATTTATTTAATTAATTTTTTAATTGTGGGTGATGGTTGTAATTAATTTTTTAACAGTATGTGCATCGTCATACATTTTTGGTTAAAATGTAAAAGGGTATGCAAACCCATTTTACCTCATGTACATTTATCTCACTAGTTCCCCTCACCTGCGCGCGAGTATCTTTGTACTTCGGATGAAGATGATGGACGATGTGGACCCTGCCATGATGAGGGGGTACTCCCAGACGTGATGTGGACCCTGCCAAGACAGTGCGATGTACCCTATGTGAATCGAACATACAAGACAGATGGAAAGATGCATCATGAGTCAAGCTTCGACTCAAGTATGTTTCCCTTATGTCGTTTAGATGCTCAGGACCAATCGGGTAGTAGTATAACCTTTATGCATATATTTGTTATTTTAGGCATTTTAGAATTTCAGGTAAATACATAAAATGATAGATAATAAAATGCATGAAGAAGCAGCGTATGTTTTTCTATTAATGATCAATTGTGAATACGGCAACATAGATTAACAAGATTAATATAAATAGATTACATTCATCGAGAGAAAAAACCAATAAAACCCTCAATGAAAATGTGAAGTCACCAATAGCCTTCAATCATTTTGGATTGAACAAAACTGGATGTTCGAGGTGTCGGCCATGTCTTAACTGTGGGTTCCTCTTACTACCGAGTTGTTCTTATTCATGTGGTGGGTCGACTTAACTAAAATTGCTACAAGGAACATAACATAGCATGATTGTTGTAATTTTAGAGGCAAGTGTTGAGTAAATTAGTAAATGATTTTTGAAGTTGGGACTCCACTCAACAGATCAAGAAATTGCAAGTTAATGCGGTTGGAAAGCCAAACCCTACCTTGGACCCTCGGAGTAGTGGTGTAGCCATATCCTGTAGACTATGAGGGGGGTTTAGGGATCCTTGCCACTAGAATACTATATACTATTCCTATTCTAGTTAGAGGGTTCTTAGAATAAAACAAATAGTGGGAGACACTCAATGATTAAATTAATAAATTATTTCTAAATTGGTAATCACCTTAAAGTACAATCATATAAAGTTTATTTGTAGAGAATGGGAAGAAATGCAACAATAAAACTAGGATAATTATTATCCAATGTGAATGTCTAAACATAGAACAAATTTCCAAATTCTAGTATAAGCACTCGCACACATTACTACAATATCGTAAATTCAAGGTGCTTTTGTCCTAACCAGTTAAGCCACCTCAAGAAGCGAGGGTGTAAAATTGGTTACAAGAGACTCAAGAATAAAGCATATGATAGTTATGTGATATTGCTATCACCAAATTCTGATGTTATTTTCTATATGTACGTCATGACATGGATGATGTTACATGATGTCTCATCTCCAAGAAGTTTCCAAGGAAAAAATGAAGCTAGATTTGAATGTGATGGTTGCACTTGGTTTTTGTAAAGTGAAATTCAGTTCACAATCTTTCATGTCGTCTCATTATTATACCATTTGAAACCAATTACTCTAGTTTCATTTATGGATACAAACGAACGGTATATAGTAAGTGCTTCATTACCATTAAGGTAACATTCGCCAAGTAATAAGAATATTAAAGAAAGTACCATATTTTATTCTTATGGAAAATATATTGAAAGACAAGGAGAAAATGCCTATGGAAAGTTACGCCAAAGGAACCTTCATCATGTTCTTCAAAGAAAACTAGATTGTTACATAACAGGAGGTTATTTACATCACATATTAGAAATAAATTTATGGAAGTTTCAAAACTGAAATACTAGATGCAAGTACACGCTTCTCGTTCAGCTTATATTCATCAATAAAATGTATTGTCTCTCACATACTTCTTGGGTATTAAATAAAATATTATTTTCACATATATGTATTGAAATATAGTAACCATGTGAGTAGAGAAAAATTACAAGAAGTAAAGTGAATTCTCCAAGAAGCTGAGAAAGGGTGATTCTTAAGTCAGCGGTGAGAAACATATAACATATAATTGCCAAGTGATTGATTCAAATTGAAAAAGTTGTGAAGTATAACCAAAACATTTATCTCACCTACCATTTTTGGACATAATGACACATTATTCCATGTTTTTGAATTAATGTTGTTTTTGGTGTAATATACTCAACAAATACTTCAGACATACTTTAATCAAATGCCATACATGATGAATATAAAATGTTAGACCAAACCAGTTGTGTCAAAATGATTCTCTGTCAATTAAAACTAAAAGTGGATTTCACAAAAATACCTAGTATGGTATTTAGGTTCGGAACCGCTAAACACCTTTTGTATTATCAACATCCATAATTTAGATAAAGAAACCTTTAGAAAAAAAGGTATGGAACAAAGCATTAATGATTTGTTCAGAAAGTGAGTGTGAAGTATTACAAAGGAAAGAAATAGGTAAAGATACTTCATAAGATTGTTTTATGTCATTAAGTAATAGTGATGTATACGTTTGGTAAGAATATATGAGTTGCTTTGGATCAGCATGCCAAAAAATATCTTAACGAAACAATTATCGATCCTGATAATGTAGCGTGGAGTAATTCCTAAACTCATGCCACCTTATATGCATCACCGTATTGATTTTCATAAGGAGGATTGGTGATAATGTCTTACATGTTTAAATTGATCAACAAAATGTAGCGTGGAGAAATTCCTAAACATTAATTTGATACATCAACATTATGATGTAAGTAATATCAATGTTATAACCTACAGTAACATCCATTATATTTCATGACATGATTTGAATATAACAGCATAAACCCATATCCAATATGCCAACTAAAATGAAAAAATTGATATCATATGAGTCATAGTGTGATGAAAATCCAATATTCCATAGATCATGTGTTAGGAATGAAAGAGTTTGTTAAAAAAAACTTGCATCAATATGAACACGAGGTGAATTAATGCAATTATCCTAACAGTTGCACATGATATTACATAAATCCCAATAATAAAAAATTTGTAGTCAAGCATTAGAATACATTTCCATACAATGGTGGACATCTTTATTAGAGATAGTGGGAGTGGAATTGACTTGGACTTAGTCAATGCTCGAGATGCACAAATGGTTGTCATAGGGAACAAGTTCCACAAGTACATGTGGAATAGTTATGTTCCAATGACGCATGCTTGTAGGAAGAATGAATCCATGGTGATGGTTTTATATTCACCAAGTCCGGTGATATATTATTCATTAAGAATTTTAAATCCTGCAAGTAACACTATATAACAGTTATCTATGATTGACAGGGTCAATTAAAATTCAATAATGGATTCCATGTATCGAATTACAAAGGGGATTACATATTGAATACTATAGTAGGTATTCAAATGATATGATACAAGGATGGTACAATCCTTGTACCAATTATAAGGCCCCGACCTTAAACCATACTTAATATTGAATTAAATGAATTATTCACATTGAGGATCTTTTCAGGTTTAGAGTTTTAGAGAATTAGATCATAAATCATGAATTACATTCCATATTTAAACAAAGTGGTTACATAAAATATAGTATTCGTTTTTCCCGATCAATGGAAACATATTTAAAATAAATCATGGATTCTTTCTTGACACTTCCTTGACACTATCATCATTACATGCACCTTTCCCTTGACCTGTGAAAAACATTTCAGAAACATGGGATGAGCATAAAAGGCCCAGTAAGGGATATAAAAGTACAAAAAGAAAACATTAGTCCATGTATGAAATCATATTTTACTCATAAAACATAAACATTTTAACATACCTCATCAAATCATGAATAAATCATAGAAATCATAAGGCATAAAGGTAACTTGAGGCATTCATAAAATTCTTACGTAGGGAGTAACCCTCTTGGTTACGTTTGGAATACCCATCACAGTATATTCCCTAAATATCTTCGGAGGAACCTTAACGTTTAACTCCATCGCGTTACCCAATGCATTGGAGAGCTATATCGCGCTCACCCGCCCTTAGTTTATCACGAAACCACCCGTCTTCATAAACAATGCCCAAGAACCATAACATAATCATATCACATTGTAGATACCCAAAGCTTAACGTACATGGACATTACATTACTTTTTCGGAATACTTAGTACATAACAAAAAACACACACACAAGGACCGTAATAGTTTAGTGTCTTTGGAAACTTGGAATATAATCTTATAATCGTGGTGAAAGATCTTCAACATCTCCCATAAATATCTTCATTTTTTACCTAAAACCTTTCTTTATATTCTGGGGAAAAGAAAACATAAAAGGGTGATCTCAAATGCTCAGTAAGGGTAAACAAAAGAAATATCAATCACATCATATTCATAAGAACATAACATTTTGGAAATCTTAACCTGCAAAAGAGACGATAATATCATAACATGGGATAAATCATAGTAGTGAAATGTAATCCCAATAATCATAACATAAAACATGAAACTTTGTGTCATACACACATAATCATAGAGAATCATTTCTTATTAGTCAAGACTCATTGCGAAGACTATCTTAGTGGACAAAGTCCATTTCTGAACCGAGTTCGCTCTTCGTTTCATTCCTATTTCACTGTACCGGTTTAACATGCCGTTCCATCAATGTCTATCTCATGAAATATAAAAATCTTTACCCATTTCATTGGAGGGATATATAGGTCCCACCCATCTCATAATGATACCATTCATATGTGTGCCACAAAATCATAAATAATACATCATTGCATAACCCATGTAATAAAAATGGGATTCTTAAACAACATGACATCATAAAACAATTCATATAAGATAAAGGAATTCTAAAAATAATTCCATCACAACATAATAAAATAAATGTAATAATAGGGATAGAAACAGAACCCTAAATTATCTTAGATGGAAAATAATTTTGATAAAACACTTGAACTCCATTCTTGAGGAAAATATCTTTTCTACTTCAAAAACATTTTCCTTTCTTAACATGTCATACAATTTTAAACTAAAAGAAGTTGATTAAAAATAAACATGAAAACTTGTAAGGGAAGCTTCTTGGAAATAATGTTTTAAAAATCCATTCACGCCGTATAAGTTTAAAATAACATTCTTCTCGTACTTTTTTCGGAAAAGTCTAAAAGTAACTCATACGAAAAACGACAAAAGATTCCTTTCATATCTTTTACTAAAAACTCCCCGAATGGTAAAATTGGATTTAAAAAATTTTAGGTGTATGAAAATAATATTACATATTGAGGAAACATGGATGTGGATGATAAAATACGCCCCAGTAAATACCAAAGTGTAAACAATCTCGGATAAAAATGAGATTGTGATATTTTCCCTTATCTTAGGTCCGATTTGTTTCGTAAGTGTCCGAACCACCTGTATAATGATTTAAATAATTTTATTGACTTATTATAGATTCATACTCATTGTTATGATATCATATATGGTTCACTTATGACTTTATTTTACCTGTTCTTTTGTAAATTCCATGTTAAAGAGCGTTTTGGGTAAAATCGTTTCATTTGTCATCCGTGTTTTGACTTGTAATTATTAATATGATTACTTAGATCATTATTACCTAATTATAGAATATAAAACATGATTTATATATAATATATATTCAGAATATATATATATATAATAGATTAGTAGATGGAAAGAAATACACAATTCATGCAGACAGTAGGCCGTACGTACGCATGAACGTTGTTTTCATTTTCTTATTGAGTTGAATGGAATTAAGTAGATGACATACATATATATATACAAATAAATCCTGTATCATTATTATGTCATATAATTCATGATTACTTATTATATACACTTTATAATCATTCTGGAATGGTTAACGTGGAGAATGAATCTCATCGCGTCGTGGAGACGGTAGTCCGTACGTACGCACGAGCGATGATATCGTTCTCATGATCGTGGAATTGTATTGGAGTGTATGTATACTATTTCAGAATCAGTATCACTTTACAATAATCATATATAGTTATTATTTACACCATTATACCAATCCATGTAAGGTGGTGGTGGAAAATAGATTACACTACGGCGTGGAGACGGTATTCTGTACGTACGCACGTGCGTTGAATTCATTTTTCATAGGATTGATAGATGGTGAAATATGGTTGTTTCATAATTATAATAACATATCAGTATATGAGTGATACTGATGTTATTACTTCATAATGAAACAACTAAATAAGAAGAATTTGAAGAAGAAAGAAAATTGAAAGAATCGGTAACAGATATTACCACTTCTTTGACACGCCTCTTTGAATCCTCCTCTTAGGGTACTAAAATTGGTCTTTGAAAAAGACCAGGACCTCTAGGATGTTTCTAGGGAAATTTATAAGGGAAATTTTCAGGTATTGGTCGAGCTTTAATGCTCAAATTGGTGTGAGGAGGAGAGGGAGGAGGTTCCCTTTTATAAGGGAGGAGAGGGGCACCTTTGGAAATCTTAAAAATATTAATTTATAATAAATCTAACCCCAGTTAAAAACCTCAAAAAATGACTCATATTCGAATATAAGATGATATAGGGTTGTAATATCATCATCCAATAAAATTTATACATGTTAGGAATTTATTTTAAACATTATCAACTTGATTTATACTTACTTAATCAATTTTATTTTATTTGTGGTAATAACATTCTAAACTTTAAATTATAACAAATAATTAATTATTTTTTGTAAATTGTCAATAATTGGATAATTTATATAATTATAGAACATATAAATCTTTATTTATAATTTTTATATTTTTTTGTGATTTTTAAACAATTTTAAAATATGTTATTTTTATAAAATAACAATATTGTCAATTTTGACACTTTTCAATTATTTTAATTTAAATAAAATATATAAAGAAGATATGTTCGAACTAAAAGCTTTAATAGAATCATCAAATGTCATATGTATCTAGAAAATTAGTTTATCACATTAAATAGTTCATATAATATTTATTTTATTATTTTTAAAACCATTTATTTGGTTTATCTATTAATAAAATAATCACTACAAATGTTTTTATAATTATTTAATATAATTATTTGTTGCATAAAAATTAAAAGTAAAATCATATGATGAATATAAATCTATTAAATTTTATAATAATACTTTTACTCGAATTTATCATCTTAAAATCACAATATTTAAATTGTTATATTTATTAAATTTTGAAGGTGACAACTTTGGCATCATTTAAAATAAAATAATATAAGTGTCATAATCACTTTTATAAGACTCCAAACGGTTATATATTAAGTAATTGGATTCTTATGGTATGTATATATACTACAAATAAGTTTTGGTCAGGTTTTTGGGCCTTTTAATGAGTATTAGATTTTCAATAAAAACTATATTATTGATTTTTAACTTAATAAATAATTTCTGCATCATTAATGTATCACCATTAATGACAATTATTTAATCCCTAAAAATTCTGAATAAATTAACATGATGTAGATAATATTATTATCTTTCTGGATACTATTTATGTTTGAAGTTTTATGATGTTTATCACTAAATTAAAATTATTATACTTATAAGATTTAAGAGAGTGACATGTTGTCACTTTCTTTGGTTTTATTAATAAGTAAGTTATTTTCATGGAAAAAAGTCCATTAAATGATTCTAATCTGACCCTTACGGGATATGGGTGGACTTGTAGTCATCCAATAGGATTTTGGCATAATTTAGGGTAATTTTATAATCCTATATTTACCCTTAATTACCTGATTTACCTTTAACTATGGTAAACAAAATTTACCGTAGTTACTATTCATAATGCCCAAAAATAAAAAGTAGTCTGTTAATATAATTTGGACCCACTTATTCCAAATATGGAATCCATTTTACCGAATTCTATACACATAAGTTTAAGAAATTAAATTAAAATTAATCCCGTTGTCGAAAGAAAACGGGTTTTTGTTTAAAACATTTCAAAAGATTGAATTGATATAACCTACGAATTCAAGGTAAAATCAATGATAATGACATAAATTATATTAAATGGTAAAAATATATTCTTTTTATACTTTAAAACCATTTAATATTATAATTTAACCATATAAATTATTGCGATGAAAAAAGTTGTTTTTAATTAAAATATAGCGAGTTGTTACTATACATCAAAATATGAAAGTTACCAGAATAATATGAAAATTTTATCCAAAGAAAATTTTTATTTCATGATTCAAAAGAAGATTTTTATTTTGTCAAATTGAACATATAAACAAGTCAAAAACTAGATTTAAAGTGGGTGCACCATTAAAAGGCGGCAAAACTGCATTTTTTGAAAAAATAGTTATTTTACCCAAAAAAATTTATTTTGTTTTTATACCATGTTCTAGAAAATGTGTAAGATGAATAATAATGTTATAAAATTCAAAATTTAGTTAATACTATTCATAACGGCTATTTCATAATAATATTATAAAAATATATCGTTGTTTAGTAAAACCCGGTATTGCGTACAACGCACGCTATCGAGGAAGGTCGTGATTGCGTGTAATGCAAACCATGTCAGGGTTGCTTGTTGTGCAAGAATCCTTCGTTGTTTCGTATAACAGAATCCAACCATATTTCATTTATACATTGGATATATATATATATATATATATATATATATATAAACACACTCAATGTTGCGTAGAATGACTATTATAAAACGAATATGAAATTGTGTGTAACACGATCCAAGAATAGAGTTGCGTATACTTGAAGCTAATACAGTGTTGTGTATAGTACAAGCTAAACTTGGTGTGGTGTATAATAGAATACATCATTGAAATTAAAAGAATATTCTACAAAAAATCTCGGGGTGTTACATTCTACTACCATAAAAATGTATTTCGCCCTCGAAATTCGTCGGGGTTATAAATTGTTTGCTACTTGAAAATTTCTTTAATAGAAACCCACATAGTAAAAAGAAATACAAAAAATTTGACTTTAAAAATGAATGTATTAAACGTAATGGTTACCCAAATTAACTAATCACACGGTTTCCAAATAGGAGAACATAGGTGAAAATATGGATATGGAAGAGATATCTAACCATCATGTTCTGATGGAGAGTGGTAGAGAGCATTGCTATGAAAAATCCATCAATCACAAATCCATAGATTTGTGATGATCTAAGGTACCATCTGATTCATCGGATATAAGATCAATATGATAACATTTTTGGTTTTCAATATCATTTCCCTAAAGTTTAAAATTTTGAATTAGAAGAAATATTTGCTTGATTTTGGTACAATATCACTGTTGTTCGTGCTTTGAACAATTTCCACTTCATCTCTTAAGGAAATGAAGTTGAATTTGTTATTCGTGAAGAGTTAGCAGATCATGTGATAGAATGATGGGTCATTCCATCTGTTTCACGAACAGTTATCAAATATACATAAGTCCATATATGGTGAGGTTAATCATATATGATTCCAAAAATGAACTTATGCTTTATATATCATACCGATTAATAAAATAAAACTAGTTTCTACTAACCAGGGACTTCCTATAGGCCAGTGGTAGGTGATAAAGGCCAGTCGCACTTTGGTTGTGGGTTCGATTCCTACAGCCTTGTCCGACGTGATGGGCTGTCACCCATCCTGCAGGTTGTCCATTTTCTAAAACTACATTCCTATAACATCCCATCAATAATATCGAAAAAAGTTATATCATTAAGCAATACTAACTTATGTCCAACATAATCCATTCCAATCTTTAGGCTTGTCTAAAATACTTCGGTCCAAACTCATAGTATAAAGAAAATGATTATTTGAATTGTCATCAACCAAGCATGTGAATACCATCATTTATCCCCCATATATCTTGTTGGTCACATTCCAATCATGTATTCTCTTAAAAATGAATACCCATTAAACCTTAGTGAAAAAATGAATTTTGTTAAATTTTAACACATTCCATATACCAAAATCCTAAAAATTCTATATACTCAAACCATAATATCACTTAGTCCTTATATCAGTCATGAGCTCATGAGTACAATCAAACATCTCATTATCTTCTTATCCCTTCATTATACGCATATCATTTGCTTTCCAAAAATATCTGAAAAACCTTTCATGGTTACTTGTACCATTAATCATACACTTTCAAAACATAAGGAAAGACAACAGTGTAACAATCCTTAGTTGTCTTTTTATTCCATAGTACCATGAGATTACTTATACAACATTACACTTGATAAACATGTAATCATTCCACTACCTTCCTAAACCATTGACCGAGCTTTGACAATTATTTCATCTCACAAATCATTTGTAGTCTCTTCATCATCATCAACATAAATACTACCTATACGACCATACTGATTCTCTTTATGAGACCTTCCCTTAGGGCATTGGTTTTCATAATGCCCGTACATTCAACATTTAAAACATTTAACCATTGTTGATGTCGTAGCAATACAATTATCCTCATCCATGGTGTTAACTGAACCTTTTCCCTTGCACTTACTGGCATTATGTCCTTATTTTCCACAACCAAAGCATCTTCCAGTTCCTTTGAAACAATCTCCCCGATGCCTCTTCCCACATGATTTACATGAGGGAAATTGAACTTTCTTTCCTCTATGATCATCATGAAACTCCATCTTTCTCTTATTATCTGAGTTGGGAAACATACCAAAGTTGAGATTATTGATCATATTATGAGATTGATGATTAGGAATAATAACGATGTTTGGACTTCCAAATCCCGTTTCATTTGGTTTCTCATGAAGAATATCATTCCATTGTCCTTCATATCCTCCATTATCATGAATCTTCCTGTTTCTAGCCATTTTCTATAACCCAAAAAAGAATAGTGTGAGAGGAAAAAATCATGCTAGAGAAAACAATAAAGTAATGGGGGAGCACCCTCAATATCTAACATCTTAGGTTAAAATCTAAGATCGTTATCGTAGTTCTAGGACGATATCCTATACGTATACTTAACCTTAGGGACATCCCTAGACATACCGTAGAAATATCTCTAGGGATCTCACTAAAGATCTCGCATCCTAGTTTCTAAAGGTTGACTAAACCTTTCCTCTGATACCAACTTTAGAGACCCAAAGCTTAACGTACATGGGCATTACATTACTTTTTTGTAATACTTAGTACATAAAAAAAAACACACACACAAGGACCGTAATAGTTTAGTGTCTTTGGAAACTCAAAATATAATCTTCTAATCGTGGTGAAAGATCTTCAACATCTCCCGTAAAGATCATCCTTTTTTTACCTAAAACCTTTCTTTATATCCTAGGGAAAATAAAACATAAAAGGGTGAGCTCAAATGCTCAGTAAGGGTAAACAAAAGAAATATCAATCACATCATATTCATAAGAACATAACATTTTGGAAATCTTAACCTGCAAAAGTGATCATAATATCATAACATGGGATAAATCATAGTAGTGAAATGTAATCCCAATAATCATAACATAAAACATGAGACTTTGTATAATAAAAACATAATCATAGAGAATCATTTCTTATTAGTCAAGACTCATTACCAAGACTATCTTAATGGACAAAGTCCATTTCTGAACTGAGTTCACTCCTCGTTTTAGTTCTGTTTCACTGAACCGGTCTAACCTGCCATTCCAGCCATGTCTATCTCATGAGATATAAAATCTTTACCCAATGCATTCGAGGGGTATAAAGGTCCCACCCATCTCATAATTGTACCATTCATATGGGTTCCACAAAATCATAAATCATACATCATTGCATAACCCATGTAATAAAAATGGGATTCTTAAACAACTTGACATCATAAAACAATTCATATATGATAAAGGAATTCATAAAAATAATTCCATCACAACATAATCAAATCAATTTAATAATAGGGATTGAAATAGAGCCCTATATTTTCTTAGATGGAAAATAATTTTGATAAAACACCTGAACTCCATTCTTGAGGAAAATATCCTTTCTACTTCAAAAACATTTTCCATTCTTAACATGTCATACAATTTTAAACTAAAAGAAGTTGATTAAAAATAAACTTGAAAACATGTAATGGATGCTTCTTTGAAATAATGTATTTAAAATATATTCATGCCGTATAAGTTAAAAAACATTCTTCTCGTACTTTTGTCGGAAAAGTCAAAAAGTAACTCGTACGAAAAAAGACAAAAGATTCCTTTCATATCATTTACTAAAAACTCACCGAAGGGTAAAATTGGATTTAAAAAATTGTAGGTGTATGGAAATAATATTACATATTGAGGAAACATGGATTTGGATGATAAAATACACCTCCGTAAATACCAAAGTATAAACAATCTCGGATAAAAATGAGATTGTGATATTTTCCCTTACTTTAGGTCTGATTTGCTTCATATGTGTACGAACCTCCTGTATAATGATTTAAATAATTTCATTTACTTATTCTATAATCATACTCATTGTTATGATATCATATATGGTTCACTTATGACTTTATATTACCCATTCTTTTTTAAATTCCATGTCAAAGAGCATTTTGGGTAAAATCGTTTCATTTGTCGTCTGTGTTTTGACTTGTAATTATTCATATGATTAATTAGATCATGATTACATAATTCCAGAATATAAAAAATTATTTATATATAATATATATTCAGAATATACATATATATAATAGATTAGTAGATGTAAAGAAATACACCGTTCATGGAGACGGTAGGTCGTACGTACGCATGAACACTGTTTTCGTTTTCTTATTGAGTTGAATGGAATTAAGTAGATGAAATACATATATATATACACACATAAATCCATTATCATTATTTTGTCATATATTTAATGATTACTTATTATATATACTTTATAATCATTCATGAATGGTTAACGTGGAGAATGAATCTCATCGCGTCGTGGAGACGGTAGTCCGTACGTACGCACGAGCGATGATATCGTTCTCATGATCGTGAAATTGTATTGGAGTGTATGTATACTATTTCAGAATCAATATCAATTTACAATAATAAAATATAGTTATTATTTATTGCATTATACCCGTCCAAGTAAGGTGGTGGTGGAAAATAGATTACACTACGGCATTGAGACGGTATTTCGTACGTACGCACGCGCGGTGATTTCATTTTCCATAGGATGGATAGATGGTGAAATATGGTTGTTTCATACTTATAATAACATATCAGAATATTAGTGATACTGATGTTATTACTTCATAATGAAACAACTAAATAAGAAGAATTTTAAGAAGAAAGAAAATTGAATGAATCGGTAACGAATATTACATCTTCTTCGACACGCCTCGTTGAATCCGCCTCTTAGGGTACTAAAATTGGTCTTTGAAGAAGACCAGGACCTCTAAGATGTTTCTAGGGAAATTGAGAAGGGAAATGGGCAGGTATTGGCCGAGCTTGAAAGCTCAAATTGGTGTGAGGAGGAGAGGTAGGAGGTTCCCTTTTATAAGGGAGGAGAGGGGCACCTTTGGAAATCTTAAATATATTAAATTATAATAAATCTAACCCCACTTAAAAACCTCAAAAAATGACTCATATTCTAAAATAAGATGCGATAGTGTTGTAATCTCATCAGAAAAATAAAATTTAGACATGTGACAAAATTATTTTAAACATTATCATCTTGATTTATCCTTACTTAATCAATTTAATTTTATTTGTGGTAATTAACATTATAAATTTTAAATTATAAAAAATAAATACTTATTTGTTGTGAATTGTCCATAATTGGATACTTTATAACATTATAGACCATAGAAATTTAAATTTATAATTTTTATAAATTTTTTTGATTTTTAAACAATTTTAAAATATGTTATTTTTATAAAATAACAATATTGTCAATTTTGACACTATTCTTTTATTTGAATTTAAATAAAATATATATAGAAGATATGTTCGAATGAAAAGCTTTAATAGAATCATAAAAGGTCATATGTATCTAGAAATTTAGTGTAGAACATTAAATAGTTCATATAATATTTATTTTATTATTTTTAAAACCATTTATTTGGTTTATCTCTTAATAAAATAATCACTATAACATTTTGGTATAATTCTTTAATATACATATTTGTTTCATAAAAATTAAAAAAAATCCTATGATGAAGATAAATCTATTAACTTTTATAATAAGACTTGTAATTTAATTTATCATATTAAAATAAAAATATTTAAATTTTTATATTTATTAATTTATCAAGGTGACAACTTTGGCATCATTTAAAATAAAATAATATAAGTATCATAATCACTTTTATAAGACTCCAAACGGTAATATATTAAGTCATTGGATGATTATGGTATGTATATACACTACCAATAAGTTTTGGTCAGGTTTTTCGGCCTTTTAATGAGTATTATTATTTCAATAAAAACTATATTACTAATTTTTCACTTAATAAATAATTTCTGCATCATTAATGTATCACCATTAATGACAATTATTTAATCCCTAAAAATTATAAATAAATTATCATGATGTAGATAATGTTATTATATTTTTGGAGACTATTCATTTTTGATGTCTTATGATGTTTATCACTAAATTAAAATTGTTACACTTATAAGATTTAAGAGAGTGACATGTTGTCACTTTCTTTGGTTTTAATAATAATTAAGTTATTTTCATGGAAAAAAGTCCATTAAATTATTCTAATCTGACCCTTATGTGATATGGGTGGACTTTTAGTCCTCCAATAATATTTTGGCAAATGTTAGGGAAATTTTATAATCTTATATTTACCCTTAATTACCTGATTTACCTTTAACTATGGTAAATAAAATTTACCGTAGTTACTATTCATAATGCCCAAAAATAAAAAGTAGTCTATTAATATAATTTCAACCCACTAATTCCAAATATGGAATCCATTTTTCCAAATTCTATACACAGAAGTTGCAGAAATTAAATTAAAATTAATCACGTTGTCGAATGAAAATGAGTTTTTGTTTATCACATTTCAAAACATTGAATTGATTTAACCTACGAATTCAAGGTAAAATCAATGCTAATGACATACATTATAATAAATGGTAAAAATATATTCTATTTATACTTTAAAACCATTCAATATTATAATTTAACCATATAAATTATTGCGATGAAAAAAGTTGTTTTTAATTAAAATATAGCGTGTTTTTACTATTCATCAAAATATGAAAGTTACCGGAATAATATGAAAATTTTATCCAAAGTAAATTTTTATTTCTTGATTCCAAAGAAGAATTTATTTTCTCAAATTGAACTTATAAACATGTCAAAAAATCGATTTAAAGTGGGTGCACCATCAAAAGGCGGCAAAACTGCATTTTTTTAAAAAAATACTTATTTTACCCGAAAAATTTATTTTGTTCTTATACCATGTTCTAGAAAATGTGTAAGATGAATAATAATGTTATAAAATTCAAAATTTAGTTAATAATATTCATAATGGCTAGTTCATAATAATATTATAATAATATATCGTTGTTTAGTAAAACCCGGTATTGCGTACAACACACGCTATCGAGGAAGGTCACGATTGCGTGTAATGCAAGCCAAGTCAGGGTTGCGTGTTGTGCAAGAATACTTTGTTGTTTCGTATAACATAATCCAACCATATTTCATTTATAAATTGAATATATATATATATATATATAAACACACTCAATGTTGCGTAGAATGACTATTATAAAACGAACTTGAAATTGTGTGTAACACGATCCAAGAACAGCGTTGCGTATACTGCAAGCTAATACGGTGTTGCGTATAGTACAAGCTAATTTTGGTGCGGTGTATAATAGAAGAAATAAATGAAATTAAAAGAATATTTTTCATAAATTCTCGGGGTGTTACACACATAACTTAATCATAAAGGAAATATAACATTCCCACATATAACTTTTTAAGATATTGAAATAATGAATCCATTCTAAAAACCATTTTCAAAACAATTTAAAACATTTAATAAAGAGATCTTTGAATCAAAGTGTCCATACCACTTTGAAGATTTTAACATTTTAAACCATTAATATCCATATAAAAAAAATCCTTAAAACCATTTTGAAAACATGGATATTAACGAGAAATATTTATAAGAATAAATCATTAAATCATTTAAAACGATATTTTCGTTAAAGGGTTTTTAACAAAATGGGAGACACTTGAATACAATAATTGTGGAATAACATTTAATCAGAACTTTATAATATCATTAGAATAAAGGCATTCATGATATAATATTCCAAAGGAAAGTATATACACTATACAAGAGTGAATTACTGCATAACAACAATGAAGTCTCAATAGAAATGAAAAATGAGATGAAATCCCCTGTAAAGAAGGTACCCTTAAATTAAGGATAAATCAATCTCATAATTATGTGTGAAAAATATAAATACACCCCATATAAGTTGATATTAATTTTAAAACCATCAAAGGTAATTCACACAAATTCAAAGGATGACATATTCAATAACTACATGTTGAACCCAAAGAAATCGAAATTGGGTTAAGAAGTTCCCTTGGTAAAATTCGACAGCCTAACGTCGTCACTTTAAAATTCAGAAAATGAGTTGATGAGAGATAAAAAGGGTATCTCATCACTTGGAAATAAAATTTACATCAATAAGTATATAGAAGATCATATCCCAACATTAATATATGTAAATTAAAAGACCCAACAAAATAATTCTTTTAAAAATAGGAGGGTGAAGAATTCCCTTACCGACTTGTGTATCTTTCGAAACATACACCCCATGAAAGAAGGACAATAAAACTTTGATGTAAATACTCATAAACAAATTTATATTACAAAAATATTATAATAATGGTATGAAGATATACCACTCAAAGGAAATGGTGGAAATAGTAGCATAAATCTCACGGAAATAAAAGTGAGATGAAAAATCCCTTACGAAAACTCGGCAGCCTAACGATGCCACTTTAAACTTCCAAAAATAGATTGATGAGATAAAATAGGGTCTCTCATAATATTAAAATAAAATGTACAGAAAGTAGAATATAAAATAACATCACCCAACATAACAAAGAAGAGCTTAAAAGAAGTGACATAAAGGAGAGTACTTAAAAAAAAGAGAGGTTGGATCTCTTACGAAAATTCGGCAGCCTAACAGCGCCAATCAAAACTTCCAAAATGGATTGATGAGAGAAAATAGGGTCTCTGATCATATTAACATAGAAATTAAAGTACCTGTAATATAAAATAACATCCCAATAATAAAAAATATGAGCTTAAAGGGAATGACATAAAAGAGTGTACTTAAAAAGAAAGAGAGGGGTAGGTTCCATTACCTCTGGTCTGACTTGACTCGATCGTTCTTTAACCTCCTGAATAATAAACATGAGTTAATTTCTACTTTCTTAACAACCTTTTTCAAGTTCATTATTCCTTTTATATCACTTACTACCATGCTATGAACACTATGTAATGATTTAAGTTAAAAATGGTCATTTTGTAGATCATTGCTACTTGAGTCAAAAATAAACTATTTATAATTACAAGTTGTTCATGTGGTAAAATATATATTTTATCCAGAATTATATTCATTATTTAGATATCATATATATCATATATATCCATTATATACATGCATTTATAATATTACATAACATTTAGAGGTAAGAAATGAAATGCACCGTTCATGGAGACGGTAAGCCGTACGTACGCATGAACGCTACTTCCATTTCTATTTCTTATTTAATGGAATTAAAACATAATGATACATAATATTATTATAATTCCAGTATGGTATCATATATAATATAATTAAATCTATCCTTTATACGTACCATATATGGTATTAACGAATCAAATCACTTTGAGGGGGCTGTAGTCCGCAGTTCCTAAAATGAAGATATTGCGTTTAACCATAATGGAAACCATAAAGGTATGCCATAAATGAAAAATACATAAGATTAAGTAAAACATAAACATATAATATATCATATATAAATGTAGTGACATCTTAATGGCCACCATTTAGGGTGTTAAAATAATATTGAACAATCATCGTTTCATGAGGCAGAAATTCACCATCCAAAGAAACAATATGTTTTTTAACTATTAGATATAGGTGTGTGTAAGTGTAGCTCGAATCATTCTTTAAAAAACATCCTATTATATTGAAGATACTGGATTTGTTACAAAAGAAACGAATAAAAAGAGTTTAGGGGGTTGGAGAAGCAAAATAGAACAAAAGAACACAAGTGAAGACATTACCTTAAAATCGGGTATCTCTCTTTGATTTGAGCTCAAAGGATTCCTTGGGATGACTTCTGCCCAAAGTGAGGCTTTTAGGAGTAATAGAGGGATGTATAGAGACAAAATGAGCAGGGGTTGGCCGAGCCAAATGCTTGAGAGGTGTGGGTATGGTGGTAAGGGTGGGGGCCTTTTATAAGAGGAGAGGAGGGGAACTCTTGGAAAGTTACAAAATGATACTTTATTTTCAAATGAGTTTTGGATTTTAAAGGTCCCACGTTGATGTATTTAGAGGATAAGGTGGTAAGGGTTCTAAATATACTCATACAATAGGTTTTTGACAAGTTTATGTTATAATTTTAACATTATACTTTCATTTTATTTAAATCATTTATTAATGAGGTAATCGCTGCATCATAATAATGTCATAAATAATTTAATTTATTTAATGTCTAAAAATTATAAAAAAATATCATGATGTAGGAAATAATTTGATATTTCTAATGAATATTTATAGTAAAAAATATTACTTGAATAAACCCATTTAAAAATTGTTTTAGTAAAACAACTCATGCTTGTGACATTTTTATTTTAACTTTAAATAAAAAGTTATTTATGTCATTTTCCAACCAAAGTGGCTCCATGGGGTCCCCAAGTTGACCCATGGATTTTATTGGTCGGCCATGGCACATCAAATGAGGGTAAGACATGTGTCTAGGTCATTTCATATTATTTAAACATTATTTTTACCTTAAATTACACTAATTATCTCTAATCGCGATTAAAAACATAAAAGTTACTATTCACCAAAATATTATTTTAATCCCATTGAACTAGATTTTAAATCCTAATTAAAACCATGTTTTTCAGATTTTTGAAATTCAAATCACAGAAGTGGTGAAGTTTCATTTAAACGAAAAATCAGTTTTTAAACTACCACTTAGTTGTTTCACTATTCATCAAAAATTGAAGTTTTTCAGAAAAATACCAAAAATTCGCCATAAGATATATTTGATATTCCAAATTCAAAAATGATTTCTATTTTACAAAATTCAAAACATATAAGTTGAATTAATTAATTTAATAATTAATTCCCGCTGTCAAAACAAATAGCGTGTTTTTAAGTAACAATATCTATTAAAAGAATGACACTAGTTTAAGTCTAATTTCAAAGTGAAATTAATTCCAATGACCACTATTCAATTAAATGGTAAAAATATATTATAATTTCACTTTAAAAGAAATTTGAAATATAATCTAATCATATAAATAAATTAGATTAAAAGGAGGTTTTGAATTAAAATACAACATTTTTCACTATTCAATAAAAAATGAACTTTGTTGGAAAAATACCAAAAATTTACACAAAGTAAATTTTGAGGTCCTGATTCTAAAGAAGAATTTTATTTTGTCAAATATAACACATAAAATTTGTCAAAAAGTGTATTTAAAAGAGGTTCTCCATCAAAAGGCGGTTAATCGACCTTTTAAAGAATATAAGAATGTTTACGCTTAAAATTGGATTCATTCGCATTTTTAATCATATAACATTTATTGTAAAAAGTAAAAATATTTGACAAACATATATAATCATTTTGTAGTTAATTCTGTTCATTCCTGCCGTTACAACGGCTAGGTATTAACTACCATTTAAAATAATATTATTTTGTTATTAGAGTGCAAAGTAAGATTCCCAAGAAACTCGTTGTTGCGTATTGGGTACGCCATCGAGCATAGTGTCCCCTTTAAAGTAATATTAATATTTTATTCATAAATATGGATAAATATGAAAATTTCATATTCTTTATTTACATGGGGTGTTACATCCTTCCCCACTTTTGGGAATTGCGTCCTCCCAATTTTAAAATTGGGTTTGGAAGCTTCATTGAAAATCCCACTTCGGAACAAGAGTCAGTAAAACTATCACATTAAAAGAATGGGAGAGAAGTAAAAATGTCACCCAAGTTAACCCATACGAGGATTCCAAGTATGAAGATATGGATATGGAGGAAAAAATAAAGGGTCATGTTTTGATGGAGAGTGATAGTAAACATGTCTAGTAGAAAGCTAACAACATGAAAATCACAAAATTTTGATGGGTTAAACAATATTTGATTCTCCAGTAGGAAAAATTAACGGACAAAATTTTTTTATGCTAATTTTCATTGAGGAATTTATTTATGAGCTTAACTAAAACATAATGAAACATACTTAATTGTCATGTTGACTTTCAAGTTTTACTAGATTTCTTACACGAACTCATTTTTTCTCCAAAAGAGAAGTATTTGGGATGACTTTTTCACATTAAGAGAGCTATAATCAACTTCAAGAGAATCACCTAATCCAAAAAATAGAACTATATACTTCCCATGTCTTTAGACCTTAACCAATTCAAAAACCAAAAAGCTTCGTATGAGATCAGATAATACCCAAAAAGGATAATCCTTTATAAAAAAATATATTCTTAATCTCCAAAATTTTTCAAACAAAACACAAAGTTCAACAAAGTCCATTCAATAAAAATCTATCCATAAAATTCTACAAAGTAAACCAAACTAAGATTGAAACACAATTCTATGAAGGATTTAATCACATAGTCTCCTAAGATAAATTTTAACATTTTTCTCCAAAATAACATCAGTTACTCTTACAGTCTCATACTGAAAAGTAATTAACTAATCACATATCCTCCATGATAGTCTAATCCTTTCCATTGATAACCAAAAATCAACTTACTCTTAATTCATAAAACCATCTAACTGAAAATAATCATTCAAACTAACCAGGGACTTCACGTAGTCTAGTGGTAGGCGATAAATACCAGTTGCACTTTGGTTGTGGGTTCGATTCCTGCAGCTTTGTCCGACGTGATGGGTTGTGACACAGTCTATGTGTTGTCCCTTTTCAAAAACTATATAATTTTGTAACATTACTCAAAAAGAGATAAATTCATCAAAAATAACCATAACATATTTTAACCACAAAGGTTATCTGATAACTTCCATTTTGCAACCCAAAATGTATTAACCAGTAATTGCCACAAATTCAAGGATCACATAAACCCAAATGGTTCTTTATAACTATATCCACAAAAGAAAGGATAATTATTCCTTGAAAAAAAAATTCGTATATCAAATATCAGGGTTACTATAAAAAGTCTTCTAATGTAACCCCATCATCAAAAGAGACTTAATACATCTAAGAATTTCACCATCCTAAAATCTACCATAACTCTTGAATCCATTATATGGTGACTTCTTACTCATTCAACATTCTTCATGATACATTATCCATTCCTTTTCAACTTATTCTGAAATACATCATTCCTACAAAAAAAATCATGAATCATATCCTAATATTCCAATAATAGGAAAACATATGTTAAGAAATAATCCATACCTTTCATTCTTCATTGTCAGTTTCTTTATCCTCAATCAGAATGGAATTATGTATTGGTAAATGAGTATTTGTACGATCTTGGTGACCCCATTACTGAAACATATTCATAGGACATGTTTTTGCATAATGACCATGCACACCACATTTAAAACATTCAATTGATCCTTCAGAAAGAACTTCCTTCCCTTTCCTAGAGTCAACTAGGTGCTTCTTTTTTCCATGGCAGGTTCTTTCTTTATGACCTTTATTTCCACATATATAGCATCATTCTATCCCTTTGAATCATTTTCCTATGTGTTTCTTTCCACATATTTGACACATAGGTTTTTGAACATACTTACCTTTATGATTATTACCTGAACTTCCGTAGGGATTTTTTTCTCGCATATACGATGCCTTATAAAAATAACTAAGGTTCAGGTGGTCAATCATGACTCCAGATAGTTGGTTGAGGATAACCACAAGAGTTCCCATTGCAGCTCCCATATCATTAAGTTGTTCTTTCATAAAACTGTCACAGTTTTCTTCAAATCCACTGTTACTTTGGTGCCTGCTAGATCCAGCCATTTACTAAAACCAAAAAGGTCAGTGTCAGTATATCCATAAAATCATCAAATAAAAAAGACGAAGATAAACACCAAGATATAATTATCCAAGTTATCTCAAACTCATTATAACTTTCAAATAAATGATGACTCCATCTAATATACTAACCATTGTGGTTATACATAACTTGTCACTTTTTCTAAAATAACACTCTAACCTCTAAAGTTATCTAAACTGACCTCTGATACCAACTATACAGCCCCGACCTTAAACCTTACTTAATATTGAATTAAATGAATAATTTACATTGAGGATCTTTTCAGGTTTAGAGTTTTAGAGAATTAGACCATAAATCATGAATTACATTCCACATTAAAAAAAAGTGGTTACATAAAAGATAGTATTCTTTTTCCCCCATCAACGGAAACATATTTAAAATAAAACATGGATTCTTTCTTGACCCTTCCTTGACACTATCATCATTACATGAACCTTTCCCTTGACCTGTGAAAAACATTTCAAAAACGTGGGATGAGCATAAAAAGCTCCGTAAGGGATATAAAAGTACGAAAAGAAAACATTAGTCCATGTATGAAATCATACTTTACTCATAAAACATAAGCATTTTAACATACCTCATCAAATCATGAATAAATCATAGGAATCATAAGGCATAAAGGTAACTTGATGCATTCATAACATTCTTACGTAGGGAGTAACCCTCTTGGTTACATTTGTAATACCCATCACAGTATATACCCTAAATCACTTTGGATAAACCTTAATGTTTAACTCCTTCACGTTACCCAATGCATTGGAGAGCTATATCGGGCTCACCTGCCCTTAGTTTATCACGGAACCACCCATCTTCATAAACAATTCCCAAGAACCATAACATAATCATAGCACCTTACTTAATCATAATGGAAATATAACATTCCCACATATAACTTTTTAAGATATTGAAATAATGAATCAATTCTAAAAACCATTTTCAAAACCATTTAAAACATTTAACAAAGAGATATTTGAATCAAAGTGTCTCATACCACTTTGAAGCTTTTAAAATTTTAAACCCTTAATATCCACATAAAAAAAATCCTTAAAACCAATTTTAAAACATGGATATTAACGAGAAATATTTATAAAAATAAATCATTAAAACATTTAAAATGATATTTTAGTTAAAGGGTTTTTAACAAAATGAGAGACACTTGAATACAATAATTGAGGAATAACATTTAATGAAAACATTATAATATCATGAGAATAAAGGAATTCATGATATAATATTCCAAAGGACAGTATATACACCATATAAGAGTGAATTGGTGCATAACAACAATAAAGTCTCAATAGAAATGTAAAATGAGATGAAATCCCCTATAAAGAAGGTATCCTTAAATTAAGGATAAATCAATCTCATAATTATGTGTGAGAAATATAAATACACCCAATATAAGTGGATATTATGTTTAAAACAATCAAACTTCATTAACACAAATTCAAAAGTGGACATATTCAATAACTACATGTTGAACCCAAAGAAATCGAAATTGGGTTAAGAGGTTCCCTTGGTAAAATTCGAGAGCCTAACGGCGTCACTTTAAAATTCAGAAAATGAGTTGATGAGAGATAAAAAGGGTATCTCAACCCTTGGAAATAAAATTTACATCAATAAGTATATATAAGTACATATCCCAACATTAAAATATGTAAATTAAAAGACCCAACAAAATAAGTCTTTTAAAAAGAGGAGGGTGAAAAGTTCCCTTACCGACTTTGGTATCTTTCGAAACATACACCCCATGAAAGAAGGACAATACAACATTGATGTAAGTACTCATAAACGAAATTATATTACACAAATATTATAATAATGGGAAGCACATATACCACTCAAAGAAATGGTGGAAAATGTACCATAAATCTCACGTAAATAAAAGTGAGATGAAAAATCCCTTACGAAAACTTGGCAGCCTAATGGTGCCACTTAAAACATCCAAAAATGGATTGATGAGATCAAATAGGGTCTCTCATCATATTAAAATATAATTTTCAGCAAGTGGAATATAAAATAACATCCCCCAACATAACAAAGTGGATCTTAAAATAAGTGACATAAAGGAGAGTACTTAAAAAGAAAGAGAGAGGTTGGATCTCTTACGAAAATTTGGCAGCCTAATGGCGCCAATCAAAACTTCCAAAATGGATTTATGAGAGAAAATCGCATCTCTCATCATATGAACATAAAAAGTACAGTAAGTTTAATATAAAATAACATCCCAATAATAAAAAAGATGAGCTTAAAAGGAATGACATAAAAGAGTGTACTTAAAAAGAAAGAGAGGGGTAGGTTCCCTTACCTCGGGTCCGACTTGACTCGATCGTTCTTTAACCTCCTGAATAATAAACTTGAGTTAATTTCTAATTTCTTAAGAACCTTTTCAATGTTCATTATTCCTTTTATATCACTTACTACCATGCTAGGAACACTATGTAATTATTTAAGTTAATAATGGTCATTTTGTAGATCATTGCTACTTGAGTAAAAAATAAACTATTTATAATTACAAGTTGTTCATGTGGTAAAATATATATTATATCCAGAATTATATTCATTATGTAGATATCATATATATCATATATATCCATTATATACATGCATTTATAATATTACATAACATTTAGATGTAAGAAATGAAATTCACCGTTCATGGAGACGGTAAGCCGTACGTACGCATGAACGCTACTTCCATTTCTATTTCTTATTTAATGGAATAAAATGATAATGATACATAATAGTATTATAATTCCAGTATGGTATCATATATAATATCATTAAATCTATCCTTTATATGTACCACATATGGTATTAACGAATCAAATCACTTTGAGGGGGCGGTAGTCCGCACTTCCTAAAATGAAGATATCACGTTTAACCATAATGAAAACCATAAAGGTATGCCATAAATGAAAAATAAATAAGCTTAAGTAAAACATAAAAATATTATATATAATATAAAAATATAGTGACATCTTAATGTCCACCTTTGAGGGTGTTAAAAGAATATTGAACAATCATCGTTTCGTGAGGCAGAAATTCACCATCCAAAGAAACAGTATGTTCATTAACCATTAGATGTTGGTGTGTGTAAGTGTAGCTCAAATAATTCTTATAAAAACATCCTAGTATATTTAAGATACTGGATTTTTTACAAAATAAATGAATAAAAAGAGTATTGGGGGTTGGAGAAGCAAAATAAAACAAAAGAACACAAGTGAAGACATTACCATAAAATCAGGTATATCTCTTTGATTTGAGCTCAAATGATTACTTGAGAAGAATTATGCCCAATGTGAGGCTTCTAAGAGTAATAGAAGGATGTGGAGAGACAAACTGAGTAGGGTTTGTCTGATCCAAAGGCATGAGAGGTGTTGGTAAGGTGGTAGAGGTGGGGGCCTTTTATAAGAGGAGAGGAGGGGCACTCTTGGAAAGTTACAAAATGATACATTATTTTCAAATGCGTTTCGAATTTTAAAGGTCCCACATTGATTTATTTTGAGGATAAGGTGGTAAGGGTTCGAAATATACTCATGCAATAGGTTTTTGACAAGTTTATGTAATAGTTTTAGCATTATCTTTTCATTTCATTTAAATCATTTATTAATGAGGTAATCGCTGCATCATCATGATGTCATAAATAATTTAATTTATTTAATGTCTAAAAATTATAAAAAAACAATCATGATGTATGAAATATTATTATATTTCTAATGAATATTTATAGTCCAGAATATGACTTGTATAACCCCATTTAAAAATTGTTCTAGTAAAACAACTCTTGCTTGTGACATTTTTATTTTAACTTTAAATAAAAAGTTATTTATGTCATTTTCCATCCAAAGTTGCTCCATGGGGTCCCCATGTTGACCCATGGATTTTATTGGTCTGCCATGACATATCCAATGAGGTTAGGACATGTTTCTATGTCATTTCATATTATTAAAACATTGTTTTTACCTTAAATTACACTAATTACCTCTAATCGCGAATAAAAACTTAAAAGTTAGTATTCACCAAAAAAATTATTTTAATCCCATTGAACCACATTTTACAACCTAATGACAACCATGTAAGTCATATTTTTTAAATTCAAATCACAGAAGTGGTGAAGTTTCATTTAAACGAAAAATCAGTTTTTAAACTACCACTTAGTTGTTTAACTATTCATCAAAAATTAAAGTTTTTCAGAACAATACCAAATATTCACCCTAAGCTATATTTGATCTTATGAATTAAAAAATGATGTCTATTTTACAAAATTCAAAACCTATAAGTTTCATTAATTTATTTAATAATTAATTCTCGTTGTCAAAACAAATAGCGTGATTTTAAGTAACAATATCTATTAAAAGATTGACACTAGTTTAAGTCCAATTTCAAAGTGAAATTAATTACAATGACCAATATTGGATTAAATGGTAAAAATATATTCTAATTTAACTTTACAAAAAATTGAAAAGATAATCTAATCATAGAAATAAATTATATTAAAAAGAGTTTTTGAATTAAAATACATCATTTTCACTATTCATTAAAAAATGAACTTTATCGGAAAAATACCAAAAATTTACACAAAGTAAATTTTGAAGTCCCGATTCAAAATAAGAATTTGATTTTGACAAATATAACACATAAAATTTTCAAAAAGTATATTTAAAAGAGGTTCGCCATCAAAAGGCGGTTAATCGACCTTTTAAAGATTATTAGAATGTTTACGCTTAAAATTTGATTCATTCGCATTTTTAATCCTTCAAAATTTATTGTAAAAACTAAAAATATTTGACAAACATATATAATAATTTTCTAGTTAGTTCTGTTCATTCCCGCCATTACAACGGCTAGGCGTTAACTACCATTTAACATAATATTATTTTGTTATTAGAGTGCAACGTAAGATTCCCAAGAAACTCATTGTTTCGTATTGGGTACTGTAACGACCTGAAATTTTTAAATAAATTTTGTTTCCTAATTTTATGTGTTATTTTTATACTCAACAAAAATGTTTTATTTGATAAACATGATTATAATTAAAATGAGATCAGTGGGTTTTGACTATTATATAACCATCGGTCAACATGACCGCTGTGAGCGAAATGTTTTGATTATTGTCTCTAAATATAAGTAATCTTGGTTAATTATTATAGAAAGAAGATTCGATGGCCTCACCTAGTAGTCTTGGACCGATCGAAGCCCATCTAACAGAGCTTGGGAATGAGGTAGCACCACTGGGCTTTGCTCTGGATCAAATCCAAGCCGAACTTCATCATGTGAAGCTGGAACGGAATCGCCTTCGTGAGAAGTTCAAACTGATAGAAATTACTACTCGGGCAATGTTGACTGAGCCGCCCCAAGCTTCTATCACCCTAGCACACCTTACTCTTAGGTCCTATGCTGGTATTATAAGGGGTTATGTAACGAGACCGTAACTAACTTGTGTAATCCTTGTTTTAAATAAAAATTGGGATTTCTTCTTATGATGAAGTTTATGAATTTTGAAATGACCGGATAAATATAGTATGCATATTTTTGATGAATTTTAGAAAAATGATATTTTAAATATGTTTATGTAAACCCTAAATAATTAAAAATGTGTAATGATTTTCAAAAAATGGTCTTCTGCAATTATGTTCAGTACTAAATTTAGAGTCTAATAAGATCAACTTGATTTTTGATGAATAGTAAATTATGAATAGTGATTTTATGATTAGGATTAGTAATATGACCAAATGGATTAGTAATCTCACTTAAAGAAAGTTTTAAAATAATCTAGGCACCTTGATTAAGTAATGTGATTCAATAAAATAGTTAAATAACGGTTTCATTAATTATTATTCAAGTATTAGTTTTTTCGGGTGAATAGTGTTTTTTAATTAAAAATTTAATTAAAAATAATTATAAAATTATTTTTATAAAAATGACTTTATTTTTGAACTCAGAGCATCGATATTATGTTATGGTAATTTTTGGGCTTTTTTTTGAAAAAATGAATTTTCGATGAATAGTGTTTTTATTTAAAAATTAAATTAAAAATATTTAGAAAATTATTTTTATAAAATGGATTTCATTTTTGAAATCAGAGCATTGATATTTGGTTAATGTGAAATTTTGGGATTTTTCTGAGAAAGTTGAATTTTCAGTGAATAGTAAAAATACAGTTTTAGGGTTTCGGTATGTTTAATGACATCATAACGGTGTCATGATGATGTCATGAGATCTTTTGAGGGTTGGCCGGACAAGGGTGATGAATTATTGTTTTGGGGGCCCCATGTGGCCTAACTCCATGATAAATGACAAGGGAGAGCACATGGGTTTGAGAAAAGCACATGTGAGGTGTCCCTTGGCCATTAATGCCTTGTCCCCTCACTTTCCCTATAAATACCAAGCCCTCCTCTCATCCATTCGACTCCCCACTCATTCCCAACGAATTTATGGTCTCATTACCTCCCAAGGAGTCCTCCCAAGGTGCCCCCAATCCCTCAAGGTCCCAACCTTTGAGGTTTAAGAGTTATATTTTAAGGTAAGGGATCCGACCCCTCTCTTTCTTTTCAAGTAATCTCTTTTATGTCATTTCTTTTATACTCCATGTTCTTATATTGGAGGATGTTCTTTTATATTCATCCTACTGCCTATTTCATGTTCATATGATGAGAGACCCCCCTTGCTCTCATCAATTCGTTTTAAGAATGTTTAAGTGGCGCCGTTAGGCTGCCGAATTTTTAAGGGATTCTTTCACCTTCCTCGTTTTCAAGTTCTATTTTCATTCAAGTCTTTCATGTTCCTTTTTATTATGTTGGGGTATGATCTCTAAATTATCGTACTGATATTTTATGATCATATTATGAGAGACCCCATTTGATCACTTCAATTCAGTATTTTGAAGTTTTAAGTGGCGCCGTTAGGCTGCCGAATTTTTAATTGGTTCTTCACCCTTCTCGTTTTGAAGTTCTACTTTCATGTCAATTATTTCAAGTTCCTTTTTGTTATATTGGGGTATGATCTCTATATATATCATACTGGACTCTTATGTTCATATGATTAGAGACCCCATTTGAACTCTTCAATTCAGTATTTTGATGTTTTAAGTGGCGCCGTTAGGTTGCCGAATTTTTAAGTGGTTCTTCACCCTTCTCGTTTTGAAGTTCTACTTTCATGTCAATTATTTCAAGTTCCTTTTTGTTATATTGGGGTATGATATCTATATATATCATACTGGAATCTTATGTTCATATGATGAGAGACCCCATTTGATCTCTTCAATTCAGTATTTTGATGTTTTAAGTGGCGCCGTTAGGCTGCTGAAATTTTAAGTGGTTCTTCACACTTCTCGTTTTGAAGTTCTACGTTCATGTCAATTCTTTCAAGTTCCTTTTTGTTATGTTGGGGAATTATCTCTATATCTATCATACTTAACTATTATGTTCACATGATGAGAGATCCTATTTGATCTTTTCAAATCATTTTTGTTTATGTTTAAGTAACGCCGTTAGGCTGCCGAACTTTCATAAGAGAAATCTAATTTTTTTTCTTCCTTCCATATTTTTAATTTCAAATGGTATGTCCTTGAAATTTCATTACCATGATCATGTATCCTTCTTATTCTGTCCATGTACTATTTTATGGGTCATTTATGAATGTTTGACCCATTTTACCTCTCTTTTAATGTCTTCTAAAACCTCGGAACATTACCGTTATGCTGCAGAATTTCTGTCTCAAAATGTCTATCACTTTCTCTAAAGTCCTTTTATTTTATTAAGTGAATACTCAAAGATCTTTATTCTAAAGGGATATTCACATATATACCAATTATTTTATTCTATATGGGTTATTTATGAAATTTTTGATGATGATATATGTGGCTCACATGATAATAAAGGCAAATTTAAGGGTGCTCCCTGATAGCGCTCCAATGCATTGGGTAATGATGTAACCACTAGAGATTACAATTTTCACGATACCTTGGTGAATAACCTTGGTAATTTTCAAATGAAACCTTGGGGATGGACCTTGGTGATATGTTCATGATTGTCTATGTTAAATGATGTAGCCACATCTTCAAGTTATGAAAATGTTATTTTTATTATGATATGCCTCATGATTTCATTTTCATGCCTTAAAGTTCTTTTCATGACTTTATTGATGTATCTCAAGTTCATATGTAAAATGTTTCACTTGTTTCCCTTGCTGGGCCTTCTGCTCACCCTTCCTTTTGATGTATGTCCCCAGGTTATGGGATGCAGTAATGAGCCTAGGGTGAACATGAGGAGAAGCCTTTCAAGTGTTTAAGAAGAATGTTTTTTTTGTTTCATGTTTTATGTTCCTTGTTTCCAAGACACTAAACCTTAAAGATCCTCAGTTCCGTGTAATGGAATGAAAAGTTATGTTATAAAAAGACGGGATGCTATAGTTGGTATCAAAGGATGGTTTAGTTATTTGTGGAAATTAGGATATGAAAACTCTAGGAGGAACCCTATAGAAAAGTTTAATATAGGAAATCTTCCTGGTGTTTTGGTGAGTATTGAGTAAGGGGTTTCCAAGCAAATAAATCCCTGTCTAGATACGAGCAGGTAGAGGTGGCTCTGGCACAGATGTACATAGGGGTAAAACCCGAAAACACCGCTTTGAGCTAGACTCGAACGGGAACTGGTACACGACAACGGGCCTTGCTGCACTCTTGGTTACGACACTCCCGGGGGATATGCTTTGGTAAATTCATAAGCTTGGTATGAACCATTGTTAAAGGAACAAAGATAAAACAAAATAAAGGTTCACATAAGAATATATGATCATTCATAACCTAGATGGGAACCTAGGAGATCACAAGTTAGGGTATACCTTTCATATACAAGTTATCCTTATATTCTTTCAGTTCCTTTTCATGATTATTAGCTAAGTACTTAAGCCCCTAACTATGCTTTCTCTTCTTAGTTAATGGTGGAAAATGGAATAACATGTTCCGACAACCAATGTGATAGGAAATGCGACGATTTTTGTATTAATATGACAGGGGTGATTAGGGGATTAAAATATGATTATTATTTTGGAAGACGTTCATTATTTTGGGAACCATATTTGATCGAGGTAAATAGATTACTACGGTATTTTCATTGAGGAGTAAGGTTGACTTATATTTTGAATAATCGATGAATTTAAGGTGAACTTATAGTAATTTAGGTTACTTATGGGAATGACTAACCTATCTTGGGTAAAATATGTTTAGATTAGCTACTTTTTATACGATGTTAGGAGTGGTTGATGTTGTCTGGAGATGAACAATGAAGTTGTTTTGGAAGACTATATTATCAAATCCTTATTGTATTTGGGTTTCAATCTTAGTTTGGTTTGTTTTGAGGAATTTTAAGGACCGTTATTTATGGAATGGTCTATGATGAACTTTGGGTTGTACCATGGAACTTTGATGATTTAAAAGTAGTTTCCATTCCTATGGGATTCTTTCTTTTTGAAGAGTTGTTTTACCTTAACCTTTCTGTTTTTGGGATAATGTTTAAAGATAGAATAAATAGATAGTTAATCTTTTGTAGATTATGTGATTCTATAGAAGATGATTCTTGTGCTTTTATGAGACCAAGTGTTTTTGAATTCTCATCATTTGGAGAAAAGATTAGTGTTGGTAGGGACTTGTTAAAAGATGAAACTCTACTTGAAGGTAGGTATATTTTCTTATGTTTTTGTTCTATGTAGTAAATGAAATCCTCAAAATTATGAAAAGAAACGTAAAACAAAAATGTTGTTGGTTTACGTTTCTTACTAGGTAATCAAAGACCGTTTACACACATCATAAGTTTGGGATTTTCTCATGGTTAACTTTCTCCTAATCATGTTCTCTATCACTCTCCCTCAGAACTTGACCCTTTGTTTTCTCCTCCATGTCCATGTTTTCCTACATGGAACCCTAGTGTGGGTTAACTCGGGTGACCTTTGTACTTCCCTTTCTTTATTTTAAAGTAATAGTTTTACTGACTCCTTTTCCGATGTGGGACTTTCAATGAAATTTCAAAACCCAATTTTAAAATTGCGAGGACGCAATTTCTTAAGGGGGGAAGATTGTAACGACCCGAAATTTTTAAATAAATTTTGTTTCCTAATTTTATGTGTTATTGTTATACTCAACAAAAATGTTTTATTTGATAAACATGATTATAATTAAAATGAGATCAGTGGATTTTGACTATTATATAACCATCGGTCAACTTGACCGCTGTGAGCGAAATGTTTTGATTATTGTCTCTAAATATAAGTAATCTTGGTTAATTATTATAGAAAGAAGATTCGATGGCCTCACCTAGTAGTCTTGGACCGATCGAAGCCCATCTAACAGAGCTTGGGAAGGAGGTAGCACCACTGGGCTTTGCTGTGGATCAAATCCAAGCCAAACTTCATCATGTGAAGCTGGAACGGAATCGCCTTCGTGAGAAGTTCAAACTGATAGAAATTACTACTCGGGCAATGTTGACTGAGCCGCCCCAAGCTTCTATCACCCTAGCACCCCTTACTCTTAGGTCCTATGCTGGTATTATAAGGGGTTATGTAACGAGACCGTAACTACCTTGTGTAATCCTTGTTTTAAATAAAAATTGGGATTTCTTCTTATGATGAAGTTTATGAATTTTGAAATGACCGGATAAATATAGTATGCATATTTTTGATGAATTTTAGAAAAAGGATATTTTATATATGTTTATGTAAACCCTAAATAATTAAAAATGTGTATTGATTTTCAAAAAATGGTCTTCTGCAATTATGTTCAGTACTAAATTTAGAGTCTAATAAGATCAACTTGATTTTTGATGAATAGTAAATTATGAATAGTGATTTTATGATTAGGATTAGTAATATGACCAAATGGATTAGTAATCTCACTTAAAGAAAGTTTTAAAATAATCTAGGCACCTTGATTAAGTAATGTGATTCAATAAAATAGTTAAATAACGGTTTCATTAATTATTATTCAAGTATTAGTTTTTTCGGGTGAATAGTGTTTTTTAATTAAAAATTTAATTAAAAATAATTAGAAAATTATTTTTATAAAAATGACTTTATTTTTGAACTCAGAGCATCGATATTATGTTATGGTAATTTTTGGGGTTTTTTCTGAAAAAATGAATTTTTGATGAATAGTGTTTTTATTTAAAAATTAAATTAAAAATATTTAGAAAATTATTTTTATAAAATGGATTTCATTTTTGAAATCAGAGCATTGATATTTGGTTAATGTGAAATTTTGGGATTTTTCTGAGAAAGTTGAATTTTCAGTGAATAGTAAAAATACAGTTTTAGGGTTTCGGTATGTTTAATGACATCATAACGGTGTCATGATGATGTCATGAGATCGTTTGAGGGTTGGCCGGCCAAGGGTGATGAATTATTGTTTTGGGGGCCCCATGTGGCCTAACTCCATGATAAATGACAAGGGAGAGCACATGGGTTTGAGAAAAGCACATGTGAGGTGTCCCTTGGCCATTAATGCCTTGTCCCCTCACTTTTCCTATAAATACCAAGCCCTCCTCTCATCCATTCGACTCCCCACTCATTCCCAACGAATTTCTGGTCTCATTACCTCCCAAGGAGTCCTCCCAAGGTGCCCCCAAGCCCTCAAGGTCCCAACCTTTGAGGTTTAAGAGTTACATTTTAAGGTAAGGGATCTGACCCCTCTCTTTCTTTTCAAGTAATCTCTTTTATGTCATTTCTTTTATACTCCATGTTCTTATGTTGGAGGATGTTAATTTATATTCATACTACTGCCTATTTCATGTTCATATAATGAGAGACCCCCCTTGCTCTCATCAATTCGTTTTAAGAATGTTTAAGTGGCGCCGTTAGGCTGCCGAATTTTTAAGGGATTCTTTCACCTTCCTCGTTTTCAAGTTCTATTTTCATTCAAGTCTTTCATGTTCCTTTTTATTATGTTGGGGTATGATCTCTAAATTATCGTACTGATCTTTTATGATCATATGATGAGAGACCCCATTTGATCGCTTCAATTCAGTATTTTGAAGTTTTAAGTGGCGCCGTTAGGCTGCCGAATTTTTAAGTGGTTCTTCACCCTTCTCGTTTTGAAGTTCTACTTTCATGTCAATTATTTCAAGTTCCTTTTTGTTATATTGGGGTATGATCTCTATATATATCATACTGGACTCTTATGTTCATATGATGAGAGACCCCATTTGAACTCTTCAATTCAGTATTTTGATGTTTTAAGTGGCGCCGTTAGGCTGCCGAATTTTTAAGTGGTTCTTCACCCTTCTCGTTTTGAAGTTTTACTTTCATGTCAATTATTTCAAGTTCCTTTTTTTTATATTGGGGTATGATATCTATATATATCATACTGGACTCTTATGTTCATATGATGAGAGACCCCATTTGATCTCTTCAATTCAGTATTTTGATTTTTTAAGTGGCGCCGTTAGGCTGCCGAAATTTTAAGTGGTTCTTCACACTTCTCGTTTTGAAGTTCTACATTAATGTCAATTCTTTCAAGTTCCTTTTTGTTATGTTGGGGAATTATCTCTATATCTATCATACTGAACTCTTATGTTCACATGATGAGAGATCCTATTTGATCTTTTCAAATCATTTTTGTTGATGTTTAAGTAACACCGTTAGGCTGCCGAACTTTCATAAGAGAAATCTAATTTTTTTTCTTCCTTCCATGTTTTTCATTTCAAATGGTATGTCCTTGAAATTTCATTACCATGATCATGTATCCTTCTTATTCTCTCCATGTACTATTTTATGGGTAATTTATGAATGTTTGACCCATTTTACCTCTCTTTTAATGTCTTCTAAAACCTCGGAACATTGCCGTTATGCTGCAGAATTTCTGTCTCAAAATGTCTATCTCTTTCTCTAAAGTCCTTTTATTTTATTAAGTGAATACTCAAAGCTCTTTCTTCTAAAGGGATATTCACATATATAACAATTATTATATGCTATATGGGTTATTTATGAAATGTTTGATGATGATATATGTGGATCACATGATAATAAAGACAAATTTAAGGGTGCGCCCTGATAACGCTCCAATGCATTGGGTAATGATGTAACCACTAGAGATTACAATTTTCACGATACCTTGGTGAATAACCTTGGTAATTTTCAAATGACACCTTGGGGATGGACCTTGGTGATATGTTCATGATTGTCTATGTTAAATGATGTAGCCACATCTTCAAGTTATGAAAATGTTATTTTTATTATGATATGCCTCATGATTTCATTTTCATGCCTTAAAGTTCTTTTCATGACTTTATTGATGTATCTCAAGTTCATATGTAAAATGTTTCACTTGTTTCCCTTGCTGGGCCTTCTGCTCACCCTTCCTTTTGATGTATGTCCCCAGGTTATGGGATGTAGTAATGAGCCTAGGGTGAACATGAGGAGAAGCCTTTCAAGTGTTTAAGAAGAATGTTTTTTTTTGTTTCATGTTTTATGTTCCTTGTTTCCAAGACACTAAACCTTAAAGATCCTCAGTTCCGTGTAATGGAATGAAATGTTATGTTATAAAAAGACGGGATGCTATAGGTATGCCATCGAGAATAGTGTCCCCTTTAAAGTAATAATAATATTTTATTCATAAATATGGATAAATATGAAAATGTAATATTCATTATTTACCTGGGGTGCTACACCAATAATGCTCAATTGGTTCTACCAAGTTGCTATAACTAAATCAATATTATTTGTACTTATCATATCTAACTTCTATGATCATTCTGTTGGTCATTGGATGTCAAGATCATCTTTCATGGAAGGTGTCTATACGATGCAACTAGAAAGAGATGATGACCTCGTATGATACCAATAAGGGTTGCAAGTTACTGAAACACAATTCTGGATTAAAGTAAGAAACAATATATTAGAGCATTCATTATAAATGAATCTTTTCCTTCTGTCTACCAATGTTTAGTTGGAGCGCCAATGTTTTCCAAGTGAAATATGTTCATCCACATATGGAAAACTGATTTTAATCTTACAGTTAGATAAGATTAGAATAAAATCAATTCTACACTGATTGAATTAAAGTATCAATGTGAGTTCTAGGGAACCTGATATACTAAGGTTGATCCATAGGTTGATTGGTGCTATTAAATCGTATATATAGTGACATTATATTGAGAAATACATCTTGAATCATTTAAAATTCAGAATTGTTTCTAATGTCACATGGCTTAATCTCTCTAGGATAACATTTTCAGAGCATGGGAAGAGATTACTATTGTGATTTGAGTTCCATACGCATTAGCGATGAATCAATCACATATCCCATAATATGTACAATAATTAATATTTCCATAATATACATTATAGTAGGTAGATATAAATTACATCTAGAAGCACTGCAAGTGATGCAGTAAAAACTATCATCTTGTATTTAGGCAAGTACAAATGATATGTACCTGGTATATGGAGAAGAAGGTATATTAGTTTTTTTGGGGCACAAACTAGTAATACATAGATAAATTTGATATAGTATCGTTGTTATCCAAAGGAGATGAGCAAGTCATGCTCATAAAAGCTAGTGGTATCCATACCTACTAATACTGAGTATGTTGCAGCATCTAAGGAAGCTAATAAGAAGTTATAAATCACAATGATTTGTTCCAATTCATGGATTCACACCTAGTGAGAAAATTATGATCATAATATAAATTATGATATTCTTACTATCCAATTTGTCAAGTTCTGACAATGGACAAAGTAATATAATTGGGGATACCTTATATTGAGAAGGTTTACTCAAGCAGAGGAAAGTCGCATATAGCAGATATGCCATGTGGAGAAAATGTGGCAGGTCTAGTAGTTAAAGACATTACTCAATAGAACACTACTGGAAAACTAACCTTTACCAACGGTTTGGAACCGTTGGTATAGGCCTCCAAACCGTTGGTATAGCTTATACCAACGGTTTGGAGAACCGTAGCCAAGTAAGCCGTTGGGATAGGTCTATACCAACGGTTTTCCAAAAACCGTTGGTATAGACCTATACCAACGGTTTTGGGAACCGTTGGTATAGGTAATATGAAATCTATACCAACGGTAATGGAACCGTTGGTATATAAATTCAAAAAATAAAACATCCGCTGGGATTTGATCCCAGGACCCCTCGTTTATAATCGAACGACTTAACCACTAAGCTAACATCACTTTTGTAAACATAATTTCATAAATATATATATGTATTATCATAATTATATTAAATTTTGATTTATATAATGTTCTCGGTTAGTGGATCTGGAAAAAGTAAAGAACCTATCCCAACGGTTTTCAAAACCGTTGGGATAGCCCTATCCCAACGGTTTTCAAAACCGTTGGGATAGGTTCTGGTTGGGTGTAATGTTGTTGGCCGAATGTTGAATTTTTTTGATGTTTTTTCCCAACGGTTCTTGAGAACCGTTGGGAAAGAGTGACCTTTCCCAACGGTTCTCCCAAACCGTTGGGAAAGGGGGGGTCTTTCCCAACGGTTTGGGAGAACCGTTGGGAAAGGGGTGGGAAAGGGGGTCTTTCCCAACGGTTCTCCCAAACCGTTGGGAAAGACCCCCCCTTTCCCAACGGTTCTCCCAAACTGTTGGGAAAGGGGTGTTTTGAGGCCCCTTTCCCAACGGTTCTCCCAAACCGTTGGGAAAGACCCCCCTTTCTCAACGGTTTGGGAGAACCGTTGGGAAAGGGTGTCCGTTGGGAAAGGGTGTATATAAGTGTTGGTAAAGATCTGATTTCTAGTAGTGGAAGGATGGTATTTATCCTATGAGTAGCTAACAAGTTTGGTTAGAAATTTAGATCAAGTGAAAGTGAGTGTGTTAAAATAGTGGGTTTCATAGAATAAACTATGTATTACTTTTGATTAACGTATCATGTGTACAGTTAGATATCCATGATGTTATCTTACCATTATAGTGTAGTCTTTTTTGCATCCACTATTATAATGGTAATGTACAAAGGTTAATTGTCATGTCGAGAGGTTATAGAAGATCCCATCATATAATGAGAACCTTAAGACAATATGACATTAATCATAAATAAATGTTCTATATACTACATACATCTTACTGACTGGACAGAGTAGATGTCTTAATATTAGGTGTTGGTGGATCATAAGCATTGAGACTTCTTCTCATGAAGTTCGCACTTGGTTATCTCTAGTAGTGAGGTCATGAGGACAGACCCGCCAATAGGAACATCACATGTTCTTGGGTGTCATTTTTTGTTCCGATCTAAGGAAATGTGTATTGGTTTCCATAAATGAGACCACTACCAATGCATACTATTTTATTACGTACTTTGATTCAAGAGGAAAACCATGGTAATGAATTTGTGGTGAGGTAGTTTGTGTTGGGTGTGTTGTTGGTGGTATAGAATTGGCTGAATGGTCAAGAAAGGATTTGTCGCTTCAAAGCATAGGATGTTTTATATCTCAGGAATGGCTAATCAGGATGGTGCTATATTCATAACTCTTTGGCCAAAGTAGTAGAAAGGAAAATTCATCCGGATAGATCAACAAATAATAAATCATGATAAGGACGATGACACAAGAGTATGTCCTGCTTTATGAGATATTTAATGACAATGATATTATAGTACACAGTTAGTTTTTGTAGGTTAGTAGTCGTTGTTATGACTATACTTATCTCTTTAGGGGCCATGATGGGTTTCTAGACTCTACTCTTGGTCTGTGGATTTTATTCACTGCTATCCAGGTAAGGGCCTAGAGGGTCACACACAAAAGCGTATTCAAGAATCTACCCTATTCAGTCTAATAGGTATATGGACATAATGGGCCCTGTCATGGGGTCCGAGTGATGTACTTGTTATCGATCACTAATGAATTAAATAAATTCATTATTATTGAAGTTATGAACAATCACTAGTGGAATTCGGGCCTATACCAACACATATTTTCCAACAGTTTGAAAAAAACATTGGGATAAAGAACCTATACCAACGGTTCTAGTAAATTGTTGGTATAGCGTATTATATGTTGGGTTTTCCCAACGGTTTAAAAAACAATTGGTAAAGAAAAATTTTACATACAGTTTTTATTAACCTTAGGGAAAATATACACCCAATTTAGTCCTCCCTCCCAACATTTCATCCCACATGAACCGTCCCCAACCTCCACCTACCGACCCCTCCACCCACCCCGATCTCGATATCCTCCCGACCTCTACCTCTACATCCTGACCCCCATCCCTATCCTCCAGTGATGTTCCCCTTCCCCTCTCATCTCCCTCTCCGATGACGACATCCCCCTTCCCTCTTAGATCCCGGCAATGTTCCCCCTCCCCTCTCGTCTCCCTCTCCTAGCGACATCCCCCTCCCCTTTTGGCTGAATATCCTCCAAAGATGTCCCCCAGCCCCCTCTCTAGTCGTGTTCAAGACCCTCCATGGTCGAACACCCCATGGGATTTCCCCCATTAATTCAACTAGTTCATTCAATAAAAGTTCATGAATTATTAAAAACCTCATATTTTCTTCTATAGACTCCTATTACACCTTATAATTTATTGGATTTTTTTTTGATAATCATGATATATATGTGAAGAGGTTGTATCATCATTAAGATGTGCAATGATGTGGGTTAATTAGAGGTGAGTGATTCTATATGAGATTTTATGGGTTATTGTGGGGAGTTTCTTTCCCTTTAATTAATTGGTTCACAAAACATAATTTGTTTCTGCATAAATTATGTAATTGGAATTGGTAAAGTAAAATGTTTATCTCAGATTTCTGAGTTTGTTATTTGGATGGTATTATCTATAAAATGGGTATATCTCTATTGACTATGGGTGTATTTTCCAATTGGCCAATTTATTTATTAAACTGACCATGCATTACGCATTTCCCACAATACAGAAGCACCATATAAATCAAATATAGACACTACACACCACAAGACACCCATGGAAGACACCCCTTGACATATATAGATAGTTAAGGGGCCATTAACATAGGAAATGAAGTATATTGGATCTCAATCCTCGAAAAATTCCCATTTTTGGTAGAAAAGATACCAACACCATTATTCTTAGTATAGAATAATGAAATGGATTACACCCTCAAGACCAATTAGACCATATGACTCATGGACTGGTTCCCAATGAGGTTCAAGAGTAGCATCAACTACTAAACATTGATTGTGGTCCCTATATGGTTCTTTCCACATTGAAGAGGATTATGTGAACATTCATCAACTCAAATAATTTATCATAGGTTCATATTCAATGGTTAAGTGTACTAGTATGGTGTTTCCAACAACATGCTACATAATTAACACAAAGAAAAATGAAGAGATTATTAAATGGAATCATTTCCCCTTTGCTTGCAGGAACATGATTTGACCCGTGGGGTATTTTGGTTCTTAAATATTGGGCGGTGACATGTATAGTCACAGGATACATGTATTTTTTTTAGTTTCTATTTTATTTTCTTTATCACATTGTCCACTTAGGTATTTTTCCTCTTTCTACGGATGGATGGCAGTGATGCTCTCCTGAATAGTTGATGTAGATCACATGTATACTATAATACCATGCGGTGTGAGGGTGAGGAATCATTGGAAGCTATAGGAGCCTTGGGGTCTTCCATGATATGAAATTGTTTTTCCATAACATTGTGTGGGAACATTTCTGGAGTATGTTGGAGTCATGAAATAACCCCAAGTATCTCCATGAGATAGAATAAATAACACTAAGTGTCTCCAAGTATCTCCATACATCGTATCATCCAAGAATGGGTTGGCCACTCACCCAATACTATCAAACCAATCAAAGTCTATCCTCTCAGTCACATAGTTTAGACTCATCTCTCAAGGATTATCCCATGCCTCTATGCAAATCGCATCATTCAACTAGACAAAGAGGATTAATCACCTTATGATTGTCCTAGTAACAAAATCACACCATGTCGATCCCATATACATTATATTCTCAATAATCCTGTCAAGAACCTCATAAAAATAATGTATTATAACCCAACCCCACTAACGAGGCTCCATCTTAAGCTAAATCACACCAAGCCTCTTGGCATCATCATTCCAATTTTTCTGACAATACCCACTACCCACACTAGCCTCTCATCTTTCATCTCATTCATTGAACTCTTGAATCCTTAAATAGACTAAAACTTTTCTCAATACATTTTATATACAAAGAGGGACCGTCCAATATTATGAACCTACAAAGATTCCAGTCTATCCTCATAAGAATTTCTTCATCAAACACTAGATTTACAATTAACACACCTATCACTACAAGGCCCAATCCTTTAAGGAATATATTACATTATCTAAATCCTCATCTAGTCCATACACATATCATCCTAATTTTAAGACATATGTTAGACCACTCATATCCCAATCAATATCTTATCCACATGGAGACCTAGTTACAGGGATATTTCATTTCCATACAATCACTAAAGAATTTTATCTAAACATATGTGGCTTGTGAACAACGTTTTATAGGTCTACTATGTTAATATATTTCCTTTCATTTACCGTCCTTAGAGTCCATGAATCCCATGAAACATAGTTATAATAAATTCCACGGCAATCAATGACAGAAGAATCTTGTTAGGGTTTAAGGGTCTATAGATGCTATTAATACATTCTTTATAAAGGAAGAGATACTTAAGAAATATTATAATTAATGTCAGAAAACACACTACTTACTTGATGACTTTGGGTGAGGTTTCTTAACTGACTACCTAACACATTTACTCTTGTATGTATTCTTTGAAGGATTTCTTTTGGAACGGGATGACATTTGATGAGTTGGAGGTGGCACCAGCGGAGGTATACATCCATTGCATGGTGAGACCACATATCAGATTTATATGAACAACATGAATTAACCATAGAGAGACGTTCAAGGATTCCCTATATTATATAGTGATAATCTTTCAATAAATAGTGACATACATAGATCATAAATTTATAGATAACTCATTGAATCTTATCTTGTAATATCAAATTATTTTGGGCTCTGTAACTACAAACACCAATGCCACGTATTCACCAATGGTCAATATACATCCCATGCATGGAAAGACTGTAGTCGTCATCAAGGAAAAACTCACTATATGTTACATAATACCATTAATTAGAAGTTATATTGTGGTTCAAATGTGTAGAATACTTCTAATAATTTATATAAGAAAAACCCATATATGGTATTTTTTAATTTAAACAGTTGATTCCTCATCGTTAGTGACATCGATCACATTAAAGCGCATAAATGTCAACTTAACGCTACATTCCAATAATTATTCATGTGGACACGCCCCATGCCAACATGCTAAGAACTAAAACCATAAATAATAATGCCTAATACATGCATCATTTTTAAATAAATATCTCAAGCATAAACATAAAAACCAAGAATAATAAGATCGCATCCCTTGTATCGAACAAAACCAAAAAAAGTTGAAAGTCAGGCCAAATTTATTATACACCACTAAAAGGAAAAGTAATTGTTAATTAATAGGAATGTACTATATGATATTATGATTTCAAAACATTGATCTATTTACCCTTTTCTTGAAGGAACATGATTTGACCCATGGGGCACTGTGGTTCTTATATGTTGGGCGGTGACATGTATAGTCACAGAAGACAAGTATGTTTTAGTTAAGTTTTTATTGTATTTTATTTATCGCATTGTCCACTTAGATCTTTGATTGATTTCTATGGACAGAGGGTAGTTATATTCTATGAAGAGGGCCAGAAGGAGTTCAGATTGATTTAGTCCACTGTCTTTAATCTGAGGTAAGATTCTATGGTTACTACTTGTCTCGCACCTCATTTATTTGGGGATTTATTGTTTTTGACTCCATATTATGTTTTTAGTAGGGTGTTGCATCATTTAATGTTGGTTCAGGTGGATTTGTTTCTTTACTGCCAATCTAGGTAAGGCTTTAATGCCATTGGTTGGTTTCTTACTGGATATGTAACATCCTTCATGTTTTTAAGGTTCTTAATATCCTTTGTGTAGTGCGTTGATCCCTGTTCATTGGTTTCAAGTCGCCAAGTCAAGGGAGACTCACCAGTGTGTGCATAGGTAAGTAAGTATATGTTTTGGGTTCCCCCGTTACATGTATATTCACCCATGGCAGTGACTATTCATGTATGGGGCTCGATGTGCCCATATATATATATAAATGCATACACAGGTGAGTGGAGACTGGTATATGCATATAACCATATGTGCAAGGATCCCCTTGCACATGCTCATGGGCTTGCGGGTATGTGAAAAGGGGCTAGCTGTCTTTTCATGTGTGTGAAGGTGCATATACCTAGTGGAGGAGTAGCAGATTTTAATTAGAATGATCCAAGAGCCGAAGTGGATGGCTTGGTTGCACCTTGAGGAAGAGTCCCTCTCATAGCCTCTTTAATTTAAGAATGATTTAAATTGAATTTAGCTTAATTATTAATTCTGCATTATTATATTTAATTTCAAATCTTTAATAATTGTTCTTTAATATAATTTTTTCATTTAATAAATAATGTCATGTTTTTATAATATAACCCTTCCAATGGAGGTGCATTGTCTGTGAAAACTCACAGAGATAGTTTAGGTTGTACGATTCTTTTTCGTCATTTCATTTCCCTTTAGATGTTTCATCATTGTTCTACTCACTACAACCTTCTGATGATCCCTTTTTATAACATATTAATTGTTTGATTTGTTCTATCATGTACGTTGTGATCTTATATTATGGAAAAACCCGTTTTAGGTGTTTTCCCGGCCTCCTAGCCACCCCTTTGCCTGTTTACCCGAGCCTATATATCTAAAAACACTGATGGTGTCATAGTTTAACAACTGGAAGGCTTGTGGTGCTCCCCACCATAAGCTTCATATTTACACTGTTTGGGGTGTTTTCCTGGCCTCGATGCACATCTAATATTTTACATATATGAATTCTCCCATAAGATTTGTGTTGCATCCTGAGATGTTAAAACATACTCAAATTTTATTGTTCTCAAGGTGACTGATGTTTTATTATTAGAGTTCCATGAAATGTATATACTGTTTTTAAGTAATACACCTGAATAATTTGACTCTCAATCAGTAGTTGAAACTACCTAGTAAAAATTTTATAAACAAAGAATATAAAATATATATCTTTGTCATACCCCAATCCCGGATCAACAGTATGTTTTTTATAACATAAGATCCGTTTCTATAATGTGAAGGAGAACTACATAGTATTTATTTGGAATCATGTATAATGAGTAATCAAAATTTTAATATCTAGTATAGATATTGGTATGTAGAATAAAATTTCAATAATACATAAAAAATCTATATGATCACTAATCCTCCCCACTTCATGCCATCACAACATAGTTTCATGTTCTATAAGAGTGGAGTCTTATCTTTATTATTTCATTCTAGGGATTCATTAATTGCATATGAAATTATATAACATGATTGATAAAAATAAAAATAAATGCTTTTCTACTAAAATATGATTAATTAACTTTCTCAATAGAGTTGATGAAACCATTTATGTTTGGTTTTCTATTTTTTACTTGTCCTTGTCCTTCAGGGTTTGATATTTTTATGATCCCAATGATCTAATGAGTGTTTTGACCCTTATAGACAAAATGCTTCTAGATTATCTTTTTTTTGTGTGAGAATAGTAAAAAACACACAACTCATATAATGTAGTTGGAGATTTCTACAAAAATGGGGAATATGATGGATGACCATCTCTGTGTTAGTATTCAATGAGTCTTGTGAGCAATGTTGGGACTAACGAATCATAATTTTTTCCGGCTGGGAGACAGCCAGAATGTTGCCATGCCTCCTCCTGATCCCTTCGCTCCTGGCCGGAAGATGCTTCCCCAGAGATGTCATGAAAACAAGAAAACATGTCGCGGTCATGTTGCGGTCATTCTGTGGTTAAGCTAGGGTAACACCACAGTAATGCCATGATTTGTCCCTGCTCTAGAAAGACACCCCACGGTGGTCACAGTCCTATTGGAATTCGATGTATGATTACTATATAGAATTTTATATACATTACCAACCCATAGTTAATGGGGAGGGAGGAGACGGCCGAAATATTTCTCCACCTCCACCCGCTTCCTTTTCTCCTGGCTGGAAAATGCTGCCCTGCGAATGTCGCTGAACTGGCACCGCGGTCATGCCGTGGTCACGCCACAGTCACGACGTGGTCACGCCGCGGTCACTCCACTATCATGATGTGGCCACGCCGTGTTCACACTGTGGTAATCCCATTATTTGGCCCTACATTAAGATGACACCCCGCAGTAGTTCGCAGTCCTATCGGAATTAGATGTGTGATAGCTAGATAGAATTTTAGATACATTACCCACCTATAGTTAATGGGGTGGGAGGTGATGAACAGAATGTTTCCCTACCTCCTCCCACTCCCTTTCCTTCTAGCTGGATGATGCTACCCCACATATGTCACTAGATCGAGCCAACACGACATGGTCATGCCGCGGTCATGGCGTGGTCACACCACCGTAATGCCTTGATTTGGCCCTGCTCCTGTACGACACCCCGCAGTTCTTTGCAGTCCAATGAGAATTTGATGTATGATACCTAGATAGAGTTTTAGATACATTATCCACCCATTGTAAATGTGGAGGGAGGCGATGGTCGGAATGTGACCCCGCCTCCTCCCGCTCCCTTTGCTCCTTGCTAGAAGATGTTGTCCCGCAGATGTCGCTGGACCGGTCCAACACGCCGTGGTCACGTCGCAGTCAAGCAGCGGTCACGACTCGGTAATGCCATGATTTGGCCCTGCTCTAGGATGACACACCACGATGGTTCACAGTCCTATCAGAATTTTATGTATGATACCTAGATATGGTTTTATATACATTACCCACCCATAGTTAATGGGAGGGAGGCGATGGACGAAATGTTTCCCCGCCTCCTCCAGCTCCATTCACTCAGGATTAGAAGATGTAGCCCTGTGGATGTCACTGGATTGGGCCGACACACCATACTCACGTTGTGGTCACGACGCGATCACACTGTGGTTATGTCGCGGTCACACCATGGTCATGCCGCTATCAAGCCACGACATGCAGCGGTAATGCCATGATTTGGTCCTGCTCTAGGACGGCACCTCATGGTGGTTTGCATTCCTTTCAGAATTCGATGTATGATACCTAGATAGAGTTTTAGATACATTACCCACCCATAGTTAATGGGGAGGGAGGCGACGGCCAGAATGTTTCCCCGCCTCCTCCCACTCCCTATGCTCCCTCACCAACCACATCCAGCCCACACCAGCCCCATTCCACATACATCTAATCCCGCTTCCACAAGCATTCTAGCCCGTAGCACTCCCCCCTGCCACCTTCGAATAAGCCCGCACCGTCCCCCCATTACCTGCAACCGGCACCCTTTGACCAGCATTCCAGCCCCCTTTCACCTGAATTTGAGCCCATATTAGCCCCAGCCACCTGCAATCCAGCCCTCACTAGCCACGACACCAGCCACAACACCAACCCCCACCCCCTATCATCCTGCAAAACACTCATGCCAGCACTCTGCCACCTGCAAAACAGCCCCAGCCTCCTGTTCCAGCCCACACCAGCCCCAGTCCTCCTACATCCCAGCTCGGAAAAGCCTCTTCCACATGCCCAACAGCCCCAAGGCACCTGCAATCCAGCCCACACCAGCCCCCTGCCACCTATTCCAGCCTGCACCACCCCCTTTCCATCCCCCTACCTCCTACCTTCCCGCTTGCACCAGCCACTCCAGACCGCACCAGCCAATGCACCAGCCCCCAGCCTCTTTCATTCTAGGCCGCACCAACCCCCTAACACCTAAAAAACAACCCCATACCACTTGTTCCGACCTTCTACCATAATAAGTCCCACCTAACAGAATCAAAATCCTTGAATAAATCGATCATGAAGGCTCACCTAGGAACCCCATAATCAAGATGGTATCCCCACAATAATTCATGGGTAACAAGATACTTAGGATGTATTGGTTTTGTTACTGAAGGTTGAGTATATTTTTTTCGATCATTAGATTTATGAGTCTCTTAAGGTAATTTTTGTAACCATCCTACTAGAGGGTTTGAGTTATAAGTGGTGGAAGTCTATTATTCAGACTAAGACAAACAATGAATATTCTTGGAAAAGATTCAAGTCATGGTTCATTTAGCTTTCATTAATAATTATGTAAAGGTAATGATGGCTATAGAATTTTCTAGGCTCCATTAAAGATATGAAATATTGTTTGGGTATAGTAATCATTTTATACAGTTTGTTCCATACATTTCTAATTTAGACTTCGACGATTCCTTAATGGATTGGTGGTTTGAGAAAAGTCTCTGATAATTTGTCACTAGTTGTTTCTTGCTTTGGACGCTGCTTATATAGAGTGATTATGAGATAAGATATTAATGTTGACTCAATATGAGTAGGTTCAACTATACTATTGCACTTTTAAATTCCAGCCTGCAGCTGTTATATCACTTTTGAAAAAGGTGGTTATCATTCACTGCAGCGATGCAGACATCCTGTTCATAATAGCGGATTGTCTTCTCCATATGTAGACCATTTTTGGGATAAGGTTTCTAACCTACAAATCTATGTAATTTATGCTTCCAATTTTTAGTGAGAATTATGCCTCTTCATAGATGTAGGGATTATTCTCTAACCACGAAAATTTGTGTGTTCTGCATTATTTCTTTCCTTTTGGATTTTCTTTCATTTCTTTTTTGTGTCATTGCAACTCCTAATGATTCCAAAATTGGTATTTCATGTTTCATTTTTTCCTGTTTCTTCTATTCCTGGGTGTGGTGGAGGAATGTCCAATAAGGGATAAAATATGTGATATGTCAGATGCTATAAGTGGTGGCTTAAAAGCTATATTTTTTTCTCACCAGTTTCTTATAGGATAAAATTCTTGTTTTTATATCAGTGAGAAAAATTGGGACATAAGAAAATTTGTTTTTAGGATCATCAAAGGTATTTTTTTTAGACTAGCAGATGAAGTCTATACAGTGTGAATATATTGGGTTACAAGAATCAATTTAGATTACCAGATGGAGTCTTTGGGTTACTGAATCCATTGAAGTGATTCATATTTGTCTTGTTATATTGGTTAATATCATAACTATCCAAAATAAAATTTTGGCTATACTGTGAAAACAAGAAGTGTGTATTGACTGGAAGCCTGTGGGGTGCAAGGCTACTGTGTAGTGGCTGGAAGCTTGGGTTGCATGGGGGGCCTTCAGGGTAGGGGGGGGGGGGGTGCAGGTGGGGTTTCTAAGAGGGGCTATCCAGGGGGTTTCCAAGGGCTATTCGGGGGGGGGGGGGGTGGGGGGTGGGTGTTGTGGGGTCTTTAGGGTAGGATGTAGGGGTGTGTTTAGGAGGGGCTCTCTAGGTGGGGTGTCAAAGGGTTGTGTAGGGTGTGTTGGGGGGTCTGCAGGGCAGGGGGAAGGTGTAAGTGGGGTGTATAAGAGGGGTTGTCCAGGGGGTTCCTAAGGACAGTCTGAGGGGGGTGTCAGGGGTCTGTTGGGTCTTCAGGGCGGGGGCAGGGTACATGTGGGATGTCTAGAAGGGGTTGTCCAGGGGGTTTCCAAGGGCTGTTAAGGGGGAGGGTTGACGGGGGAGTTTAGGGATAGTGGGGAGGGTGCAGGTGGGGTGTCTAGGAGGGGCTGTCCGGGAGGTGTCCAAGGGCTTTCGGGGGTGGGGGGGTTCGAGGGGGTCTGAAGGGAAGGGGGCAGGGTGCAGGTGGGGTGTCTAGGGGTGCTATACAGGGGGTGTCCAAGGGTTGTCAGGGGGTGTCTAAGGGCTGTCCGGGGGGGGGGGGGGGGGTCCAGGGGGGATCTAGGGGGGTGTTTAAGAGGGGTGTCTAAGGGGAGGGGGTGTCTAGTGGGGGTGCAAGGGGCTGTCCAGTGGGTGAAAGGGGCCATCCAGGGGGCATGGGGTGTTCAAGGGAGGTGCATGGGGGTTGTACAGGGGGGCATGTGGGTGCAGGGGGGGTTCAAGAGGGGTGTCTTGGGGGGGGGGAGTCTAGGAGGGAGGCAGTGTCCAGGGCGTGTCTAGGGGGAGGGAGTGTCCATTGGGGGGGTGAGGGGGGAGTCTGGGGGTGAAATGGGGATGCCCAGGGGGAATGGGGTGTAGCGGGGTTGTTCAAGGGGGTGCATTGGGGCTGTACAGGGGGTGCAAGGGAGATTTCTAGGGGGGCATGGGGGAGCAGGGGAGTGTTCGGGGGGGGGGGGGCAGTGGGGGTGATTTTTTTAATTCTATACATTGTATTGTCTGCATGACTATTTTTTAAAATTCAATATTTTCAGATGTTGTATTCATCATTATATATTGCCTGCATGGGTTTTTTTTGGTTATTCATCATTATTCTATAGGTTTGCACTGTAATTCATGACTGGAGCCAGCTACCTGCTACTTTTTTGGAATTAAAATGCTCAAATTGGAGATGGAAGGACACTGAAATTGCATAGGAGGGGAGGTGGCTGTATGCTAGTTCTGGCTGGAAAACAGGATGGAAGAGGTGTCCACAATTTTTTTTGCAGAGATGACTAAATACCAATGGTTCATAGAACTATTGTTATAGAGATCCATAGAGCTCGGATTATGGAAACGGTTCACTTTGCACTATTGCAATTGGTGTATACCAACGGTAAAAAACCATTGGTGTAGTTTTATAAACCCACAGTTATTAACCATTGGGATATAAATTTACCAACGGTAATACTAAACTATTGGTATCATGAAAATCTAGATGACCTAACCCAATGGATTAGCTTGAACTGTTGGGATATTGGTATCCCCACGCCTCACATCCCAATGGTTTTGTAAATTTTACCATTGGTTTGAAATCATTGGTATAAGCTTAATTTACTGTAGTGAATTGGGATTCAATTTATTTAATGTATTTAACCGTTTAGTAAATTCATAAAAATATTAATTGAATGAATATTATTTTAATATTCAAGGTTTGTTTAATATTAAGCTGGAAAATGAGTTATGTTAAATGGCTCAGGTTTTATCCTGTAATATATATTTTTATATTACAAGAATGTGATAAAAAAATAAATAATATTGGCACAGTTGAGTTCATCAGAATTATTTATTTAGTGAACATTGAAATAAATGGAGTCTCGGGAACACTACCATGTAGTTTATCAATTAAACTATAAATAAGAGTGGAGGCTCTCTCCCTTGGTGTGAAAATAACTATTCATTCATTCATGGAATGAAAATCGATATCTTCTCTCTCCTCCCTCTCTCTAGATATATAATCTCTCGATCCAGGATGTTCGGATCAAGATCACTCTTTAGAATCAATGGCATCTCGATTTTTTGATCATCAGGACGTCAAAAGCATCATCAAATCACGGTGCTAGCACCCAGAATTTGATGATCGATGTTCCAGAGGATTTTTCGAGCATGTGTGGATGATCTAGAGGGATCCTGCTTTGGATCCTTCAAGAGACAATCTTCATTTCCTGGTTTCAGTCGACCACGGCTCTGGATTTGAAACAGGTATGTTTTTAGTTATGTTTTTGTGTTGTTTACAATTTATGTGAGATCCTTGGACCTTTACAGGGCCCGGATCATTGGAGATGATGAATTCTGTAGTCCCACCAATGTAGATTTAAAAAACCCTGGCCCACCAGCTTCCACAGCGGGCCCCAAAACCTGGCACATGGAGCCTTTCACCTCCTTGCTCCACGGAAGCTTCGCAATTGTCAATCTGGTTAGTGGATCCTCCCTCCTCATTGGTTTGTGACAGCTTCACAAAAGTCAATCTGGTTTGAGGAGCCTCCAGACTCTTTTATCCATATTGGCTTCGCATAATAGGAGAATCTCATTGGTTGTGGTGCTGCGGGGCTCCATAGACATGCTTGGTGAGGCAGTCTCAAGGGATTCACGTTATATCTTCCTTTTCCCACATTTTGGCACCATCAAATTTCGTACCTTATACTTGCAGCCGTGGAGAAAATGAGGGTCAAACTCTGAAGCTCAATTTCCATTACTCATTGGTTAATCATGAATAAGGATTGTGAAGGCAGCTCATGAGGTGGAGAGGCGATGCGGAGGCCCAGAGTACCATGAAGATCCCTGAGGTCAGACGCACTATGCAGCACAAGGGGTCATCTCCTATAAATAGAAGAGGATCACCTCTCTTTTTTCCTTTCATACATCTGCATTCTTTCATTTAGCACTCTTGATTTATGAAGATATGCATACTTTCTGATTGCTCTCTGTGAATCAGGATTTCTGTTTCGCGGTGCACAACTAGTCTTTGGATCTACATTGATGCACTCTGTGGCTTGCGCCTAATGGTTGGGGCAGGGCTCAGTGATTTCTTTGCTGGGACCAAACCCCGTGAAAAGGCTTCGGGAACGGGCTTCGTGAGATGGCTTTGTGAACTACATCAAAAAATTTCCGAGTTTAAAAAATTGAATGGATCACTAGGAGGTTGCTATGGGGTCCTTCAAGATGCTTCCCAGAGAGTGGAAATGCCAGATAGCTCAGGTATAGGGGAGTTTGTATGAAGCCATTCTAACCATCATTCACTGGTAGAGCTACTGCCAGAGAGTCAGAAGGACTATCCGTTGTGTAGGAGGCTACCTCTATATAAATTTGGCCTAAGGGATGAAATCTTCATCCATGAATCAAGTAAGTTCGAGCTAGCTTATTGGTTCAGGAGCAGGTCGTGTCAGCGCCAATGGTTCTGGGCTGCTGACGGCCATACCAGGGAGGAATTCAAGCCTGTCAACGCTGACTGCCTATACAATCATGGGAATAATGTTTATGGGAAGGAACGATAGCCATAGAAATCTCCCCTCCTATACCAAAATATCTTGAAGGAAGCACTAGGCATCCCAAAGAAGGGGTGGTGCGACGAGTGAAATCTGCATTAGGGTGGAAAATTCACAGATAAATGTGTTTAGGCCAAATAGTTAGGTCCCTCATGTGAAGAATTTCAGGAAGAGTTGAGGAGAGTGGTCCTCTATGAGGTGATTTCGACCTCCCAATTACATATCTACCAACCTAAGTAGTTGATGCCAGACTTGTTGAGCAGATGGTCATTGAGGAAAAATACCTTCCATTTGCACCATGGCGAGGTAGACATCAGTCAATGGGACCTGCACCAGATCTCAGGGGTCCCAATACTGGGGGTGATTTATGATGAGTTCCTCCCTGTAATGGGTGCATGTGATAATCTGGAGAAGATTCAACCACTAAAGATTGCATTAATGGACCTAATGTCGGGAGAGGACAAGAAGTCGGTGAGGGACTTCCATTTAAAATGGTGGTTCAAGAAGTTCTTGAACTTCTTGGAAAATATGTAGTTTTCTTTTGAGGAATCAGACTTTCCAAAAGGGGGATCAACGAGTCAAGGTGAACTAGTGCTAGTAACTCTTGGAGGATAAAGAATGGGAATTGTGGGGATTCATCATTAATACCGAGCAACAACAGATATTCAGGTTGGCTGCATTCATAGCGGCACTCATCTGCGGTAGGATCTTACCAGTGAGAGATATGAACATGGGCATGTGACTAAGCATGTTTATCTTGGTTTCCATGTTGGCATCAGGGGGACAGGTCCACCTCGGGATCCCGATCCTCACCAAGCTATACAGGATGTTGTGGAATATCAGTGTGGGGAAGAAGCTGCATAGAATATGTGGGAAATTCCACCTTCTATATGGGTGGATAGTGGTGCATGTGAGGGGAGTATATGAATAATCGAACCCCATTTCCCCTTCAGGATAAAATTTCCTTTTGTCCATTCTAAATTATGTGGGGAGCTTTCCGGCCAAGATGACCATACAGGCGGCGCTGAACCAGGTCAGAAAGGTAGACAAGTTCAATTTCCACTCATTCTTGTTTCTAATAGGTTTGTTCACTGATGATGGTTGGGGAATGGAAGAGCATCGGTCCTACCTCATGGAATTTCAGGTGGGATTCCTGGAGGTGTGCATTGACTACGAGTCCCTCTGTGATTCATACACCCTACATTGATTGTAAGGTAATTTTTTTTCATGCAGCAATAGACCCCACCTGTCTATTTGGGAGTGTGCCACAAGGATCACCCATGTGTATTAAGGTAGATGTAGCTCATGTTCACAGGAGAAGACAAAAAATATGAAGAATGAGCTCCCTCCACCCACGGTCGTCTTTGGGCTGGTGAAAGAGTGTGCCAAGATCTGGGAGGCGGCCTACCCCATGGAGATGCTGAAGCAGCCAACTGTTCGGGCCAGCGACGAGGTGTGTACCAATCCTCGAGGCATGGGCTAGAAGGTAGCAATGACATCTCGTAGCGGCGGGACTGTAGTGGAGAAAATCAGTGAACATCATGAGGCTCCATGAGGCTGAAAATGAGATTCAATGGCTGCTGGTCTGGGCAAATGAGCATTTCTCTTTCCTCACCATGTAATCAAAGATCATATCGCGTCTGAAGGCCCAGCTAGCTGAGGACGAAGAGCACATGAAGAAATCCTCTGAGGATATGAACATCAATCGAACCAATGAAGAGCGAACCTAAATCGAAGCTGATGAACTATGCCCCATTTCTTCCGAGGAGGAGTAGGAACTGAATAGGTGACAATGAATCCTAGACTCCATATGCCAGAGGGTGGCATAGATACAAATATCTTTCATAGGGTCAACCCATCCATGGGAGGGGTCGATATTTAGGTGTTGTGATGCACATCACTTTTGAACACAATTTTATGCTTTTCCTATTTATGATGGATTCATTCATGAGTTATGTTATTCATTTTTGTTCTATTTCAATTCTGTTGCATTCATGTAACATCCAGCGATCAGTGCCTAAGCTCATGTGGGTCGAGACTGATCTGAGAAATTAGGGATAACCAGCTTGTTATTCCATCCAAATATAAGAGTGAAAACCACGATCCGAGCATCTAGTGTTTTAACAACCAATCTTTTTTTCTTGGAAAAATGGGATAAGCATGAATAGAGAGAAAATTCCTTAGAACTGTTGAATTTTCATTTTCCAAACGTGCTCTAGTGCATGAGTGGGGTAACTCTAGGGGCGTTGGAATTAATCTGAACATTGGAAAGTGGAAAGTGTGAATCATGATACCAAATATTTGAAACAGTATAGGGATGGCATCAAAATAATGGATAAGTTTTGACCATGTTTGAAACATAGTATCCTTATTGTCTTAGCCAGAAATGGGGATAACAAATGTGGTCTAACACTGGCCGTGTTTGAAACATGGGGACTGACTCGAAATGTCATCCATTAGTCTTTGATTATTTTAGCACAGGGCAGTAGGTGAGCCATAGGCCTAGTTTCCATACTGTTAGGGGGTTCCTTTAGAAATGAAATAAGTCATGGGATCCAAATAAATGTAACACAAAATGTGGACGGTGGAGTGATGGGTTGTTTGACTATAGTGCAACACTGTTGAAATTATACCACTATGTTGAAGACACATTTGGTGGGTGCATCGGACTGAACATGGATCATCCCTTCTTCCAAACATGACATATCTGGTAAGGACCTATATTCCTTGTAGTTTTACATCATACTAATAATGATGATAAACAAATAGTTTAAACGTCATACAGTGATGAAATTGCACAAATTTTAAAGTTCATACTGCCTAGAACAAGATTAGTGATGAGGGACCAGAAGGGTTAATGACCCTAGGGCTGGGCCCATGGCCAATTTCCTGGGCATCGCTACATATCCCATGAGAATGAGAAACAAGCCAAATGTAGTCTTTAAGATCGGTGTGGCTAGAGGCCAATGCTGATATAAAAAATCCTCTCTGGTGAGGAAGTTGATGCATCACATAGTTATCATGGGTTATCTTGAACTTGTCCAGGGTATAACTATAGCTTAGTGTCATTCATCAATGAAATATGGACTCATATAGTATAACGTCACATGATAGGGCATGGAGTGAAAGGAGAGGTTCCAAAATTGGAGTATGTGATGCAGTAGCTATAAACCCAATGAAAATGAGGACATAAGGAGTTCACACCAAACCATGTATCCCTAGAGGAAGTTATTTATGTCAAGGGACCAAAATTGAAAGTTAGGATGGGCTCAAACCAAAGAGGTCAGGCATTCTTATGTATCTCATCATTGTGGAAATCAAACCTCACCATGTTCTGTGAGTGTATTTTAGTGTCAAGTGGAACAAAAAGGCATGTGTGGCATGGATTTTCCAATAGACATCCTACCAAAACTACTAAGCCCATGTGAGTTGTGCTCAATGTGGGAAATAAATAGTAGTGATGGGACTTTCCTTTTACAAGGAGACACTATGTGAATGATATCCCAATTATATTGAACCACCTTCTTAATGCGAGTAGATGTGCGGAGGTGTAAAACTAAGTGTGTTGGAATTCCACTTGAACATAACGGAATGGATATATTTGAATGATGATGCACAAGATTTTGACCAGCATGATAGTGATGTGGAAATTGAGGATAACTACTCACCATGTTTGAAACATGGTATCAGTTTTTCCTTAGCCTGGAAGGGGGAAAGACAAAATGACGGTCAAAAAATGGCCATTTTCGAAACATGAGACCTGTCACAAATGGTGTTCGAGGTATTCACGGGCATTCACCCAAGATGGTATATAAGCCAATGTGTCTTGAGACAAAACCATAAAGGGGGTCCTTTCAGATGTGGAAGAGGATAAGGATCCAAAAAACTGGCTCAAGAAGCTTGGACATGGAATGAGGAAATGTCCATGTCAAAATTCCAAACATCGGCATCTTTGTCACAATGCATCTGAGTACAATTATAAGACATATTGGATAGAGGGAGTCAAGTACCCTTCCAAGGACAAGTGTCATGGGGTCTCATTCTTCCGGCTTGAAGTCCTAGGATGGAGCATTAAGGGGGGACTTGATTTAATAGACTATTCATGTGGGGGGTGATGTATCCAAACCTGATGCGTAGTTCTCATTTGGAGATCATATTTTAGGGTGATAGAGATCGAACCATATTGGAAAAAGAGAAGGGAGGAACCTAGTTCGGCTATTACAAAAACCATATGTGAATGAGAATCCAATAGGTATTCACCACACCACATGTTCCCAAAAGAGTTTGGGCCAAGGTGACAAAAAAGAGGGGACATGATTTAATATTCCTAGGGATGGACCTGAAGAGAAGGTGCATGGGAGTTCCTATGTATCCCAAGAAGATGAAAATCATTCCATAAAAAGTTCTTGAAGATGTCGTGCAGTTTAACATATTTTGGCAAGAAGTGCAGCTGTATTTTTTTTGGTCATAGAGATCGAACCATAGATGGAATCAAGGGAGGGAGAGACTTGGTGAGGTAATTATTAAACCCAATGTGAATGAGGACAACAAGAGTCCCTATCACTACAATGTGCTCCCCAAAAAACTATCAGGTCGAGGGACCCAAAGAGAAAGTTAGATTTGGCCTGAGGAAAAGTGCACGAGCGTTCCTACGTACTTCATGAGAATGAAAATCATTCCATACATAGTTCTAGGGATAACATGGTAAGGTACATGTGCCTGGTATAGGTCGTGCGGGTCTAGCCCTCACACCAAAAGAAGAATTATTTGGTAGATATTATTTGTCTTTTAGGATAGATGTGTGTTTTTTAGTGAAGTGATAAAACAATGATAGAGAATCCTGGTATTCCTATAGGAATCAATAAATATGTAGGCATTGATAAATGGTATGGTGGATAACCAATAACCAACATGATGTCCTCTTGAGTGAGGACACCACGATTCAATTCCATTTTTCATCATGTGGATGGGATGATAATTTCATTGTTTTTGGTCGTGTGGTAGGACCAACCATGTATTTTAACATTGTAAAATAATGAAACAAAAGTTTAAAGTCATGCGAGACCATAGGGGGAATGCGCATGATGTGCTAAAGCACACCCGACGTGAATGAGAATGAGGTACACATAACATCATGCATGATTCTGAAGAAGAAACCTCAGGCTAAGGGGCCAAGAGTGGTAAGAAAATATGGGGCTGGCCTTATGGGAGAATCATTCAGGTGTTCCTATGTATCCCATGAGGATGGGAATCAAGACATATGTAGTTCTGAGAGTTTATTTTAACATCATGAGGGACATAACAGTTTAAGGTCATGTAGGAATGTATACAGTTTAATGCCGTGAGGGATGACATAATATTTTATGTCATGCGGGACAAGATATAGGAAGGACTAGCTCTTAAAAGAGTAGTAAATGGTTAAACTATTGAAAACCCAATGTGAATGAGGACTTGAGTCTATATCATTCTACACCATACAATCCTATAAGAGTTGGGGCCTAAAAGGCTGAACAAAAGATATAATTAGTGTAATTTGAGCTGGACCCAAAGATGTGATGTTTGGGCCTTCTTATGTATTCCATGAGCATGGGAATCAATCTATACATAGTTCTAAGTGTTGAACATTTAAGGATATATCGGTTTCAGGTCTTAAATCTCAGACCATGAAGAAGAGAAACTCCTCCAAGCGAGGGGGGACCTTGATATGATCCCTAATCCCAAGTGAGTCAAACTATTTGTGTGAAACAAGGGCAAAAGAGGTTTTTGTAACACATGGGATACACATGAAAGAGAAATCCGTACGAAGCCCAGAATGATGCCTTACTGTGGCTTTTTCCTCCTACCGTGTGAATACGCACTGAGTTATAGTAGTAAGAGTGGTGAAATTTCACATGGACATGATGGGGTGGAGAATGATATGAATCATGTAAACGACATTCAAGGCTTGTTAGGGATATCCTGGAGATGGATGATAACTGTTTATTGCATTCAAAACACAATACCAATATCGTGTGACCTAGAATAGGAACAACAAATGAGCATCTAACACTGACCATATTCACAATGTGAGAATTGTATCAATTTGTTGTTCAAAACCCTCAAGGATGTTGGACAATAATGGTAAGAGAGCCCTCAGGCCTAGAATACATTCCATTTGGGTGTCCCTTCAGATGTGAAATATAATGAAATCCCATATGAAGATGAACAGGAAGCCTAAAAAATGGCTAAATGCATATCCAGGTAGAATCTGACACTCCAGATTCAAGAACCAGATTACTCCTGGAAACATTGTTGAATCACTGAAGAGGCTCTAGGTATCCAACATAAGAGCATCCAACTCAAAAAGATGAGTTTAGGTAATAGGAGAAAAGGGAACTCGGGAGAGAGTTACGTGGCATGATTTTTACAAACCCGATGTGAATGGGGACATAAGTCCATACCACACTACGTACCCCTCCCCAAAAAGGACTGAGGCCAAGAGGCCAGAATGATATGAAGGTTTCTAAGAGATAGGGAAGGACCCAAAGACCAGATGATCGAGTAGCCCTACACATCCCATAAGGGTGAGAATCAAGCCACATATATTTCTGAAGGAGGATGATATGCAGTTTAATGTCATGAAGTAAGAACGCAAATAGGGGAAAAGTACCCAAACAAGGGATGTGTAAAGAACGATGAGAATCCTAAGGCGAATGATGGAATAATCTCATACTACATCATACAATATTGAATGAAAACTTGGGCCCTAGGGCCGAAAAGGTTGAGGGACCATAAATAGAAATTCCCAATCAGTTCTCAGTTTAATGTCTTGTAGTGAGGATGACAGTGCTCTTAGTTTGTGGTCATAGGGCTCGGACTGTAGATGCGTTGTTTAATGAAATTTACATGGGATAGACTTGTAGAGAGGGAGAATCATCATGCCTATAGAGAACCAAAAATGAAAAAAATTATAGAGGATAACATTTGATCATGTTCACAGCACAGTATCCACATTTATGTGAGCAGAGATTGGGGGCGAACAATTGAGCATCGACCGTTGACCGTATTTGCAACAGGGGGATTGTATCAACTTTATTCACAAAATTTGTGGGGATGTTGGCCCGAAATAGTAGGAGAACCCTTGGGCTGAGCATCCATGGCATTCAAGGGTCCTTTTGGATATGAATGATAATGGAAACCTAAATTATGGAAAGAACGAAGCCTGAAGGGGACTGTGCTTGCAGAAATTATGATAGGTGAAGAAGGTATGTATTAATGGGACATGTGTGGTGTAAAAAAATATCCCGATATGAATGAGGATGTGAGTCTATACCACACTGCAGTATCCTAGTTGAGAACATGGGTCGGGCGGCCGGAAGGGTTGAGGGAACTATGGTTGGGAGTCCTGGCCAACGGTAACCATAGGATCCCTCATGTGGGTATTTCCTTACCATACCTCCAAATCCCATGTGAGAAATTATTGGTGTGGGAAGAAAAGAGTAATACTAGGCTCTCCCCATCATATAAGGGTTTGACATCTGGACTCACACTCCTAGCTGAGGCAGACAGTAGCTTGAAGAGAAAACATGGCAGATTGATCCACTACACTCAATATAGGGGACATATGAGGGTGGTGAAAACAACAAAGGATAGTTTTTTAGCTGGTTCAAAACACAACATCCATGTCGTGTGACCTGAAATGGCAACAACCAATGAGGATAAACTGTTGAACATATTCAAAATGTGGAATTTATATCAACTTTTCGTTTGAGGTCCTCGAGGGTGTTAGCCTGAAATGATAGAAGGTCCCTTATGATAAGTATCCATAAAATTTAGGGGGCCATTCAATTGTAAAAAATGATGGAAACCTAAATGATGGAGTTTGTGGAGCATAAATGTGACCATGTAATTTAGTTTCAAATAGGACGGTGAAAGAGGTGGAGATATCTAGGGAAGTGGATATATAGTGCAGTCATGAGGAATCTGACATAAAGAAGGGATAAATCCCGTACCACACCATGTTTTCCGACCTGAGGGGAGATTTTGATGTTGGGTTTGGGCCCAGAGAAAAAAAAATTGGGCATTTTTACGTATCCCATAAGGATGAGAATCAAGCCATATGTGGTTTTTTAAAGCCATGTATTTTAGCATTGTGCGGTGAGGATGTGAAAGAATAGATGAACGAGGAGGGGAGAACATGGTGAGAGCATCATAATCCTAACATGAGTTGGGGAAAAGAAGCAAACATGAAACCATGTAGGATCCTCTAAGGGAACTATACCTAGGGGGATAGTCAAAGATGAAACTGGGGGCTGGACTCAAGATAAAGCATTCATGTGTTCTTACGTATCTCATAAGGATAGAAATCAAGCCATATGTAGTTCTTGCAGTTTAGCGTCTTTCTGGTTGACAAAAAATTTAATGTATTGTCGAACATAAAATTTAGATGTCATTCGGGAGTAGATACAATATATCATCCTGTAGGATGAGGCACAGTTTAGTGTCATGAGGGACATAATAGTTTAAGTTCATGCAAGACCGAATAAAATTTAATGTCATGCAGGATGACATACTGTTAAATGTCATGCGGGAAATAACTAATTAATTTCATATAGGTCATGAATTTTTAAGTTCATATAGGACCATCTATAGTTTAATGTCATGTAGGACCAAATAGTTTGCGCAGGAAAAGTATAGCTTGAGGAACTTGGCATTGGTGGGAGGAGTTATACGGTCACCATCCATAGTAACCAAGGAGTATGCACCACTAGGGTAAAACTTATGAATTATGTAAGGTACTTCCCACATAGGCTCCAACATTGGTGGTTTTCATCCACGTATCATTGGTGTTCTCAAGCCCAACACCGAGTCACCTTGCAAGAAATAATAGAGTGAAACTTTCTTATTGAAATCTCTAGGTACCTTTTTCTTATGCCTTTCTAGATTGTGCAAGAACGATGCCTATTCTCATTAACAGATTCCAATTCAACTAGATATAATTCAGCTACATTATATGGTACTTTCTAATCATAGATAATTGTACATAATAAAGGAAACTGAATTTCGATGGGAAGGATGGCCTCTTTTCCGTACACCAAGGAGTATTGGGTCACATGTGTGGAATCCTGAGTCGTCGTTTGATAATACCATAGATCGTTAGGGAGATTGTATAAGAAACAGTTTTTTTTTCCGACCTATCATTTTTATAGAATGTTATCGATGTTTTTTTAATGCCTCAATCTACTAATTTTCTTGCTCAGGATAGTGGGAGGTATGGTTTGAACGAATGCTATATTTGGTGTACAACTTTTTCAACTCTTCCACTCAGGAGTTGGTTTCCTTAATTTAATGATGGCATGATGCACTCAGAACTAGTATATGATATTGGTGCCGACAAAGTCAATGATAGAATGTGCCTTGACCTCATTGGGCAGATCTGATTCCACTCATTTCTAAAATAAAACCATTGCAGTTTGGATGAACCAGCACTAGCGAGCTGTCACTGGTGGATATGGTCCCATGACATCACGCCCCTAGACTATAAAAGGCCAGGAGTACTTGGTAGTGTGGAGAGGATATGGAAGCTGATGCCCAATGATGGAATTAATTTGGAACACATGGCTCCACTTGGAAAACTCGATGCAGTCAAGGATCATGGCAGGACAAGATTATCCCAGCCTCTAGATTTGGTGAGATAGATTCATCATGGTCTGATAAGCCCCACAGGAACCGACTTGAATATCGTGCGTGACTTGATGAATCTCATCTCCTTGAATGCAATAGAGGAGAATCCCATCAAAATAATGCTTGTAGATGATCTTCTTAAGAACAAGACATCTCTGGAGGGTAAATGATAATGTGTGTCATCGGATTTGGATTCGCTCGCGCTCAGCTCAATCTACCAGGATATTACCGTTCTGGAGGTATTCAACAAAGGAGGTTCTCTTGTCGAGAGTTACCTCAATCACTGCATCTAGGGAACCTAGAGGTCCTGATATGTAGGCACCGGTGGTAAGGTGGATTACTTACAAGATGTCATTTTGTCTTGTGTGACGGGAGTGATGACTCTTCGGTGAGCCACATGGATAATCAAATAATCCTTTTTGGGCTCTGAAAGTGATGTAGCTAAGCTGGCCAAGGTTTTGGCTCAACCATTTTAGGATCAATGGACATAAGTAACTTCTAAAAGCTATTGGAACTGGTCCATCATCTAGAGGGTGTGTTCCAGTAGTGGTATGAGCTCTGTATTTCTGACAACATAGTCACTGTTGATCATCTTGATGACTAGTCAGAGTCCCTTTTCATGTGCATGTGGGGAACATCAATCTCATGTGGTAGCTTGAGGCTAGTGATGAGAGCATGATACTATGCCTCATTATTGCTTCAACCTTATGACAACAATAATGAATACGGTAGAACGTCTTGCACTAGAGTAATGAAGATGAAAACTAGTCCTACAATTTTGAGTCTAGGGTCATTAATCCATCTTCCTGAGGGTCTCCGAGAATCACCATCAATGTGAATTTTCTAGCACGAGATGAATTGTTCTACCGAGAGAATTGCCTAATTGGGAAAATCAATGTCCAAGGACTGGTCCATGGGAGATGGATGACCAGTGGGAAAATCTGCCAATGCGTTCCTCTTGATAGCATTATAAGGAATGAACCTGATTTAGAACTACTAAAGAATCAATTCCCACTGAGCTATATCACATTTTCACATTGGGTAGTTCATGATGTACTTCAACAGATCCACCAAGGACACCAATTGTACCTCCTGGTGCTGCAAGTTATGTCACAATTTTTATACTGCGAATACCAGCACGAGGTAGCTCCAATCCATAGGGGAGTATCTGGTCTCTGTATCGAGGAGCATGCATCTGAGATACTAGAGACTATTATATGTTCCCTCACCATTCTTCTAGGCAATAATGTAGCCAAGAGATCATTCTGGGGAGGTCATATATAGGACCAGTGTCTTTCTAGATAAATTTGGAATTAAGACCAGAGGATGGAGTAGATAATTCTTGATTTACTAAAAAGCGGTATGATATTCATAGTCCCACTGGTAGATAGTGCCTTTCTTCATGAGCCAAGAAAGGGCTTACAATTTCTGGCCAGATTCATGATGAATTGGTGTTTGTAGACCAAGTGGCCTTGGAAACCTCAATGCACCCAGAGTTTTCTTGGGGGAGACATCTGGCTAATGGTCTTGATCATCTTTGGGTCGATTTCAATTCACTGATATCTAACAACAAAGCCAAAAAACATTCTAGAGTTGACCCCGAAGGCACACTTCAATGGATTCATCATCATGTGACATGAATGAAGGAGGCCAAAAACTTTCTAAAGTTCATTGAGATGGTCCTGACACTGGTGATATTTGACCACAAGACTGTCCACGTAGCCTTCCAATAACATCTCGAGGATCGATAAAATATGTGATTCATAGCCCGCTGATAGGTGGGACCTTTATTCTTTTGACTGAAGAGCATGGCAAGGTAATAGAAAGTACCTTGTGGTTCCCTGAAGTCCGTAGACTCCTAATCCACAAAATCCATTCATTTATGGTTATACCTTGAGTATTGATCCATGAATGAGAGGTTTTCGAACCCAGCTGTAGCATCGATCAAATATTCTATCACGGGAAGGGGAAAATCATCATTCAGGCAATGATAGTTGAGATCCCAAAAGTCGATGAAGACTCTGATTTGTCTATTATTTTTTCTAATTGGAACAATGTTGGCTAACCATATGGGGTACTGGAACTCCTTAATGAAAATGTATTTGATGAGCTTATCAACTTCGGCTTTGACTATGGCCCCATGAGAAGGGTTCATCTTTCTAGGTGGTTGCTTAAACCCGCAGTGATTTACTGGGAGGCCAAGGCGGTGGATGGATACATGAGGATATATTCCTAGAATATCATCATAATTATAGAAAAATATGGCACAGTTTTGCTTGATCAAATCCATGTACCTTTGTTTCTCCTCTAGAGGAACGACAACACTGATCAATGTGGGTTTCAGATCCACCTCGTTACAAAGGTTCACCAGTACCAATTAATCAATCATGCTAGAGATTCCCTCATACAAAGCATGGATAACATCCTTTAAATCCACATCCTCACTTATGGTAATGGTATCCTCAGTGGGAGGAGCTTTTTCTGAGTTGATAGATCCTGATGGGAGGCTGGTACTAGCCTGAGCAGTAGTGGACACTACATAGGGGGCCTCATGTGCTGCCAAAACCATTACGATGAAGTTTGTTGATCTGATCCCATCTGGTATTCTGCCCAAGGGTCCATGATTGATGATATCGAACCAATATTGGAGATTTTATTGATCTTGTTTATCCCAGCCCAACAAAACAAGCACGTGTGATGTATTTTTGTCACCATGGGGCGGATATCCTGATACTTTATTGAAGTTAGGGTCTATGGGACTACCCAAGCCCAATTAATGTAAGACTATGAGTTGATCTTATGTCATCTTATAGTCTTGGTAATGTGCTCCCCCCTCATTCTAGAAACAAAAATTATTATCCAATATTCGAGGTTGTTTCCTCCAATCGATGGATTGGAAAGATGAGGGTATCATCCAAATCTGTCGATGAGTTGGTCGCAGTTGTAGAATGCTCAACCTCGTTAGCCTAAATATGTGTGTCCTTGCTCTTGTAATTGTAATCATCCAAATAGTGGGCTCCATAAGTGGAAAAATAAAACAATTCACCCTGGAGTACACCCAATTGACCATTAAGGGAGTACTTGAGGCCCTGGTGGTACGATGAAGGGACCACCACATGCAGATGGTGCAATGACCTACCCATCAATGCCTTTTATGTAGTGTCCCACGAAACAAAAATGAACTCAATTCTAGAAACTAGGCCAAAAAATTGGGTATTTAGGTGGATATTGCCAGCTGAATTTTGTTCTGTCCAATAATTTCCTTGAATATTTTGGTCAGACGGACTCCGATCATCCTCAGACAACCCCAGTTTTCAAAGTGTTTGAGTTAGGACTAGGATTATCCTATAGCCTATGTCGACCAGATAGCGACGAACCTCCAAGATATTAAACTATTCAGTGATGTATTGTAGGAGAATGTGCCCCTATATGGGGAGCCTTCATCTTATCCAGATAAAAATATTATAGATAGGCATTAAACATGTTTAACTACCTCAACATGGAAGGCTTATGCGGCTGCTACATCCGTCTTGAACTAGAGGGGGCTTGTTAAAGCCTCAGGGAGGGCTTCAAGCATATTTTATGACATGGGAAGGGACTCATGGATGGAGAGCCTTTCTAGAATGATGGAATGATGTTTTAGGGCATCATACTTCTGTGCCATGCATGAGATTCTGCTTATAGGAGGTCGCTCTGTGACAGGAGGTATGGAGGGCCCTGCCGGTTGGACGGATGACTATCTAGTGTTGGGAACGTCCCACTGTTCACTATTTGAAGCCTATGGAGTGATTTTTTGATGGGGGAAGATGACTGAGATAGGTCCATAGCAGATCATGGTAGATCACGACACGGTTGAGGTGTCTCTACCGGATCAAGAAACGCAAACGGAGGTGAAGACGGATCTGATGACACCCGATGAGAAGGTTTTGCATGGTGAGCATTGCGTTAGGCCTTCTACCAGTTTTCGGTAGCATTCACAACCTGACTGGAAATACTGACCAAGTTACTCTAATGATCCATATTTCCATGGCCCCGTCAACGCTGATGATGACCGGGAACATTTGGAGGATCCTCCTGGTGCTCCTCGCCGTCATAAATCATGTAGGGGTTTACCAGCTCTACGGTGGTAACTGAGGTGTATCCTTGACTGCTACTCAAAGAATCATCAACTACTGGAAAGATTCAGGGGGGAATCACCATATCTTGGGGAATGATGTCACTGAGAGTACGAGATGACAATGGCATTTGTGGGGGACTTTTTTTCCTTTGCGCCACTGGTTCTTGCTCTTCTAAGAAGGGGATGACTGAGATGACGATGCACAAGTAGTACCTGCGGCTTCTGAAGTCTCTAGTCAATTCACATGTTCATGGATAATACCATGGGCATGGGAAACAGTTTTATGATCCATCTAGTCAGCGTAATTCTAGAATCCACAGTTAGAAACCTGATGCCACTCACCTTCACTATCATTGATGTTATCGGGCTTCATGAACACATGTGCCACATGTGTTGGATCTAGGACAAACCCGACTACATTATTGTTAACCTAGTCTTGATTCTGGTCCTTAAATAGATAGCATTGTTTAAGGGTGTGCCCCATGATCTGGGGATAGTGGCAGTAGTTGGGCGATCTGTGAGACCAACCTTTTCTAGTCTTCTGCATTTAGGAAAATGTACAATTCCATATTCTAGGGCACTACTGAAATAATAGGGGAATTGAGCCTCACTAAATGAGTTTTATTGATTTCTTCTATCTAGGATGGGGCTATGCAATCTTGACCCTAATGCGGGGATGGAGGAGCCTGTTAGGGAGGCAGAGTCTGGTTATATCGCTTGGGCAGTGGCGGTGTATTGTGCAGGGGCACCTACCGGTTCTGAGGTGGTTGTTGTTGGGCCGGAGGCTACAGCAGAGGTGGAGGGACTATACAAGGTTGTGGAGGAAACATCACTCATTACATTTCCAATTTCATGGGGGGCAATAATTGGGACACTGGGGAGGGATCGACCCTTCTCATGGTAATTGCAGGTGGAAACAGGCATGCCTACTTGTCCTGCTGTAAGGCTTCCTCTAGGCACTAGGTCTTATCAGAGAAGTCTCGGAATCCCCCAGGGTAGTTCTAGTTTATTAGAAAGGGGATCAGTTCCATCTTGGAATTCTATATGCACATTGTCAGCAGTTTCTCCTAAGTCAGTGGCATGCTAAGGGAGTTTGTGAGCCCTTTTCAAAGGGAGACAAATTCTACGACATGCTGATCTAGATTTTTCCACTTGAAGAGGATTGGGATACTCTTCTTCTATGTGGTGGAACTGAACTTGAAAATAAATTTCCTATGATGGCCTTCCCATCCAACTACAAACCCGATGGGTAGATGGATGTACCGAAAAAATGCTGGTGCCAAAAGTTTTTATACAAATCATCAAATTTTGGCTTCTTTTTGTTGTGTCGGAGTTCTCAACATGGGTCCACACCTTCAGATATAGTGTGCCATATGCTGCATTAGATCACCCATCCCATTAAAGGGGGAGAAGGTGGGATTTCTGAAACCAGGGGAACTGGCCTATCATCCACCCATGCTAGATATAGCATTCCTTTAGGTTGGATGGCCACCTATCGTGTTTCCAAAGCCTTGAGGTGGGAAATGATCACCGTAATGAGATCTTTTGGGTGGGGGTTTATGTCTTGACATGGATCCCTGACCACTAGTGCACTGGTAGGTTCTTCAACATGATAGGAAGGCCTATCGACTTGTGGAGTGGCTGGTGGGATAGCATGAAGAGCGGCTGGCGGAACCTGTGCCAGATCCAAGGGATTGTCTCGCCACTTTTGTTCATTTGGAGACACATACCACACCCTATTGTTATAAGTTCCTACCTCAACCATATCGGTGTGGGTAGGATAGTCTGGTTCACTTGGGGGCAATTCACCAGGGGGAAGTTGGGCCTTCCCCTAATTCCACGAACTTGGATCACCGTAGTCTGGTCGTCTCTCTATTGTACTCTCAACAAGGAGGTCATCAACCATTTTCTTATGCACTGTGATCTATGGATGATACACATCATTCTCGAGATCGTCCTTCATATTTTTTTCTGAGATTGACAGGTCAGAGAGTTTGGAGGCTCTGATGTGCTCTTTTCCCTTATTGGTATTCTGGATGAGGGTAAATGACTCAGTAGCTACTAGAGGAACAAGTAAATTCCTTTGCAGGAAAGAGATCCTTCCTAAAGGATCCAATAGGTGTTGGACTCCCTCGGAGTTAGGTCTTCCCCATGAAGCTCTATCTCTTTCTCTCCCCCTAGTAGGTCAGCCATGTAAACTGCGACCCTACCTGGAGGCCTATCCTCAATATCTGTTAGCGATTCAGGCTGGCGATGGATGGAAATAAATTGGAGGGCCAGGTACTTCGCCCATACAAAGATTTTTACAAGGGGGAAGAATCTTTGATAATCATGCAGAGTAGTTTAAATCTCTGAACGAATCTTTCTTGGAGGGTTCTACAACGGCCTGTTGACTAAGGGTGTTGGGCCACAGGAAGTGCGGTAAAATCAACTAGATTACATTGTTGGATGATGTATTTAAAATGTTCTTGGATTCTGGGGTAATATACCCACTGATTACGAAGATGGAATTTTGTATCCCAAAAGTTCTAGGGAAAGCATCCAACTTCTTCCTGGGTGAGCGATTCCGGTGCCCTATTGTTTGGTGCCATCACCGGTGAAAATATCTCTGAGAAATGGTTTTCCACAAGAATTTCCCCCAAGATCCATGGTTCATACTCAAGGTCTATCCCTTCATTTCGCCACTCCTCAAGTGGGGGATGCTAGGGAAATGGTAGCATTGTTGATGGAGACCGCTGAGATGGTAGGCTGGCCGGTGGAGAATGTAGTGAGTGAGCTAAGAAACCACCACATCTCGGCCTGTCCTATGAAGAGTACATGGACTAGGCCACCGTGTCACTATATGATAGGCTGGTGAACACAGTTTTTGGCACTAGTTCTATGGCTGTTGATAGTGTACCATGTTGTTTCCCTTCTCCATCAGTCCCCAAATTTACTCTCGGGGATGTCGGATCGAGGTATAGAATGCTCTTGGTGATGATGGTGGAAATTTAATGGCCAGACCCTTAAGAGTTGCCAAATTTTTGTCCTCCAGGATGTAACTATGGAGGGAGTCAGGGATCTGGTGGTCCTCGAATTCTAGAAGTATGACGCTGAGGAACCTTGTTCCTACCCGGAACATTGACACAATGGATCTTAGTGAGGGTTCCATTGCTGAATCATATTCCACATCAGAATCAAAGAATCATATGGGTTTAATATCGGTCTGAATCTTCCCAGTATTCTTTCGGTTGCGGCGATGTCCTACCTTCCTACCCTTGGATGGATCTTTGGGAAATAATAGATTTTTGGAATGAGGAGTTCCTTCGGCCGAGTTGGTTCTTGGGTGGAGAGGACTTCCGCATGAGTGAGCTGGGGTGTGAGGAACACCTGGGAAGATGTCAAAATGAAAATGGGGAGGACCTCTATTTCCATTGGCTGATGTGGGGAGAGGATCTCCATGAGAAGTGATGGAGCAGGTAGGAGCATTGGTAGGGCCTCCATGCTTATTTTCCCTAGAAGTGGAAATTCGAGGAGGGTCCTCGTACTGGTCAAGCCGAACACGGTTATGACCTCCGTGTTGGGTGCCAATGAAGTGAGGCTGAACTTCACACCAGTGATTTTTGGGTTGAGGGGGACATTTTATGGCCATAATAAGGACATGGGAGAGTCCTCCATGCTGGATATTGACCAGGTGTGTTACATCTCCAAGTCTGCAGCCTGTGGCAGGAGGAATGACTCCATACCTGATGTAATGAGTGTGTAAGGAGCTTCCATACTGAGAGTCACTCTCTTGGGGAGGACCATCATTTAGATTGAAGGTGGATTGGGGCAGACCTCCATGTCGAGCATTAAAATGGGGAGTAATCATGTTCCCAATGGTGTATATATAGAGAGGAACTTTTTATTGGGTGTCGTTGCCACAAGTCGATATGCGGTGGGCGCTCCCTATGCTGACAACCAAGAGAGTCGACCTAGCCTACCTCTGTGATGGGTGTGTGAGTGCCCCTACTCAGCATACACAGGGGGATGATGGTATATATCAGCAGTGTCATGAGCCACAGTAGTGGGTGACATTGACAACCCCTGACGGGTGTCCTCCTCAGCCTGTGCCTGATGCTGGTGTCGGGTTAACTATACTGGGGTTGGTGGTGCAGGTGAATAGCTTACCGTCTCCTCGACTCATGGGCTTGGGTGGTGATACTGGCATGGCCTAGCAGGGGCCCTTCTTGTAAGCCCCTGGAATAGGATCCTGACTAGGTTGGCCCAGACATCCCCCACCTCATCATTTTAGGGGAGGGATTCCTCGATGCATTCGGGGGAGAGGCCCCCGAAATGGTGGTGCGTCGGAGTGGGGAGAATTGTATCTCTACACGACCCCAATTGGAAATGAGGCCTAGATTCCTCTAAACCCTGGTGGGCCATATCATGAGTTAGGATGATCCCCTCCTTCTCATATTGGCGGACGAGGACGTTTATCACCCTTAACTGATCGAATTCATATAGGGAGATGGGTGTGGGTGCCCAGTAGTTTTGGATGTGGAGACCATCGTAGACAATGGTGGAACCACGCGGGACGACCGCATTGACACTTCCACTTTTCCTACGTAGGTGGATGTGCGGTGGTCTGTTTCCTGTTATGGTAGCATGGGTCTTTTATGGAAGAGATATTAAACCATTGGTGTTGTAAAAAGTAAATTAACGTTTAGTTCCCCAGAGTCATTCCATATTCCATGTCCAGTAAGAAGGATCCACCCTGACAACGTCATAGATCAAGATGTCCAATGTTTTAACAACCCCAACCATTGGTGAGTTTCACACTAGGACCACTATTTTTCTGGCGGGACCTGGCACCGGATACATGGATCTGGTGACACACTACTCCACTGATGTGTCAAATTCTACTAATCTCCGAATTGAGGAGAAGAACATCACATCATGTTCACCATTTCTATTTCTGACTCTTTTGATGGGGCACACACATCAATCTATTTTAGATGATAAGAATGTGCTGACGGTGTCCCTGCATTCCCACTTTTTAAAGGAATGTAGAATCCATTACCTATTCAAGGATGTTCTATCTATGATCAAAATGAGATGACATGGTGTCAGTTCTTCCTTCTGTGGATTCCTCCTCATAACTCATTACCTAGTCTGTGTCTCCCTTATAGATTAAGATGTTGTTCGTGAAACTCTTCATGATGCCATATCTTCATGGACACTTGCTAATTACACTTCTTCTATCGGGACATTCTACGGGGTCCGGTCAGCGCAGCAACCTTCAGTCAGGGGAGTAGTCATGTTGGACATCATTGGCATGTCTAGACGTTGGAAGACTAGGGTGTATGGGTCTCATCCCATTTTTATTGGGCTTCTTGAGGGAGTGTAAGTCTAAGGCATACCACATTGAGTGTGAGGAATTATATGCTATAGGAATTTATCTGAGGTTTCCTTAGCTTCCAATATTTAGGACAGGGTATGCCGCGAGTTTAGCAACCAGCGGAGATGAATCAGACTGATCGCAACACTGACTGGAGTGGATCAGATGGGTACAACTTTGAAAAATGGGTCCTGGTGACAGCACAAGCAACCCGCATTAATAGGGTCATCGGATCCTAGCCCTCCAGGTAGCAATAGTTTCCCCATAGACACATGGTCCCCACCTTAGGGCCCACCCACGTGCACAAATGGGTCATCTGACTAATGACAGTCCACTACTGGAAAACTAACCTATACCAACGGTTTGAAACCATTGGTATAGGCCTCCAAACCGTTGGTATAGCCTATACCAACAGTTTGGAGGACCGTAGCCAAGTAAGCCGCTGGGATAGGTCTATACCAACGATTTTTCAAAAACTGTTGGTATAGACCTATACCAATGGTTTTGGAAATCGTTGGTATAGGTAATATGAAATCTATACCAAAGGTAATAGAACCGTTGGTATATAAGTGTTGGGAAAGATCATCTTTCTAGTAGTGGTCCCCACAGGCCAACACATATCCTATCCAGTGTGTTGTTTCCTCACTCACACACACCCTGGGAAACATCCCAGAAGGTCACCCATCCTAATCACTACTCCAGGCCAAGCACGCTTAACTGTGGAGTTCTAATTGGGCAGGCTACCGAAATGAAGGTGCACCTTGTTTACATGGGTCATATCATTTAGTCATTTAACCCTTTATCATTATAGGGTTTTACAATCACATGGTGGTGTTACAATCACCCCTCTCCCTTTAGAGCACAAAAACATCCTCTTTGTGGTCCCTACATCTCTACCCCGGTAGTGCACTACAGTTAAGGTCGGGTACCTCCTTTGATACCAAATGTGACAACTGGGTCCCAGTGACTGAACGAACACCCCACCATAACAGGGCCATCAGGTCCTGCCCCACCATGTACCACCAATTTCCCCACAGACACATGGTCCCCACTTTGGGGCCCACCCACATGCCCGAACATGTCATCTGAGTAATGATAGTCCCCACAGACCAACACATATCCTTTCTAGTGTGTTTTTTACTCACTCACACACACCCTGGGAAACATCCCAGAATGTCACCCATCCTGATCAATACTCAATGATAAGAATTCTTAATTAGATATTTTTAATCAGGTATGCTCCCTTATATATTTTTTTAATTAAATGGAATTATTTCGAGACCATGAAATCTAACAGTGGGTGATTCTGATGCCTGGAGTGCCCGTAATGTTCCGTCGACGTTTTTTTGAGCTTTAATTAGCACACGTAAGAATTTTTCTATAAAATGTGGATTAACTCTTAAACGGTTACTCGGATAAGAAATATGATGGCACCATTGTGCTCCAGATGGTAGGTTTACCATAAGAGTGAATTATGTTTAGTTGGTGTGGGCCTCCTGCGAGAGAACCTGAAAATGGGAATAATGTAAATAAAATAATTAAATAAAGTTATTTTATTTTTCAAATGATTATAACTCACAAAAGGTAACTTGGATTAAAATTCCTTTGTGGTTTTTCACAGGAGTTGTTTTCGGTTTTACATGTTCTTTTCATTTTACTTGTACTTTACAGTTGATCTTGTATTCTGGCCCCTTTTACTTTATGGACACACACTGTTTACAATATAGTTGAACTTTGAGCTTGTATACTGCTTAATGCTTTGTTGTGTGAGTTTATAGGTTATAATGGAAATGCCTTCCCATTTTTAGGGAATATGACTTTCGGTGCTAGTCACCAGCCCCTTGCCTATGTAAGGAAGGCATGGGGTAGTCACGACATGGGCCCTGAGGGATGGGTCATGAAAAATTGGAATCAGTGGAGTTTGGTTCTACAGAAGAACTAGGACTCTGATCCTTTCTGTGAAGAAATAGTGTTAAGTGTTATGACTATGGTTTTCAGTTCATGGAGTCCAGTGTTGGTGTGGTAGCCAACATATCTATACACCAGGCCCTAAAATTCTGATTTCCAACTCAGCGCATTAAAACACTGATTGCATGTGTTTTTGATAAGTTTATATTTTGATTTCGTTGGAGTCAGCTCACTATGTATAACTTAATGACCACGCTGCACAATTTCTTTATCGAGATGTCGCCACAAAGATAGCCACCCAGGTTTCCTGAGAGAGTACATGATGATGGGCCACCGAGCGATGAGGCCTCGGTGAGGGGCCCTCTTACAACGTTAGCACCTTCATGTGGTATACCTGCAGCACCACTACCCATTGGACGAGCGTTGCCACTAGGCCCACCTGTAGAAGATACACACCGACTGAGTTGTTTTCACGAGATCCAGTGATAGAGGCCTTTGAGGTTTTTAGGCGAGATAGATTCCTAGGTAGATGAAGAGTGGATAGAGGTTGTGGCTAGAGTTTTCCGTCTATTTGAGACACTAATAGAGTAGTTGGTGATCTAAGATTCTAGTATTTTCATGTGAGTGACCATGTAGATGGACCACATAGTGATGAGGCTTCAGTACATGGTCCATTTCCCGAGACTGTATCTTCGGGTAGTGTGTAGCTATATCACTACCCATTGTTCAGTAGTTACAACCGACAGTACTCGTAGAGGACACATTTAGCCTTAGTGCCTTAAATGAGTTACAACATCAGATAACCCTCAGGTACCAAGGCAACCCGACTCACTGGTGGCTGAGGAATGGCTTGAGGAGGTGGATGAGCATTCTCTAGAGCATCTACAGCTTCGGCAGGACGATAGGTCAGTTGCTGAGTATTCATCACGTCGTACCAACCATTATAGGTACTCGATGAATACGAGACGATCAATGCTTTAGGGCTCAAACTTATGATAGAGGTGTGTTTAGGGACATTTGAGAAAACACTATTCATCTATGAATTCCTACCTATGTTAGGGTGTAAGATAGAAACTTTGTGGTTGAATGTTAATTGGATGAGCGAATATAGATAGTGAATGTTAGTTGTGGGAATGCAGGAAACAGACACTAGTCTCAGAGATTTGGGCATGTAAAAATGTTTCAGGAAGAAGAAAAGTTATGTATAGATGAATTTTTAGTGCTGTAGTAATGGAAGAAGAGCTTGGAGAACAACATGAGGTGGTATACAATTTGACATTTTACTACCACCACCTCAAAGTGGACCCAACAAGGCTCAGGGAGTTGGAGGACTGGGGAATGGAGTAGCTGCATACGGTCAAGTATTGTGACCCAATGACTCCATGAATGATTAGAGTTATAGTTTGGGTCTACTACTAGTTTTCATATCAATAGAAGTAGGTACTAATCATTTCATTCGTCCAAGAATCTTTTCCAAGACCTAGAGTTCTAGTTAAACCATTGACTTGAACCTCACATTTGGAGATACCTTTGGGAGGAGACTTGATAATCAAACTTATGTCGATGGTGTGATCTGACCCTTAATGTGATAGTTTGGGTTTGAACCTCTTGGTAGCAGGGTCGAGACCTTACGATGTTAGTTTTGGTATGGATTGAGCATCCACATTTCATACTCATATTGTCTATATTAGGCAAAAATGGTAGTGGTTTATCTACAACGTGGGAATAGGGGTTTCCATGGATGATGAAAATGGAAAACACGGAAGCAAATGATAAAATAATGCATATAAGGGTGAATCTGATCACTCTTGAGTCATCCGGACTTACACTCATGGTAGAAAGATTTTTGGGATTTCAGTTCCCAACAGGAGTGGAATAGAATGTGAACATACTTTCAAATGATGTTTCTAGGATTACCTCCCCGAAGGGAGAGGCATGTCTACTTTGTCTAGGTACTACAAAATATTTGGACCAGACTTCTCCATGGTAGTGTCACCCTTGACAACGTTGAATAAAAATAGGGAGCCTTTCCTGTGAATGGAGAAGTGTTATTAGAGATATTAGGAGCGGAGTCGGAGTCTGAAAATTAGAACTATGCTACCCATGACCTAAAGTTAGAACCATTGGTCTTTGTAGTGAATATGTGGTGGCACTACTTGATGGGTAAATGGTTTACTATTTACTATGATTACAAGTGTCTTAGGTGTATCTTCTCAAAAAAGAACCTGAACATGAGATAGCGACGATAGCTAGAGTTCCTCCAAGACTATGACTTTGAGATAGTCTATACTCTTGGGAAGGGGAACGTGGTAGAAGATGCACTCAGTAGGATGTATATTTTGCAGATGCTGAGTTAGGCTACAAAGCAGCTATCCGGGTTGCAGATATCCTACATGGATAGATATGGAGTAGCTTATCTTCAATCTCTGAAAGTCACTATCCCACTCCTTCAGCGAGTCAGGGAGTTGTAGCTTGCGGACACTGACTGCAAGGCTCGACATGCTCAGATATTCTTTGGGAAGACACTAAAAGGATTTTCTGAAGATGGGTAGCACGTCATCCTATTCAGAGGTCGTACCATGGTATGAGTAGCACTCTAAGAGGAGGTCTTGAGAGAGTTACATACGTCCCCTCCGGCAGTACATCATTGAGTGGTGAAGATGTACCAGGACCTCCGACATCAGTACTGATGGCCCAAGATGAAAGAAGTAGTGGAAGAGTTTGTATCATGATATCTCACCTGTCATCAATTGAAGACTGCACAGAGTTGGCATAAGTCTTATGTTGAAAGTATACAGAGACTCTTGGAGTTCCAGGAGAGGTACCTAGTACTCTTGCGAGTCTCTCCTCATCGGGGACTATAGAGATTTGGTTGTGGCGGGAAGTCATCAACAACGTTTATCGATCCTTCCCTGATAATTCGGAGGATAGGAGAGGAAGCATACCGCTTGGCTCTTCCACCATAGTTGGAGAGGGTTCATGATGTTTTCCACGTATCCTAGCTCAGGAGATGTGTACATGATCCTTCACAAATCATTTTCTTGGGAGAGTTGGATATCGACGACAGGGTGATGTTTACAAAGGTTCCAGTAGATATTGAGAATTGACAGGATCAGGTCCTTCATGGGAGGCTGATACCTCATGTGTGGATATGCTGGCAGCATGAGAATCTCCTGGAGAGCATATGGGAGCAGGAGGATCAGATTCATGCTCAGTACCCTCTTTTGTTTGTTCTTCATTTGTTTTGGCTTTCGAGGACATAAATACCTAAGGCATGGAGAATGTAATGTCCATGAAATTCCATATAATTTTTTAATTATATAGAATTATTTCGAGATCGTGAAATTTGATAGCACGTGATTCTGAGGTCTGGAGTTCCTGAAATGATTCGTTGAAGTTTTGTTAAGAATTAATTAGCATGCATAATCAGTTTTCATGGAAAAGTGGAGTAACACATAAATGGTTACTTAGATAAAAAATATGAGGGCATCGATGTGCTTTGGATGGCGGGTTCACCCTAGGCGTGACTTAATTTTAATCGGTGTTGGGCTCCTATGAGAGAACCAGAAAATGGAATAGCCGTAAATAAAATAATTAAATAAAGTCATTTTATTTTTAAAATGCTTATAACTCACAAATGGTAACTAGGAATAAAAATTCTGAGACCACCACTGAACTCGTGAAGGTACGCTTTCTTTATATAGATACTAACATTGGCCGGCACATGACACTAGTGAATGTTAGTTGTTGGCTGTAAATAAAATAATTTAGTGACAATTGTTTTATTGTAAAATCCATAACTTTTAAATGGTAACTTTTATTGGAAATCTGAGAGTACTGTTGGGTTCGTTTGGACATGTTTCACTTAGGTATATCCTAACCTCAATTGACGCAGGTCAAGGGTGTTTGTTAATAATTTTCTAATCTTTTTTTACAGGTATGTACAGTAAACGCGCGAGCGGCGATTTTTTACAATTGAACCGGTGGTCAGAATTGAAATCTGTGGACACCGTTGATCTCACATCACCAAAACTCAATTAATGAGACCATCACCTTGACCGCAGTGGGTTGAGGGTGAAATTTAGTTTTTGGACTTTCCGTGGGTGTGTTAAAAGAATAAAATAAAATAAAATAAAATAACTTTTAATTTATTTTACATTTTGAAATAATCCATTTCAATTTGGTGGTGGGGACCACCCGAGTGTGAAACCACCCATTTTGAAAATAATGGTGGGGACCACCCAACCCTTTAAATCCCTCTTTAATAAGGGAGGTGACTCTTGGTTTCTTTTCCAATTAATTGTTCCAACATCAAATTAATTAACGTGCAAACTCTAATTAAATTAATAAACATTATTTAATAGGTTGGATCCTCATTTTCATGAGTTTGGGAAGGTGCTGGAAAAGAGAGAATTGGGGAGAGAATTGGAGAACATTCTCTAACAAAGGAGATTCTCCAGCGAAGAATGAGGACAACGCTTGATCCAGGATCAGAAGAATCTTGCAGAACCGATGAATGCTGATACCACCCCAATCGAATTCATCTTCTCCCACATGCTCTCTCCAAGAAACAAGGTAGGGGTTTAAATCAATGTGATTATTGTTTTCCTAGTTCTTATCTTATAAATGAAGAACACAGATCAACTCACTAACTATTTGATCCACGAATGTTTTCTTCTTGCGGGATTAAGAATAATTATTGCAGGATGATGTAGGGGTGTGTTTTATTAATATGATTGAATTTTATATATTCTTCATTTCCTAATTTCATGATGACAATGGACAAAAAAATTTGCCCATCGTACCGCACATAAACCTTGCTCCTTTTTTAATTTATTCCTCTCATGTTCTTCGTGCATTCTTCATGCCAAATATTTATTAACGCTAGAGACCCAGAGTTTTGTTGAGAATGATATATGGACGTGGATCTCTCGACACAAGGATCGCTAATATGCGATAGTTTAATTATTCGGGATTGAAATTAAGTCGCAATGGCTTGTAGAAGAAATTGGTGGCTGACACCCTACTGACCGCGAGGGAGGAATAGAGGTGCACGTCCGTGACATTGAATGATTGGGGCATGGCCTGTCAGCCACGATGGAGCAGGGGAGTAGCCGACATCCGGCCGACAGCATGGAAGAGCGGTGGCACGTGTCCGCGCTGTCGATGGAGTAAGAGGCCGCGGTGACGACTGAATGTGGCAAACATATGGTTGGCCGCGGTGGTGTAGCGGCGCGTGAACAAGCCGCTGGGAGGAAGACCAACTGGCCTTTTGGTCGGCTTCACTAGTGGGCTGTGCCGGGTCGCCCCCTTCATGGGCTAGGCCGGACTACGACCCAGGCCCACTGAGGCCCAGGCCATCCAGGCCAGACCCAGACAAGGTCAGGCCGGTTTGGTCCAAACGGGGTCATACCAAACCTAGGCCCAACTGAACCTAGTTTCTCCTTGTGGACACAACTTGTGATCCGAACGTCTGCTTGATGAACCATCAATGACACCATAATCCTTGGATTGAGAAAGTCCTTTTGGTATACGTCACATGAGTTCTTTATAATGTTAGAGTATGGTCGGGTTGGATTGAAACCGGAATCCAACTGGACCCTTAGAGAAGAAATGCTAATAACTTACATACTGAGCGTCCAATTGAAACCCCATCTTTGCATTGGGTCCCATTTGACATGACAACCCTTTGGGATAGCTTTTTGTGGAACTTCAAAATGTTTGAGGTATGAACAATGGCTGAGGGAGTGATTCTCCCAAGCACGCTATGTGTGGAACCCTACGACTAGCTAAGATCTAGTGACTGATAACCATTACGACTCGAAGTGACTCGACAGACCCAGTGGTGAGCGCCTCTGTGTAACGTAGAAAACCCACAGTGGGGAGTGCCTCAGTGTGATATGGCCGACCCCCGGTACACAATAAGAGGAGTACCTCACAAGGCCATGAGAAGGAGCGCCATTGTGTGATGCGGCAGAGCCATGGAGTGGAGCACCTATGTGTGATGTGGTAGACCCACAGTATTCAATAAGAGGAGTACCTTAGTAGTCCACGGTTAGTGGGAAGAACCTCTATGTGATGTGGCAGGCCCACTATAGTCGATAGAGGTGGAGTTCTCCAACAGCCGAGGTGTTCGTTGGTATTTCTAGGGATGTTACTTATTACTACCCCTATAATAAATCCTAGTTTCAGATGTCCTTACTTTGTGGTTGTGATTGAGGTTATGCTATCTGATACTTCACCATCATTGTGTTACCTTCGTGGTATAATTCCCACATGTATGAGATGAGTATATTTTGATAACTTAGGTTTATATATGGCTATAATACTATGTTGAGTTGGGTCTTGATTTGTGGTCTTTCCTTTGTGGATCTATAGGAGACCTATTGGGTCTCGGGGTCCCTACTGAGTATCGTTATACTCACCCCTGTATGGGCTATGGCATCACCTTGTTGTGCTTGGTGCAGACGATGGACAACACTAACTGAGGACAAGGGTACCAGGACTAGAGGTAGCTTAGAGGTGGACTTTAGATGAGGCGTACCATAGAAATGACCGTTCGAGGGTTGTACCTACCCTTCAGGTAGGATCCTTGGTAGGTGTTCACAGGAGATGTTTTTAGTTTTACGTATTCTTTTTAGTTTACTTGTACTTTAGAATTGGGATTGTAAAAAAGGCCCCTTTTACTTTCTGTACACACTCTGTTTACTATATAGTTGTACTTTGAGCATATATCCTTTTTTGTTCCTAGTTGTGTGCGTTTTTAGGTTATAAAGGCATTGCCTTCATGTTTTTTGGGGAATATGGCTTTCGGTGCCAGTCACCAGCCCCTGGACTATGGAAGATAGGCAAGGTGTGGTCATAGAACAATCCCTGAGTGATAGGTCATGACAACAACCCCTGGAGGGAGCATTGAATCTGTGAATATCAGAAAGTTAGTAAACTGAGTTCTCCTAATAATAGTGAATAGGTGAATTGGAATGACCTCATAGAGATGTGGAGGGCCTGATAAGAGTCATGATGGATGATGGAGATTTGAATTAAGTGGGGGGGGGGGGGGAATGAGACAGAGTCGTTGTGAAGGTGATTTCCGTATAGGGCTTATTCCTCAAAGATGCTTCCTATATTTCCCCGTGGTAGGGAATCCAAGTCCATGTAGTTCAGTGAGGCGATGGGACACCTAAGTAACCGACCAGTATAGATAGGACCCCGAATAATTGAAGCCTCCGAGTTAGGTCATGACCTTCCAAAAACACATAGGCTCAGGGGAATGACATGGATGAGAAATGGGTGATGGGTTTGAACCTTAGAGAGGCTTCCTACGTACGTTTCCATAGCAAGCATCAATGTCCACATAGTTCAGGGTATGGGTATTGAATCCCAGTGTACGCAGAGGACAACGACCCGATGATACACTAGGGCTTATGTGTGGTTAGCAGCCTAGGTTGGTCTGACCCAACTGGGGCAGACCAGAGATGTGGGTCCCAATAAATGGGATGACAATGGCCTACTGTTGGTTTGGGATTAACAATGGATTACCGCTAAATGGGGTTGACAATGGCTTACAACTGAATGGGGGAGACAATGGATTACCACTGGATGGGGTTGACAATGGCTTACCAATGAGTGGAGGACAATTTAGTTTCATTTTTGACCAAAGCTGCGTGCTGTTTAACATCATGCAGGATGGGGGTCACTCGACGTGGATTGGTCGAGACCAACTTGTGTTGGGCTTGAACCTCAGGGAGGATTTCTACATATCTTTACATAGAAAGGATCAAAGTCCACATAGTTCTAAATAGTATTGGGGAGCCAACATGAAGTGGGTTAGGACCAATGGTTGTTGTTATTGAACCTCTAGGAGGCTTCCTACATACCCTACCTTGGAAAAGTCAAATTCCAGGTAATTTGGAATGGTGTTGGTCAGCCAATGTGAAAGGTGTTGGGACCAATAGGTGTTGGGCTTGAACTTTAGGGAGGCTTCATACGTACCTTGTCTTGGCAAGGATCGAAGTCTAGACAGTTTGAACTGTTGTGGTTGACCTGACGTGAAGGGGGTCGGGACCAACGATTTTTGGGCTTGAACCACAGCGAGTCTTCCTATGAACCTTGCCTTAGCACAGATCAAAGTACCCATAGTTTGAGATGGTGTAGGTTTTTACACTCTACGGTGGCTCTGAGAGGATGTCATGGTCAATTCTTACTCTAAGCCCATGTGAGTCATGGTAGGTGAGAGAAAAAAGAAGCAACAAAGACTTGACAATCACATCATGAAAGGTGTGTCCGTGGGAAGTGGAGTGGGGCTTACACAAGGTTAGTAGACCAAAAATAAACAAATAGGGGCTTACATGTGGTTCAAAGCCTAGGGAGAGGGATATTGGGACATACTATAGAATGGTGGACCAGGTGACAGCTAGGCCTAGTGGGAGAGGGATTTGGCACAGAAGAGAGGAGGGTTCCAGTGCCCATCCCCCCTTTAGTCCTTGACATAGGAGAAGAAAGGAGGAGTAAGGGTAATACCTCCTATAAGTAAAATTTGGGCTTACAGCAAGATGGTTTCCCTTCCCTGCAGATAGGAACTACTTCGACATAGAGTATCTCATTCCATGTGAGGAAGATCTCTCTCTCGTGGAGACGATCAGGCATATAAAATGTCTAATATGGGGTTCCCCTCATAGAGTGCATGGGGTGAGATCACAGTTTAACATCATGTGTTGAGTATGATGGCACATGATATTTTAACGTCCTGAATTTGGAACAAGGTGAGTTCACTCTGCACATCTAGGACAAACATAAATGATACCCTCCTAGACTTGGGGAAGGGGAGGCATCATAAATTCCAATGTGTGGGGGTGTCATTGAGTGATCCAATGAGGGGTCCACATTAGCATGGCTATGCAAAGAAGCAATAGCTGTTAGCGTGCCTATGAAAAGAAGTATGAGGAAAAGCAATGCAATAGGAAGCATCACCCATGATACTTTGAAATCACTTTGTGAAACCCTATAGGGTCACATGGGAAAAGGAGTTGCAGAGCAAAGGGGATGATAGAAAGAATCCCCATGAAGCTCTGGTTCTCTATGTACTGGAGGGGATTTGTGAAGGGCTATGCTTCAGGAAGTGATGTGGCTTAGTCTAGGCATATACCATAGGTGAATATGGAATGTGATTTTCAAAGTTGGAAGGCCTTCATGATGAAATGCTTCATCGAACAAGGGTGCCCTACAAAGTATATCATTGCGATGCAATGTGCTTCACGTAGCACATAAAGCCTGCTTTAGCATGTAGGTTTCATGTGCATGGAGGGTACTTCACAAAGCATTTGTGCTTCACGAAGACCCGAGTCCCTTGGGGATCACCTTCCTTTGTCAAGGCCTATGGTAACCATGAAGGGAATCCCCTTTGAAGAAAGGTTTAATTTAAACAAAGGGAAAGGAACATCATGATGCTAAAGTACCTTGAAGAGGTCATGGTTTGCAGAGAAGAAATTACTTCATGATTTAAGAGATAAGAAGGTGAAATGTCAGAGGATACATCCTTTGGGCTTGAGGGGAGCCCGATATTTATAGTCAAGAGGTACTATGAAGTAGAGCTCTCTTGGCTTGAAAACACGTGGGATTTTGTCGTAACCGTGGATCCTCCTTCCTCCTTGCTCTGCAACGGCTTCACAAACGTCAATCCAGTTGATGTTGCCTACAGCTTCCTTTCTCCTCGGTGCCTTCGTAAATGATAATCCGGTTCATGGAGCCTCTCGCCTCCTTTATCCATGTTGTCTTTACATAAGGAGAACTTCATGCCAACCATGGAGCTACAGGGCTCCACGGGCGAGCTTCACGAGGCAGTCCCAAGGGATTTGTGTTTGGTCTTCCTTTTGAATAATTTTGGTGCCAAAATTTGTGTGTATATTTTACATGAGTGTTTTTTATGTGTATTATCCAGAATATAGTTTAATTTTCATATATATAATTTTCTTCATTTCATGGTCAAATAATTCTACTGATTATAATGTGATGTGTATTCATTTTACAATATTGACAATTTTTTGGATTCTTTTATTTTAATCCTCCATTGGGGAATATTTATCAGACATGTCCATGTTTTCTAAAGAAATAAAAAAAGTTTTTCATATTTTTCTATGCTTTATTAATGTCATTAAAACCATTTCTTACATTTTATTAAATTTTTTTCAAGGAATCTATTTTTAATTTTCCAAATGATATAATTTTTGACCTTTTTAGAAAATGTTTGAAAGGAATGTATTTTTAACTTATACGAATGAACATTATTTTTGTATGTAGTGACTTATTAATTATTTGAATATAAACATACAATCATACAATGTTATTTTTGATGAAATATTTTTCTCTTAAAAGATCATCTAATTTTTAAAAAATAAAATTTTCTAAAAAAATAAATAATATTTTCTTCATGAATTGATTTCATGTGTTCTATCAAAAATATTTTCCATATACGATAAGATTATTTTATCTTAGTTACATTTTACTTATGATATTATTCAAAGATTTTATTCTAATTACATGTAAGATTGGTTTATGTTTTGGATGATCATATATTTATGAAAACCATTTATTTTCTATGGGTCATTTTATGATTGAATGATATTTATGAAAAAAAATTTATTTCATGGTTTTTGATATGAATAATGGTTTATGTTAATGTGAAACATATATTTATGGTTTTTATTATGTGATGGGTCCGACCTATATCTCCATCTTATACATTGGTAAAAAAATTATATCTCTGGAGATAGTGATGGAAATTAAGTTGACATCCTTGATCCATGATGAAAGATGGGGAAACCCAGTCAAGTATGGGAACATGGGGAAGCACAATCCACAATGGGAAAATGGGGATACCCTATACCTTATTTGAAATGGAATATGACTAGGGATAGTTGTGTGTCTCAATTTTTATGTGTATTCTGCATAATGTTCCATGTTATATTTTTTCCATTTTCCCTGACTTATAGAAAATGTTATTACATGTTTACGTGTCATCCAAAAAATTATGTCTTATTATATGTAATGAATTCATGTATTATTCTATTGATTTTATTATGATTCATTATTTATGAACTTTTAATATTTATTCCATGATTCAGATTTAGGATATTTGATATGATGTTCATAATCATATAATGTTATGATCACGTTCTTATAATCTTATTCTCATGATTATGCTTATGTACTTAACTTTTCTACCCTTATTGAGCATCTGAGGTAACCCTTTTTCATATTATTTCATTTCCCTAGGATGTAAATAAATATTAAGGTAGGGGTAATGAAGGGGAATATATTTGTGGAAAATATTGAAGATCTTCCACCATACTAGATATTTGTTTTCCAGGTTTCCAAAGGCACTAAACTAGTACGATCTTTGCATGTTTGTTTGAATAAGGTATGAAATGTTTTAAAAAATGAATTAAATATCCGTGTATGAAAACCATTTGTCATTATAATAATTATCTCAAAAAAATCCTCTTACAAGAATAAATATCTCAACTATAACATTGAATATCAAGAATTGAAATACCATAATCATGGCCAGCTAGACATTCCAGAAGAAATATTTTTAAGACTCAAAAGAATGAGGTCCATCAAGGGATCTAATAAATTTATTTATATGTATACAATATAAAAATATCATGTGAAATCAATAGATGATCATATTCATTATTTTAACAACATAATGAAAATCACAAGAAAGTATCCTAGATAGAGTGGCACATATACTCATGTGTACCTCTCTGTGTTCCAGAGGCTTCCTAATAGAAATGTCGAATTAATTCACACATTTGGGATACTATAAACATGATATCCAACCCATCAAAAAATATTTAATATCCAAATGTCATGGATTATGGATTAAAATAATATTCATAAAAACCTTCAACTTGTCAGCAAATAATGTTAATACATTCATAAAATCATACATAATAACCAATCATCAACTAACCTAGTAACATATATAAAATAATGATATAATTAAATTCACAAGGAAGATATACAACTATCCTTGATCATCACCTATATTTGATCTCCAAATTCCAAAAACAACCACACCATCCCTCTCTGTTTTATATTTTTCTTATACAAGTAAAATAGAAAGAAAGTGTATACATGCACTAGGGTTCCTATGCAGGGTATAAGATATACATCTCAGTATTGTTTCAATACATCCCCTTAGTAAATTACATGATATATAAGTGTGTTCATGAGTAAAATAAATCAAAAAAAATACACAAAAGAATGTGCATCAAGCCCTCATGTGATAACCAAACCACCATACCACCCAAACCTATGTGAATAATCCAACACCTAATGAAATAACTTCTTTCCATAGTCTAAATAAATACAATATGAATTCATGTATAGAGTTATAGTGTTTCATGACCAATATCCTTTTCATATGGAAGGTCCCATAATTAACCAAAAATGGGTTAAATGGGTCATGATAACTACCCTACTATTGGGGTTGGGTTCCACATCACATCATGAAAACTAAATGATTATACAAGGTGGTATCTATGATACATACATCTAAATATAGGTGAATCCATACATCCTATCACAATTTATACCACATTTTAGTGCACAACTACAACACAATCAATAAAGTTACGGTGAATACAATCAAATTATTCATTAAGGTGATTATATACATTTTGTTTTATACCACACAAAAACATGGAGACAACCATATCATACAATGTGATCCCTTATGGCAACCTCTCACTCATGGTGATGCCCTATATCCAAACAATAGTGAACACTATCATATCATATGGTGGGTTTCATGAGAAGAACCTGGACACTACCTTCTCAATCATGATAGGATCCTACAGTCACTGTATCACTCAATTTGATGTCATATATATTGTAACCATATCAGTAAAGACACAATATAGTCATTCAAATAATATAAAATAGGGATTCATGACCCATAGAACAATATCACCATATCACATTTCGATGGCCTAGTAGTCAATAAGTCTCTCATATCCTTAAAAAATAACAACTCCTCATAACCTCATAGTATATTAACATTAATACATTTTACTTCACAGAGTCGTAGAATTTTGAACAATATTGTGTTTCCATTTTCATTGTAATATAATACACTGGGTTTCCCAAACCCACTTGTTTTGTACTCTTTAATGAAAATATAAATTGGTCACCTCATGGTGACCCAAACTTTTGAAGGGTCGACCTATCCCTAATAATAATATACATGTCCAATACTCTTTTAATTTCTATAGAATAATGTATTACCCATAAACAATGAATGGTTTTAGATTATTCAAAATGTTTACATTTGAATCATAATTCCAAGTCTATTAGGAATTTATAATGATCGATTGTTGTATCTTTTCTCACATATCATAAGGGAGATATCATAACCATTTTATCTAGCGGAAACCCACCTATTCACACCACATCATTCCCTATTGGAGTTATATTAAATAATAACCACGTAATGACTCTAATACAAACATAAAATTGTGTTCTTCATTATATATTAGTTGTAAAACCATGCCGCATATCTTTTTAGATATTTGGCCACTCATGGCCATTGCGATAGTCCAATTAATCAAATATAGGTTACCATAATTCCTCAAAGATCTAGTAAACTATCATTTATATTCCAGAAACTCAAAAAACATCCTCTACCCATTACTGACATAGTCTATGAACAGTCCCAAAATTGACCATGCAAAAAAGGGGCACAATCTATAACGGTGAGAGGCCCATCACAACCATATCATTTAATAAAGGGAATTATCAATCCATATTCATTTTACCTGAACCGGTATTTTTATGTAATAATAAAAAAATTGGAATAAAAAAATCATACAGTTTAGTGTTATAGTTAACACAAACCCTAATAAAGCAGTTTCCCCTATTATTCCCCACTGAACCTCTTTTATGATCATGCATAACTCATCCAATATCGATTCAACTCTCAATAAACAATATCATGATGCAAAATAAATACAATAATTACTATAAATTATATGAAAATTTTCAATTTAATCTAATGAGGCATGATTTACTAAAAATTATGAAATTAATTATGTAAAAATGAAACAAACACTACTGGAATAAGGGTTTTTCCCAGCACTTATATAATAATGGTTTTCTTAAACCATTGGTAAAATTGAGGGTAGGACACCCTTTACTAGAAGTTCTAGTGAACTGTTGCTAATAGGGGTCTAAATTTTCCCCCCTTTACCAACGGTTCTTGAAAACCATTGGTAAAGGTTTCCCCCAATACAATTGTGTATCCCTTCTCCTCTCTCCCATTCAGACAGAATCCTAATTTAACAGCAGCCCCCATGATCAGAGAACCTCTCCCCTATTCGGACAACTCCTCTCTTTGGTTTATCTCAGTTCCTCCATCGGAACGGTTGGAATCTCGCCTTCCACCATCCTATCTCATGAATATTTATCTGAACCATCCCAAATTAGGTATTTTTTAAGTGGTACCTTATTTTTATTTTAATCTATCTAATATTTTATTTTTACGTTTTGGTTTTTATGTGTATCTATTTTTTTCCATTTTGATTTATCCTAGAATACCCTTTTAGATTATTTATATGGAACCATAGAAAACCTTTTTAGATTTTTTACTTGTAACTTTATTTTATCATATCATGATATTAAAATGTTATATAAATAGACTGGATAGTTATAGACCATTTGGTGGTCACCTAAATGAATTGTATCTCACACATTGTTCGAGATTCCATTGGGTATCTGGATAAACTACACGATTATATGTTTAGATAAGGGGAATCACCATTTTACAGATGCATGACTACTCACATGACATATGATGGAGCATGTAGCATATGGTTGGGTTGTAGATCAAGAAGATAGGTCAAATTATAGAATTTATTGATCCTCTTGTATAGTAATACTTTCTACTAGTTGTAACTATTTTTTTCTTCTTTATACATGACAAACATTACCATAATTCAGTTTATGATTCTTTCATTAGTTTTTATTACTTATTTGGTTATTTTCATCAATTTCCAATATTTTCCAATTCTTATCCTTCTTCCACTTTTTAACTAATAATATTCAAATTGTGAAACTTATGTAATTAGTGAATAGTCTCCCCTCAGACACACCAAAGTCTATCACTATTAGTTAATAAAATTTGGAATTTTGGTAAATGTGCTTGACGCCATGTGGCCATCTGGGTTTAGGTCACTAATGAGTCGCATCATGGTTTGGGATGTCACAATTATTGGATATCCATTTTATAGGTGGTTCTAATCAAATCCATACCAATAACTACTGATAGCCCCTCTCCAAAATCAATTGGGACACGACTCAATGAATACACCCTACCATCCTATGATATATGGCACCAAACCTAGGATCCTTTATTCCATAGTTAAGGTGAAACTTTATGAGGCCATAACTACTTTTGATGTGATCTTCATCCTACTCCTCATCATCATCTCCCTAAAGAAGTTAAAGTATAAAACTCATGTACTCCCAAAAAGACCCTTAAGGACTACTTATTCCTTGATCCACATCCAATATCATACTGGGCAATCCTTGAATATAGGCATTATAAATTTTGTATCTTATTTTCTTATATACACTATATTTTGTTGTGTTTCTTAATATTATTCTCATATAGAGTAATGTTTCAGATATACTTTTATATAATGTAAATAATTGACCTTTAACTAAATATTTTTTTGATTGAACATCAATATTATTGAATTGGTTTTAAATGAATTATTGAAATTTTTTACAGAATGGATAGAAGTTGGATGTACGAAACTGATCAAATTTCAACTGATTTTCAAAATAATTTGGACATATTTTTAGTTTTTTCATTTGACAGGGAATTAGATAGTTGTCACATACAATTCCAATGTTCTAATTGGGATGGAAGACCTTGGTTGTGTCCTAATGCAGTTATCTATCATATAACCAAATATGGTTTCCAAACAAACTATTATGTGTGGTATCAAAATGGAGATAAAATGGAATCTCAAAATGTTGATGATCCAAATGATAGGATAGAATTGGAGAGTTTGATATATGATCAGTTTCTATTTATTCGGCACCATGAGATGGAAAGGATGTCCATCCAACAAGATTGTGATACACACACACATGATGAGTCCAATGAAAATGATGATGTCGATAGGGTGAAAAAATTGAATGATGCTGCGACGACTCTAGTATATTGGCAATGTGGTAAAATGAAAAAGTTGTAATTTCTAATCCCATTGTTTCATGGAAAAAATATGTATGGTATTTCAAATACTACAATTGATTACATTATTAACTTCTTGAAGGACTTGCTTCTAGATGATGCAGATATTCCCTCAAACCCAAACATGGCATGGAGGTTAGTTGATGAACTTGGATTCTCAAAAAAAAATCATTCTTGCCTGAATGATTCTAGCTTATTTTGGGAGGAAAATACTGAAAGAAATGAGTGTATCAAATGTGTAAACTCTTGATGGAAGACAAAGGATGATAGAACACCATCACATGTGAAACAAAAAGTAATGTGGAAATTTCCATTGATCCCAAGATTACAAAACCTTTTCATGTCTGATGAAATATCAGTAAAAATATGATGGCATGACACCGAGTGAAAAAATAATAATGAAGAGCCGGTTCACCCTGCAGATGGATTTTCCTGGCAGATATTTGATGGTCGATATCCTGAATTTTCAGCCAACGTGCCTAATGTGAGACCAGGTCATTCATGTGATAGTTTTAATCCATTCGGGCAGATGATTACTTCACATAGAACATGGCCGGTTGTCATACACATTTATAACCTTCCCACATGGTTGTGTATGAAAAATCCATACACTTTCTTGAGTATACTGATATCTGGCCCTTTTGATCCCTGTAATGATATAGATGTATACATGCATCCTATAAGAAAAGAGTTGAAACTTCTTTAGCAAGTGGGTGATCCCACATACGATGCATGTTCGGAAGTCATATTTTGGATACGTGCTGAGCTTATATGGACGAACAATGATTTTCCTGCTTATGTAATGATGTCTGGATGGAGCACAAAATGAAAATTTTCATATCCTGTTTTTATGAAGAATATTCGATCTAGAAGACTAAAATATCATTGTAGTTTTAGTTTTATGGTACATCGATGATTCTTTCCAAAGAACCATCCATATAAAAACAATCATAAAAGATTTGAAAATACCATCGAGACTTAAGATCCACCTCAACGTATGTCTGGAACTGATGTTCTTAATGAATTGAAAGATTTCAGTTATTCATTTGGGAAGGGTGTAATGAAATATAGAAAGAGGAAAAATGTTTCCAATGATACCTGTTACAATTGTTAGAAGAAGAGTATATTCATTTAGTTGTCGTATTGTTCAACCAACTTGTTATAACATTTCTTATATGTAATAAATGTTGAAAAGAATATATTTGAAATTTTTCATTTGATTCTTCTAAATGTCAAGGGTAAGACAAAAGATGATTTCCGATCTCAGCGTGACTTGGTAGTTTTGGGGATCAGACAAGAATTGCATCTTGTCTATATGAGTAAAAATAAATGGAAAGTTCCATGTGCTTCTTATGTGATGAAACCTACTGAAAATACTCAACTTCTAGAAGTGCTAGAGACTATTAAAGTTCCTGATGACTATTTAATCAATATATCAAAACTGGTCTACAGAAAAAATTCGAAGCTGAAGTCTCTGAAGGCTTGTGATTATTACTTCCTTTTTCATGAGTTGATTCTAATAGCAATCCTTCATCTCTTATCCAATAATGTAAGACTCACAGTTATTTGGTTGTGCTATTTGTTTAGAGATCTTTATACTAAGAAGTTGTTCAAATCCTTCTTGAAAAACGGTTGGCAGAGACACCATTAATTTTGTGTGAGTTAGAGAAAACATTCCCTCCATCATTTTTACATGGATGTTGCATCTTACTTTCCATCTTCCGACTGAAATACTTCTTGGGGGACCCGTTGCTTTTTGTTGGATGTATCCAACAAAAATAAGCATGTAAACATTGAAATCATATGTCCAGAACAAGAATAATCCAGAAGGTTCTATTGTGAACGGTTACTTGGCTCAAGAATGTATGGATTTCTGCTTAATGTATTTGTCTGATATTATTGATGAGAATAAACAGACCACAGAGAAATGAAGAAGAACAATATAAGAAAATTGAACCCAGTTTTCTATCACATCCTCAGACAGGAGGAATTCTGGGATCATATACATTGGTGAAATTAATCCTTGAAGAGTGAGAGATGGCACATCGCACAGTGTTGTTCCATTGTGATTTGTTTGATTAGTATATCTTGTAAGTAAATTGTACATGTATCTCTTATCTTATCTCTGGTAATTTGAAATATTTGTTAAACTATTATTTTTTATCTACAAGGAACATAAAAAATTGATATATTGAAAGCATTGTTCTTTATCTTTGAGAAGGAAATATAATTTTCATAGCAAAGGGTTTCCTGTTTGGTTGAAGTTGAAGGTAAAATATTTCTGTAACAACTAAATAAAAATAATATCTAATTAATTGTACTATTTTTTTATTTTTCAGGTATTGAGTTTGCATGAAAACTATGTTTTTGAAAAAATAAGGGCTTTGGCTTTTGGTCCAAATACCATGGCTTGTGCTTGTAAATCACCTCCGATCAAGGGATAAATATTTATTATCACTGATTGAGCAAGTAAAATAATAAAACAACTGGTATGATATCATTGTTTATGGGTAAAAAAATCTATTGGATTTAATGTAGTATTTTTTTTATATTTATATGAATTAATCTATTGGGTTTCAGCTTCAGTTTAACATCCCTAATGGAAAGAATGCATGAAAAAAACATTTAAAGGAGATAGGTGTGCTTTGGAGAGATTATAAGAATGAGTTGTATGTTTTATGTCGTGATAGAGAAGAAACAGAGTTGGAGACAGTACCTATCATGGATGACTACCTGATAGAGCAATATCACCAAATGATTACCCATTGGGTGACTGCCAAATTTATGTTATTAATCCCATTTGAACAATTTAAATGATAGTTTTCATATTTTTAATTCATATTATCTTTTTTATGATTATAAATTATTTAGGAATAATCTGAAAAAAACAAAAAAACATTGATTCAAAGAAATACCTTCACACTTTGGGGCGCACTACTATGTCAGATCGTGAGAGGCAACTGATATGATATATTTGTTTATAATTTTTCATTAGTACATTCCCTTTTTATTATTTACTACTTAAACTAGGTGATCTATTGAATATTGAATATATGATTACACATTCAATTTATATTGTTTCAATGTCATTAAAGAAGCACACATTGAATATTGAAGGACATCTCCCTCGAGAAAAATTGATTTTCTCGAGTAGAAGGAAAAAAGATGGAACTACGGTTATTGAACACGACACATGAAAAGATTGTAAGTTTTAATTTTTTTTATTTCAAAGTTTAATATATATATATATATATATATTAAAATTTAATAATCTATTAATATTTTTAATAGGTTGCTTTAGAAACCCTTGATGCCGAGGATCCTGACAATTTTGGGCCATATGAACATTTATATCAGGATTTGAAAGATGAGTACTCTGGTCGAATATGCTACCGACTTGGAAAGAATATAGTCTCGATGAGGTATTGGTCCTGTCCAGGTATCCATTTTATTACCACTTACTTGGAACAGGTCAAGGAGTATGAAAGGAAATCTGATAAATGGTTCACAGAGTTATAAGAACAAGTTCAAATGAGGGAGAAAGAATTTATGAAACTGATCAAAGCTTTATTTTCATCACTTCCACCAGATTCCAGCCTGGCATGTGAGACATATATGTCATCGATGTGTTCATTATCCAATTTAGCAGGCGGTAGTTCTAGTGGTAGTTGAGATGATGAAATTCCTGGTGATGATGAGGATGCTGAAGAGGAAGATATTGGGGATGATGCTTTTGCTGAGAATGAGGGCAAGGATGAAGGTGAGGGCGAGGGTGAGGATGAGGATGAGGACGAGGGAGAGGATGTGGCCGAGGATTAGCACAGGGACGATGATGAAAACGATGATGAGGACAGAGATGGTAGCGAGGATGAGGTTGATGATGACAGTAGTGATAGTGATGCTGATCAGGGGAAGATTGATCCATTACATTTTGGACCGATAGATATGAAATTTTATTTTTGATTTAATATGGATGTTTCATTCTACTTCCATGCCTATCACACCTTGCACACACCCATTACAGCCCCCACCGTCCTCCCAGGACCCCGAACAGCCCCCCATAAATTCCCTCAGATATCCCCCCGGAGAGCTCCCCGGATAGCACCCCCACCCTTCGCCCTAGACCCCAGACAACCCCCAGACAGCCCACTGACAGCCCTCCAGATAGCCCCCGAAACAGCCCCCCACCCTCTACCCTGGACCCCACACAACCCCCTGGACAGCCCCAGGAAAGACCCCCAGACAGCCCCTTGGAAAAACCACTAGATAGGCCACCAGAAATCCCCCACCCTCCTCCCAGGACCCATGACAGCCCCCCGTACCGGCCCCCAAACCGCCCCCAGACAGCCCCCTGACAGCCCCCCGGGACCCCGGACAGCCCCCCAGAAAGAATTGTTCTCAAATAAATTTTTACCACCCATTGAAGATGAACTTCAGGATGAGTTATTTTAAATGGAAGGACTATAAGAAATTGGTTTTTCACTCTGGTATTGATATTTTTGAATTCAGTATAACTCTTTAATTTTGACAAAATATGGAAACCTAATGATGTTATAATGGTTTATGGGGATTCTGGGGCTTGTTCGGAGCTCTGACACCCTATCGGTGTAGAAAAACACTATGCCTCATGGTTAGTATAATGTTTAAGTCCATACCAGAAGGTATCTACCAACTATATAGGGCTATATATTAGAATCAATGTGCATGATTTTCCCTAAAAATGCACCATGATATGTACATCATGCACAATGTCTATAGTTTTAGTATAAGATATTATCACTGTTGTTGCATGATTTCCTAAATGGCATATGGAAAACCAACCAAACACATTTGTATTGTGTTGATACTTTAGGAAAAATTCCATGAGTCATATCTGAAATGTACGAGTAAACCCCACCTCAATCCGAGGCACGGTGTGGCTGGTATCACTCAAAGTGACTCTCTTTTTTTAAAAATTGGACACCCTTTTATGTAAAAACAACTATCATATTGAAAAATGAACAAATTTATTTTTAATGTGTTGATACATTATTAAAACATTCCATGGGTCATATGTGATGTGTACGACTCATCCTATCCTCAATCCAAGGCATAGTGTGGCCGGTACAACTCAAAGTGTCTCACTTTTATTTGAAATGGACAACATTTTAAGTGAAAACTAAAACTGACATATGGAAAAAAGACCATACTTATTCAGATTTTGTTTATAATATTGAAAAATGATCCAAGGAACATTTTTGACGTGTTGGAGTCAACCCCGGATCAATCCGAGGCACAGTGTGGCCGGTACCACTCAAAGTGTCTCACCTTTATTTCAAATGATCATCATTTTAAGTGAAAACAAAAAATGGAATAAAACAAACCATGAAAAAACATTCATATTGTGTTGATACATTATAAAAATGATCCAAGGGTCATTTGTGATGAGTACAAGTCAACCCCACATCAATCTGATTCATAGTGTGGCCGATACCACTCCATGTGTCTTTCTTTTCTATAAAATGGACAATGTTTAAAGTAAAAAAACTGGCATATGGAAAAGTTAAAAAACATATTCTTATTGTGTTGATACTTTAGGAAAATGATCCATGGGACATTTATGACATGTATGAGTCAACCCTGCAACAATTTGAGGCACTGTGTCTCCGGTACCACTCAAAGTGTCTCACTTTTATTTGAAATGGACAACATTTTAAGTGAAAACAACAACTAGAATATGAAAACCAACCAAACACATTCGGATTGTGTTGATACATTAGGAAAATGATCTATGGGACATTTGTATCGTTTAAAAGTCAACCCCACATCAATTGGAGGCACAGTGTGGCCGGTACCACTCTAAATGTCTCTCTTTTGTTTAAAATGGACATTAGTTTAAGTGAAAACAACAACTGGAATTTGGAAAACAAACCAAATGCATTCGGATTGTGTTGATACTCTAAGAAAATGATCCATGAGTCATATGTGACGTGTAAGAGTCAACCCTGCCTCAATCTGAGGCACGGTGTGGCCGATATATCTCAAAGTGTCTCTCTTTTGTTTAAAATGGACACCGTTTTAAGTAAAAACAAATGGCATATAGAATCCAAATGTATTCGTATTGTGTAGATACATTACGAAAATGATCCATTGGTCATATGTGATGTGTACGACTAAACCGTACATCAATCCGAGGCATGGTGTGGCCAGTACCACTCAAAGTGTCTAACTTTTATTTGAAACTGACAACATTTTAAGTGAAAACAACAACTGGGATATGAAAAAGACCAAATGCATTTGGAATGTTTTGATACTTTTGGATAGTGATCCATGGGAAATTTGTGATGTCTATGAGTATACCTCGCATCAATATGAAGCACGGTGTTTCCAGTACCACTCTAAATGTCTCTCTTTTGTTTAAAATGGAAATTATTTAAATTAAAAACAACTGGAATATGAAAAATGGACCAAACATATTCGTATTCTGTTAATACTTTAGGACAATGATCCAGGAGTGATTTTTTTGTACGAGTCATCCTCTCCTCAATCCGATGCGTGGTGTGGCTGGTACCACTCAATGTGTCTCCCATTTATTTGAAATGATAAGAATTATAGATGAAAACAAAAACTAGCATAAAAAACCCAAGAAAATGCATCTGAATTGTGTTGATACATTAGTAAAATGATTCATTGGCCATTTGTGGCATGTACAAGTCAATCCTTCCTCAATCCGATGCACGGGGTGGCTGGTAGCACTCTAAGTGTCTCTCTTTTGTTTAAAATGGACACTGTGTTAAGTAAAAACAACTGACATATGGAAAACTGACCAAATGTTTTCATATTGTATTGATACATTAGCACAACAATCCATGGGTCATTTATGATGTGAACGAGTCAACTGGGCCTCAATATGAGGCTTGGTGTGGCCAGTACCATTCAAAGTGTCTCAGTATTTTTTGAAATGGACAACATTTTAAGGGAAAACAACAACTGGCATTCGGAAAACCAACCAAACGCATTCAGATTGTATTGATAATTTAGGACAACGATCCATGGGTCATATGTGACGTGTATGAGTCAACACCACCTCAATCTGAGGCGCAGTGTGGCTAGTATCACTCTAACTATCTCTGTTTTGTTTAAAATGCACATCATTTTAAATAAAAACAATCGGAAAATAGAAAACCGACCAAACATATTTGGATGGCGTTGATACGTTTGCACAACGATCCATGGTCCAGTCTGACATAATCCCCTTCTCATGTGAGGAAATCCTACCTTTATTCTAAAACAAATGATATTTAACACGCCAAAGAAAACTATATTCCCTAAGTCACACAAGCTCATTGATACACACCCATTATCATCATCACTAAGTTCAAAGACAGCCGCCCCAAACCATAAGACATTATATTTGTTTTTGTATGAATTCATTTATTCATTTCTTTATTTTGGGTTATTGGCTTCTAATTTCTGAATTCAATCATTTATGTGTTATAAAAAATGCAATTTTGTATATATTTTTAATTCTCTATCACATATAATTAAGTATTCAGTTTTAATGTATTTTATTCATAATTGATTATTAAATTATGTATCCTTGTAATTGTCATTTATTTAATTATGTATCCTTATTAGGTATTGTATTGTATTCTTCATTTACTATTTTACAATTCACACAGTAGCACACAGAGCAGGCTGCTGTGTGAATTATACTGCAATGCCTATACAAACAGTTTTAAACCATTGGTATAGGTTCTGTATGTATTTTTTTTACCAATGGTTCGTTCAGAACATTTGGTAAAAAACCATTACCAATGGTTTAAATCATTGATATAGGGATGAGTGGAAGAATATTTACAAATGGTTCCTACAGAATTGTTAAGAAATAAGATATGCCAACGGTTTTGAAACCATTAGCATATGGGTTGTATAAAAACTCTATAACAACTGTTTACGTAAAACCATTGTTATAGGGTAGATTTCTTCACATATACCAATTTTTAATCTCAAAGCATTGGTATATGTCAGTTTTCATGGCTTACTTGGCTACGGTTTCTAAAACTATTGGTAAAATTTATACCAACGGTTCTCCACCCTATACCAATGGTTTTCAACCATTGCAATACCTTTCATTTCTAGTAGTTAAAAAAACTTGAGTGTTTATCCTTGAATAACCCCATCTAGAATGGGTGAGTAAGATAAACATATATAAAGATCATTTACATGATTATACTATGATACATTCACCTACACCTATCGAAAATCACAACAACTCAGGGCATAATTGGAAATATGAATAAAAAAATTAAATAAGACACCCATAAATTGAATCTTGATGGATAACACTAATTGTAAGGTAGTCATTAATGGGAGATAAAAATAAAGGAGGAAGAGGGATGTAAGAAAAATATCCTCCATCCAATTCCCAATTTCAACAAGATCTTAGTGTGGTTGACTGAAAACTGATTGATATTCTTCTATTTTAAACGAAATTAAGAGGATACATCTTGGAATGAAATAGTTAGATCATGAAATGATAGCCATGCTTGGTCACCCCTCACATTATCGATATATATTACATAATGTGGCACAACTCCCCTGATTAAATGTAAAACCTGATGTCGATTCCTTCAGGACAAGGAAACATTTCTTTATGTCTTGGCCTTCACGTCATACGACATGGCCTTTAAGATCCATGTCTTGATACTTCACCATGGATAAGCCTTTTTGGAGAAGGTGATTAGTCATGACATGACCTGAATTTATACACATATTTCCAAACTAAAAAATAACAAATTTATTAGATTTTAAACAAAATGTAGTGTTAGAACATGACTCTCACCTACAGGGTGCTCCCTCCATGCACTTGGTTTATTCCTATTAAAAATCCTCAAAAAGTATTCCACGACATGAAAAATTCTAGTCATGGAATGATTATTTTCCTTCATTTTTTGGTTACCCCTCTTTCTATGGTGTTATTTCTCATCAGTCTCTCACCACTTTTTGAGCCATACCCGTCTTTGTATAATAATACACATGAAAGAAAACATCATTAATGGGATTACACCTAACCTTCTCCAATACTAACTGAATTATTGAAACATCATTTAGGCCTTTAAACATAATAAAAATAAACCATTAAGATTTTCAAGTCATTGTAATCACATCTTTGATCCAAGTCTCAAAAATCAAATGATTTGGGATGAAAAATTCAAATTCACTAATAATCTAATGAGATATTCCACTCAGGGTCATTATAAATATGTTATATATTATTGAGATGATAATTTATTCACATCATATTGGTGACTGGGTAGCTATATAATATTATAGATCCTTCTCTAAAGGCTATTTATGGTATATTTTGAGTTTAAAATTTGAATTTTTTCTAAAAAAAGTTATAATTTTTTCTTAATAAATACTTTTTACTTCACCATGATTTGTTTATATTTATTCATTATTTTATACAAATAAATTACTATATATATTTTAAGATATTAAAGGACTAATATATTCAATTAATTGTTGAAGATTTTTATATTATAATTAAGGAGAAATAAAACTCAATGTTTACAAATGTTGAATCATGGGAGGGATTGAAAAAATGAATCAGATGAATGATATTAATAAGTATAATAAAATGGATGTTAAGTTATGTCTATTTTTTTATAAAAAAATATACATAAATGAAAAATATGGTTATCCAATAACATTAGAGATACAACCACTGATATCTGATTACACTATTATTAATATTTTTTTGATAAAAATGAAAATGATCCAATTAATCAAATTGATAGTGATTTATCCCACAATAAGAAATGCATTAAAAGTAAAGGTAAACTAGATATTTATGAAAGAATAAATTTCTATAATTTTTTTTGAATTGTTATCTAATATTATTTTTTTATTGTAAAATTATTTGGGATCTTGTAAAATATTATTTTGAAAATATATATAGGGTTCTTATTGATCACTTTTTCTTTCTTGTTATTCACCATAAAAGAAGTGTTAATCCATAAAATGTGGGTTGCAAAAAAATTATCTTGGAATAGATACTCATATTACTAGGTATACCATTAAAAAGTAGTCATTGTTAATCTATGGTTTTATTACAAATTTATCCAAAGAGAAAGAGTGGATAATTGTTTTTTACTATTTGAAGATGATTAAAAATATTTTTTTTCATCATAATATTAAAATAACATTGATTTTGTATAACTTCAATGTTCATTTATCCTCATTATGGGAAAAAATTAGAATTTTCTCCTTGACAAGTAAATAAATATGAAATTTTAAGAACTATAGAGAATTCAAATAGAAGAAAATAACTAAATTAATAAATGGAATCAATATATTCAATGGAAATAGATTTAATATATGGTTTTACTACATTATTAATTATCCCATATCAATAGAAATTATTGTCTAATTTTTTTACTGTTTTACTTTTTTGAAATGATTTATAACGTTCTTAAATGCTTACTAATTGAATATTGAGTATGATGCAGAAGGGATGAATGTTTTTTCTAATTATATTTGAACATTTTGAAAAAACAAATTATTTTTTAAATAAAAATACATATTTTAAAAATTATTTATTATATTTAAACTATATTTGAACATAATGGAATTGAAATTATATCTTCTTTAATAATGTTTAATGAATAATTAATTATTTGACATAAATATCATGATTTTTTACATATATTAAAAGAATTATTAATAACATTCATGGATATGATGAAGGAAATTAATACAATGATATTTTTTTGATTCTTATTCGAATCCTAATAGAGAACTTTGAAGAATGTGTTTTATCTATGGAAGGTAGTCATAGGGACAACTTCCATTTTTATTAGCTCCATAATATATTACGACATAAAACATGTAAAGTATATCAAAATTGAAATTGAAATGTAAATGTAAACATAAGTTCCATTTAAACCATTTGAACAATCTAAAACAAATTACAATAGAGTTTCAACTATTGATGAATTTTCTTATATTTAGGATGTTGAATGTTATAAAGAAAATTTTTCCTTATTCTCAATCAGAATTCATTAAGGGAAAGAGAGATATATTAATTAAAAATACTTCTAATGTTCTTTATGAATGGGGTCATTTAACATTCCCCTAATAAATTCTTGATAATAATAAATTCTGTGTACTTGATGATGAAATATCTAGGAATACTATTAAGAACAAAATAATGATATCATAACAAACAATGATAATGTTTTTATTAAGTTGAATTGAGAACCTATAAAAGATTGAGATGAAAATTGTTATCAAATTAAAATGGATTCCATGATAATGAGGGAGAAATAAAATATTCAAAAGTTTCATTTTTCATTGAAAAAATAGAGATATTACTTCATTTGATGATGATGTCAGTTTTCATTTATGATAATAATACCTTTATAGCTCAAGAATATGAAAACAAATGTTATTTATTAGTAAAACAAACTAAATATCATATTAGAGAGCTAAAATAATGACAAAATAATATTATTTTTTCACTAATATACTCGATAATAAAAACATGAAAACAAGTTTCATAATCAATAATAAGTGTTTTTAAAGGTGTTTCAAAAGAAGAATGTCATTCTAAAAAAAAGACGAAAACTATGTCAATCACATGACATCAACCAGAATATCTAATGATGATATATTTTACAACTATGAAAAATTATTATATAGTATGATAATAATTTTAATAAGTTGAAATAGAATTATATGAAATCAGATAATATTGGTGACTTTTTTGAGACATAAAATAAAGAAATTTATAGAATTACCATAGTTGAACAATTTTATAATTTAGTAAATGATTAATATTATCAAAAATTATTTTTTTAATATGAAAATTTATATCATTTATCCCAATTTTTTTGGATTTTTAAAATGTTGTGAAAAATATATTTCTTGTTTAAGTGAAATGTCTAAGGTAATGATAGAATATGATCTAATAATACATGTGAAAATAATAGATTTAATTAATAAACAAAATTATTAATAAATGGGAACACTCACAATTTGAGTTTAGTGTGATCATCTCCATAGATACATTACAAATTAAAAAATTTATTATTACTTTTAAAGGTTTAGAACATTCATTCTATAAGAATGATTCTAGGATACCACTTGTGTTTTGGAATATTTTTGGTTAAAATTATTTTATGTCAACAAATTAGATTCCTATAAATATATTGTAATGAGAAGTAGAATAATCAGTTAGAAATATTTTTAACAAATATTAGTCATAATATATTTACAAACAATATTATTTGAATGATCTATTTATTATTTTTAAGAAACATGACAAATATCAGATAACAAATATAATTCTAAGGAAATGTGTCTCACTATTCTTCATAGTTTGTTATACTAAAATATGTTTTCATAAATATAATATAATTGAAAATGTGAGATACACCATTGACTGGATATTGAAGTAGATTATATGGATTAAAATAACAAGAAACCATAGATATCACAATATACATTATGATAATATATAATATGTATTGAGTAAATTCTCAATAATATTGAGATGTATAATAAACGATCCACTACATTATGAAAAGGGAGATCATTGAAAATAAATGTATTGAGAAGATAATCATGAATATTAATAATTTCACATCCTTAGATTTGACAACTATTGAAACAATGGAACACAATTTTTGATGGGTTTCCTATCATTTTTGATATAGAAATGAAGTGATGGAAATAAATTATTTTTTTGATGTAATTGAGTCATTTTTAGAAATTTTAGGGATATACATATATATTTAAGATTTTAATCAACCATTCATTTTTTTACATGATGGAATTAAGAATAACACGTTTTATTTATTCAATAATGGTTAAAATACAATAGGATGTAGAATTATTTACTATGCTGGTGAAATGAATAAGAATAGTACTATTCATGAAGATTGTATTTTGAGTGTATAAAATCCAAAAATATATTAAATGGACAGTTTGGATATATTTTTAAAGCTATAAATATTTGGTAAGTGTTTTAGATACAAAATCCAAAGCCCCTTAATATAATTCATTTATATATTTTTTATTCTAATGAGTACGAAATATATGAACAATGATAAATATTTTAATACATTTACTGAAATTTTCACTCAAATTAAATTCATAATATCTATGTCAAGAAATATTAAAATTTAATAGTGTTCATGATATAGAAGAGTTTTTATAATAAGGAAATATGTCATTCTATAAAAATGTTTCGGTCAAATTAGGCTAAATCTGTAATTTCTCAGATTTTTTCCATTTATTATTTTATATATTATTTGGAAATATATCGAGATCGAGCGTGAAGACGGAACAACGTTCTGAGGTCCAGTGAGCTCGAAATGGTGGTTTGAAATTTTTAGTTAAGTGAGCCGACACTTGTGCGCGGCTGTGGCAATTTCCAAAACAGATGCCCGAATTAAAAATCTGAGTGCACCGTTGCGCCCAGGACGACGGATTTACTTAAGAATGAGGCCAACCTCAACCGGTGCGGGTCGAGGGAAAAAAGTTACTTTTCAGATGTTTTAACTAAAATAAAAATAAAATAAATTAACAAGTTTATTTTATTTTCATTTAAGGAAACATCCCCTGCAACGTGGCAACGACGCAACTGTTTCCTAAATTGATGGCGCATCATAATAACTTCAAAATAGAGAGTCAATGTCATTAATTTTGCTGCGTAATTAAATGACAACATGTTTCCCTTTTTAATGGGTTAAGCAATTGTTGATTGTTGGCAACGACTGAGAGGAACCTCTACCGAATCGACGAGGTGTGGGAGAAAATTCTCGACGATGAACGACAACGGATCGAAACCAAGGATCTTTTCACCGACGTTGAAGGATCTCAACGACAGCGGCAGCACGGTGCCTTTATCAACGATCGATCCTTTCGAAAGGTAGGGGTTGTTATTTGGATTTCTTTACCCCGTATTTATGTTTAAACGACGAACGCAGATCAACCACGAACAGGTTGATCCGCGGGATTGAACGTTTTTGTGGGAGGGATTTTTCTTCGGGAAGATTATGGGGAATTGATCCATGATTTATATTGTTGTTTATTCTTGCTCCTTTTAAGCCTATTAACAGGATCAGATCAATGTCGTGATGAACGACGGCAGAGGTTTGTTCCTCAATTAGTTTATTTGGATTTCTTCCTCCTTTTTTTCCCACGTGTTCTTTGCATTCTTCGCGAGGTGGCGAACAACGGATCGTTACGCATCCGTTCTGCGATGCAACGATCCCAAATCGAAAGGTCGACACCGCAATGACCTTGTGGAGGTGCAGCGACGATGGCAGACAACGAACCGGACCGGATCGGAAATAGCGTTCTTCGTTCGAGAAGATCAAAACGCGTTTTCGGAGCCGATTGAAGGTCGGAAAACACCGGAAGAGGCTTTGTGGCATCGAGGTGACCAAAACCTGAAGGTTTCATGGCGATCGGATGGATAGATCAACATTCAGAGCAGCACAGGAGGCGTGCCGGCGAAGAGTGCAGTTTCTGGAAATTTCCAGAATACACAGTGTGTACTTCTGAAGAACACGCCGTGTAGTACTGGCGGTGGTGGCTAGGGTTTCGTGGTCAGAGAAGAATCGCACGGCATGTAACCCTGGTCACACGGCATGTTGGACCTTCCCCGATGATCGGCATGTACTTTGGGTAGTACACAAACACGAGATGATCTACACAGCTTCAGGCGGCACGACGTGTACAGCTTGGCAGAGGCGGCTATGCAGAGCTCGGCGTGTATCCCAAGGAGACACGGACACGGGATGGAGTACACGACCGTGTACTACATCACACAGCCATAGAAGGCCAGCGACGCGGGTCACCCCGTGTGCAGTTTACACATGTCGGAGTACAAAGGTTGGTGACCGTGTATGGGCACATGGCCAGAGTACACGGAGCCAACCCGAGTTACTCAAACACAACATGTACTCCATACTACACCCCGTGTACTAAGTTTTTTCTACACAACCAGCCTCACGACACAGGACATTGTACACGGGCAGTACCCGGGGTCAGAGAACTCGGCATGTATCATTTCTACCCGCAGTGTACCTTTTTGAAAACGACTTTGTCCTTTTGTTCATCGTGCCTTGAACATTTTTCATTTGGGTTAGTGCCCCTTCTTCTCATTTCTCTGAGGGTCATGCATCTTTCCATCACATAGGATTATGATCCCTTCAGCAGAACATTCTATGATAGAGTCAGGCATCCATACGAGAGGCCCTGATCGAGATCCTCTATCCATTCCAGACCATAGGTAGAGTTAGGCATCGACGTGACCAACTCCACCGGGTGTTGATCCTCTAACAAGAAGGTGAATTCTGGATGAGTTGCGGTATCCGCCACGGCCCTGGAAGTGATCCTCATATGTGTATCGAGATCTTTCCCACTCTGGAGTGTGTCTCCCATAATGAGTGTAGCTATCTCTCGTGATGGTTCTTGATGAACAACACTTCTCGTATAGACGTCATCAGAGCTACAAGACTCGTGGAGTGTGTTCTCCCGGAACGAGTGCATCACGGAATCTTCGAACAGAATCCCTTATGGGGGTATGCGGTTGCGTGACTTGTCTCTAGACCACGGGTCTGGGTTTTGAGTATATCTGGTTTTGTTTTATATGTTCTGTAAACATATACTGTTTATAGCTGACTGTACCATTACTTTATATTGCTTTGTGGATTTTGGGGTCCTCTATTGAGTATTGTTATAATCACCCCTGCAAGGAATTTTCCCGCACTTCGGGTGTCTTGTGCAGACGAGCAGCCTATTGACAGAGCCCAGGGTGGACCAGGAAAGGACCAAGCTTTCTGAGTTCTCTACAGGCCGAGGCGTTCCTATGACTACGAGCGGCAGTGCCAATACCTTTTTGTGCTTCCAGGCTGGACTTTGCAGTTTTCAGGCTCTTGTTTGTTATCTTTTTGGTGGGCTTGTATTTTTGGTCCAGTTTACTTTTACAGTACTCTACCTTTCTTTGTACTCTGTTGGTTGGGTTTAGTTGTATGCATGCATTTTTTTCCCTTAGTGTTTTACATTTCATCACTTGTGGGCTTGGAGATGTGTGCGTGAGTACATGTACTTAGGCAATGCCTCCAATGTTTGTGATATGCCTACTCGGTGCTAGTCACTAGCCCCTGGCCTATTGGAGGTGGGCTTGGGGAGTCACGGCATGGGAACCACTGGTACGGGTCATGATAGAGTGGTATTAGAGGAGGTCGGTTCTACCTTAAGACCAAGAGTCCGTGAGTTTAGTTTGGGGCAACAATGTTGACTGTTTTGGGTTCGGCTTTCAGGCCAGAGACCTCAGTGTTGGTGTGGCGGCTGACATATCCATACACTAGGACTATGATAACCTACTTTTTGACCTGGTTCACAAAAACACTGGTTGCATGGAAATAAAAGGTACATGCATCATATAGGAATGGGTTGTGTTTTCCAGTTCCTTGGTGTCAGCTATCCTGATATACTAATTTACTGTGTCACATCTTGCTTCTTTACAGGATGCCTTCGCGACGCATACCCGCTAGGATTTAGAAGCACGATCATGAGGATGACCCCCTCAGGGGCGAGGCTTTGATACATGGACCATCTTCCCAGGCATTGCCACAAGGTGGTGCACCCTCTATAACACCACAAGTTGAGCAGCCAGTGGTACCCGCGGTACTGACCAGCGAGGAGCGCAGGCTCAGCGTGCTCCATGAGTTTCAAAGACAGAGGAACCTTAGGTTCCGAGGCGCGACCAACCCTCAGTTGGCTGAGGACTGGCTTGAGGCGGTGACCAGAGTTTTCCATCGTGTGAGGACACCAGCAAACCAAATGGTGGTCCTAGGAGCGAGCCTTCTCCAGGGATCGGCGAGACGATGGTGGAGTCTGACCACGTAGAATCATGATGAGGAGACTCTTTCATGGATATAGTTTGAGCAACAATTCAAGGAGGATTTCTCTCCATTTATGCTGAGAGATCTGCGCTTCAAGGAGCTTCTTCAGCTCCAGCAGGGCCGTATGACGGTGGCTGACTATTCATCGAGGTTCACCAACCTCTCCAGGTACTTGATGGATATGGTCAGGGATCAGTACATCAGAGCTCGGACCTTTGAACGAGGTCTACGAAACGACATATAAGGAAGTGTCGTTCCTCTATTCATTTCGACTTATGCTGGAGTGCTTGAGCGGGCCTTGGTGATCGAGAGCTTCTTGGCGGGGCAGAGACAGCCGCCGGCAGTCAGCAGCAGGCAGACAGTTGTAGAGACACCGGCACCAGGGAGATGATGTCAGGAACATGGATCTGGATGTGGGAGATTTCATAGGAGGACCCAGGATAGGGGATCGATAGGCCAGGGCTCTCAGGCTGGATCCGTTCAGCCTAGGAAGAAGTAATGCTATGCATGCGATGGTAGGGGGCATCTCGCTAGAGATTTCCCAACACGTCGAGCTGCTGATAGGGAAGTGGTAAATGGACCACTGAGGTCGAGGTAGAGAATGGAGCAGGCAGATCCTCCAGGAGGCGGACGTGGTAGATGAGAAGGGAGAGCTGCGGGTGGTGGCAGATGCTTTGACTTACTTCCACCACCACCCACAGGAGGTCTGCACCAGGCTTAGGGAGATGGGGGACAGGGACAGGGACAGCTGCATGCAGTCGAGGCGTACGACCTGGGGGCTCCAGGGATGATTCGAGGTACAACATATCTCTTTTCTACCTTAGCTTCCGTACTCATAGACATAGGTTCCATTCATTCCGTTATAGCCACATGTCTTGTACAAAACCTCGAGATTCCGGTAGAACCATTGAATCAATCATTTTGCTTGGAGACACCTACAAGAGGAGACTCTACGATCACACACCATTGCAGATAGTGTAATATTAATCTTGGAGGTGAGAGTTTTGGTTGGAACCTCTTGGTCGTAGCGTCGAGGCCTTATGAAGTCATTCTTGGTAGGGATTGGTTATCTTCAGTGCACACCCAGATTGATTGTTTTAGGCGAAGGGTGCGGTGTGTCCATCATGCTGGAATGAGGTTTTTCTTTGTCGGAGAAAAGGAAACCCATGAATCACAAAATGGGCTCATGCATATGAGGGTGCATCCGATCACTCATGAGTTGGCTAGCCTTACCCTCGGAGCAGTGGATGTTGTGAGCTCTCAGTTCCCAGCAGTGGTGGCGGAGTATAAGGACGTCTCTCCAGAAGATGTTCCAGGGTTACCTCCCCGCCGGGAAATTGACTTCTACATCGACTTACACCCTAGGAAAACTCTAATTTCCTCAACGGCCAATCAGATGGCTCCCAAATAGAATCACGAGCTGAGGGTGCAGTTGGAGGATTTGCAGAGCAAGGGTTTAATGAGACCCAATGTCTCCCCCTGGGCGGCTCCAGTTTTGTTTTCCAAGAAGGTAGATGGGAGTGTGAAGTTGTGCGTGGATTAACGGTGCCTGAACCAGGTGACGATGAAGAACAAGTATCCACAGTTGAGAATTGATGACCTCTTTGATCATCTAATAGGGGAACAATGGTTCTCGAAGGTTGACCATCGATCAGGCTATAACCAGCTACAAGTGCGGGATGAGGATATACTGAAGACAGCTTTCAGTTGTCTCTATGGTCAATATGAGTACCTGGTGATGCCTTTTGGCATGACGAATGCCCCCGCAGTGTTCATCGGGCTGATGAACCAGATCTTCCAGCCGTACTTGGACCTGTTCGTAGTGGTCTTCATCGACAACATCCTTGTGTACTCGACATTAGAGGAAGAGCACGCGAGACACCTGCGGATGGTTCTAGACATACTTCAGGAGCACCGGATTTATGGAAAGCTCTCAAAGTGCCAGTTCTGGATTTAGGAGGTCCACTTCCTGGGACATGTCGTCTCAGTAGACGGAGTAGCTGTGGACCCAGCCAAGGTGGAGGCTGTGTTAGCATGGGAGCCACCTCAGAGCGTGACAGAGGTGTGGAGATTCGTTGGGTTGGAAGGGGATTACCGAAGATTCATTCCTGACTCCTCCCGGATATCAGCACCGATGAAAGCCTTGACCAGGAAGGGGAAACCCTTCCTGTGGACAGAGAAGTTCCAATAGGCTTTCGAGAAGTTGAGACAGAGTTTGATGAGCGCCCCAGTCTTGAGATTTCCTAAGGAGAGTATCGAGTACATAGTTTTCTGCGACATATCAGGGACTGGTCTCGGATGTGTCCTGATGCAGCGGCATGCAATGATTGCTTATAGTTCGTGACAACATAGGTCACATGAGCAGAACTATGCGACCCCTGATCTCGAGTTGGCAGCGGTAGTCTTCGCATTGAATATGTGGCGACACTACCTTATGGGCGAGCGGTTTATTGTCTACTCTGACAAAAATAGCCTCAAGTACATCTTCTCACAAAAGGATCTAAATCTGAGGTAGATGCATTGGCTATAGTTCCTCCAGGACTATGATTTTGAGATTATCTATACTTTTGGAAAGGGGAACAACGTGGTAGATGCCCTCAGTAGAAGGTCAAGCTCACAACTGTTGAGTGAGCCGACATAGCAGTTAGCTGCATTACAGTTATCCTTTGCGGATGGATGGATAAAACTTACTTATTGTCTATGGTTGTATCCCTTCCAATCTTAAAGCGAATTAGGGAGTCACAGCTTGGTTATGATGACTGTGTGGCTTTAAATGCTTAGCTATCCACACGACATGCTCCTGATGGATATTTGCAAGGTGGGGAGCTCATACTTCTTTTCAGAGGATGCACTGTTGTACCAGTGGAATTCCAGGAGGAGGTCTTGAGGGAGTTTCATACATCCCCATTAGCAGAACATCCTAGAGTGGCACAGATGTACCAGGATCTTCGATGATAGTTCTGGTGGTCAGGCATGAAGAAGGCAGTAGCAGAGTTAGTTTCTCGATGCCTCAAATGCCAGCAGGTGAAGGCTGAGCACCAGGTTCCAGCAGGGTTAACTCACCCCTGGAAGTTCCATAGTGGAAGAGGGATGGAATATTGATTGACTTCATGGCGGGCTTACCACATACGTCCAAGGTGCACGACTCCATATGGGTGATCGTTAACCGACTCACCAAGTCGACCCACATCCTAGCTATCAGGGAGCAGAGTTCCGTAGAGTGGTTGGGATGCCTCTACATGCAGGAGATTGTTTGGCTTCATGGTGTCCCCTCGACTATAGTCTCAGACCAAGACACCCTCTTCACATCCTGGTTGTGGAAGGGATTGCAGGAGGCTTTTGGGACTCATCTACGCTTGAGTACAACATTTCATCCCCAGACGAATGGTCAGATGAAGAGGACCATTCAGGTTCTGGAGGATATCTTGCGAGCCTGTATGTTGGACTTTGGTCATAGTTGGGAGGACCACCTACCACTGGTGGAGTTTGTGTACAACAACAGCTACCAACCCACCATTGGTATGACACCATTTGAGGCCTTGTATGGGAGACACTACCAGTCACCGCATTGCTGGACCGACCCTAGAGGGTTAGCACCCATGGGTCCACAGTTAGTGTGGGCTACCATAGAGAAGGTTCAGATCATCCAGGAGAGGATGAACACTGCACATAGCCAGCAGAAGTCTTATGCTGACAAATGATGGAGACCTCTGGAGTTCGAGGAGGGAGACCACGTCTTTCTTTAGGTCTCACCTCGACAAGGGTTGCTAAGATTTGGCTGAGGCGGCAAGCTATCTCCGAGGTTCATCGGAACATTCTAGATTCTGTGCAGAGTTGGCGATGTGGCATACCGCCTAGCTCTACCGCCACAGTTGCATTGGGTACATGATGTCTTCCATGTGTCGCAACAGAGGAGGTACATGCATGACCCATCACATGTCATCGACTGGGGCAAGCTGGACATCGAGGATGGAGTGACCTTTGCTGAGTACCCAGTGGAGATCGAGGATTATCAGGAGAAGATCCTTCATGGGTGATCGATTCCCTTGGTGCATGTCCGGTGGAAACACGGGATTTTCAAGAGAGCATGTGGGAGCGGGAGGCTCATATCCGTGCCCAGTACCCTCATCTGTTTGAGTAGCGTTTATTTTGGCTTTTCGGGGACATAAAGCCCCAAGGTGGGGAGAATGTAATGTCTCTGATTTTTCCATTTATTATTTTAAACATTTTATGGAATTATTTCGAGACCGTGCGTGAAGACGGCACATCGTTCTGAGGTCCAGTTAGCCCGGAATGGGGGTTTGAACTTTTTAGTTAAGTGAGTCGGCACTTGTGTGCGGCTATGGCAGTTTCCAAAACGGATGCATGGATTAAAACGTTGAGCACACTGTTGTGTCTAGGAAGATGACTTTACCTAAGAATGAGTCCAACCTTGACCGGCGCGGGTCGAGGGAAAAAAGTTAATTTCTGAATGTTTCAACTAAAATAAAAATAAAATAAATTACTAAGTTTATTTTATTTTCAAATAAGGAAAAATCCACTACAGCGCTGCAACGGCGCAACTGTTTCCTAAATTGATTGTGCATCAGAATAAAATAAAAATGGAAAGTCAACGTCATTAATGCTTCCATGTAATTAAATGACAACATATTTTGCATTTTTAATGGGTTAAGCAATTTTTGATCATTGGTAATGGCTGAGAGGAACCTCTGCCAAATCTACGAGGCGTTGGAGAAAATTATCAATGACGAACGACAATGGATCGAAACCAAGGATCATTGTGCTGAGGTTGAAGGACCTCAACAAAAATGGCAACACGACGCATTCATCAACGATCGATCCATTCGAAAGGTATGGGTTGTTATTTCGATTTCTTTTCCCCGTATTTAAGATTAAAAGACGAACGCGGATCAACCATGAACAAGTTGATCCGCGGACTCGTACGTTTTTGCGGGAGGGATTTTTCTTCGAGAAGATTATAGGGAATTGATCCATACTCTATCTTGTTGTTGATTATTGCTCCGTAATCCTATTAACGGGAGTGGATCAATGCTGTGACGAATGACGGCGGAGGTTCATTCCTCAATTTGTTTTTTGGATTTCTTCCTCCTTTTTTTCCCTGTGCGTTCTTCGCATTCTTCATGTGGCGACAAAAAATGGATCATTGCACATCCATTCTACGACGCAATGATCCCAAATCGAAGGATCTACACCACAACGACCTTCTGGAGGTGCAACGATGATGGCAGATGATGAACTGGACTGGATCGGAAAGAGCGTTCTTTGAGCGTCCTTCGTGCGGGAAGATCAAAACACGTTTTTGGAGCTGATCGAAGGTCCGAAAACACCGGAAGCGGCTTCGTGGCATCGGGGGGACCAAAAACTGATGGTTTCGTGGAAATCAGATGGCTAGATCAAGATTCGGAGCAGTACGGGAGGCGTTCCGGCGAAGTGCACCGTTTCTAGAAATTTCCAGAATACACGGTGCGTACTTCCAATGAACACGCCATGTAGTACTGGTAGTGGCGGCTAGGGATTCAGGGTCAGAGAAGAATCACAGGGTGTGTAACCCTGGTCACACGATGTGTTGGACCTTCCATGAAGATCGGCGTGTACTTTGGGTAGTACACAGACACAGGATGATCTACACAGCTTCAAGCGGCATAGCGTGTACAGCTTGGTAGAGGCGGATATGCAGAGCTTGGCATGTATCCCAGGGAGACACGGACACGGGATGGAGTACACGACCATGTACTCTATCACACGTCCAGAGAAGGCCAGCAACGCGGGTCACCCTGTGTGCAGTTTACAAAGGTCGGAGTACACAGGTTGGTGACAATGTACGGGTACATGGCCAGAGTACACGGAGCCAACCCCAGTTACCCAGACACGGCGTCTACTCCGTACTACACGCTGTGTACTATGGTTTTTCTACACAACCAGCCTCATGACATGGGCCATTGTACATGGGTAGTACCCAGGGTCGCACAACACAGCATGTATGATTTCTACACACCGTGTACCTTTTTGAAAACGGCTTGGTCCTTTTGTTCATCGTGCCTTGAACATCTTTCATTTAGTATAGTGCCCCTTATTCTTGTTTCCCTGAGGGATAAGCATCATTCCCTCACGCAAGATTATGATACCTTCAGCAGGACTTTCTGTGATAGAGTCAGACATCCATCTGAGGGGCCTGGATCGAGATCCTCTATCCATTCCAAACCCTAGGTAGAGTCAGGCATCAACATGACCAACTCTACCGGGCATTGATCCTCTACCTAGCAGGTGAATTCCGGATGAGTCGCGGTATCCGACATGGCCCTGGCAGTGATCCTCATATGTGTATCAAGATATTTTCCACTCAGGAGTGTGTCTCCCATAATGACTGTAGCTATCTCTCGTGACGGTTCCCGACGAACAACACTTCTCGGACAGACGTCATCAGAGCTACAAGACTCGTGGAGTGTGTTCTCTTTGAATGAGTGTATCACGAAATCCTTGAACAGAATCACTTATGAGGGTATGCGGTTACGTGACTTGTCTCTAGACCATGGGTCTGGGTTTTGAGTATATCTGGTTTTGTTTTATATGTTCTGTAAACATATACTGTGGATAGCTGACTTTACCATTACTTTATATTGCTTTGTGGTTTCGGGGTCCTCTACTGACTGTTGATATACTCACCCCTGCACGGGCTTTTCCCGCACGTCTAGTGTTTTGTGCAGACAAGCAGCCTTTTGACAGAGTTTAGGGCGGGCCAGGACATGACCGAGCTTTCTGAGTTCCCTAAAGGCCAAGGCATTCCTATGACTATGAGCGGAAGTGCCAGTACCTTTTTGTGCTTGCAGGTTGGACTTTGCAGTTTTCAGACCTTTGTTTGTTTTCTTTTTGATGGGCTTGTATTTTTGGCCTAGTTTACTTTTACATCACTCTACCTTTTTTCGTACACTGTTGGTTGGGTTTAGTTGTATGCATGAATGTTTTGTCCGTTAGTGTTTTACATTTCAGCATTTATGGGCATGGAGATGTGTGCGTGTGTACAGGTACTTAGGCAATGCCTCCCATGTTTGTGATATTCCTACTCGGTGCTAGTCACCCGCTCCTGGCCTATTGGAGGCGGGCATGGGGAGTCACGGCGCGGGGCCCACTGGGACGGGTCGTGACAAAATCCAATAATAGAGAGTGTAATGAGGGAAAAGATGATGAAATATTTATTCTTTACATGCCAGTCAATGTTTCTTATTATTATTGTAATAAAACATTAGCATTATGGATCATTGTTTTGATGTAATATACATTAATAGAGCTTCATGATAACAAAAATAGGATTAAAATAATGATGGAGTTGAATAAATCTTAACCAAATCTTGTAAACATTTTGGGGAACATGTGGTAAATAATAAATATAAATATTCCTCTAAATCCAATGAATAAATTGAATAATAAAAATTATCAAAATTAGTCTTTAGAAAAGGATTAATGTGGGCGCTGAGAAAATTATATGAAATTTTAATGAATGTGTTTTTAGCATAGAAAAAATAACAACTTCTTACCATTGAAGTTTACATTCACATGGTGAGATTATATACGTTAAAAAAGTGCATTAACATATTGAATAGGTAATTACATATGAATTTATCAAATACTAACAATATTATACATACGATTTTAGTTTTTTATATTTCTTAGATATCCATCATCAAATTGTTTTTCATTTTATATAATTATTCATCATATTGTTTAAAAATAATATCAAAATATGAAAGTTTTATCATTATATATTTTATTGAATCAATTAATTTTTTTTTTGAGAAATTAACATATTAAAATTTAATAAAAAATAATCATTATCAATGATATGGTTTCATTCAATATTATATTATAGTCATTATATTTTTATCCCAATGTACAAAATTAGAATATATCACATTGTGAACTGATGGGGATATATGCTGTAATTTTTATCATAACATTAAAACCATCGATATGAATTGAATTATTTACTCTTTTCTTTGATTATTGGGTTATAGGATATTTATAAATATACTAAAATAATTTTTATTCCCAACCACATGAGGTAAACATGATGCTAGGATATATGAGAAATATTAGAAGGGAAAAGTTTTACCTACCTTAAATAAATGGGGAAAAATTTGACATAAGAAACTCAATATTCAGTGATTCTATTTATTATAATGAATGTAAATGAAAAATTCCACTATAATTATGAGGATATTTATTATCTAAAATATATCCATTAATGAGATTAATGGTTTGGGGAGAATGTATAGTACACAAAGAAATTTCTTCGGCAACATTTTTTCATTAAAATGATGAAACCAAATATAACAATGTCTCTAAAAAATCATTTCTAATTAGTGGTATTTATAAACATAAAAAATTGGAAATATTTAAAAATTTATTTAATTAAATACTGCTGGTCAAAGAAATTTATAAACAACTATAATTAGCAACACCCCATTTACATTCTTTTTTTAGAAGTGTTAGTAAATGAGTTATTAAATAGTCACAATTTATATAAACATGACTATTTTATTTGTGAAATTCAAATATTTATAAAATAAATATATCTAAAATAAAATATTTTTTTATGTTAATAATATTTTTTATGTAAACAAGTTTTTTATTTTTTAAATTATTTTCCTTCATGCTTATATTTTTTTGTTTAAAAATGTCTGTGCTTTCGGGGCTACATGAGCAGACCAAATGTGCATCATTTGTTCATGACCTAAGAAATACATGACCATGCCTCTTATATGATGCTATTAAACTCCTCGAGCCCTACCTTTCAATGAATTTTAAAAAATTTCTCCACCAGGATTCAATGAATGTACCTGGAGTTTAAAGGGACTCATGCATAGTAACTGACCAATTTTTTTGAAACAAAGTTATGTTATATATATATATATATACCGATTGAAATACTAAATAAAATATCACATAATATAAATATATCTAATTTTATATATTAATATAAATATTTTAATACATGTATATATATATATTAATATATATATACATAAAATTCTGTATGTGTGTTTATGTTATATATATATATATATATTTTTATAGGTGTATGTTGTGTGTTTATATATGATTATACATATGTTAATATATATGTGTGTGTGTGTGTGTCTATATATATAATCATATATCTCTCAGTATGTATATATATATTATAATTATTTATTTTTATAAATATGTAAATTAATGCTATTATAAATATATATATATATATATATATTTAATTACATACTTTTTAAAACAATGGTAAAAGTTTTACAAAAATATAATCGTTTTCTTAAACACATGGATAAATTTAAAGTATAATTGTTTTTATATAGAAATATAGGTACATATATTTATATATTTATATGCATGTGTGTGTGAGTGTTTATATATAAATGTCTACATATGGGTTTATATATATTAATATATATTTAAATATTTATTTCCATGGATTTGTGGAAATGAAGATAATTTCCAATAAAAAAAATGCAACATAGAAGTTCATAGAAGAACACAATGTGGCTATTAATCGAGACTTCATCGAGACTGACACGAGAGACTATAATTGCCCTACACAAATAGAGAGATATATATTTTTTGTGTTTATATACTCATATAAGTATTATGATATTTATTTATATATTAATGTACATGTATACCATATATGTAAATATAAGTATAAAATTATATAAGTAAATATATGTAATTTAATAGAATTATACATATATATAATTTAAAATGTTTTTAAATAGTGGTAAAAACATTCTCCAATTTAAATTTTAAAATGTCAATATTTATATACATAGAAATGTTTTTTCAGAAACTTCGATAAATTTTCCACCTTTTTGCGAAAACATGGATAAATTAAATATATTATTTAGAAGTATTGACTAATTTGGAAATTTATTTCCAGAAAATGTCGCTAAATTATGGCCATTTTCTGGAAAATACTCTGAAATTAGAAGCGTTTAATAGATAATGTGGCTAAATTACAAATATTTACCCATAAATGGGGTTAATTTAATGATGTTTTTGAGAAATATTTCTAAATTAGAGAGGCTTTTTGAAAAACTTCGATAAATTATCGATACTATCTAGAAAACATTTCTAAATTCCAATTTTTTTATTGTGATATTCAAGGATACTCAAACATGATACATTATCATATACAAATTATGGAACTATCATCAGTGTAATTATTAATTAAATCACTAATCACTGACATTATGAGTTGACTACAGACTATATTGTAAGATAGAGAACATGGTGTTGTCTGTTTTTTTATCATTAAATTACTCCCCATTTATATAATTCCATATATTTAGTGGTTAACAATGGATCAAATTTATAAAAAATTTTATTATTCATTATATTTCTTTTTTGTTCATTTTAATTTCACATTTTTCATCTTTTTAATTTTGAATTATGTATTTTTATTTAAAATATGAATTATTGTGACACTCTCAAACTCAACGAATAATATTTGTTATAATAATTCTTGTTATGATTCACACTATAAAATTCAATCCCTAGTTTTTATTTAGAATGTAATATTCATATATCATATAGAATAAACGTTATGATTGAATACACATTATTACATCAACAATTAGGCTATGATATCAATCCATGGATAAGAAAATCCATATAAAAAATCTAATAATTTTTATCTATTACAGTATTTTTTTTTATGATTATGGTTATGAATAATTGATTCATTATGGACACTGAAGAATCACTTTTTATTGTCTGATAGAACCCATGGAGCTATTTTACTATTTCTTAATAAAATATATTATTTTGTTAAAATTAAAATTTTGAAATTAAAAAATTCTTCACTAAAAGAGACTAATGATTAGTATTGAGGTATTCTGAAGGTTGGGGACTTATATACTTAATAATTTATATCTTCTTCCAATTCTATATTTTCATTGAATCCATTTAGATTAATCAAAAAAACTCTAATTTATAGTCCCTTATCATTTATGACACTCAAATTATTTTTTATATTTAATAATATATTTTTTCTTTAAAAACATCCAATGTTTTTATGTTTTAAAAAAAAAATTATTGTAAAAAATGACTGCATTGACATTCCATGAAAAAATTATTAAATTTTAATGAAATTATTGATGGAATAATAAAAAATAGTGACATCAATTTTTACCTTAACCGAATAGAAAAATACTAGTTTTACTATTTTATGACCACATATGAGAGTTATTTTAGCCTGCAATGACTTTTAATAGAAATATTTTATATCATACTATACCAAATCCTTTCATTATGAAATATGTGTATTTGGGTAATTTTAATGAGAGTTCATTTGTTAATGGTGAGGGAGATGTATAATAGCTTTCTCTAGCTTCCCATTCCTCCACATTATAGACTAAATGCTAAATAATATTTCATTGAGGGATTAACAATGTGGATCATAACATGGTTGATGTTGAGGTTAGTTGTGATATAATTACAAAAATTGAAAATAGAACCTATGATATGATATAAAGTATGGATTGGAATAATCTAATTTTTTGGAAATGAGATATAGAACCAATTAGATGTCTCATCGGGTAATACATTCAACAATACTATTGAATTTATATAATAATTGTTTTGAAATGAATACATTTTTTGAAAATTGAGTGATGTTAATTTTCAATTTCAATTTCAATCTACATGAAGTATTGTTTTTTTATGATAAAAATTTATTTAATATATTTTAATAAAATTTTAGTATGTCTATTTTTAATATAGTAATTATTCAATGGATTATATTTTAGCAAGTAAACCATTTTAAAATTTAGGTTTAAATACTTTCTATAGAAGGAAAGCACAACCACCACACTAATAGAAAGGAATATAAACCTATTCTAAATATAAATGTTATCATTAAAAATGTACATGTCCCTCGTATCTACCATCCCAAAATAAAACTCATCTTCTGTTAAAATATTAACCATGCCACATGTATATGTTCATGTAAAAATAATTAAAAAAAGTATTTATAATATAATGAACAATTAATAATCAAAGACATATACAATCTTATGGGACTATAGAACTGTGATACATGATATAATTAACATTATAGGAATATTGATATATCTATATCAATGATTATAATAATGAAAAATTCAAAACCATAATAAGTTTATTTTTTAAAAAATCCTTCTTTTAAACTATAAATATATTCATAAAATGATAAATACAATGAAATGGATTTGTGAAAAATAAATGATGAGTCCCCAATTCATATCATACCCCTCTAATTTCACCATAGAGATTATAAGTACAAAAAATGGTTGATAACGAAATTGAATATGAATGAATTCTAATTTAAAAAATAATAAAGTTACTAAAACCATCTTAGATTTAATGATATATTTCTCTCTGAATACATTCATTTGGTTCAAATTATTTTTACATGAATTTTAAAGCTAGAATGAACTGTGATTTAAAATTGAAATATTATTATTATATTTGACCTTTATTACTTTTCCACCTGATTAGAATGTATTAATATAGCTAGATAAATTATGAAAGAATATTTATAAGGTATATCCCAAATTAATAAGTATTAATTAATTCATCATAAATATTTTATCAAATTTAAATGTTAAAAGATAACACTTAATGTTAAAAGATAATTTTTTCAAACTATCCAATTTTTATATATTTTGTACATTTATCACTAATAAACACTAATTTTTTTTGAAATTTATTGTTATTTAATTTTTAAAAATGAATAATTGTCCATAAATTATTATTTATTGGTCATATGTAATACTCAATAACATACAGTTGTAATCAGACTCTATGTATTGGACTATCATATAATACACACTCTAATGAGCCTTTACTCATTAGTATGGTTAAAAGATCAATTGATGAATATTAGAATTTAATTTTGGAAAAATAAAAAACATTTTTTAATTATTTAAAGAGATATAATATTTAGAAGATATTTATGGATATATTTTTATTAAAGATTATTTATTAGGTGAATAGTGAAAACACCATTTTTTGATAAGGAAACATCTTTTTTAAATTTCTATGTTTTATGTATAAATTAAAAAACATAAAAATTATCATAAAGAATGTTTTTTCTATAAGTAACATTTTATATTTTAAAATATTTTTATAAATTTTAAATCAAATTTTTATATTTTTACACTAAAGTCGTGTTTTTTAATAAAATAATTATAATAAAATCTATATTTACTATTTCAATATTAAATTATTAAATATATAAATTTAATAGTATTATATTTTTTAAAACATATTAATAATTTGGTAGATATTATGTAAAAAGTATTTTTTTAATTTTAGGGATAAAATATGTTTATGAGGAATAACTTTAATTATTTGATAATAGTTAAACAATTTTTCACAATGATTTGATATTAATATTGTGTCATTTTTATCTAATAGTGTAATTTAATCATTTATACAAAATCATTATAATAAAATTTATTATAAGATATTAAAACATGATTAAAACGATTGTTACCACAAAATCTATTTCTTCAATCTTTTAATGTCTTTCATCATAAACTTTTTTTCTTATGTCATTGAATTGTATATAGTATTCAAAAGAGTTCCATTTTCTTTACTTATAAAAGAAATTCCCTTCATCCACTTCCTACCATATCTTTACCTCATATTTTCATCAATAATATCTAAAATATTGTATATATATGAAATTTATTCTACTAATTTGGGACTCTTTTCACCATTAATTATCTCTACGCCTAAATTTCCAGTAAGATTATTAATGGAAAAATCATGCTAATAAGGTAAAAATAACATTCCTCTTAGACTTTTCTAAATAATCTTCCACATCCTGTCCTATTATATCTATATAAATATAGTAAAATAATTATTATTATACATATATGTTATAATTTGAATTTAATAACAATTATAAATTTCTATCAATAAATCTTGATGAAAACAAAAGTTTTGTTAGTGCGTGTGCATAAACTACCACCTCTACGATTCGATATCATCCATTTTTTTCATATGACCTCTCATGGTTGGTTTTAATGAATATTTTTATAGATAAAAATTATATATATTAAATAAATATTATTTTTTATTACTAATTAAAATATAAATAAATTCCCCCCGATTCGTTTAGAATTAAAAATGTTAATTATGACTTGTTAGGAATATTGCCTCCATTAAGTAACATATCTTATTATCCACACAGTTCCATCCATATTTAGTAAAAACCTATTAAATTTGTCTCATAACCTTAACATTATACTAATAATTTAATTATCATCATTTACTAATGATATTATGTCCAAATATTACTACCTTTATAATAATAATCGTCGTTTAACTATATTATGTTCATATTTGTATCAATTTAGCTGCATTCTTTTACAATGTTACTGAACATCATAATTTTGGACCATGGTAACCTAAATAAATATTTTATAAAATTTTAATTAGATATTAATAATTTCTAATTATGTTGGTATGATTATATTATATATTTAACATGTTATTAAAATATCACATTGGACCTCTAAAATTGCTGAAAAAAGCTGACACTAATTCATCTTTCACATAACTAAAACAAAAATGATATGAGAAAATATTATTCTAATGAAGTAAAATTTATCTATTCCTATACCATATATTACTAATTAATGATTATATTCTGTTTAATAATAAATAACAACACATATTTTATAAATCATGAACAAGAGACCAAGCCCTAAACATCTTCTCTAGGAAAATAAGTACAATAATTATAATTCATGAGAAAAATGACTATATGAGAATAATATAATTGAAAATTGATATGAGTAGGGTTATTAATTAATTAGTTATGAGATATGTGTTTTCAAAATAGGATTATAATGTACGTTTATTGATTTCAGGGTAATATATAAGGATTTCCCAGCCCAAATTTATCTATTTGTTACATGTTTTATATTACACACAAAATTTACATTATGTGGTGTATATAATAAATATTTTTTGTTTTATATCATGAAATTTAAATATTAATTGTATTTTAATATGAATTTTAAAACCATTCATTCATTATTTATTTATTTAATTACTACCTAATCTATATGTGTTTTTTTCTATCTCAATATTCATTCACTGGTAATCATGTTATATTCACCACCAATTAACATTTTTGCGGTGCATAAATTTTTATAGAAGACTGTAGACCATATTATTTATTATCTTAAATAGATTTAAACATATATATTTTTATCCCTCCCATATATTATTTTGTTTAGTGATTTATCAAAACCATTTTAAACCTAAATCAATTCTATGCCAGAAAAACAATCCCATGTTTTGGAAATATAAAATTGTGTAAAGATTAATTGAAAATAAATAATTATAGAGGTACTAGAAACATGAAGTGGTAGTAGTAAAGATTGACCTTGGGGTAATCTCCTAACAAATTATTGGTTGATAATTGAATCATGAAACTAATTCATAAAGAGTGGGCCTAAAATTTCAGATATGGATAGACACACAACTGTTATATACTTTAGAATATGGATAATTCTTTTTATAAACCATGATAAAGGGTTTTTCTTTCCATTATCTTGGTTTTATACCAATCAAATATATTTAACCATATAAGTATCTATTATGGATAACCCAAAAACATTAAACATACCCTCAACACTAAATTTCTTTAACAAAATAAGTTATTGTTATTTTGATTATACAAAAAACAAATTTTATTTTGTGATGTAATAATATAAATTAACATTATTCAATTTATTAGGGATGCATTTTTCTATATATACCATTTTATATATATTTATGTTTTAATTGAGATATAGATTCCTTATGGAATGGTACGAATAGTCTTATTGAATCTTTTTTTATGATATCTACTATAAACATTACATTATATTCTATTTGACATCAAGAATACACTCTATTACCTTTTGAGAATCTTTACATTTTAGATTTTTTAAGAATTATTTCAACACCCTAAAAAAAATATATATTATATTATAAGGTTGAACCATCCACTCAGAAATAATTTTTTTCTCATTATATATTTATTAATATACAATTTGTTTTCCTTTCACAAAAATATTCATTGTTTTTATCTTAACCTCATCATTCCCCATAATTATCCATAAAACTAGTGAAACAAAAAATAAAAACATGCGATATGCATAAAAATATCATTAACATACATATAAAAATAAATAAACAAACTACTTATATCATGAATTATCTTAAAAATATTCATTATTGAAACTAATCTTCTGTCTTAACATAAAAATTTTCTTACCAAGGAAGAAAATTTAAATCCCAAATATTTTTATTAAACACTTCTAAATAAATATAAAATAAAAACTTATGTATGATTCTTTACAATCATGAAAATCTCTTAAATGTTTTTTAAAAAATTTATACAATTCACCCATAAAAATTAGTATAATGTTCCTAAAAAAACATAATTATAATATGTGAAAGAATAAAATTTAAAAGAAAACAGAAAAAAATAAGTATAAAAAAATATTGTGGTTATCGTGGGTGACCATTTTCCTATATATATTACAATGAATATTACAAATTTTATAACAAGCCTGTTAAATTTAAATAATTTCATAGGAGAAACATCACCTGTTATCTCCTTCCCATTACCCATTTCATTGGAGAGCTATATCTGGCTGACCCAACATCAAGATATATACTGATCACTCTCATTTTCATGATATATATTAGGAACACCTATAATCATAGTAAAACAATATCATAATATAATATTTTCTCATTAATTATTTCATTTCAATCATCATTTCTATAATCATATTCGTTCTACCAATAAGAAGAGTATTTCGTAATATTAAAATATACATTCATCTTAATGTTTTATAAAATAAATAAAAATAATAAAGGATTGATCTTTATTGATGAAAACAAGAAATCAAAGGAAATAAACAAAAAAAATAATAAAATAGTAATTGGAGTGGGATTTTTTTCTATTTAATTTATGATAAAATTGAAAATTCATTTTTTACATTTATAAAAATGTCAAAATGTTCCATACAAAATACAATAAAATATTTCTTTTTATTAAATAAAAAGATATGTAAATTTTAATTTCTAATTAATTTATATCAATATAAATATATCTATAAAATAATTTCATGAATATGTATATGGATAAGAAATATTTAATAAAGAGATATTTAAAATAATCAAAATATTGGTTTTAAGGTAAAGTGTTCCTCGCATCGATTATGTGTCATCATGTGTGTTCTTTATCATAATTAATAATAATGTTACGTCAATTAATTACATTCTTGAAAATATTTTTTATATTTTATATTTTTTTTACATTATTTATTACCGTGATATATATAATTATCAAACCAAATAATTTCACATCAGATGTTTCAATGACACACTTATCATATATCCAAAATGAATTATGTATGTTTAGTATAGTAAAGGAGGTCATTATTAAATCAACATTATCATAATAATAATAAATTAATAATTATTTTATACATTATTTTATCTTTTAAATTTAACCATTAAATATGGTTTATAAAAAATTAACTATATAAAATCATAGGGATGATAGGTCATTTATACACATGAGTAATGTTTCAATTTTTCAAAGAAACTATTGAATGAAAGTATGTATTATATTACATTTCATGAAATATTTTTATTTATTCAATATATTTATATTTATTTAAATCAATTTTATATGTAATCTTTTTGATGTGGTTATGGAAAATGATTCACATCAAAAGTATTACTTATAAAATTGATTTAAATAAATATAAAAATATTGAAGAAATAGAAATGGTAATCTGAATTCACACACAAATGGAATTATAATTTATAATAGATGAGTGGGTAATACATTAGATGATATATTTAAATAGATAAAATTATTTCAATAATACCATTTACATACATTATATCCACCATTATATCTATCTATAAGTGGTGATTATAGAGAAAATACATCAGTTCGTGATGGGGTTTTCACTATACACAAGAATGATTGTTTCATTTCTAATTTTATGGAGGAACGATATGGTTATAGGTTATTCCATTAACATAAAAAAATCCATGTGTAGAGAAGATAATGGTATTATTATTTCATAAGGTTTTAGAGTATTTTATGGAGGTTTAAAATTATATAAAACTAAAACTCTCCATAAATAAATATTTATCATGTTTGGATAACATTTTTTATTTATACCTAAATAATCCACTGATTGGTTTTATAACACATCTAGGGCCTCTAATATGTTGGGAGGGATTTTTATAAGGAATTATGGTAGGTCTTGGCTAAACTAAAGGGAGCACGACATTTAGAGATGATAATAGAGGGTGTCCATTTATAATTGGGGTAGAGGAATCACTTGTAATTTTAATCATATTAATATATACTAGTGTATTAATAAAGAAAAATGTCTAAAATGTTATAATTTATGAATAATAGATGTGATAAGTTTGAAATAAAACTAAAAAATAAAATTCTAGACAGGTTTTATGAAATTTTACCGCTAATCTATTTAGTTTATTAATTGATAAGTCATATTTAATATTATCTATACTAACAGATATTTATACTATAAACTATCCCCTATTAGCAAAAATTTGGTAGGTGTTACCCCACAAATAAATTTTATAGTGAATTTATTAAGAAGTTTTTTTTTTGAAAAATTGAATTTTGTTTAGTGGAAATTCATAATTTTGTAAATAAATTTTAAAGAATAATGTTTGATTCCTTAAAAAATAAGGTATGTGATAAAAATGACTATATAGATCGAGTATGCGGTCAAAATGTTTTCATGAGTTATCTATAATGAATAATTGTATTTGTGAATTGGGCACATGACTATAATAGTTATCTAAATTAGATACTTAAATAATTAGTTAAATGAGGAAACCGGCTACACGACCATCTTCTATAATAAAATACATTCAATTTTAGGATCATTGATTTTGGTAATGTTTTTATTTGGCTATGTTATATAATCCAGGAAGAACAGTAATGGTATCATGGGGAGATTACGAGTTCCCAACATATGAGTTGATTCATGAATGTGTGTGGTTATCTATTAACAGAGGGTGAAATGAATTGTCTATAGGTTTTTATATTCATCGGTTACAAAAAAATTCAGAAATGTTGACCAAAATCATGGAAATGATAAGGTATTGTTTATTATATTTTATAGATGTTACTATTTAATATGGATATATTCATTGGGAGTTATCATTAAAAAATGTATATGAATTTGTAACCCATGATATGGATATAAATTTATGTGTCTTTTATTTCTATTAAAATGGTGGCTTAATCAGATGTGATATTCACAGTGTAAGATCACTAGATCCATATCGCATGGTAAAATGATCATAAGAATAATTAAAGACATAAAAGAAGATATTAGAACACCATGAAAGTTTTATTGATCTCTAATGGATGGGTGAAGTTCAATAAAGATGTTATTCAAGAAGAATATTTCACATTCATTGTAAAGTTCAATTATGATGAATAGAAACACCATCCATGGTATATTTATGTATCACCATCATTTGATTAAGGAATTATTAAATTGCTCAGAAAGTGAGTTCCCTATTGAAGGTGAGTAGTGAGATCATTAATTATTCATGGTAGTGAACTAGGAGCGGTAGTGAAAACACTAAATATATAAACATAAATTTATTGGGTATTAGTGAATTTGTTGAAAATTAAATTTTTCGTTATTTCACATATTTCAATCCCATTGTGGGTAATCTAAGTAAATTTCCTCTTTTTTTTACTACATTAATCGCCCATTTATAGTAAATATAGTGACAAATTGATGTGGAACTCTAATTGAGAGAAATTGATCCTTATAAAAGTAAGAATAGTTTTTGACATTAAATCCCTAATTCACCCCAACCCATATTAGGGTTTTATCCACTACAAAGGTCCAATAAGTGAAGTAGATGAGGAAATTTATTAATCATTTCTATTAGAATCCTGAAAATAGTTGTCAACAAAAATTTTACCCAAATACTTATATTTATAAATATTATATTATGTAAAATAATGACAAAATTTTTTTTATATCCTTATGAATGATTATTATTACAATGTCTATTCATTGAATAGTGGAAATAATGAAATTTTGGTCTTGACAGAAACTGAATATCCATAATTGGATATAGATGAAAAATTCATGTATTCTTTTAGTATTGTTACCATAAATCAATATTTTATAATGTTAATTTCCTATAAAACCTTTCATGTTATATAAGAAAGTATTATAAATATCTATAATGGATATTTGAGAGTTTTGGTGGCAATGATACATTTTTTATAAATCAAATATGAAGATTTGAGAACAAGCATAATGGAAATTCATTATTCCTATTATGATCATATAAATGGTTTTTAATAAATTTGAGACCATGGTGAATATCTTAAAGATGAAAATATCTTCATGGAGATCATGAAAATACTCCCTCATTGTTTAACCGAATATTTTTCAGTTGTAGATGACAAATATTTGAGCATTATTTCACAAATTAATTTTCATAGTACTCTTATGGCATATTAACTATTAAATGAAGAGAATGAATCTATAAAAATAAAAATACATTATGTAGTGTCCATTAATTTTATGAAGAAACATTCAATCAACGTGAATTAAAAAGATGATGAAGTTAATGAAGGTGGTGAGGATATTTCATTTACATCTACTAATCATACAATATGAATTATAATATCTAACATAATGCTTTCTATAGATTGATTCAAATGTGTAAATTTGGAACATATTAGTTCCAAATTCCATAGAAACAACAAGGAAATTGATTATGAAGAAACACAACTAGAAACACAACTAATAAATGAGAAAATAATTCTGATTAGAGGACATTATAAATGAAAATATTTATCTATAATGAAGAATATAGTTATTTGGAATTTAAATAAGAATAAATTAAATGTTTTAATGATATATATGTAATTATGCATGCTATAAATAATCTAGGAAACAATGATAGTGATGATGAGATTGAATTTATTGTCGGAAGGGATGATCTGCAATCAAAAGATGAAGAATCCATTAAAAACATTATTTTTTATAGAAACAATATAATGGCCAATTCAGTGATTGATGATTCTATATTTTACAAGAATAAATATAGTAGAATAAATGATAAATATAATGTTTTAGATTGAAAATCTCAAATATAGAAATTCAGGAAACTCAGACAAGGAAATGGAACAAAATCTCAATATTACATAATAAGGCTAGATCATTTATTTATTCGGTAAGACTATAAATTAACGAGCTAAGAGAGATAATGATATGTAAGATTAATTTATGAATTGTAATGAAATTTGAGAGGATAAATAATATCATTTTTAACCCAATATGGTAACAAGGTACACATAAGAATCATTACCAATTAAATCCTATAGAATTTATGGTGAATAACATATATTTATTCCTCATGTTGACCAATTATGTGGTAATAAAATTTCTATTTTATGAAAATACTAAATGTATAAACTCCTAAAAGTATGTTAGATATTGAAAACATTAGATTGAAAATTGTAAATTTTACCAATGAAATTTTGTTTCCATAAGAGTTATAGGGTAGTATATAGAAATTTCGGACACACATACTGTGTGTGATTTATTTATATGAGGTACTTCCAAGAGTAACACAAATCCATATAGGAATGTATAAAATCTAATCGTTATTTCTTATTGGATTCTATTTTTTGTGATGGATTTGGGTATAATCAAATATAATATGCATAAAAATAAAATAAATTTCATTAATAAAGACTTCAAATGGAATAAATCAATAGCTAAAATCATCATATAAAATAATAGAGAGTCAAACATGATGTTATGTTCTCCAAGGACATTGGATTTTTATAGAGACGCTATTGAAAAGGCACATTCATCACCATCATGGGTAGTCAAAGGATGTTTATAGAAACTTATCATTGTTGAGATCACCTTTGGTGAAATGGAAAAGTCATATCATGGATAGTGAAAATAGTATACCATCACATATAATTAGAAATGAATACATATTTTTAATATCAATAATAATAAATATTAGGTCAATAATTTTAGAAAACATGATTTTCTTAAGATAATTAGGTTGGGAAATGTAATTATTAGGGTAAAATATATCAGGTGGTGTGAAATTTGATTGTTATGGGATGCCTAATAATTTCATTAGGGTAATACAATTATATGACCATGTACATTTGGTGGAATTCAATGACATGCTGTTTAAAATCAAAAACAATTATGGATCAACTACCCTATATCAAAAATGGTAAAATAGTATTTTATATTTTTCATGAGAGGAATATTTATACATAAAATACAAAGAGGATGGGTATAGGATTTAAAATATGTGTCTTATATATTTGAGCTAAACACATATAGAGAGTTTTCTATAGATAAATTTATCAATAGATATTCCCCATCAAACAAATGATCAAGAACACATTTGATATTCATCTAAAAAGAGGAATATTATATGTAATCTATTAATCTAATAAAGATAAATGTATCAAAAGTTATTCAAATTGTGAGAATTAATATATATGGACCAACCTAACTGAATGTGAAAGATAATATAAGTTATTGTGCATAATATTTTGATGATTTAATAAATATAGATGGAGTTATTCCTATAATACACAACAACTACGTGTAATGGTGTATCTCAATATATAGAAGGATAATGGAAATGATTCGTGGTTTCAAGATTCCTATGTTCCAAACTAAAATGGTAAAAAAATATTTCAACAATAATTTGTAAGATTAAATTGAGAGTCTTGGATTTTTTTCATCAGGATTGGGATGTTAGAACACCCTTTTAAGATAGGGTATTTGAAATAATAAAGAGCATAAACAATAACATGCATATTTTAACTAAGATAGAAAATCATATTTTGAAATTATTCTAGAATGGTGTAATAAATGTAGTGGTAAACATCATGGATAAATATTTTCTATGTGAAAATTATGGTTGAACTCCATATGAAATATTGTATGGAATCAAACCTAAACACAATTACTGCTCATAATTTGGAAGAAATATTTTTTTCCTAAACAATTATAACAATAGAAAATTTCAAAACTATGTAGTTGAGGGAATATTTATCAGATTCTCATCAAATAATGATTCATACAAGTGTTATAAAATAATAATTGAATTGAATTTTGAGATCAATGAATTTATGGTTGTTGATTGTTAAAAAATGATAATGTAACATGAATGATTTTTTATTAATAAAAAAATATTTGTGAATATGAATTTGTTGATGAAGAAAAAAAATAGTGGGGAATTTAAATGTATAGAATAATTTTCTTATGAAGACTCAAACTGTGAATAAAGTTCAAATAAATTACAACATGCTGTTGAAGACAAAAAATAGTAGATGGTATTAATGAAAAAATTGTTGGTGACTGGAAATCCTCTATCCAAATGAGATTAATGATGGATCAACATAAAGAATCATTATTATTATTTTTTTAACCATAATATTTTAATGAAACTAGAAATTATAAGAGATATGTCAAGTCTATAGATGAATTATTTTACATAACAGGGAAAAAATAATCTTGTAATGTTGTTCCAAGTCCAATTGACAAGAATTTCATTAAAACCAAGTAGGTTTTTTTAAATTAATATAATGAAGAATGAAATGTAATTTTATTTAGGCATGGATTGTTTTCAAGTGGTATTTTAAATTTAAAGTAATTGATCTGTGTCAAAGAAATGCACTAGTACCTCAAGTGTAAACTATTTTATTATTGTAATCCTTGAAAAACAAAAAGGTCTTCAGATTATATCAAATTGACATTAATTCAATGTTATTGTATGGTTTCCTTGAAGAGGAAGTGTAAATTGACAAAACATATTGTTTTGTCATTAATCCACATGAATAGAACATGTTTCATCTAAATAAGTAATTTTATAGCCTAAAACCAGCATTGAGAGCCTAGTTTTTAAGGTAATATCATTGCCTAAAGAGGTCTGGTTTCTATAGAGGTTTATTTTATGAAAAATTATACATAAATAATGATGATTATTAGAAATATATGGTCATTATATATCGAAAATAAATTATTTTTAGTTGTTTATATGATTACCAATGACAAAAAACTCAGAACTCATAATTTGTGAAAATATGATATCTATAAAAGGTGATTTTATCCCATGGCATAGAGGTTATTCAATGTGTGGATGATATATTCATCTCACAACCAAGATATTCAAGGAATGTTTTATGATGAATAAAAATAGAGGATTTGAGATCCATTGATACTATAATGGATAAAAGAATAAAATTAAAAAAAGATGATCAATGACAAAACTTCGATGTTACTACATATCATTAAATCATCTGGATTTTACTCTATTTTATTTACTCTCTAACAAATGATCCATTATCAAGTTATCAAACAAATCATTTTCTTAGTGATCCTAAATATATTCATATAAATTTTGGATAAATAATACTTTTATATATCCATTAGAATATATAATATGGGTATGTCTATTATAGTAAATCACAAAAGAAATTTTTAGATTTACTGATGCATATTGGGATTGTTCTATATATGAGAAAAAATTACATCAGGTTGGGATTTTCATCATTGGATTTCATGTATATCATGGTATATTAGGAAGTAATATTTGAAATCATTGTTCACCATTGTGGTTAGTTACATTTCTTCTACTCAATAATGTACTCAATTTCAATTTATGAACAAAAAACGTGATGATGTGGATTTTGAGGTGATTTCTGAGATTTCAATTATGATAGAAAAATAAATTGTGATTAATATTTTACAAAACCTAATCAAATAAATATTTTTCCAATCACATTGATATCAAATATACAATAATAATGGTGAAGGTGGGGCAAGGAATTATGGTACTAGGGTATTTGTCAACTCAAAATCAAGGTGAAAATATCGTGAAAAGGAACTTCCCAAATTTGTGTTTGAGTTTTACAAGCAGTATCATAGATTAAAAATATTGTTTTACAAAGAAATGTTTTCTATATAGACCACCACTACCCATAGTTTTATTTAATATCATTTTATGTTTTTCCACTTCACATTGGTAGGGGAGAAGTCTATGAAAGAGGTAGATTATTTCAATTTAAAATATTGGGAGATGTGAGTTATATGGATTGAATTGTCAAATATTTCTATGGATGTTTTTATAAATAATGTCATGGCTTAGTAGGCTTAGGGAGTAATTTGAAAACTCAAGTTCTATGTGGTGATTTTTCAAATTTTTGACATATTTATTTCATTGAAAATTTGGTGTAGAATTTAAAATTGTGGATTCTCACTGTGTTATTATGATGATGTTTTTAGATATTGTCATCTATATCCTTTTGAGAAATTATTTTACAAAAAATTATTATTTTAGTGGATTTTTAGACTAGTGTATTAACTGAAAATATCATTTTATTTTGGATGAATTTTAGAATTTCATATAGGTTTTATGCTTAAGAAACTTTAATTTGTGAGAAAATACTTTAAGAGGAAATAAAAGTTATGTAAATTATGATAATGTCTGGAATGGTTAGGTGAATTAGCTATATATAAACATAAAAAATGTGTATTGGTTATGTATATAGAAAAATTATGTGAATTGGCTACATAGAATTTCACCTAAATTAGGAAAGAGTCTACGTTACTAACCTCCACAATTGGGTACATCAACTTTCTAGAAGATTTATTTTGGCTATGTTACATAATGGATTTTTTATTATGGTTAAGTAGATTGTATATGTTTTTAGAGGAGATGCGGGTTCCATAAATACCATTAGATGCATTAACTGGTGAATTTATCCATTAATATATGGTTAACCATTTTCAATGGAGGTTTTTATGAGTATGGTTCACAAATGAATTCAAAACTACTAGCCATAATCATGGTCCATTGATGATGTAGATTTATATATATTTTGGAAGTTTATAAAGAAATATGGTAATATTCATGGGGAGTTACTTTAGAAAAAAATATCTATCTAGTTACATCCAATGATATGTGGTGAAATTTAAGAGTCTTTTATGACTCTTAAATCAGATGTTTCAATGGATATGATAATCACAGTATAAGATTAGAAGATCTGTATCCCATGAGAAATTTAACAGAAAAACAATTAAATATAGAAAAATATGAGGTAGTATTATATAAATTTATTATAGATCTCATGTTGAATGATGGCAGTCTAAGAAGGTTTTATTCTTGAATTCCAATTATTTTAAGGAGTCGACATCAATTAAGCTGAAGGGATTCCTTTTATATGGTGTGTGCCTGAATCATTATTCAGTGAATAAGAAAATATTAAATAAGTATATTTTCTAATTAAATGTCTACGGATAGAGAAAATATATCCTACTGTTAAGGGTATTGTTCTAGGAGGGTCAAGGGGGCCACATCATAATTTTACAGATAAAAGTAGTTAGCTTTATTGAATTTATTCACATGTGAATTATTATGCATGGTCCATGGAAAGTCCAAATTAATGTGATAAATTTAAAATAAATCATGTAATTTATTTATTTCATCACTAATCTAGAGGAATCATATATATAAATTGAATTTGTTTTCAAGGTGAGTGAATTACTCATGAATAGATGAATTGTTTTAAATTCTATACCAAAATTTATCTTCCCACATAGTGTGTAATCCCTTTTAAGGTCTAATAGTTTTCCATATTAAATAATATTAATTATTATAACTGAAAAAAAGAAATATATTTTCTAAAATTCAATTCATATTTTTTGATGAATTTAATATAAAACGAAAATAAAAAGTCTTCACCATAAATGTGTTTTCTAAACAAATTCCTTTTTTATAACACTTTTTTATACCAAATTCAGGCATAATTATAATCCAAATAAATAATATTCAAAATTTTTTAATCTAAAGTATCAAAATAAATTTGAAAATTATTTAAAAATAGATTGTGAATTTTTAAATATGTTAGATGAAATTTAAGCATTCAATACAAATAATTTGTTTTACGATACAAAAAAATAAAACATTAAAAAATTAACAGAAATAGATTTTAAGATAATATTGAAATGATTAGATAATAAATGATGTTATTTTTTTTAAACTAATATTATATAATTTTGAAATATTATTTTAAATAAATCCATATAATGCATGAAAACCTAATATAGTTTGATATAAAACATTTCCTTATTTACAAAAACATTGTAGAATATTCTGATAAATAATAAAACTCTATAAAATATAAATAAGGATGATGATTAAGATAATAATTTTTTTATAATGATTAACTAGTTTGTAACATTATTACCCCTTTTGGGTATTGCATCCTCTCAATTTTATTCATTACTAATATATATGGGGATATTTAAATTTAAATGAATTATTTTATTCCCAAGCTAGTTATTTAATGATATGGGTTTCTCAAAAAAACATTACCGGATAAATCACATTATTCTAAAAATAATTCTCTAAACATTCCTAAATCTATACCATTTTTCATCACTAGAAATATTTCTTCAAACTAAAATACTTTAGTGGTCCAAACATGATATGAATCAATAATATATTTCCTTAATAATGAAACATAGAATAAATCATGTACCTATGATAAACTCAAAGGAAGGGACACCCAGGTAGATTGATCCAACATTATCTATTATTTTATATAGTCTTCTAGAAAATAGACTCACAAATCCCTTTTTATAAAAGACAAACAAATAATAAATGGATATACTTTAATAAAAAAAGATTGCCTATCTCAAAATAATGTTCTTTTGTCCTATTACATGCATAACGTTTCTCCCATCTCTATGATGTCCTCATGTGCTATTGAATAATCTTCCCATTCTCATCTATTTCACTTTCCAATTCTAATACCCTCAAATTCATTTTATCTACATTATCTAAAAATATAGAGTTCAACATCACTAACCATATAATTTATTAATGGTATCCTTATATATTCTAAAATGAAAACATAAGTAATAATAAATGTAAACTAAAATCAGATGTATATCATGAATTCTTGAAATTAAATTAAGAAATATTGATGAATACACTCCAGATTGTAAATCATTTTATCAAACTATCCATTATATTTAGTATAAATAGCTATAATAAAATATAATTATGTTGAAAATTACTCTTAAATAATTTTCAAAAAAATATATATTTAAACCTCAGATTATGTTAGGATACAATAGAAGTTGGTAAAAATTTTATTAAAATTTTAGATTAAAAAATGTGAAAATTGATAAAAATACAATATCTCTAATTAGAAGAAAATCACCAGATTTAGTTTATCGATCATCAAATACTCAAATCAGATTATTTATTTGATATTTAATTGGTAATCCAACCATTAAATGTAGGTTTATCTTCTCCCAATTCCATTATGGTACAATAAAAATCCAAAATAATCCCCTAGGGTAATTTTTTATTTAGATTAATCCTTTTAACATGATACCAATTTCATAATAAAATTACCAATCTAATTTTTCAATCTATCATAGAAAAAATATTCCAAAAGGACTCTATACATTTTTGTGCATCCTCGTTAAAAATAAAATGAAGAACTAAGAGACTCAATAGACAATTATTTTATCAACTAGGAATCACATATCACACAAAACCTCAATCCAAATATAATAAAACCTTCTTCATTAATATTAAAATTCAAAAAAAACATCCCCTTCTTGATATGATTTTCTTTCTACCATATTACACGATCCTATTTCATAGTATATACTAATATTTGTCGCAGAGATGATTTCATATAACAATTAAAAAAAAGAGTGTTTACGATAAGGCATGATTTTTGTGGTAATATTCAATAATTAATTAATAGAAAAATAATCTTATAGACATATCAGGGATAAGGATGATATATCTTTCTAAATAGTGGCATCAGATAATATATCTTCCATTCCTGAATAGTAGACAATTATATAGTCATAATCCTTTATCAACTCCTTCCATCTATTATTACTCATTTTCAAATATTTCATAGTGAATAAAAACGAAAATATTTTATAATATTTATATATATATCAGACCTGTCACGACCTGTCCTCGGGGGCCCGTATCAGGACTACCCCAAACCTGCCTTCCATAGGCCAGGGGCTGGTGACTAGCACCAATGGCGTAAATACCTAAACTAGGAAGGAATTTCCATTATAACTGTAAACAAACACATCAGAGTAAACAACTGGAAGCAAAACAACATGTAGAACTGTATACAAAAGAAGTGATGGAATGTAAAAGGGGCTGGAAATACAAGCCCAACAGGAAAGTACAAGTACAACTGAAAGCAAGTACAACTGATGAAAAGTAATGTAGCTACTGGGTTATCCTCCGGGGTTCCTACCTAAAGGGTAGGTACAGATGGCCTCCTCAGCACTCTTGTCCATCAGTCTACTCTGTGTATTGTCACATCGAGTGGTCCACCTCCGGGTACTGTCTAGCCTTGCTACTCTATGCCTCAGTCAGTGCTGTCTTCATCTGCAACCAACACAATGAGGTGCAGGCAAAGCCCATGCAGGGGTGAGTATAATGATACTTAGTGGGGACCCTGATACCCTCAAGGTCTCACAAAATACAACAACAATAATCCAAAAAGTATGAAATCAACGGATAACCATTACTTTATTATATACCCATACATATACCTATGTTATCTAGTAAATCATCTCAATCCTGAGAAAAAAACAAAAATTCATTGACTCAGCTGAAACCTGGATTTTTATTATCAAAACCATGGCTGGTGACGTACTCGTCTTCTATCAAGTATAGTGGGCCTACCGTGTCACATAGAGGCACTTCCCACTATCCTTGGACTGCTGGTGTACTCCTCCTATCAAGTAACGTGGGTCTGCCGCATCACACAGAGGTGCTCCCCACCATGGGTCTGTCGCGCTCACACCGATGCGCTCCCCACCTTAGGGCACTACGTCCCCGTAAACTACAACTCGAACAAAGGGAACAAATGTGTGTATGGAGCACGCATCTCAGCCTCCCGCTCCCATGTGCTCTCCTGGTGGTCCCCATGCTACCAACGAACACGCAACAGAGGTATCGACCATCCACATATTACCCACTCCTGGCGATCGTCAATCTCCACTGGAACCTCCATAAAAGTCACCCCTTCGTCGATGTCCATCTCTCTAAGGTCGATGGTGTATGAAGGTGCATGCACGTATATCCTCAACCAAGATACTTGGAACACATTGTGCACCCAGTGCCACTGAGGTGGATAATTCAGGCAGTAAGCCACCTCGCCTACTCTGCTGAGGACCTGTAAAGGTCCGATGAATCTTAGAGATAACTTTCAGCCTCAACCAAATCTCTGTAGACCTCGTTGAGGTGAGACCCATAGAAAGATGTGGTCTCTATCCACGAACTCCAGAGGTCTTCATCACTTATCAGCATACAACATATGCCTGCTCTGCTTAGTCTTCATCCGCTCCTATATGATCTGCACCTTCTCGGTGGTATCTCATATCATCTCTGGTCCCACTAGTGCTGACACCCCTGGGTCAGTCCAGCATAAGGGTGATCTGCAAGGTCCCCGTATAATGCCTCAAAAGGTGCCATACCGATGGTGGAGTGATAGCTATTGTTTTATACAAATTTTACCAAATGCATGTGATACTCCCAACTATGATCAGAGTCTAGGACATAGGCACGTAGCATGTCCTCGAGGGTCTGAATAGTCTGCTCGGCCTGACCATCCGTCTGAGGATGGAAGGTGGTGCTCAATCAAAGCTGCGTCATAAAAGCCTCCTGAAACCCCTTCCATAGCTGGTAAGTAAACCGTGCATCACATTCGGAGAAAATAAAAGAAGTTACTCCATGTAAATGCATAATCTCCTTCATAGAGAGGCATCCCATGCTCTCTACTGAACCATGCTCTCTGATTGGTAAGAAGTGGGATGACTTGGTGAGTCGGTCAACGATCACCCAGATAGAGTCATGTCCCCCAGATGTATGTGGTAGACTCATCACGAAGTCCATGGATATCTAATCCCACTTCCATTATGGGACCTCTAAACTCTAAACCAAGACTGATGGTACTTGTTTCTCAGCCTTCACTTGATCACAAGTGAGGCAACATGAGACAAACTCCTCTACTACCTTCTTCACACATGGCCACCAGTGTTTTCGTCAAAGGTCCCGGTACATCTTTGCCACTTCTGGATGTACCTATAGAGGATATGTGTGGACCTCCCTCAAAAAATCCTTATGAAGTGACATTGGTACCATAATACATCCTCTTAAGATTATAACGTGCTCCCAACCTCCTGAAAATCAATCAGGTGCCTGCCCTATGGATATCTGAGCATGTCATGTCGCGCAATCAGCATCCCCATCCTGTGCCTCCCTGAATTGCTAATGAAGTGGGGGAGTGTAGAGACCCAAGATTAACATACATAGACATTATATTACTTTTTCTGAATACTTAATACATATCAAAAACCAACAATCAAGGATCTTAATAGTTTAGTGTCTTTGGAAACTCGGAACAAAATCGTCTATTCATTGTGAAAGATCTTCAATATCTCCTATAAAGGTTTCCCCCTTTGGTTTTCTTACCTAAAACATTTCTTTATATCCTGGGAAAAAGAAAACATATAAAGGGTGAGCTAAAATTCTCAGTAAGGGTAAGCATGGAGACAATAAAACAAACCATGTACATTTGAACTTAAAAACATGAACATAATGTTTAAACATCAAAATCATGAGCAATGACATCAAACATAGCAGTACATAAGGCATATATACATCAATAATGATAAAATAGCATGGGAATAAAACATGTAATTGTGGAAACCATTAAGCACATGATATGATTTCCATAGTAGCCAAGGCATTGCTTCCAAGTCCATCTTAGTGGAAAAACTCCCTTTCTGAATCGATTTCACTCCTCATTCCAGTCCTGTATTACTGAACCAGATTAACTTACCATTCCATACATGTCTATCTCATGAGAAATAAATCATTACCCAATGCATTGGATGGAGATATAGGTCCCACCCATCTCAAAATGAAATCATTTTTACTTGTGCCATAACATAATCATTAACCATTCATCATAACCCAAAGAATAAAAATGGGTTTTATAAACATCATACCATCATAACATAATCCATATAAATCAAATGGATATCATTTAATCATAATAAAAGTTTAACCATGTAAATCATAGAGACATTATACTTGAAACATACACATATGAAATAATTTCATCTTAGATGGAAAATGGTTTTGATGAAACACTTGAAATGAATTCTTGATGAAAATATCCTTTCTTCTTCAAAATCATTTTCTTTTCAAAAAATTTCATGAAATTTTAAAAGAAAAGGAATTTGTTGAAAATAGTCAAAAAATCTTGTATAGAAATATTCCTGAAAATAAGGAGTTATAAAACTGTAAAAATCTATTCATGCCGTATAAGTTAAAAAAACATTTTTCTCGTTCTTTTTACGGAAAATTCAAAAAGTACCTCTTATGGTAAATAAAAGAAAGATTCCTTACATACCATGTATTAAAATTAAATTTATTTTGTAAAAATGACATTAAACATACATGAAACCATTTTTAGAAAATAGGGACGTGATTGATAAATATAACCCCAATAAATACTTACGAATAAACAATCTTGGATAAAAAACGAGATTGGAAACGTTATCCCTTACCTTAGATCTGATATGATTTATACGTATCCGAATCTTCTGTATAATGATTTAAATAATGACATTAATTTATTACACAATGTTATTCATTGTTAGGATATCATATATGGTTCACTTATAATGTAATATTACCTGTTCTTTTGTAAATTCCATGTTAAAGCAGCGTTTTGGGTAAAATCGTTTTATTTATCGTACGTGTTTGGACTTGATGTTAATGATATTATTATTAAATATATCATTATTTAATTACATACAGAATTTATCTCATGATTTACATATCATATATATTCAATATATATATATAATAGATAGATAAATTAAATGAAATACATCGTTCATGGAGACGGTAGGCTGTACGTACGCATGAACGCTGTTTTGTTTTCCGTATTGACTTGAATGAAAGTATGTATATGACATATATATATATACATAAATCCAGTAGCTTTATCTTGATATATATTTCATTATTATCCATTATATATACTTTACAATCATTCTTGAGTGGTTAACATGGAGAATGAATCTCATCGCGTCGTGGAGACGGTAATCTGTACGTACGCACGAGCGATGATATCATTCAAATAATTATTGAATTGAATTGGAGTGGATGATATAATATATCATAATTAGTATTATGTTATAATAACTATATATAATTATTATTTACCCCATTATACCCATCCGAGTATGGTGGTGGTGGAAAAACAGATTACACCACGACGTGGAGACGATATTCCGTACGTATGCACACGCGGTGATTTTGTTTTTTGTAGGATGGATAGAAGGTGAAATAGGGTTGATTCATATTTATAATAATATCTCAGTATATTAGTGATACTGATTTAATTAATTTATGATGATATAAAAGAAGAAGAAGAAGTTGATGAAGAATGAAACTTGAAAGAATCGGTAGAAGAGATTACCTCTTCTTCGACGCACATCTTTTAAGCATCTTCTTAGGGAACTTGAGTTGGTCATTTCAGAAGAAAATAACCTCTATGATATAACTAGATAGTTTTAGAAGAGGAATTAGCAGGGGTTGGCCGAGATTCAAGGCTCAAAAGGGTGTGAAGAGAAGAGGGAAGGGGTGCCCTTTTTATAAGGGAGGAGAAGGGCATCTTTTGAAAAACATAAAATATTATTTTATAATAAAGTTATATTCGATTTATAATAGCTCAAAATTGATTTATTTAGAATATAAAGTGGGTATGGGTCGATATATTTTCAACAAATTGGTTTTATACAAGTTTAGGTTACTATTTTAACCTTATAATTTAGATTTTACTCTCTGTTAAATAATTTAACTTTTACAGTGTCTTCTTGTTTTCTTACACTATATGGTTAATAAACATTATATGACAAGCCAAAATAACCCCAAGTGGTTAATTATTAATATATATACCCTTATATAAGTCATTTTGATGACCCTTAAATATTTTGGAATATAATAACAATTAATAATATAATATTTTTTTAAAAAACTATTCTATGTTAATTTTGACACTATTTGGTAATTGATTTTTGTGAAAATCATAACTACATTATTAGTTCGAAAAAATTTACTTGAATTAATACTAACATGTCATATTAACCTAGAAAAGTAGTTCAATTCATATAAAGTCTAAAATTACATTTATTTGTGTATTTATAAGATCAATTATGTTAATATTTTATTAATAAGGTAATTACTGCATCATGATTGTGTCATAAATAAATTAAATAATTTAATGTCTAAAAATTATAAATAATATACCATTTTTAGTAACTCTTTATATATTTCTAATGAATATTTATATTTGAATTTATCTTATGTGTAACCCTATATTAAAAATGATTTAGTTATTAAAATTTTGATTTTAACTATTTTATCCCTTCTTTAAATAAATTAATAGTAAATGTACAAATCTAATCCACATGGACCTGAAGGGTAATATTTTATTCCTAAGGTTGTTTTTGGTCAAATTACACTTATCTAATAGAATTAGGACTTGTGTTAGGGTAATAATAATATCATTTTTCCCTTAATTACCCCATTTACTATTAACTGTGGCAAATAAAAGTAAAAAGTTACTATTCACTAAAAATTATTTTTATCTTATTGAACCAAATTTTAATCCTTGATATTAACTGGGTCTCTCGGATTTTCGAATTTCACTCACAGAAGTGATAAAATAATGTTTTATGGAAATTTTCAAATTCTCCTAGGAGGTGGGTAAAAGACGGTGAAAAGTTCAATAAAATTTTTATATATATAAAAATATTATAAAATGACTCCAATGAATTAAATTAATCATATATATGTATTATATATCAATTTTGACTGAAAATAAATTTATATAAAATAAATAATTATTTAAATACAAAAACGGTTTTATACTATGACTCGGTGTTTTTCACTATTCATCAAAAATTGAATGTTTTTAGAAAAATACAAAAAATTCACCCAAGGATAATTTCGATATTATGAATCCAAAAATGAAGTCCATTTTTAAAGAAAAAATATATAAAATTTCCTAACTTGGGTATTACTATTAATAATGGCTAGTATATATAACATATCGTTGTTTAGTGAAACCCGGTATTGCGTACAACACACGCTATCGAGGAAGGTCGCGATTGCCTGTAATGAAATCCAAGTCAAGGTTGTGTGTAGTGCAAGATTCCTTTGTTGTTTTGTATAATATAATCCAACCATATTTTGTTATACATTGAATATATATATATATATATACACACTCAATGTTGCATAGAATAACTTCTATCAAACAAAATTGAAATTTTGTGTAACACGATCCAAGAATAGTGTTGTGTGTACATGCAAGCTAATACGGTGTTGCATATAGCACACGATAATCTTAGTATAGCATACACCACAAGACATCAAATAAATTTAAAATTATACTTTTCATAAAATCTTGGGGTGTTACATTCTACCCCCTTTAAAATGAATTTCACCCTCAAAATTTGTCGGGGGTTGTGAATGGTTTACTACTTGAATGTTTCTTTCAAAGAAACCCACATCATAAAAAGGAACACTAAAACAAAATTTTAAAAATTGATGTATGAAACATAACGGTTAACCAAATTAACTCATCACAGGGTTTCCAAATATGAGAACATAGGTGAAAATATGGATATGGAAGAGAAATCTATCCATCAAGTTCTGATGGAGAGTGGTAGATGACATGGCTATGAAAAATCCAACAATCACAAAGACATAAATTTGTGATGGTTTAAGGTACCATCTGATTCATTTGATATATGGACACTAGGACAACATTTTTTTTCAATATCATTTCCCTAAATTTGAAAAATTGTTGAATTAAAAGAAATATTTACTTATATTTGGTATAATCTTGCTGTTGTTTGTGCCTTGAACAATTTACACTTCATCTCTTAAAGAAATAATGTTGAATTTGTCTTTCGTAAAGTGTTAGCAGATCATGCGATAGAATGATAGGTCATTCCATCTGTCTCAAAAAAAATGATAGAAATAGTTATTAAATATAAATAAGTCCATCTATAGTGATATTGGACTTATACTTCATATATCATACCACTTAATATAATAAAACCGGTTTCTACTAACCAGGGACTTCTTGTAGGCCAGTGGTAGGCGATAAAGGCCTATCGTACTTTGGTTGTGGGTTCGATTCCCACAGCCTTGTCCGACTCGACGGGTTGTCTCCCATCCTTTAGGTTGTCCTTTTTCTAAATCTACATTATTATAACATTACAAAAATTATATAAAAAAAGTTCTAGCCTTAAACAATACTATCTTATGTATAACATAATTCATTCCAATCTTTAGGCTTATCCAAATTACTTCAGTCCAAGATCATAGTATGAAGAAAATGATAACAAGAAAGGTCACATAATAATCAAGTGAATACCATCATTTATCCCCCATATATCATAAGATATATCTTGTTTATCACATTCCAAACATGTGAATACCTTAATCATGTACTCTCTTGAAACATAAATTATCATAGAACCATAGTGAAAACCTGAATTTTGTAAAAAGGTAACTATTTCCATATTACAAAATCCCAAAAATTCTATTTACTCAAACCATGATATCAGTTTTTCCTTATATCAGTCATGAGCTCATTAATACTATCAGACATTTCATTATCACCTTATCCCTTCTTTATGCACATATTAGGTGCTTTCCAAAAATATCTGAATAACCTTTCATGGATACCGGTACAATTCAACATATAGTTTCAAAAACGTAAGGAAAAACAATAGTGTAACAATCCTTAGATGTCTCATTATTCCATAGTACCATGAGTTTACTTATACAACTTTACCCTTGATAAACAAGTAATCATTCAACTACCTTCTTAAACCATTGACCGATCTCAAACAATTATTTCATCTCACAAATCATTTGTAGTCTCTTCATCATCATCAACATAAATACTACCCATACAACCATGGAGATTCTATTAATGATACATTCCCTTAGTGCATTGGTTTTCATAATGCCCGTACATTCCCCATTTAAAACATTAACATTGTTGATGTCATAGCAATACCATTATCTTTGTCCATGGTGTTAACGTAACCTTTTCCTTTTCACTTACTAGATTTTTGTCCTTCCTTTCCACACCCAAAGCATCTACCAGTTCCTTTGAAACATTCTCCTTGATGCCTCTTCCCACATGATTTATATGAGGGAAATTGAACTTTCCATCCTCTATGATCATCATGAAACTTCATCTTTCTCTTATTAGATGTGTCAGGATACATACCAAAGTTGAGATTATTGATCATATTGTAAGATTGCTGATTAGGCATAATAATGATGTTTTGACATCCAAAACCCATTTAATTTGTTTTCTAATGAATAATATCATTCCATTGTTAATCATGTCCTCCATTATTGTGAATCTTCTTGTTTCCGGCCATTTTCTAAAACCCAAAAAGAACAGTATGAGAGGAAAAAAAAATTCTAGGAAAACCACATAAAAAAGATGGAGTACCTTCAATATATAACATCTTATGTTTAATTCTATGATTTTTACCATAATTCTAGGACTATAACCTATACGTATACTTAACCTTAGGGAAATCCCTAGACATACCTTAGAAATATCTCTAGGGATCTCATTAAAGTTCTCGCATCCTAGTTTCCAAAGTTTGACTAAACCTTTCTTCTGATACCAACTATAGAGACCCAAGATTAATGTACATAAACATTACATTACTTTTTCTAAATACTTAATACACAACGAAAACCAACCCTCAAGGATCGTAATAGTTTAGTGTCTTTGGAAACTCAGAAAAAAATCTTCTAATCATTGTGAAAGATCTTCAATATCTCCCATAAAGATATTCCACTTTGGCTTTCTCACCTAAAACTTTTCATTATATCCTGGGGAAAAGAAAAAATATAAAGGGTGAGCTCAAATGCTTAGTAAGGGTAAGCATTGAGAGAATAAAACAAACCATATACATTTGAACTTAAAAACAAGAACATAATGTTTAAACATCATAATATTGAACAATGGCATAAAAAATAGCCGTACATAAGGCATAGATACATCAATCATGATAAAATAGCATTGGAATAAAACATGTAATTATGGAAACCATTAAGAACATTATATGATTTCAATAGTATCCAAGGCATTTTTTCCAAGACCATCTTAGTGGACAATGTCCCTTTCTGAATCGGGTTCACTCCAAGTTCCAGTCCTATATTACTCAACCAGATTAACTTACCATTCCATCCATGTCAATCTCATGAGATATAAATCTTTACCCAATGTATTAGAGGTAGATACAGGTCCCACAGATCTCATAATGAAATCATTCTTACTTGTGCCACAACATAAACATAAACCATTAATCATAACCCAAACAATAAAAATGGGTTTCATAAACATCATACCATAATAACATAATCCATATAAAATAAATGGATATCATATCATCATAAGAAATGTGGAACCATGTAAATCTTAGAGACATTATACTTGAATCATAAACATATGAAATAATTTCATCTTAGATTGAAAATGGTTTTGATAAAACACTTGAAATGAATTCTTGAGGAAAATATCCTTTCTTATTCAAAATCATTTTCTTTTCACAAAATTACATGAAATTTTAAAAGAAATGGATTTTGTTGAAAATATTAAATAAATCTTGTAGAGAAATCTTCATGAAAATTCAACGTTATAAAACTGTAAAAATCCGTTCATTCTGTATTAGATAAAAAAACATTCTTCTCGTACTTTTGCCAGAAAAGTCAAAAACTACCTCGTATGGTAAAGAAAAGAAAGATTCCTTACATACCATGTATTAAAAGTCAAAATTTTTTGCAAAAAGGACATTAAAAATACAAGAAACAATTTTTAGAAAACAGGGACATGGATTATAAATACAACCCGAGTAAAAACTTATGAATAGACAATCTCGGATAAAAATGAGATTGGAAACGTTATCCCTTACCTTAGATCTGATATGCTTCATACGTATCCGAAACTCTTATATAATGATTTAAATAATGTCATTGACTTATTACAGAATTATATTCTTTATTATGATATCATATATGGTTCACTTATGACTTTATATTACCCATTCTTCTATAAATTCCATGTTAAAGCAGCATTTTGGGTAAAATCGTTTTATTTATCGTACGTGTTTGGGCTTGTTGTTAATGATATTATTATTAACTATATCATTATTTAATTACTTACAGAATTTATATCATGATTTATATATCATATATATTCAGTATATATATATATATATATATATATAATAGATAGATAAATGAAATGAAATACACCATTCATGGAGATGGTAGACTGTATGTACGCTTGAACGTTGTTTTCTTTCCATTATTGAATTGAATGGAAGTATGAAGATTAAATATATATATATATATATATATACATAAATCTAGTAGCTTTATCATGTCATATATTTCATTATTATTCATTATATATACATTACAATCATTCTTGAGTGGTTAACATGGAGAATGAATCTCAATGCGTTGTGGAGAAGGTAATCCGTACGTACGCACGAGTGATGATATCATTCCCATAATTATTGAATTGAATTGGAGTGAATTATATAATATCACAGAATCATAATGATTTTATAATAACTATATATAGTTATTCTTTACACCATTATACCCATCCAAGTAAGGTGGGGGCGGAAAAATAGATTACACCACGACGTGAAGATGGTATTCTGTACGTATGCACGCACGGTGATTTCATTTTTCGTAGGATGATAGAAGGTGAAAAAGGGTTGTTTAATATTTATAATAACATATCAGTATGTTAGTTATTATGATGTTATTAATTTATTATGAAACAAATAAATAAGAAGATGTTGAAGAAGGCAGAATCCTGAAAGAATCAGTAGAAGAGATTACCTCTTCTTCGACGCACCTCTTTTAAGCTTCTTCTTAGGGCACTAGAGATGGTCTTTTGAGAAGACCAGAACCACTATGATATAACTAGAGAGGTTGAGAAGAAGAATTGGAAGGGGTTGGATGACATTCAAGGCTCAGAAGGGTGTAAAGATAAGAGGGAAGGGGTGCCCTTTTTATAAGGGAGGAGAGGGGCACCTTTGGAAAAACTTAAAATATTATTTTATAATAAAGTCATATTCGGATTATAATAGATCCAAATTGATTTATTTCAAATATAAAGTGGGTATGGGTAGAAATAATTTCATCAAATAGGTTCTAGACCAGTTTATGTTAATATTTTAACCATATCATTTAGATTTAACTCTAAGTTAAATAATTTAACTTTTACCGTGTCTTCTTGTTTTCTTACACTATATGGTTAATAAACATACTATAACAATCCAAAAGAACCCCAAGTGGTTACTTATTAATATATATATCCTTATCTAAGTAATTTGGCCGAACCTTAGATTTTTAGGAATATAATAACAATTATTAATATAATATTTGTTTTAAATATTATTTTATGTCAATTTTGACATTATTTTTAAATTGATTTTTGTGAAAATCATAAAAACATTATTAGTTCGAAAACAGTTACTTGCATCAATTAAAACAGGTCATATTAACCTATAAAATTAGTTTAATTCATAAAAAGTCTCAAATTACATTTATTTTTGTATTTATAACATCAATTATGTTAATATTTCAATAATAAGGCGATTACTGCATCATCATTGTGTGATAAATAAATTAAATTATTTAATGACTAAAATTTATAAGTAATATACCAATATGTAGGAAATATTTTTATATTTATAATTAATATTTATAGTCGAATTTATCTTATTTATAACCCTATATTAAAAATGATATAGTTATTAAACTCTCATTTTAAATATTTTAACCATTCGTTAAATACATTAATAATAAATGTCCAAATCTAATTAAAATGGACCCAAAGGGTAATATTTTATTCATAAGGATGTTTTTGATCTAACTACACTTATCCAATATAATTAGTACTTGTGTTAGGGTAATAATAATATCATTTTTTACCCTTAATTACCCTATTTACTTTTAACCATGGTAAATAGAAGTAAAAAGTTACTATTCAACAACAATTATTTTTATCTTATTGAATCAAATTTTACTCCTTGAATGTGGTAAAATTACGTTTTATGTAAATTTTCAAATTCTCCTGGGAGGTGGGTAAAAGACGGTGAAAAGTTCATCAAAATTTTTATAAATCTAAAAATATTATAAAATGAATCTAATGAATTAAATTGAAAATATATAGGTATTATATATCAATTTTGACCTAAAATAAATTTAAATAAAATAAAAAATTATTTAAATAAAAAATTCAGTTTTAAACTATAACTCGGTGTTTTTAACTATTCATTAAAAATTTAATGTTTTTAGAAAAATAACAAAAATTCACCCGAGGCTAATTTCGATATTCCTAATTCAAAAATGAAGTCAATTTTTAAAGAAAAAATTTATAAAATTTCAAAATGTGGGTATTTCTATTCATAATGACTAGTTTATATAACATATTGTTGTTTAGTGAAACCCAGTATTGCGTACAACACACGCTATTGAGGAAGGTCGCGATTGCGTGTAATGAAAGACAAGTTAGGGTTGCGTGTAGTGAAATATTACTTTGTTTTTGTGTATAATAGAATCCATCCATATTTTATTTATACATTAAATATATATATATATACACAGTCAATGTTGTGCAGAATAACTTCTATAAACGAAATTGAAATTTTGTGTAACAAGATCCAAGAATAGTGTTGCGTATACTGCAAGCTAATACAATTTTTCTTATAGCGCACAATAATCTTAATATAACATACACCACATAACATCAAATAAATTAAAAATAATACTTCTCATAAAACCTCAGCGTGTTATAGGGAGTGACCGTATGAGACTGTAGGAAGGTTGCTCCATCTCTATCCACAAAGGATATCTGCAAAGCGGCCAGCTGCTCCATCGCCTCTCCTATAAGTTGTATACCATATCTTTTGATGAGTGCATCCACAACAATGTTCCCCTTCCCAAAATTATAGACTATCTCTAAGTTATAGTCCTAGAGAACTCAAGCCATCGTCGTTGTCTCAGGTTTGGGTCCTTCTGAGAAAAGATATACCTAAGACTATTTGGATCTGAGTACACGGTAAAACATTCGCCCATTAGATAGTGCTGCCACATCGTTAAGGTGAAGACCAATGCTCCTAACTCTATGTCATGGGTAGCATAGTTCTGCTCATGTGGTATCAGCTGCCGAGAACCATATGTGATCACTTCTTGCTCCTGCATCAGGACTCAACGGAGTCTGTTCCCTGATGCGTCGCAGTAAACTACATACCATACGCCTTCCACCGGAATCCTCAATATGGGGGCTCTAGTCAGCCTCTTCCTTAGCTCCTGAAAGCTCTGCTGGCATCTCTCCAACCATACGAAGGGTTTCCCCTTCTTCTTCAAGGCTGATAGTGGTGTTGCAACTCTGTAGAAGTCTAGAATGAACCTCCGGTAGTAACCAGCCAAACCCAGGAAACTTCGTACCTCCTTTACATTCCTGGGTGGCTCCCAAGCAAGTACCACCTCAATATTCACTCGATCCACTACAAATCCATCCTCTGAGATGACGTGTCCTAAGAAGTGAACCTATCAAATTAAAAACTAGAACTTTGAGATCTTACCATAAAGCTCGTGCTCTCTGAGTGTGTTCAGTACTACTAAAAAATGGTAGGAATTCTCCTCCTTAGTAGTCAGGTAGATCAGAATGCCGTCGATGAAGACTATGACAAAGTGATTGAGGTAAGGCTTGAAGATCCTATTCATGAGTCCCATGGACACCGGTGGTGCATTGGTTATGCCGAAAGGAATAACCAAGAACACGTAGTGGCTGTAACGACACCTGAAGGTCGTCTTCTGCACATCCACATCTCAAACTCTGAGCTGGTGATAGCCTGATCTGAGGTCTATCTTCAAGAACCAATGAGATCCCTTTTTCTGGTCAAAGAGGTCATCCATCATCGGGAGTGGGTACTTTTTCTTTACGGTCACCTGGTTTAGGCGATGGTAGTCTACCCAAAGCCTCAATATTCAATTCTCTTTCTTGGAGAATAAAATTGGGGCATCCTAGGGAGAAAAATTGGGCCAGATGAATCCATTCCCCTGCACATCCTCCAGCTGTACCCGCAGCTCACGAAGCTTAGCGAGAGACATCCAATATGATGGAGTGGATATTGGTGCCATACAGGGGTATAGTTCAATTTATATGTCCACCTCTCTATGAGGAGGTAGTCCTGGAACATCGTAATAGAAATCATCAGTGTTCTAGTCCACCAAAACCGGATAAATCGGACTCTCCACATCAACTGATCTGAGGGTAGGGCAAGCCAATAGGTTAGTGATTGGCTACACACTCCTTCAAGAATGTTCATCATGTTTTTCAAAGTTTCCCTTATCGCCGGTGAAGGTAAAACTAGTCCCATCCATGCAAACACACCAAACTTTTAGCCTAATATAGTCAATCTGTGCATGGATTGTAGTTTAGCAGGTCATACCCAAGATGTGTCGTAAGGCCTCAACGCTGTTACTAGGAGATCCCAGCCGAAGCTCTCACCTCCTAGAGTAAGCTCGCACTGCCAGCACCAGTGCGTAATCGTCGAATCAGCTCTCATAGATGTCTCTAGCCATAAGGATCGAGCCGATGACTCCGTCAGAATCTTTGAACTATGAACGAGGTTAGTGGAAATGAAAGAGTGACTAGAAACTATGTCTAAAAGAACTATAACTATGGTGGAGTATACACATATCGTACCTCAAATCAACTCTGGAGCTCCATGAAAGTAGGCGTCACCTATCTGAAGCCGAGCTCTCCCCTATCCACCGGCTCCCTGTAGTCGGGGTGGACCTCCGAGTGGTGGTGGTGGTAACACCTCGTAACATCGTCCACCACAAGATGGACATCCAAATCCTATACCTAGTCTTCCTCTTCCCTGCATACCACATCGTTTGAACCTCTACCTCTTCATGGGAGGTCCCTCAATAGTTTTCTAATCATCTGAATTGCTGGTTGGACAGTCACGAGCCATGTGACCCTGCCCGCCGCATGAGTAACACTACCTGCTACTATCATGTGTGTCTTTTCTCCATGTGCCTCGCACAACCGATCCTGAGTCATGCGGCCGACCACCTGTAGGTATGGTCCTCTTGGACCTCTGCGACATCTGTCTACAACCAGCTGCAGAAGACTCCACTGTGTGTCGGCTAGTAGTGGGTCTTTCTACTGGTGACTGCTCAGTGAGGAAACTCTCCACTATGTGGGCTCTCTCTAGCACCCCCATATAAATTGGGATGCTAAGTGAGATCATAAGAGATCTAATCTCTCACTGGATCCTCTTCTAGAAGGTCCAGGCCCTGATGAATGGGTCCGATACCATATCAGTGGATTCGAGCGAGAGGTCAGTGAACCTCACCGATTATTGTGCTACTGTCAAGCTGTCATGTTGCAGATGAAGTAGCTCCTATATCCAAACCGCACGTAGGACGGATGGGACAAACTCCACTCAGAACAGGCTCTTGATGTATTCCCTGAGTAGCATCACCTCTTCATGCACCTAGAGGATCAGGCTCCACCATCTGCCTATAGCTGCCTGAAGGAGACTTGCGACAAGGATCACCATGAAGTCTGCCAGTGTCCCTACTAGCATGAATACTCTCACCACAGCCTCCAGCCAATCCTCATCCACCTGTATGTTAGTCTCTCCCCAAAACCTAGGTGGCCCCTAGCGCTGGAACTCGTCCAACACGCTAAAGCAGTGTGCATCATCTGCTGTTGGGGCTGGTGGCATCAGTGGCCTAATGGGAAGTAGTACCGCTGGTGCCTCTGCTGGTAAAGGGCCCTACACCGAGGCCTTGTCACTCGGTGGGCTGTTAGAATGTATGACTCTCAAGGATATAACTGGTGGTCCATGGGAAGTCATCCTAAAAGACACAGATATGACATGGTCAAAAGATTATACCTGGTGAGCTGGCCTGGTAGAACATACTTAAAGAAATTTTTTTGAAAACACACACGCAATCAGTGTTTTCATGCGTTGAGTTGGAAATAAAAAGTCAGGGTCCTGATGTATGGATATATCAGAGTCCCGCACCAACAATAGACTCCCTGAACTGAAAACCACACTTTGTTACCTTAACAATATTTCATCATAGAAAAGAAAGATCAGAGTTCCTAGTTCTGCGATAGAACCGACTCCTTTGATACCCATTGGTCACGAAATGTCCCCTGAGGCCCATATCCTGACTACCCCAAGCCCGCCTTCCATAGGTCAGGGGCTGGCGATTAGAACCAAAGGTGTAGATCCCTAAACTAGGAAGGCATTGCCTTTATAAATATAAACAAACACATCAGAGTACACAACTGGAAGCAAAACAACAAGAAAAACTATACACAAAAGAAGTGTTAGAAAGTAAAAGAGTCCATAAATACGATCCCCATAGGGAAGTACAAGTACAACTGAAAGCAAGTACAACTGAAGGAAAGTAAAGAACCTACAGGGGAGTCCTCCAGGGTTCCTACCTAAAGGGTAGATATAGATGGCCTCCTCAGCACTCTCTTCCATCTGTCTCCTCCATGCACCATCACACCGAGTGGTCCACCTGCGGGTCCGCCCAGTCCTGCTACTCTCTATCTCAGTCAGTGATGTCCGTCATCTTCAACATACACAACAAGGTATGGGTAAATCCCATGTAGGGGTGAGTATAAAAATACTCAGTAGGGACCCCAAGACTGTCATGTTCTCACAAAATACAACAAGGATAAACCAAAAAGTATGGAATCTACAGATAGCCATTAAATAGGTATATGCCCATACATATACCTAATCTATCTAGTAACCCATCTCAATCTTGCGGAAAACACAAAAAGTCACTGAATCAGCTCAAACTAGGATTTTTTATTATCGAAACAACAGCTGGTGACGTACTCCTCCTCTATCGAGTACAGTAGGCCTTCTGTGTCACACATAGGTGCTTCCAACTATCCTGGGACTGCTAAGGTACTTCTCTTATCGAGTACCATGGGTCTTCCGTGTCACATAGAGGTGCTACCCACCATGGGTCCGCTGTGCTCACACAGAGGCGCTCCCCCTCGTAGCCTGCTGAGCTACTTCTATTTTTGAGTATCCTGGCTCTTCCCTGCTCACATAGAGGCACTCCCCACCATGGGTCTACCGAGTCCCAAAGAGGGGCTTCCCACTGGGCATGTCGAGTCACTCCGAGTCGAATCGATCATGCAGTCATCAGGTCTCAGCCAACTACTAGGTCTCTGTACTCTGTCTGGTCGCCTTTGGATGGATCCGCGCCATGAGCTACTGGACAATACACCAAATATCATGAAGTTCAACAAAGAAGTATCTCAAAGGTCTGCCACGTCATAGGGGTCTTAACACAATATAGGGCGCACCAATCGGACACGCACACTGTTTAATATTAGCCTTTTTCTCCCGGGGGCCCGGTAAGATTCGTGTACGATCCAACCTGATCGTATCTCAACAATACACTGAACTCCAGTGGGGTATTCTGAAAGGGACGACTTCACTCCATGATTACCAGTGCCAATGAAGGTTTGTCAAATAGAAAACCGGTGCCAATGAAATTTCTCAAGAAGGTAAAGGGGCCAGCAGTGGGACCGGGTCCGGTCCGACCTGGTCAGACCGACAAGGCCCAATCCAGTCTGGGCCGACCCGGTCTGGGTCGACCCGGTCCACTCGCTATGTTTGGCCTGGTCTGCTGGGCCTGACCCAGTGTACTGCGAGGGAGGTTCGGCCTGAAGGTCGCCACATAGGCGACTCGGCCCAATGGTCGGGGTCGGTTCGTCCAGCGTCGCAGGGGGTGTGGCTCGGGCGACTCGGCTCGGGAGGTAGGTCCAGTTAGGAGGCTAGTGGGCAGGCTGCACAGAGCATGGGTAGGCCGAGGGTAGGGCATGTGGGGTGTGGGCAGGCTGGCTGGACGCCGAGTAGGCCATGGGTGAGCCAGGCAGGGAGCGACAGGGGACGGGCAGGCCGCGAGAGCACCGGCAGGGTGTTGTGCAGGCCACGGGGGCACTAGGCAAGCCACTGTAGGGTTCGAGCAGGCCACGGGGGCGCTGGAAATGGCGTTGGGAGGCTGTGGGGGCACCAGGAAGGGCGCGGATGGGGTCGGGCAGACTGCGGGGGTGCCAATAGGTCGCAGGGGCACCGGGCAGGGCACGGTAGGTGCCGAGCAGGCCGCTGGGGCACCGACAGGGCACTGGGTAGGCCGTAGGAAGGTGGGTCGCAGCCCGAGCAGGGTGCCAGAAGGACAGAGCTAGGGGGTCCCCGCACCGGGAAGGGTGCTGGCGGGCGACGGGCAGGCGGTCCACGTGCCAGGCAGCGTGCCGGAAGGCCGCGGGTATGAAGGCCGAGCGCCGCACGGGCAGGTGGCGTTCGGCAGGAAGAACTGGTGGGCCGTGGGGGCGGCGTCTTCGTGGAGGCCACGGGTAGCGCGACCTTCAACGTTGCCACCTTTTCCATTGTCGCCTCATCGCCATGCCTTAGAAAACCAAGAATGAAAAATAAATTGATGGAGGGTGCTGGGCCATGTTAGATTGTCCCACACCCTCCGCGTTTATGGAGGTATGAATTGTCTCATCAAGAATAGTATATGATCAACAACACGTCCACAACAAGCCCTTTTTATCCAATGAAGAAGTTAAAAAGAATGGTATAAAATCATCAAACAATAAACCCCCTACCTTTTGATTCGTCGATCGACTTTTGTTGACGGCGTTGTGGAAGAAGATGAGGAAGGTCTTCGTTCGTCACGTTCGCCAAGAACTCTTCCAATCCAAGCTCGTGCGTTTGTTTTTTGATGATGATGAGGAGGGAAGATACTCTACGTTGATAGGTGTCCGAGGAAGAAATTCGAAGAAGAATTATTGTCGGCTTTCGTCACGTTCTTTGTTGGGATGGCATTCTTCTTTGTAGAGGACAAATTTCTCCATGTGCTCTTCCTCTCCCAAGCTCCACCCATTTCCCAAAATGAAAATAACAGAGGAGTAGTTTGTCTATTATTTTTTTTGGCACAAAATATTCAAAATGAAGAAATAAATGAGAAGGCTCCACCTAATTGATTTTTGAGGGTAGGCATGGATTAATTTAGGGGAGATCAAGAGGCTCTACCTCATTAATGAGGGAGAGTTGAGAGGTTTTATACTACACCATAAATAGAGGTTTGGTGGTCCCCACCCCCATTATTTAAAAGGGAGGTTATGCGGTCTCTGGTGGTCCCCACATCGTAACCTCTCACGAGAGGTTATGTTCAGGTGGGCCCCACCACCATAACCTTTCATGGGAGGTTAGGATGTGGCGATCCCACCTCCAACTCCCAAGTAGAGGTTTTAACCAACAAACACACACATGCTAGCTTAAAATAAAATAAAGTGTTGTACACTTTATTTTATTAAATTTTTTATAAATATCCATAAACTAACTTTTATTCTCGACCATTTTCCATCATGGTTAAAGTCTTCTTAAACGAATACCGGCACTGTGAGTTCAACGGTGCCATCAGATTTCAATTCCAAGCACTGGTTCAAAGGATATAAAATCCCACTCGTACGTTTACTGAACATACCTAAACAAAACATCAGAACTTGATTCTGGGCACAGTGGGCCTCAAAATCAAGCACCGTAAATTTTCACAGACTCGTGAAAAATCCCAATTAATAATGAAAAAAATTTCCAAGGAATTTCTAGGACTTTACAAGACATTACTCTCTAAAAATTCATTCTTATCCATTTTAGTAAATACACTACAATTATTGATTCAAGGTCTTGTGTATGATGTTTTCTCTCATGTGCTATTAATTTATGAGAATCAAAATTAAATACCCTACCATTATGGATTAAAAAAACTATTCCATTCAACGATTCTTCAATATAGATAACATATTCACTACTTCTAGATTAGAGGACCAAAAATTGAGCATTAACTAATATTTTTCTAAATTTGATGAATTATTCATCTCATTTATTTATCATGATGAAACTACCTCATTTTCAAGTTAAAAAGGCCATTGGGTTAGATAAATGTTCCTTGTTTTCAAAAAAAACTATAGAAATATTCTAATAATAATGGGAAATTTGGAATCATTATAACATTCTCAGTTTATTAAATTCTTCAACCTGTGTAGTTTTGGAGGGATCAAATGTTTTTTGGCTTTATTTATAACATTTCAAAATAATGTTATCATTTCTAATAAACAGTTAGTTTTTAAAAAATTTCAATATAACATATATTCATTCACGTTTTGTATAATAACTAATGATTTGTTTAATAATCCTCATAATGATTTTATTAAAACAAAGGATCATCAATAAACACAACCAAAAACATATGTACATATTCATCAAAAAATAAATTCATAAGATCTATGAATATAGCACGAGAAATTTAAATCCAAGAGGGGAAATATAGAAACTATTAATTCCCATATCTATTACAATACACTAACATAGTGATTTCATCCACTTCCAATTTTTATAATGGGTCTAGGAACTAAGATGAACATTCAGCAAATACTTGGCTCCATGGAGATGTTAATAAACCATTATTTGGACCATAATTTATCGAATTTTATAAAAATAATTTCACTATACCCATATTCATATTTTCTTGATACATCTCATATTTTTTTCTCTTCTTTGGACATACATACATACATACATATATATTTAACTACCTCATTACATTTAAAACACTTGAAATATTTTGTGTCAATATTTTTTATACCAATACCAATATATTTTTATTTGAAATAATAAGACATTTGAAAAGCAATAACACATTGGAATAACATCAATTATTTTAAAAACATTCTCATGGGTTCTTTTTTACTCGCCTATTAAATAAATATTAAATTTCTTTTGATGTATTATTTCTATTTTCCTATAAACTCTATATTGTTTACTCCTTGTTTTCATATAATACATGAAAATCCAGAATAGAATTTGACATCTTTGTTTCCAATCATGTGATTTTTTCTCCATCCGTGGACACTTAATCTTCCTCGTTCTACCTCATTTCTAGGATCCAAAGTTGAACATCCATATGAAAATTATCCTTGTGGAAAAGATTCAAAAATTTATCCAATTTCATGGCATAAATCACTTATAATCATCTAATATTAATAAACATAAAAAAACCATTGACCTACTTCACAATCAAATATATATACAACATTAGATACCATTGATGATTTGAACATCTTAAGACCTTGAATATTGGTTTTAGAGAATTAATTCTTCCCTCAATTCTCACAGTGTAATAATATCTAATGAATACTAGGGTATTCTATCTTACAAAATTCTCTACTATATAAATGATCTTATATGGAAGATCTAGTTTATATATAGTATAGATTTCACCACCATTTTTATCATTGCCATGTGATCCATCATTGAAAACAAAATTTTTTGTTCGAAATAAATTTATTCCATGTTTTTTTTCAAGGAATAATGTTATTCTCTTTGTGACATCCATCTTTAGATTCCATCTTTCATGTTTCCAAAATAATTTCCTACTAAAATAGTTTCTATAATGAAACATGGTAATATAAAAATTATATATTCTAATATATGTAAAGTAGAATATCCTAATTTTATTTATTCCCATTAGACTAACCTTCAAAATTATTTCAACTTTTCCTTTCAGACCAATTATATAGACCCAACCATAAATAATAAATAAAATTTTGTTTTATGTCAAGAATTTAATCTATTTTATTTTGAAGAAATTGATGGTTTATAGTTTTAGAGAATTATCTCCTCACCCAAACATAAAGAATTAATAACATAGAATTTGGAAAAAAGATAATTAAGGGATATATAAAAAGAATTCATGTAACATGTTATTTCATGGATCCTCTAAAATATTATTCTTTATTCAATTTAAAATTTGGGATAACAATAAAAATTGTATTGGAAAATAATCCCATTCAATAACCAGATATTTTAATAAAATGTTTCGTAATAAATATAGAAGGAAAAGTAAATATTATATATGTTTATTTGTAATCATAATAAAACTAATACTACTTTTAAAAAAAATATTCATTTCACCATTAAAAAGTATTACAATGTTACCTTTAAACATAAACCCATTATCTTACATTGGAATGTCATTATATTAATGGGAGATTCCCTTAAAACTGTAGATAAATAATGTAGGTAATATGGGGAATAATTTTAATATCACTCTTAAAATCACACTTGAATATTTAATTACCCTCCAGGTAAATTCAAATAATCATTTAGGAGAAATCAAACTGGTTAACTCAGTCCCTTAAACCAATTCCTTGAAGAGATATCTCGGTCAGACCAATCATCATGAGGAATATTAGGCTCACTCATCATCATAAAATTTTCAAAAATTCCAAAAAATAATAAAATCAAGTAAAATAAGTCATTTATATCATCATACATATTTTAATATTCCATATTTATGTAAGAAATACATTTATTTATATTGAAATATCCATTCCATTTAGAATTTTTTTTTTGAAAATGCCCAGAATAAAGAGGAATGATTTTATTTGAAGATAAAATAAAATATTAGAAAGGAATCAAATCACTTAAAATGATTATGGTCGTATGAAAATATTTTGACATCTTATATTAATATATGAAAATTTATTGTGTTTTTCAAAAAATTCAAAATGTTATATAAATAATATACAAGATGAATTTTTTTTGAATTTTTTTTAAATTAATTTGAATAAAATATAAAATTTCCCTTTAAATAATTTATATATGTATAAATATATCCATAAAATTACTGTTATATGATGTAAATTGAAGAAAATTATTTACAAAATATACCCTTAATCATATAAAATTAGGTTTTTAGGGTAATGTGCCCTTTTCGTCAAGTCTTACCCATAATGTACATTTAATAAATTCCTAAATAATAAAATTATGTAAAATTTTTATTTTTTAATTTAAATTATTTCCATTATTATTTTATTTATTTTATTTTTTACCTTGTTTTATATAATAACATAAAAAATTAATTTTATCTTCAATGTTTTGAAGATATTCATCTCATATGTCACAAATGAGTTAGGTATGTTGGAAATGGACAAATAGGTCATTTTTATTTCATCTCAATAAGAATATCCATGAAATTATTATCATTTTTTAAAATTATTCATTCCTTTATAACTAACCAATAAATTTTATTTCTAAAAAATGAACTATTTTACAAACAAGGATATGTTAGGTTGTACTTACACCTAAGTAACATTTCAATTTTTCTGTGATCATGATAAGAAAATGTTTTGTATTATTCTATTATTAAAGATATTCTTATTATACAACATATATTATATTATTTATTTAAATACCAATAAATTTAACATCCATGTGATATGGTTAAAAAATCAATCAAATCACATTGTAGAGTTGGTAATCCACACACACGAATAAGCAATGTTATAAATTTTTGATTTATGGAAGCCTAAAAATGTATGAGATATATCATCACTCGGAAATTATAATTATATCATATATATAATAAAAATATATTACATAAATTGTTATAAACCCATGTGATGGGTGGTCATTGAATATGAATTAGACCTATTCATGAGGTAGTTGTCCACTATACAGCAGAATGATGGTTTCATTTATGATTTAATAGAAGAACGGGATGGATACAGGTTATGAAAAAAACCTAAATAAATTACAATGTATGGAATATAATGGTGTAATTTTTTATAATTGTTGTATAATATTTAATAGATATACAAAAATAAGTAACACAAAAATTCTCTATTAAGAACTATACCTATTCTTTAGACAACCAATATTGGGTAATACTTAATGCCTTACTAGGATGGTTTTCATCTAAAAAATTACTTCTTAGAATTTTTGGGGGCGTTGGATGTAAGTAATTTATTTTTATAGGTATTTTCTAAATAGAGAGTATCTTGTTGTATGGAACAGTGGGCAGAGTGGGCACCCTTTTATAATTCGTGGCATGCCACACTTGGAATATTTAAATATATTAAAAATATTACAAACTTACTCAACATATGTGGATCTAAAATACATCATATATGAATATTATATTATATATAACTTACATATGTAATAAAAATTTAATTTAGACATGTTTAGATGTCCTTTTAACCCTTATAGCTTTGTTTTGTCCCTTGACAAACCAATTTTAACCTAAATGGTGGTAAGGGTTTTCTAATTTGTTAATCAATACTAATTACCAAAAAATAATTTTAACCTATTGAATAGTATTTATTTTTCTTGATGATAAATATTTAATCTATTTTATATATTTTCATTTAGATAAATTGAAGAAAATAATTTTAAACTATACTTGCAAAATGTGAAGAAAACTGTTTTTTTTGAAAAAATGGTATCTGTGTATAAAAATGTTTTTTTTTAACAAATTCATGTTTTGGATTGTCAAGATAATATTTATTGGATTATTATAAATCAGAATTAGAAAACGTTATTTTCAAAAAATTCATAATATAATGTGACTTTGTATATAATTTAAATGAAATGACCCATTCCAAAAAAAATTGTATATTTTCACTATTCATTTAAAAGAAAATTGTTTTTCTAAACTTTTTAAAACCTTCATTATATTATAATTTTTACTAAAAAAATTCAAATATGAAGTTCATTATTTCAAATTAAAATAATGTAAAATTGAATTAATACTTTTAAATATTAAAATATAATTTATGAAAACCCTTTTTTGTAAGAAATAATCCATTCACCTTTTGACTTAACATATCTCATTTTTCATACAAAGAATATAAATTTATAAAATATTTTTTATTAGTATAAATATTACATTAAATTTTTTTTAATAACATTACCTATGTTTTACACTTTCTGTAAATTAATTATAATTTATATGGTGATGGGTGGGCCCCAAAATATTTGAGGTTCTCCTTGCATCAATAAGCCTCATGAGACAAAATAGCTTGGATTTTTGGTGTATACTTATACCAAAATTACTATTGTGATGTGGAATAGATCCCTGACATCATGTTTTTTTTAATAACATTATGTATTACATTAATATTATATTATTTATATTTTCAACTATGTTTTCATTTAGCCTCATCGATATAAAATACCATGGTTTTAGTTATCTTTGACTTCAAGTTGTTTATTTATTCTTACCATATCAATTATTCTATGTTTAAGATATTATAGATTAAACTGTAAGATAATAATAACATTGAAACTAAGATAATACTTATTTTCTTACATTCCTTGGGAAACTTATATGGGGAAATGAATGATTTTCACGGCTATGATAGAAGGGCTAATAATGTTCTCACCACACATTCATGTTGTGTCACATGTTTTCAAATGTAATGTATCAATATATATGGTCTTACAAGACTAAAATATTATCATATCATCTTCTAAATAGATTTATCTAGACTAATACATTAATATAACTACAAACTATGGGTTTATTGATATTGGTATGATACAATAGATGTGAATATAAGAAATTTGGAGGCTAAAATGAGTTATTTTTCTATAAACCATTATATGTGAATAATATATTTTAATATTTTTATATAAATTAATAAATATTTATTATTTTTTTAATATAAATTTTAGATCATGTATTCAATAAAACATATAAAAATTTAATTTAATGGTATTTACTGCTGATGGAATGTAAATGAAGTCAACGTTTTGTGCATTAAAATTAATTGTCCTTTAAAACCAGTTTTAACTATTTTGTGTGAGGATAATCGAACAAATTTCTAAAAAATTTAGTAATTTAATCATTTAAACATGATTATATAGTTAAAATCATAATTTTAAAAACTATTTCATATGTTTAACTTAATTTTTTTAAATTGAGTATTTATAATGGTAAAATTTGTGTTACCATGATAAGAGTAAAAAGGGTTTAAAGAGTTGTTATCCAATCCAATAATGTATATAATGTCCCCAAATACTTGATTTAATTTTATAGTTTAATTGTAATTGGACCATATAATTCTATTATTATAATTAAATTTATAAATTTTTATCCTCCTAACATGAGTGAGAAGAATATTAAACAATAATTTTTCTGGTAAGTACTGGTTTTCCAAACACATCACTTATAAAAGGGAACCCCCACTTCCCACTTATCAACACCTCATCATACCCTTATCTCAATACTCTCCTAAAATATTTAGACATTAATATGATTTTTTTTTCATTCAAAAATACAAATCTAAAAATCCTTATGGCTCTTTTGAAAGGAAGATACCTGACGAAGAGGTACAAGTTCTTACCAACCATCATAATGTTTCATTCCTCATAAAAATCCTCCATATTTTCATAAAAAATAATAAAATTATTTAATATATCTATTTAAATAATGATATGTTGTTATGTTAATTTTATATTCCTTTTGGAACTCATTCATTTATTGTAATGTGATATTAATACAGGTATAGAATTGTGGGCTTCCACCTCCACAAAGTGCTGTTATTCATTATTCATTTCCCCATCACATGGATCGTTATAATGATATATCTATTGAATATATGTGATATTTATGATATTATTATTGTTATATAATTTTTTATTATTCATTAAAATTCATTTAATTTATCCATCAAAAATTAGAATCCCCTCTTTTGCGTACGTAGGAACTACTATCTCCATAAAGTGCTGTAAGTCAGTTTTCATAAAAACCTTATATATATTGTTATAAAATTTTTTATGATCAATAAATATGATATTTTTTTAATAAATAATGTTATAGGTATTATTAAACTATGAATATGTTTCATGGATCCAAACTATATAAATGAAACATGTATAGAAAACAGACCATCATTCAGTCAAAGGTGTGTTTTAATAAAAAACTATTAACGAAATGGTAATTTCAAAGTTATGAAATAATGATATATAATATTTTATGTGTTAATATGGTATTGGAATATATTTATATTTAATATTTATTTATTAAATATAATTATTGTATTCATACAAAGCATGATGAAAATTGAGGTAATGGTTGTTCATCTAAATATTATTTCATGGAGAAATGTTTAAATGATCTCTTTCAAGGGGGTTATGATTCAAATGTTACCAAATAAAAAAGGGATCATGTTATTATCTTATATATTTTTATAATTTTATATGTAACAATAACATTGTGGTATATTATATAATCCTTTTGCACTAAATCCCATATATTTTCTCCAATTAATTTTATTAATATATTTTTCAAGTATCAACACCATTTCTCTCTCTTTGGTACTTAATATTATTGTGAATTTTTTGTAAAAAGAAAACTTATTCCAATTTTTTGGATAAAGAACATTTATCATGTATGTTTAAAAACATAAAATTGTTTGATAAAGGATTATATATATATATGAAAATATATACTACATTCATCAGTATTTAAAAATTATTTGAAGGAATGCTTAGAAATGTATTATATATAAATCAAATTTTACCCTTCCCTAATGTGTGAAAATAATTTTACCTTTTAACATATATTTCATGAATGAGATTTACTACCATCCTATAAATTATGTTCCTTGAATAGTTTGTTTCAAGTTTCCAAGATTATTTTAAATGAATACATTTTTATGAAAAATCATGGATTCGTTAGATTCTAAATATAACAAATGAGAGAGATATATAACTTTTTTTAATAAATGTTCAAATTCTCTTATAAGGTTATTTTTTATATATGAAAACTAACTATAAAAAATGTTAAGATTAATTAGGAATATGTTCAAATGTTACCGAACACTTTCATCATCTTGATGGAATATGATTATTACATTTTAAGGATATTTATTTTCAAACTATTTCTCTTTAATGGTTTAATTACAATATGATGAAATATTTATGAAACTGATTTTTTAATAGGTAATTATAATATTAATTTATGGATGTTTATTTATGATCTCTTGGATCACTGATGAATAGTTTTAATTATGTTCCATGTGGGACCAAAATAATATTTCCCTACATTGTATTGAGTAAATATTTTTATCTCATAGGATAATATGAACTCGAATGTGGAGTGAACCTCGTTCATTAAGACACCTTGACCACTATTATAGTCATGAGAGTCATCATTTACTTTGGAAATTGTGGATGGGAGCCTGATACTAATCAATTAAGTTACTCAATCCATTATTATAGTCTTGGGAGTGAAACATAAATATATAAATGAATGAATGAGGATAGAATCCAATCCACTATTGGACCTCTTCACTCTGATAGTCTTAGTAGTTATCCTTTTATGAATAACTGATTTTATATGATTATTTATATTCCAAAGACATATTTATTTTGAATATGATATATTATCTGATACCAATACTAAATAGTTATGATTCCACACTCTTATGAATTATGACTTCTGTTATGATGTTTTTTATTCCACGACTCATGATTAATGATCATTGATAGATTATGTGCGACTTCTATAATTTTATATAATGGTGTCAAAAACCTATGTTTATACCATTACCAAATATGATAATTGAATTGAATATATCCTATATTTTCCATTATATATAATTAGTGGTCACCCTTTCATATATTTTCATTCCCCCAGTATATGATGATATCTTTTAAATAGGTTTGTTCTACATAGTGTACTAAGTGAGTATAATATTCTAGGATATAATGTATATATTTCCTTAAATAAGTTAATAATGTATCTAGTCTCTAAATATACTAAAAACATTTAGTTCTAGGGAATGAATTATTTTTTATATAGATTATTCTTAAAAAATGATATAATATTTATGTATGAAATTATTGGCTCATCTAAGTAGGTATCAAAGAAGGGTTTATGTTTTTTTAACGATTATATTTAAAATATGTTGGTGAAATCATCAGGATATGGTTAAGAATAGGATAGAATAATTGTAATTTATATAATAAGGGAATATGTGGTTATATAGTAATAAAATACTTGTTTGGATATAAACTTATTGATGTAGTCCTTAGAACCAAATCACCATGTGGTAATAACCCTGAATATACTAGGTAGGTATTAATTTGATCATATACTTGTTAAAAAAAGAATCCTAATTGAACTCCCAATTTTACAATATTGTGGTATATTATTTGGTAAATTTACATTCTCCTTTTCAACTGTGAATAGGAATGATCGGAAAGAATATATTAAAAAAATATGATAAAATGAAGTGAAATGGGATGAACTTAATTTTTTTATTTAATGAAAGATTAAATATATAGGAAAACCATTTCCTAATTTTTATAATCACATGATTGTATTCATTTATTAATGATGATTAATACAAATGATATAAATATTGGTTTTAATAAATTGATGAATCCAATAGAAGTCTTACTGAAAATCGGTGTTAATGGAAAGGTGTGGGACATCTGATTGAAAAACTAGTCAAATTAAAAACTAGAATGAATAATTTTTTGGTTATTCATAACAATATATCCAATTTTAGGATTATCAACTTCATCATGTTCATATTTCTATTCACCCCAAAAAAGAAAAAAACTGGTTCCCATAAGAGATCAGTTGATTATGACTGTGGAGGATAGAGTAATAAATTTCCCACATTACACGAATATAGTAATTAGCACTATGGGAAATGTCAAAAAGAAATGGAATTTGATTAATATATAAAATTTAATGCCACATGGGAATTTATTAGTGGTAAAAAACTAATATTTTTAGAGAGGGAAATAAAGTTAATATAAAAGAACATCTAATAGCCCAATGTCTCATAATTTGTGTAATTGGAAATAATACAAGTCTTTTCAATAGTGTAAGGAAAAAATTCTAGAATATGGAAAGAAGGAAGGGAAAATATTATGTAAATTGATATTATAGATCAGGGTAATTAAAGTGATTTTATCCCCATCTGCAAAGTTGTGGATGTTAGGTTGAGGATTATATTAATGTCTTCCTTGAAAATAGTATTAATCTTCTATTTTTGTTATTTGATTTCATTTGGTGAATTAATTGGATCTCTATATATTGATCCCATATTGATTTACAAGGAAGGGTTATAAAATATAAAATTATATATTAACCTATAATATCATATAAATGAAATTGTAAAGATGAACATCCTATGGAAATTACTTCCATTATACTAGATTTACTATAAATTCATTAGGGTGAGGGGAAATTCAAAATAGTAGATATTCCTATTCTTAAAAACCATTAAATGAATTTTTTAAAGACATTCCAAGTATCAATATAAAATATCAACATCAGTTTTTAATTGAACTCATACCTTATGATATACCTATATAAATTATTATATACCAAATAAACCTGGCAATGTTTCCAGAAATAAATAAATAAATACATGAGAATATAGATAATAAATTCATATTCCATAGTTCAAGAAAATATGTTTATCCAATTTTTCTTATGAAATTTTTTCTGTAAACCCATATTTTAGTTAATTATTGAGAAATTAACAGTATCTATATTAAGAATAATATTCTCTCCCAAGAATATATGATTTAATTAATTAATTATAGGAATCTAAATATTTTTCCATGATTGCTATTTGTTCTAGATATCATTATTTGAGATTCAATAAGGTGGATATACCCAAACCAACCACATGTATAATGTATAAACATTATAAATTTTTTTATTCCCTTTTTACATACTAATTACCCTATTATAATATTTTTCTTAATGAATATAGTATTTATACAATACCACTTATGGTTTTTGGTAGTCTTTATTAAAGATATTCATATATATTATAAGAGAAATGAAGTGTAGGAAGATCATTTGAGGATTTTGTTGAATACCATGAAGAAGGAGAATCTATACGAAAAAATTTAAATATTTATTTATAGTTACAAAAATAATCTTTGTTTTGTAATATAATTTTATGTAATAGAATATCTATCGGTTCTTCGAGTATGGGTTTTATTGAAAAATTTCCAAACCAACCTAAGTGATATAAATCCATAGTTATCTTAGACTAGATATATAATATTGACACTTTATGTGATGTTTCTCATGGATATATAATCTAATTACTATATAAAATTAATGTGATAATAGTTAAATTTGGACAATTAATGTGATGAAAATTTCAGGGATCTGAATAGAAGGTTGGTCAATGCACCTATGTTCACACTACCCTACAATGAATATGGGTTGGATATCTACAGGGATTCATTGAAGAAGATACTATGAAAAATCCTCGTACAGAAGGATATGGTTATAGCTTATGCTACATGAAAACTGAAAATTCATTTGAAATTTTACCATACCCATGAGTTTAAGTTCACTATAGAACAATTAATGTTGAAAACATAGAGGATTTATCTTTATAGTAAATGGTGTTACATATATAATAAAAGCAAAATTTTAAATATATATTCTATTTTTTTAAATTTCTGCAAAATTATATGGTTGTTGTTGATTAAAGAATATGAATTTTAAATACAAAACCACCCAATACGGTGAAAAAGGTTGTATATTATGTATTTTTTAAGGAACATTAATGGTTTTCTTTGATCTTTATTGAAATAGATCTAATAGATATAGCTTTGTAGAAGATTGATCTGGAAATCATGATAATAGTGGACTATTGATTTACTTGCAAACTGGATGTTCAACTATGAAACTATGTCAGGATCAAAGGGGAACAAAAGGAATATGTCTAACTATAGAATTAGGTTATTAATATTCCTGAGATCACCCTTTATTAGTATTTAATTATTAAACATTGTAATTGATATTTTCTAAGACCAATACCAGATATAAAAATGTAGATATTGGATGAAGCTCATTGGTTATCATTAACTATAAATCCTAGAGGCATGAAGATGTATAATGATTTGAAATATTATTTTTATGGGCCAAATTAAAATGGATATTGGAGATCTTTTATATCATTTATTTCTATGCCATTAAGTTAGTAGTGATTGATAATCATTCACGGAGATGTCATAACCATTACCAACATGATAATGGAAATGCGAAAACATGGATATGGATTTAGTCTTTGTACTTACCAAAACATATAAGTCCCATAATTTTATTTTATAAAAAGAATATCACTATATTATTTCAATAAATTTTATTTCCATTTGATATGATTTGTCCCTTGATCATCTTACCAAGATACACATTATGAATGTTTTTTATATCACATATTACCAAGATATATACTACTGTGTTACCCATGGCCATTGCAACATATATTGGAATTAAAGAGTGAGCGCTAGTGTTATAGAGTTTTCTATCTTAGGGAGACCATTCATCTTTATCAATTATGATGAAGGGATAATTCATCTGTCATGACCAGTAGATAATAGAATTCAAGGAACAAGATGTGTTCCAATGCTCAAGCTTAGGCACATAGTCATGTGACTCAAGGATGGTGAATACGACTAGGTAATCTCAGAGAAGAGTGATTATTGTAATGTTTAGGGAGACATTATATAACATGTGAATTCCAGTCCCAATATAAAAATGAGGCTAGGAAGATAGTGTATTAGCTATAGTGGCAGTGACAACTTTGTGATTATGGATCTTCAATACAATTACATGGAGGCCCCTAGGGAGGTAAAACTGGTAAATCTATAAGTGGGGATCCTGAATAAAATATTTTAGAGATGGATGATGTTATAAGAGAGATACACCACAACTAATAGGTAGAAAATTTTAGGCTCAGGTAGCTAGTGGATGGGGCCATGGATAGATGCTCGATTTGGAGGCTTATGACACAACAGTTCATTAAATTATTAGAGGTATGGTATGTATTTAGTAAATTCATGATTTAGTACTATTAGAATCATGTATGAGTAATTAATTCATTTATTTTATTCTATTTTGAGAGATGGATATATCAAGTAAGACATCAAACTATCATCCAGGATTTTGGGTTCCTGTAGGGACTGATTCTTAAATATATATTATCTAACAGTAGTTCCATCAATAACTTGGTAGAGAGAGTTTATCATGAACCACATGGTCTTTACAATGAGACCTTATGAAGCCATATGTGGTATGAAATATTTTTCCATGGTCTAATAACAGATTTACTATAACCATATATGAGTTAGAATCTTTTCGACTGATGGGATGATATTATCCTTTGTGTGGGAGAGAGATCTTAGGGTAGACTGAGTGGGTCTTTTGAGCATGAAGCTGCAACCCATCACCAATATATTGGACAGTATATGGATTTTTTTAGTGGAATATTAAGAGGTATAGGTTACTTCAAGAATGGAGTATTTAATGGGAATCTTCTCCATATATGTTATGGGACTACCAACAAGGCGGGAGATGGAGTTTGGCATCAATATGTTCCCTAAAACTGCTCAAATATCTTCTATGTCATATTGGATGGCCCCGAATAATCTCTGGGATATATTGGTGTAGCTGAGGGACCATAAGTAGAAGGGTCGTATTAGACTTATTGTGTCATACTATGTAGCTCTAGTTTTGTTTGTGAACAAGGATGATGGGATCTTGAATTTTTTTTATTTACTATCACCCCCTGAACCATGCCACAATTAAGAACATGAACCCTTTATCAGGGATTGACGACCTATTTGATCCATTATAAGGATTGAGTTATATTTCAATGATCTATCTTAGGTTCGGATACCACCATCTGAATGTTTAAAAGGACAAAATTTTGAAGCTAGAATTCTAAGGATGGTAAGGACACTATGTGTTCTTAGTGATTCCCTTAAGTTTGACCAATTCCCTCTATTTATCTATGTATTTCATAAACAATATCTTACATTCATATGGGGAATTGTTTCTAGTTTGTTTTTTCATTGATGACTTACTCATCTACACAATGTAATAAAATGATCATATATTGTACATGATTATTTTCTTGTACGTGCATTGGGAGCTCTCTATTTTCATTAATCTCTCCAAGATCTAGTTTTAGATCCATGATATTCACTTTCTAGGGAATTTTATTTCTAGTCTTGGTTTATTTTTGGACTTTGTGTAGATTGATATAATGTTTTTTTGGGATCTACCAAAGATTTTTCGTATGTGTAGATTTTCCTTAGATTGGAAGTGTACTATATGTTATTCATGGAAGAATTCTCCAATATTGGAGTCCTTTTCACCACCCTGACATGTAAAGGGATTCTATTTACCTAGCATGAGCTGTTTGAGGGAGACATTGTCGTTTTCTAGGGGAGGATAAATAATAATATAGTTTTGATATTATATGTGGTGGAAATGGATTATATATTGAATTTTTTTTCCATTAGATTTGGGATTCACTACGTGTTGATGCAGATTGAAGTAGTGATTGCATTTGGTTCATGTTAGTTTAGACCTCATGAGCATAACTAAGTGACCCATGACATAGAGTAGGTAATTATTTTCTATTCTATGAGGTTTAATAAGAACTATCTTATGGGTTAGGTCTATTTTTTTACTTGGACCATCATATAATCAATTATGTATTTACATAGATGGATATGGACCGGACAAGGAGGAACTATCTGGAGTTCATGTTGGAATATAAAATTGCGATAGTCTATACAACTAAGAATGGGAACTTTGTGATGGATTTCAATAGGAAGAAGTATCAAGATTTCTTGTCTGATATGGTTTATGATTACTTAGATTTATTTTAATTTACCCTAGTAGAAGATGAGGTTACAACATTTCTTTAGACAGTGTCGTTTACTCCTCCACTTATTCATCATTTGAGGGAGAATCATATAGGATATATATATTCTGAGGTCAAATGTGACCAAATATTTTTATGAGATTCCCTAGATGGATTTTATAAAAGAAGAAATCATGTCATAATTTTTAAAGGTTGAATTATGCATTTAGAATTGAAGTGAGAGGATGACATGATGGGTGTTCACACTTATCCTTTAGATCTACTTCCCAATGCAAGGAAGATGTCATATACCATCAGTGACATTTTTTGTGAACTTTCATGCCCTATAGAATTGTCATTTTTTTTCTTTTGTTTTTAACTTGTATTTAGGTGACAGTTGATGAGTAGGATATGGAAGGTTTGTTGGTGTGTATTGATATCCGATAGAATAAATGGGATTTAATATATATAATCATTATGATAGTGCTACATTGAACATTGGGAGGACACAAGGCCATCTTAGTAAACGTTGATTAACATACCAATTCGGAACACTTTTATTCTATAAGGGAGTAGATTTTTTTTGTATATTTTGAGGTAGTTTTACATGAGAGATTTCTTCTACAGTCTTGGAGTTTACTCATTGATTGTTTCCAAACATGTTTTCTGGTTCATGTCATTGTTTTTTAGGGTCCCGCAAGAAACATTTAGGACCCAATTAATGATGTGTGTAGGCTTCCACCCCATGAAAGAAGGGAGGGCAAAAATAGATATCCAGGTTATGGAGGATCTGTTGAGGTATTGTGGGTTATAATTTTGATAGAGATTGTAGGATCATTTAAAATTTTTATAGTTTTATTACAACAATATGTATAACTCTACTATCGAGATGGAATACTTTTAGGGATTCAATGAAAGACAATATAGGAAACTCTAATGATGGAGTATGATCTGAGAGGAATCTCTTGATGTGTTAAAGATGGTGTGGGAGATGATGGAGATATTCCAAGTGATCCATAAGATGATAAGGAAAACCCATTATTGGTAGAAATATTTTTCATATTAATATCATAGGTCCTTATATATCAGATAGGGAGACCATGTTTTCCTAAGCGTTTCCCTATGATGATGATTGTATAGATTCCCCTAGGAGGAAATATCCCTCCGAGGTTTATCAGATTATTTGAGATCCTACAAATGATTGCTGAAGTTGTTTACCACCTAACCTTACCCCATATTTATAGAAGGTCTATGCGATCTTCCATGTGTTGTAACTGAAGAAATAAATGTATTATCCTATGAAGATTGTTGATTTGGGTCATCTATATAGTGAGGATGTTGTCACCTTCATGGAGGTACCTATTTAAATCAAGGAACGATAGGCTAGTATATTTTAAGGATAGATGATTACCTTAGTTAATGTGTTGTGGTAGAAAGGGATCATATATGACAACTCCTAGGTGTTAGAGTGACAAATGAGTGATCAGTACCCAAAACGATTTATTTAGTCTATTCTTGTCTCAAATGAAATATTTTAATGGGTGGTTAATGAGGAGACACTATTTTTTCTTATAAGACATTAAAATATGAAAAGGAATATTTTCAGATCTTGGTACTCAAAAAAAATGTGGTTTTATAGCCTAGTGATCCCATAGATATTTTTATTACAATTATTAAATTTATTTTATAATACATGCATGGGTATCGTTTCAAAAATTATGAAATGTCACTTTAATAGAGTCCTGAATCAAAAATATGAGGCCACATATGAATATAGAGTGTGGAGACTACCCTTTGAATGAGATATAGTTGTTCGGTGGTGTGTGTTTTGATAATGAGACCATTGGTAGGTATGTTTTTTGAATTAATTAATTTAATTTTTTTAATTTCTATATAACATTCCACTAAATGTTTACTGTTACGAAAAATAATTAGGTTTAGCCTCATATCCCTAGGATTAGTGAGAGAATATTTCCACATTCATTTTTGATGGATAATGTTCATATGAAGATTGATCATTAGATCATGTTTAATCAATAGGAAGTACAAAAATGATATCTTCTTCATCATATGATATCATGATCGACACACACTATTGATACAATATTAAGGTTGGGATCTCAAATTTTGGTTTTCCAAAAAATATATAAAATATTTTAATAATGTAATGTAATCTTATTTTGATCAGTTGTTTTTTCACCAATCACATGAGGCGAGTTGAAAAAATATGTTAATTCAATTTTGATATACATCTATGCCCTGTTTTCACAAAAATTATTACAGACTATGAATTATTTTTCTAGTAAATATTTTCCAAATATTGATGCACATTAATTATTTGGAATGTTCCCATCTGTGTTTTTTGTATTCTTCATCATTAGCCTATGGGGCCATGGTTAAACATTTCTTGAAAGGTTTGAGAAATATCAAACCACCAGATTCATAGTATGGTCACGTACAATTAATAGATTGTGGATTTGAAGATGGATTGAGGTAGATTGTGGTATATTTGTAATGAATACCCTATAACATGGATATATGACAGAACAAGAAGATGATGAATGTGTCCAGGGCACACGATACACCATTATGGATTAAAAAATTCTGATTTCTGGCCCATTAAGTGTTTGAACTGATGGATGAAGGATATTACTAAAATTATCAGGTGATCAAAAGGTAGAATTTATAGTTGTAGAAAATGTTCTACAATCCATGAGATGAACCAAAACTTTTGGGGAATTTTTATACTCACAAATATTTACTATGATGAACACACACCATGAATTATAGTTTTCTATGGTGTCTAGGTGTTTTTGATGGAGTTAAATATCACACACCATGTGGCCATACCATATATCATGTGACCACTACCTGTCTAACTTAGCATGTACATATGGTATAGACCCAAGAGAAAATGTGGCCCTACACACAATTTATAGTGGGGAATACATCATGTACATCATAGAGAACATATTATTTTCAAAACAAATCACACCGAGTACCACCCTAACCCTAACACACTATGTGTTTTGTGGGAGATGTCGTGTAATCACACATTGATAGCATACACTATCACATGTTCATCATATAGAAGCATGGATAGGATCACACTGGTAGTACCTAGGTGGGACTAGAACATCATGTAGTGCCATACATGTCCTATAGTACCACAATATAAGGAATCCATCTCCTAACAAGAAAACAACTAGGATGATATGCGAGATGACATGCCATGTGGACCCATATACTTTTTATTTACTTTCATCTTCAAATCTATTCCCTCATATATCCTACATTTTCTATCATATTTTTACCATAAGTTTCCTACCCTGAGTGTTTTCTCATGGAATGATCATATAAAGTCCTTAATAGTGTATTCGTAGATACAATGTGATAATATCTATGTGTGAAATTTATTTTGGTGATGTTTAATGATAGTATTGATCATGCTAGTTCAGTAGAGAGCAGAGATGCAGAGGTGGCACTCCCCTATTTTCCTAGGGAATAAGTCCTCTATCTATGGAGAGAATACCTCACTATTTAACTAGGGAGTGGGTCCCCATACTCATTATGTAGACATATAAGTGACAATCCCATGTCATCCTAGGGTTTTGGTCTTTTTTTGATGAAGAGAGTACCCATAATGCATGAGGCCATAGGTCCTCAATACTTTCTATTATGATACAAAGGTGTAACTCCCCTAGAATACTGTATCATGGGTACTCCATCCACATATACAACACTACTCGATCATACCCTAGGAATATGTCCTCCACTATCAATTTATAGATATAAAGAAGGAACTCCCATATCACCCCATGGTTCAAGTACTATATCCAAAGAAATGGTACTACCATATCGCACCAGTTAATGGGACCATAGTATGACTTCTTTAAATAGACACACGAGATGTTGCTAATCTTTGATGGAATCTTGGAACTGGTGGAAGACTCATCGTCTTGGGTCAGGCTAGGAGATGAATATCTATTTTCTATCTTATTTAGGTTCCTTTTATTATAATATATATATATATCATTGTTATTGGGTTACACTTTCCTCTTTCATTGTGTTGATCTAACTACTTCTAATGTGTATCTTATTTCTCATTCTTCAATTTTCAAGGCGTCCATCTGCATTTGTATATACTCACCCTCCATGGGATTTCCCCACATGTTTTGTGTATTTTTAAGTCAATAGATAGGTCAGTTATGGAATTGGGGAAGCTTACGGATAAATTATAACATTGGACCACATATTGTGGTTAGGCCTTGAAGATTAAGAGTCAAAATCTCTCAACATTATTACATTTCTAGTTTCTCTCTAGTTTTTTGTGCCTTTATTGGTTTGACGTGTATTTTTCTTTAAATTTTCCAATTTATGTTATCATACTCTATTTTATTCCCAAGATGTAATTATATATGTTATTTTTAGTGTTTTTGTTATTTTAATTTATTATTATTCATCTTCAATATTGTATAGAGATGTATGGGTGCGTGTGCATGTGTATTTTAGTAAAAAGAATCAAATTAAGTTATATCTTTCAGTTCTTGTCATCTGCCCATGGAAAATAGAGGTGTTATTTTGGTAGTTCATGATCAACCATCTACTATGTAGGTGGGCCCCAAGGGGTCAGGCCATGGAAACTACACCATCCATACATTAATATTTATTTTTGTTCTTTAAAGAAGTGATATTATAATTGATGTAATGAAATATGTGTGATAAGGATAAATTTAATTTTTTTGAATCACTGGGTAATGGTTTTGAACCTAGAGTGCCAATGGTGCTACTCTATATTCTAAAATAAAATCATAGTACTACTTGTTTTAGGTGTTTCAACACATCTTTGAATAATATTTATCGGATATTTAAAATTTTGGCACACCAATAATGTATATCCCATCAAATTATATTAAAATTTATTTGCATCATATCATATTTAATTGATGGGGGTTATAAATAATTATTTAAAAATATAAATGGTAAGGGTTGATTAAAAATTTTATATAATTATATTTACCACCTTCAAGGTATTTGTTTGATTAATAATTTGGTAGACAACATTATTTATCCAAATGCACCAAATAAATAAAAACTCATAATTGATTATTTTATGACTCAATAAATCCCATCCATTAATTAATGTTTAGATCTATTAGATTATAAATAATATAAAAAGGTATTAAATGATATTTTAGGATTATCATTCATGATATATGAAACAACATTTTTGTAAATTTATCATTTTGGACATGAATCAAAACAAATGTGAAAACTAATCAAGAACACTATTCAATTGAAAGGGAATATCCTCAAGGAATGATATGATTTTATGAAGTTATTTTAAAATAAATTATCTTCCTATACGTTTCTCACTAATATGGATAGGGAGTTTTGTGGGATTAAAAAAGTGGAGATTTAATATATTCAATCATATGAGATAAATTTCATAATGTTTTCATGGAAATTATCTAGTTATAGCATTTATTTTGAATGTCATTTTTTATTCTTAACTGAACTAACACCATGACTTCATAAAAAATTAACAAGAAACATTTCTACATATTATTTTTTTAGTAATTTTATCAAAAATTATTGATCGAGTATGATGACTATTTTTGTAATCATTGATTTGGGGAAAAGAAGTGGAATGGTGTGTCTTGTATGTTCTGATTGTAAATAAAACTAGAGGAATGAAGATTAAATTTAGTATATTTCATGAATATATAAATAACATGGGAAATTTTATAAATGGATCTTGATGATTTTTATGTGTTTAATACGAGGGCGTTAAACAATAACTAAAAAAACTAACGATGAGTAAAGTAAAAAATATATGAGAATAAAGTTTAAACTAATAAAATAATAATAGTTTAGTCCTTCAACTATAATAAAATTGGTTACTATGTAAATAATTCGCTAACTCACGGATCAATGATGCTATTTACTTTTATAAACCACCATAAACATGATATCAATCAATAGAATATGTAATTATATTTGTATAAGTATATTAAAAAACACTTAATAAAAGGTAATCTTATATAACATTATAAGAATAAAAATATCTTATTTGATTATAGTTCTTTATATTCCATTATAATTGAATCACTACCAAAAATATTAGATACCTGGTTATTGGGGAGAACACATTATTGAATGATGATTTCATTCCATGCATGTACCAATTATCTAATTATCATGTGACAGAACATACTTCATATAGATCATGTTATTATTCTTGATGTATATTTTTTTTAAAACACTTTGCGTTTATTTTCGCTCTTTATATAGAACAATTATCAATTACCAACAATTTTTTACTTAATATCATATACAAAATCATCTCTTATCTCTCTACATATGAATGTGAAATTCATATGTAATGTAATTCATCAATATTTTTATTGATGGACAATTAAAATAGATATTTACCCTAAATGGTCATGACTAATGAATTTTTTAATATAAGTATGATAAATAAATACATTAACATACTTAATCCATGTTATTTAATAAACATAAAATATACCTAGAATCATACTTATTTTATTAATACCATAATGTTTGTTTTTCTATTTTGAGGATATTAAAATTTCTATGATGAATTTTTTTAGGACAGATTCAACACCACATATTATTATTATGAATTATCCTTTAATAAATCAAATTTTTTTGATATATTTTCTTACTGAAGAAATTGAACTAAAATGTAATATTCCATATTCTATTAAAATATAAAAAAATTAAACTGCAATACGTTACAAGACATATGAATGAAACATATTTCAAAAATTTAATAGAAGGAATAAATATTGAAATAAATATATAAAAATACTAAAGTATTAGAATACACCTTGTTGTTATATCCAATATAGTTCAAACTATTTATGATAATTATATACAGAATAAAAAAATTAAAAAATATAATAATCATCCTCATAATAAAATATCTGAATATAATGAATGATTTTAGTGTAGCATGTATGATAATATTCACAAAACCGAAATAAAATGGATATTTACTTATTATTATATTATAATATAAAATGAAATAAATTTAAATGCAATATAAAACATAAAAATGAAACAAAATTAGTAAAATTTTATATGTAATATGTCCAAAACTATATAAAAATAAAATATTGAAATATTAATAATCATGATATCCCATAAATATTATTCCATTTAACAGAATTATATACAGAATAAAATAATTATTAAATAAAAAACACCCAAAGAAAAACTTGAAGGAACTGAATGAATTATATTTATAAAGTACATAATATGTTATATAGGCATATAATATTTCAATTATATAGTAACTTGATATATTTTCATTAGATATATGACGGCTTGATATTTAGTGATTGGGTATATAGACATAAGGTATACATGTTTCATTTGGTATATTAATTACATAATAAATAGAATATATAAGTTAAAAATTTGATATAATTGTTTTTATTCAATTACAGTATTAAAATAATTTTCAAATAAAATTATATATTCTATTTCATTTTTGAAAATATTATTTTATATCAAATAATTTCTTATTTTTATTTTTATTTTTAATGATATATATTAATAATGATGATTGATAAAAATTAATTAATGATGAGAAAAAAATTAAAAACATACAATAAAAATTATTATTATACAGTATAATGTTTAGGTAATAATTTTGATTTGAATAGAAAAAAAATTAAATTAAGGTAAAAATTGGGATACCATTTTAAAGGATAATATTATGTAAAAGGGTAATACAATGTTTAAACTAATTAAATGACGATACTCTGTATCCATAAATATTTTTTGATGATATGCATCATGTCTTATATCTATTATTTCACATTTTAGGGCCACATTATTTGAAAAATTAAAATCCTTACACACTAAAGAAGTTGTATTTTCAACTCTTCCATACAGATTTGCTAACAAAAAGTCATATAATCAACCCAATATGAACCACACAACTACGTAACAATACTATATAATATAAAGAACCTATTAACCCAAAAAAATATACTCTATATTTTGATGACCCTTCTCTCTTGAAGAATACCAAAATACATCAAAACCATGATTCATTCTAAAGCATGTAATGTTTCTAGATAGTATGAAAGAATAGTGTTTATCTATTTTCCTCTTATCATATCATCATAAAAAATCATAAATAATGTCATTTTAATTTTATTAAAATTATATTATTATGATATCATAAATGTAATATAATTTTCATTCAATTTTATTGATGTTATAATGAAGAAATATCTTAACGATATGTTAAATGATAATTTATTAGTTACTTAAATCAATTTAATAATATTCAACGACCATATTAAATTGTTTTTTTCATGTAGTAATATAAAAAATTAAATATTGTTAATATATGTTATTAATGATAATTTTAGTTAGCTTTTCTATTATATAATTTTAATATATATATATATGTGTGTGTGTGTGTGTGTGTGTTTAAAAAAATAATTACATTAATTAATCTTAGTATAAAAAAGGATAAATGTAAAAAAAAAATTCATGATATGTTGCAATAATATCCATGAAATAATTACAACAATATATAACTCTATCAAAATCATATATATAATATTCATGGACATTTTTGATGTTATGAACCGATGATTATGTTGAAAGGGTGAAAACTACCATACAAATGAAATAATAAAACAAATCAAAATATTAAAACCCAATGATTCTTATTAACTAAGAATGATTAATAAATTCATAATGAAAAAATACAAATGAATGAAATTATGTAAAATAAATATTAATATGGATATGATATAGATGAATAATAATTTAAAAAATTTTATACATGATTTTAGAGAATAACTGAGCTTATAATAATCTAATGAGAGGATTTTTTTCATCTCAAATTCAATTCTTTAATACATATATCATATTATGGATCTATTTTAATATATATAGTATATATAATTCCACTTTTAACATAGATGATAATTAATTTTTTATTCATTTGATTTACATAGAAAAACCAAATGCATTGTCCAAGTACTTGTGCTAAAAAAATTCTTCACAAACTGCCTTTGATACCAAATCAAATGACCCAAACTGATATTTAATATATTTCAAAATATTTTTAAAATTTAAACTTTATAACTCACAATTAATTTCAATATATAAAGATCCCAAATTTATATTGTCTTATGATATAATATTTAAAAATATTATTTCACATAATTGTTTTCATTTTCCAGTAATTTCAACAAAATATAATTACTTCTAGACATATAAGATGTTATACTATAAATATAAACTCTATAATAGAACAAATAAGATAGGTTGATATAAAAGTATAAATAATTTAATAGATATAAATAATTCATAATGGGGTTTTATTTTAATCAAATGAATAGGAATAATAAAAGAAAAATATCTGATTTATAAATCATGAGTACAAAAGAGATTGACATATAATAGAATGAAATATAACATCAAATTAATCAATCATATATTATGGAAAAATTGTATGAAATCATGATACAACAATCATATTATATGGAGTTTGATTTATGAATAAGAAATAGAAATTTGAAAGAACATAAGCATTTAAAAACATATCATTGATACGAAACTCAATGACTTTGATGACTTTTATTGTGAACATTACAATATTTCCAAATATAAAATTATGAAAAATGAATATTCTCATGAATCTGGTTTTAAAAGTGGAAAATGAACACGGATAAAATTTTGTGCAAATTAAAATGTTTGTACATTAAATCGTGTACAATGAAAAATTCCTACACATCAAATTTTTATCTCACAATATATAATACATTAATTAATACATTAAAGGATGGTATTGGATTGTATCCATCACATAATAATGATACAAATGAATTTGTGAAACATGAAAATTTTCAAATATCATATCATATAAAAACCTTGGAAGACATTTTGGGTTTCATAAAATATCCAAATTACGTCACATAAAATTTCTACAAGAATTTGAGTAGTTAATATTAAAACAAATTCACTAAAAAGGTAATCTTAGATGGAATTTAGTGGTCGATTCATGAAACATAAATCAAATTAGGATAGTTCTTTTAGGGGTCACTAAAAAATGAATGGGAAACCATGAAAATAATAATTTTTAGAAAAACATTCTTAAAATTATTGCTAAAAATTTGAAATTAAAAACTACATATTAAAATAACATCAATAAGATAAATTGAAAGTAATATGAAATTTACATTAAAGTAAATCCCAATTATAGAACATTGATTATAGAAAATAAATTAGTCAAAAAAATTAGGGTATAGAATAAAAGGTATGATCATGAAATAAAATTACTTTTTAATGTTTCTATATATTTGTATCTAAACTGAAATAATTTATTAGGAAATAAAATACATTAGGATATATTTATTTTTAAATAAAATCAATATCTTCGATATCTTCTGATGCATGCAACATCGATTTTAAAAAATATGTGATACTATATTAATATTTTTTTATAATAAAATTACAATTATAACATAACAATTACAGCAGTGGGTATGAATAGAAATAAAATGCATTATAAAAAATATTATATATATATATAATAAATTACATGGTTTGATATTTATTATAAATAAAATTACAGAAATTTTAAGGATAGTGAATTTTTTTCCAAATTTTTTTTTTCTCTAAAAGGAAGATTAGACATGCATTGCACACATAATTTGATATTAAATTTTCCACTTTTAGAAAATTTATGTTCTAATTTGAAGATAATTTTTCAAATAAGCATATCAAAAATATATAAAGGTATAATATTCCTATGTTTTCTAAAAATTTCATTTTTCAATGATCAATGAAAATTATAGAATTTTATTTACAACTACACTTTTGTTTAAAACTTTTATGAGTCACGGTTTTTTAATATGTTTTTAAAATTTACATTAGTTAATTTATATACTATTTAATCCAAATTTTTTCATTGGAATAAATTTTGGGCTAAATTTTGATATAAAAACCCTTTTATCTTTTCAAATAGTTTCTTTTGGAAAATATTTTTTAAAATAGATATATGAGTTTAATTCTATATGAATATCTACAACTTATAATATTTGAAATTCCTAAAATATATTACATATTTTTAATCCTAACAATTTATACTATCAAATAATTTCAAAATAATATTTCTCCATAATCAATAGTGAAATATAAAAGATCATTTACTATAGTTAAGATAAAAATAGTTTTTCTAAGACCCTGCCCCTACCTCATTGGCTTGAGGAGGCAGTGAGGGATACTTGGCCTTAAGTGATGTTCCCAAGGATCCAAAGGATGGCAATAAATGTCGAGGGATTCTAAAACAAATTGGGGAATGATTTTCCATTTTGAAAAAAATAACCAATAATCCATAACAACCACTATATGATGCATGTCAAAACAACATTCGAGCATGTATTCTAAAAACACAACGAAGTTGTTCCATAACACAAATCAAAACCAATACAACTAGACATGTCCAAACAACATTAGAGTACACTACAGAAACTAAACTACCAATCACCACACAATCTATGACACCACCATAGCTCCACACCAAGCTCCACGCTCCAAGCTCCACCAAGGGACCACAATGCTCCACTAAAGGAGGGTGATGCCTTACCTTCTCGCACATCACGATACTCAACATCTGCAAAGATACCAACATGCCAAAGCAGGGGGTGAGTACTAAAACTCAATATGTTTTCTCCAAATTACTTCCATACACACACCATTAGGATAAAACTGTTAGCACATTTATATAAAAATAGTTTATATAAAATAATCAGGAGTGCTACCATTTCAATAAACCAACCACACCCTTACCAAGCCATATCTTTCGAACCAAACCACCAAGGGAAATACAAAAAAACAAGACACAAAATATTACAACATTTACACATTAGCACAACAATTCCATCTTGTAAAGAAATGCACATAAAAAAAACCATAACAACCAAACAGTGGAGCTTCTGTCCAACCCGTTCACCCATTCACACCAAGCGGAACTGCCCATCCACTTACCCTTGATGGTGGCCCTTCCGTCCACTATCTGTACCCTTTTTATAGTGGTACTTCTTGCCACTTCCACACAACATTCAAAACCAGAAAATTCCAAGAATATAACCCACCAAGGTCACAACCACATGCAATCAACCAATTTTATTGAATATCAATCCACTTCGATAAATCCCCCATTTATTGAAAACCATTTTCCATGCCAAAAAACATTTAAATAAAACAACCCTTTTATTGAAAACCCTTTTTCATAAATTATTTTCACAAATCAACCATAGCATTCCATTTCAAAATGTCCATTTTAAAATCCACAACCAAAAAGCATTTCACCATAAAACCCCCTTTTTCCACAAAAATCCCCGAATGGATTTCCAACCAATTTCACATAACAATTCACAATAACTTTTCTGCACAAAAAATTAATTATAACCAAAACCATTAGCTCAAACCAAGTGGAGTCGAGGGAGAAGCCACATACTTTTAGGGTTCCTGATAAATCAACCAATGAACAACCGCGCCTCAAATCCGTCGAATGCACCACCGAAACCTCTCTAGATCCCTTTACCTAACATCCTCAAGCCTTAAAATCATCATCAAAGGAAACCACAACCCTAGATCTACACAAAAAAGTGTAGATCTTGAAAACCACAAAAGAGATGGATGTATATCTAGTAGAAACACAGGATAAACAAGAGGAGAGACTTACCTGGGAGAAACCACCCTCAAACCGCCAAGAAACCTCTTCAAAATGCTTCAAAAATGAGTGGGAAAGCTCCTACACCCCCTGAGAACCAAGGAACCTGAGTGAGCCATGGGTGGGAGGATGTTTGGAGTGAAATATGTTAAGCCCGAGGGAGCCCAGAACTTATAAACCTATTTTTAAGTGGCCACAAGGTTAGTCTCCACGGTTTAGAAAACCGTGCGCTAACTATACCCACTCTACTTCGGCGAGAGCAAGGGTCCACACGATTTCCTCACACGATTTGGAAAACCATGCACAGACCGTGTGAATCCTACTGTCTCCCCTGTACGGTTTCCTGGAGAACCTGCACAGTTTCCACTAACTATGCTCAAACCGTGCATCCATTTAAAAGCCTCCAAACTCATCCAAAACCATTCCAAACTCTAACGACTTCTTCCCAACTCATCCCATGCACTATAAACACATAAAAATTCATAAACAAAGGCCAAATAACTCAATCCGGTGGTACTAGTGACTGACTGAAATTTATTTTTTTTATTTCCAAACACTTTTAGGAAAAGTGACAAACTGTACAACCCATACTATATACCAGATAACAACTTGAAACATCCACAAAATAAAAACACTAAAAAAACCACAAACCAACCAGAAACATCACAGAACTGTATTTCATAATATTCGTAGTCATATCCACATCCCACAAAAGACTCCCCTTCTATCGTAGCTAATTCCCACTCAAAGGCCAATTTATGCCGATGATTTTACCATGAAAGACTTTATCTTTCCTATCCACAACCCGCACTTGCACGTGCACCAATGAAGCATCCGGTTCTTGATAAAAAAGGTCCCATCGAATTACATTTTCACGATCCAGCTGATACTTTTTCAACTGCGACAGATGAAACACATTGTGCACCACACTTATCCTAGGTGTAAAATCCAAATGATAATCCCCCTCACCAACCCTCTCAAGAATATCAAAAGGCCCAATATACCTGGGAGATAACATTCTCTGCTTTCCAAACCGACGATGTCCCAACCTAGGATAGATCCCTTAGAAAGCATCATCACTCACCTCGAATGACAATAGCTGTCGACGATGATCCACATACAATTTTTGATGACTCTGAGCCATCTCCATTCTCTTTCGGATCAAATAAGTCTTCTTCGTAGTCTCTTTGACAAGGGTCGGTCCAACCATAGAGGACTCAACCGTTTCCACAAAAAATAGTAGAGAATGACATGGCTTCCCATACAACGCTTCAAACGGAGCAATATGCTTGGATGTCTGATAACTGTTATTATACAAGAACTCAACCAACGACAAGTGCTCCTCCCACGAGCCACCAAAATCCATGACATGAGCCCACAAAATATCCTCCAGAGTTTTTATCATCCTCTCGGATTGACCATCCATCTGAGGGTGATACGCCATACTTATGGTTAACCTAGTTCCAAGGGCTTGCTGTAAGGATTTCCAGAAACAATATGTAAACCACAGATTTCTATCGGATATGATCGAAATTGGATCACCATGCCTCTTTACCACCTCCCGAATATAGATTTTGGATAGATCCTCCACCGTATAAGATTAAAAAATCGGGATGAAATGGGCCGACTTCGTTAGCCGATCCACTACCACCCAACTGGCATCGTTCTTCCTGACCGTTATTGGGAGACCTGTTACAAAATCCATCACTATTTTCTCCCACTTCCAAATAGGTATTGGTAAATACTGCAACATTCCTGCTGGCCTCTGATGTTCTGACTTGACCTGCTGACAATTTAAGAATCTTGAAACAAGCTCAACCACCATTCTTTTCATACTAACCCACTAGAACTATGCTTTCAATGCTTTATACTTTTTCTGAATTCCAGGATGAACAACCCACCGATAATGATGCTACACCCTGAGAAGATCATCCTGACAATGAACTGGTACAACCATATGATTCCGAAAACACAGAACTGAATCTCCATTCAGTTAACAACCATCAACGATATCCCCAATATTGAGTCTCGACCCCATGGCCACACACTCAGAATCAGATATCTGTGCCTCTCTATCCAGGACATCCAAGCCAGGAATCAACAAAACAGGAAAGAAGACCGCTCTACCACCCTAGTCCTCACATTACAACTACACATCAGCTATAACTGTCATCAACTGCCACTGGTCTGATGCCTACTTTACCACCTAAGCATATGATTTTCTACATAATAAATCCACCACCGAATTTCCCTTAACTAGTGTGTACATCAAGTCAAAGTCAAAAATCTGGAGATATTCCATCCATATCCTTTACCTCAAGTTAAAATCCCTTTGTGATAATATGTGCTTCAAGATCTTATGATCTATATACACATTGAATTTCTCACTGAAGATATAATGACGCCATACTTTCATAGCATGTACCACTACTAAAAACTCCAAATCATGAGTTGGGTAGTTCTTCTCATGCACCCCAACTGTCATGAGCCATACGCAACGACATGATTCCCTTACGCAATAACACTCCCCAACCCTAATCTCGAGGCATCGCAATACACCACGTACCCTTTTCCTGAATCAGGAAAAACAAATATTGGCACTGATATAAGACGACCCATTAGCTCTTCGAAACACTGCTAACACAGCTCATTCCACTGGAATAGAACATCCTTTCTTGTCAAAGATGTCATCGGCAAAGCCAAATGGGAAAATTCACGAACAAAATGCTGATAATACCCAACTAGACGTAGAGAAATCGGTATCTCAAACAAATACTTTGGTGGTTGCCTTGAGATAACAACCTATATCTTTTCTGGATCCACTAAAAAACCTCTTTAGAAATCACATGGCCATGAAAATGATCTTTTTATATCGAAAAGTCACACTTTGACAATTTGGCATACAACCGATGATCCCCCACGATCCTTATCACTATCTCCAAGTGCTGCACATGCTCCACCCTTATATTTGAATACACCAAAATATTATCTACAAACACCACCAGAAATGAATCTAGATATCTCTGAAATACCTGATTCATCAATTCCATGAATACTACTGCTGCATTCTTGAGACCAAAGGGCATAACCACCGATTCATAATGTCCATATATACATCTGAAAGCTGTTTTAGGAATATCTTACTTCCTCACCCTCAATTGATGATATACTGACCTCAGGTCGATCATGGAGAACCTCTGGGCCCCCTCAACTGGTCAAACAAATAATCAATTCGTGGAAGTGGATATCTATTCTTTATCGTAACTTGGTTAGGTCTATGATAATCAACACAGAGCCTCAATGTTCCATCCTCCTTTTTTACAAACAACATCGGTGCTGCCCACGAAGACATGCTAGGCTGGAAGAACCCTTTTTTTTCTAACTCTTCCAACTGGACATTAAATTCCCGCAATTCAGTAAGTTCCATCCGGTAAGATGGAAGTGAGATAGTACTAGTCCTCGTAAGGAGATCAATCATAAACTCCACTTCTCTTACGGGAGGTGACCCAGATAATTCTTCAGGAAAAACATCCATGAACTGATCCAACCCTGGTGGAAGACCACTCTGCTCAACACCGTCTACCGATTCCAATGGAAACACCTCCAATTGATACAATAAAGTACCCAGTATTGGTTACAATAAACCCATTGCACCTTGCCTTTCATGCCTCTCTCATCTAATGAGATGTCTAACACCATCGTGTTTCATAAAAGCCAATGTTCGCCCATCACAATCAATGTGGGCCTTAAATTCCCCCAGCCAATCCATTCCCATGATTACATCATACCCATCCATATCAAGCATTGAGATATTCCACATTAGCTTAACCTAGCCCACAATGATACAACATTCGCTACACAAGAAGGCTCGACACTCTCTTTGTCCCAGAGGAGTTTGATGTTTCAAAACCGATGGCATCATTTCTACCCATAAACCCAGTAAATCAATAACGCGTGCAAAAATAAAATAGTGTGAAGCACTCATATCAAAAAAAAGTTACATAAAGGTAGATTTTAAAATAATAGTACCTCACATTGTGGATGGTCTCGACTGATCATCCACCACAACCTTCTCACCTCCTAACACATGTTTGTTTTCCACGCTATCCTCTTTATTGTCGTGCTGAGGTGTCATGGTATTCCAAGAATTAGCATGACCCACTTTTCCCTACTGTGGAGGGGTAGGTTTCTACCCTCGTCCAATCAAAAAATACGACGCCTGCGATCCCTGAGAAGTATCATGCAAACCCGACCTCAGAGTATTCCGACAATAACGATGTAGATGCCCCATATTCTTACAATTATGACATGCTAGAGTTTGTGTCGTACAATCTCGCTTGATGTGGCTCGTTGAACCACACTGAAAATTTCTCGCCTTTCATTGGGGATTTCGGAGGAAGATTCACCGATCCTACCATCGGATTATATGTCATACTCCTACCCTGGGAATAAGTTTCCCTCCTCCACTTGAACCCACCGTTAGAGTTCCCACTATTCCTAATGGGTACCACCATTCTTCCTCCTCCCAGAGCACACAACAGATCCTTCTCATCCACCGAGGATGTATTCACCATATTTGTAATCATCTATACACAGTACCGCTATCTTTGAATGGATTTCTTTCCTTAACCCCACTTAAAATATCCTTTCTTTAAACGACATGATAACCGCCACTTCAAGTGAAAACCTCACTATGTTCATAAACATAGCTACATACTCTGTTACATACATAATCTCCTGTTTCAAATAGAATAAATTAGTCATATGGTGAATTATGAACATATGTGGTTGTAATTTTTTATTAAAAATTTATTTAAAGACTTTCCACATCATACCTCGGTCTGTCCCTGCATGGACTACCAACTCCCACCACTAAAGGGAAAGAGCTTCCAACATATACGTGGCCAACTTCACTTTTAACTCTATCGGTGTTCCCAAGAACTCGATGATCTTGTTCATTCTATTCATCCATGCTTCTGCCATCTCTGGCTATAAATCACCATTTAAGATGGGTGGATTCTTCTTTTGAAAATGAACTGAATGATCCACATTCCTTGGTTAATCCATTTTATTTCCACTTTCCACAGCTTAGAAGGCTTGCACTATGCTTTGCACTAGCTGCTAGTTCAATTGAGGCTCAGGTGCTACCAGATTCTCAGGGGCCTCCTCCGATTAGTCTCCACGACACCTACCCGGTGCCATTTCTATAAACAGAAAACAACCAACCATGAGTCTCACTTCCCTAGACATCACGAAATCCCATTTCAAATCACATTACACAACACTATCGCACAAGGATTTCCACAAGTTCACATTTTTCATGTTCCACCATTTTAAAAACCAAACAATTTTCAAAATACCAATTTATTCACATGACAATCTCACACATTCTGAAAACCATTTCTCAATTCATCCCATAAAGCATTATGCCCAATACAATTTGCATCCTAGTGGGAAGTCATTTCAACCATGCATGTCATGCTCATCTCATTGGCTACACCCATGATAATGAGATATCCAATGCCTATAAGTGTCCAAACCACTTATGTACCCAACTCCCTGGTAACTTGAATTTTAGCATAAAAGGGTTAGCTACGTACTTTTATTCTATACATTCCATGTTCCGACATTATGACGCCTTGCTACCATCCTGTCTCAAGGAATGAACCACAACCAATGTAAACACCAAATCCGAGAATCCACTCCAAAGTACTGAACAGGATTATAACACTTGTTACACCCCACCCCAACCTCAATGGCTTGAGGAGGCGGTGAGGGCTACTTGGCCATAAGCGACGTTCCCAATGCGCTAAAGGATGGAAATAAATGCTGAGGGCTTCTAGAACAAATTGGAGAACGATTATACCTTAAGGAAAAATAAACCAACAATCCATAACAACCACTATATGATGCATGTAAAAACAACATTCAAGCATATATTCTCAAAAGAAAACCATGTTGTTCTATAACACAACTCAAAACCAATACAACCAGACATGTCCACACAACATCAAGGTAGGCTGTGGAAACTAAACAACCAAACACTACACAAGCTATGAAACCACCACATCTCCACCCCAAGATGAACACTCTAAGCTCCACCAAGGGATCACTAAGCTCCACTAAAGGAGGGTGATGCCTTACCTTTTCTGACATTATGATACAGAACATATGCAAAGACACCAACGTTCCAAAGTAGGGAGTGAGTATTAAACCTCATAGTGTTTTCCCCAAATTAAATCCCTACACACGCCATTAGGAAAAAACTGTTACTACATTTATATAAAATAGTTTATATAAAATAAACACAAGTACTACCATTTCCATAAACCAACCACACCCTTACCAAGCCATTTCTCCCAAAACAAACCACCAAGGGAAATCCAAACAAAGCAGCCACAAACTATTCCATCTTTTACAAATTAGCACAAAAATTCCATCTTACAAAGAAATGCACAATAAGACAACCATAACAACCAAATGGTGGAACTCCCGTCCAACCCGTTCACCCATTCACACCAAGTGTCACTTCCCATCCCACATACCCTTGATGGTGGCCCTTCCATCCACTATCCATCCATATTTTATAGTGGTAACTCTCGCCACTTCCACACAAAATTCAAAACATGTCAATGCCAAGCATATAACCCACTACGGTTAGAACCACATGCAATCAACGAAAACCACTGCATATCAATCCACTTCAATAAATAAACCATTTATTGAAAACCATTTTCCATGCCAAACAACATTTCAATAAAACAACCCTTTTATTGAAAACCCTTTTCCATCAATAATTTTCACAAATCCACCATAGAATTCCATTTTAGAATACACAACCAAAAATCATTTCACCATAAAACCCTTTTTCCTTAAACAATCCTTGAATGGATTTCCAACCAATTACGCATAACAATTCACAATTAATTTTCAGCACAACAAATTAATTGTAACCAAACCCATTATCTCTAACCATGTGGAGTCAATAGAGATGCCACCTACTTTTAGGGTTCCTGAGAAATTGACCCATGAACAACCGCACCTCAAATCCGGCGAACGCACCACCGAAACCACTTAAGATCCCTTTCCCTAACATTCACAAGCATTAAAATCATCATCCAAGGAAACCACAATGCTATATCAAAACACAAAAATTGTAGATCTTGAAAACCATAAAATATAGGGATGTAGATATAGAGGAAAACACAAGAGAAACAAGAGGATAGGCTAACCTGGGAGAATCCACCGTCATATTTCCAAGAAACCTCTTCAAAACACTTCAAAAATGAGTGGGAAAGCTCCTCCACCCCCTGAGAACTAAGGAACCTGAGTGAGACAGTAGTGGGAGGATGTCTGGAGTGAAATAGGTTAAGCATGAGGGAGCCCTGAATATATAACTATATTTTTATGTGGCCGCTTGGTTAGTCCGCACAGTTTGGGAAACAGTGCGCTAATGATGTGCAGGCTACTACAACGAGAGCAAGGGTCTGTATGGTTTCCTCGCACGGTTTAGAAAACCGTGCGCAGACCGTGCGAAGCCTACTGTCTCCCCTGCATGGTTACCTGGAGAATCCACACGGTTTCCACTAACCGTCCTCAAACCGTGAAATCATTTAAAATCATCCAAACTCATCCAAAACCACTCCAAACTCTCCCATCCTCTTCCCAACTCATCCCATGAACTTTAAACACAAAAAAATGCATAAAAAAGGCCACATACCTTATATCGGGGGTACTATAGTTTTACTCAGGGAGAAACTAGACATATAGGGATAAAAAAGAACCAACACGTTTCTAATTTTAATTTTAGGAATATATATTGAACATATATATTCTATGTTTTTATAATGGTCCATTATTTAAACTTCTTTAATGAGGAAAAAATGGGTGTAATTCTTTCTTTTTAAAACATCCTACTATGTCATTTCCCTTGATTATTTGATTTAAACCCTTGTTCCCTCCCTTCCAAACAATCCAATAAAATTTTATGGACAATAAATACGCTAATCACTATTATAATTTACTCTTATTATCCTAGAATCCTTGTTTTTGTTAGAAATCCTACCTTGAAATAATTTAGTTATATACCAACACAAGTAGTCGGAAGAAGATTAAATATCCTTAAATGAGTATTTAATTTTATTTATTATTCCAATTCATTAAAATATTATTAAAAAATACAAATAATATCCTCATATTATATAAATATAATATGATCTTTTATATTAATTTTATAACCTAAAAACATCACCTCCTCCCTCAACATGGAAAAGAAACTGTTGATCTTGTGTATGGAGGACTATGGCCTCACGAACCGCTATAATTCAATTTCCATCAATGATTCCAAAATATGGGTATAATGATGAATATAATGATTATGTTTTAAATTTATGATATAATTATACTTCTAGATTTATAAAATCCTATACCTTATTACAATATATTAAGTATAAAATATGATAATGTCACTAATTTATATAACGGATTACCGACTTGTGATGTGATGTGATTCATTCTTCACATATAATTTACAAGTTAAATAATAAGGAATAATATGATGTATATATATATATATATATATGATATTATGGATATATTAAAAATTATAAAGAATTAATATATCGTGTACTTTTTTACCTTATCATTCATTGAATAAATGATAACATCGTACATGTGTGTGGTGGACAACCACTGCATGAGGTGATGTGGTTTCTACTTATTATATATTCACATTGATGGTATGGGTGAGAGAATTTAAAATAAAAAATTATATTTATAACATAAGGAACATAAAATAATGACAAAATAATATTTGTTTTCCATCCACCATGATATTCATAAAATTGGGATGTTACTCATGTAAATGTATGGCCTATAACTTACATGATTGTAAAGATGGCCATTTTTACTATCCATAATTCATGGATTTTATAAAAATGATAATTATTTCATTTTTACCATTAAAGATATGGTAAATTAATAATCCATTTAACCCTTATCAACCTACTATAGATATTTTTTACATATGATTCATTTCTAATTAAAATGATTGACATGAAATTAATGCTTTAAATAATTTAATATTACATTATAATAATTAAAATAGAATGAATAATAAACATGAATTTTTTTATAAAATTATGTAACTAAAATGTTTTTATTATTCAAGATAATAAATAACCCATGTGAAAAATCAGATTCCAGTTAAGGTATATCCCTAAACCAATAATTCATTTCGGTTATGAAATATCTCTAAATCACATAATCTCTCCCTTTATTGATATTGAATTATTATAAATTCTGAATATATTTGTCTCAAAAATATACATAGTTTATTCTCTATTACGTTGATGGGGTAATGCATGCCTCATGACCATTTCTAAACTACTATAATTATGAAATTTATATAGATTATGATATAAATTAATATTATGCGAACCATTTTCCTTCCATTGTTATTTAATATGTAATTCCTTATAAATTATTTTCTACATGTGAAACACATATATCCTGAACATGTTTGGATTTTTACAAAAAAATATATCACTCTAATGAATTTTTTAAAGTTGTAGTCACATGAGGAATTATGTATGGGATTAAGGATCAATCCTAATACAATATGGGACATTGTATATATAAGATCCTTTGCATTCATATAACCTATATAATTTTTGAATTTCACTTTAATTCATCATTTTTTACCCAATATTAGCACCTAATTTTGCCATAGGAGTTTTTATGGGTGTTTGGAGCTTGTTCGGATACTGGACCATGAGTTTTTGGAAGTGGTAGATGGGCCTCCTAGTTAGTAAAAACCATGCTGCCCCTACTACATGGTTTGATTAAACCAAGAAGGGTGGTCTAAGTATCTTTCCCAGGCTCCACAGTTTGAGGAAATTATGTTGCTAGACATCACCCTTGGAAAATACACATGAAATATTTAGTATTTGAAAAATAAATAGTTTTCTCATGATTTCATAAACCATGTGAATGAACAATGAGAGTTCCATTCTTTTATGGTGAAGTGCTTATAGTTATCGCATGTTTTGGAAAACCATGCGGTCAAACAACATGACCCATGATATTTTGGAAATTTTATCATTTTTTCTTGAAATTTATAACAAACTAAAGATATTTCTTCTTCATCATTATTTACGGATTTAAGTGGTTCTTTTAACTAATTTATGATCCTACTCTTTTTCTTTGAGGTTATTTTGTTATAATAACTCCAGTTTATGAGCTGTTCATCTTGTTGGATCTATTCTAGTACATTCTATGTTCCTCCTAAAAATTTACTTGTTTGTATTCATATGAATGGACTTATTTGTGATTATGGGGGTATTCAATTTTTCAATGTAACTCATCCCCTCTTTTGTTTCATGCGTATATAGGCCGAGTTCAGAGTTGATATTGTATAAGTGTTTTACCACAGGGATAAGGTATGTGTTTTATAACCTTTCTCAAAATTTATAGTCATCTAATAACTAGTTCCAATTATGTCACACGTATGAAGTTCATAAAGTTTCTCCTAAGTTTGTTGAATGCCTTGATTAAACTCTTTATAACATTTATAGTTTTCCCACTTAGAACCTTGTTGTGGTTGTAGGTTTACAACCGTAAATTAGACAACCAACGATTTATATTTTTTTATCTTCCCATTAATAAACCATCTCATTAGTAGTGTGTCAGATTATAAACATATTGGAAGCCTTATTGAATTATATTTAAAATTAATATAGGTAATATATATCTTTTCCTTGTGAATACATGTTTTTAAAAGGGTTTTATGGATTTATTTGAAAACCTAGAATTAGTTGGATATACTCATTGCATGTATATGATTGTGAAATGGGATAAATGAAGTGGATATGATTACATTGGATTCCCTATAGATGTATACTCCTTGGATTAATCCTAGGTATATATGATATTTGTTTACATTATATTTCACATTGAAGAATATATAGAAATTTATACTCCATGTATCTGGATTACATTGGATTCCAATCAAATTGCTACTCCTTATATCAATTTTTTTTAGAACACCTTGTACCAGCTCTAAAGACATGTCCTTCAGGCTCTAATAAGTCCTTTTCTCTGTTTTATGTGGAGATGATTTATTTAATCGATGGGATTCCTCTATCATTTATTTCTTGGATCCAACCCATGTAGGTCTAAAACTGGATTTCGTAGAATAGTCCATAGTAGATGTTTTGTGTGCTTCCAAAATATCTCTTGTTTGTTTGTTTCATTAGAGTATTCATAATATTATTTCATTCATTCTTTATCATGATATACAATTTTCCTATGTTAGTGGATTCTTATTGACCACGAGCCTATGATGGATGTATAGAATCACACAATCTTATTCATTATTAATACTGTTATATATTACACATTGTTTCACCATATATAAAGAGACTGGACATGTTATAGACATCATTGGGGGAAGTCTACTTAGATTTATTTTCCACACTATTAATTCCAACGTTGGTTACATGGACATATTTCATGGATTTTGGTAGGGATCGATGCAAGATCCCACTTTACGATGCTTGATACATTGTGAAAAGGAGTAGGGTAGAATAGAATCGAGCTATGCTCATGATACTATCTGGACATTGTACATTTTTAACTTTTGGTATTTGTAAACATGTATTTTACTAGAGTCATACTTCCATGTTTTTTCAGGGTTTTTCTTAGAAACATGAAATAATCATGTTGTATATGATATTACCTTTGATTTTTTATTTTTATTATGGTACTCTAGATGTTTATCTTCTATCATTGAATTATTTAGTCTTCTAATTATTTATTAACTTGTGATACCAGTGTGGTATTCATACCCTTAGTGTATCGAATCCCCATTGTACCATCACAACCCCTCAATACTAGTCAGCAACCTTTTGAAACATGGGGAGGAATGCCTAAGCTTTTGTGGTCCACCTGCTCAGAGAAAAATGTAGTGGCTCCTATGATAGGATGATACAAATTGGCTACAATGGAATTTATTTTCTTTTGTATTATCAATTTTGGAATTTTATAATTGATATTAAGAATGTGTTTTAAATTTTAACTGATCTTTTCATGGGTCTAGTTAACGCTTGTATAAGTAAAATCATATTTTCATGGGATAAAGATATTTTGTTCCAAATGTTTCCAATACTAGTTGATTTGAATTCACCACTGGATGACATAATTTGATGTTTGACATTCTTTATGAATATGTATTTTTATCATTGAACTGATATTTCAAGGAACATGGATTAATGAATCATTTTAGGTACCTTACAATATTCACAAACCATGCATATTAAATTCCATATAGAATGTATTTCTTGATTTCATGACATTTATTATGTGTTCCTTTTGTTATATAATATTTAGTGACTAAATTATTATTCTACAAAATGATTTGGATAATTGGTACATAAAGTTCCCATCGTAAGATAAATAGTGTTTTCTTACATTGGCTATAACAACCACATTAATCAGTCCATTATGGCATGTTGAGTCATAGACCAGTGGTCTAATGTGCTATAATGTGTTGTGGTTGAGACTAAATGGATTAAAAAATGATTTTAAATATATATGGGCTCTTATGAATTAGATTTTGTGATCCATATATTATAACTATTTAATGTGAATTTTAATATAAATAGGAATTTATATGAAATTTATATTATGGGAAAAAAATTTATCAGTAAATGGAGTTTCCAATTGCAATAAACATCCATATTTTAAGACCCGTGATTTGAGATAGAGATAATGAAGAAAATCAACATAATATTGGGAAATAGGTAGTGTCACCAGGTCTATTTGTGATAATTTCTATTACCATGTCCTGCATTTAATATAAAAAAGTGGGGTGTAGCTTCATTATAGGAAGTCTTGTACATGTCCTATGTTTATATCTTTTATATGGATGTAAATAAATATTTTCCATAGTGTTTCCATTGAATTTTTAGTGATATTTCACCATAATATCCTCTATTAATACACAAGCAGGGGGGCAGTGACCATGATCTAGAGTCAGTTGTCCTGAACCCACTATTATAACATTCAGTAGTGACTCATGGGAAAATACCTATTATTTTCGATATGAGCGATGGTTTTCTGTTCTAAGAGGGTTTCATTCTCATTATGTAAACCATTTAGGGATCCCTATAACCTTTCATGACTATTATATATTTGATGTGTGTGTTTCAGTGGTAGCATCCACCAACTTATTCATGGGATGGTGGCACTTAGGATGTTGAGTCATGGATTGATACTATTTTATGAGTTTCTGAGTACATTTAGAGGCCTATTGGGTGGATACTCAAGCATGTAATGTATATAATATGAGGTTCTAATATTATTTGGTGGGTTTTTTAACAAGGATGATGGGATTCAGGAAATGGTTTGGCGGGGTTTTCTAACATGGTTTTACGATTACTTATTTATAGAGAATCTGAGAGTCAAAAGGGTTTGCGAGCTTATACATCTGGGGTTGGGTGAAATAAAAGTTATCGTGTATTCATATATCCTTATATAGATTCAAAACATTGTGCTCGTGCATCCTATATATGAGTTATCTCAGATCCGAAACATCAAAGAAAGTGCCATTGATGTTTTTTAATCATAGGTGAACGTGTTTTGGTTAAAACTATAACTAATAGAGTGAATATAAATATTATTACTATACATAACATAATGGAATATGGGGGCCCAAAGAAGGATAGGGAAACTTCTAAATTTAGTTCTTATGTGTTAACTTTCAGGAACTGTATTTTTCAATCCTTTCATAAGGGGAATACCATTAAGATTTTGGGCATTAGAATTTTTATCATTTACAATCAGTGTGGGAGGAAGGGACACATTTATAGATAGTATAATAGAGACCCATATATGAGATGATATAATGGTAGTATTTTTCATATAAATTGGGGTTTTAGGAATTTTACTCAAATGGTTATTAAAATGTGGTAAATGTAGTCTATAAGTTCTTCATGTCAGGTTAGGAGTTGGAGTAATACCAGTCATTCAAGAAGTTGAGGTGGTTATGGATGGGGGATTTTGAAACTAGGTTTATTTTCATTTAAGAGTGGGACGACTCAGGATGGTTAGGATATTCCATAGAGATTTGGATCAAACAAGATATATCTTGAACATTCTATACCTATGGAGTTGATCTCTAGGCTATTTATAGTGAGAGTGACAATCTTTATAGCTTCTACTCTGGTGTCTTATCATTTTTATATAGGAGACGGAAATTATTTTAAATTTTTTGCAATGTTATAAATATATAGGGTCAATATTCATTTTTTTAATGGTTTCATGACACTCAATACTTCTTTGGGGATCAGATTAGATATTGTACGCCAATAGAGGGAGTTACCCTTGAGGTTGTTCGGTGTCACTGCATGGGGCGCCTCTTTTCCCTAGAGATGGAAGGTTTTGAAATCATTATCAATATAGATTGGTTGGTTCTATATCATCCGCATGTTTAATTTTTTCACTAAAAATTTACATTCACATCACCAGATGGAATGGTTATTGATCAGAAGGGCGAATGGGATTTCGAGGCTTATAGGGAAAGACCAGAGCATAATGGGATTACTAGAATGATATCCTTGTTTATTATCCTCTATATTGATGATCATGAAATGTGAAGGACTGAATTACCTTTAGTATTTAGTAATTTTATGGATGTCTTCAAAGATTTTTTTGGTTTACCTCTTATGGTAGAGGTGTAGCTCTTTATTGATAGGGTTCTGAGAGCATCACCGATATCCATTCATATTTATATTATGGAAATTACTATAATTTAGTAACTCGGGATATTTCTAAATTTATTATAAGGAAATTGGTTTATATAAAATGGAACTTAACTATGGGGTTCGCTGATTTTTTTTTCCAAAATGGAGAACAAAACCCTTGGGATTTGTTCAGATTATTGTAAATTAAACCAGATGATGGTTATGGATCACTGTACATTACCACAAATAGAATACCTTTTTAATGAGATTTGAGGATTTCATTATTTCTCAATAATTTGTTTTTTGGTTGGTAAATCACAAGGTGAATGTTCGACAGTCAGATAGATCTCATACAACATTTAAGAGCTGGTATAACCTTTAAGAGTATTTGGTTATTCACTTCAGTCTCACAAATATGCCAATAGTTTCCATGGATTTGATAAATTGGTTTTTTTAGTAGTAAATGTATTTATTTGTGGTGGTTTTTGTGGATGAAAACATCTTATGTTCTCAAACTCAACAATATCATTCCAAGCCTCATGATATCATTATTAATAAATAGATATATCATTGGTTTTATTCCAACCTTATAAAATATCTTTTCTAGATGAATATGATTCACTTATTTAACAATATTTTCTCTAATATAGTGGTATTAGTTGGCCCAGAGAATATGAGATCTTTAAATTCAAAGGAACATCCCAAATTTTTTTTTACATATGATGTTTCTTGGGGATAATTGAATATTAAATTCATTGAATTCTATAATTATCAATATTATAAAATCTTCATATGGGCCTAACTAAGAAGGGTGTTATGTTATTCTAACCAGGAGCCTAGAAGACAACCTTTTATGAGTTGAAAGGGAGACTTACCTATGGACTATTAAAAATCATCCAGATCTAGTATGAAGTTATTTTTTTTTATTTTAATGCATCAGGTATCATTATAGTTGAATTTATAAGAAAGTAATGTGATTCATGACATAAAGGTATGATCACTTGAGACAAAACATGATGAATTACATGGCAGACAATCTTATGTTAACATTTTTTTGTTCGCGCCTTGTGTTTTTTGATGTATAAATTAATAGGAAATTGTTTCTTGGTGTACGCATACCACAAAATACTCAATTATATCATTAGACTACGTGACACGAATCATATACAATGAAGGGGGTGATGTACCAATTTTTTTTGATTTCGATCATCCATATATTCCCAAAAAGGGAAAATTAGTTGCTTTATCAACTAAGAATGAGGACTCAAATTCCAGATGATCAAGTTCCAATAGATTATGGATAATTAGGGAATTATATTTAGATATGCACATGGAGATGAAGAAATATTAATGGATGAATTTATTCGTAAGATTAGGGGTGACACAAAACATGGTTGGACCACTAGTGAGGATGGAATTCAATGCATACAACGTTGAATTTGGGTTCCAGTAGAAAAATATGAGGAGATGATGTTTGATTTTTATGCATCACCATAGGTAGTAAATCACAACATTACCATGATGTATCATGATTTTCACCTCCTTTATTTGAGTCCAGGTATGAAATGAAATGTATTTTTTTAATGATGTATTACACTTGTTACTAAGTGAAGGAGTAACACGAGTGACCATATGGCCTCTTATAATAGTTACTCAATACCATGTGGAAACAATATGATGTTGTGATTGATGTCATGACAAAAATCACAGAGGTTACTTTGAAGTAGTGATTTCATATGTGTTTTTATGGATGGGATCATGAGGGTTTACAATTACCGTTTTTATCACGAATTCATTTTTAGTAGATTACATTGGTAGACTTTATATTAGTGATATTATTAACCTTTACAGAGTTCCTCAAAACTTTGTATCAGATAAGGATGCTTGGTTCACATAATGGCTCTAGAAGGGCTTGAAAAGGGAGTTGGGTACAAAGGTTCTTTAGAGAGAAACAGACCACCCTTAGACTGGAATCCTTCTAAAGATCACAATATATATTTTTTATTAAATTATTAGAGTGTTTTTCCTTGATTTTTCTGTCTCATCGGAGAGGAAAAATATAACATACCATAACCGAAACTCCTGTTTTCTTTGTTAAAATCCATAACATCACATTTTTGGTTATGATGATGATAATTGTGACCCACATTTTATAATAATAACCATACAACATAAAAATGAAAACATGGATCACTTAAATTATTGAGAAATTGTTAGGTTTAGAGTTTTAGAGATTAAAGAAAACACATATATGAATAATTACTATAAACATTGTCCCCAAGAAAAATGCTTCATATAGTTAAACATAATCTCCAATTATATAAATATTTTCTTAATTCACAATTTTTCCATAGCGTAATCCTTGTGAAATAATATAATGATGTTAATTGAAAAACCTTGTTATTTAAAAACCAAGGAAACAGAAACATAATACGGGTGATGTCATATTCTCATTATGGTTAAACATAAGCATTAGAAACTAATGTATCAATATAAATCACTATGCATAATGGTATGATGACATAATCAATGATAATGAGGGAATAATTAAGAAACTTATACAAATAAAAATATTTATATTCAAATATTGTAAATTCGAAAATAACCCTTCACCATAATCAATAATCATGATCCATGTCATATCAATCATGATCATTAGAAACATAATTAAACCATAGAATGTGTATTAAACACATAAATATATATTGGTACAATATTATAATTTTCATTATTGTAAATGGAATAATCATATGGTTGACTTTCATTAATTTCACTACTACAAATGGAATATCCATATGGTTGAAATTCATACATAATTCACTGGAGGGAAATTTTAGACACAACATTCATTATTCTATCATGGAACCACCCATCAATGGTTTGTAATAGAACAACCCATCATTGGTTTATCATAGAAAAATCCATAAAATTTCCAAGTACCAATAAATAGAAAATCATTAATAACAAAAAAATTCATAGTTACAACCATTATCCCTTTCATAACATGATTAATCCATCATAAATAATCAATTTCTATAACAATCAATTGAAAACAATAATAACCCCTTAAAAAAGAAGCGAGTTCCATAAAAATCTCTTTAAAAGATGACTAAATCATATAAATGAATTTGTTCAATAAAAATATCCTTGTAACATGACTAATACATAGAAAATAAATGAGTTCCAAATAATATCATTAGAAAATGACTTACCCTTGGAAAGGAAATGGGTTTAATAACAATCTATTTATGACATGATAAACCCTTAGAAAACAAATGGGTTCCAAAACAATATCTGTATATTAGGACTAAAAAATTTAAAGGACAACGGTTACATATTATTATCCTTAGAAAATGATTAAATCATGAAAATTAAATGGTTTTAAGAAAAATATATTTGAAACATTAATTACTCTTGGATAATAAATGGGTTCCATTATAATCCCTTTATAATGTGATTAACCAATAGAAAGGAAATTTGTTCCAAAAAAACCTCTTGAAAATATGATTAACACATATAATGGAATTGGGTTTCATAATAATCTATTTAGAATATGATATTCCCATGAAAAATAAATTGGTTCAACAACAGTCTCTTCGAAACATGATTGAATAATGGAAAATAAAATAGGCCCCATAACAAAATCATTACGACATAATCAACCAATTTAAAAGAAATAGATTTCATAAAATTATATTTTAAATAATAATAATCAATTAAATGAAATAATGAAGATGGTATTAATAACAAGTATCCCCCGTGGAGGATAAGTAAGAACAATGTTTTTTCACATTGATGAATTTAAATTCTTCTAAAAGTTTATGAAAAATTAATAGAAATTGGACATATAATGTCATAAGAATAATTATATTCATGATAAATCATGTGAAAGGATAAGTACATAAACCTCATAACAGAATATTGGTGAATGACTTAACTAATGTATCAAAGAATGTAATTTTTCAGCCTTTACCCATTCTAAATAGGACTATGCTTTAAATAAGAAATTGAGGCTTCAGTCCTAACCTTTAAAAATATTATTATAACTATAAAAATCAATAAATTTTTGTATATACACAACACAACAAAAATAAGTGGTGAATATGGCATACATCTTTTAGAAATAAATCCAGGCATGAAATCCCATTAGAACTATGTTGAATTTGAATTTGAAACCCCAAATGTAATAATAATAAAATGAAAAATTTATATAAAAAGATAATATAATTCACTATATTATATAAAAATATTCACTCTATATATACCACAAAAAATAAGTTAGTGGTAAATATGACATTAATCTCTTAGATGTAAATATTCATATGATAATCCCAAACAATGATTGTATCATTGGAGTTAGAATAAATCAATGAAATAAAAATGTGTGAAAATATTAAATCCACACAATAAAATTTAAATAAATAATATAATCATAGGTTATTTAACACATATTCTTGGCATAACATAACCAATTACATTAAATTTTTACCCACTGAAGAGAAATTGTGCTAAGAAATCAATTACTAGTTGAGTAACGTTTTAATCGTACTCCTAATGAAAGAATAAAATAAATAAATAATTTTAATATATTAAAATAATTTAAATTCATGTTATTACCAATAACATGGTATTATATACATCATATAATAGAAACAAGGTGCATAACAATACAATATGCTTTATTGAAATGAAATTGCGACTAAATCCATTACCTTGAGTCAAATTTGTTATGATTGTCATCTAGGATTGAAAATTATAAAAAATATTTTAATTATTTAATTTATTAATAACATTTTAAAATAATATATTAAATTTAAATTTAATTATAAAATTTTTATATATAATGAATTATTCAATACTGTTATTATGAGATGTTTTGGCCATATTTGTCTTATGTGTCAAAACTGGCTCTGAAATATAGACTATGGTCAATGAGGTCATTATTTAGATAGATACAAAATATTAAACATGGTAAAATTAAATAATATTTACATAATTTATACTTTTAGTATCATACATGAATGATCGTTTATAAAAAAGAACCAACATTATTTTCATTAAGATGTTATGTTGTACGTACGTGTGAGTAACATTCCTATTTTTCAATGATCAATATGAGAATATGGTAAGAAACATTTATCAATACATAGTAATAATTATATCATAAATGACATATTATTTAATTATATATATATGTGTGTGTGTATACTGTTATGTGGTTATGAATAAATAATAATCGCATCACTTCGAGCAGACGGTAGTCCATGCATCCCACAAAGATGTAATCACTTTTTTAGTGTGTGAAATGGAAATAAGAAAGTCATATGTAATTTCTAATGGTATATATTACTATCATTAATATAACAAATATTTAATTTATATAATATATTTTAATTAAAAAATCATTAATACATTCCATGTATTAAGTTAATGTATAACATCGGTTTGTGGAGGCGGTAGTCTACACAACCACAAACGATGTTATCATATTCCCACAAAATGGGAAGCATGAAGGTATATGTAACATAATAATTCAATGATTGTTAATAAAGATTAAATATAAAATACATCATATAAAAACATTATTTCAATCATAATTCTAAACCCTAGGAGATGGTAAAAGAAAAACTGATGACATCGTTTCCCGAGGCAGTTGTTCTCCATACATTGTAACAGTGACTTCGTTACCCATATCATTGATGTGTGTGTAAGTTTTGGTAGAAAAAATAAAATAATGAAATAATAATATATTTAGTATGATAATATTTTATATAATCTTGGAATATGAATATTCTAATTTCAAGAGAAAGAAATAAAACAAAACTTATCATCAAATTACGTTACCTCTTTTTCGAGTAACTCCTTTTTGTTTACATCAAAGAATATACTTGGATTTCTGTATTACCAATGCAAGGATTCTAGGATTATATGATGGCTTTTAGAACCTATTGTTTAATGGTTTTTTTTAATTCATAAGGTCTTTATAGGTGTGATGATATGGGGAAGACAGGAGGATATTTATATGTTAGGAAATGGACACCTTGGGTATTCCTGGAAAGATTTTGAGTCTCCCCACATTTTACATATCCCAAAAGGGTAAAAAAATGTTCCATTATATATCTTTAGAGGATAAATTGGTCTAATTATGGACAAAAAATAATGTTTTGACATATGTCGGTTCATTATTACTACTTATATCAAACAGATTGGATGAATTTAATAAGATTTTATAAAATATATAAAATACATATTTCATTAAAATATTTAAATAAGGGTGATTAATTTAATTTTTAAGATAAAATTTCATTCTATTATTAAAAACAGTATTCCAAAAAAACATATCCTTTATATTAAATTAGTTTTTCAATTTCTAATTACATTTTTACCAAATGATTCACTACATAATGATGTGTAAACCATATATTCATAATATAGTTAATAATATTCATTCCCTTCATTCCAATTTCTAGCTGATAACTATTACATTAAATTGTAATCTTAATATTATATTATTATTCGGTAAGACCAGAACTTGTATTTAACACAAATTATTGAAGAAACTAAATGTTACCTAAAAACAAGATAAACATGATGTTTTATACAATGAATTCCAAAAATTTCATTTTGGGTAACACATGATTTCCATAAAATTAAATTGATATTAAATGTATTTCTAAAAATCATGATATGTTACATCCTACCACATAAAAAAATGAATTTCAACCTCAAAATTAACCTTACATATAAATGGATTAAAAATTTTAGAATCCCATTTCTGAAACCTACATCATAAAACGTGTTAAAGTATTGTCTTTTTAAAATGGAATTTTTAGAAATAAATACCCCTGTAAGTTAGGCAAAACATGTATTAAAAAAATGGAGAAATATAGTAGGATATTAAAATATTGATTTAGAAGGAAATACTAATTCACATGGACTAACAATGATTGATGTATAATGTAGTCAATAGGAAGTCAAAGAAGACAAAATCACAAACCAAATAGGTGCCAATAAGGAATTTTTATTATCAGAAAAGATGGTTATATGATATCATTTTCATTCAAAATCCATTTCCTAATGTTGAAGACTCCATTCACCATCTATAATAAAATCATATGAAAATATACATACCTGAAAACTGAATTTAATCCGTTACCATAATACATTATTTTTCATCAATTCATTGGTTTTTTATAAGAATTTGCGACACCTGAAGGGCTAATGTAAAATTTTAAAGACCACATAATCATTAAAGGGATAATAAGACAATTCTTATGTCATTAAATGTATTCCAAACACAAAACTGTTTTCAAAGGGTAATTTAATTCCAAAAATAATTAAATCATCAAATGATACATTAATAATTAAAATTAATACCCAAATTTCAAACCAAACCATTCAATAAATCCAAATCCTTAAAATTCATTAAATATTTATTAACTATTTTTGAAACCCAAATACAAAAATTATTTGATCATATATTATTCCAATATAATTCAACCACTATTACTCAAAAAAATAACATATATTTTGTAAATAAACATAATCTTAACATATTTTAATTCCATTTGAACCAAGAAATCTTGTAGGTCAATGGTAGACATGAAACATTTATCATCCTTTAGTCTTGGGTTCAAGACCCACCACCTCTTCAGTTATGATAGTTCATCACCCATCATACAATTTTCCAACCTTTTTCATTATTTTTAAAAACTAAATCCTCTAAAAATAAATTATATTTATCATAGGGGTTAAAAATACCTCATCATAAAAAATCTCAAAAAATTACTTTTAGATATCGTCACTTAATGTATAAATAAGGTGTTAATACATTAAACATATGATTATACAAAAGATTATAGACCTATTTAGGTTTCCATAAATCTTATGTTAAACTCAAATTAAATCTTCTTAACATCAAAAGTTATCTAAACCAGTCATTAATAGAAACAATATAATCCTAGATCCCACACTCTCAGATCTCGTGATGAAATCTACAAATTTACATTTCAGCATGATGCTTATAATTATAACTGAAATGTTTCCATCAATACCATATATCATATATTTTTTACCAGTAAATGTTAATGCAAATTGTTTATGAGGATTTTGACATAATTATATATGCTTTTCTTATTCATAAAATCTCATAAACATCATCCATCTATCATACTTAAGTAACATAGAATATTGAATATATTTCATTAAAACCATTGGAAAATTAAACATAATATTGTTGATATTAGATGCTTAATAAAGTTATACATATTCATTAACTATTAAATTTCATCAACGAGCATAATATTTCATAATTGTATGATTGAATAATCAAATTTCATAAGTGAATCATAAAAAAATCATTCCCAAAAAAATCGGGATCATCATCTATGAAAACATAAAAATGGAAACACTCATTAGAATCAATCATATTGAGCCATTTTATATCAATTAGTATCAATGGAAACATTATAAATCCATAGTAATAATATAAAAAACATAATGGTATCTTGAGACATTATTATAATTTCCATTTTTATAAATATTATAACCATGTGTTCGACTTCCAAACATGTCAGTTGTACAAATGGAAGAGACACTCACAGAAAATACATAACCAATTCATTGTAGTAATATCATGGACCCACCTCATCATTGGTATATCACATGACCAACTCATCATTGTTTTATCATCGAACAACCTATCAAATGGTTTATCATGGGTCCACATATCAAATTTCCATAAACTGTAACACATAAAATATCAAATTTCATCAAAACCAATCAAAGAATTGATTATTCCATTCACTAAATTATTAAAATTTGGGAAGAAAATAGGATATAAAATAATAACTTTGAAACGTGATTAACCCATAAAAAAATTGGTCCCATAAAAATCTATTTTGAAAATGATTAACCCAGGGAATGTAAATGGGTTCATTAAAAATCGTTCATTAAATCATAACTAACCTAAATAAATGATTTGTTCCATAACAATCATGTTGGATCATGATCTATACATATAATATAAATTGTTTCAATAATAATATCTTTGAATCATGATTTACCAATGGAAAATAAATGGATTCCAAAAAAATCTCATTAGAACATGGTAAACCCACTAAAATGAAATGGGTTCCATAAAAATAGTTTTATAATATGAAAAAATTGTGGAAAGGATATGGGTTCAATAATTTTTTTTTTGAAACATGACTAACATATGTAAAATAAATTTTTTCCATAACAAACGCTTTAAAACATGATTAAATAAAAGAATATAAATGAGCCTAATAAATTATATTTATCAAAATATTAACCTCTATAAATTAAATGAATTCTTTAGAAATGTTGTTATAACATTATTAACACATGGAAAATAAATGGTTTCAATAAAATTCCTTTTTAAACATGAATAACACATCAAAAAATTTGTTCCATAATCGTATCTTAAGGGAACAATCAACTAATGTAAAAGAAAATGGCATGATAACAATATCATTTAAATAATCATAATCAATATAATGAAATAATTGGGAAGTTATCAGTAAAAAATATTCCCAGTGGATGATAGGTAATGAAAATGGGATTTGACATTGATGAATGGAATTTCCCTTAAAATTTAATTTAAACATTAAAGAGAAAATACTCTTTACACAATCTAAATGTTCCATACCACCTTCAAACAGTTGAGTTATAATCCCCATACAAGATTAAGAATATATTAACATTGAATACAATGAGAAAAAGGAGATTCATGATACATCATGTAATAGTAAAAGTATATACCCCTCATAAAATAATATAGGTTTATAGCATAAAAAATGTCTCAAAGTAGGTATCATATGGGGGAATGTCCATTATCACTTGGGTACCTTTGAAACTGTAAACCATATTAAAGTGAGATAATAAAATGAAAATTTAAATACCCATAGCATAAATTATAATAATTATAAAATCATTCATGGGATGTATATACACCACCAAAAAAAATAAGTATTGAATGTAGAAAAAATCCTTGTAAAAAACAGAGTCTAGAACTCACCTTACATCTATGGTAACAATTGAATTAGAAACCAAAAAATGTAATATTAAAAAAATGAAACATTTAAATACCATTAATATAAAGGAAATAATGATATAATTTATAAAAATATGGATATATATATACCACACTAAATAAGTAAGTGGTGAATATGATATTTATTTCACATGTGTAAAAATGAGAGGGAATCCCATACAAAGATAATATCATTGGAGTGAAAATAAATCAATGAAAAAATTAGGTGTGAAAAATTTAAATCCACAAAATAAAATTTTAGATGCATAACAATATAATAATAGGTAATTTCACACATATTAATTGCATAACATGAAAAATAAAATAGTAGTTTAACATAATAAATTGAGATTGAGTTATGAAATCCCATACAGCATGAGTAACATCTGAATCGTGATCCTCATGAAAGAATAACATCTTTTAAATCTTTTAATATCATTAAATAAATTGAGTTCAAGAAAGATAATGTCATAATGAATTATAAACCCCATATAAACGAAACTAGGTGCATAACAATACAAAATTCCTCAATGAAATGAAAATGATACGAAATCTATTACTTTTATTCTATTTTTTCAGGCCTGTCATATAACTTCCTAAATAATAATGTTAGGTTAATTATTTAAATTATTCATAAAATTTTCAAATTTTCTCATTAAATTAATTTCACATACATGCAATTTATATAAATGTACTTAATCAATAATGTTTATGTTATATGTTTTTATAGTATTACATATGTATATATGAGTAACATTCCACTTTTTCAACGAATTTAATGAAATAACGATAAGAAATGTTTATATTTATATAATTAATATTATATCATAAATAAAATAAAATTTAATTATGTATACTTATATATATATATATCATTTTTTATGTGGTTATGAAAAAAATAATAGTCACACCTCTTCGAGGCGGCAGTATTCCACATGTCCACAAACAAAATTATCACTTTTTTAGTGTGACAAATATAAATTAGAAAATGAATTTTTTTTATGCCTAGAATGATAATTATTTCATTAATATTAAAAATATGTAATTAATATATTATATTATTGACAAAAAACAACCATAACCCATTCCATGTAAAGGGTGAATGTATCATGTATTTAGGATGATGCGGTTGTCAACACGTCCATAAAATATGATATTTTATACCCATGAAATGAAAAGAATGAAGTTTTGAGTTATATAATAATGAATTAAGTTTGAATAAATTATAAATTTAATTTATGTCCTATAAAAACTATATCCCAATCATAATTCTCGACCACAATAGATGGTAATGTAAAAACCCTATGACATCATTTCACAAGGATAGTTCACAATATAGACAAATAGAGATTTCATGACCCAATTTTTGGAAGTTTGTGTAGTTTTAAGTTGAAAAAAAATAAAAATAATATAATAGTATACTAAGGAAATTGTTGTTATTATATATTACGTTATTTAGAATAATTTTTATCATGCTAAAATAAAGAAAAAATAAGTGATCGTTGAATAATGTTACATTATTTTGGTGTAACTCCTTTTGGTTTTCCCCAAAGGAAACTTCTAGATTTCATTCTACCCAATGTACGTAGTCTAAAATTATAGGATGGACTATTGGAGCTTAATTTTTCTGGGTTTGAATGAGAAAAAATGTATTTAGAGGTTTGAAGAGAGTGGGAGGAGATGAAACCTTTTATAAGTGGAAAAAATGTCATATTGGGTATTCTTGAAATGATTTGACTACTAAATATATATTACTTTCCCCCAAGGGTCCAAAATGGACCATTATAAATTGTTAGAGGCTGACGGTTAGAAATATTTCTATAAAATAATTTTTATACTTATGTAGGGTCATTGCTACAGATTATAATCAATGTATAATCCTTAGTTAAGAACATTTCTTAGTTAATCACTATACATAATTTTAATTACATTTACTTATATTATTTTTCAAAGAAAAAGTTATTATTAGTAGAAATTATGAATTATTCAAAATAAAAATATGGAATCTATTTTTCCAAATTTCAATCCCAAAAAATGAATATATTTATTTAAAATTAATTTCATATATAGTTTAAGACAATATGGTTTTTCAATAGAATAGATCAAATTATTAAAATATTTTAAATCCATTTTCTATGTGAAATTTATTCCAATGAAATAAAATTGTTTCAATGATATAAAAATGATTTTATTATACATTAAAACTAATTAAAAATATAATTTAACATAATAATTAATTTTAAAAAATATTTTTTAATTAAAATCTTTTGTCATTAACAATTCTTCAAAATATGAAATTTTCGAGAAAGACACCGACAATTACACCAATGTAAATATTTAAATTCCAATTTAAAGTAAATATTATATTTCAACATCAAAAAAGAAGTTTTTTAAACAAATTTTATAAATCTATAAATATATAGTTTTAATACAATTATTACATTAAAAGGTGGTAATATTTCATTTTAAAAAATATATGGATTTTCATGCATAACAATTAACTTATACTTTTCAAAAACATATCTATCATATTAGATGAAAATAAAAAAATGATTAAATATATGAAATATAAATTTCATTAATATATTTCACTAATTTAAATTAATTCAATTTATTAAGATAAAATTAAATTATGATTAAAAAAATTATTTTTCATAAAAAATAATTATTTATATTCAATTGGTTTTTATTTTCATTTATAATTCAATGGTCACCAAAATATTTGTTATATTAACATGTGTGAAAATTATATTTATAATCTATTTAATCATATTAATTCCCCTATTCCAATGGATATGTGATAACTTTTAGGTTATATAAATAATTGTAATAGTATATTGTTTTCAAGTATGACACAACCATGCATATAACACAAGATAATGAAGAAACAAAATGTTACATGCAACAAAAGATAAACATATTGTTGTGTAGAATGTAATTTAAAATGTCAATAGTGTATAATAGAGTCTACCAAATCCTTTTAATTAATTTTAACAATATTTATTAATATATTAGTATGATACACATATACCACTAATTGAGTTTCCCAACAATAATATCAATCATGATACTATTCATATAGAACCATATAAGTAATTTTTTATAGGACACATCGATCATGTCTCTGCTAGTTAAGAGAATGAGAGGAATAATTTTGTGGGACAATTATCATTTAGGAGACATCAGAGCAAGTCTAGTTGATTAGAAAGAAAATTTTTACTACTTAGTCTAGACCAAAATCCTACTCTGATTATGGTCGATGACCTTTAGAATTCAAGTTAGAGGATTAGGTCATTTTAATTATCTATTCAAGGTTGGGTAATATATGGATTTAGGGATATGTAAATATTTCGATATGATATAACAAGACATTAAAGATACTAGAGAGAGGCAGGCTGGTTGCATATCGACTATAGTTTCCTAAGATGTTCTCAGCCATGGATGACGTATTCAATGAATATCAGTTATGATGATACTAGTCAGACCCATCTCATTATCTTCAGTTGGATGAGGTTTAATTATATGATTATTTTACATTTGTGAATCATCCTATATGTATTGACGGATTTAGTATGAAAACTCTATGAGGAAATCCAATTACACTAGATTGGGTTCAAGGGTAAAATGACCATATTAAAGAATAGAGTTGGTATAGATATGAAAATATATGTTCTTAGTGGCCTGATTTCTTTTATGGGATTATTTACCACCCCATAATTGAACATTGGGGTCAAGTTTCAAAATTGGGGGGTATTTTATGATCTTTATTTTATATATGATGTATGGACCTTTTGTTTTTCTGTTTAATTCCTCATTTTTTACAAAATATCAGTTCCTAATGATGTGAAAAAATTTTGGGGGGGTGTCCCGGTCTTGATTGAAGATCGAAAACAATGTTTTTGGATAAATTAGTTGGGCCACATGGTTATTAGAATCTGATATTTCTAGGATTAAAGGTTTGAGTAAACTATTCAAGGTGGTATAAGGCTATGTCTAGGGGCACATAGATTTAGGAAACCATTTAGTAGGGCCACACCATCATTTCAGCCACCAACAGCATTTACCATAATAATATCATATTGTTTTCTACACCACGAACATGAACCGTTTGATTTCCCTAATTGGATTTTTAAGGGAAAGTGGTTGGCGTATGGTTGTTCCAAACTTTTGGCTAAACCTTTCCAACACATAAATTTGATAAAAATTTCCAAATTCCACTAAATTTATTATGATGAAAATATATTATTTATTTCTACATTCTAGAGGGTGTAGGGGGTTCTCTTTTCCCATAGAATCTCCTCCTCCTAGGATTTAATGTAGTTTTTTATCTAGAATCATACTCATGATCTGTTCCTCTCATTTTATTTGTGTCACTTTGGTCTATTTTATTCATATGACATTAATCATTTTTATTTATATAAAAATTGTTATTTTGTTTTGGGATAATAGTCCCTATATTCAGTGAATTCATACTCTCTTACATTTTCTTCCAATCAGGGATAAGTTTAAAGTTTAAACTAGAAAAGTGTTTACCATGGGAAAAAGTTAGGTGCTCTATACCTTTTCCCACAATTTCTACATATTTATACCTTGTTGTAAATGTTCACCATGCTATACCTTTTGATATTTTCTCCTAATTTATTTTAATTCCATGATTAAAATTGTTTGACCCTTAATTGGTTGCTGACATGGAACCATGATTTGGTTGGGTGTCTTTATCTCAACCTAGTCCACCCATGAAGTGTGATTATTTATCTACCCATTTATGTAGAACCTCGATGGGTGCATGTGATCTCAAATTACTAGTGGGATCCATTGTGAATTAAATTTGAAATTATGAGAGTGATTATTCCTCATTTGAATAAAATAACATATAATCAAAATGTTTAAATGAAATAATTATAAATCATGGATTGAGTTTGATAATCTCAAGTTGTGTATCAGATATGGATATGGGTTAAATGAAATTGTTATGATTATATTAGATGAATTAATCGTTTCTACACCTTGAATATGTACCATGCGGGTAGGAAATTTTATTAAATGAAATATTACATGGAGGAATCCGTGAACATTTCTAAATTATGGATCCAGATTAGATTGAATACCTTTAATTTTTTTACTCCTTCGATCTAGCTAGCTTGGACCCCCATGGAAATTATTTATGGCATGCTTCATGGTTTCTACTAAATGATTTAATGAGTTTTCTGTCGATACGCTCCATGAACTAAAGGGGATGACTAGCTAATTTATACATTGCTTCTAGAACATGTAGTTATGATCCTAGATAACTCAACATAGTCTTTATTGGATATTTTATCATGCTTTATAGATATCCATGGTATGTGTGTTTGATTACATATGTTAGAAGACAATATCATTTCTTCTTTATCATTCTTTACATTTGAATTGTGTTCACAGTTTCTCATTTAATATGAGACTTATTTGGCTTAGTAATTTCAATAATACTAACTTATTTATATTTCCATTCTATATTACACACTATTTCATCTAATACAAATAGAGTGTACATGCTATAGAATCCATTGGTGGTGGCCTATTGAGTGTTATCTCACACCCTATTTAGGTCATTTTTGGGGAACCTGAATGACTTCATGGATGCATTTAGGGATTGGTATAGGCTATAACTTTATGACTTCTAATTGATTGTGCATAAGATAAGAGGAACCTAGGTCTGAGCAATTCCCATGATTCTATCTGGAGAAGTTTCATTTTAATCATTGATATTTTGAAACATTTACTATACTCAACAATTATTTCCTTATTTTCTATAATTTTTGTATACAGACCTGTCATACTCATCTTGTGTATGATATTTCCTTGGGTTGAGTTTATTTTTACTATTTTCTTATAGGAGTTCTCCTTTTATCACTAATTTATTTTATGCTTCTACTAATTTATTCACTTCTGATATCACTCCATTATAGTTATCATGAATGTATAGTCTCCCCTTTATACTATAATAGGAACTCAATTCTAGTTGGAAATATCCAACGTATGTAGAAGAGTGCAAGAGTCTTTGTAGCAAACAAGCTTGGGGCCCCGTTTAGTGGCTCCTAGGATGGGATGTTACAGTCCATTATGTGATATTTTCTAGGAAGTTATCCTCGAATAAAATTTATGGATTATATGTTTATATTTCTTTTGATGTAATACAAATATAATTTTTGAAATAAACATGGAATTAATAATCTTGTTTTAGTATTAATGAATACATGTTCTCAAGAATTAGGTAACAATATGTGTGAAAGGATTGGGTAGCGATTTTTCTAATCAGATAAATAATATAGTTATTTTTTAGAACATTAATGAAAATCATAAGTGGAAATATCGGGAAAACTATAATTATAAATATATGGAAAATTATATGAATAAGAAATATATCATAGTATCTTGGTAAAGTATAGGGTGGGTATTTTTTGGAATACACATCCCTATATAGAAAATAAAAGTGTATGTGGATCTGGAATAGAGGTACCTTGTGCTAATTTCCCCCAAAAGGGATGGCTGAACCAGTCTCAATCAGAACCTGTTACATGAAAATGGGTTTTACTATTAACTAGGTTTGACACTCCAAGTAAATGTTCTTTACAAAATACCAAAATATTATGAAATTAGTATGAAGGATATGAAAAGAATTAGGTTAGAAAACCTAATATAAAATATTACCATGGATAATGTAAATTGAAACCCATAAGAAAATCTATCAGAAAATAGTTATCTATCATGAGTTGTTAAATTTATGTTTATATGTTTCCCTTAATAATGTTAAAATTTTTGATCCTATGTTTTTATTTATATTTCGTAATTTAGGTAATACCATAGAATATGAAAAATACCAATATTATAGGTTATATAATGATTTTTGTGATGATATTCCTAGACTTATAGTAGTAAAAGCTCAAAAAATAATTATGGTATTGGCTCAACTAGCTCATGTTATGAATAATAACAGCAATCAGGTTGAACATCATACTCCTTCTAACAAGGATCAGTTGAAATATAATTATTTATGAAACATATTCTCCCTATAATTTTTCTATTTTCTAATTCCCTCATCACTGAATATTTTATTAATTCTATTGATAGGGTATTCTCTATCCACTATTTTAAAGAGTAAGATAACGTAGTGCTCACAATTTATCATATTGAGGGAGAAATTTATACTAGGGTAGACACTGATCAAGAACACAGTGTCTATAGAGGATATTTATTCCATGTAATGTAATAAATTCATGAAAATATTTCTCAATAAATAGTTTACCCAAACTCTCTATCCAAAAATGGAAAGTGAGTTACTCAATCTTAAGAAAAAGGAAGAATATTCTATCATGATATATGAGTAAAAACTCACATGTCTTGAACATTACACCTATGGAATTAGTATTAGTATTGAATGTATGGTGGATTGTTTCATTTGTTGGTGAAATCCAAGTCTATGAATGGATTTTTATATTTAATAGTTTCATACTTATAATGATATTTTCAATTATTCCCTAAAAAGTTGTGATGGGGTTTTATGAGTCTCAATGGTCAATTAGGACTAGAGAAAAAAAACATAAAATAGAGTTTCCATTAGAAACAATATATAATAAATCTCTTGGAGGAAATAATAATAAACATCAGACCTGTGAAATGTGTGGGATGAAGCATACCAGAAACTATGAATTGGGAATGAGATGATCCTTCTTGGGTTAAAATTAGGGGTGTCATGCTAGTCATATACATAGATTAATGATGAACCCACTAATGAGGATGAATAAAGTGTACTTCAAATAACACTATGTAGGTGATAGTGCATCTAAATTTCAACGAACACATGAAATATGAAATAGAATTACCTAATCAAATGGTTTTTAGAGAAAATCATCGACAAAAACATTATGGTAGTAAATGAAGGGCTTATTAAAAGACTATAAGGATAATGTTGAATTCGAAAAAATATGTTGAATGATACATATTTTATTTTTTCAATAATAGAGAATGTATTTTTTATGTTGTTTATACACATTATTTCATATCATGTATATGTAGTAGGAATCCTAAAATACCACCTCAAAAATTAAGGGTTGATCTATCTTTGAGAACACAAAACTATCATATAGTTATATCCCATGTATAACACTCCTTCTAAGATAACTTGAGTTGAAATAATCTTCCCGAAAATATCATTTTACATCCTTTAGTAATGATTAATTCTATTTTGGGAAGGGATGGTATATCCTTTAATAAATCCAGCATCAAATGTCAAGAAGGGGAGACTATACATCATATCCCATCCACTCTCAGATTTTATTTAATGGATATGAGGATGATTAATCACTCATAGACTCCTCTATTAAAGAATATATATTATTTTCTTATGATAAAGAATACCTAGAATAAATGATGGAGAAATATGAGAGAATAATTATTGAATACATTCCCATTGTAATGGATTACACTATAAAATTCCTTAAAGAGTTTCATGCTCTTCCTCTTTAGTGAGTGGTTGCCTTTTCAACCAAAAATATAGATAATCTCTACACAGATCAAAAAATCCTTATAGAATGGAAAATACTCAGTTATAAGAACTGTAGATATAGTTATAGGAAAATATAGATTTGGGTTTTATATGCATGAGATAATTACTATAGTGGGAACCATTCCTCTTTACAAAGAATAAGGATGTGTAAATTGTCCCCTCTATTGATTCTCATGAACTAAAAAATCATTACAATAAAAAATTATCCACATAAATGGATAAATTACATGATCAATCAGTTATGATGAGCTTATTAATTTATAATGGATGACCTTCATTCAGGATTTGACCAATGAATGATGAAGAAAGAAGGTAGTCCCAAATCATCATTTAAAATAATGGATGGACACTATGAGTTAATTGTGGTTTCATTAAGACTCACTAATACTCTAGTGGTCTTTCATTACATAATTAATATATTCTTTAGGGATTATTGATAAATATATTAGGGAGTTAGTATAAAGGATAATCTAATATACATCAAGAGTAATCAAGAGCATGATGATCATTTGAGTAATATTATATGGGCATTTTGAAAGGATAATATATACAGAAAGTAATGTAACTGTGAGTTATGGATGAAGTAAGTATCATTATTGGGGATTATTACCACAATAAAAGTTACATTTATGGACCCTTCTTGTACAAAGGAATTCAAGGACATGTCTTGACTACTATTTGTATTAGAGATATTTAGATTATCTAGAATAGTAGGGTATTACCTATTTTTTATAAAAAACATTTCATTATTTTCATACTCACTTACATATCAAACATATAAGGGATTAGTATTTTTCTAGACAAGTGAATATGAAGATATATTAATGGATTTAATAAATATACAGATCACTACATCAGTATATACACTACCCTCAAGTGGGGATCTTTTATTTGATAATAGTGATGCATCAAAGAAGGGTTTTATCTCTATACAAATTCGTAATGATAATATTTTATCCTATTTTTTGTGCATACAGAATGTTCATGAGTTGAACTATCCTAGAAATTGCATATCATTGCTCAAAGTGGTCATTTCCATGATGATATGTAAAAACTATCTTCATGAGGAGAAGTGTGAAATATATACAAAACACAAGTTCCATACATATATATTCAGAAATAAATATAATATATTTAAAAATTGAATATGGTTAGATCTGGTAGAGGACTATTACTGCACATTCCATTACCATATTATGAATGAAAATAGGTGTAAGATGCAATAACATGAAAGGATATTTCAATTTTATCAATTAAGATAATTTGGAATGACCACATCTCTATTTATTGATATGGACGGATATTAGAATAGTAAAAATATATTTATCCTATATTCATGAAATAACGGCTCAAACATCCATTCATGAGAGGATTAAGAGGCCCATAAAGATGATGATGTGGTATAAAAAATAGTGTTGAATATTTTAGTGTTTAAAATTTATGAAGATGGAGTTATAATATTTCAATCCTATATATGTTTCCCATGAATACCAGTGGTGTTGTGAGAGCTTCTATATGATTCTCATATATAGTTCTTCTCTATTCATATAGGAAGCCAAAACATGAATAGTGATCTATAGAGAATCTTCGAGTGGGATAATGTGAATATGGGGATTATGTAATATTTATCTCTATGTATTTCATAATAACATTTCAAGGCTATAAGATATAATTATAATTTTATGATTAATTTATTTCCCATAAATTTATGGAAATGGGAATACAATTCCATTTATTTGATCATTAGACTCCCTAGTACACAAAAATTAAATAATGCCATCAAGGTCGTAGTATATCTCCTAGAAATGTTGGCCCTGTTTACTAATATAAAGGATGTTTTATAACTTGAAAAAATTACTAAAATTAATATTATAGAAGTGGTAATATTTCAAATATTTCCTCTCTCTATTGTGTACGATCAACATCAGTGTTTTACCTCAATATTCTAGAGAATCATTCAAAAATAATTAGATACAAAAATATATTTAATGACTTGTTATCACAATCAGAAAGATAGTAAGTATAATAAAACAACACAAAATCTATAGGATATGATAATTTTTTATAGGATTGATTTAAAAACACATTGGGATCAAAACCATTACATGGAAGTGTTCTCGTATAACGACTATTTCCATTATTGTATTCAAACAAAACCTTATGAGGCTATGTAATGGATGTAGTGTCAAGATCAAACATGTTGGGATGGATTTTGATAGATTAATATTATGGAAAATTACATTTTCCATGATATTGTAGATAAGTACTAAGCCATTATGTAATACCAAAAATCTATTCCATGTCGATAGAAGAGCTGTGTAAAAAATTATCTATGAGACGAAGATTTTCAGGTGAATGATATAGGGTGCCTCAATATTTCACCATATAATAAATTCATTATGTTTGTTAATAATGGATATATTATAGAAAGATAAATTTTCACCTTTTTTATCCATGATCATGTTGGAGTAGTGGCCTCCAGACTACCTCTCCCACCTAATATATCTCAAGTACATATTGTTTTCTGTGTATCTTTCTGGAGAAAAAACATGCCAAAAACAATACATGTGACAAATATAGAGGTAGTTCCACTGGAAAAAATAATTTATATGAGTATTAGTGATTGGATAAATTTGGTTATAGTGAAAAGGTTTCATGAATCAAAAAAATCACACGTGGTCAATGTATGTTGGAAAAAACTAGTTTGAGGATGCATCCTGGGAACTAGAAGAGGGGATGAAGTAAAAGTTACCTCACATTTTTTAACCATTGTATGTAATATAAAATTTTTAAGGATAAATTATATAAGGGGTAATTTAACTAACTAAAACCTTACTATATATTTATTTTTAAATAATTTTATTCTATTCAATATCTAAAGATGCACGTAACACCTTGTTTAAATGAAAAAAGATACCCTTTTAAAATATAATTATTAAAACATGAATATTATATCCATTACATTAAATTGGGGTATATAAATACGAAAAAATATCTCTTAAATTATTTTTTATAATACATGAATAAAAAATTCAATGGTTATCTATTATTTAGAAATAAAATAAGACACAATTTATAGACAAAGAAATTTTTTCTAAATTAATTTTTTATTGAATGAAATATTTTTGGCACATTGAGAATCTAATTAAATATAAAATTTAAAACCATTTATATAATTTTTATATTATTCTAACATAATGTTTTGAATCATAATTTCAACATTATCTTATGCTATTTTTTTTGCAAAAAAGATTCATTATTTCAATGAATAGTAAAAAAATATATTTTTATTTAAAATTAGAATTAATATAAATAATTTATAAGATAAATATTATATTATTGTATTAATAAATATAAAATTATTCAATTTTAAAAAATGGTATCTACTTTAGGACATTGGATTTAATTTCATATTGAATTTTGATATAAAAATGTTTTTCAACTTTTGAATGTAATTCTTTTGGAAAACTGTATTTTCTACACATCTTTTAATTTAGTTTAAAAAAATCCTATAGTTAGATGATTTAATATGATAAAATTGAACAAATAATTTGGTAAATAATAATCTATATTGTCTAAAAAGTTTACCATAATTTTTTACCATCATAAATAGTAATAACAGTAAAAATTCACTACCAAGGTTAATGTAAATATAGGTTTTACAGGGGTAATAATAATAAGATAATGGTTTCAAAAGGATGAAAATTTTTCTAATTCATTTTTCTAGTAATAGGTACACCTTTTATAACCCATGGATAATAAATATTTTATTTTTGTTACTTCTAAAATTCTAAAATCATGGGGAATTATTTGTTTCTCAAAATTCCATTTGTGTCCACCCCCCCCACCACATGTATAAAAGGCCACTCCCACTCGTTTCATTTATGCACTTACCAAGCCAATTATTGTGACCAGTACCTACGAAAATAACTTAAGTAATTTCCTCCTATAATCATAGATTTCATTTTTGGTTCTTATGGAAACACAGGAATTATTTTGATTTAAACTATAAGAAGATGTCTAAAGAAGAGGTATTGTTCTTAACCGAGAAATTTATTTCTTCTTCCAGTTCCTTAAAATAATATTATCACATGATAATATATTGAATTAATTATATTTTATGATGTGATAATTTTTTACGTTAATATAATCACCTGAAACCAACTCCTTCTACCACGAAATGAAAAAAATCATTGATCGTGTGTACGATATACTACCGCCTCGAAACTGATGTTAATAATTTTCTATCGCATATAATAATGGCCTAATATAATTAAATATATAATATTTATTTATTTATTTTATGATATAATTATAATTTTATAATTATAATTTTCTATTTAACCTTATACATTCTATTTTATAAAGAATACAACAAAATCACTTATGTGAATAGCGGATGACAACCTCACTAAGCATTGATAATAACTTTTCACATATGGTGTACTTGAAAATTATGATGGAATATTTTTATCTTCATCTATAATGTTCATGAAATATTATCTATTTTATAAAATTAATTTTTTTTGAATTTATAACTTATCAAACATTTAAATAATTAAAATTTCGTTCATGTGTATGGAAGACTACCACCTCACAAAGCGATGTGGTTTATTTTTTTTAAAGAATCAAACAGATAGTATATTGAAAAATATTTAATAAAATAATATTATATTAATGAAATAATAAAAATCATGGAACGAAAAATTGACAATTACCTTTCTTATATCATTTAATTTGAAAAATGGAAATGTTTCTCATGTGTTCTTACAACCAACTCTCTCCATAATTGCAATGTAGTTAATTTTTATATCCATATTTAATAGTGGGTTAAAATTTTCTAATTTAAATATACAAAGGATAATTATTTCACGATTTAAATTCATGAGATTGTGAATTAAAAATATTTTTGACCTTACTTAACCTAACGATGTGATTTTGAACATATGATATATTTTACATTAAATATTTTAATGTGAAATTAATAGTTTATTTAATTGATTATGGAAGTTTTTAAAAAATAAAAAGAATAAAAATCATGAAAAGTTTTATTATGAAATTATATAATTAATATATTTATCATATTTATTATGTTATTTAACATTTGTGAAGAAAACATTACTGAGATAAGGGATATCCATATACCACACTTCACTTAAGTTTATGAACTTTATCTCTATAACTCACATTATATCACATCTTAATGTTATGGAATACTTCTAAATACTTTTTATAGGTGTCTCAAATATATATCTAGATTATTATCACTTTTTAGTATGGTGTAATACATTCTTTATCATGATTTCCCAAATGTCTTCATTATGAAATTTCCTTTGATTATGATATGAATCAAGAGTATTTAGACCATTTTATTTCCATGGATAATTATTATGTAACTATATATGATTAAATTAAATTATTTTGAACACATAGATCTTGAACAAGTTATGATTATTATTCCAAAATAGTTGTCAACAACATTTGGAAATTATTTATTCTCATGAGGCATCATGTATGTGATAAGGGAGTAAACATAATATATTATGGGACTTTTCCCGCCATCTGATAGTGTATGTTCAATTATCCATGACTCATGAAGATGTAATGAAAAGTGTTTTTTTCAAAAAAATTTATGATGTTATAATCCAATAATACCATGTTTTTCGTGATATTATTTAATGAAATTATACATGAGTTTCTATTTTATTATATCATTTGTATTATTTAAATCTCATCTTATGTTTCCTTATCATGTTTATTCCCTTACATGTATTTGTTCCTCACACCATTCTCGAAACATTCCCCATGTTATCCCATGACGTTTTAATAACTCAAATATTTTTATTGTGTTCAATATAGAGAATAAAGTAAGGATTCTAGGTTTTATGTATATTTTTATGTACTATAAACGCATTTTTCTAACGACAATAGGCCTTTATGAATTTTTAATGGATATTTATACATAAGGATCATGTAATAATATGTTAAAATGGATTGGGAAAATTGAGTTTAAAAGTATGATAGAGTATCCATTGGTAAATAGGAAAATATAAATATTAATTTGTGATAAAATAGCTCATATTTTAGTTTCAATGTGATATATAGGATCGTTTTTTAAATTAATAATATTGACAAGGAAGTGATAGAGCCACTGAAGAGGATGCGAATTATTCTCAAAAATTCATGTACTATTGTGAAGAAATAAATTACACAATGATGAAACATTTGGAGTCATATTTTAAATTCCTTTGAAAAAATCAAGAAATTAAATATAACATAGTGATAATATATAGAAAATATTATTTATAATAATTTCCTTTTATAAGAACAAGTATTACTCAACAAAAATATAATTGAGTTTACAAAATTTGTTTGCTAAACTCAAAAAATACCTGAATTCTAATTGACATCCTTTATCATAAAAAAACACAATAGTAAATTATTTTAGAACAGTTTTCATATTTATTTCCTTTTATACACATTATTTATTATTATTCATAACACATCTTCTAGTTATTCTTAATTTTCGTCATCAGATGTCACTTACTTTGATCATTTCATACCTGTTTTAAAATGTTAATAGCTATCCCTATTATTTGATACAAAATATATCCCACATATACTATTTAATATAGTGGAACATATTTTTGATAATAATTTAAAATGTTTTAATTTTATACAATGAGTGTTTTTTATGATATATAATGAAGAAATCCGTTGAGATATTATTACTATTATTTTTAACAAATGAAATGATTGTTCTTAATAATGACCTATATATTAATATAATAATTAAAAAACCGTATAAATTTATTTTCACACTAATATCATATTATAATAGCAATTATGTGTCCATAGCACGATAATGATTTATATCATTTTTTAATCATTCGGTTAATAAAACCAAACAAGAACATTCTACAATCAACAGATGATTATGAATATGAGGTGATTATAATAAAATAATTCAAATAGTAAAATAATAATATAATAATTTTATTTAATAAATTAAATATAATATATGCATAATTGAGTAATAATTTTAAATATGCACCTACTAGTTACAATGAAAAAAAATCATTTTTCCTCTTGGTATACTCATTTTATGAATCAAAATTTATAATGATCATTTACTTTTAATATTTTCTTATATAATTACTAATGTATCATTATATGAAATTAGTAAAGTAATTAATAAAATATTTATCCATTAAATAAATTTTAAAAACCATCTACTAATGTAAGTGATGAAAAAGTACACCATTAATACACGTAATAGTATAAACATTACACTATAGATATTTGCATTTGTTGAATGGATGCGAGGGAGATATGTAATAGTTTTTAAATAAATATAACAACATTTTATTATCATTAGGCCTCTTAATTCTTCATATGTCTGTGGTGATAATATTTTTGGAGGAGAAAGGATGAGAATGGTAATGAAAAAAGGAAATTTAGTGGATTATACTCATGTCCAGGACATGAGTTTTCTCTAAAACATCATATTCAAATTATGGATTTGGTAAATATTATAATTACTATGAGCTTCCAAAAATGAATGAGTATTATATTATAATTAAATTGGATATGGGGTTCAAGAGGAATTCAAAGACTAATTGGGGTAGGATGTGGGTCGATGGGAGGTCAATTTCTAATTAAAAAGGAGGGACTTTTACATTGAAATTAATGGTTATAAATATGTAAAAATGTAATAAAATAAGATTTCTTTTATAAAATTATAATAAATAATGTTGGCATAAAATTTCAATATAATCCATTTATTTTATAATTTCAATTTTTCATGATAATTATGAAAAATTTGAGTTACTTATTTTTATTCATTTTTTCATTATTAACATGGATTAGATATTATCTATGGAAATTATATTTTTACATAGAATATAAGAAGAAACAGAATAATTAATTTTATTGTGATGAATATAAATCATGAATCCATTTAATCCAAATCAATTTATATGCATGAGAAAATTAACTTTTATATTAAAAGATATGATATAGTGTCTATATATTTATTAAAAAATTGCATCTAATAAATTAAGGGTTCTTATTCATATTTCATACTAATTAGTAATGACTAGAAATTATATTTAAAAAAATAATATTATATCCATCTTTTTAATCTACTATATTTTATTTAATTGGATATAACTTAAAAATCTATGGAATAAAATGTTTTAAAAAATAAATGTTTTAACATGGTTAAACTTTTACATAGAATTTTTTTTATTTTTAGAAACTATAAGCACATATTATAAAATTTCAATATAATGATTAAAAAACAAACGAAAATATAAATTTATTTCTATTTTGTAAAAATTTACATTAATATAGATATGTATAATATTTAAAAATAGATTTTGGGAAAATATTACTTTTAAACATAAAATATCTAATTTATATTCAATTCTAAGGGAATAGTTTAAATGAATATTTACTTTTTATATATATTATTAATATTTTACAAAAAAAATTGTTATCAATTGAATTAAAAATAAACAATATGTCAAGAAATTATAATTCATTGGTTAACATTATTTTAATAAATAAATGATTTTATTACAAAAAGATTCTGATTTTTTAAACAAGTTTGATGGAGGCCTTTTATTAAATGTAAAATGTAGGAAACCACGAAATCTAGAACCAAACATAGGCATCATTCCATTATCACATAAAAAAAATAACCAAACCAACTATTTTCCCAACTTTCTTAAATACCCTAAGGGGGGTGAATAAATTTTTGACATATTAAAATAACTTCACCTTTGAATTTAGTTTATTCGTTAAAAAACACTATTATCTATCTCTCACATAGAAATGTTAGAACAAAAATGAAAGAATTAGTGAGACAAATCAATTTTACTAGGTTCACCTTCGTTGGGTTACGTCCAAGGAGCACACAATAGAAATGTGATGATGTACTGAATCCACTATATCTCACTTATAAAAAAAGGATTTAGGTAGGTCATACCTATGAAAAAGATGAATTACACTAGAAATTTCAGAGTGGACTGACTATCCCTATAGTTTTACATCCAATTATAATATGAAATTGATCTACTCTCTCAAATGAGGTGTTCTCTAAGATCTTTTATAATAATCCACATTGATGACATGAATCTATATGTTTTTCACTACATTATATGCATTGTTAAGTTCCAATTCCATCCAAATGATAAATATACCTTTACTATAGAATTGTTATGAAACTCATTATAAGTTCACATAACAGTATATGTCACACAACCTTGAGATGTATTGCATGAAACATTACCATATTGAGTGTAACATTTATCATTAGTCATGAAACTCCAAAATTTTGTGAAAATTGTTTTTTGTCATAGAACATCATCTTATGAAAAAGCTCTTACACTTTGAAAACAACACCCTTTTTCATAGTGATTCATACTTTTTTTTGTGTACAACAAATATTTGAGTCATTTCCATGGGAATCCCTTTTACAAACAACTATTATTCTTTTGTGCAACTCTTTCATGATTCAAGGGCCTATATTTCAATAATTGTTGAGGATTTCAAATATTAGGGGTACACAAATATTTAATTATTCAGAATACCCTGTGTGAAAAATCCTTATAGAGATTCGTCTGTGTGTGAAAATTTTACACGAGTTTGAAAATTCTCATTTTGATGCTATATTATCCATGTAACTCTCTATCGTGGGTACATACAACTCAATCAAATTTTTATGTGAAACTCATGTTTATCGCACTTTAATATCATCCATTAAATACATTACTTTTCAATATTTTTATGTTATAACCTTGAATCATTACTTTCTCTCAACATTTTTAACAACCATTACCCCTGAATGAAATTTTTTTACTTTCTTCACAAAAAGAATTAAATTTTAGAAAACATTTTTTCATCCTATAGATTTTGGAACCCAATAATTTGTGAAAAAATGGGAAATAGTTCCACCATTTATATGTATATTTTTTACCACCTCTAGGGAATACAATCCTTATTCTTGAATATTTTTCAACCTAACTTTTCAATAATCTCTTTAAAACCCCACAAATTTCCTTGGAAACTATATTTCTCAACAAACATATCTAAAACATAAATATTTAAATGTTACCTTGAGGGAATTTTCTCCCCCCAACAAAATTATGATAATTTTATCTCCATATTAACATTATTAATCATGTATATCCTTCCAATTCATTCATACATGTGTTCATCAATGACTTATTTGAGGTTTTCCACTCAACAATGATTTCACTTGTTTCCAACTCATATAAGGATCATCTAAATCACCTGATTCACTTACAATGACATCATCTTAGTTCACTTCTACAATAAGTTTGACATTTCTAATAGGTTCTTGAACAATATAAGTTTGCAAATTCCTCCCAATAGAGGTCTCTTAAAGGTTAATTATCTATCTTACCCTCATTCATAACATTTATTTTCCCTTTAATTAGAAAATAAAAGAATCCATAGGGGTTTAGTACAGTGGCCCACACCTTCTAGAAATTTTCATAAATTATAGGATAATTGGATATATCTAGGAAACGGATAACATACTCATTTTTTTCATCATGCATAGAAACTTCATATTTGAATGAAAAGAATTATCCATTTTAACTATGTCTTAAGTATACAAACATGATTATTTCACTTTTGGGGTCACACAAATTGTTAGGTTTTCTTCTACATTGACATGACAGGTATATTCACCCCCACCTACACTGTCTTTAAATAATAATATACAAAATCATACTACGAGTTTCTTCATACATACACTCTATTGATAATAAATAGTATATCCATCAACAATCATCTCAAGATGATCACATGCCACTATAAAAGTAGATAAATCTAATTGTTCAATGGCTTGGTCATCTATCACTACCTGGGTGAGAACAATGCATCTTAAATATTAATATCATGGACTATCTTGAGAGTATGGATAAAAAACCATCACTTATAGAGTAAAAGATAAAAACCCTTTAAGGGAGGAGGACCCTTGGTGATATTTTAAATTTTGATCATCTTAGCCTGAGGGGTGTGGATGATATTTTTTCAATATCATTTAACATAATTCAGAAAACATTCCTCATGAAAATCATCTGACTCCATCATATCATTTATTATAATACACCTCCTACATAATGCACACCTAGTGTATAATGAGTATTTCATACTGAGCCTCTGCATGGTCATTCTTATACAATTTTTTTTCAAAATTAAAAATATTTTGTTATCTTCCACACAAGGATATATTGGTTGAGAATCACCTCAGACTATCCCGATCAATATATCATTGCAAACTACATTCCTCTTAAGTGAATTATTTTTAGATTGATTTCTAAAACCATAAATTTAAAAACTTTCAATAACCACATCAAAAAAATATTCATCACAAAATTCACTATTACCAATATAAATTCCAATAAAATCTACACCACATTTATAAACAGTACAATAATGCCACCTTCCAAAAAAACCACATTACCAGATTTTAACTAATCGGAATAACCATGTAACCCAATTCTATCCTTCTCTATACACTACCTCTTCACCACTATCCATCATGAATGATCATTGTGGAGTTGTTGCCTTTAGAAATGGACTGCTTAAATATGTTGTCTTCAACTTGATTTACATATAATAAGATATTGGGTAGTGTTATTATCAAAAAAAAATATTAAATAATACCATTATTATTCAACAAAATTAATATCTTTATGGAAATATGAAATGTATAAAATACAGATAATATTAATAATAAAAAATTTACTAAAAATTTGAGTATTATATCATCCTATCATATATAAAATATATCATCTATAAAAATTCATATAAAATCAAATGATAATATAACCAAGGGCGGTTGTCACATGTGAGGACTCATATAAGAGGAATCTCATAGAAATTTACACATTCCTAAACTTCTCCTTTAAATGATATTTTTTAAGACATGGTTATTTTAGACTTGATTAGGCTTAGTTTAAGGAATACGCCAATGTCGTTACTACATTTTCATGTATTGATACGTGTGATTCATAATGAATACATATACTTCATTATAGTATTAATTATATATTCTATATTGGTCTCATAATAAAATTACATCTATTTACACCGTCTAATTTAACAACTATATTATATCAATGAAATTTAAAATCATATCAAAATCAACAAATGGGATAATTGTAATATTTTTATAGTGCTCATAAAAACAACTATTAATAAATGTTATAAAAATATTGTGAAATCTTCGTACTACATAATGCATTCACCAATAATTATATAAGTAATAATTGAGGATAATAGTGAATTTTATAGGTATACAACATCGGTTGGGAGAAAAATAAAATATTTCACTTTAAATTATAGAGGGGATGATTATTGTGCCATTTATTATTCATTTTCATGACACAATTCAACAATAGATATTTTGTTGGTCTATCCATGTTCCCTTATTCATAGAGATTTGTATTTATTATTATCTTCATTAGATAATGGACTAAGAAATAAATTTGAACAATTGAAATACTCCTTGAATCTTAAGCATTAATGTGTCGGTGGATAACAAGTTGGGACCCCTATACCCTCAATTATATTGTTGGACCACTTTATCTCTATTAGATAATCATATTAATGATTGATAATCCTTACAAAGATGAAAATTATTCTTATTAATTTCTTACTTGCTCATGGGTGATTCTTCGCACTTTCATGACACACAAGAAGTTAAATCTTATCTCCTCCATGTTCGTTATCATATTAACCTTTATTAAATGAACTTTTTATTTTATTTGGCATGTTTTGGATATTATATTGGTTTATTTTCTAAATCATAACTCTAGATAACATGGAATTAATAACTAAAATATTATAAATACTAGATCCCATATCCTTTAGTTTTTCCATGGGTCAATCACTATAGTTTATTTCATATATATTGTTAACATGGATTAATTTTAGGGGAATAATTACTAGAAAAAATGAATGTCTTATTGTTGAGAATATATAAATTATCTTGAAAAAGCAAAAAATTGAAATGAATGAAAAAAATCATTAATCTAATATACACGTTGACATATTAATCTATATTTTTCAATATTTTTTATTGATGAACACATTATTATTAGGTGATATTTCCTAAGAAGTTATATATCAAATTGCAGAATTAAAATATTTCATAATGGTTTGTAAATAGCACATGAATCATCCAATGTATATCCAATTAGTTTTTCAAATTATCTGTGAATTTAATACCACTATCTTTCACTAATCGACGATCGACTTAATTCTAACCCATCCCTGTTTAATGTTTTTTACTTTTAGTTGCATCTGTAAAAGTTCCAATAATAGATCGTTTCTATAACAATAGAAATTTAATTTCTTGGAATAAAAAATCATATATAATTTTAAAAAAAATTGTTCTCATACATTTAGGATTACCCATATGTTTTTCAATAATGTTTTCGAGTCATAATAAAATAAATAAATAAACAACACTCTAAAACCATTTGAGACACATCTGGCCTAAAATCCCAGTTCTAATGATAAAAATACATTCATTATAAAATATATTTGATACCAAACAAAATATACCAAATAAATGATTTTATATTTCTAAATATTTTCATGATTTAATCATTTCATATCTCAAATAATAAAATATCCACTAGAATCCAAACTTTTAGTTTATTAGGATATTAGCTATAAATAAATTAGTTCATTTAATTGTGGACATTACTATATTATTTTACCATACAAGACTTCCATTCAGATATCTCATATGTTATACTAATCTTCATTACCTATGGAATATAAAATATAAGAATATTTAAGATCAAATTATTAGTAGTCTAAGACATATCAAAGATTCAAAAATGGGTTAGATCCTAATCATTTGAGAAAACATTAGCATAAAGGAAATATATAATAAAAAGAAAATGAATCAATAAATTTTTTCAAAATAATAGGACAAATAATATAAAATGACCAAATATATACCATGTCATAAGAGTGAAAAATCATGAGAAAATTATCACATTCCATAGAGTATATCATTTGTATATACCATTGAAATGTGTCTTATCATTTCCTTAATAAATCATTACAATGTAAGAAAAAAGTTTATCTCTTTAGAATACACAGGGAATAATAGAGAAATTATACACATAAGTTTTCAAAAAAACTATCACTAAAATTAGTTCTTTAATAATACAAATTTACGACACCTTAATTAGGAACAAAAAAATGATCATGACTCAAATTATGAGATTTTTTAGATTTAAACAAATAAAATTGATATATCATGAGAAATAAAGTATTAACCAATGCATTGGAGGTCATTATAGGACATAACCTATCATGTAATGATTATACATGATCATAAGTCCCACCCATAACTAATAAAATATCATTTCATGAAGATATTCTACAATGAAAATGGATTTTCACAACAAAATATTTATATTTCTTCCAATAGAGGAATACATGATTGTAAAGTTACATTTTTTTAGTAAACAATTTTTTTAATTTTTGTATCCTATTTACAGAATTATCGGTAAAAATTGTTTTTCTAAATTTTATTATGATTGATAAAATAATTTTTTTTCAATTATAATTTTATTAATTAATAATATTTATGTTGGTCGAAATGTTGAGCAATATATTCATATCATATATTTATCAATTCAAATTATTAAAAACCTATAAGTAGAACAAAATATTAATATATACTTCTAAATTATATTTTTAATAAAATAATTTTTTTATAATGAAATATTTCTTCCTCTCTCACATCAAACATCACGACCATGGTTCTCATTGCTTTCCAATAATAAATGTATCTCACTAGTTAATAATAAATATGGTGCTCCTTTCTAGTTAGAAACATGACCACATTGGTATATTAATTTACTAACATATATCATCCACATAAAGATATTATAACATTCATACTAATACGGATTTAAAATCACATAAAAATTGGTGTTGGAATTATATGAAGGTTAATTAATTATTGTACCTATCGATGAATATTTACTTAAACCAATTAAATATTGATATCACTTTTATGCATGTATTCTTAATTAATTTTTCATTATAATTTATTATAATAAATGAAAATGTCATATAAAAATCTATAAATATATTTTATTAAATATCAAGGAAACAAGATTTATCGTCAATCAATACTACATCTCAAATTCAATATTAATCATGATATATCCTCTAATAAAACATAACAACCCTTAAAATTAACAACCTACATGATATAGAAAAAAATTGATACTATTAATGATAAAAACATAATTATATTGAATTAAAAAATTAAATCACTTTCATTATTAATATATAAGAAATTTAATTTTTTTCTCCTTTTAATAAAATATTTTTTTAATATTATTATTGAAGGACCATAGTCTTTGGGAAACATTATGTCAATTTTTGAATCATTAATAGGAAAATTTTATTGAAAAACATTAGTACCATCCACAAAACATCTAGTTTAGAATAAAAAAAGTATCAGTGATATTGACCATCTTACTTGGAAAAAATAAAAATAATTACATTTGAATAAATAATACATTCATTTATAGTAAAACAAAATAATTGTAAACTATAATAGAAGATAAAATAAAAGGATATAATAATATAAATGAATATAATAAAAACCACACATTATTAGTAGTAGGGAATACTAAATGAGGTGAAAACATAAATATGTGAAAATTTTGATATTTACAAAACAAAATATAAAATTCATATGTGATAACTAAAAGAAGATAAATATTTTCAATAATTAATGAAAAAATTGTTGAGTTCGTCAATACATAAGATCAATTAGTGTATAAAAAACATGTAGATGATAAAAATAAATAATTTATATTATTTTAGAAAACATACATTATGAACATTGAATTATACATACGCACAAAGAAAATGATTTTATTTCTCACAGAGAGAAAAACAAAACATTCATTTTAAGAAAAATCTAATCATGTTTAATAATTTTAGAAGACAATTACCTAGGATACTGTTCTCCAATAGAATCTAAAAATATATATTACAAGTCATAAACCAAAAAATAAAAGATAAATTTAATTTTTAAATAAAACTTCATTAGTCGACAATTTATTTATAAAAAATCAAATGAAATAAATATATACTGACTAAAATGAAGTAATAGAATTTATTGGGAATGATTTAGGAAATAAATTCCTACATATCAATAAAGGATATCTCTTGTCATGCTGGTTTAGCCTTGAATAGAAACAATGGAGGATAATCGTGATCCCTAACCATGCATGAATGTAGACCACCAAATCACCTTCCCAAATTACATGAACATCCACTCACATACTTTTAACATGAACCCATAATCCATCCGTGTTTATAAATTTTGCACATAAGTATAGAGAAATAATTCATCATATATTTATTCCCCAACAAAAACACAAAATAACACAAGAAATAAAAATAAAATATAATGAAAGAATAAAAAAATAAAAAAATGAATAATCAAAAATAAATTTACACAAATACATATAAAATGAATATCATTACATGATTCCTTATAAAAAATTCATAACTCATGAATAGTCTAATTCAAATACATTTTTCTTTTAAAATATTGTGACATAAAAAACCTATAATATTAAAAGGTCTTTGGGGAGAAAAGAATAGAAAATATGCGTGGAAATTTTATAGGATTGAGGATAACATAAAATAAATAGCCTCTATTATTGATAATACTACACTGGGAGGTATTAATCCAAAAAATAACAATATACATAAATTATTCATTAGTCATGATGGTTAATGACACTTATATATCTGGTAGAAATGTTTTAGGAAAGAATCATACCAAATTACTTGAGAATGAATGTTTCCATAACATTCCCATAGAATCTCATGTCTAACATTTAATGGACCTATTGAGAAATGAATCAAAGGAAAAATATACAGTTCACATTACCGTTTGATGTTCTATATTAAATGTTCACAATAGAGGAAATATTTTTTAATCAGAGACACCCATAATAAGTAGACAATTTTTCTTAAATAAATAAATATAAAGTAAACTATTTTGGTGAATATGTTTGGGTTTATGTAACTTATAAAAAATAAATCTATAATTAGACACTATAAACTCAAAATTTAACAGATCCAACAATTCACTACAATATGGAAAGGTGCACAAGCATATATAGGTTAGTTTCTGGTTTCCATACAATTAATATAAATTGATTATATACTTATTTCAAATTATTATTTTATGTAAGTCATTGAATTTTTTCAAATCTAAAACCATGGTGTGTAAATCATACGCAGGTAAGAGATGATATTTAGACCACAAAAAAACATAGGCATTAATATTTACATATAACTTGTAAGGCTTAGTTTCTCCATGATGTGAACCATAATCTCTAATGAAAAATGATGTTAAATTGACACCATACAAATCTTCATAATACACACTATCAAGGAATAAATATATTATTTTATAAACATTTCAAAATAATCATTGAAATTATTCTAATCCCTAAGAGGTAAATTAATCATAAATTTAATATACAATTAAAAACATTACAATTCTTGTATCATATATTTCATCACCAGACACATTGATAATATTATTAATAACACCATAAGTGTTTCCCATAAACTAGTATTAACAAAATTTCCAATACACAGTTTATAGAAAATGTGATGAGATTAAGGTTCCTCATGTTGGTTGGATAAAGTCCAGGTGGATGTATCATATTAATTACCTTTCAAAAACCTTTATGGGGTAGTGATAAAATCTTCTTTATTTTTATCATTATCCACAAAAGTCATACGAGTTCCCCAGACATAGTTTGGGTCACCTTGGTTCTACCTGGGATTGATATTCTTTGATGTATATTAACTTTGGTCTTCAGTGACTTCACAATGGACATAGTATTTATACATTCTTCGATTAGAGGTTGGGTGTTGAAGCACGGTTCCAAATAATTTAATCATGAATGCTTCATGCCCCATTAAAATGATCAATCAAATATCTAATTTTAAAATACATAAAACACTACACCTATCAATTCATCCAAATTCAGATTCAAATACAAATATTCATTTTTATTAAGAAAGCACCATCAATAAAATTAATTTCCAAGAGAAAATGATATTTACCATTTTAAATATGTGGTTTTAAAAATATATTTTAATTTCTATAAAAAATATTCCTAAAATCATAAATTTATCTAAAAATATAATTATAAAAATATAATTATAAAAATATATTTTTGTTAAAATTTCCAAAAATCTAAATTATACTTCTAAATTTTTCTAATATACAAGAATTTAGGCATTCTTTTTAATAGAATCCTTTTAATTTAATTCAATGTTATCAGTAGTATAAAAATATTCAGTGTGTGGGTACTTGGTATAAATCTTTGACATGTAAGAAGACATGTAATATAACAATAGGAACATTTAATTTTCACTGAGTTCAAAATGAACCATGATTTTTTGAGTAACATAATCTACTTGAGTAATTGAATAGAAGAATGTAAAATAACATTAAGATAAATTAAAATGTCAAAATAAAGATGATTTTTATTTAATAACACATTATATAAAAAATATATTACCTAAAATGTTTCCATAATAATATTTAGAGTTTAAGAAGTTAAATTTATCAAAAATTCTAAAAGTTATTTTTTATTATTTCAAAAAATGTTTTTAGGAATTCTTTTATATAGAAAAATAATTTGTAAAAATAATATCTATCAAACTGTTGTAATAATAATTATATTGATATTATTATCACAGATATTTAATTTATCCAAATTATGTATAATGAATATAATGTAAAAATAACATTAAAAATTGAATTTCACTTTACTATTTATTGATACAATCAATAATCATTTGGTTTGTATACATTAATTGTTCAATTAATTCAAAATAGGAATTACTAAGTCAAAATATTTTCATGTGTATACTCTAATGATTGAGAAGAAAATTATCCACTAGGATTTTCAGTAATGGTTTATTTAGTGTCTAAAATAGTATTTATCTATTAACAAGGAATCACCCATAATCATTATAGCATTGAGAATTGAAAAATAATGGTTTCGAATATCACAAGAAAAGACTTTTCAATATATCATTACGTGATATTTAACATAAACTTATATTAATTACAACCCAGTGATTTTGATGAATAGTGTCATTAGAATAATGGGTACATAATACATCAAAGTTAGGATAATATAAATAATCCTTATTTCATTCACCTAAATGTTCCTTTAAATACATTCATGATCATAAAAATGAATGGAGTAATATAAGGAACACAAAAAACAAAAATTGGTGATCTAAGAATCCTAGTAAGGAAATTAACATGATAAATAATCATAAAATGTTAGTTATATGTATAACATGATATCATAAAAAAGAAGAATCATAAGTAATAACATCGAACCACAAAATAAAAAAATGATATAATATCATTACGTACTGATGTAATATTTAAAATATAAATAAAAAAGCATATACATAAGTTAAGTAAAACTATTTAGTCAACATCACATGGTGAAAGGAGTCCCACAATAGAGTATGATCACTCCCTTATCCCATACATGGAGTCTTATGTGACTAAATTATTACCCAATGTATTGGAAGGATATAAAATTTTGGGTATACCTCCCAAATTCATTTTATGTTTATTCATATGTTTTCCACATTCAGAAATCAATGATAAGGCATAATATAATTATTTACCCCTGAAATAAATGGGTTTCATAATCTTCTCACTTAACAGAAATTAAAATTTGTTTCTCAAAGATGGAAATTTTAGAAATGGTCATAGGGAATGTTCTAACCCATAATAGTAATGGATAGTGAGATAAATATGTATTTTAAAGTCATATATATAGTTTAGAATCATTCCATTACATTACGGGTTGTTTTCATTTATGAAATGAAATAATTTTTAAAATAATAAAATCAATTTTGAAGAAAATAATCTTTTCAATTTGAAAACCACTATTGAAAAACTAAAAAATTTATAAAATATTGTGGACAATAATTTCATGAAGGGAAATACATAAATAAATCTTAAAAAAGTTTATAAGTCTTGATAGTTGGTTATTATTTATATTTTGAGAGTGTACATAATATTATTTGTTTATCATTTTTGTAAAAAAAATCAGTAGTACCTAGTTTGGAAAAAAAGTAAGATTCCAATTATTTGTTTAAAAAAAATACAATAATTCATAAAAATTAAATTAAAAATCATATGATAATATTAAAATAATTTATAGAAAACATTTACATAGAAGGGAAATTATTTTTGAACATTGAGAGAAATGATGTTGGAATTTCATAAGAAATGTTTCAATATAATTTTAAATACCAAAGTGAGAGATATTGTACTATTACCTTAAAATTTCATGAATAAAAAAAGGATAAGAAATATTTTTTTAAAAGATAATGATAAAATAATTTCCAATAATGGAAATTCAACCTTGAATAGTCTCAATTAAATTGATATTGATACATAAACTATTACTACTTAGTTAAATTTTGAATCATAACCCCCATGAATTAAGTATGTGAATGGTAACATAAAATACCACAAAGTACGAATTATTAATGATATAATACGTAATGGTTAATTATATACACTTTATAAAATAAATTAAGATTATAAAATAATATTAGTCTCAATGTAGGACGTTTTGAGGAAGGAACCCTTACCTCAAGTCTAGACGTCGCTATTTTTGAATTTTATCTCCTCTATAATAATATTATATCTATTTATTTCATTACTAGGTTAACGTACCAAGTTCAGTAACTAATAATTAAACAATTTGTATCATTTATTATATTTATGTATTTAATTACATAATATGTTATCTCCACATCAAGTGTTTTGGTGAATTTTGTTTAAAAAGGATAGGGTTGACGCCTCAATTTATTATTTAAAGAAAATACCGCTTTAGACTAGGTAGAGGGAGACCCATTACATATCCTGAAGGCCCAAGGCCAAGTGGCCTGAATAAAAGACTTGAAACAATATAAATGTTATTTTATCTTTATAAAATGATATTATCATAAATATCATATTATATCTTATAATAGATATAAATATACCTTCCATGTGATGTTATAATAATAAAAGTATCACATCACTCTATGTGGTAGTCCTACATACACATGAATTTTATTGTCATTTTTCAATGGATGTTAAGGTATAAATATATATGATATTACTTTTAAATAATTATTTTTATTTAATCAATATTTTATATAAACATTATATACCTCATTATTAATGGATATGTGAGGAGATGATGGAAAATGAATTACAATGTCTTGTAAGGCTGTATTCCATAGTACACATGACTGATGGTTTTGATTCCCATTTCCTTGACAGCTGATAACCTATTATAATTACAAAAACATAACAACATATTATTATATTATAGATATTTTTTTAATTATATTGGAATTTTTAAGACATATTTGGTTCTAGAAAATGAATTAAAAGGAGCATTGTGAAGACTATTACCACATCTTCTCACAACCCTGTCCAGATTATACCATATGCCTTCATATAAAGGATTTATAATAATTAAATGTATTATTTGATAATGGGAGAAAAGTAAGGAAGTTTATTTTGTAGGTCTCGATAGAAAAAATGGGATTTATAAGTATATGACATAGATAATATGGTCTCCCTTTTATAAGCGATGATGGGTGGAATTCTTGTATATACAAAAAATTATTAAATAATTGGACGTCACGTGGATGTTAAGGGCCTCCAAGTTTTACAAATAAATATTTATGTGATAGATACAGACTATATCGACAAATACAATTCTAATGAAACATGATTTAAATATCCTATCTTATTTACCTCTATTTATACTCAATTTTACCATTTTAATTTTTTTACAGTGGTAACTAATTTTCAAATATTTTTACTATTCATGATGAATGAAAAATAATTTCACTTTATTATAAAATATTAATTATTATAATTCCAAAGTTGGATTCTATTTTATGAAATAGAATTCATAAATTTAAATAATATTATGTCATTTAAAACTAATAGATATCATGAAAACATTTTTTCAATAAATGAATTTTTCAAAAATAGTACATCATAAAATAACAGTATGAAAAGAAATAAGTATTATTTTAAATAAAATTAATATATATAAAAATTTAATTTATTATTTTCATTTAAATTATTCTTTATTTAGGGGTTTTAATCATTGGATAATTCAATCCACTTACTTTTCCACAGGACCCATTTTGTGACCCTCAATTAGAGTACACAACTTGAGGGTGTGTATTAATTTTTATCCATTTTATTACATAAACAAGGGAATATTTCAATGTTTAATAAGAATTAGTACACTCTGGGGGATATATATTCCTTATTAATGTTTCCTAATATGGTGGGTGGTGGTGAGAACCGTTTTCCTTGAGTAGTTTATTTTTTAAAATTTCTGATGAAAACCATTTTATTATTAAAAAACATTGATGGTCTTATAGAAAAGCTTCATCATTGAAAAACACCATTCTAGGTTTTATAAAATGTATCATGGTGGTCTATTACACTTCACTAGATTTGATATGACATCTCACATATCCCATGTAGACTAGTGAATCAAAATGTATTTTTATTGAATGTTGGTTATTTTTTATAATGTTATTTGAGATATCATAGAATTTTAATTTGAATATCCTTAACCAACATGCATGGACTAGACTAGGTGGATCACTTATGTGTGTTAGCCTTAGTAGTCACAGAGAACCTATATAGACAATCCAATGTAGAGCATCCTTTGTGGATCACATGCATGATCCACCTACATAGAGAACTTTTGTTGACTAAACTTCATGAATCACCTACATGATCTTCTAGAACAGATGACTTTTTCGAACAAACAACTTCTCCCTGGTAATAAAGATTTCTGATAAATAGGAACATTGGGATTCACATTTTACATGACTAAAAGTCCAATGAGAGAACCTGATTATCTTCTCTCCCTAGTCCTTTTATCGTGTCCTCAAAACCCCCTAGGTTGTTCTCCATATCCAAAAAATTGTTTCTTAATGAGAACAAATGGATTTGGGTTCATGAAATTCCTAAATTTCATAGACTTATGTAAGAATCCACATTGTCATTGTCAAAAAATTTTACGTTCTATACTCCTTACCATGCCTAAACTAATGAGAGACCCTTCAAGAGGCTCCTAAGGTGACTATTAGAGGTATGAGAAAGGTCACTCCCATGTTTGATCATTGTAATTGATATTGACCGAAGTTCTTAAAGGAATAACCTGTGCAAGAAAGCCTTTAAATTCCCTAGGAATATCTTCCATGATATTGAAGCTATCACTTCTCAGAATCTTTTTGGAAAATCATACCTTTCAGACCACATTCATATACCAAGTTGTAGGGAACCACATTCTGTTGGTCTCTCATCTGAGAGGGACCAACCAATGACCTCCTCCAAAACCTATAGAGGTGCATGATCTTAACCTAGGTTACACCAGTTTTTCATCTAAAGAATATATTTATGTGGTATTGGAAGTCCCAAGTTTATTCTACCTAATAGGTTGGGTCATAATAATGTCATCAATCATACATTACTATAGTAATATAGATGCCAAACATATATATGGTGGTGGTTGGCATCTCGAGTTGGGATGTGGCATGTGTTTCCCATATCCCTCACTTTTACACTCATAAATCAATTGAAAGGTGTGAGAAGTAGGTCATTAAAAGGGATTCCCACATGGGGTAACCCTTAGACATTATTGAGTGGAATCCACATCCTAACATACCTTTTCTCCTCATCCACTAGTGAATGAATATGATTGTCTATATTTTTGTATCTTCCCCTTTCCCTTGTATTTCTATCCTAATATAACTCGCATGGTCTTAGAGGTTTGTGATGATCATCTCACAGCATGATAAAATACTCACCACATTATTCCTTTATTAAATATAAACACCAACCATTTTATTCCCACATAAAAGGGTTATATTACATGTGAGAAAGCCCTTGGGACACAGAAATTCCCAACGAATCAACCTTTAGGACCCTTTTAAGTGGAATATCCATCCCTTTAGAGTTTAGTGGGTTTTAATTATTTTTCAAATAGGATACATAGGAAGCCTCCCCAAGGTCCAAAACTATTTCCCCAAAATTTCCCTAATCTTATCTTGTTCATATTGTCGATATAGTCATATTTAACCCAAAGGTCTGTATTCTTTCTATCTCAATCATGTAGTTTTATTATAAGTCCCAAACCATAATTTTCTATGTATCTTCTTCCAAAATGGAATAGTTACATGAAGTTAAAAAATATGGTTTGTTCTAATAACATGCACCTAAAAGGTATATTGTTTCCCAATAAGTGTAACTAAAATTTTTGGGTTCTAATTCATCTCAAAAGTATATGTGGAATCCCCTGAGCTCAGTCTAATAAAAATATTTAATACAATCCCTTCATCAAGGATGATTGTAAATTCTTGAGTGCATAACTATGCGGTTTAAAAATTGTATCACATTGTAAGAAACCATTCACTGATGGTTCCATCAATGGAGAACCTTGAATTCATTTATATGGTTTTCGATTAATTCATTCTAATAATTTATTTTTAATATATATTTGTTAATGCATCCATATTTGAAATTAAATAGGGATTCATGAATATATATTAAATCTATAAGAGTGTCTCATATTAGGAAATAAATCCCCAAAAAGGGTGTGATGAGTGTGCCCTTGCATCCTCTAAATGAATGTGATCTCTTATGTTTTATTGTTTACGTTCTCCTATAACTACCTTTTTTTGGAATGCAGGCCAATGATCCATCATAGATATGATTCTACTATGTGTTTCTAGTTCTAGGAACATACATTATTTGAATCTAACCAGTTAGAAAAATGTGTGTAAAAAATTGATGAACCTAATGTGAATCCTTTCATTAACCAAAATAACTATGTGGACCACATTTTAGGCCCCATTAATACACATACAATGTGAATGTGGGATAAACATGGACCATTTTAGGCAATCAATTGCATGTGTGTTCAACTATTGTGATATTTTCGTACTTATTTCTCTATTTTTTCATATTAACCATTAAGGAACTTTCATATGATCTTTCACCAGTCTAATTTAATCTAATCAAAAGACAAAAACACAAATGTTTGCCACCACAGAATCTAGATCCTCATTTAACTAGAAAAATCCATTGGTAAAAAATTCATTTAATGACACTTTTTAGAGACTTTGGATTAAGAGTACCACCTGAATGGTACATTATCGACCATGGAGGGAATAGACATGGCTATCCAATTCATAAATATCAAACCCCCCCCAATCAGCGACTACTTGATGGAAAAAAGAATATGAAACCCATATCCATCTCAAACAGTTATGGGAGACTTTACCCAAAACACAATAATAGTTTACTACCTTACCTTAGGGAATCATATGAATGAGACGGTGAATTTTATAATGTCAACAACACAGGTTTCACTCGATAGGTATCCTTCCAAAAACCTTTTATACCAACACAATGTTTTGATATGTCCATATAATGAAAACATTGTGATCATGAAATTATATATCATGATAATCCTTCTCTTGGTCCCAAAATCCTTCTAAGGAATTATCAATTTAATAAAGAAAATTAAACAATTATGAAGGTCCAACATTACTACCAGCAACACAACATGTCATCCCTAGAATATCAACAATGAAGGCTCAAATTGTGGTCATGAAATTATATATCATGATAATCCTTCTCTTGGTCATTGTTAAGGAAACCCTCCTTATGGTTACCAGATAAAATGGTACGAAGGTCCCTACATTTCAATCTCCCACTCTAATAGTCCTCATCAGATATATTCTATTGAACTTCCCTTTATAGTGAGACTTTAAACCATGATGGCAGTTCTCCACAACATGGAATCATCATTTATGGTCCACCAAATGGTTATATTTCTTTTTAATAATGAGGAACTCTCCTTTTTGAATCAATTACGGGAAATCCCACATATTGTAAAGCACATGGAAAGAGTATTCCAATCATTCCTAGGGCTATAAAATTGAAAATAAATAAAATTTTCATCCAAAATAATAAATAAAATTCTCCTCAATCCCACCATAAACAAAATAGTTAATGGGAAACATCAACTTTTTTATACTAGGTCGAAGAATCTCTTATAGATGATGATGGACACAGATTCCTTATGAGGAATTATTTTTTTGAAGAGAATATAAAAATCATATTTTATCCCTTAAAACCCATAAATATGTCATTATACAAAATTTTTTAGTATAACATTTTCATAACATTCTCTTGAACATATAGACAAATCTTCATCATTGAAAGGGTAAATCAATACCTTACAATGAATATGAAATTTAGGTCATAGAAATGATATAAATTTGTCAAATAATTGAATTATTTTTCCTTCTTGATATGTTATTCAAAATGTTAGGGAAATATTTGGATGGTCTGCAACACTCATGTCTTAACATTTTAATAATAGAATATTAGTTGATTTCCATTTCCCTAGTTAGTGTTGAATTAGGGGGTGGGGTGACCAGAGAACATTATGATTTACCCCACTCCCTAAACAATAGGTACCTCTAAAAGTGACTCTATACAATGTTAGTGATTCAATCTAGAACTAATAAGTAAAATATAATAATGAAAGATGGAATGATCGATGTGATTCAAAATTGAAGAAAAATATATGAAGTTTCCGGCATTATGAGAATGATCCATTGAACGAATATTTCGCAAGGAAACCACAATATTTGACTAGGCTTATCATTTATTGAAGGACAGTCTCCAGAAAATGTAAATTCCCTTGAAAATAATATATCATGTAAAAACCAAATGTTACACCTAAATCGTGCATGTAAAAAATCATTAGGATCATGATAGAATTCATGGAAGCTTAAGAAGCAGCAATAAAGGAGTGTCCCTAGAATGCGGGAATAAGGGAATTATTAAAAACACACACATGTAAGTCAAAAAATATTCTTTTTGACTATAGTAGTAGGGAATGTAAAAACTTGTACCATATAGTTTAGGGAATTTTTACCTTGTCACATTCACAAATGGGGGTCATTCTTTTACAGAATGGGGGGAATTCTAAAAAAAGAAACCTCCTAGTTTTATTCCGTTTCGTGACCTGACATACTCGATCAGAACATACCTGATGAAACAATAAATGGGATCCCATAGATTCAACATTCTCTATGTATATTCAATCATATTATTCAGAGATATTAAAATTCCCCACGTAGGGTGTAAAATGTGTTATCTATTAAAGGTAAAACCACACCTGAATAAAACAGTTCATTTGATTAATATTCTTAGGGACATCAACCCTCCTATCATTCCAATGATAAATTGTCATGGGTATTTTATTATGGATAGGTGAACATCCTAAAAACCACCCATGTAGAAAATAAAGAACATGATGATAATATAGGTTAATGGAGTAGGATGTATCAATTTAACGTACAGTCCATGTGGATATGATTGAAGATGGTGTGTGTACCATGAACCATGGTGTAACTTAGAATTTATTTACTCAGTAAAATGATCCCTAACCACCTACGCAGTGAGAATATATGATGTAAAAGGGTAAAGGTGAGGCTATGTATCCCCTTCTACATGAAAAGGTTAAACCTCTCACACATGACGATATAATATATTAGTATGAGTAAAAGGTGAAGGGTTTTATAAAACACAATGTTAAACTACTCTGATGCAATATCCCTAATAAGATATTCCCTTTAACCAAATCCACATCTAGAACAGGTATCCTTTGTACATCAACAAAGAATATTATTCATGAAAATACAAGTAGTGTGAGAATGTCTACTCAATATGGGATAACAAAAATGAATATACATAGAACCATGGTGGTGATATATTAAGAGTACCCCACCCTACCCTACACCCATTTTAAATTTAACCCTCTTTATGATAGATACACTCTCAAAAGAAATCCCCTGTGGGTTTTCCATCATGACAGCATGAAAAAATTCTAGGGTTGGCTTGATATGTTGTTCACCTATTCTTTAACCTCACAAGTTTTTCATTCCTCTGTTGCTTGTGAATAATATTGGGTTATTGGTGGAATGATGATGTAACTAGTACAACAATAATGGATTCCATACCAAAAACGGGTGTTTGAAACTATTACCTACCATATTTTTATATTCTTACATTCCCAATATTCTATATATTGGGGGTTTCTAAAATAAATATGAATCAATTTTTGACATAATGTTTTCACATTATGGGAACCATTCAATAATAATATTCATATAAACTCATGTGTTTCATAAAGACCTTATGCAGTCTATCTTTCACCTGGAATACCAGTCTACTTGATGGATTAATTTAAAGGTGGTGATATATTTGAAAAACATTACTCTTGTAAGTATTTTATATGTTGTTAATGATGATGGTCATTGATTTAACAAAATTTTGATACATATAAATGAGAGGGTTTTATGTTATAATTCCATGTGGGAGAGAATTATCTACTCCTTGTATTTGCTGCTTCCACAATAGTATATGTTGGGACATTCCTTTGAAATATTCTGATCACAAATTTTATTAGTAAAGTGTCAAGGTAGATGATTGAGTTAATATTTACACTATATATAGGACTATTTCAAGTATTTGAACCTCATTAATTTAACAACATGATCCTCATAGAAGTTTTTTTTTATTTTTGGAATGAAAATTGAAATTTCTAAAATTTTAACTATTTTCAATAACTTCTTTATTTCATATTATCTTATTCCTAAATAGATCCAAATTTAGTAATTCAAAACTTTTTTCACATATTTATCAACTTATATATGTTTTATTAGACCTTTTATAAGTCAAAATAAGTCATTTGTTTTAGTTATTTTTTTTGGAACATTGGGTAGATCTTGTATAATTCAAAGGAGAATAAATCGAGCTAAATAGATCCAAATGATATTACCCAATGTGGATATGAAATATATCTCAATGGATATAATTCATGTTGGGTTTCAATGAATTATTTTCTCAATAATGAATTCTATTAATGATTCAACTTAGTGTAATATAAAATTTCATTTCATAACAAGAATGATAAGATCAGTTATTAATTATATTGTTTTATTACACATGTCATAAAGACTTCCAATTTGGAGGATATATATAGAATCAAATGTATAAAAATATTATAGAAGTATCCATGTGAATATTTTCATTAAAAGAGCCCCAAAAAATATCAAACATTCATTAAATATATTTGGGACACAAGATTTCCATCCTCCTCTTAATATTTCCATCTCTTATTTCTTTTAAGAGATGATCTGATTTAGGGTGGTGGTTGTGATGGTGAATATATTATTTATAGGATGATAATTTCATTAAGTTATCAATCCATGAATGTGTAAGATCCAAGTGGTTGTTGGAGTTGAATATTCTAGGACATTCTCCCTTTTGAGTTTGTGTCTTTTTATTATAAACTCTTTTCTTTTGAATTATCATGGAAAGTGTTATATGGAATGAAGGTGGCCAAATTTATTAATTGAAATCAATTTCATATTTTTATATGTATTTATAATAAAACATATTAATTTAAAATAGTTTTCTTCCTGTTTAAAAATATTTGGTAGATGTCTCTATATTGATCACAACAATTTCAACAAATTTGATTTCTAGGAGATCTTTTGGAAATCAGATGACTTTCGTACGTGTATAAGAACGATATTTGATATCATGTTACATTTTTTCATAAATATAGGAGTATAAATTGAGTACATGAGTTTTAAATTGGTTTATTTAACTGGAATAATTAGTTTTTACAATGATTAATGACGTCTCTCAGGATCGATGTATGTCAGCTACTCCCTTAATTATATTGTTTACCTCTGTCTAGCTTGCTTCTTATTTCAAATAACTATCATATATTTATTATTTAATTTTTATTATCTATAAATTTAATTATTTAAAATAAATTTAAATCCATAATTTTATTATTAAAATTAAAAAAAACAAATTGAAAAGGTTACAGTTTTACATTTTCATCTGCATCCTCTTTGTGAGACACCCCCATAGTCACCACTGCACTACATTTTAAGGGGAAAAATATTTATTGTAGTAACATAAAAAAAACAAACACAAAATTGGAACCATTTGACTCTTAAAAATTTTAACCACAAATTTAGATTATAAAGAAACAATAAATGTATTTTCATAGTGAATAATTTTATGATTGGCCTAACTATCAACAATATGAGGATCATAGTCATGATGAATTTTTTAAATTTCAATTCTATAAAATACTATTGTAATCCAATAATTTTATTTTTTATTCAAAAAATTATTATAGATGCAATAAAAAAGGGATATTATTTACAATGTATGAAATGAATTGAAAGGAATAAATGCTGAAATAAATTCTCATGAAATTTGAAATCATTTACCACCTAATTTTGATGTTGGGGAGCCTTTTGTGGGTGAGATGAAAACTAATTTAGTATAACAATATTTATAAACAATATATTTAACTATAATTTATTCTCTAATAGATGTGGTTTTTTAAAATTAAAGGTATTTGGGATATAAATTGGATGGATTTGTTGAAAATAAAATTTCATGTGAAAAAATATATTTTGGTGTTGAAAATTCAGAAACATTGTATGAATCATTGGCCAGTGAGGAAAAGGAACATAAACTATTAATTTTTAAGAGAATATGGAGTAACCTAAGTTGTTGAACACTTTAAATTAAATTGTTTTTCCCTCTCAGAAAGATATATAACTAGAAATTCCATTTGGAGATGACACAAATAATTTTCAAGTTATTTCTAATTATATTCCTAATAAAATTATAAACATTTATCCCTATGTAAGTTTATTTCCCATTATAGTAGATTGGAATTATTTTTGAGACGAATATGAAGTTAAGGATTAAATAAATGTAATAATGGTATGTCAGATTGAGTTGTAAATTTTTTTTAGATTGGGATGGTGGTTCAAAACTGTTTTCAAAGAGGAAATAACTTTTTACGATGAAGTTTAATATGAAACACATCCTAATATTAACATTCAACAAATATTGTATTTATTTTGTGAGAATGATGTCATGGTAAGGTCCTTTTACATTTTCCTCCCTCTTCAACTATATTACGAGAAAGAATAATTCATTGAGGGTAATATTAATAATGATTTCAGATATTCTAAAATATTTTTTAGTTGAAGAACCATGGAGAAAATACATTTTTCTGGTTCATGATGGTGAAACTACACCCAATTTTAGATTGGGGATGATCAGTATGAACTGCCTAACTAGGGGCATCAAACCCTAGCACCCACTAGGGGGTTCAAATTAAAAACCATTTAACGCATCAATCATTTATTTTTCATTAATTTATTTAAATAAATATTAATGCTTCGTTTTTGTTTATTTCACATGTAAGTTTCCAAGTTTCAACATCCAGGAGGCCATCTCAAGGCTACTTCTGCTCAATAAACCCCAGATTGGGTGTAACACCCCAAGCTTCTACGGTACGCTTCTCTTTGAATAATGTGATAGCATGTGTTGTACGCAACACCGAGTTCTAACACACCATAACTAATCAAACTAGCCGTTATGAATAGTAATACCTACTTTTTGAAATTATATATATTTTATATTTGAAAATGGACTTCATTTTTGGATTCGGAATATCGAATTTAGCCTAAGGTGAAATTTTGGTACATTTCGGATAACTTTCATATTTTGATGAATAGTGAAAATTACTAAGTTTTAATTAAAAACAACTTTTTTAATCAAAATAATTAATAGTGATAAATTATGAATTTGAGTGGTTTTAAAGTATATTTAGAATATATTTTTACCATTTAATATAATGTTGGTCATTGGACATAATTTTACAATTAAACCGAACATAAACGAGTGTCAATCTTTTGATAGTTATTATCTCTTAAAAACACGCTTTTTGTTTTGACAGCGGGAATTAATTTTAAATTAATTTCTGACACTTATGTGTTTTGAATTTAGGAAAATGGATTCCATATTTGGAATCAGGATGTTCAAATTGTGTAAATAGGTAACTTTTATTTTTAGACATTTTGAATAATTACTGCGGTAAATATTTTATTTACCATGGTTAAAGGTAAATCCGGTAAATAAGGGTTAAAAAATAATATTATAATAATACTAAATTACATTAAAACGTGTCTTAACCCTATTTGGTTATACATGGTCGACCATGGGAATCTTTGGGTCTATTTTGGGACCCCATGGATCCACTTGTAAGTGATAATGACACTTTATTTTAATTAAGTTTAAATGAATACAAAAATGACACAGGCATATATCTTTTAGAAAAACAACTGTTACATAGGGTTATATATGTTGGATTTTAGATTATAAATATTCATTAGAAAGCTAAAACGATTTAATACATAATGATATTTTATTTATAATTTTTAGACATTAAATAATTTATTTTATTTATGACACAATGATGATGCAGTAATTACTATAATAGTAAAAAATTAAAATAATTGATATTATAAATACCCAAATAAATATAATATGAAACTTTTAATGAATTAAACTAATTTTCTAGGATAATATGATATATTAGGATTGAGTTAATTGACTTTTTTCGAAGTAATCAATCTTTTATGAGTTTCACAAAAATCAACTATTTAATAGTGTCAAAATTGACATAAAAGAGTTCTTAAAACAAATATTATATTATTAATTGATATTAAATTCCTAAAAATCTAAGGTTTGGCCAAGAGACTTATATCATGATAGGTTCATCATTAATGTACCACTTGGGGGTCTCTTGGATGTATATAGTAAGTTTATTAACCATATTATATATAAATACAAAGAGACATTGTAAAAGTGAAACTAATTAACTTAGAGTTAATACTTAAAGATAAGGTTAATATAAGTACCCAAACCTGTCTAAATTCTATTGGTTGAGTGGTTTTAGACCTATCCCCACCTTAAACTTTGAATAATAAGCTTTGGAGCCATTAGAAACCGAATATGAATTTATTATAAATTAATATTTCTAGCTTTTCCAAAGGTGCCCCTCACCCCTCTTATAAAAGGGCACTCCTCCTTCTCATTTCTTCACACCTTTAAAGCCTTTTGGTTCGGCCAAACTCTGCCCACATACTCTCCCAAAATCCCTCAATACAACTTAGAGGCCTTAGTTTGATCAGAAAGCCAACCTAAGGAGCCCTTTTGATCAAATCAAAAGGAAGAACCCGAAGAAGAGGTAATGATTTCACCACCCTTCTCCAAGTTCATTTCCTCTTCCACTTCTTCTTCCTTTGTTCTTACCATTCTAAAATAATAACTCCAGTATCTCACATATACTGTGATGTTATTATAAATATGGTACAACCATATTCAGTATTCTATCCACCCTTTGAATAACATGTCACCATACGTGCGTACGTACGGACTACCGTCTCCACGTCGTGGTGTAATTGTTATTCAATATAATATTATTTGGATGAGTATAATAATGATGTGTAACTCATGTAAATAATAAATATAACATTTTAATGATTCTGTATATATGATATACCATCCATTTATATATTATTTTAATATCAAAAGAATGATATTGTCGCTCGTGCGTACGTACGGACTACCGTCTCCACGAACGCGATGACATTCATTCTCCATCGTATCCATTCAAGTATAATTATCATTTGATGATTTAAAAAATGATGTTTAAAGACTAGATATCATTCTGGATATGAATAAGATACAACAACCATGGCTTATGTAACAAAACAAATAAAAGAAAATGAGTAAGTTAACTCCCTAAACGACGATAATTCTAAGATATTATTAACAAATCAATGTTAAAAGATCATATATGATATCATATTATTATATATGATTCTTGTATAATTTAATAACAACTATTTCACCATTATAAAGGAGGTTAACCTACCCCAATCAAGGAAAAGTACAAGGTAAGGGTTTACTTTACAACCTCTTCATTATCCAAGGTTGTTTATACGTAATAATCTACTGGGATCTCTTTATCATCCACATCCATGTTTCTTAAAAATGCATTTCAAAACATTTTTACTATTTACTAGAATATGAGTTAAAGTCATTTATACCCTTTTTGAATTTTATAAGTGGTTTATAAAGGAATCTTTCGGTCGTTTTCAAAAAAAGGTCCTTTTTAACCTTTTCGACAGAATTAAGGTAAGAATGTTTTTTTAACTTATACGGCGGGTGCGGCTATTTTCCGCCGTTATAAAATCTTCAAAGATTCCCTTACAAGCTTATAATAATATTTTCAAAGAAAATGTTTTATTTTATATGGATCTTAAATTATTTCAAAATAAAAGGAGATATTTCTTTAAAAAGAATTTTGATTTCATCTATGTCAACATCCTTTGATGGATTTTAAGATTATTTGAAGTTGATTTATTATGATACAAAACTTCTATATTGTATTGAAGGTTTTGTGATATGTTTGACTGTGGATGTGCTATTTTTATACCATTCATAGTTTATGGTGAAAGTATTGACATTTCATATGCTAGTTTTAATATGAATGTTTATGTTATGTTTAAACCTTTTCATATGGGAATGAATTGGACTTAATATGTGACGGGTGGAGCCCGCTATAGCTCCTCGATGCATCGGTAGGTCTCATGAGACAAACTAGTGTCTTGGAACAAGGCCTTGACAAAATCTTATTTGTAGTCTTGGCACGAGGCCTTGGCTATGTGGTTATGATAGTCTGGCATTATGCATTCCAACATTATGAAAGTGGTCATTGATTTTTGCATGTGATTATTCGATTAGTAGAATATCCATGTGAATAAGTAAATGGCATTATTTCATTTTATTTATGCCATACCATGTTGAAAGTTCATATTTAAAAGGCTTTTGTTTTAGTTATACATTGCCTTAAATGTTTATTCTTATTTATGAAAGTTTCCGCTATATTGTTATCCTTACTGGGCATTTGAGCTCACCCCTTTTCTATGTTTTATTTTTCCCAGGATGTGAAGAAGTAAGTTATGAATGACCTTTAGAGATTTTATGAGGGGTTAATAGTGTGGATTGTGGAAACATTATGTTTTTGTAGTAGTTTTTCATTTTATGATGTAATGTAAAACTTATGAATATATCTAGTGTTTCCAAGGCTACTAAACCAATCGGTCTTTCGAGATTTGATCTTTCTTGTGATCATGCCAATGTTATGTAATAATGCACCGACTCTGGGTAACTGGGGTCGGGGCGTTACAGTTGGTATCATAGGAAGTTTAGTACAAACCTTGGAAGCTAGATTTAGATAAACTCTGATTAGAGCACGTAGACCTAAGATGAACTTTGAGGATTAGTATAGAAGAACTTCCTAGAATTTTGGTATTGTAGAGATTTTGTGAGTTTTCCAAGCAATACATCCCTGTCTGGATACGAGCAGGTAGAGGTGGCTCTGGCACAGATGTACCTAGGGGTAAAACCCGAAAACACCGCTTTGAGCTAGACTCGAACGGGAACTGGTGCACGACAACGGGCCTTGCTGCACTCTTGGTTACGACACTCCCGGGGGATATGCTTAGGATAACTCTCATTTTCTTTACAAATCATTTTGAAGGGATTATGAGTATATACTTCCTCAAAGAAAACATTCTTATGATTATGGATTATATCCATAAATAGTTCAATTTATGTTAAGTGTTTTATAATTATGGGATTATGTATTTTGATTCATAAACTGATCTAGTTAATGCCATTGTTTAGAAATGGCGCCTAGTGGAAGAAATGGAAACCGTATCAATGCACGCACTCCATGTAGGGATTGCCCTCCTGCTCAAGATAATTATAGTGGGGCTGGTGATGTAACTGGTGCTGATCAGCTAATCACCATACTGGGACAACTTACTCAGGTTATGAATAATAACCTTACCCGTATGGAGCACCCTGATCCGCAGCATGGAGGTTCAATGTTAGATCGATTCATGAGGCAACAACCACCAACGTTCAATGGGAATACAAATCCCTTAGTAGCTGAGAAATGGATATTTTCCCTAGAGAAAATATTTCAGGCTTTGGGGAGCAGTGAAAGGGAAAAAGTTATCATGGCAGTTTACCGCCTCACTGGAGATGCTGATCAATGGTGGTCATTGATTCAAAATACGAAGGAAGATGATAAAGTATCAAATATGGAATGGAGGGAGTTCAAAGATCTGTTTTTAGAAAAATACTTCCCTCGCGACCATCGAGCAGATATGGAAAGGCAATTTCTGAGTCAGAGACAAAAGGAGGATGAGAATGTCACAAAGTATGAGGCTAACTTTACAAGGATAGCGAGGTACGCTGGTGATTATATTCATAACCCAAGAAGTAAGATTGATCGTTTCTTTGATGGGTTAAAGCCATTTCTCCGTCGAGCGTTAGTCTCACAATCCTTTTCATCGTACGAAGACATTGTCTCATGTGCTATCAAGACCGAAAAGGAATTCTCTAAGTCTTATGACTTTAAAGCAAAGCAAGAGAAGAAGAGACCTGCTGATCAATCTGGGAATGGAAATAAGGGGAAGAAGGGAAAGGTTGAATATCCATCTTGTGGTAAATGCGGGAAGAAACATCCTGGTACTTGCTTGAAGGGAATGGGAGTCTGTTACATGTGTGGTGAAAAAGGCCACCAAGCTCATGATTGCAAGGGGAAGAAGGAAGCTACCAACGTTCAGTGCTACAATTGTAGGGAGATGGGGCATTATGCAAATGCATGTCCTAAGCATCAGGAGAACTTACCTCAGAAAAGGCCAAGGGATCAAGGCCAGGCTTATGCTATCACTACTGCTGAGGTAGAAGCTCCGAAAGATGTAGTGGCAGGTAATTTAATGGTTTCCTCAAGTTTAGCAAATGCATTATTTGATTCTGGATCATCTCATTGTTTCATATCTTCCCAGTTTGCTAAGAAAATTAGATATTTCCAATTTGATTTAATAAGGGAGTTCTCAGTTAAAACTCCTATGGGAAGTATCGTTGCAACAAAGTTTTGTGAATCAGTCCCCATTAGAGAACATAAATTTTCTTTATCTGCTGATTTCATCGTCATACCTATGATTGAGTTTGATATAATCCTCGGTATGGACTGGCTTTCGGACTATGATGCGAAGATTTATTGTAAGAAGAAAGAGGTTACGATTCTTGATGATAATGATAAAGAGCACCTTATTTTTAGAGCAGAATCGTCACCACCTAATTCTTATTTAGATCCACCCCCAGTAGCTCAACTTAATTCAATTATTGGGGAGGAAGAGAATGAAATAACTGTCGGTGAGGAAAGGAATGTTCAAATAGAGGATGTACCTGTTGTGAAAGAATTTGTAGATGTATTTCCGGAAGATTTACCTGGACATCCTCCAGAACGAGAAGTTGAGTTTTCTATTGATTTGATTCCTGGATCAAGGCCTATATCGAAGACCCCTTATAGAATGTCCACTGTAGAGTTAGTCGAACTAAAGAAACAACTAGAGGAATTGAGTAATAAGGGATTTATTCGCCCTAGTGTTTCTCCATGGGGAGCCCCTGTTCTTTTTGTTAAAAAGAAAGATGGATCTATGAGGTTATGTATCGACTACAGGGAGATCAATGCTATAACGATAAAGAACAAGTATCCCCTACCTCGTATTGATGATTTATTTGACCAACTGCATGGAGCTCAATACTTTTCAAAGATTGACCTTCGATCTGGATACCATCAGTTGTGTGTGAAGAAGGAAGACATTCCGAAAACAACATTTCGAACCAGGTACGGGCATTACGAGTTTACTGTAATGCCGTTTGGATTGACTAATGCACCCTCTGTATTCATGGATCTAATGAATAGAGTTTTCAAGGAGTATCTCGATGAATTTGTGGTGGTATTTATTGATGATATCTTGGTATACTCCAAAACCTACGAAGATCATGAAAATCACTTGCGCATTATCTTGAAGACTCTGAGGGGGCATGAATTATATGGGAAGTTTAGCAAGTGTGAATTCTGGCTTCAGGAGATTTCTTTTCTTGGCCATATTGTCTCTAAAGATGGAATCTCTGTTGATCCTTCTACGACCAAGGCAATCCAAGAATGTCCAGCACCTACGAGTATAACTGAGGTACGTAGTTTTATTGGTTTGGCAGGTTATTATCGACGTTTCATCCAGAATTTTGCCCGATTGGCTAACCCATTAACGAAGCTCACACGTAAAGGGGTTAAATTTTTTTGAACAAAAGTGTGTGAAGAATTTTTCGAATAACTGAAGAGAAGATTAGTCAATGCTCCTATATAGACTCTACCATCGGGGAATGATGGGTTCGTTATTTATAGTGATGCATCGAAGAAAGGACTTGGTTGTGTCCTTATGCAGAATGATAGAGTTATTGCCTATGCATCACGACAGTTGAAAATTCATGAACAAAACTATCCTACTCATTATCTCGAGTTAGCAGCAGTGATCTTTTCTTTGAAGATATGGAGGCACTACCTCTATGGTGAAAAATGTGAGATTTATACTGATCACAAGAGTTTGAAGTATATTTTCTCACAAAAAGAACTCAACATGAGGCAAAGAAGATGGATTGAATTACTCAAGGATTATGATTGTACGATACACTACCACCCAGGGAAGGCAAACAAGGTGGAAGATGCTTTGAGTAGAAAAGACCATGGAGTTTTGAACAATATGAGAATTGAAAGGGATCCAATTTTCATGGATCTAGTGAAGATGGACATGGGAATAACCAGGGAAGGTGAAACATCAATGCTTTTTCAAATGGTTGCCAAACCATCTTTACTAGAAAGGATTAAGAGTTCTTAGACCGATGATGAAGAATTACAAAAGAAGATTAAAGCTGTGAATGATGGGAGATTGAGAGACTTTGTGTATGAAGATGGAATTTTGAAATTCGGGAAGAGACTTTGTGTTCCCAATATACCTGATCTAAAAAGGAAATTGCTGGATGATGCTCATAGTTCCAATTTCTCTATACACCATGGGAGCACCAAAATGTATAGAGATTTGAAAGAACATTTTTGGTGGGACAACATGAAGATGGAGATTTCTGATTTTGTGTCAAAATGTATGGTTTGTCAACAAGTGAAAGCTGGAAGGCAACAGCCTGGAGGAGTCATGCAACCTCTTCCCATACCGGAGTGGAAATGGGACAATGTTACGATGGACTTTGTCATGGGGCTACCAAAGACTCCTAGAAGGAACGATGCAATATGGGTTATTGTTGATCGTCTTACCAAGACAGCACATTTTCTTGCTATAAGAGAAGATCTACCTCTGGAACGTCTAGCAAGACTATATATTAATGAAGTTGTGAGACTTCATGGAGTACCCCTATCGATTGTTTCTGATCGTGATCCCCGTTTTACTTCAAGATTCTAGAAAAGTCTTCAGAAATCCCTGGATACTGAACTTCATTTGAGCACTGCTTACCACCCTCAGACAGACGGACAATCAGAACGGACTATTCAAACCTTAGAAGACATGTTGAGATCTTGCTCACTTGACTTTCAGGGTATGTGGGATCAATATTTACCTTTGGTAGAATTTTCCTATAACAATAGCTTCCATTCGAGTATTCAGATGGCACCATATGAAGCGTTATACAGAAAGAGATGTCGTACACCAACCTGTTGGGATGACGTTGGTGAAAGAAAACTTCTAGGCCCAGAACTGGTGGAGGAAATGGTGGAAAAGGTGAAAGTAATCCAAAATCACATCAAAGCAGCTCAAAGTAGGCAGAAGAGCTATGCCGATAATCGAAGGAAGGATTTGGAATTTCAAGTCGGTGATCATGTTTTTCTGAAGGTATCTCCGTGGAAGGGAGTCATACGTTTTGGTAAGAAAGGTAAATTGAGTCCCAGGTACATCGGACCTTTCGAAATTCTAGAACGAATTGGGGTTGTAGCTTACCGATTGGCAATGCCGCCAAGTCTCTCCAAAGTTCATGATGTGTTCCACGTATCTCTATTGAGGAAATACATGCCTGATCCGACGCATGTACTCACCTATGAGGAATTAGAACTGGAACCCGATCTTTCTTATTGCGAAGAGCCCATCAAGATTCTTGATACGAGAGAACAAGTGCTGAGAAACCGGACGACGCGTCTGGTAAAAGTTTTGTGGAGAAACCATAAGATGGAAGAGGAAACGTGGGAACCCGAGGAACTTATGATGAAGAACCACCCGAGTCTTTTTATGCAGTAATACCCTAGAAATTGCGAGGACGCAATTATTTGAAGGAGGGGAGAATGTAAAACCCCAAGCTTCTACGGTACGCTTCTCTTTGAATAATGTGATAGCGTGTGTTGTACGCAACACCGAGTTCTAACACACCATAACTAATCAAACTAGCCATTATGAATAGTAATACCTACTTTTTGAAATTATATATATTTTATATTTGAAAATGGACTTCATTTTTGGATTCGGAATATCGAATTTAGCCTAAGGTGAAATTTTGGTACATTTCTGATAACTTTCATATTTTGATGAATAGTGAAAATTACTAAGTTTTAATTAAAAACAACTTTTTTAATCAAAATAATTAATAGTGATAAATTATGAATTTTAGTGGTTTTAAAGTATATTTAGAATATATTTTTACCATTTAATATAATGTTGGTCATTAGACATAATTTTACAATTAAACGGAACATAAACGAGTGTCAATCTTTTGATAGTTATTATCTCTTAAAAACACGCTTTTTGTTTTGACAGCGGGAATTAATTTTAAATTAATTTCTGCCACTTCTGTGTTTTGAATTTAGGAAAATGGATTCCATATTTGGAATCAGGATGTTCAAATTGTGTAAATAGGTAACTTTTATTTTTAGACATTTTGAATAATTACTGCGGTAAATATTTTATTTACCATGGTTAAGGGTAAATCCGGTAAATAAGGGTTAAAAAATAATATTATAATAATAATAAATTATCCTAAAACGTGTCTTAACCCTATTGGTTGATACCTGGTCGACCATGGGAATCTTTGGGTCTATTTTGGGACCCCATGGATCCACTTTTAAGTGATAATGACACTTTATTTTAATTAAGTTAAAATGAATACAAAAATGACACAAGCATATATCCTTTAGAAAAACAATTGTTACATAGGGTTATATATGTTGGATTTTAGATTATAAATATTCATTAGAAAGCTAAAACGCTTTCCTACATAATGATATTTTATTTTTAATTTTTAGACATTAAATAATTTATTTTATTTATGACACAATGATGATGCTGTAATTACTATAATAGTGAAAAATTAAAATAATTGATATTATAAATACCCAAATAAATATAATATGAAACTTTTAATGAATTAAACTAATTTTCTAGGATAGTATGATATATTAGGATTTATTTAATTGACTTTTTTCGAAGTAATCAATCTGTTATGAGTTTTAAAAAAATCAACTATTGAATAGTGTCAAAATTGACATAAAAGAGTTCTTAAAACAAATATTATATTATTAATTGATATTAAATTCCTAAAAATCTAAGGTTCGGCCAAGAGACTTATATCATGATAGGTTCATCATTAATGTACCACTTGGGGGTATCTTGGATGTATATAGTAAGTTTATTAACCATATTATATAAAAATACAAAGAGACATTGTAAAAGTGAAACTAATTAACTTAGAGTTAATACTTAAAGATAAGGTTAATATAAGAACCCAAACCTGTCTAAATTCTATTGGTTGAGTGGTTTTCGACCTATCCCCACCTTAACCTTTGAATAATAAGCTTTGGAGCCATTAGAAACCGAATATGAATTTATTATAAATTAATATTTCTAGCTTTTCCAAAGGTGCCCCTCACCCCTCTTATAAAAGGGAACTCCTCCTTCTCATTTCTTCACACCTTCAAAGCCTTTTGGTTCGGCCAAACTCTGCCCAAATACTCTCCCAACATCCCTCACTACAACTTAGAGGACTTAGTTTGATCAGAAAGCCAACCTAAGGAGCCCTTTTGATCAAATCAAAAGGAAGAACCCGAAGAAGAGGTAATGATTTCACCACCCTTCTCCAAGTTCATTTCTTCTTCCACTTCTTCTTCCTTTGTTCTTACCATTCTAAAATAGTAACTCCAGTATCTCACATATACTGTGATGTTATTATAAATATGGTACAACCATATTCAGTATTCTATCCACCCTTTGAATAACATGTCACCATACGTGCGTACGTACGGACTACCGTCTCCACGTCGTGGTGTAATTGTTATTCAATATAATATTATTTGGATGGGTATAATAATGATGTGTAACTCATGTAAATAATAAATATAACATTTTAATGATTCTGTATATATGATATACCAACCATTTATATATTATTTTAATATCAAAAGAATGATATTGTCGCTCGTGCGTACGTACGGACTACCGTCTCCACGAACGCGATGAGATTCATTCTCCATCGTATCCATTCAAGTATAATTATCATTTCATGATTTAAAAAATGATGTTTAAGGACTAGATATCATTCTGGATATGAATAAGATACAACAACCATGGCTTATGTAACAAAACATATAAAAGAAAATGAGTAAGTTAACTCCCGAAATGACGATAATTCTAAGATATTATTAACAAATCAATGTTAAAAGATCATATATGATATCATATTATTATATATGATTCTTGTATAATTTAATAACAACTATTTAACCATTATACAGGAGGTTAACCTACCCCAACCAAGGAAAAGTACAAGTTAAGGGTTTACTTTACAACCTCTTCATTATCCAAGGCTGTTTATACGTAATAATCTACTGGGATCTATTTATCATCCACATCCATGTTTCTTAAAAATGCATTTCAAAACATTTTTACTATTTACTAGAATATGAGTTAAAGTCATTTATACCCTTTTTGACTTTTATAAGTGGTTTATAAAGTAATCTTTCGGTCGTTTTCAAAACAAGGTCCTTTTTAACCTTTTCGACAGAATTAAGGTAAGAATGTTTTTTTAACTTATACGGCGGGTGCGGCTATTTTCCGCCGTTATAAAATCTTCAAAGCTTACCTTACAAGCTAATAATAATATTTTCAAAGAAAATGTTTTATTTTATATGTATCTTAATTTATTTCAAAATAAAAGGAGATATTTCTTTAAAAAGAATTTTTATTTCATCTATGTCAACATCCTTTGATGGATTTTTAGATTATTTGAAGTTGATTTATTATGATACAAAATTTCTATATTGTATTGAAGGTTTTGTGATATGTTTGACTGTGGATGTGCTATTTTTATACCATTCATAGTTTATGGTGAAAGTATTGACATTTCATATGCTAGTTTTAATATGAATGTTTATGTTATGTTTAAACCTTTTCATATGGGAATGCATTGGACTTAATATGTGACGGGTGGAGACCGCTATAGCTCCTCGATGCATCGGTAGGTCTCATGAGACAAACTAGTGTCTTGGCACAAGGCCTTGAAAAAATCTTATTTGTAGTCTTGGCACGAGGCCTTGGCTATGTGGTTATGATAGTCTGGCATTATGCATTCCAACATTATGAAAGTGGTCATTGATTTTTTCATGTGATTATTCGATTAGTAGAATATCCATGTGAATAAGTAAATGGCATTATTTCATTTTATTTATGCCATACCATGTTGAAAGTTCATATTTAAAAGGCTTTTGTTTTAGTTATACATTGCCTTAAATGTTTATTCTTATTTATGAAAGTTTACGCTATATTGTTATCCTTACTGGGCATTTGAGATCACCCCTTTTCTATGTTTTATTTTTCCCAGGATGTGAAGAAGTAAGTTATGAATGACCTGTAGGGATTTTATGAGGGGTTAATAGTGTGGATTGTGGAAACATTATGTTGTTGTAGTAGTTTTTAATTTTATGATGTAATGTAAAACTTATGAATATATCTAGTGTTTCCAAGGATACTAAACCAATCGGTCTTTCGAGATTTGATCTTTCTTGTGATCATGCCAATGTTATGTAATAATGCACCGACTCTGGGTAACTGGGGTCAGGGCGTTACATTGGGTCTTTCTTTATCACTTGTTTTTGTCATATATTATATATTTTATTTTCATTCTCACATATATCTATTACACAGTGGGGGTATAGAGTAATATAAATTAGGGGAAATGATAGGTATATTTGTATTTTGTGTTTTTCCTTCAAATTTTATCATTTGTTTCTTTTATTTCAATTCTTGGCGTCTTTTTCTTATCTTTTTATTAGTATAATATTCCATGTTTTTTTAAACTGTTGAGCTTATGTGATGATGATTTTTATATTGGTAACCATTTTTAATGATTGAACTAGTTGATGACTTTATAATTTAAATAAATAAATGCTGAAAATGACATTGATTCAATATCATGATTTTTGAAATTTCATGAAAAGACCATTTCTTTTTGAATCTTAGGATGGATCACATAGTCTTTATCTTTTAAAATCCCTTCATTTGAGACATTTTATACTTTCCTAATAACTTCTTCACATTCACCTCTTTTCCTGAGTGAACAAGTCCATTATTATTTTAACTAAATATTGATCTATTTCTATCAAAACCTTAGGGTTTATGTACTTGTGAATGAAATGATTGAGACATTTATTTGTAATTAAAATGAACCATTTTCATGATAATCTATTTAATTTTTTCCCACCTTGTACATTTGATCATTGTGAGACCTTAGTATCCATTTACATACTGTTATGTTAGTCTCATTGCAAACCAATTTTCACTTTACAACCTACTCTGGATGTATAAATTAGCAATCCAATTGAACTTAACACTGTGGTGAATATTAATTGTTGGGTGGTACCTTATTTGGTGTTTCTTTAGGTGTAAATTTAATCATTGAAGATGTATTTTTTGAAATAGAAAAAAATTTCCTTCTAAATTATGTTACATTATAGATCCTTCACGATAAATAGATATGTCCCTATCTCAATATCTCAAAAGAATAAATGTTTTCCTATCTAAAGCTTCCCATCAATAAAGAAGAAGAAATTTTTTTATGATGAAATATAGATGGAAATGGAGTGGTATGGTATTATTAATAATTTTTCAAACTTTATTTCTTCTAAGGGGAGTAAGTAGGATATCATACTTCTTTGAAAATAAGAATCACGCATTCACGCTTCAGAAAGAGCCAAACCCTCCTTATTCTACCCCAAAATTTACTACATTTGAAACCGACCAACCATATTCAATAGAAAAACCTTGAATATACTTCATCGTAATCCTATAATCATTGTTGTCATTTGGATGAGATGTTGAAATTTAACAAGCCTAAGGGCCTTCTGGAATGAGGTTGGATGAGAAAATCCTGGTTGAAAATACATATTTTTGTATTGTGAGAATTTTTATATGAGGAATGAGTGTTGAGTTCATCAGAGGATAAAATAAGTGTTAATGTATTTAATGGTATTAATTTATAACATAATATATTTTTTTCATGATGAGTGATATCTTTTTTCTTTATGAGAAAATGGGGAACCACACTGGTATGTGTTATGCAATTTTTTTTGATTTTATTTTGATGATAACTTATCTAGGAGACCAAGTGATAAGTGTGAAGGCATTTAAAAAGTAACTATTTATGCTATTTTCACATCTATTTCAATTATTTAAATCGAAAAAATATCAATATGATTTGAGTAGCTTTTTTGCATTTTAAAGATGTTTTTGATAGTGAAATTGAAAATTTTATAATTCTAAAATATTACTTTTTCAATCACTTTTTTATAGTTGGAATATATTTTTCCACATTGGTGAAAATCATGTATTTTTTTATGAGTCAAATTTTCATGGGAGAAATCTTCATTTATTGGGAAAACTATTGATTTGACCCTTTAGTGGCCTAAATACTTCATTCATTGTGGAAAACGTTTTTGGATGATAGGGTCATACCAACCTCATTAAATGTGTAATAACTCATGTTACAGGGCGTAAAATATGTTTACAACACCTGTATATGAAATATAACTAAATGGTATGAAATTTGGGTGATTTTGTATGAAAAAAACTCCCATTAATTCATTATTGTGCCAAGTCCAAATAGATGAAGATGACTAGTCATTTGAGATAGTTCATTATAGGTTAAAAATGTATTTGATATACTTTTCCCATGAACCAATAAGAAATAAAATTAGGTGGGTTGAAATAGAATTTAAATATGATAATATTTCTAAAAGGAACTAATATAATATATGAGGCCCAAAATAGAGCAATCACTCATGAAATTGATTCTAGATAGCTGATTTACAGTCACCCTCATCTTTCTATTTTCATGTCATTTTCCTTTCAAGGGATGTTCATATTGAGGGAGAATGATATTATATTGAAGACATTATTTAAAAGAGGATAATTATATAAATTTATCAATCTATGAAGGGTAAATCTCAAATTGGTGGTTGGAAGAGAATATTTATAGGATATTTCTACTTTGGAGTTTGTGATTTTTGATTGAGAATTATTTTATTTCTAATTAGAATGGATAATGAAGGGGGTTTCATTTAATTATCTAAATAAATTTATTATATTTAGTTAAATATTTTTAATCAATTTATGAATGTAAAATAGGATTCTTGTTGTTTAATCTTCTTTGGGAGAGGAATCCTTAATTAGCACAACAAGTTTATCGAGTTTCCTTTGCTCATATGTATATTGGTAATTGGATCGCATTCATAAGAATATAAGAACCTATATTTGTGATCTACATATGAATTATGGTCAATGTAGATAGATAAAATGAGGTCTTGCAGTATAAATTAGATAATTTTATTTGAAGAAATATTTTTGTAAAGATAATTGGAGTTTTAAAATATCTATGTTTGTCCACTACTTCCTTCTTATGTTTACTAATATCAGCCTATATTTCTTGTTATTTATATTCAATAACATAAATGTATTAATTAATTATGAATTTTTTGTTATTTATCATTTATTAACTCAATTGAAACTCAATATTTTAGTTATAAGATTAAAAAACAAATTAACAAAGTTACAATTTGATAACATAGTCTGCAACCACCTCATCGGGTAACTATGTTGTTGACACTATAATAAATTTTATGGGGGGAAATATTAATTGGGGTAATGTAAAAAACCCACTATTAGTGGCATTTGGAATCTTTAATTTGTATCAAAAAGGTTACAAGATTTTATTTTGTGAATAAGGTCCAATTACCATCCACTACTATAAACCCAAGGAAAAAAGAATAGGTAGCATGGAAACCATTATGGTCCACATAAAATAATTCTCTACATGAGATCTAACTCCAAGTCCTACACCTCCTCACATGAAACCACTTCCTAAACTTCAAGGTCATTAAAATACCTACATCATGATGAATAAATGGAACCTAAACATTAATAAGTTTATGTCTATAAGAATATGGTTTATTCTTTTTGGTGTAATCAGGTTCTGGGATACTTTATATCATCCACAGAAAAAATTTATTGACAATTTTATAGGCCAAGGGAAAAAACCTATTTGGTGTTGATAACCTCCTTAATTATAACACCAATCATCGAACATTAATGAAACCCCATACACAAATATTTTTTTAAACATCCTACAGAAGATGGTTGACACATGGAATGTGAAGTAGGGTAGTCCTCTAAGAAAACTGATGTTTCTTTCTACCCCCACTCTTGAAGAGGAAGGCACATGGAACGATGTTATGAGAAAGAGAGTATAAAATATCATTGATTGGATGACAATAAAATATTCGACCAAAATCATGTTATACTCAGAGCACAACTTAATCAACCAATTACACACTGTACTACCCATTCCATAATGAAACCAACAAAATTAATAATACATTACTCTAATTGCTGATCTTTCAGAAATGAAATAGCCATAAGAAAAAAACAATAGGATGATCCTCTATAGATTCCAATTCCATTCCTAACGTATACAGATTTCATGCCTCCTACAATACCATAGGTAATATCCCACATAATAGTACCACACTAATTATCCATCCATGGGGAATCCCCATCAGGTCAAGATTTTATATTCAGTTCCATTAATTTATTTCATTTAATGGATCCCATCTGTAATGATAAGTGAATATTAAAACCCGAGTTCCCTATTCCAAATCATGGAACTATCAAAACAGGCCGCCTAATAAAAAATTCAAAGGAAGTTATCATCATTTTTAAGCTTAATATTCTTACAACAGGGTCTCTAGAGATCCAAATTTTGTTGAGACTCATGGAATATTCATTTATAAAGTGCATGAAAAATAGTAAAACATGCATACATTTACCAAATGACTTCTCAGAGTTATTATTTTGGATGATAGTCTGAAAGGTGTGTAGAAGTATTTTCCTTATATGCTAGTTGGTTGTTCAGGTATTCATAAATAAATTGAAGAAAAGGATCTCTATATATCTTATCAACCACCCAACATTCCAAACCATGGCCCATCATCCTCCATGTTTCTTCAATGGAATAACTCCTTATAGGATGGTGTGGCCATTTGACTCCGAGGTATGATATCATAAAAAATTTGGTTTTAGTTACAGTAAAACAATGTATTTTGGATGCTCATAACCTATCAAATTATCCCTAGAAAAATCCTATAGAATATTTGGAAATCCCTCAATATTTTAAAGTTAAGTTCACTACTACTGAGGTAAACCAGATAAATATCGTTGCAGTGGAATTTCATGTTACCACCACTCTTTCAAAACATGTCAAGGATCTTGTGATATAGGGAGACAATAGTCTCTTGTATGTGGGAGAAATACTTGACAACATTTAAATAAGACATGACTTCAACTAAAATTTCTTAACATTAAAAATAATTATTATCTGAATACTATATCAGTTGGTTTATAGTGAATTCCTCCTTTATCACTCCTCAATGATTGGATGAGGATATTATAAGAGTAAAAACTTACACTTCATTGAATCCATCATTTAACTCATGAACCTGGTGCCAAAATCATAATTCATAATAACTGAGAAGATACATCATGAAATTTATTTATTATAAGTCCTTGTTTTCATGAACATAATAGAATCCATTTATTATATCACCAAATTCTATATTAATACATCAATGGAAAAATGAGGAAATTAAATAGTGATAATTTTACATTTGAATATTTTGAGGATCAATAAATTAATGTAGGTTTCTACCAAAGATAATGGAGAGAACCCATTACTGATAGTGTTTCATAGGTTACCACCCAAAATGTTCTAGAAATGAACCCACCCAACCTATAAAAGGAGCTCAGTGATGAATATGTCTACCCCATTAACCAGAACAAATATGTTAGTTTATAATTGGTCATGAATTTTCCAACCCATAACATATGATTCATTTTTCCCTCATTCTATAGAAGAGATCTATGATACTACTATTGGTATTGATTCTTCAGGTGAAAATTATATTACTTTATCCTTAGGAAATCAACAAATCTTGGGATCAACAATTGAATCTGATGGAATCATCACTTGAAAAATGTGGAATCGATATATATTTTACTCTAAATCTCATAGAGATAATATTTTTTTTCATACATCTATTATTACCATTCCTCACTCATCTAAATTAATGTGGATATAAAATAGGCATAAGAATAATAATAGGAACATGACCTGAAAGGATACCATCTAGAATTTTAGAAGGCTATCTCTACCATTTTTTATGAACTCTGATAGATAAATCTAGGAACACAGGACAATCTGTGACCAATTTAATTCTGTAATATTATTACCACTAAGGAATAAGATGTACATTCCATTTTCTTAAGGAAAAATAGATATGTATTCACCGAGATTTATATTGAAATGTTAGGCCTCGATCCAGATGTGTAAACCTACAACATGGGTCTACAAAATAACATTGTGGTTATAATCAAGAAGATATTAGAGAAAATATGACCCTTTATTGAAATTTTGGATATACATATGATAAGATATCAAAATAAAACATCATTCTAGATGTTCCATACATGTAATGGATCAACAATAATGTCACAATCAAGAAGAAAATTGTGAAAATCATAGTTTTAATCAATTTTAGATATGTAAACTAGAAAAATATAAAATAAGACTTCCATGTTCCAATTATGGAACATCTGATTGATTATATTTTATGATACCATGTTATCAATTTCATGGATGGATATTAAGTGTACAATAAAATAAGGATGTCCTCTGAAGATGAAGTCTCCTATGAATTTTTTGGCACCAAATAGAGTATATGGATGTCCTCCGAAAATTTTGAAAATCATTCACTTTGTTAGCTATAGATAGTGATGAAACAGTTACCAGTATTGCACATCAAAAAGTGGTATTTCTATTTGATCAAAGTAATGTAGAAGAGGTAGATAAGGATTATTCCTTTCCTGACCAGATAATCCTTTGAATAGTTGGATGATTCCCATCATAAAATATCTCTATAGTGGGACTCATCAATTTTATTAAGTTATAAAATAAAGGATTTAATGGAGGGAATTTAATTTCATTAGATTTGATATCATGGGGCATCAGAAGGTCCCTAATAAAGGAGTATTTGACAGAATCCTCCTATGATGATTTGATGGAGATGAGACTATCTCTATTATGCAAGAAGTCCATATCAACTCATGTAGAGGCCATCATTAAGGGAACAAGATTTCTCCCCAAATTAGAAGGATCTGATATTTATGGTGTTCGATGAAGCAAGATTTCACACACTTCACCAAAAAGTAACATCTCTATGATGTGTATTTAACTTTAATTGATCAACTCTTGGAGTTGGTACACACCATAAAATACTCATTCCCATTCGAAAAATGGGGAATGAATATTGTGGGACCATAATCTAGAGTAACAACCATGTTGTGTAAACATTTTATCACTACTAATGACTTTTTCTCTAAATATAATAAAGAATACCACTAAAATAAGGTTGTAATAAAATCATTATTAATTTAGTAATGTCCAAAATTATTATTTGGCTTGATGTCCATACAAAAATTCTATAAAAAATTAAATAAAAATATATTCTTATGAGTAATCAAAACTATACTAGGAATATAATATTTATTACATACATTAAAATAACTATCTTGAAATGAAAAAATGGATTGAAAAATTCATTCAAAAAAATTTCAAACATACTCTAAAAAGTAGTGGAAAACTGAAATAAATGATGTCTTAATACGATTATTCATTTCTTATGTGCCTAATATACCACAACCAATAATACCTCACTGGGAAAGCCATATTCACTAGAATAAATGACATAAGTAGTTTTTATCATTTAATTCCAATTTCTGTCATTGAGAATTCCAATTTACAATTAATTTTTCGTAGATGAGATGTCCCATATATTTTGTTGATGAATTAGAGTGGATGGATGAGAATGGAACACATACCGTACTGTATTTAGAGGTTCACCAAATCCAAATATCTTTAGATTTAGACTAGAAATTTCCCCTCCATTTATTCCTATAAATGGAATTGGTTCTGTTGCTAGGGACCCTAACAATACATGGTTGGAAACCTTCGAAACATAATAAAATATATTATAGACCTTTTGATAAACATATTTTTTATTCCAATTGATTATTTTCATTTAACACTAAAGATGGGGAGATTTCTATGAGAATAAAAAATAATGATTTCTAAAAAAATCATGTGATTAATGAATATGGTCCTAGTTATATAACACAAATCTACAATACATCATCTATATTTACCACACAAAATTTAATTATAAGGATTATTCCATTTCAAATTAGACAAGATAGTATAAACTATATCAATATAGTCACGTGAAGTAAAATTATATGACAATATCTTCTGTACATGACATTGAAATGAAACCATACCCCAGGATTCATGTATTGGATGCCTTGGGAGAAAATCCTTTGAACCCTCATGGGATGAGCATGGGATACCTCTTCTTATGAGATGATTACCTAAATTCCTGGGAAACCTCTAATGTATAAAACCCATTAACAATTTTCACTCCTTCAATAACACCAACATCATTGACCCATGATGTTAAACAACATAGAATGTAATGAACTACAAGTTGAATGAGTCTTTCTTTGGTGTTATACGTAGTGAATCCCAGATCCTATATCATGGTCTAGACATAATATTATAAATAATTCTTCATTTTATTCATATTAGTATGACCAATACATGAAATCCATATAGTAATATATCTATCTATTAATTATTTTCTCCATTTAAAATATTGGGACAACTAAACCATCTATCTCTAGCCTAGCTAGAAATTATGAACTTGGGTATGATTGTCTTTACTAGTTATTTACTTCATGAAAATCATTTACGTTAGAAACTTTTCTAAAAACTAACGATTCCAACCCATACCACTAGTTTTCATTAGTTTCTTCGAAATATTTAATTAAACCTACCTAACGTGAAAATTATAACCCTCACCATTTCTTTTTTCTCAGTATAAGAATTGTAAAAATGGTGTAGGAATATTCTCAAGGGACTCCTCAAATTTCTATGTCACTTTGTTGTTTATAAACCAAGACCTTATACTATTTGTACTATAATCCACAGGTTTTTATTTTGAAATGAATATATCTATTCCTCATCATCATTCCAAGTGATCTACATCCTTTCCACTTTATGTTAAACATCATGGTTGATATCTCTTTCATATGGTGTTAAATTTTGACTTATTATGGCCCTTTCCTGAGAGAACCCCCATTTCCAGTGTTTCTTTATTACCACATGGATATCTAATAAATAATAATTTCATGATTCTCATCATGATGAGATATGAAGTGATTCATGACTTATAAATCCTTTCCTTACAGAAAAATGATAAAAATAGCCCTCAACACCCAAAAAATCAACCATTATGGGGAATCTATCTTAGAAATATATGTTTATTTATTCTTATCATGATGATATATGTAGTGATTCCATGATTCTAATAACTAGTGCTAGTCGTAAAAAAGAGATTCCCTCACTCCCCTATGTAAAATCTTGGTCAACTTGATAGTGACTGAGGTTGTTTTTCATTTCACTCATAATCCCATATTGAACAAATTCATCTCCATATATAGGGGCCATGCCAATATAGGGAAAATTAATTATAACTATGTGTATGTTAATTATTATTCCCACAGGATATCTTTCCATGATCAGATCTGAAATCCTATAACTAGTCACAAATATTCCATCACTATATGTGATTCAAACATGTGTGGGGAACACTCTACCATGTACTAGTAAATTATGGACTACATTCACCCTTGAAAATCAAAAATTTTACATTCACAAATAATACATCGTGCCTTGGAAGAATAAAATTCCCATAAACATCATCAAGCAATTAGTAATAATAGATCCCAAATCTAAAGGACACATTTGTATTGACTATGAATAATACTCATCAAATAATGTCTTCTCATAATATTCCTCCAAATATAGTATTTCAAACAAATGAATTTTGATCCACATGAATAAAATCCTCTTATCTCCATACGTTTTGATGACATTATATTGGAAACCACATTTCAAAATTTCTATGTTGTCATCCCTCACATTCTTGACCCATCACACTCCCTCAGATCTCCGAATCCAAAGCCCAGATCTTACAAAATTCCCTCTTCACTCAAAGAGAAGACATGATCATTATTCGTTAGATCAAAATAAAATGTATTTTCCGAGATGAATGGAAATAAAAGGTACAATATATGTCTTCATCCCATGATTCTAAGTTATATTGATGCCTTCTCACCATAATATGTTAAAATGCATGATTCCTGACCATACAAAATGATGTAATCCTTGGTTTTTTTTGTGTTCTTTCTAGAAAGGATGACCATTCAATTTGAATGTACCTCATCACACCAAGAATCTAATACTATTAGTGACATTATTCTCATCATGATGACATACATAGTGAATCATGATTGTCTAAATGATTAAAATACACACACAAAAGAGATTTCTCCATAATCGAATGTATGATATAGATCTGTATGGTAGAGTATAGTTCTCATTCAAACCCATATTCAAATAAACCCCTTAATTACATATTATTAAAACCCTTATAAGGAATACAATTCATGATCCTGGCCAATTCCATTGTAGATTTTCCATTCATACTCTGACATGTTCTATTCACAAACCATACTTCCCACTATTGGAAATTCTAATATCCATATGCTTTAATTTGTTGTCATTGCTGGAAGACCTCAAATCAGAAGGGCATATTTCGTAGAGAAGGAAAAATATGTCTTACACATTTATTTTCGTTGTATCTGTCATAAACCACGTATCAATTTCAAGACTACATGTGTGTTTATTCTCATCCAAACATGATCATTAGTGAAAACTAGAAATTTAATTTTACGCTCATCTAAAAACAAAAAACAAATCTTCATATCTATCATAAGATCCAAATATATGTAAACAATTCTCTACTCAACTATATCTCGCATCAATATAAATGGCACAAACATTATCCAAACATTTGCTTCCACAGATCACACTTTGTATAATGGAATACAAAGAACCTCATAAGATTTAATATGAAATCAGTACTGATTGTTTCCAAATACAAATGATTTTTTTTTCACTATGCATAGAACTCCTTTAATGAAACCATTCATAATAAACATCTAAATCTGGATTTTAAATAAAAGGATTTTTAGACTCCAAGGGAATATCCTCCCATATTCATATAATTTGGTGACATAGTAATTGAATCCACTTTTCAAACATGGTCTATAGTCATCCCCTATATATATATATATATATATATATTTCCCATCCCACTATCTCTTATATGAGAATCCCATCATATTTATTAAAGATATCATTCACATATCACATTTCGAAACTCTCGTGGGTTATATTTTTCCAATTCCCCTAATAAATATTGTGTATATAATGGTCTCTCCACGATAGAATTTGTCAACCTAAAATAACCATAACTTTTTCAAATCATGTTATATGTTTTTCACTTCTAGAAATAATTTTAATCCTTTTTTAATTATAGAATAATTTATTCCCATGAATAACTCATGATTGAAGCAATATGGCCCTTCCTAACCCATGAAAAATGTCAATCTCTATATTTTATTCATCCCCATAGACATTGTTTTTGTAACCACAGTTAATGGTTTTAGGAAACTCATATCATCTCAAGACACCCATTACCATTGGTAATAGGAGTATCCACATTCGATGAAAATATTTATTTTGACTATGCATAATACTCCATAAAATCGAATTTAAATAATACGATCCCAAATAAGACCTTTGAATCAAATATTTCACTCCACATGAGGTAATTACCTTATCACTATACAACCCAATAATATGACAATGGATGCCTCTCTTTAAACATCGCTTTTGATCATTCCTTTTGTATTTTTCTGAAGTCATATCCTTGAATAAAAAAAACCAATGTTAAGACATATAAATTTACATTCTAATGTGTAGATGTTATTAGATAATTCTCATCTTACAATTCCTACTTGGGTCATTATCAACATAAATTATAGTCAATTTTGATTGAATTAAAACATCAACTGTATTTCCTGAGATTATAAGAGCATAAAAATAATATAAAAATAACAAAACATTTTAGGTCCAAAATACATAATGGGATACCGTAGAAAAATGAAGTGATTCCATTTAATGTAATTTGCGTTATACTTAGAAAAATTCTGGATCAAGGACATAGAAGATAGAAAATGTATACCATCTATTAGGTGACTCTAGAAATAGTCAAATTATGCTCTCTACCACACAAGGGCAATTAAGTTTTAAGAGTATCCTATTAATGATGTGACATCTTAGAATCCCACATGATGAAGTAAAAATTCATAAAAGTATCATAAATTTACCTTAAAGTCATATTATTTTCATTTCAAATGAAAATAATTCAAGGGGTGTTTTTTGGAACCCAAAAAATTCATTCCAAAAACTTTTCCACATTACTAATTATATGAAACAAAAATAAAAAACACATGATAAGTTATAAAAGAATTTTTTATCCATTCTCGAAGAAGAATAATGATATATTTCCATGTTCTATAGTACTACACACTCGCCGAGGGGTATATATTCCATAGAATTATTACCCAATAAGATGAAGTGGTGGTTAGAACATATATATTTTAGTTGGTCATAGATTTTTCTATTTTCATATTAAAAGGTAAAATGGCCTTAAGACAAATTTTATGGTATCAAGAACTCTTTGGCATCATAATACACCCATATATAGTGTATATACCATATAATATTTGTGTAGTTATCTTTATGAGATTCGATTTGACTGCTAGTGGATCCCAAATAGACTTATGCATTAAATATTATTATTGCAGAAATGTGAGAAATTTTTATAATGGAAATTTCAGATCATGAGTAGTTGCATCGCGCAACACCTTCACCCATATTTTGGACCAGACAATAAAGTGTACATATGTGGACCTACCTATGTGGATCTCATATGTTGAAAAACTAATGTAGACTAGCCTTTATAGAGCACCAATTCTATTCACCTACATGAAGCACTTGTGTGGACCAGCCTATGAATAATACCACTACCAGTTTCTAGCATGGATCCATTTTACAAACATCCAAAATTACCTAGGGATTGTGTTTTCCTATAAATAAGAGCCATAGAAACCCTATTTGGAAGGACTGAATTTTAGATGAAACATCTTTAATCTCTTCACACCCTATTCATTCTTCTTAGTTCTCAAAACCCCCTTGGTTTTTCAGGAAGAAATCATAGAAAAATACTATTTAACATCCGTTTTTATATATATTAATGTTATTTTTTAACTAACATCTATTATTAAAACATAAATTATGATATTTTTATGTCGGTTTTTATAAACAATAGTCAAAAATAAGCATTATTAGCTTTTGACACTGGTTTTATAAAAACATGATGTCAAATGTCTGATTACATATGGATTTTAATGTTGGCTTTTCATATAAAATAATGATAAATGTCACCATGGAAATATTTTAACATCGTTTATTTATTAACTCACATCAAAATCCTTCTTTTAATATCATTTCTTGAAATATTAATGCTAAAATCCATTATAAACGACTTTTAATTTCATCTTTTTTTAGGAACTAATCATAAAATTAATTTTTTGGAAGTTTTTATTAAAAAAATAGTTGAAAAAATGATGATAATGGTTTAGATAATTTCACAAGATTCTATTTGACTAGTTTTTGAGCTTAAAAGATGTTACATATCTGAATTTATGACTATAAGAAGTTGGAATTCTCTAAGTTTCAATACATTCAAATCGTTTCAAAGAAAAAATGAGAAAAATGAATGGTAATTAGAAAAAAAAAATCAAGACAATAAACATAATTCTTCAAACATATTTCAATTCATATAAATGTTTCTAATAAATCAATATTTTTTTATCGTCATTTCTCTTATGTTTTAGGGTAGAACACATGAAGCAATGAAACTGATGATCGATAAGGAAATTTGAATCTTTGTTGGTAAATAACATTCAAATGTTTTATATATATTACTCAGTGAAAAAAATAATTAATCATCATAATAAAAACTATCAATTTATTTTTCAATGAAATAAATTAATAACAAATAAATTTCATTATTAGAATACTTACCGTGTTCAAATCATTGATTCAAGACGCTTTGAGAATTTGATTGAATCATAGAGGTCAAAAATGATGGAATAAAGGGAATACATATTTTTATATAGTAATGTGAAATAATTTCAACGGTTTTATATTAAAATATAGGTGATATTTTGAAAAATAAAATGCGCATTGTAAAAAAAAATATCGATCCTGCGTATTTGAAATTTTAGTTCTAACAATAGTGTTTATTAAACAGATGACAAGAGTTAATAAACCAGATTTTGGCATTGGTTTAATCCAAAAACAAACATCAAACTGTTTTACCATGTTGTATTTATTCATCATAGATTCAATTTGAATGGACTTTAAGAACAAAATGAGTTATATATTAAACATTATGACTAATTAAAGTTGGACTTTTCTAATACTTCACTTAGATAAGTTATACTTATGATATCTATAATATTTGATCTATAAGAATGATTAAGCTCAAAGAGAAGAAAATTTGATTCATAAGAAACATAAAAAAATTAAATGCATATATGACAATGGTTTTGGAAAAAAACCAACACTAAATCTAGTTCATTTATCTTTTATCATCTGTTTTTATGAAAATATATACTAAAATCTGATAAAAATATTTTTTTCATGTAAGTTATTTCCAATTAAAAACTATAAAAAAAATTAAAATGTTGTATCTTTTATTATAATATTTTATTTTAGTGTTCATTTAGATAAATTAGAGTTATATATTTAATGTTATGTTCTTTGAATATTGGAATTCTCTGTGATTCTCTGAGAGAAATTCATCTTCTCGCACTAATTACATTTGACACATAAGTCCATTTTAGCTAAGTGACCCAGAAAATTGAATCATAAGAAAAATAATTAATATTAGAAATCATATTTAACATCTTGTTTTATAAAAAAAAATTCCAAAAATTATATTGTTTAACTTTTGGTATCAATTTTTATGAAAAACGATTCCAAAAGTTAATAAAATTAGATTTTAGCACCGATTTTTTCCAACAAACAATATCAAAAAGGATTTCAAAATTGTATATTGTATTTTAAAATTTAATTTCAGTTGTAATTTAGATCAATCAGATTTAATTATTAAAATTTATGACCTCTTAATTTTGTAAATTTCTAAGACTTCTCTTAGAGAAGTTCAACATCTGACATCGGTAATGTTTGATTCGTAAGTCTGTTTTATCTCCAAGACTAGTCAATTGGATGTTTATGAATGATAATAAATATTGGTAATCATATTTAACAACAATTATTTGATAAAACCAATTCCAAAATATATTTTATATCTTTTTATGTTGATTTTTATGAAAATCGACGTCAAAAGTTATATTTGTCGATCTTTTGGCATCAGTTTTACATAAAATTGATGCAAAAAAGTTGACATAAAAATGATTCAACATAGATTTATAAAAACCTGATTTCATATTTCAACATAGATCAATTTTAGCATAGTTATCTAAGAACCAACATTAAAATACTGATGTTAACAACCATTTTTATACTAGTGAATCCAAAAAGAAGATATAATTAATGAGATTCCAATGTTTAGTGTTCTCCCAATTATTGAAACATCAAATACATGTGTAATGAGACAATTAATCTAAATCTAAAATTATTAAGCAGAAGTCCCCACCACAAGATCAATCATGTGTGATACCCTTCTAGGGGAACATGAGTATACCCTTTGTGGCTGAAGTAAGGACTCGTCCATATTTGGTCAGCCATGTTGTTCTCCACCCATTCTCTCTAAAGAATATCCTACACAAGAAAACCTCCAACACTCTCACATATCAATTGTGTGAATTTGGAGATAGACCAGATAAGCATCACCTAGTATAATTCTCCCTTAGAGTCGTCCTCTATATCCATAATGGCTGGAAACCTCTTTTCTTAAGTCCCTCATTTGAGGTGGATGAATCCAAGTCCTCCTCCAAAACCTTTGGAATTTATTTACCTATTCCTAGGGAATTATGAATTTACATCTCAATAATACATTCCTATAGTAATAAAAGTCCCACAGTTATCATTCCTAATAAGGATATTCCCCATAATTACCCAAATAATATATTTCTTGGGTAATGGGGATCCCACCAATAAGAAATATGGCATACAACTTCTCAGTTTGGGCTACGACATCTATTTCCCATAGCCCCACCCCCATACTCTCTTCCACTGGTCCAAGTGAGAGGGTATGCAGACCATGAAAAATTAATCCTTCATGGATTAATCCCCAAGTATTTCTAGTAGAAGATTTTCTATCATTTCATATCATCATCCTAGATCACAATAGGACAAACGATCATCACAATTATTAGCTGGCATGCAGATGAATTCATCTGACCCATGCATTCAATGAGGAAGCTAAATATTATATTCTCATTAAATCCAAAATAATTCATGAATTTAAATAAAAAAAATTCTCTAATATTTTCATATTTAATATGTGAAATTGGAATATCATATGGTTCATTAATTTTGTAGATCTAAACCATAACGACCCAAAGATGTTCAACAACCCTGTTATTTTTATTAAATTAATAAATTATTTAATGACATAAAATTACATTGAATATGAAAAGAAATTTAAATAATTTTAGTTTCTTAGTTTATTAGTAATAATACATAACAACATAAAACATTAAATATAACATCATTATTAGAAACCTCCCTTACATGACCACAACATTATTTGAACATAACATTTGTTGGGATAACCTAAAAACATAAATAAGAAAGGAGTGACATATAATGCTTAGTAAGGTAATAAAAATGTAATAATATTAGGGGAAAACGTGATAGACAATTTAAATATCAATGGAGCATAAAATAAACATGAACATAAATGCATGATATAAAATGATAGTCATAACAGGAAAATGTGGCTATAACTTCATAGATTTCATCATTAGTCAAGGATAAAGTGATAAGAATTCAATGTTCTCAAAGTTTCATTAGTTAATTAGGTAAATCCATGTACCAATATGAGGTATCATTATACAATACATTACCTAATTTATTGCATAACTATATACTTCTAGGCCCACCAATCACATTCATTTCATTCTCATTCATAAGTGTTCAACATAGATCATAAAACATGGATTTATTCATCACCATATTTTTGCAAGATCAATGTTTGTTTAATACATAGATTTGTGTACATAATAAAATTTTATATGTGTATAAAATATAACACCCTTTATAGGGAGTGGGTATGATATTCATTACACATTCTTTTGGAATGGAAATTCATAGTGCAATTTTGGGATCCCAATGATGTGACATTAAAATTTATAAAAATGGTTGATGAGAATGCAAGAGGATTATAATCATATATATAAATGAAATTTTTAGTAATAGGTTCATATTAATACATATCACTACATAGTTAATTCGGAAATAGAAGGCATAACATAATAAAGAAACATGAATGAAGATGAGAAATGGAATAAGTCTTATGAATTTTTGGCCAAGAAACAGTTGTATGAGAGGGGGATTAATGAGAAAGAAAGGGGTATTCCATTATTCAAAAATAATAAGGGTAGTATGGGGGAGGTTCAAAAATACCCCCCATTATTTTTAATTAAAAATAAAATTGTGTAACAATATAAGGAAACATGGAAAAATTTTGATAAAATGAGGAACCCATAATTGATTTTGTGAATTCAAAAGCATGTATATGAGGTTTATAAGAGCTTAGGGAGCCTTAGGTGGTTTATATAGAGGGTAGAAAAGTTTTTGGACGTTTCATAATGTTCATAGTGAAAATATGTGGGATATTTTGTTGTATTATATAGGAAATGATATGGTAATTCCTTAATCATTCAAAAACATAAGTTTTGGAATCTATATAATTGAATTTTAAAAACAAAATATAATCAAATGGTTTTTTCCAATGAGTAGTGGAAAAAATTATTTTATATGTAAAAGGGATGATTATTTTAAAATATTTTCCTTTCTTATGTTTTGTTGAGTCACATTATTAAATATATGAATTTAAAATCATAAAATTTATTATACATTTGGGAGGATTCACTAAGGACTATTAAACTAAGGTAAACAAATCTAAAATCAAATTATTGTAAAGGAAACACTTATATTTGTCTGATGATACCTTTTTATAGTGTTGATTATATCACTATTCTGCAATTATGACATCATAAAACACAATATATTTATATGGTAATTAAGTTTTACCAAAAAATTAGACACTCTAAGAAGAATTTGAAAAATTCATCGGTGGATAATTTCAACATACTGATTCCAAAAATAGGATTCATTTTATCGAAATAAATTTCTATATATGTGAATTCTTACATTATAAATGAAAAATAACATGTATTGAAAATTGACATGTTTTGAAAAAAAGAGTTTTCAAACCTTAATAACAACTAAATTTGACTACATAAAAATTTTATGATCATTTGTAAATAATAAAATAAAAATAATGATAATATCTTATTAAAATATTAGTTATTTTAAAAATATATTTATTCACCAATATTTATTTCTTTATGTCATTTCTATATTAACCAAATATACTATTTAGATTTTAAAAATAATTTACAATGTATTACTAGTAGAATGAAAATATATACATTATTCTATTAAAAAATAATGTACATTGTCATAATGTTATGGTATTGATACACATCCCTTCATTACATTGGCATAATATTTAAGAGTAAGGATTGTGAAAGTGGGGATTTCATGGGGCCATTACGTGAACATTTTTCGGGATGCGATCACAATGAGCTATAACATCTCCCACAAATGGTTTCCCTCAAGCCTAAGATTTTATATCCTCGATTGGAATTGTTCTAGGTAAAATAGTAGAAATGTTATCTCCCTCAGAATCTCTAATAAATGGGATTTATAGGGAATTATCCTACTAGTAGAGGTCATCGCCTCCTTGTTCTGTGTCGAAAGGATTTCTTGAAACCCTATATTTATACTAGTCATGTGATCACTATTCAATGACTATATTATCAATGGTAATGATACATAATGGTGATTTAATTATAATTTCATAAAATAAAAAAGGGAGTTCAAGTGTTTTTTATGTCCATTTAAAAAAATAATAAATTTTATTAAATAAAATGGGAAATTTTACTTATAATAATTCAGGTAGTTATAATATGAACCCCCTTAAGAAATTTCACCCACAAAATTATCATTTAAAAAATTAAAGTAGATTTGGGTAACACTATTTCATTTCCTCCTCCAGTTCCCATGTTACTTCTTCAAACATTGGTTTTTCCACTACACTTGGACTAGGTTCATTGTCTTATTCCATAAAACTATGTCTCCAAGATCTAAAGTATTCACTAGCTTCACCTAATAAGATAGGTCGTTGTCTAAAGGTACCACATCAATATTGAGTACTTGGGAGGGTTTGGTATGTACTTTCTCAATATGGATACATGGCATACATCACGTTATTGATATAGGTATGTTTGGAGTGTTAGTCGGTAGGCCACCACTCCAATGTGATCAATGATCTCAAAAGGGTTGATGTACCTTGGACTAATATTTACATTATTCTCATATCTCACTATTATTTTCCTTGGAGATATGTGGAATAATACCATTTCACTAACATTAAACATTAGTTCTTGTCATCAATAGTTGTCATAGATCTTATGTCAACTATGAGTAGCCTTGATGTGCTACTAATGTTTCTAAACCTTCTCCATCATTTCCATGTCCATTTCAATACCTAATAGTTTTTATTCCCCAACACCATATTAGTATGATGGTTTTCGACACCCTTTATCATAAAGGGCTTTGCATAGAGGCATTTTGATGCTTGAGTGGAATCTTTTTATGAAGGAGAAATAAACTAAAAGAATATGTTGATCAATTACTCCTTTTAAGTCCATAATGAATTCCCTCAACATGTATTAATGTGTCTAGACAATCTTCCTAGATTGACCGTCAGTTTTATGGTGAGAGTTTTTTCTGATGTTTAACTCAGTATTCAAAATTTGTTGGAGACAATTCCAGAACAAAGAGGTGATTCTTGGATCTCATTTAGATATAATCTTTATTGGTGCACCATGCCACCTCTCCACCTCTCTAATATATATCAGTGCAAGTTGATCAAATTAGGAATAATCTCGAATCACAACGAATAATGCAGTCTTTGTAAGATGATCCATGAAAATCCATATTACATTGTTTGATCTAGATATTATAGGATTCTTGGTGAGAAACTCCATGGTGATGTATTCCCATTTCCATGTTGGTAAGTGTAATGGTTTCATCATCCCATTATATTTTGGCCTTTCCACATTCATTTGTTGACATATGGGATATCTTCATGTATATTTGGATATCTCCATCCACTTTATTGTCCCACCAATAGTGTTCTCGAAGATCTTGATAAATCATTGTCATTCTTGGGTGGATAGAGAAGATAGAGATTTGTGCATCATTCAACAACTCTTTAATTAACTCAGGATTTGATGGTACACATAGTCTTGATCAAAATTATACAACACCTTATTCATTAGAATTCAACACTAAGGATTTCCCTCCTTTAAAATTTTCCAATTCATCTTAAATTAGAAATAATCTCTTTGATCATCCTTTAACATATCCAGAAGAGATAGTTGAGCAATAATTTGTGAAAGGATTTCTGATGTTCCCTCATTTATGATTCCCATGTTCATCTTCTTCAGGTCTATGCAGATAAAATCCTTCTCAATTATCATCAATGAAATAGTTATTAGATCCTTTCTACATAGAGTGTCTACGCATTTAATTTCTTTCCCCAGATAGTAGTTAGTTTAGTAGTCATAGTATCTGATCATCTATAACCTTCTTCATTAGTGTATATTCAACTCATTCTGTGTGAATATATAATTGAGGCTTTTTTTATTATTTTATATTTTGCACTTCTCCCCAAAGAGGTAATGTCTTCAAATTTTCAGAGTGATGATCACTACATCAAACTCCAAATCATGTATTGGATATTTCTTCTTATGAACATTCAATTACCTTAAAGAATATGAAATGAATTTTTCATTTTGAATCAACCCACAGAGCATAATGTTCTTCTAATCATCCCTCGGTACCATGAAAAGAACCCCACTTGTTATTAGTTTGAAAACATTCACAGTGATAAGCCTCATGTTCAACTCCTTAAAGCTCTTTTCACATTTTTTACTCTAAGAAAACATGACGTCCTTTTGAGTTACCATGGTTATAGGGTTTGAAAATCATGATAATGTTCTCAAATATTAACCATAATACCTAGATAATACAAATAAACTATGGAAATGTATCAAATATTTTTTTCCTTAACCATCCTTAAATTGACTCAGTCTTTGATGGGTCCATAGATATCCCATTTCATAGGGTGACATTCCCCAAGAAAGATACATCATTCATCTAGACCTCACATTTTTTGTAATTTTTATAATGTTTTTTCTTTCTCAAGGTCTTTATCATAAGACATAAATTCTATTTATTTTCCTTTTTACATTTAATGTATTTTAAAATACCATTAATAAAGACTACTAAAAGAATTTTTGAGGTAATCTATAAAGATTATATTTATGATGTCCATGAATTACTAGAGCATTACTGAGTTTAAAAGGCATTACTATGAACTTATAGTAATCATTCCTTATACAAAAACAAGTAATGGGGATAACTTCCTTCTTCATCCTTATTTGGTAATATCTCAACCACATATCCACCTTAGAGATATATTACTCTCCACGTAGCTGATCGAAAAATTTATCATTCAAGGAAAATGAAACTAGTTTTTTATCCTGATTCTGTTTATCTTAGAGTAAGCAATGAAAAGGTGCATTGACCCATCATTATTCTTGAATAAGAGGGATGGTGAACCCCATGGTGAAACACTTGGGTGTATAAATCCTTTATCTAGATTCTCTAGTAGTTTTTTTCGTCATCCCCTCAAGACAAAAAACAACAATTCTATATAGAGTTTCAGATATTGGAAATGTTCTCGGTATAAGATCAACTGATAATTAAAAATATTCATTATGAGAAAGACTAGAAAATTCCCCAGGAAAAACATGTCAACATTCTATCACAATATTAATGTATTTGAGGATGTTTTTATCCTTAGACTTATCATCTGAGTAATATATGCATGCTCGTATGGATGAAATATACATTCTTGGGATGATGGTGATAAATAATATTCCTCCTCTAGATTGAATATGAATAGAATTGGTCGATGATTTATAATAAAGAGAGTGATTTCATTCTCAATAAAATTTATATTGGCTCTATATAGGGAAATCCAATCCATGCCAATAATTTCATCAAATTCCACCAAAGGACATATGATGAGGATCATCGAGAAGTTAAATACACAAATTATGATAAGGGATGAGTTATATAAAAGGGATTCTATAATTTCCCCATTTTTTAGTTTCACTGACATCTCTACTATCATGCTTTATGGTAGTTTTCAGATTTTTCTACTAAACGTTTGGGATATAAAAGATTTTATAGAACAAGAATCAAAAAGTACATTCTGTATTCTTGTATGAATAACTAGAGTACCTCCCACCACATCATTTTTTGGATTCACATTTGTAGTAGTTATAGAAAAATATCACCCTTTCTACCTTGGAGGTTGTTTTTTCCCTCCTAAAAACTGTGTCATAGTGCATTGTTTTGAGAAATTATTTGAAATTTTAGAAATAAACAATACGTTGAGGTTCTATCAAAGCATTCCTTTCCTCTATCACAGTACCCGTTTTTTCTTTCCCGTAATCGCAGGCTAGGGTTCCTTCCTTCTTACACCTAAAGCATTTTCATGTCCCCTTGAAGCAATATCTTAGGTGCTTATTTCCTCATCTAGGGAATGCGTGATGTTGAAATTACATGCCACCACTACTTTTCTCTATGGGACTGCTATAATTTCACTCCACATTCCTCTTCTTATCCTTGTGATACCCCTGAGACTCGTCGATCACCATTTTGACTTCGAAGACACATTAGAAAATTTTCTCATAACTATGAAAGACACTAATAACTAGGGCTTTCGGTAGCCTAGGTTTTATCCCACCAATGAATCAGTCATCCTTCAATTCAAGGATAATGACAAAGCTGCATGAATATCGTGTAATCCTTGTGATTTTTTCCTAGTATGCTCCGATAGATTCATCGTCTATCTACATGATGGGAATGAAGTACCTTTCCATATAAATTTATAGGATGTGAGGAAAATATTTATCAATAATTTGTTTTAAAATACATTCATCTTGTCACCTTTTTCTCAACCTTGGGATTTTTATTTTTGATCAATGTACACTATTGATCAGCTTCACCCTAAATATGATAATAATACCGAAAAAACGACTTTTTTTAGAGCATTGAAGGATATAAAAGATCTTCTCAAGGGAGTTCATCCATTATTAGGTGATTGAGGGATGAGATGATCCATTAAAAGTAAGAGGACTTTGTCTCAATAAACTCTCCATTTCAACTTTTTCTTTCTTAGGGGGGTTATATTCAAAACATGATTGAACTAAGAGAGTATTGTGACAAGGTTATTGATATCTAATCCCATTGGATTGGGCATCTAATTAGGGAAGCCATTACATTGATCTTCGCATAGTTTTTTAGCCTGACTCCTCCTATTACTCACCATTGGATAGAAGAAAAGGACATATTTGGGGTAATTATTTTAAAATATTAAACTCATAATGTTAAATATAAATACATTATGAGAGAACTAATACATTAAATGTATTTCATTAAGATATGAATTTATAGGATTTAATATATATTATCAATGATCTGTTTCCTTAAATATATTATTATGGGATTTTACACCTTAATAATTTTTCATACTATCCTTTGGAATTTAACAAATCATTCCCCTAGGAGTTTCAATCCTGGAGTGTAGAAAGGCCCATTTTTGTGCAGCAGTTCCCGTTCCAGTCTATCTCTAAGAGGTGTTTTTGGATTTCACCGCTAGATACATCTGTGTCAAAGCCACAACCACTTGTTTTTTCCTTATACAGATTTATTTTCATGATAAACCAATAACTCAATACTCACCAAGATTTGGGATGTATTTATTATAAATAGTATTATCCCTAAGGATTTAACTATTGTTTTCAAATGTTAATCCAAAAAAAAACTTATCATACCTCGGATACCAATTATATCAATACTGTTCTTTTTATTAAATTCATACATGTTTTAATGAAATAAAATTACACATAATACAACTTGAAATATCGATAAGTCTAATGTATTAGGAAATTATGAACAATACATAACAAAATAAAATATGAAATACCACCTAATTTTTGAAAACCTTCTTTACATGACCACAATATTCTATAGTTGTTAATATTGTATGAGATAACCTAAGGAAATACATAAGAAATGGGTGTGCTATAAATATCAGTATGGGATTAAACATGGAATAAAATTAGGAATACAATGAATTTTAGACAATAGTCATATCAATGGATCATAAAATAAATATGGACATAATGGAATGAAATAGCATGATAATCCTAACATAGAAATGTGGAAACAACATAAAAAATTGCATCATAGGTCAATGATAAACTACCAAGACATCATAGTGGAAAATGTACCATAAAGGAATTAGGTAAACCCATATCCCAACATGACTTATCAGGATAATAAACAATACCCAATGCATTAGATTTTTGATATATTTCCAAGCACACCCATCCCATTAATTTCATTCTCATGTTTAAATGTGCCACATAGATCATAAAACATGGATTAAATCACCATCATAATTTATTTCATGATAAATTGGTATAGAATACATACATGTATTTCATAAATAAAAATGTATATGTTTGTAAATTTGAACACCCTTGATAGGGAATTGGTATGGTGTTCACTACACAACTATTTTGGAATCAAAATTCATGGGGCAATTTCGGTAGACCAATGGCGATACAGTAAAATTTATAAAAAGTGTTAATGACAGAGAACGTGGTCTATAATCATATATACAAAAAATTAAAGTAATAGGGAAATTTAAATACATGTCCCAACATAAGTAATTTTGAAATATATTACAAAACATAATAATGAAACTCGAAGGAATATGGGAAATGAAATGACACTTGTGAAATTTTGGCAGGGTAATAGGTGTTCATGGGAGTGAATAATGGGAGATAAAGGGGTATATCATCATTTAAACATAATAAGGTATGTATTGGGGATGGGTGAAAACTTACCCCATCATACATAATTGAAAATAAAATCTCGTAACAATATATATAAACATGGATTAAAATGATAAATAAAGGAATCCTTACATGAGTGTGTGAATTTAAAAGAATGAAGATGAGCTTGTTGAGAGATTACGGAACCATGGGAGGATTATCGAGAGGGTATGAAAAAGTTAAGATGTTCTCCATAGACTTTGAGTTTAATGATGTGGGATCTTGGGTGGGTTTATATAATAAATTAGAGGATAATTTATTAATATTTCACAGACATATTTTTTGGAATCTATATAATTAAATATTGAAAATCATGACCCATACCATAGTTTTATCCCATGGTTTTTCCCTATGAGTAGTGGAAAACATAATTTTATAAGTCCACCAGCTGATGTTGTTAAAATATTAACCTTTATTATGTGGAGTCTATCACATTAATAAAGAAATGATTTTAAAATCATAAAATATAATATAAATAATAGGGTATTCATTAAGGCCTTATAAAATAATTAAAATAAGTCTAAATTAGAATTATAGTTAATATAAAACTTATACTTGGACAAATATCCTTTTTATAGTGTTTATTACATCATTATTGGGCTATTATGATGTAATAAAACACACTATATATTTATATGGTATTTATATTTTTCACAAAATTTTATTGTATTAGAAAATTGTGAAAAAACAATGTTCGATAATCTCAATATCCTGATTCCAAAAATAAGATTAATTTTATATAATCAATTCTATAAATATGTGATCTCTCATTTTTAAAATGGAAATAGGCATTTATTGAAAATATATGGGTTCTGACAAAAATAGTTTTCAAACCATAATAATGGTTACATTTGACGACATAAAATTTATATTATCATTTATATTTAATTAATTAAATTCAATTATAACATTTAATTAAAATAATATTTCTTTAAAAAATAAATTTATTTACAAAAATAAATTCCATAATTGAATTAGAATATTAAACAAAGATAATATCCGTGTTTTCAAAATCCTTTACAAATTAACAATGATAGAATGTAATTATATTCATTATTCCACAAAAAAAATTATGTACATAGTCATAATGATAGGGTCTTGATACATATCAATAAATTACACCAGTATACTCCTTAAGAGTAAGGTGTACAATAACAGAGGTTTCATGGGGTCGTTATTTGAACATGGTTTGGGTTGTGATCTTTAGGATCATGAACTTCTCCCATAAACGATTTAGATATTGCTAAAGTTGTTAGATATTTTCCTCGTAATCTTCATGAGAAAATAACACAAATTTTATCTCCCTCATAAGCTTCGATAAATGGTATTCATAGGGAATAGTCGTACTGGTTGTTGTTATCACATCATTTCTCATTGTCGAAATGAATTTCTAAAACCCAATATTTATACTAGTCGTGTGATCACTGTCAAATAGATATATTTTATATGGTAATTATACTGAACATTAATTTAAATTCAAATAGATTTAATTAAACAAATCAAGTGCATGTGTTATCTATATCCTTCTTAAAAAATAATAACATTAATTAAATCAATTGTGAAATTTCACTTATAATAGATTTAGTGGTTATAAGATGTCTTCATGATTCCAATTATAGAACTTATAATTGATGGTATGGAATTACTCTAAAAACTATTCTTCATGGATGGGTACTTAGGATATTACCAAATCTATATGGACCTTAAATATTTAGAGGCCACTACCTTTAGGGAACCTTAAGGAGTATATTTCAATCAGGTGATATCTATTTTCCTAAAACATTACAGCACGACCAACCACCGAGTCAGGTAAAAAAATTCTAATTTCATGGGATAACCTGGGGAATACATAAAGAAATGGTTAAGATAGAAATACCTATAGGGGAATAAATATGATAAGGAATCATACCATGAAATTCTAATATATAACATGATATTAAAAAAGATAAGGCACATAAGTATTTTCATGGAATAGTATCTTAAATAACATGGTATCATAATCTCATGGAATCCTAGGAAATTTTGAGAAACATATAACAAGACACAAATAAGAGTCATGGGTATCTTCATAGACAATATGACATGTTGAAAAAAGTCACATAATGGAATAGTTTTACTCTATTATACCTAGCATTATGTCTCATGAGACTAAATCTTTACCAAATTCATGTGAGAATGTTTTGGAAGAACCCATCAAAAAATTTTCATGTTCAATATGTTATATATAAAAGGAAAATAATAATAATAAATAAAATAAAAATTACCCATCAAATGAAAATGGGTTGCATAATATTTCTTCATATACAAAATGAAATTTCATAATGAACGCATTTGATAAATGTTCATAAGGAATGTATTATACCATTAAATTAAGGGTCAGTAAAATAGTTTAATATTTTCGAGACATACAAACAGTATTTAAAATCATTTCATAACATTATAGAGTGTGATAAAGTGAGTTAGATAGAAATATCTCATATCCCAAAAGAAAGGGCAGTTTAGAGAGATCCCTTAGCACAAACCTATCTTATCAAATGTGTTCATTATATTCCAAAATAATAATTTTATTTTAATTATTTCAATATAAAAAAATTATGTTTAATAAAATTTTTAACTGTATCTAATACAAACTCAATTAATTAACAAATTAAATGCATGTTGACCTTTTTTATAACAAATGCTTCATATTTACAAAATTGCATTGCTACGTTGAATAAGGTTAAATATTTTAATAATTAATAAAATCTATATTGGTAACCATGAAATATTTTTCATTTATTTATATAAATATTCCATTTTAAACCATCCAGGACATATTGTTATGAAAAATGATCTATGTCACAATCAAGGAGGCAGTAGGTCGTACACACAAGTGAGTAACATTTCAAACATTTAAAGATTGTGATGGGGGAAGGTAAGGGTTATTTTATCATTAAATGATGATAATTATATAATAAATATAATATTATATATTTAAATACCCTTACTCATTCCATCCATGTGATGTTTTAATAAAAATGAATAACATCACTTCTCGATTGGGTAGTCTTATATACACACAGATAACATTATCCTTTATAAAATGAAATATAATTTAAGAAACTATTTTATATATTACAATTTTAGAGTGTTTAATATTTCATTTATATCACATATCAAAATTATATTTTTAATTATTACCATTTATGTGAGCTGTAAGAGAAAATGGAATTAGATCTCATTGCGAGGCGGTGGTCTGCTGTACACATGAGTGAGGTAATCGTATTCTCTATAGAATAGATTGTAAGCATGTTCGAATGATATTATAATTAAATAAAAATAATTATATCATGAATTTTAAATATAATATATATATATATCATCATTTCCATCCCGGATATGGGTGATAGAAAAAAATAACATAGGTTTGTGATGTGGTAGTCCACCATATACATGATCAACAGTTTCATTTCCTATTAGAATGAGGAGGGGAAGGATTTAATTAATTAACTTTATATAAATACATCTTATTGTATGCAATATAATCATAGTAATATATGATCAGTTTTTAATAATATTCGAATAAATTAGAAGATGAAATAATATAAAATGATTGGTAGAGGACACCACCTCTTATTCAGACAACTTCATTTGGTTTGAACCAAAATCAATCATTTTTTTGATTTATGAAAAAAAATATTCTAGGATGGATGTAAGAAGTAGGGATGTTATTTTCTGATTTATTATCTTATATAATGTGTTTTTAGTGTGTGTAAATGATGGGATAGGGGTGGCCTCTTATAAATATGGGAGAGGATATACTTGTATGTTTTGAAATGAATGAATTCCACCTACGTTTTTCTTTTGAAAAGAATAATAAATATACCATTAAAGAACATATTAGGATATAATATTGAACTATTATTATCAAATATGAATTTGGAAATATGTGGGGTCATTTATAACCCACATCTTTTTAGTTTGACCACAGGTATACTCTTTTTTTCCTTAACCATTATAAATATTTATTATTTTTTCACTAATCATTATGGTAAAAAATTAGTTTGACTATATTATATTATATAAATTATTCTAATTAAAAATATGGAACATATTTTTCTAAATTAATGTCACATGATTGTCATATATTAAGTTAAAATTAAACATGTCGACAAGTAACAAAATAGTTTTTCAAAAGAAAATCGTTTAAAAGGTTAAAAAGATTTAATATAAATATTCATCATAAAATTGAATAAAATGTCCTAATTTAGAATAATTATGCTTTAATTGAAAAAATTATGTTAATAACTTCATTTTAATAACACGGGTCTTATAAATTATATAAATGAAAGGGTAAATTTTAATACAAAATCTTCATTTTACAACATTAATAAAAAAAATAATCCTGTCAAAAAAATTGTAAAATATTTACGGTATAATAATTTTTATATGTGAATTTAAAAAAATAATATAATTTGGTAATATAATTTTTCTAAATTTGTTAAAATGTACTTCTATATTTTGTGTTTAAATGTGTCTAATTCTCCATTCATAGAAAACAACCAGTTAATCTAAACACAATTATTTTTTTTTAAATGTGTTTTTATGTTATTTCTAATAAATTAATAACCATTTAATTTATTTTATTTATGTTGTAAAAAATAATATTCATTATTTTTTATCCCAATTTTTATAGTCAATTTTAATAGAGTGATTATAATGGTAATTTTTATATAACAATATTATAAATGAGTATCATGTATCATTTAAGCCTAGGTTTCTATGGATCACCAGCTATCAAATACATAGAATTTATTAAAAATTAAATATATATTATATACTTAGGATGTTATATTTTTTCCAATTAAATATTTTTACCATGAAAATTCATATTAAATACTAATTTAAATAGAAAAGTGTAATTATGCTTCATCACCTCTTATGCTTCCAAACTAACTTCTTCAAACTTGGGCAAATACATTTTTCTCTATGATCCAACATATCCAATGGGTAGTCAACATATGAAATGTACTTCTATAACTATACCCTCTATGAATTTAGTACATGTGAGGGTTCTAGTATGTACTTATTAATGAGATATACATGGAACAAATATTGTACTTGAGATATGTTTTATGGGATTTATGCCTGGTAAAACTCTAATTTGATGAGATCATGGATATCCATGGGAATTATGTTCTTATGGATAAGACTTTACTTCCTCTTAAACCTCAAGAATTTATTCCATGGAGAAATATGGTGGAACACCTTATCTTTTACCTAAAACTCTAGGTCTCATCAATGATTTTCTAGATAGCACATCTTCGGTGTCTTCCTGGATTTTAGGTTACAAGGTATTGTTTTTATATTGACTTTTATCTCATTTTAAATATCTTCTCCCATCATATTCCTCCCTCTAACTTGTCTCATAATGTTGGTGTCCAACAACACTTTTAATATAGAGCCACATAAGGATTTATTTTAATGATTCATTATAATATTTTGTTATATTAAAACTCTTTTAGGGGAATATACTGATCCCGAAATCCATTAAAATATATTGAATAAGGATTGAGTATATTCTATTGATTTTAAAATGTTATATTAGACTGAACATCTGTCTGATTGTGATAAGTAGTGAGGAAACTAAGTTATGTATCCAATGATTCTAGAAGGATCCTCCAAAACATTAAGTAAAATATTGTATCTCAATAAAATACAATTGTGAGATTAATTCCATGAAATATTACCACATCCATCATTTATATATTATGATTTTGGACAAGAGGGATTGTACATGATAGAAAAGTAATGATGTAACTTATTATGGTGATCAACTACCACCTCAAGTCAAATTCATTTATTTCCCTCTTCATGTTATCCCAATGATTGTTTTTCCTCATATCTTTATACATTATAGTGCTTTATTTGTTAATAGAGAAAAATTATATATGAGAATTATCAAGAAGATCCCTATTCAACAATTTTTTTTGGAAAAATATCTTCGTTCTAAATCATATAACTTCATCATGAGAAAAATTAAACTCTGTAATATTCACAACCTTTTTTATAGGGTATAATATCTTACTGGGCCTCTATAATTATATCTTCAAACGGTGGTTTAACCATTATATGTTTAAGGTGGAATGAATACACTTATAATATTTTCATATATATCCTTTTAAATGCTAATAATATTGGATGCTTTATAATTATCATCATTGATAATATTGATTGATCCATTATACTTAGAGCATCATACACCTTATTTTCTTTCCATGAATTTTAATGGATTGAGAAGTCATAGTCCTTGAAAATATCTAATATTTTTGCTTTTTGCTTGTTATTATATTTATGTTTAAAAATATATTTGAATCACTTATGATATTTATAAGTTTAAAACTTTTCCCCTAGAGATATTGTCTACATATCATCAACAAAATGAATACTATATCCAACTACAAGTAATTCATGTGATGGTTCATCTGATAAGGGGTTTTAATGAAGGGAATATAAGTAATGAGGAATATACCAAAACTTTTGACAAGATGGCTGGTCACATTGAAGAATTCATTCTGAACAATCCTGATGCTGAGGTGCACTCTATCCTCTGGAAACTTTTTACGGAGGAATCCTCTAGTAGGCTGAAATTCTGTTTTAATAATATCGTGATTTCTTATAAGGGCTAACCTCCTAGTTGAACTATGTAGTTTCTCACTTTTCCTTTAAAGTGTTTGCTAATAAAAATTTATATTTCAGTCAAAATTTATCATATTTACATTGTACACAACACATTTCCTTCATGTATTCATCACTCCCACATAGGGTAATGTTATGTACTTTTATTTTGGTAGGAATCATTTAAAACTCTACAAAATCACTCTTTGTATTTACTAATATATAAACATTTTACTCCTTTTCCTGTTATCATCAGTTAGTGAGATCAAATTTTGTGATTTTTTTTCAATAAGCATTATTAAAAACTAGATAATCCAAGTAAACAACAAGTTTTTACCATATATAATGGTTTACAATAGTCATCTATTTCAACTGTCATATAAGGGTATATATATATACCATTGGTTATGGTAATATTCCTTTAGAATGACACTTCCTTCATCCATAACTCATATTGACATTACTTTTCATATTTTTTATAATTTCTAAAACCCATAGAACAATATTAAAATTATCATAATACTCACCATTTCACATAGAGTATATAAAAATATCATATATAAAGACTACCAAAAAGTATTCAAATTATTCTATAGAGACTATAGTCAATATGGACATAAATATTTCTAGAGAATTAGTGACTATGAATGGAATCATTTTGATCTTCTTGGGCCCATATCTTCTTTGAAATTAATTTTTGGGAATTCCATCCTTCTTCAACCTTAATTGGTGTTATCCTAAATGAAGGCCCACCTTAGATAAATACTAATATCTATGTTGTGGATCGATCAATTCATATATATGTGGTGGGGGATACTTGTTCTTTCTTTTTATTTTCTTGAGATCATGGTAATAAATATATAGGTGTGTAGACTCGTCCCAATTTCTGATAAAGAGGACTGTTTCACCAATGTTGGAGCACGGTGAATTATAATAACCTTTTCAATACTCTATTCTAAAATATTCGTTGGTTCTTCAAACTCAATAGTGTATATTCTATTATGATTCCTTTATATTTATAGAGATACATGTATTAGTTAAATTTATAACCCAACCACCCAGTCAATAAGAAGTCCATGAGACTCTTCAGGTAATAGATCAATATAATCCCTCAGAATGGGAATTTGTTCAAGCTTGTTTCCCCCATTTTTCTATGTAATTTTTCAAATATATACATGATTTTAGGGCAATAAAATCCATGATTGAATAGAATATTATAGTGGAGAATCTTCATTCTCCTTAAACTAATCTAAAATTGGAGTTTCCTTTTGTAATGGAGTGAGATATCCCCTATTGATAGTTGATGTTTCCTCGGTATCTGGATATGGATTTTATTCTGAAAATAGAATCCAATTCTAATAAATAATGTTATAAAATATTTAATAGAACATTATGGCCCTAAACATTGACTAGGAGTAGTTATAAACACGGTATGCAAGCATTACTCCATTTTGTATTCTCACATATATGACACCCCCATGTTTTATAGTGGTGTTTTAGTTTTTCTACTAAACATAAAATTCATGAATGAATGTGCATGAAAATAAATAAAATGTATGTTTTCTATTCATGAATGAATTAATAGATTAATTATCATCATATAATTTCTGGTTTCCACCTCATCCTTAGTGATAGAATACATCCTTCATTCCTTCCTTGTAGATTTGTTTCAATGATTATATCCACAAACACCTGGTTGAGGGAATTATCATTAATAATTTTAAAGTATATTAGATTTAAAACATTGTATTGTAGACATAGAGATGATATAAACATTTTTTTTATTCTTCCTCATTATTGGTACTTTTCATTTCCCCATGGCACTTATCAGCTTGATGTAGCTCCTTTCCAAAAATGAATCATCTTTAGTTTCCCCTTAGTTATTTTCTTGGATGCTTGTTCCCTAACTTTAGACATGTTGGATATTTGTATTTATTTACTCTATGAGATTTATCTATTGATGCTCTCAAAAGAAAATCCATATTACATATTTTTCTCTAATCCCATTAGATAAATGAGAGTCTCTGATCCTTAAATCAACATTAAGGAACAACATATAGTCACATCATAAATATAAAATTACCAAATTGCTAAATATTTTCATATAGTAGTATTTAACCCACTAATTAAATAGTCCACCATAAATGTAGTTCTTATAATAATTCTAGAGGTGTAACATGTAATCGTTTTTATTTTTTCCTCATACTCCATCACATAATATTATTCCTTTTTCATAAAACCTAGGAGCTACCTCTCTATTACAATATATGTTATTAAGGGAACAAATTTATAGAAAAATATTTTCAGAAATACTTCCAATTTCAATGGACCAATATCCACTTCATACATTTTTTATTGATTCATTTCTACCACTGATCAACTTCTCCCTCAATTCAATAGATGTCTAATACAAATTACACATTATATATGCATTTGAGGATAAATAATATCTTATTTATGGAATTCATCAATTTTTAATGATGAGGGGAGAAGAATATCCACTAAATATAGGGGTTCGCTATAAAATATACTTGACATCAAATTGATCTTTTTCATAGGAGTATGTAATTTTTAATGATTAATGTTATAATTTGTAAAATGATCTAGTTGAATGATTACTTAAATAAAGTTATTATCTCTCACCCCTAAAAGGTTAGGAATATCATTAGAAGAATTATCTCATTTCCGATCATGTTATCGGTTGGCACAGTTTCCCCTATTTTAATATAGTAACAAAAATGAATAAAAACATAGTATGAGAACACATTAATATACTAATGGAAATAAAATAATCTTAAAAGGAATAAATCATTAATGATATGTATTTCCTGACATATTTTCCTGTATGGTTTAATCTATTTTATCCATTTTAATGTTTATGATTTTATACTATAACGTAATAATTCATTAGTGTTCTTCATAATGGTCTGTAAAAAAAATTAATATCAAAATCACATTACCTGTTTGAATCAAAAAAATTCAACAAGGAACATTGTCATGCATTAGTTGATGACCACTTTAATCTCATTGTTCCCTTTTCTGGGTTATTAACTCTCAGCAAAATTGTTCATGATCCACATCCACTTGTATTATCTAGATTGTGTTGTATTTTCTTGAAAACCAATCTCTATATACTTAATCAACATTCCATGATACATACATATACATATAAAAATCCTTAGAGTTACCCATATACTTTTCCAAAGGGTAACAAAAAATGGATTCTCATCCTAGTTCTAATGGATAACCAATCCTTTTCTCTAATTCAAACTATGGTGACTGAATCCTTTTAATAAAATTATTACATTACTCTTAAGTATAAATATCTATTAACAAAAAAAATAATTGAATTGGACTAGTGTATTTTGAAAATTAGGTTCACATTAAAAGCAATATAACATAAAACATGGAAAACTTATTTATTATGAAGGTGATTTCCTAAAATTTCTTAGGATAACCTATGGAATAGATAAAAAAATGGGTGATCTAAAAAAACCAGTAAGGTGATAAATATTATAAAGAATCATAACATGAGAGTCAATGTTATAACATGTTATCATAAAAGAGAAGAATCATGGGTAATTGAGTTGAATCATATTATAATTAACATGGTATTTTAAGATCATAGAATGATGGTAAATATTGTAAAAAAATTATTATGACATATACATGAGTTAAGGATAATTTCCAATTCAATATCAACTGGTGTACAATGTCCCATAATGGATGTCGTTTACTTTATAATCCCATATAAGATGCCTCAATATACTAAAGATTTAACTAATTCATTAGAGAGTAGTATAGGCTCACCCATCATAAAATACTCATGATTTATGTGTTCTAAATAAATTAAATCAATAATATGTCATAAAATATGAATTATACATTAACATAAATGGGTTAGAAAATCTTTTTTTGTATCATGATCAAAGGAAAATTCATAATGAAGGAAATTGAGAAATAATGATAAAGAATTTATTAACCCAAAAAAGGAAGGTAAAATAAAATACCTATATATTTTAGATATATATATATATATAATTTTAAATCATTCCATAACATTTAATGGATAGATAATGATATTTATAGAGAGAATGGTCACAATCTGAAGCAAAAATTGTAGTTTAAAGAGATCTCATGTCTTGACCCTAATTTGCCACCAATATTATTTTTCATCATGTATAATTAAAATATTTTAATTATTTACTTTCTTTAGAACAATTTTTACTCCTTTTCCCCATTAATTTTAATTTTTGACATGTCAAATTCATTTAGTTGACCAATTCATTTCACGCCACAAATTTTAACGCTAAAAGATAAAATTTCCAAAATCAATTTGATAGATTGACTACGGTCAAATAGATTATAAATTAGTCACATAAATATTGGTGATCATGAAATTTTTATAATTATTATATAAAAATTATACTTTTTGAACCAACAGAAAAATATGATAATGAATAATGAACTACATTATAATCATAGAGGTGACATGTCATATGTACGCATGAGTAACATCTTCATTTTTAAAAGATAATTAAAGAAGTAAGTAAATTGTAATTTTATTGTTCCATGAAGAGAAATATTCCATAAATATCATATTATTTCTACAAGTCCCCTTACACATATAATGCGTGTGATGCGGTAATAAGAAATAATTATGTTGCTCCGCGAGACGATAATCTACCGTACACACTAACAACGTTACCTTTTATTCAATAGATGATAAGGTAAGAAATAATGCGATATATTAATAATAAATAAATTATAATATTTCATAAATATCATATATAATTATCAAATTATTCCTTATTTCCTACAATGTATAGTACAAGTAAAAAACTAATAACATCACTTAAAAAGATGGATGTCTCCCATACACACAAGAGATGTTATCATAATTTCTTTGGAATTGAATAGAATAAAGTGTATATTATTTTATAATTACACATGTTTAATTATTTCATAAATATCCTACATAAAATTGTATATATAATTATATCAGGTTGTGATAATTGGTGACTGAAAACATATTATATTTGTTCGCGATGCGGTAGTCCTCTATGCACATGATCAATGGTTTTTGTTTCTATTTTGTGAATGAGGAGATGAAAGTAGGTCATTAGAAAAACATAATAACATCTACTGATATGTAATATATGGAGGATGTTATAAATTAAGGGTTAATAGGATTTTATGTATGCTTAAATATAAATAAAATAAAATGATCGGTTAAGGACATTACCTCTTTTAGGAAAAACACATTTCGGTTTAACCAGAATCCTTCCTATGTTGAATTTATGAAAATATAAATTATTCTAGGATTATAGAAAATATTTTTAGAGTTGATTTTGGTAGGTTTTGACTAAAACAATGGGTCTGGTTGGTGTGTAATAGAGAGGAGAATTAGGTGGTCTTTTGTAATTGGTGGGAGGTCCTACATGGAATTTATGTACAAAAATGAATTCCACCCATGTTTTCACATGATTAACAGATCCAAAACGGAAAATAGTCGAGAATTATAATATATATGTTCTATATACAACTATAAAATTGATATATGTCAATTTTCATGTCATCTTTTCACATTGATTTTTGGTTTAACCCTCAGTAAAACTATTTATACATATAGTGTACTAAAAAATATTTACAATTTATCATGATCAAAAATTAATTTGGAATTATTACATAATATAAATTATTATTATACCAATTTTTTAATCTATTTATAAAAATTGAACCCCATGATGTTGAAGAAAAAAATATAATATTAATCCTTTCAATCTGTCCAAAACATGGTCTTCTAAAAGAAAAACATTCAAAAGATGAAAAACATATTACAACTAAAATTAATAAAAAAATAGATTCCAAGGAACTAATATCGATTGACTAATATATAATTAAACTAAATATATTTCTAAAATCAAACTAAAATAAACTGGGAGTTGTTAATTCCTTGAAATAAAGGGAAGTTTTAAATAAAAATCAACATTTTTGACTACTAATCAAAAAATAAAACATTTAAAAAAACGAAAAACATTTACCATATGATAATTATGATAGGATGATTTAAAAGTATATGTTTATTTTTTAAAATATTTTTCAAAAATTATAAAAAAACTAATTTAAAATTATGTGTGAATAGTACTATTAAGAATAATTTTAGATAAAAAAACTTCATTAAAAAATATGTCCTTATATTTCAAATAGTTATTATTTTATTTCTAAGAAATATATATTAAAATAAAATTTATTATATAAATCTATAAAATATAAGATTAATAATTTATTCAGTCCTATTTAGACCCTTCAATTTAACATTTAGGTTGTAATGGTAATTTTAATTAAAAATATGTTAATAGTGTGTCTTACTATGTTTGAACCCTTTGTTGTGTACATAGTAAGATTTCAAACATGTTAAATATTTTAAAAAATTAATATTTCATAAATTCTTTGGGTGCTAAATTTTAACTAATGGTTTCTTATCCATATTCCAAAGGGAAACCAATAAATTTTCCTAATACCAAATATAGTCCCCCATATCTTTTTCATATATCATTTCATTATTTTTAATATAATAATTTATTAATTACAACCTTATGCCTGGGAGGCAAGTTTTTTTGGAAGACTATCATCATAATAAATCAATGTGAAACTAAAATAACAAAAATTATATTATTTTTATATTTCTCTATTAAATCTTTTCAAGATCCTAAATGATTATGGGATAACCTGGGAATGTATAGAAAAATGGGTGAGCTAGAAATCCATGAAATTATATAAAAATGATGAGGTAGAATAACATGTGATTAAAATGTATAACATGATATCATAAAAGAGAAACAACATGAGTAATCACATGAAATCAAAAAATTATGAACAATGTATCATATTTTTATGAAATAATAGGAAATATGGTAGAAACAAAATACATGAAAAAACCATAAGTCAATCATAATTGCCATGATAATATCACATGGTCGACTGAGTCCCATAATAGATTTGGTTAGCTCCCAAATAACATAAAATAAATCTCATGAGACTAAAACATCATCCAATTCATTATAGGTCTATGAAATTCTTGGAAAACCAATAAAATTTATTTCATGTATATTATTATGAGTTCTACACAATTAAATTAATAATAATAAATAAAATAATAATTACCCCTAGAAATAAATATACTTCAAAATCTTGTCTCATAAAATAATCAAAATAGGTTTCTTAATGAGGGAAATTTTAAAATACATCATATATATTTTATTATTCAAATAAATTGAATTGAGTGTGAGAAAATTATATATATAATATATATAAATACATAATTGATAAGCATTACATAACATTATATTTTTTTGTTGATGAATTTAATACTTTGAAAAAGAAAAAAATTGTGAAAAATAAAATATTCACTCTGATATTGTCTTTTAAAAAACTAAATTATTCAAAAAAATTAATATAGATAAAATTTTCATTAAATAATTCATTAGAAAAATATATATGAATATTTACTGATTTTATTGGTCTTGTTGGTTGTCAAATCATTAATTTTATAGAATGTTAAATAATATATTCCCTCTATATTTTTGTGAGAAATTTCAAAAGTGACATATTAGGAAAATTAAACTATGATTAAATTTAATCCATTTTTTAAAAACCATTCATGTTTAAAATTTTCATTAAACAGTCATAAGAAAATATTAAAACGTTTTATTACACATGTTATTGAAAATACAAAAATGGAAGAGAATGTTTTTTCAATCGAAGAAATAAATAATATAGGTTTTCTTTAAAAACAATTATCAATAATTTGAAGTTCCAATATAATGTAAATCGAAAAATAACATGAGTAACTTCTAAAAAACAAATGGAGATTAAAATTAAATTTTATTATTAAATAATTATTAAAAAATTTCCTACAATGTCAATTCTGTCATGACCGGTCTTGATTAAACTGAGATTCAATTATAAGACCTTAGTTATTTGGTAAATATTGAATCATAAAACCAATGAACGATGTAAGTGAATTGTAATGAAATATATCATAATTTATTATGGATTTATTATATAATATATAAAGGGTTAATATATATATAACATATAAAATAAATATGGAGAATAAAAGTATATTTGTCTCAAAAAAGGTTTTTTTAAATGGATAACCTTACATCATGTTGAGATGTTGTCGTGTATATATTTTATATCATGTATAATTAACATTAATTAATTAATTATTTTATAAAGACCCTTTTATAGGTTTAGTACCTTATATATGTAAATTTTACTTCATTTATTTTAATAAACTATTTAATTATCTAATCAGTTATATCTATCTCGGGTGTTGTGAGGTTGCTCAGTTCATAATCTTAAAATGATGTCTGTGTTTTAACAATGGTCAGGGTAATAATTTTTTTCGTCTAAAGATTATATAAAAATAATAATAAATTTTCAACATAAATTTTATTTTTTAAAATAACCCTATATTTTGGTTATGAAAATTGAACTATGTTACAATCATGGAGATGGTAGGTCATACGTATGCAAGTGTAACATTTCCATTTTTCAGATATCATGATGGAAAGAATTTATGTGATATTAAAACATTAAATAAAGTTAATAATATCCTAAATTTTATATTTATTATTTAAGTACCCTTATAAATACCATAAATTGAATGTGGTATTAAAAACGATTCAAATCTATTCCTGAGGTGGTGGTAAATCATACACTGGAAAAATGTTATCATTTCTCAATGGATGACATGGAAAATAATATATGATATATTACATTTATATAATTGTTAATATGTTATGAATATAGAATATAATCATTAATTTCATAATTATTTAAATACATGAGATGTTAATATTGAAAATAAATTACATTAGTTCGTGAGGGGGTACTCTTCTATACACAAGAATAAAGGATTCATGTTCCACTTGATGGAATATGACATTAGTAAATTTTATTCCATAAAAATATTAATATACTATATTAAATAAAATAAATGGTTTTTATATTTTAATTATTAATTAGTAAAAAAAATTTGAAAAAGAAGAAAAAAAAGAATGTGTTTTGGGAAGATGATTAACTATTCTTCTGACCACCTCATTATGATTATACATATTTTCTTCCAAGACTGGTTTTTTTATAAAACCATATTTTAGAGGATATTTTTTGGTAAGTATTAATGGTATTATTCATTTATTTTATTAACAAATTTGTTTACGATGTCTTCAAATTAGAATAGTGGGTGTTTCTTTTTAAGAGAGGAAGAGTTTCATTCTCGTAAATACACAAGACTACTCAATAATGCATATTCAAACTTATGTAAAGTGTCTCTATATAAAAAGCATAAAGTATATTATCTGATATAATTTAAATTCACACCTCTACCATTCCAAATAAACGTGTTTTAAACTTTTTTCCCTCTTTACCTTAAGGGTTACACACTTTTAAGCAATTACTATTGTGAGCAAAATAACTATATATTTAATGAATTTACTACAAATTATGAAAAATAATTAATTTTAAATTATGATATAATATTAAATAATATTATATGAAATATTTATTTATTTTTATTAAATTCAATGCACAAAAAATAGATATTTTTATTTATGTAAAACCCATAGGCAAGTCAAAAATGGTTTTTCAAAAAATGTGTTTTTCAAGCATAATATAATCTTATAATAATTATAGTTCATGCGATTATAATTAAAATTAATTTAAATTAATATATATGTATATATATATATATTTAAAATATATAATTTTTATATAAATCATTCCTCCTTCTTGTTTTTTTAATTATCTAAAATGGAAAAACCTGATAGACCATAAAATTGATTTTAGGAAAAGAAAAGAAAGTGTTTTAATGCCTAGATTTTTTATTCAAATGTAGTATAAAGATGATTTAAAATAAAATGATTATTTTAAATAATACTATATAACAATTTTGAAAATTTTAATTTTTTTATTAAATCATGGTACATTTAAATTAGTTAATTTATTAAATATAAATGATAATTGTACCAAAAATTGATATTTTTACTACTCACTGAAAAATCACTATTTCAGTTAAATAAGAAATATTATCCCTTATATGATGTTGATATTCAAATTTAAATATTTATTTTCATTTTATAATATATAATTTCTTCATTATTTAAAAATTAATTATAATTTAATCTCATAAAATAAATACATATAATTTTCAAAGCAAAAAAATTTTGCGTTGAATAAAATATTATTATTAAATTTATTTGATTATTTATTAATATTTATTAATAAATTCATATTTATTTGATCCTATATATATATATTAATGTATTTAAATTGATTCATATCCCCTAATTTAATGGCAATGTAATATCAGTCTTGTCAAAGGAATAATATCTTTATATTATTTTAATGTACAATTTAACTCAGTGTTCGTTAAATAAAAAAAATCAAAGGGAAAAAATTATTTTAAGATAAATATATTATAATTTATTATGGTCTTTCCACACATCACAAGGAAAAAATAATGAATATGTATCTTCGAATAATTTAAGCATTAAATAGGATTCACATAAACATGAATATGATCCCAAACAAAGCCTATCAAAAAGGGTTAAAAACCAGGAAGGTTAGGGGAAAAAATAGACATCCAATAAGAACTGAAATCCAAAAACATAAGAGGTGAGGAAAAGTTATTGAATAATACTAATTAAAAGGTATTATTTTAAATATGTTATTAGATTAGATTGAATTTGAAAAACACATTAACAATGTAAAAAACATTTCCAATAAATTATTATATAAGAAAATTATTTTCTCTTTTCCATTTAATTTATGATAGTTATATAAAAAAATTAAAAACCTATATCATATTTATAAACATAAAAATATAGTAAATTCCATTTCATTCACCGTGAATATTCCAACATTTATTCTGCAAGGAACTAGATTATAGGGTTTGTTAGAAATACGATAAAAATTAGAATTAATCAGCAAGAATAATGGAATTTATCTTAATCACCCTTAATGAATATAATTGTATAACAATATAAATCTCCCTATTGTAATAATACTTTATTGAAATAATTATAGTATAATTAATTGAATAAAATAATTGATATTTATATTATATGTGAGAATAGAAAAAACCTTTAATGATAAAATATTACTGTAAAACAAAACAAACACCTCAATTAACTAATCCTTAGAATATGATGTTCCATTATATATATAAAACAAAAAAACATTGAAAACTCATTGAAAGTAATTTTCTCCAATTAAAATCTTTTTAATCTAAAAAATATAACATCTCATTTTACAATTATACCACTAAATAATTTTTCTCCACAAAGGCTTTTTATTGTGGAACTTGTAGGTTCTAGATAACAGTTTTTATTCAAAATTTTGAATACCATTTACAATTTTTGATAATTAGTTTTAAAAATAAGTGGATTTTTTATAAAGAATAATTTAGATATTACTTAAGTGGAAAGTCAATTAAATTTTGGTTTGAAAGAAAATATATATCATGAAATATTGTATAAAAATATCTCAAATTCAATTTAATATAATTTTAATGAATATATCCAACCCTGCTTAATTTTAATTAATTATTATCAGTTAATTTTTGTTATATTATTAAATTTCATGACCCCTACGACACATTGTTTCCCAACTAACTTACTTTTTATTAGTAACCCCATGAAATTTCCAAAATGATTACGCCACCTAGGTCAATATTTTTTTAATATAACTCTATATCATTAAACCCATTTAGCATTAGAAAAATATTTTTATATCTTATATAATAGATACCAAACATTACATTGAAAAATATATATGAATCTTGTTGATTTCTCAATTATAAATAGTATCCATAGCTACAAGAAAAAACCTAGAATAATGTAACTGATAATCAAATGAACAGGCAATAAAAAATATTATATGGATGTAGTGAGAATCACCCTTGACTAACATCACATGTGACTAATGTAAACAAGGAACCTCTAAAATAGACAGATCAACATTTCTCCACCAATTTTTTTATATGACTTCCATTCATAAATAAAAATTACAACTCAAATGACTGAGTCCCCATGGGAAATGGTCATAACTATACAACCACAGACTATCCTCAATAAATTTTAACTTTAGATTTTAAAAATTCCAAACCAAAATAACACTAAATCACCAAATTGATTACACTTGTTTTCTAATAGATAAATATTATAATATATCATAAAGCCTAAGGTTAGAATGGTTTTTTAAAATAAACTATCGATGGATGTGAGTGGATCGAATACAATAATATTAATTATAAAAAGGGTTTGAATTTCGATACAAATTCAAAATCTAAATCAATAATTACAATTATAAAAAATGCTATTTTTTAATATATATATATATATATTTTATTTTACCTAAAATCTTATAAATAAATTAGATAATTAGTATTTTAATATAATATATAAATTTATTTTCCTATATAAAATTAATTAAATGATATTATATTACTAATAATTATAATTAATTTTGTAAACAAAATATTATTATTGAATAATATTTTATAACATGCTTTTCTAAAGGTATAATATTTATTAATAATGTTAATTAATAATAATAGATCAATTTTTTGTAATAAAGTTTTCTATTAGTATTATAATGCGACATAATTTATTATTAGTGAATGATCAATTGGTATAAAATAATTAATATGAATATATATGTATATATGTTGTTAAAAACATTTATTTTCACCGAAATTAATACAAAAGAATTATATATATTGGAATTACAGATTTAAAACTCAAATATATTATCTTTAACTGTTTTTCTTTTAGTATAAGTCCCTTTTTTGCAGTGTTGGTATCATTTCTAATCATAACCACATAGAATAACCTCAACAGTAATATTAATGGGTACCTAAAATTCAATCACTCTAAAGAAGTTTTTTATTTGTAATTTAGAGTGTTATAAAAAAGCCATAAATTCAGGGGAGGTATGATCTACTTCATATAAAAGTTGAAATTATAGGTAAACCATGAAAAATAGTTTCTAGAAATCATTTCATTACATTGTAGTAAAGAGATGAAATTAAAACGGGCTATCAAAAATAAATTTCAAGAACGTAAACTAATTAATTTTAAAAAACCAAAGTTAATGAAATCCCATTATTTAAAAAATGAATGAAAATAATGTTTGATTCAAAATTATTACAGTGGAAGACAAAAAGTACTGTCGTGGAAAATGTATATTTATATTTTGAAAATATTATTATTAAAACCCACACTATTTAAAATAATTAAAATTATTCTTTTTCGTAGTGGTAAATATATATATGAAGCTCACATAATATAATTCATGTATGTGTTTATGAATAAAAAATATATTTTTTTGGAATTAACGAATATGAACATGGAAGATAAAGAGCCACTAAAGAGGATGGGAATTATTCATAGAAATGTCATATTTTTATGACGAATAACATTCATCAAAGAAGAAGGATTTTGGGTGTAAATTTAAATTATCTGTAAAATATGGATGAAATTCAATATAAAATAGTAATAGGATAAAATTTACCAATTTTATATGAATAGAATTTGATAATAACTATTATTACTCAATGATAACTAATTGTGTTTATAGAATCAATAAACATGACTCTAAATATGGAAAAAGGGTCATTGAATCTAGTGTAATAGATATAACCATATTAATAATTTATTTCAGAAAAAAATAAAATATTTTAAATTTATTATTCTTTAATTTTAATCGCTCACTATACATTTACTATTTAGTTATTTTTTATTTTCATCATCATATGTTAGAAACCATAACTATTTCATACAATTGTTTTTAATGTCAATATCCATACGTGTTTATTTTAAATGTTCATAAATACTATATTTTTTAATATAGTGGTATAGACAAATCAGAATAATAAAAAAGATTATAATATCTTGCAATTCGAGTTTTTTTTGTTATTTTGGAAGATGAAATCATTGAAAATTATGGTTCAATACATTTTTTTTTATTAAATGTGGTATCTTAATAATGGGTTTAATTAGTTTTATTAATATTTTAAAAGAAATAACATTTATTTTTTTAATAATATTATATTTTATAATTAATTATGAATCTATGACCATCTAGGATAATAACCAATTGCATCGTCGAAGTATGTGGTTACACTAACCAAATTAAGAACATATTATTATCAATGGATGAGTGAGGTAATGATGTGATTATAATATCATCAATATAGAATAATAAATATTCTATATTTTACTAAAGAGAAAATATATATTTTCATATAGTATTATTAATATGTTAATAAAAAAATAAAATAATGAAATCATTTTTCCTCCACTTATTCTAATTTTATGAGTTTAAATTTATAATGATCAACTATAAATAATATTTTTTATATAATTTGTAATGCATAATTACAAAATATTAATAACTTAATAAATATAATATTGATTCATTAAACATAATTTTAGAACCCCCCATGAATAATTATGATAAAAAAATAAATACGTTGTTCACGGAGTTGGTAGTCCTCACATAACCTGAGTAATGCTTTCAATTTTTTAAATAGATGAAAGGAAGATAGATAATGATTATTATATAATTATAATAAAAAATATTTATTATAATTATTTTTATTTCATTATTTTTTATGGTAATAATATATTAGGAAGAGGTGGGATGAGAAATGTAATGAATAAATGCTTAAGGAGTGGATAATACTCATGTTGAGGACATGAGTCTTCTCTTGAAAAACTTCTATGAAATGAAGGAATTGGAAAATATTAGGGTAATAATGGGATATAAAAAATTTAATTCCCTTATATACTAGTTAAAATTGGCAGGGTTTCAAGAGAAATTTGAAGGTTATGTGTGTCTTTATGTTCATGGAAGCGATATCCTTTTATATGTGATAAATAGATATTTTTCCTTCTAATTTAATAGTATGTGAGAGGGAAAATGGAATTAAATGGATGATAGGTAGTAAAGTTGAGGATATGATTTTCATATATGTGGGTATGCATTTAAAAAACATAAAATATCTTCTATATGGTCTAAGTGTGATGTAAATTTAGTAAAACATGATCAACTGTATGTTTCTAATGATTTTATTTATAAATATTGATTATATTTTTAGTGCGATAATAAATTTTATCATTAGAATATAATGTCTCTCCGACTATCAAATTTCAATTTTATAAACTTGAATTTCAACTCTAATTAATCTAATTCAATTTCTCTATATGATAAAACGAACATTTATATTTAAATATGTGATATTAAAAAAATTGTTCAAAAATACTTTATTCATTAAGTGTTTTAACTCTTATTTTATATAAATTTATAAGTCATGGAAATATATTATTTAATGAATTTAAAAAAATATTAATTTTATTATTTAAAATATATAAATTAAACCAATTTAGACAAAAATATCAAAATTATTATGAATATAATTATGTGAGAATGTATTATTTTCCCTGGATGCCAATATTTACATTGTACACTTATATTTATGTTTATCTAAAAATTTTTAAATAAAGAATAATATAATTAATTATTTGAATACAATTTTTTAAACTAAATTTAAATATTTTATAAAATATAACTTTTAAATATTCCTCCATAGCACATAAAAATAATATCTTTAGAAATATAAATTTATGAATAAATTTTTATAGAAGATAAAAATTAAAAATATTTTGATGAATTTTAATTTTTGTAGATATATTTATAATTAATAATTTCAAAAAAATTCAAAATTGATCAGTTGAATTAAAATAAAAACTATATAAATTATTATTAATTAATTATAAAAATTTCTTTTTATCACGGAATAAAATTATTACTAATTCATTAAGATTTATTATTTGATAAAAAAATTATTTTATAAATGAATTTTTGGTAAATAAAATATTCATTATTAATTAAAAATAATTTCATTCAAATTAATATTTAATAAAATTAACATAAAAAGTGAATATAAAATTTAGGAATAACTATATGATTATATCATTCTAAAATCTACTTAAAAATCTTCTTAGAACTTATATAATTGATAAAAATGTAACATATGAAGAGTTGGTTGTCACTATAGATGACTTAGCATGTAATGGTCTTATATATATTTCAATTTTCTTGAATTCCTCTAATAATGATTTTTCCTGGGCCACACTTAATGGATTTCTTATTGGGCTTGATTTGGGAGAACCCTCATGACACAACCACATTTTTATTAATGAATTAAGGAGAATTATGATTAATAATTGTACTAATTGTTTACATTTATTCTTCAATTTATATTTATTTCATTAATTTTTTTCTTACATTAATACCTGATAATTATACTCCTATAATTTTTGGTTGACATTTTAATACATAAAATTTATACATAAAAATGAATCACATCAAAGTTTTTGTCCTGGGTTTTATGTGGATAAATGAATGAAATATATTATTTAATTTGAGTAAAAGATATACAAAATCTTAGAGGTGTTATAGTTGTCATTATATTTTGTGTTCATTCTTTCATTTTATTTTAATTCATACATTACTAGATATCTAGGGGTTCTTCTGAACATAACTCATTTTCATTGTGTCGTAATCTTTTTTATAAATATATTCTTATTGTATTAGAATATTATATAACCTTTCTATCCTATATATCATTTTCTTTTTTTTCTATGATATTCTATATTATAATAAATATTTTATTTATGATTTATTATTACTCAATAAAATTAATTTTTTAAGGAAAAACATTCTCCCTTTATTTTAAGTATTCATCATCCATAAACATACTAATTATTCAGAAATATTATTGTATTTAGTATTTTTTAAAATTGACTATATAAATCAAAATTTTTTTCCCTTACTAAAAGAAAAAAATTTAATTTTTTTATTTGGGTTATTATGAATTATTAATAATTATTAAAAAGAGTTTCAAAAATACATATGATATTTTATATTTTATAACAAGAATATTTTACTTTACCTTATATATTATCAAGGATCCATTATTAACACATTTATTATAAAAATATTAATTATTTTTATGACCTTATAAAAATGATTCTAAATGTGACCAATATCAAAAAAAATTGAAAAAGTTCTCATGATATTTTTATCTTTAATTTCTTTATTATAATTATATTTTTCACTCTATAATTAAATAAAACATTATCTATAGAATTCTGTGTCATGTTTTATTTTCCAATGTCAATTATTGTTTATTTATTTTGGAAAAATTAATTTTTGGTGTCATTATATTATTGATACTTCTTATGAGATTCCTCATGAAACTTTTTTGTACACTGATTTATTTCCATGGGTTAGTGATGAAATTAATTTCATAGATGTTCAACTAATTTCATCATCCATAAATTTTTTGGAATTATTTTTGTGGTGGGTGTGTCAAGATAATATATCCCATCAATTCATTTGGTAATTCATATTTTACATGAAATGTTGTCAGATGGGAAATGAGAGGATATCTTATATGAATTTTATTTCATAGACCACCCCAATTCATCTATATAGAATATGCTCGTGTTGGGTCTTGACATTGCACTAATAAAATTTTGATTCACATATGTTTTTAAAAATGGCTTATAAATCTAGGAACCATTCCTTGGGAATTATTTTTCGCAAATAAAACAAAATTAAATAAGAAGTAGAATACTAAGGAAACCCATATTAAAATGTTCATATATCGAACAACTATTACAAATTAGATATGTATAATTCAATTATAAACTAGTAAATAATAATAAAAATAATTATTTAATAAATAAACGCTATCCCCACCCACATTCAACCTCCACATTGATGAACTAAGGCACAAAAATCCCCCAACATATGAACTTTCTTTAACCATCGGTATATATAACTACCCACCATTTTTATATATATTATAAGGCCTATATAGAAAATGAGATAATGTAAGATAAGAAAAAAAACATAAATACCTAAACAAAACTACACCATGTGACATAATTTCACCCTCCATTAAATCTATGACATATATCACTCCAAGAGTGACCAAAATAATAAAATAAAATTAAAATGAATGAATAAGAATGAGCATAAAAATTCCCAACAGGTCCAAATTTTTCTATCGATATGATAAACCTTCTATTAATTATCCACATTCATGCTAGTTTGAAATTAAATTAATTTATAAAAACAGTTATCCTGATATCAATTATAAAATATAAAATCTATTAATGTAATTAGATTATAAAGTAGTGGATATTTAATATAATTTATCAGAAGGGGAGACAACTATATGTAATTGAAAAAATAATGAAAACATTATAGTAAATTTTAAAAATGGGAAACATGAATTAAACATCATATAAAGTAATTTTTTATGGAACTACATGTAACAAATACCTCATCAATGAATTAAAAAAACAAGGATTTTAATTGTTATAATCATGAAGAATGAAATCATTTAAAAAAATTCAAAAAGGAATCAATACAATGGAATAAAAAGCATTCATTATGGGAATCCAAAGGAGAAATAATGTTTGGTCCTCAACCATGGATGGACATAATATCTGTTATCAAACCATACATAATAGTTCATGTGAATTAGAAGTTGGGGAGGTTGAATCCAATTTCCCAATGAAAACACACCTTGTCACATCATTGTAATTTATTAATTTATTTTTCATGATCCAAGGCATGGTTGATAATTCCAAAACCTATCCTACATAGATTACTAAACCAACCTATGTGCCTTAGGTTTTCATGTGCTTTTACAATTTCACACATTTCACATTTCATTCAAAAGTGCCTATCACCAACCCATCGTAGGAAACTAGCTGATCAAATAAAAAAATTCCTCTTTAGATCATTTACATTTTCAAATAAATAAAAAAATATCTTCACCCTGTATTATATTCAATAAATAATTAATTAAAAGGGATTCACTTTTGAATAACCTTTATAGAATTACACTTTTATATTCAAAAATATAACAGAATATCACTAATTATATCAAAAAACTTTTTTTATAAAATATAATATGGAGAATAAAACATGTCATTCTATCACCTTTTTATTTACTCTATAAACTCACATGAGAACGTATCCAATAAGTAATGTTTGTGAACAAATTTTTATTTATTATGTTTTTTCTTACTATTCCCATAGAGATTTACACAAAAAAAATATTTATCTTTATGAATAAATTCAACTGTTTCAGTTTGAATTTCTTCACACACACACACAGATATATATATAAAATCATGTATTTTTTTATAATAAGTAGATAAAAATGATATTTTAAATAACTACATATTTATTTCATCCCGAAAACAATTTTTAAATATAAAAAAAATTATGGAGTTTTATGAAATAAATTCAAATCTATTTATATATATATATTTGAAAAATGAATGATTACACTGAAATCACAAAAATATTTTCAAAATCATATGATTAATTTATAAAGGGCCATTATGGAATGTCTGTAAATATACAGATTTCATAGTAGAAGAATCTAGGGATTTGACTTGTTCTAAAAATAAAAATATAATCAATATTGAAATAAAATCTGGTAAAACATGAATTTTATTTCAATAAATTGTGAAATATATATAACAATATTATTATAAGATTAAAAAATTAAATAAAATAAGAATAAATTTATTATTCATATTATGAATGACTGAGGAAATGGAAAACCTTCCTATAAAAAGAAAATATGGTGAACACTCTTCAATTACAATGGACATAATGTCTGAAGGGGTTTTTATAAATCCTATGGAACAAGACCACAGGAAACATGAGGCTTAACCCATTTAGTGTTCATACCAATCACACACACATCATGGAAATATATAATAGGAGAAGAATAAGAAATAGAAGAGAGAAAATGTGGAGTAACCTTACTTAGAGAAACACCACTGAAAATAAAAAGTAATAATGTCAGATATTAGAGGGTGTGGAACACCATTGAGAACACCCTTAGGTTAGGTGGCATCACCAAATAGGAGAGAAAGAAGAGAATGACCGATTATCATTTTAATAGTTTATCATCATCATCACCATTATTGTTATCATTATTTTATTTTTTATTGGGTATAATATAGGAAACAATTTAATGACATAGAAGATTCATATGGATTGGGAGCATGGTTTTCCATACCATGTGACAACATTCACCCCCCTAAGGGGTAGAATTTGGCCATCCATGTGTGATGGCCATATGGTTTGAAGAAACATGTTCCAACCCGGAGAAATTATCCTATTAAAATATTGGACTCACCCCAAGGTCTACCTCATTGTTTGGTAAAATGTGCTTCCAAGCCATGCGACATTTCATCAAGATTAAACATTTAAAAGTTATCTATATTAAAATACTATAATCAATAAAATAAAAACAAAAAAATGAATACTGACATAGGTAAAATTGTTAAGAATACAAGGGTTGATGGGTAAAAATTCTCCCCACCATGAACTGTTATTCCCTATGGATTTTATAGAACTCATGAAGAATGAAAGAGAAATGAATCATAGACCATAAAACAAAATCACTCACACTACTAACTCTAACCAAAATGACCTATGAAGAAGAAAAAGGCATAAAAAGAATCATAAAAATTCAAAAGCCTCTCCCAACATATTTGATCAAATATTACATGGAAAATATAACCACATTGGATCTCCACAATGTTTATGGTATCTAGAAGAATGGTATATTTACAATGAAAATAAACTTCATGATAATTTCTATAAAATATTGCCTTTAATGACTTATTTAATGGGTTCCATGAAGAAAAAAATATCAATGTTCATAAAAATCCCCACACAAATGGTCACTATCTCAAAAAAGTATCAATAATCAGATCAAATCAAGGAACAAAAAAGGAATAAGAAGTAGAGATAATGATGACATTAATGGGGTAAATAAATAGATAATCCAAAATGTTTCATGAAACCTCTCTTGCAGAATAACAAGACATGGGCTCTTCTCATGTTTTTAAAATATAACAGTGGAAACCTAGGTCCTCAAATAAAAATAACAAATTATAGAAGTTTCAAATTAATCCAAAATAACACCATCCTAATATAAAACTCACCTGGTGTGGATTCCATACTAGTCAACTTATACACCCATCAAGGTGTTACACTATATAGTCAATAAAAAACACCTTAGCATAACCATTGTCACTTATGAGGGTCAAGAAAATAGTCCCCACAAAAAATTCACAAACCTAAACCAAAAGTAACTCAAAATAATCATAGAGGGTCCAAAAGAATCTAACCTAAGAAAGGTCTACATTACATAATCAATTAATAAATATTACAGAATATATATTCACCAAGGCCTAAAAATAATGAAAATTTTTTTTGTGAGGAATAATCAAACAACATAGTTGATGAGTCTAAAACAAATACTAAAATAATTATGATAATGAAACTAAAAAACACAATTAAAAAAAACCAAAATACGAGTATTAAAAACTTCAAATTTTACTTAAAGATGTTTTTCATCATTATAATTAAACATTCACAACCACTTATATAATCATGACATTACTTAAAAGACATCAACTAGAATACTGTATTTATTCAAAGAAAAATATAAAAAATATAAATCATAGTCACATACTAAATTAAATACATACTAATAAAATTTCAAGAGTTACTCCATTAAAATCATCTGTAAACCACACTTTATAATTTAAATCCTTAAATCGATAACAAAAATCAATTTTTATCCTTACTTTATAGTTTTCTAGATCATGAATAACATTAAAATCTTATTAAAATTACATACCTCCTAATATAAAGATTAATATAACTCTTAAAATCATTTTTTAACATCATAGATTTTTTATAAAATGCCTCATGATTATTAAAAATCTAATTTCATTTCATTTAAAATAAAATTCTTGAAAATCATTATAAAACTCACGTTTACCCTTTTGAAACTAAATTTTTCATTTATGGTTCACTGAAATCGATCCAAATTTTATTAGTATGATACTGGAAAAAAATTAAAAAATAAAATAACCCAAATAATATTCTAAAGGAAATTCTTGTCATATGTAGTTTAACCAAATGGTTTAAAGGACCATGGACCAATCTAGATACTATGAAAGAGAGTTTCATGGTACCATCTTCCTACAATACTAATAGTTTTATGGGCATTGCGAGCTACTTTTTATTTCCTTTAAATTATTTTTTAGAAAAAATTTCTAATTCCATCCAAATAAACCCGTGAAACATACATGGAAATCATAATCACATCTGTTTAAAATTTATCTCCATATAAAGAAGGAAAATAAGGCCACAATAGAAAACTAAATTCCAAATATATCATCTTTTCTTTGGTTTTTTTCACAAGTGGTGGTAATATAACATTAAACTATAACCTACACCCTTATACCCAACAATCATGTCTCCCATATACGATGAATCCAAAATAAAAAAGTCACTCTAAGATCCTATGTCTAATAAGAAACAAGGACCTCTTATAATAATTTTTCTTGAGAAAAAACTAGTTACGCTTCTATCAAATGATTGTGAAGTCACACGATGGACCTCGAAGTGTATTCCCAATCCACATGTGTTTGGAAACATTCTTAGGAATCTAGAAACAAACTATTCTTAATAATTTAACCTGATTGAAAAAATTAAACATTATGTGAGAGACATCTAAAGACCCATCATTACTGTTGGTCGGAGAGGAAACTCAAGAGGGTGGTGAATGTAGTTCCTTTTCAAAATTTCTGATTTAAAATATTTCTATTAAAATTCCCAAATTTAAATAACAAGCTAAACTATAGTAAATTTGTAATATAGTAGAGGTTCAGTTAGGTTATTAATAGATTTATTAGTTCTCAGTTAATCTTATATGAAGATTAGATCAGCTTTTGAAACTAACCTACTGGTTTACAATATATACAAACACTTTCTAGTTTAACTATCAGTGTAACTTTACAATAGATTTTTATTTAAAGTACTTAGTAGTGGACTATTATAATTAATTTTAACTAAAATAAAGATACACAACTGTTTTAAAACAAGAGGTTCATTCTCAAGCAGAGACATAGTCCTCTCAAAAAGTTTTATATAAACTATGATCCACACCCTGGATTGGGGTTTTACAACATTTCAAATACTATCCCGGTCCACAAACCTCTACCACAGTTCTACGTGGGAAAACTTAATAAAATCACATATGTTATCCAGGTCTCACTTGACCTCTACCACTATCCTCAGTGGTATACAAGAGTGTAATGGAAAGATTGAGTCAGGATTTAGAAATCCTCTAGTTCAGCACAGGAGACAGTGTGTGCTTAAAATATAGAGCACACACACTACACAATATGTAAACAAATGAAACACAATATATCTAAATAAGTAGATATTGGTTTAGAATGCTCTTTGTGTTTTTCAGTTAAGTTGTTGACTCCTTGGATTGATCATAATTTTCTTTGACTCATTCTATGGTTTTTTTTAGAACACTGTCATTTTTCTTTGACTTCCAAGTCCAGTCTGATAATCTTTATTAGCTTCTATGTAGGTGTAGTCGTTGAATCTCACCACTCCTTTAATGTTCAGGTTCTATGGGTTCATCATGTGTTCTTCCTTCATCTTCTATGTATGTTTGTCCTCTTGTCTATCTACTAACTTGTTTCGTATGTGTGTTTTCAAGACATATTCTCCAGTTGCTCGAGGTTCCCTTTTTATATTCCTTGAGCTCCGAAAATAGGAATGATTTGTACGAGGTACAGTTCCTAACACATCAACAACTATCATTTATTAATAGCTGATGGATTAAATTTACCAGATATGTCCATTTCTTATAATAAAAAATTTTAAATAAATGATACAGTTTTGGGTGTCAGGTGGTCTATGTAATGGTATATGTATGTTGCGGTAGCTCCTTCTAGCAGTACCTTCATGTACCAGTGACTATATATAGCAGTGAATTCCTTTAGAGTTAGCTCTCAGTAGAGGTAGACTTATATTCCAGTGACCCATACCGGTGAGCTTGTAACTATAGACGACATAATATTAGTTTTCACTCTATATCGGTCCACTTGTGAATACCAGTAGACTTACTCTATCGGTAGCTCAGGTGTAACGGTAATTGTCTTCATATCAGTGACCTTTCTATATCGGTATCTCATTTGCATACAGGTGACCTTTCTATATCAGTAGCTGATTTTCTGTCTATGAAAACTATCCACAGATTAAGTTAGGATAAAACATTACAAATTAAATGAACATTTGATTAACCGAATGTTCTTGAATGAAAGATATATCATTTGAACATATTTGACAGCATTTATATTTTGAATTTAAGTTATCAATAAAAATCATGGGGGATTATCAAAACATAAATAATAATAATTAAGATTATCAAAATAGGTGAGTACAACAATCTCCCCCTTTTTGATAATATCAAATTATGGCAGGAAATCCAAATGCATCAGACTAAAATAAAATTTTTCTTATTTCTCAGTGTGTTCTAACTTAGGTAAAATATGTTTCAGAGATAAATAGAAATTCTAAAGTTCAAATGTATAAGAGAAAATTGATTTTGAAAAAAATATTAATATATATGTCTAACATATGTCCCTATTTTAATAAATTATCATCCCCCTTTATCATTTCTTCAACTTTATAATTTCTCCCCCTTTGGGATTAGAAAAAAATGGGAGGTAGAAAATAAGGTTGTAAGGAATGTATCAGAGAACAGAAAAGATTGGGAATCAGAGTTAATAGATAAGTGATAATGTTGTTTATCAAGGGGAAATTAGACAATAAAAGTATGGAACAGAAGTAAAAAAACAAAATTTTAAATGTAATGGAGGAATAAATTAAGTATGCAGCATAGGTAAAAACTTAGACAATGAGATTTAAAAAGATTTATATATGAATAAGTCAAAAGTACATAAGGATTACAAAAATAGTATACATGGTACAAATAATCCCTATCAAATTCATATAGACCCACTCAATCCACTTCCTAAATGTCCACTTTGTATTTTCCATTGGGATCTCAGGTAGACTCAGGATGGGTAGCTACTGTTGAGGGATTTGGAACTCCAAAAATGACCGCTGGAGGTTGAGCAAATGAAACTGTTCTTGTCCTGTAGTGGGTACTCCTCTGAGTAATCATTGGTGTCAATCTTCTGATTGCTTGAGCTAGAGTCATCTGAAATATAGAAGTAGTAGAACCAGAAGCATGTAAAGATGTAGGTACAATCAATGGATGAGCATCAACCTACAAAAAGGGTAGTAAGAGATTTCTGAAATCCATGATAATCCCTCCTCCTCTCTCCATAGCTGAAATGAAGTTATCCCTGTCTTCCATAAATTTGTCCACAGCAGCGCTCAGCTCCTTAAGCTAACTCACTTTCTCTCTGAAGGCTTGAGTCATAGGAGGTAATTAAAAATTTTCTATCAAATGTTTCAAAATTATTGATCAGCTAATGTTTAGTGTAGACCCTTTAGAAAAAGTAATCCACCTTGTACATTACATCTTACTGAGAAGCAGTGGCCTCTCTCATAAAATCCTGAACAATTGTTCTTATATCCCTAGTAGTAGTCACAACTTGGGTAAAGGCAGCCGTGTCTACAGATCTACTGGTGAAAGACTGTCCATGCTCTTCTCTCATCACAACTCTAATCTAATCAACATCTAAGAAAGGCCTGGGAGCACTCATAGGTGCAACAGTAAAAGATACTATTTCCCTAAAAGATTTAGTCATCCCACTAATGAGATTTTTCACAACAAGGTCCTTGGTGGTGACATGTTGCTTCATGGAATTCTTAAATTCCTCAAACACTGATACCATTTGGCCAACTACAATTTTCACAAATGTCAAATCCTCGTTTTCTTGAGATATTAAAATCATATCAGACTCTATGATAACAATTGATTTCATTAGAGATTCAATATCCTCTGCCAAGCTTGAACCTTGACTCTAGAAGGTCTTGACTTCATCCATGATACTAGATATAGATTCATTCATAACAGATTGAATAGGTGATATTAAAGATGTTTCCATTCTTCTCGTCTCTTCCAAAAAACATTTATTGAGATCAGACATCAACTGGTCTAGGTAATATTTTTTTACTAAATCCTCTAGGAAAGTCTCAGATTTGATATTATAACTGACATGTGTGGTTGTGATGGGTGTCTCATCTTCAGAATCTGGATAGCACAACCCAAAAACTACAAAACTTGGGTCATCTACCCATTCTTCAACCTCATGAGCTACTGATACAGTACCATGTCTGGTGGTATGCTCCCCCTCAATTTGTGAGTTCTCTTGTACATGTACATCAATAGTAACTTCATCAGGATGGTCTTCCTCAGAAGAATCATATATAACCATCTCCATTTAAACAAGAGGAGGCTCATCAGGGATAGGTGTAGGTTCTTCCATCTCAACCAAAATAGTCTCTACAGGCATAGCAGAACTCCCAATTACTGGACTCAAAATCAAGGTACCATTGTCTGAGCTATCAGAATCAGATTCTCTTCTGGATAATGTAGCTAGAGGACTAGCCTTCCTATAAGACATACTCTGAGGTGCAGGGCTAGGAGCCAGGTTAGGATCTCCTCCTACTTCCACTGAAGTCTCTTCATCCTCATCATTAACAACATAACTATAAGCAGGTTCATCTTCATCAGGTCCAAGACCTAGATAACTCTCATCCTTAGGCCTTGAAGGATGGTCCACGGGATTAAATTTATCATGCAATTTACCATCACAATTCACATATTGTTTCTTCTATGGGTTCTATCTTTCTTTAATATACTTACAGATAGTCTTAGTAATGAAACAATTGTCTTTAACAACAACAGTTTCATCCCCAGATTCAGAAATAAATTTGACCTTTATCATAATATAAATTGGATTAGAAAAGAACAAAGTATTTGTCTTTGATTTAGGCATGGTCATATCCTTTATCTTAATCATCAACAATCTGTATAGATTGAACTTCAATACATTCCTAAACAAGTACATCAAATATATATCCTAATACTTCAGGGTTGAAAAATATCCTCTCCTGGAACTAATAACATGTTGAATGAACTTAAAAACAATCTGTTTTCATCTTCCATTTCAGCAGAAATCACTTTTCTAGGTGATCCATTCCCAGTTAACTCCAGCAAAACAGCCTCATACTCAAAATGGTCACTAGCTGCAGGTACTAATTTTGATGAAAAACCATAATCTCCCTCATGATGTACTTTCAGACATTCATCCCATTCAGCAGATGAAAAGGATACCTACTTATCATTTACCAAATAAATCATCATGTTCTCATCTTCATTCATTTAAAATATAACAAACTCATAAAATTACTTAAACATTTTTGGGTAATACTGCCCATTATTGTTTGAAAAATAATCTATCCATCCTTGATCTTCTAAAATTCTCATAATCAGAGACTTGGTAGACATAAACCACTCAGCACAAAGCTCCTTCTCAATCACTATTTCCCTCTTTGATAAATGTGGATTCTCAGAATTCCTCTTCTCTATACTAGTTCCACAACTACTTCCAATGGCTCCAGAACCGAATTTTTGTCACTTTTCACTCGACTCATTACATTCATCAATTATCGGTCGCTTAACATGGGCCATTTCCAAATTGAGAAACATAGGGTTTGCAATATTTCAGAGGCTTGGGTAGGTGTGGACTTGGAAGGGTGGATTTTGTAGTGTATTTAATGGGATTTAGACTCAACATATATCATTTATTAATCCACACATAATAAAAAATATATACATTAAAACAATAAATCATATTGGATTAAAAAAACATTGATATATATTGGTAACCATTATATCAGTGATAATTATAATGGTAAAAACTACTTTGAGGTATGTTAATGGTGAGTTTTGTCTAACGGTGAGGTGTGTCTAACAGTGAGGTGTGTCTAACGGTGAGGTTTTTCTAACATTGATGTTTTTCTAACAGTGAGGTTTTTCTAACGGTGAGGATTGTCTAAGGGTGAGGTTTGTCTAATAGTGAGGTTTGTCTAACTGTGTGTTTTGTCTAAGGGTGAGGTTTTTCTAATGGTGAGGTTTGTCGAATAGAGAGGTTTGTCTAACGCTGAGGTTTGTCTAACAGTTAGGTTTGTCTAATCGTGAGGTTTGTGGGTAGTTGATCATTCGTAATTTATGTCTAATGTAACTTAATCTCTCGAAACATTATGGGTTTTTATATAAGGCCCCAGCCTTAAACCTCACTTAATATTGAATTAAATGAATAATTCACAATGAGGATCTTTTCAGGTTTATAGGTTTATAGAATTAGGACATAACTATTACATCTCAAAAGATTACTAAGTAGAAACGTCTACTAAGTTTCCATAAAAATAAAAACTCTTAAAAAGAAAAATGTCTAGTTCCATGTTATTTTGCTTGCATGACTTCCCCTTGATCCCATACTTGACCCTATTCCACATTAAGTCCTGTGAAAAACATTTCAAAAACTTGGGATGAGAATAAAAATCTCAGTAAGGGATACAGAAGGAATGAAAACTGTTAGTTTATCAAAGCAACAAGTAAACCATTTATACATTATCAAAGTAATACTTTGTACCTTTATGAAGTAGTAAAAACTCTTTACTGAATAAAATATCATTACTTACCATGTTGTAACCAAAAGATTACCATAAAACCCATAAAAAGATCACATAACATATAAAGGTAGCTTGGGACATAAACATAATTAAGTGGAGTAACCATACCGTCGACCTCCACACATATCACTTAATGGAATAGCCATACGACCAACTTCCATATATACATAATGGAATAGCCATACGGCCGACTTCCATACCCAATGCATTGGAGGTTATAACGTTACCACCCGTCCTGGTATTCACGGCACCTCCTGTCATATGGTTTATCACGTAACCACCCGTCAAATGTCCAAGTACCATAATAAAATCATAAGACATAAAACAAATATAATGGAAAGAAAAAATTTCCACACTTTGATCACAATATATCACTAATATATATGGACATAAAAAATCCATTATAAAAACCATTTTCAATACCAAAATACATAAAAGAGTATATGGTATTTATTTCATTTTAAAAACATCATGGCTTGTTGAGGAAGCCAATGACCAAATAATAATCGCGGCGGCGGAAAAGGTCGTTGTCACCACGTACATTAAAAGAAACATTCCTTTTTGTTGTTTAGTAAAAAAATTCGTAGAAAAATTTTCCTTTTGTATAAAAGTATAATTCAAAGGGGTTTATACACCGTATAAAAGAAAGTTGTGTATAAAACGAAATATGCCTCAATGAAAGGAGATTGAGACGAAGTCCCTTACCTCGGGTCCGACTTGACTCGATCATTTTTTAACGTCCTGAATAATAAACTTGAGTTAATTTATACTTGCTTAATAACCTTTTTCAAGATTATTATTCCATTTATATAACTTATTTCCATGTTATAAACATTATGTAATCATTAATTTAATAATGTTTGTTTTGTCGATATTTGGTTCTTAAGTCGAAAGTGGACTTCTTACAATTACATGTTGTTCGTGTGGTCAAGGGTTCTTTATATCCAGAATGAAATTCCTGGTTTGGATATCATATGTATCATATATATCCAGCATATACATGTATTTATAATATTACATAATCATTTATAGGTAAGAAATGAAATGCACCGTTCATGGAGACGGTAAGCCGTACGTACGCATGAATGCTACTTTCATTTCATTGTCATATTAAGGGAATTAAAACTAAATGATAGGTATTTATATTTTAATTATAGAATTATATTCATCATTTAGATGTATCATTCATCATATATATCTATTATATACATGTACTTATAATAGTACATTACATTTGGGGATAAGAAATGAAATGCACCGTTCATGGAGACGGTAAGCCGTACATATGCATGAACGCTACATTCATTTCTATCTCATACTTTAATGGAAAGAAATAATAATGATATAGATGTATATTATAATTCTATTATAAGATCATATATAATAACTTTAAATCCATCCTTTATACATCCCACATATGGCATTAACGAATCAAATCACTTTGAGGGGGCGGTAGTCCGCACTTCCTTAAATGAATATATCGCATTTACCTATAATGGAAACCATAAAGGTATGACCAAAATAAAAAATACAGAAGCTTAAGGAAAACATAAAAATATTATATATCATATATAAATATAGTTTCATCTTAATGGCCACCTTTGAAGGTGTTAAAATAATGTTGAACAATCATCGTTTCGGGAGGCCGAAATTCACCATCCACGGAAACAATATGTTCTTTAACCATTAGAGCTAGGTGTGTGTAAGTGTAGCTCTAATACTTCTTATAAAAACATCCTAGTATATTTATGATACTTTAGTTGTTAAAAAAGAAATGAATAAAAAGAGTTTAGGGGGTTTGAGAAGCAAAATAAAACAAAAGGACTCAAGTGAAGACATTACCTTAAAATCGGGTAAGTCCCTTTGGTTTCAGCTCAAAGGCATCCGTGGGAAGACTTATGCCTAATGTGAGGCTTTAAGCAGTAAGATAGGGAAGTGTAGATACAAAATGGTCAGGGTTTGGCCGAGCCAAAGGGTTTGGAAGTGTGGGTAAAGAGGTAGAGGTGGGGGCCTTTTATAAGAGGAGAGGGGGGGCACTCTTGGAAAGTAAAGATAAGTTACTTTATTTTAAAAAGAGTTTTGGATTCAAAAGGTCCCACATTGATATAATTCAAGGGTAAGGTGATAAGGGTTCGATATACACCAATCGAATAGGTTTTTGACATGTTTAGGTCATATATGTTACATTATCATTTCATTTTATTTAAATCCTTTTTTAATGAGGTAATCGCTGCATCATCATGATGTCATAAATAATTTAATTTATGTAAAGTCTAAAAATTATACAAAAAATACTATGATATATGAAATATTTTTATATTTCTAGTGAATATTTATAGTAAAAAATCTGACTTGTATAACCCCATGTAAAGTTTTTTTAGTAAAACATCACATGTTTGTGTCATTCTTACTTTAACTTTTAATAAAAAGTTATTTATGTCATTTCCCAACCAAAGAGTCTCCATGGGGTCCCCAAGTTGACCCATGGGTTGTCATGGTCGGATATAACACATAAAATGAGGGTAGTACATGTTTCAAGCTCATCTCATTTTATTAAAGCATTATTTTTACCTTAAACTACACTAATTACCTCTAATCGCGATTAAGAACTTAAAAGTTACTATTCGCCAAAAAATTATTTTAATCTCATTGAACCACATTTTATTTCTTAATGACAACCATTTATGTTGGAATTTTGAAATTCAAAACACAGAAGTGCTAAATTTTCATTTAAACAAAAAATCATTTTTTATAAGTACCACTTAGTGGTTTCACTATTAATCAAAAATTGATGTTTTTCAGAAAAATACCAAAAATTCACACTAAGCTATATTTGATACTCCGAATTCAAAAATGAAGTCTATTTTACAAAATTCAAAACATATAAGTCACATTATTAATTTAATAATTAATTCCCGCTGTCATGAAAAATAGCGTGTTTTTATGAAACAAGAAGTATCAAAATATTGACACTAGTTTAAGTCTGATTTCAAAGTGAAATTAATTACAACAACCTCTATTGGATTTAATGGTAAAAATATTTTATAATTTCACTTTAAAACCAATTCAAAATATAATGCAATCATATAAATAAATTAGATTTAAAAGAGGTTTTGAATTAAAATACAACATTTTACACTATTCATTAAAAAAATGAACTTTATCGGGCACATACCAAAAATTTCCACAAAGTAAATTTTGATGTCCCAATTCTAAAGAAGAGTTTTATTTGTTCCAATAGATTTTATAAGAGTGAACAAAACTATATTTAATGACGGTTCTCCATCAAAAGGCGATAAGTGAACCTTTAGTGAAAACTGGGGCATATACGCCAAAAATTGAATTCTTTCTGTATTTTAAGCCTTTATCTTTTATTGGATAAATGTAAAAACATTTAAAACAAATATAATCATATTTTAGTTATTTCTATCCATTCCTGCCAATACAACGGCTACATGTTAACTACCATTTATAATAATATTATAATATTACTACTGTGCAACATAAGATTTCAATGAAACTCTTTGTTGCGTATCGGGTACTCTATCGAACATAGCAATCCCTTTAAAGTAAAATTAATATTTAATTCGTAAATATTAATAAATATGAATATTATTTATTCTTTATTTACCTGGGATGTTACATCCTTCCCCCATTTTGGGAATTGCATCCTCGAAATTTTATTCACTTATCAAAATAAGTGGGGGTATTTATCTGTCATAGAATTTTCAGATTCCGACGTTGCCTCTTCAACCATATGGTTTTTCCAAAAAACCGTTACCTGGTGGATTACCATATTTCGTAACACTTTCTCTCTTCGGTCAAGAATCTGGACTGGTTGTCCTTCATAAGAGATATTCTCTTCCAACTGAACTACCTCTGGGCCCAAAACATGAGATGGACCTGGCATATACTTCCTCAACATTGAAACATGAAAAACATTGTGTACCTGAGATAAACAAGTAGGTAAAGCCACTCGGTAAGCAAATGATCCAACATTCTCCAGAATTTCATATGGTTTAATGAACCTTGGACCCATCTCTCCTTTCTTACCAAATCTCATCACACTTTTCCATGGAGAAACCTTGAGAAAAACATGATCAAATACCTCGAAAGATAGATCCTTCCTCTGGTTATCCGCATAACTCTTCTGTCTGCTCTGAGCTTTTTTCATGTGTCTCTGAATCAACTGAACTTTTTCCTGCCATCTCTTCTACCAATTCTGGTCCAATCAGCTTCCTTTCACCCACTTCATCCCAAAATGATAGAGTTCGACACCGCTTCCCATATAATGCCTCAAATGGTGCCATCTGTATACTGGAATGAAAACTGTTATTATAAGAAAACTCAACCAAAGAAAGATGTTGGTCCCAACTTCCCTGATAATCCATCGAACAAGCTCGTAGCTTATCCTCCAAGGTCTGAATTGTTCGTACTGACTGCCCATCTGATTGAGGATGAAAAGCTGTACTAAAATTTAATTCAGTACCCAAAGACTTCTGAAGGCCTTTCCAAAAGTTAGAAGTAATCCTGGGATCACGATCGGACCTAATGGAGAGAGGAACTCCATGTAACTTGACTATCTCATTAAGATACAAATGAGAACTTTGATCTAGGGAAAATGCATCTCATATAGCAAGGAAATGAGCAGATTTAGTCAAGCGATCAACAATAACCCAGATTGCATTATTACCTCGAGATGTCCTCGGTAATCCCACAACAAAGTCCATGGATATGTTTTCCCATTTCCACTCTGGCACTGGTAAAGGCTGAAGCATCCCTTTCGTTAACTGTCACTCTGCTTTAACCTACTGACATGTCAGACACTTCACAGTAAATTCAGAAATATCCCTTTTCATTCCATCCCACCAGTAATACTCCCGCAGATCTCTGTACATCTTAGTACTGCCAGGATGAACTGAAAACAGGGAACTATGAGCCTCACATAACAACTCATTCTTCCACTTTGAATCACAAGGCACACATAATCTCTTCCCAAATCTCAAAACGCAATCATTATCAATGTAGAATTCAGAAAACTTACCTTTCTGAACCAGCTCTACCTTTTTCTGCAAACTCACTGTCTTCCTTCTTTGCTTGCTTAATTCTGTCTGATAGGGATGATCTCACTGATACCTGAAACAAAACATAAGAACTTCCTGCACCAACAACTTCTATACCAATTTTCATCAAATCAAAAACCAAAGGATCTCGTTCCAAACGTAGCATGGTTAATGAAGCTTTACTTTTTCGACTCAAAGCATCAGCCACTTTATTTTATTTTCCCAGATGGTAGTGAATTGTACAATAAAAACCATTGATTAATTCCATCCATCTCCTCTGTCTCTTGTTCAATTCTTTCTAAGTGAATATATACTTTAAACTTTTGTGATCAGTATATATTTCACACTTTACTCCATACAACTGATGCCTCCAAATTTTTAAATCAAAATCAACATCAGCTAATTCCAAATCATGTGTAGGGTAATTTACCTCATGAGTTTTTAACTGACGTGAAGCATAAGCAATTACCTGATCATTCTGCATAAGGACACAGCCAAGTCCCTTCAACGAAGCATCACTGTATATAACAAACTCACCATTCCTGGAAGGAAGTGCCAAAACTGGATCATTCACCAATCTTCTTTTCAACTCCTGAAAACAATCATCACATTCTTTTGTCCAGATAAACACAACTCCCTTCCGAGTTATCTTATTCATTAGACTAGATAACTGTGAAAAAATTTCAATAAACCTTCGGTAGTAACCTACCAAACCAAGACTACAACGGATCTCAGTTACATTTGTGGGTCTTTTCCATTCTTCAACAACTTTTGTTTTAGCAGGATCGACAGTTCTGCCATCTTTTGAAACAATGTGACCCAGGAAAAAAATTTGTTGTAACAAAAACTCACAATTGCTGAATTTTCTATATATTTTCTTTTCTTTTAAGGTTTGAAAGATAGACCTTAAATGAATTTCATGCTCCTCTGTACTTTTAGAAAACACCAAAATATCATCGATAAACACAACCACCATTTATCGCCTGATTCAACTGAGCCATCACTACAACAAACTCTTCAATTCTGATTCTGACCATCTCAGGATACTGATTTGAAAGGTCATTTCTCTCTGTATGCCTTCCCAGAAAAGTTGTTCTATTTCCTCTATGAAAAAACATTCTTAACAAACATGTCTCAGATGAAGCAACATGGAAATCTTCAAATGCTATATCATTGCAATCATACCATAAATTTACTTATAATTTAACAATTTTCTAACTCCTAAAGTTGTCTAAACCGACCACTGATACCAACTATAAGGCCCTAGCCTTAAACCATACTTAATATTGAATTAAATGAATAATTCACATTGAGGATCTTTTTAGGTTTATATTTTTAAAGAATTAGGACATAACTATTACATCTCAAAATATTAAAAATTAGAAACGTCTACTAAGTTTCCATAAAATAAAAACTCTTAAAAAGAAACATGTCTAGTTCCATGTTTTTTAGGTAGCATGACTTCCCCTTGATCCCATCCTTGACCCTATTCCACTTTAAGTCCTGTGAAAAACATTTCAAAAACTTGGGATGAGCATAAAAAGATCAGTAAGGGATACACAAGGAATTAAAACTATTAGTTTATCAAAACAACAAGTAAACCATGTATACTTTATCAATGTAATACTTTTCACCTTTATGAAGTAGTAAAAACTCTTCACTGAATAAAAGATCATTACATACCCTGTTGTAACCAAAAGATTACCATAAAACCCATAAAAAGATCACATAACATATAAAGGTAACTTGGGACATAAACATACTTAATTGGAGTAACCATATTGTCGACTTCCACACATATCACTTAATGGAATAGCCATACAGCCAACTTCCATACATACTTAATGGAATAGCCATATGGCTGACTTCCATACCAAATGCATTGGAGGTTATAACGTAACCACCCGTCCTGGTATTCACGGAACCTCCCGTCATATGGTTTATCACGTACCCACCAATCAAATGTCCAAGTACCATAATAAAATAATAAGACATAAAACAAATATAATGGAAAGAAAACATTTCCACACTTTGATCACAATATATCACTAAAATATATTGACATAAATAATCCATAATAAAAACCATTTTCAATACCAAAATACATAAAAGAGTATATGGTATTTATTTCATTTTAAAAACATCACAGCTTATTGAGGAAGCCAAAGACCAAATAATACTCGCGGCGGCGGAAAAGGTCGTTGTCACCATGTACGTTAAAAGAAACATTCCTTATTGTTTTTTAGTAAAACACTTCGTAGAAAAAGATTCCTTTTGTATAAAAGTAAAATTCAATGGGGTTTATACACCGTATAAAAGAACGTTGTGTATAAAATGAAATATGCCTCAATGAAAGGAGATTGAGGCGAAGTCCCTTACCTCGGGTCCGACTTGACTCGATCATTCTTTAACGTCCTGAATAATAAACTTGAGTTAATTTCTACTTGCTTAATAAATTTTTTCAAGCTTATTATTCCTTTTATATCACTTATTTCCATGTTATAAATATTATGTAATCATTAAGTTAATAATGTTTGATATGTCGATATTTGGATCTTAAGTCGAAAGTGGACTTCTAACAATTACATGTTGTTTGTGTGGTCAAGGGTTCTTTATATCCAGAATGAAATTTCTGATTTGGATATCATATATATCATATATATCCAGCATATACATGTATTTATAATATTACATAATAATTTAGATGTAAGAAATGAAATGCACCGTTCATGGAGACGGTAAGCCGTACGTACGCATGAACGCTACTTTCATTTCTTTGTCATATTAATGGAATTAAAACTAAATTAGAGGTATGTATATTTTAATTTCAGAATTATATTCATCATTTACATGTATCATTCATAATATATATCCATTATATACATGTACTTATAATAGTACATTACATGTGGGGATAATAAATGAAATGCACCGTTCATGGAGACGGTAAGCCGTACGTACGCATGAACGCTACTTTCATTTCTATATCATACTTTAATGGAAAGAAATAATAATGATATAGAGGTATATTATAATTCCAGTACAACATCATATATAATAATTTTAAATCCATCCTTTATACGTCCCACATATGGCATTAACGAATCAAATCACATTGAAGGGGCGGTAGTCCGCAATTCCTTAAATGAAGATATCACGTTTACCCATAATGGAAACCATAAAGGTATGCCCAAAATGAAAAATACATAAGCTTAAGGAAAACATAAACATATTATATATCATATATAAATATAGTGTCAACTTAATGGCCACCTTTGAAGGTGATAAAATAATGTTGAACAATCATCATTTCGGGAGGCCGAAATTCCCCATCCACGGAAACAGTATGTTCTTTAACCATTAGATGTAGGTGTGTGTAAGTGTATCTCGAATCCTTATTATAACAAAATCCTAGTATATTGTTGATATTGGAGTTGTTACAAAATAAATGAATAAAAAAAGTTTAGGGGGTTGGAGAAGAAAAATAAAACAAAAGGTCTCAAGTGAAGACATTTCCTTAAAATCGGGTAACTCCCTTTGGTTTGAGCTCAAAGGCTTCCTTGGGAAGACTTATGCCCAATTTTAGGCTTTAAGAAGTAAGAGAGGGAAGTGGAGAGTCAAAATGGGTAGGGTGTGTCCGAGCCAAAGGCTTTGGAAGTGTGGGTAAAGTGGTAGAGTTGGGGGCCTTCTATAAGAGGAGAGGAGGGGAACTCTTGGAAAGTAAAGATAAGATACTTTATTTTAAAAAGTGTATCGGATTCAAAAGGTCCCACATTGATAGAATTAAAGGTTAAGGTGATAAGGGTTAGAAATCCACCCATAAAATAGGTTTTGGACATGTGTAGGTCATAGATTTTACATTATTATTTCATTTTATTTAAATCCTTTATTAATGAGGTAATCGTTGCATCATCATGATGTCATAAATAATTTAATTTATTTAAAGTCTAAAAATTATACAAAAACTACTATGATGTATAAAATCTTTTTAGATTTCTAATATATATTTATAGTAAAAAATCTGACTTGTATAACCCCATGTAAAAATTGTTTTAGTAAAACATCTCATGTTTGTGTCATTTTTACGTTAACATTTAATAAAAAGTTATTTATGTCATTTCACGACCAAAGTGGCTCCATGGGGTCCCCAAGTTGACCCATGGGTTTTCATCGTTGGCCATGACACATACAATGAGGGTAGGACATCTGTCAAGCTCATCTCATTTTATTAAAGCATTATTTTTACCTTAAACTACACTAATTACCTCTAATCACAATTAAGAACTTAAAAGTTACTATTCACCAAAAAATTATTTTAACTAATTGAACCACATTTTACTTATTAATGAAAACCATTTATGTTGGATATTTGAAATTCATAACACAGAAGTGGTAAAATTTCATTTAAATGAAAAATCAGTTTTTATAAGTACCACTTAGTGGTTTCACTATTCATAAAAAAATGAATTTTTTCAGAAAAATACCAAAAATTCACCCTAAGTTATATTTGATACTCCGAATTAAAAAATGAAGTCTATTTTAAAAAATTCAAAACATATAAGTCACATTAATTAATTTAATAATTAATTCTCATTGTCATGACAAATAGCGTGTTTTTGTGAAACAATAAGTATCAAAAGATTGACACTAGTTTAAGTCCGATTTCAAAGTGAAATTAATTCCAACGACCACTATTGGATTTAATGGTAAAAATATTTTCTAATTTAACTTTAAAAAAAATTCAAAAGATAATATAATCATATAAATAAATTATATTAAAAAGAGGTTTTGAATTAAAATACAACATTTTACACTATTCATTAAAAAAATTAACTTTATCGGACAGATACAAAAAATTTCCACAAAGTAAATTTTGATGTCCCAATTCTAAAGAAGAGTTTTATATGGTCCAATAGAATGTATAATAGTGAAAAAAATGTATTTAATGACGGTTCACCGTCAAAAGGTGATAAGTGAACCTTTAGTGAAAACTGGGGCATATACGCCTAAAATTGAATTCTTTCCGTATTTTAAACATTTATCTTTTATTGGATAAATGTAAAAACATTTAGAAAACATATATAATCATATTTTAGTTATTTTTATCCATTCCCGCCAATACAATGGCTACATGTTAACTACCATTTAAAATAATATTATTATATTACTAGTGTGCAACGTAAGATTTCAATGAAACCCTTTTGTTGCGTATCGGGTACACTATCGAACAAAGAAACTCCTTTAAAGTAAAATTAATATTTAATTCGTAAATATTAATAAATATGAAAATTCTTTATTCTGTATTTACCTGGGATGTTATATTGTAAATATATCAGCTAGTTGTCATTCAGTGCCTATAAATTCAAGAGTTATATCACACTTTTGACAGTGAACTCTTAGAAAGTGGTGCCTTACATCAATGTTCTTAGTTATAGAGTGATATACAGGGTTCTTAGAGATATTGATTGTAGTAGTGTTATCCTAATTAATCGAAACATGTCTATAATCATATTCATAGTCCAACAATGTGTGTTTGATCCACATAATCTGTGCACAGCAACTACCAGTAGCTATATATTCTCCTTTAGTAGTAGAAAATGAAACTGAATTTTGTGTCTTACTACAACAAGTTACTATAGATTTTCCCAATAAATGACATGTTCTAAATGTGCTTTTTCTATCTAACATGCAACCAACAATGTCGGCATCCGAATAACTTATTAAATCAAAATATTGTCCTTTTGGGTAAAATAAACCTAAATTAGTAGTATGTTTAATATATTTGAAGATCGGTTTTACATCAAATAAGTGTGATTATTTTGTATCAGCTTGAAATCGTTCACACATACATACACTAAGCATAATATCAGGTTGACTAGTAGAAAATTAATGTAAGCTTCCAATCATACCTCTGTAATTGGTTTGATCTACTGGTTTCCCATATTCATAAATATCCAACTTACAAGTGGTACTCATAGGTGTATCACATCCCTTATTACTATTAAACCCAAAACATTTTGATAAATCCTTTGTTTATTTAATTTTATTTAGAAGAATACCATCACTATATTTTAAAAAATCTGATCCAAGAAAATATTAAAGTTCTCCCATTAATCTCATTTCAAATTCATTTTGCAAAATCATTGAAAAATCAGTACATAAATTTTTTTAGAAGATCCTAAAATAATATCATCATCATATATTTGTACTATAAAAAACATCTTTAAAAATATTTTTGATTAAAAGAGTGGGATCAAAAATTCCTTTGGAAAAACCTTTTGAAATAAGAAAATTAGTATGTCTAACATACCAAGCTCTTGGAGTGGTTTTAAAACATATAAATATTTAATAAAAATTTAAAAACATGATTTTGAAAATGGGGATTAGTAAATTCAGGTGGTTTTTCAATAAAAACAACTTCAATTATATAACCATTTAGAAAGCCCTTTAAACATCCATTTGATATAACATTAAATTCAGATGAGCTGCAAAAGCATGTAGGATACTAATGGCTTATAATCTAGCTAATGGTGCAAAGGTTTCTTCATAATAAATTCCTTCTTCATAAATGTATCCTCATTTAACTAACCTAGCTTTGTTTCTAAGGATGTTTACAGATTCATCAACCTTATTTCTAAACACCCATTTTGTGCCTATTATAAAAGTGTCTTTAGGTATATCTACTAATTTACAGACTTTTTTATTTCAAATTGATATAACTATTCTTGAATATCCATTACCCAAAATTCATCATTTATAGGATCATTGATATATTTAGGTTCTCACTCTGAATGAAAAGCTTAATGTTCAACCTGGTTTCTTAGAGAAGCACTAGTATGTGTTCCTCTATTAACATTACCTACAACAACATCTAGATGATGATTCATTAGAATCCTATTTGATCTAGTAAAGGTAGGACTAGAAATTTTAGGTTCTTGTCTAGGTTCAGGTTCACCAGTAGCAGATTATAAAATATTTCCAGAAGTGGTTGTCTTTACAAGAGGTTCACTGATTTTATCATTAAGGTTCAGAACAGACAAATTTTCTTCAAGATTTTCAAGAGAAGGTTTAGTTTCATGTGGATCAGTTTCATCAAACTTGATGTGAACAAATTATTCCACACACATGGTTATTTTATTAAAAATCTTGTAGACTTTTCTAGTTAAAGAATAACCAAGGAATATTCATTCATCACTTTTAGATGATAATTTATCAAGATTATCTTTAGTGTTCAGAATAAAAACTTTATAACTAAAAACATTAAAATAACTATCTTTAGGTTTTCTATTATTCCCCAATTCATAAGGGGTCTTTTTAAGTACTAGTCTAATAAAGAATCTATTTATAATGTAACAAGCTGTATTTACAGCTTCAGCCCAAAAATAAACAGGTAAATCATATTCATTAAGCATAGTTTGTGTAATTTCATGAAGTGTTCTATTCCTTCTTTCTACTACACCATTTTGCTGAGGTGTCCTAGGGGAAGAGAAGTTGTAATTATATCCATTGTGTGAGCAGTATGATTCAAATTATTTACTTTCAAACTCAAAACAATGATCAATTCTCAGGGTCTTAATCTTAAGTCCACATAGGTTTTCTATAGAGTTTGTGTATTTAATAAAATAAGAGAAATCTTCACTTTTTTGAGCTAGAAATATATACCCAAGTATATCTAGAAAATTAATCTACTAGGACATAGAAATATTGCTTCCCATTTAAATTAGAGACTTTGTATGGTCCAAAAAAATCAATTCGAAACAACTCACGTGGTTGAGAAGATGAAACTTCTTTCTTTGATTTAAAAGAAAAATTATGTTGCTTTACCTTTTGACAGGTATTACAAACTTTGTCAGCTAGAAATTCATGTTTAGGTATGACTCTAACTAAGTACTTCCTAGTCAGTTATCTAAGTTATTGTATATTGCAGTGTCCTAATCTTATGTTCCAAAGCCAGGATTTCTTATGAAATGTATTTTAATAGGTAATATTTTTCTTAGCTAATGAATTCAAATCTATAGCATAAACATTTTCATTTCATAATGTAGTAAATACCAAAATATTTCTAGAATCAAAAAAATTACATGAATCATTTTCAAACATAACATTAACTCCATCATCACACAACTTAGGAATGATTAAGATATTATACTTTAGTCCAAAAAAAACCTTTAGAAATCAAAATTTAATCAGTGTTACCAATCTGGCATAAGCTGATGATATTTCCTTTTGAGTTATCCCCAAATGTGACATATCCTCCATCAACATTGACTTAGCTTCTAAAACATGATAAGTCTCTTGTCATATGTCCTGAACATCCACTATCCAAGTACCATGTCTTCCTACATGAAATTTTTAAGCAGGATTCGTACAAAAAAATTTAGAGAGAAAATGATTTTGGTACCTAGATATTCTTAGGTACAGACTTGTTGGCAAGAAGAACATTTGGTACCAATATTTTTCTAATGGGTTTCATATAATCAATATATTTAAAATATTTTTAAAGATAAACTTTTTTTGATCTATAACTATGTGGGTAGTTAATAGAGACATTATTATTTTCAGAACTAGAACTAGCATCACACTGTCTAGATTTAGGAATAAATCTATTCTTTTTAATCTGTCTTTGTCCAAGATGATAACCTAAACCAGTAGTATACTTTGGTGCTACTTGTTTTCTTATAATTTTTGTAAGAGTTTCTTTTATGTTAGTATATTTTTCTAAATCTTTTCTGAGTTACTCATTTTACAGTTTCAGTTTAGTATTCTTTTGGAGTTCTTGAGCATTCTTTTCCTTTGCAACTTCTAGTGCATATTTGGCAGGGCTAGTTAAAGAATGTTTTTTCTCTAAAGATTTATACTTGTCTTCAATCTCATTACAAGTATCCTCTATCATGTTAGAGTATTCAAATAATTCTTTACTAGACATGTTTTCATAATCAGAGTAAGAATCATATCTCCAGAATAATAGGAATTTAAAGTAGGAGTATCTAATGTTACCTCATATGTGTTTTTCATGAAACACATATTAGATTTTTTAGATGTTTCATCCTGAGTAGAATCTGAATCACTTGAACTATCCTCTAAAGCACTCTATAGTTTTTTCATAGCTTTCTTTACTTTTTTGTATTTGTACTCCTATTTATTCTTGTACTTTTACTTCGGATAGTGAGCATTCACATGTCCTTTCCTCTTGCATTCATAGCAGACTATGCCATCACTTTTATGATCTCTTTTACAATCCTTCTTACAATGACCTTTATTTTTATACATTCCCTTGTAATTAGAATTTATGAATAACTTATTTTTCCTATATAACTTCTTAAATTGCCTGTTTATTTGAGCCATTTCAGCATCACTGTCAGATGTACTCTCTTAACTACTTGAACTATCACTTGAAGCTTGAATTTTCTCTTTGTCTTTGATTTTTGAAGTAGAGGTCTTGAAGGTTACTGATTTGTTTCTTTGTTCACCATATTCTTATTTTTTTACCATCATCTCATCTTCATACATCATCAACTTACAATCAGATCCTTTACAGGTAGTGAAATTATGTCACATGATTCTCTTATTGAAACTGATGTGTCTCTCTATCTTTATATCAGAAATCTGAGTATTATAATGATTTTCTCTTTTACTGGAATAACATTTCCCATCGAGCTCACTGTGTTAACAATTTCATTGAACCTGAGAAATGTGTAATTAATAGATTCATCATGCCTCATTTTAAATTTTTTATATTTAATAGTGTATGTGTTTAATCTCATCTCTTTCACATTGGTTCTTCCTTCATGAGAAATTGCCATGGTATCCCAGATTTCATAAGTAGTCTTACAAGTAGATATTTGATTATATTCTTCATCTCCTAAATCACAATATAGGGAATTCATTTCTTTATAATTATTATTGTATGCAGATTTCTTAGGTTCATCCCCAGTAGTTCAAAAAGTTTCTGGAATCTTATAATGAGTTTTTATAGCAGTCCAGATGTCAAATCCCATACATTCTAAATGAATTTTCATTTTTATTTTCCATTGGGCATAATTAACACCATTAAAGAAGGGTGGAATATTGGTAGCTCCACCTTCTAATCTGTTATCCATAATACCTAAGTTATATAAAGATATAAAAATTTAGAATTAACAGAAATTTTATGATCATTAAGACACAACTAAATTCAAAATTGAAAACATTTCACAAATATATAGTTTTGAAAATATTATATCAACATCCACTGATACTAAATTTTGGTCGGAGTGGATACTCAAGAGGGGGGTGAATTGATTTCCTATAAAAAAATTTTAATTTAAAATATTTCTATTAAAATCCCCCAATTTAAATAATAGGCTAAACTAAAATGAATTTGTAATATAGTAAAGGTTCAGTTATTTTCACAAGTGATTGATTAGTTCTCAATTAATCTAATCTGAAGATTAGATCAGCTTTTGAAACAAACCTACTGGTTTACAATAAATACAAAAACTTTCTAGTCTAACTATCATAGTAAAATTACAATAGATTTATATTTAATGTATTTAGTAGAGGAATATTCAAAAATAGTTTTAAGTAAAATAAATATACACAACAGTTTTAAAACAAGAGGTTCAGTCTCATGAAGAGACTTAGTCCTCTCAAATAGTTTTATATAAACTATGATCCACACACTGGATCGGGGTTTTAAAACAGTGCATAGACTGTCGAGGTCCTAAGAACACTACCACAGTTCTACATGGGAAAACTAAACAATAACACACAGGTTTTCCAGGTCTCACTGGACCTCTACCACTATCCATAGTGGGATATAAAAGTGTAAGTGAAATATTGAGTGAGGATTTATAAATCCTCCAATTTAGCACATGAGCCAGTGTGTGCTTAAAATACAGAGCACACAAACTGATCAATATTTAAAAAAATGAAACACAATATATCTAAAAAATATATATGAGTTTATAATGATCTATGTGTATTTTAGTGAAGATCTTGACCCCTTGGATTGATCAGAATTTTCTCTGAGTCATTCTCTGGTTTTTGTCAGAACAATGTTATTTTTCTTTGACTTCCAGGTCCAGTTTGATCAGCTTGATTAGTTTGAGAGTAGGTGTAGTCATGGAAGCTCTCCACACCTTTAATTTTCAGGTTCTATAGGTTCAACATGTGTTTTTCCTTCTTCTTCTATGTATGTATGTCCTAGTGTATATCAAGAAACTTGTTTCATATGTGAATTTTCAAGACTTATTCTCAAGTAGCTCAAGGTTCCCTTTTTATATTCATTGATACATGAAAATAGGAATGATCTGTAGGAGGTAATGTTTTGTACATGCCAACAACTATCATTTATTAATAACATATGCATTAAATTTACGAAATATGATAGTTTCTTATAATAAACAATGTCAAAGAAATGACACATCGTTGGGTGTTTGGTGGTCTCTGTAACATAGTTGTATGTAACGGTAGCTCCTTCTAGCGGTTGCTCCAAGTACCGGTGACTATATATAGTGGTAGATCTCAATAGAGGTATACTTATGTACCAGAGACCCATACCAGTGAGAATGTAATGGTAGACTACATAATTGTAGTAGTCACTCTGTATTTGTAGACATGTGCATATCGATAGACATACTCTATCTGTAGCTCAGGTGTAATGGTAACTGTCTGTATACCAATTACCTTTCTATATCGTTAGCTCATCTGTATACCGGTGACCATTCTGTATCCGTAGATGATTGTCTGTCTATGGAAACTATCCACATATTACGTTAGTATAAAACATTATAATGTAAATGAACATTTTATTATCTGAATGTTCTACAACGAAAGATATATCATTTGAACATATGCAATAGTATTTATATTTTGAATTTATGTAATCAATAAACATCATGTGGGATTATCAAAACATAATTAATTGTAATTGATATAGTCAAAATAGGTGAGTACAACAATAACATATCTAAATATCATACATTTATGGATAATCATGTAAGCATAAATAATATATAGATAAGTAAATAAAAGTAATCCAAAAAATATAAAAATAAAATAACTAAACAATTTTCCCACCCATATTCACCCCTATATACAATTAATAAATATAATAAAACCACAATATGATCTTGTTTATTTGGAATGAATAATATATTTCTACCCTTCATTAATATATTGTTTTTAAATTCCAAAATGGTCAATGTAATAATGTGAACTAAAAAATTACTTACAGGCATGAGAAAACAATGGGTGATAACCTAATGTCACTCTCTATCCAAACTATAACCTCAATCATTATAAGAAAAATACATTTTTAAACCTAAATCTGAGATTAAATATGTATGAATTTGTATAAAATTTTCCAAAAGGCCTCCAATGACCTTTCCCCACGCTTAACCATTAATTAAGAATCCATTTTAATTCCAGTTTAAAAAATAATTAATATTAAATTATGTTTTGGATATTTTATAAAAAAATGTAATATAACTATATAATATTAGATTCTAAAGTAGTCTACATTTTATTTAATGTACCAAAAATGGATAATAATAGTTTTTTTTAGTATTATTGAAAATAAATGGAAGTACATTTTATTGAAAAAGAAACCTAAATCAAGCATCATAAGAGGGAAAATAGTACAAAACTATAACCAAGTGATACATTGTAGAGACCTGTATCTTGACGTACATGGACATTACATTACATTTGCGGAATACTTAGTACATAACAAAAACACACACACAAGGACCGAAATAGTTTAGTGTCTTTGGAAACTCGGAATATAATCTTCTAATCGTGGTGAAAGATCTTCAACATCTCCCATAAAGATCTTCTCTTTTTTTTATACCTAAAACCTTTCTTTATATCCTGGGGAAAAGAAAACATAAAAGGGTGAGCTCAAATGCTCAGCAAGGGAAAATAAAGGAAATAAAAATCATATCATATATTTATGAAAAATCAAAACCTGCAAAAGAGATCATAATATCTTAACATGGAATAAATCATAGAAGTGAAAATGAGATCCCCATAATCATAACATAAAACTTGAAACTTTGTGGCATGCACACATAATCATGGAAAATCATATCTTGTTAGTCATGACTCATTGCCAAGACTATCTTAGTGGACAAAGTCCCTTTCTGAATCGAGTAACCCTCGTTTCAGTCCTGTTTCACTGAACCGGTATAACCTACCATTCCAGCCTTGTCTATCTCATGAGATATAAAATCATTACCCAATGCATTGGAGGGAGATATAGGTCCCACCCATCTTATAATGAATCCTTTCTTATGTGTGCCACATAATCATAAAACATACATCATCGCATAACACATGTAACAAAAATGGGATTCTTGAAACATCATGACATCATAAATCAATTCATATAAGATAAAGTAATTCATAAACATAATTCCATCACAACATAGTAAAATCAATGTAAAAATATGGATAGAAACAGAACCTTTTATTATCTTAGATGGAAAATAATTTTGATAAAACACTTGAATTGAATTCTTGAGGAAAATATCCTTTCTTCTTCAAAATCAATTTCTTTTCACAAAACATCATGCAATTTTAAAAGAAAGAGATTTTATTGAAAATAGTCATGAAATATTTTAGAGGAAGCTTCATTAAAATAAGGCTTTATAAAACAGTAGAAATCTGTTCGTGCCATATAAGTTAAAAAAAACATTCTTCGTACTTTTGTTGGAAAAGTCAAAAAGTACCTCGTACGAAAAACGACAAAAGATTCCTTTCATACATATTACTAAAACTCACCGAAGGGTAAAAATGGATTTAAAAAATTTTAGGTGGATTACATATTGAGTAAACATGGATGTGGATGATAAAATACACCCCAGTAAATACTTACGAATAAACAATCTCGGATAAAAATGAGATTGTGATATTTCCCTTACCTTAGGTCCGATTTGCTTTGTACGTGTCCGAAGCTCCTGTATAATGGTTTAAATAATGTCATTGACTTATTACAGAATCATATTCATTGTTATGATATCATATATGGTTCACTTATGACATTATATTACCCGTTCTTTTGTAAATTCCATGTTAAAGAAGCGTTTTGGGTAAAATCGTTTCTTTTATCGTAGGTGTTTTGACTTGTTGTTCTTGACATTATTGTTACTTATATCATGATTTACTTACTTCCAGAATATAAAATATTATTTATATATCATATATATTCAGTATATATATATATATAATAGATAGATAAATGAAATGAAAAACACCGTTCATGGAGACGGTAGTCCGTACGTACGCATGAACGCTGTTTTCCTTTCCCTATTGTCTTGAATGGAAGTAAGTAGATGAAATACATATATATATATACATAAATCCAGTAGCTTTATAATGTCATATATTTCATTATTATTTCTTATATATACTTTATAATCATTCTTAAATGGTTAACATGGAGAATGAATCTCATCGCGTCGTGGAGACGGTAGTCCGTACGTACGCACGAGCGATGATATCATTTCCATAAATATTGAATTGGAGTGGAGTGGATTATACAATATATCAGAATTAATATGATGTTTTAATAACTATGTATAGTTATTCTTTACACCATTATACCCATCCATGTAAGGTGGTGGTGGAAAATAGATTACACCACGGCGTGGAGACGGTATTCCGTACGTACGCACGCGCGGTGATTTCTTTTTCCATAGGATAGATAGATGGTGAAATAGGGTTGTTTCATACTTATAATAACATATCAGTATATGAGTGATACTGATGTTATTACTTCATAATGAAACAACCTAAGAAGAATAAGTGGAAGAAGAAATAAAGATGAAAGAATTGGTAACGGTAATTACCTCTTCTTTGAAGCGCCTTTTGGAGACCTCCTCTTAGGGAACTAAAATTGGTCTTTGAGGAAGACCAGAACCTCTAGGATGTTTCTAGGGAAGTGGAGAAGAGATTTTGGCAGGGTTTGGCCGAGCTTGAGTGCTCAAATTGGTGTGAGGAGGAGGGGAAGGAGTTGTCCTTTTATAAGGGAGGAGAGGGGCACCTTAGGAATATCTCAAAATATTATTTTATATTAAAGTCAAAATCGGTTTATAATGGTTCCAAAGGGTCTTATTTCGAAGATAAGGTAGGGAGGGGTCGAAATCCTATCAACAAATAGAATTTAGACAAGTTTAGGATATTATTTTAACCTTATCAATTAAATTTAACTCTAAGTTAAATAATTTAACTTGTATCGTGTCTTTTTGTTTTCTTTCACTATATGGTTAATACACTTACTATAACATGCCAAAAGAACCCCAAATTGTTTATTATTAATATATATATCCTTATCTAAGTCATTTGGCCGAACCTTAGATTTTTAGGAATAAAATAACAATTAATAATATAATATTTTATTTAAAAACTATTTTGTGTCAATTTGGACACTATTTGATATATGATTTTTTTGAAAGTCATAACAGAATTATATGTTCAAACCAAGTTGATTAAATCAACAATAATATATCATAGTAACCTAGAAAATTAGTGGAATTCATAAAAACTCTCAAATTACATTTATTTTGGTATTTATATTATCAATTTTGTCAATATTTCATTAATAAGATAATTACTGCATCATCTTTGTGTCATAAATAAATTAAATTATTTGATGTCTAAAAATTACAAATAAAATACCATAATGTAGGAAATCTTTTTAGCTTTCTAATTAATATTTACAATCGAATTTATCTTATGTATAACCCCATATTAAAAAATGATTTACTTATTAAACTTTGATTTTAACTATTTTAACCCTTCTTTAAATAAATTAATAATAAATGTCCTAATCTAATCCAAGTGGGCCTAAATGGTCATATTTTATTCCTAAGTTTGTTTTTGGTCGAATTACACTTGTCCAATAGAATTAGAACATGTGTTAGGGTAATATTGATATCATATTTACCCTTAGTTACCCTATTTACTATTAACCGCGGTAAAAAAGTAAAAAGTTACTATTCACCAAAAAATTATTTTCATATCATTGAACCACATTTTAGTCCTTGATATTAACCGTGTCTCTCGGATTTTCGAAATTCCATTCACAGAAGCGGCAAAATTAAGTTTTATGAAAAATTCAGTTTTTTTTAACTACCACTTAGTAGTTTCACTATTCATCAAAAAATGATGTTTTTCAGAACAATGCCAAAATTTCATCCTAAGCTATATTTCATATTCCGAATTCAAAAATGAAATCTATTTTACCAAATTCATAACATAGAAGTTGCATTAATTAATTTTATAATTAAATCCCGCTGTTAAAATAAATAGCGTGTTTTTAGGAAACAATATATATCAAAAGATTGACACTTGATTATGTCTGGTTTAAATGTGAAATTACAACCAATGACCAACATTGTATTAAATTGTAAAAATATATTCTAAATATACTTTAAAACCACTCAAATTAATAATTTATCACTATTAATTATTTCGATTAAAAAAGTTGTTTTTAATTATTATTTAGTAATTTTTCACTATTCATCAGAATATGAAAGTTATCCGAAAAGTACCAAAATTTCACCTTAGGCTAAATTCGATACTCCGAATCCAAGAATGAAGTTCATTTTGAAAAATAAGATTTACAGAATTTTAAAAAGTGGTTATTACTATTCATAACGGCTAGTTTTAATAATATTTTAATAGCACATCGTTGTTTAGTGAAACTCGGTATTGCGTATTACACACGCTATCGAGGAAGGTCGCGATTGCGTGTAATGCAAGGCAAGACAAGGATGCGTGTTGTGCAAGCTCCTTTTGGTGTAGCGTACAACACAAGACATTAATAAAATTAAAAAGAATATTTCTTTATAAAATCTTGGGCTGTTACATTCTACCCCCCTTAAAATGAATTTCGCCCTCGAAATTCGTCGGGGTTATAAATGGTTTACTATTCGAAAGTTTCTTTAATAGAAACCCACATCGTAAAAAGGAATATCAAAACCAATCTTTAAAAACAAAAGTATGAAACGTAACGGTTACCCAAATAAACTAATCATTGGGTTTCCACATAGGTGAAAATATGGATATGGAAGAGAAATCTAACCATCATGTTCTGATGGAGAGTGGTAGAGAACATGGCTATGGAAAAGCCAGTAATCACAAATCCATAGATTTGTGATGATATAAGGTACCATCTGATTCATCAGGTATAAGATCACTAGGACAACATTTTTGGTTTTCAAGATCATTTCCCCTAAAGTTGAAAATTTGAATTAGAATAAATACTTACTTTATTTTGGTACAATCTCACTGTTGTTCGTGCTTTGAACAACTTCCACTTCATCTCTTAAATAAATGAAGTTGAATTTTTTATTCGTGAAGTGTTAGCAGATCATGTGATAGAATGACAGGTCATTCCATCTGTCTCAAACAAAAGGTTAGCAAAACTTATATACATAAGTCGATCTATAGTGAGATTAATCATATATGGTTCCTAAAATGGACTTATACTTCATATATCATACTGCTTAATATAATAAAACTAGTTTCTACTAAACAGGGACTTCCTGTAGGTCAGTGGTAGGCGATAAAGGCAAGTCGCACTTCGGTTGTGGGTTCGATTCCCACAGCCTTGTCCGAAGCGATGGGCTGTCGCCCGTCCTGCAGGTTGTCCTTTTTCCAAAACTATATTACTATAACATCCCATCAATAATATCAAAAAAAAAATTTCTATCCTTAAACAATACTAACTTACGTCCAACACAATCCATTCCAATCTTTAGGCTTATCCATAATACTGCAGTCCACTCTCATAACATAGTGAAAACAATTACCAGAGATTTAATATCATCGTTGATCCCCATATATCATAAGATATGTTTTGTTGGTCACATTCCAAACATTCAAAGTCCTTAATCATGTATACTCTTGAATACCCATTGAACCTTAGTGAAAACTTGAATGCAGTTAAAAGTTAACACTTTACACATACCAAAATCCTCAAAATTATTTATACTCAAAACATGATATCACTTAGTCCTTATATCAATCATGAGCTCATGAATACAATCAAACATTTCATTATCTTCTTATCCTTTCATTATGCACTTATCATCTACTTTCCAAAATATTTGAATCACTTTTCATAGTTATTGGTACCTTAAAATTATTGAAAACCACAATAGACCAATACTTAAATATTTCAATACACCATAAAAGTACCTCAACAACATTATTCTTGAATACCAAAACACTTCAGTCCATCCACATCAATGATTATCCTGGAATAAGTCCTTCCTTGATTTAGAAGTAACTTTTTAGGTCAGGGCATTGAGTTGGGTAATGCCCATGTTCTCCACAAATAAGACATTGAACTCCATAACAGTCTGTCACTCTATGACCCTTTTCTCCACACAGATAACATCGGTCCCTCCATTTGAGGTATTCCTCAAGGTTCTTCTTCCCTTCTTTAGAAATCTCAATCTTCCTTTCTTTATGCTCCTCAACATGCGAACATGCATAATAGTCTATCTTCCTCTTCTTTGAAGAATTAGGCATACCACTAAATTTCACCTTGTTAATCATATATCGGGATGATTGATTCGGCATAATCACAACATCTTTCTCTCTAGGCATTACACAATTTTGTTGCTCATAGTCACCAATTTGTCCATTGGATTCAATGTTAACTGAATTCCTTTTGGTTCCCTCCATTAACTAAAACACAAAAATAATTTTTTGATAATCAAAAATCATGCTAGAGAAAACAACATAGTAAAGGGAAAGTATCCTCAATACCTAACTTCTTAGGTTTAATCTAATATCATTACCATAGTTCAACGAATATATCCTATACGTATACTTATCCTTAGGGACATCCCTAGACATACCTTAGAAATATCTCTAGGAATCTCACTAACGTTTTCGCATCCTAGTTTCCAAAGGTTGACTAAACCTTTCCTATGATACCAACTGTAGAGACCCGTATCTTGACGTACATGGACATTACATTACATTTGCGGAATACTTAGTACATAACAAAAACACACACACAAGGACCGTAATAGTTTAGTGTCTTTGGAAACTCGGAATATAATCTTCTAATCGTGGTGAAAGATCTTCAACATCTCCCATAAAGATCATCTCTTTTTTTATATACCTAAAACCTTTCTTTATATCCTGGGGAAAAGAAAACATAAAAGGGTGAGCTCAAATGCTCAGCAAGGGAAAATAAAGGAAATAAAAATCATATCATATCTTTATGAAAAATCAAAACCTGCAAAAGAGATCATAATATCTTAACATGGAATAAATCATAGAAGTGAAAATGAGATCCCCATAATCATAACATAAAACTTGAAACTTTGTGGCATGCACACATAATCATGGAAAATCATTTCTTGTTAGTCATGACTCATTGCCAAGACTATCTTAGTGGACAAAGTCCCTTTCTGAATCGAGTAACCCTCGTTTCAGTCCTGTTTCACTGAACCGGTATAACCTACCGTTCCAGCCCTGTCTATCTCATGAGATATAAAATCATTACCCAATGCATTGGAGGGAGATATAGGTCCCACCCATCTTATAATGAATCCTTTCTTATGTGTGCCACATAATCATAAAACATACATCATCGCATAACACATGTAACAAAAATGGGATTCTTGAAACATCATGACATCATAAATCAATTCATATAAGATAAAGGAATTCATAAACATAATTGCATCACAACATAGTCAAATCAATGTAAAAATATGGATAGAAACAGAACCCTTTATTATCTTAGATGGAAAATAATTCTGATAAAACACTTGAATTGAATTCTTGAGGAAAATATCCTTTCTTCTTCAAAATCAATTTCTTTTCACAAAACATCATGCAATTTTAAAAGAAAGAGATTTTATTGAAAATAGTCATGAAATATTTTAGAGGAAGCTTCATTAAAATAAGGCTTTATAAAATAGTAGAAATCCGTTCGTGCCTTATAAGTTAAAAAAACATTCTTCGTACTTTTGTCGGAAAAGTCAAAAAGTACCTCGTACGAAAAACGACAAAAGATTCCTTTCATACATATTACTAAAACTCACCGAAGGGTAAAAATGGATTTAAACAATTTTAGGTGGATTACATATTGAGTAAACATGGATGTGGATGATAAAATACACCCCAGTAAACACTTACGAATAAACAATCTCGGATAAAAATGAGATTGTGATATTTCCCTTACCTTAGGTCCGATTTGCTTTGTACGTGTCCGAAGCTCCTTTATAATGGTTTAAATAATGTCATTGAATTATTACAGAATCATATTCATTGTTATGATATCATATATGGTTCACTTATGACATTATATTACCCGTTCTTTTGTAAATTCCATGTTAAAGAAGCGTTTTGGGTAAAATCGTTTCTTTTATCGTAGGTGTTTTGACTTGTTGTTCTTGACATTATTATTACTTATATCATGATTTACTTACTTACAGAATATAAAATATTATTTATATATCATATATATTCAGTATATATATATATATATATAATAGATAGATAAATGAAATGAAAAACACCGTTCATGGAGACGGTAGTCCGTACGTACGCATGAACGCTGTTTTCCTTTCCCTATTGTCTTGAATGGAAGTAAGTAGATGACATACATATATATATATACATAAATCCAGTAGCTTTATAATGTCATATATTTCATTATTATTTCTTATATATACTTTATAATCATTCTTAAATGGTTAACATGGAGAATGAATCTCATCGCGTCGTGGAGACGGTAGTCCGTACGTACGCACGAGCGATGATATCATTTCCATAAATATTGAATTGAATTGGAGTGGATTATACAATATATCAGAATTAATATGATGTTTTAATAACTATGTATAGTTATTCTTTACACCATTATACGCATCCATGTAAGGTGGTGGTGGAAAATAGATTACACCACGGCGTGGAGACGGTATTCCGTACGTACGCACGCGCGGTGATTTCTTTTTCCATAGGATAGATAGATGGTGAAATAGGGTTGTTTCATAATTATAATAACATATCAGTATATGAGTGATACTGATGTTATTACTTCATAATGAAACAACCTAAGAAGAAGAAGTGGAAGAAGAAATAAAGATGAAGGAATTGGTAACGGTAATTACCTCTTCTTTGAAGCGCCTTTTGGAGACCTCCTCTTAGGGAACTAAAATTGGTCTTTGAGGAAGACCAGAACCTCTAGGATGTTTCTAGGGAAGTGGAGAAGAGATTTTGGCAGGGGTTGGCCGAGCTTGAGTGCTCAAATTGGTGTGAGGAGGAGGTGGAGGAGGTGTCCTTTTATAAGGGAGGAGAGGGGCACCTTAGGAATATCTCAAAATATTATTTTATATTAAAGTCAAAATCGGTTTATAATGGTTCCAAAGGGTCTTATTTCGAAGATAAGGTGGGGAGGGGTCGCAATCCTATCAACCAATAGAATTTAGACAAGTTTAGGATCTTATTTTAACCTTATCAATTAAATTTAACTCTAAGTTAAATAATTTAACTTTTACCGTGTCTTTTTGTTTTCTTTCACTATATGGTTAATACACTTACTATAACATGCCAAACGAACCCCAAATTGTTTATTATTAATATATATATCCTTATCTAAGTCATTTTTCCGAACCTTATATTTTTAGGAATAAAATAACAATTAATAATATAATATTTGATTTAAAAACTATTTTGTGTCAATTTTGACACTATTTGATATATGATTTTTGTGAAAGTCATAACAAAATTATATGTTCGAACCAAGTTGATTAAATCAACCATAATATATCATAGTAACCTAGAAAATTAGTGGAATTCATAAAAAGTCTCAAATTACATTTATTTTGGTATTTATATTATCAATTTTGTCAATATTTCATTAATAAGATAATTACTGCATCATCTTTGTGTCATAAATAAATTAAATTATTTGATGTCTACAAATTACAAATAAAATACCATCATGTAGGAAATCGTTTTAGCTTTCTAATGAATATTTACAATCGAATTTATCTTATGTATGACCCCATATTAAAAAATTATTTACTTATTAAACTTTGATTTTAACTATTTTAACCCTTCTTTAAATAAATTAATAATAAATGTCCTAATCTAATCCAAGTGGGCCTAAATGGTCATATTTTATTCCTAAGTTTGTTTTTGGTCGAATTACACTTGTCCAATAGAATTAGGACATGTGTTAGGGTAATATTGATATCATATTTACCCTTAGTTACCCTATTTACTATTAACCGCGGTAAAAAAGTAAAAAGTTACTATTCACCAAAAAATTATTTTCATATCATTGAACCACATTTTAGTCCTTGATATTAACCGTGTCTCTCGGATTTTCGAAATTCCATTCACAGAAGCGGCAAAATTAAGTTTTATGAAAAATTCATTTTTTTTAACTACCACTTAGTAGTTTCACTATTCATCAAAAATTGATGTTTTTCAGAACAATGCCAAAATTTCATCCTAAGCTATATTTCATATTCCGAATTCAAAAATGAAATCTATTTTACCAAATTCATAACATAGAAGTTGCATTAATTAATTTTATAATTAAATCCCGCCGTTAAAATAAATAGCGTGTTTTTAGGAAACAATATATATCAAAAGATTGACACTTGATTATGTCTGGTTTAAATGTGAAATTACAACCAATGACCAACATTGTATTAAATTGTAAAAATATATTCTAAATATTCTTTAAAACCACTCAAATTAATAATTTATCACTATTAATTATTTCGATTAAAAAAGTTGTTTTTAATTATAATTTAGAAATTTTTCACTATTCATCAGAATATGAAAGTTATCCGAAAAGTACCAAAATTTCACCTTAGGCTAAATTCGATACTCCGAATCCAAGAATGAAGTTCATTTTGAAAAATAAGATTTACAGAATTTTAAAAAGTGGTTATTACTATTCATAACGGCTAGTTTTAATAATATTTTAATAGCACATCGTTGTTTAGTGAAACTCGGTATTGCGTATTACACACGCTATCGAGGAAGGTCGCGATTGCGTATAATGCAAGGCAAGACAAGGATGCGTGTTGTGCAAGCTCCTTTTGGTGTAGCGTACAACCCAAGACATTAATAAAATAAAAAAGATTATTTCTTTATAAAATCTTGGGCTGTTACATACATCATAATGGAATGTAATAAAAATAGGTTTTTTAATGTTTCAAATATGAAGAAGACAACTAAAAAATAACATATCAATTCGGTACCAAAAATTTAGAAGTGTGTAAAAGTATGAACAATGGGAAACTCTATGATAAACAGGTTATGGACTCATCCTAGGTTCTTTGTACTCTCACTAATGAATTAATATTAAACAATTCGAGTGCATAATGCATTGTAGAGGTCCAATCCAAAGTATAAACGATAACTAAATTTAACACATAATAATAGTTTAGTTAGTTTCATAAAGAGATCATAGTCTATATATGTGTGGGAAATTCCAAGCATACATGTCCCATTCATCCCAAAAATGTACATAGTGATCCCATGTGCTCTTTCTATTTGAATAATATGATAATTCATTCAAAAATGAATTTAATAAATATGTATTGAAATATTTTTTTATAAAATATTATCATATATTTTGATATGAACATTCAATTCATTTCCTAGACACATTCATGAGGACTATAATAATTTAATTTAATTGGAGAATAGAAACAAAATATTCATATTTCCTAAATGTTCATAAAAATTTCCATATTGATCTTCTTAAATAATACTTCTCTTATACATAGGCTACCTAAACCTTTCATCATATCATGGGGCAAGAATATATTGAAAAGATGATAATAAGGTTTAACATAAGAGATACAAATATATGATAATACAAAATAATAATATAATCATAAGGTTATATGATCATAAAAATAACTCATGATGTTCATACCCATCTTGTCATAGATTAGAACATGATTTATGGAATAATGATTTATTATTTCAGAAACCATGAACCATAATAGTGAAAAATAGTCATAAATATAAAATGAACCATAATATCGTGCCATAAAAGTGTGGCTCTAGCATAAATATTGAAAACCATTTAATATTTAAATCTTATCAAGTGAGAAGACCAACATATTGGATCATGAATCATCACATGCTTTCCATTAGAGATCAGAACACACCTGTTTCAAATTTTGGATCTGGACGTGCCTATTTACCATAGTTGATCATTGAGAGAGGCATGTTTCCCATTGTTTTCACACTATGTACAATGATTTAAATAATAAAATGAATAGAGTTATAGGTACCACACATTTCATAATGATATCCATACTTATGTGTCCCATAATATCATATAACATTCATCATATCATAATATCATAACCCATGTAATGAAAACGTTTTTCTTAAATACTTATCACTTCACCATGGAATAACCCATGACAGATAAATGGGTGTAATAAAAATTTCATCATTGTAAATTTTAACCATTAAGATAAATAATAAGGATGGTATCATATAATCTTATATCAAGTAAGGCATAAATGACTTCAATTGATGTCATCTTAGAGATGAAATCATTTCAAAAAAATCATGTTGACCATGTCATGAGGAATATTCTATATCCACATTGATTATAATGTTTTAAAACATAAATCATTTATAAAAAAGTAAACATTTTCAAAATCATATTCTTTGAAAATAGACTTTAATAAATAAATAGAAATCTTTAAAAATCATATGTACAATTCGCGAGGAAAATATCGTTCAATTTTCAAAATATATTATAAAAAATAACAATTCATAAAAAAATTTGGGAAAAAAATATTTTAAAATTATAGTGGAAGATTAAAAATAATTATTTCATTATGATAGTGTAAGATATTGTTCATTTTATACGTTTTAAAACAAATATTCCTTTCACATTTTTTATAAAATAAAAATGAGAATTATTTTGAATATAAAGTAATGATTCCTTTAAAAAATGTAAAAAGGTATAAAAATGGAGAATATGTTTTCATAAATAATTAATATTATTTAAATTTTTTAATAATATATTTAGGAAAAATTATTTTTGAAGAAAATGAATTTTAGACTGAATAGAGAAATAATTTTAGTATTATGAAAAACAATCTTTTAAACACATGAGTACATAAAAATAGGAAAATAAGTGGAATCCAATAATTATAAGGATGTGAAATACGAGAATAAATTTTTGGATATTATAGAGATATAGATCATAATTTTTCATCATCAGAAGCATACACATAAAAAAGTATGATAAATAATGAGGTTATATCATAAAAGCATTAGCACTTTGGTAGTTTGTGTAACACATACCCAATAAAAGAGAGATCCTATAATTAATCTGTAAATATCAATAATTTTCAATGTATTAATTTTAAAATAAATTTATTTATATTATATATACCACATAAATGAAAAACATAGTGAATATGGAATCGACTCACATAAAAGACAAGTTAAATTGAAATTCCCTACCATATTTCTCAACTTCGTTCATACATGATTCAAAAAATAATTTGGAAAATATATCTTTATTATAAATATTCCATTATACAAAAATGATATATTTCCTACCATATAGGATTTACTAATTATATTTTATTTGTTGTTTAATGAAAATTTCATGATAAATTCATGTTTTGTGTAATAAATACTCTATTTTTCATGTATGTTTTTATTTGGTATTTTGAATCATCTTGTGATAATCATGCATCCATATTATATTGAATTATTTTTAGGATATAGATATCATATATATTGATCAAATATGTATTCATTTTTTTTCTATAAAAGGTACATATAGAAAATAAAATATATCATTCATGGAGATGGTAGGACAAACGTAAACATGAATGTTGTTTTAATTTTATTGATGGATGAAAATAAATAGTGGTAAATAATATATTACTATTCCAAAATGAAATTTATTTTGAATATTTTACATTTTTAATTTAAAAATGCCCTTTTTTACTTTAAATGGAAAGATAATGTGAATAAAAAATCACATCAGTTTGCGATGCGGCAGTTCTCGGTAAACATGAATGATGTACAGATAAATGATAATTGTGTGTCCCATTTAATGGAAGAGGAGAAGTATTTGGAATATTAAAATGAAATAATAACAAAAAAAATTCTTTTAATGAGGCTATTACATCATCATGTTTTAATAATAATTGTGTGAGATAGAGGAAGAAATAAAATTAAACTCTCGATTAGGGATGTTACATCTTATCAAACAACAAATTTTTGTTTTCACTAATAATATTCTTAGGCATGATTTCTATAATACCCCAATATTTCATAGTATGAATATTTTTATATTAATTCAATTTTGTAATAGTTTACTTTGTAAAAAATATTGATGTATTATTAAATATGAACATGACTATTGAAATAATAATGTGATCGTTAAGAATATTAATGTGACCCTTAGGAATAATTATATAAAAATTATATTAATAACATCACCTATGAATGTATAAATAAAATTTAGGAGTCTCATAAATGAAAATATGATATATTTATATCGTAGAATAATTAAATTAATCTTTTAAAAATGATAAATTAAATGTTGGTTCTATTTTGAAACATAAATTTTTATCTACAATTTAATAATTATAATAATAATCTAAAATAAAAATTATTTTCATAAAATAATATTTTGTTTCCAAATGATTGTGAGATGATTTTATGAGACCTTAGTTTATTTTTCAATGTGTGAAAAAATAGTTTTATTATTAAAATATATATTTTTCTACATAAATGATAATTTTAATTAAATATTAAATTTATTACATTTATAGAATTATTTTCAGAAAAATTCATTCCTTTTTGAAATATACAAATTGAATAATTACTAGGTTTATTTGTTTCTGATATATTGAAAATTGTTTAATTTTTTGTGAATATTAAAATTTCATAATTTATGATATAAGATAAATACAAGAATTATAGATTCATATATGACTTATAGATGATGTAATATAAATTTTTAAAACTCAAATGCACTATTTACTATATGTAACACCCCAAGCCCAGAATCCAGGAGCTGGTGCATTATTTTAATATATTGGCATGATTATAAGGAATCATGTCCTAAAGGACCAACTAGTTTATTAGTCTTGGAAACAAGATACATTCATATGTTCAACATTACAACTTGAAAATAAAAAAACAACACTAATTTATTCCATTAGAAACATCCAAGCTTTCAAGATTATGCCTGAAAGTCACTCAAAAATAACTTCTTCATATACTGGGAAAATGAAATATAATAAAGGGGTGAGCTCAAATTCTCTGTAAGAGTAAGTAATACAACAGAAGATAATAGAATTATTAGGTATGGTGAATAATTGAAAACACATGCCTTTAAAAATATTAAACAAGAACACTTTATCGAAGGATTTTGAGCTAATTAAATAATGCTATAATAATATATATTCAAGGGTGTTCTACTAGTAGAATAAACACATGAACTATCAATAGATAATCTCATAATTATGGAATGAATAATGCCGAACATCATAAAATCGTAGTCAAGGCCTCATGCCAAGACTACAAAGAATATTTTGTCAACATCTTCTATCTAGACACTAGTTTGTCTCAGGAGACCTACCGATGCATTGAGGAGCTATAGCGGGCTCCACTCGTCACTTACTATATCCAATGCATTCCTCATATGAAATGGTTGAGACATAATCCAAATATTTATATTAAAACTGTTATATGAAATGTCAATATTTTAACAACAAACGATGAATGGTATAAAAATAGCACATCCATAGTCAAACATAACTCATTCAATACAATATGGAATATTGTATTATAATATATTAACCTCAATCGAGAATGATGAAGGATATTCACATAGATGAAGATAATCATCAAAACTGTTTGAGAGAAATATCCTCCTTTTCCTTGAAAACATTTAAAAGTCACACTATTTATCAAGAATCTGTTTAAAATAGAATTTTGAAATAAATATTCCCGTACCACTTTGAAACATTTAAAAATAATTTTAATTTTAAAACATCATTTCCCTATAAATAAATCCTTAAACCATTTTTAAAACATGGACATTAATAAGAAATATTTCAAAGAATAAGTCTTTAAAACATTTAAACGATATTTAAGTTAGATTTCCTAACCAAAAGAGAGAAACATGAATAAAAAAATTGAGGTAATAAAAACATCATATTATCATGAGAATAAAAGGATTCATGATATAATATTTCAAAATACATTATATACACCTTATAAAAGTGAATTGGTGTATAACAACAATGAAGTCTCAATGGAATGTAAATTGAGATGAAAAACCCTTATAAAGATTATATCCTTAAGTTAAGGATAAATCAACGACATAATTATGTGTGAAAAATATAAATAAAATCCATAATATTGGATGCTCAATGTAAAGAAATCAGAGTGAATTCACACAAATTATTAAAAAAACAACACCAATGGCTTGGATGTTTAACTCAATGAATGGAAATTGAGTTCTAATTACTCTTATCAAGTTCATATCAATGACTTGAGAAATTATAAATAGAATGATTTTATGTATCAAAAGTATGTTCACACAAAAGGTAGTGGAAATTAATAAATAAATAATAACTTGTGATTCCACAAAAAAATCTTGGAGTAAAATAATCAATGAAGTATACATAAATCCCAATGAGTGGAAATTGAAATTTGAAATTTTCTTACCGATTTGGTAATGCACAAAACATACAACCCATGAAAGAAGAATAATACAATTATATTGTAAATATAAATATATTAATGTATATTACACAAGTAATACCATCCAAGCTAGTACATAGACTACACAAAAGGAAATAATCGCAATATAACATGAATCTCAAGGGAATAAGAAGTGAGATGAAATACCCATACCACATTGTAATAAATTGAGTCGTATGAACAAAAGTTAATAACCACAAAATAATTCACAGAATAAAATAAATATAAATAGAATCATTATAATATATATGAAATGGAAGTACAAAATACACCACTGGAAATAAATAAGTGGCGAACAATGGAAATATCATGGAATTAAAAATGAGATAAGAAACCTCTTACCTCAAGTCTGACTTGTCTTGTATGTTCCTTGTTCTTCCTAAATAATAAACATTAGTTTATTTATACTTGATTAATAACATTTTTAAATTTTATTATTCCTGTTATATCACTTATTACATTTATATAATATTTAGTTAATTATTTGATTTCATATTGGATATTTTATCGATGTTCAGAACTTGATTAAAAAATGAACTTGTTATACATACAATTTTTCCATGTGGTCAAAAGTCCATTATCCCAAGAATGATATACATGAGTTAGTTACAATTTTTCCATGTGGTCAAAAGTCCATTATCCCAAGAATGATATACATGAGTTAGTTATAATATATATATTATATGTCAAGTATATATATGTATTTATAATAGTACATGAAATTTGTAGATAATAAATGAAATGCACCATTCATGGAGATGGTAAACCGTACATACGCATGAACACAACATTCATTTATATTTTGTACTTTAATGGAAATAAAACATAATGATACATAGTTATATTATAATTCTAATATAATATAATATATAATATAATTATTTACATCCTTTACATTTACCATATAAGGCATCAACAAGTCATATCACTTTGAGGGGGCAGTAGTCCACACTTCCTCAAATCAAATTATCACATTTTACACATAATGGAAACCATAATGGTATTATATAAATGGAAAATAAAAAAGTATAAAGAGAAAATAATAATAATTTATATCATATATAAATATATTTCCATCGTAATGGCCATCATGAGAGGAAGTATGAGATAATTGAACAATCATCGTTTCGCGAGGTGTTAGTTTTCCATCCACAGAAACAGTATGTTGTTTACACAATAGATGTAGGGGTGTATAAGATTAGTTCAAATAAATATTATAAAAACATACTAGAATATTTAGTATACTAGTTCTTTTATAAAATAATGTAATAAAAAGATTTTAGGGTTTTGAGAAGTAAAATAAATGAAAAGAAGTTAAGAGAAACCATTAACTTTATTTTGTGTAACTCCTTTTGGTTTGAACCAAACAGACTTCTTAAAGTGACTTCTGCATAATTAAAGGAATCTAGGTGAAAGGGAGATATCATGATAGCTTATTTTACAGGTTTCAGACTATACAAGGGGCTTGAGAGGTGTGAGGAATGGGTCAGAATTGGTGTCCTTTTATAAGGGAGAGGAGGGGCCCTTTAGGAAAGTTTCAAAATGTTATTTTATTATAAACTATTCTTTGGTTGAAAAAGGTCCAAAACTAATTAAAGAAGAAGATAAGATTACTCATATTTGTTATATAGTCATCCAATAATAATTGGATAGGTTTCAGATATTTTTGTAATTTAAATAATCTTATTTATTTAAATCGTTTATTAATGAAGTAAATATGGCATCGATATTCTGTCATAAATAATTTAATTTATTTGATGTCTAAAAATTATAAAAAAATACCTTAATGTAGAAAATAATTTTATCATTCCAATTAATATTTATATCCAAAAATAATATTTATATAACCCAATGAAAAAAATTTATACAAAAAGATATTTGTTAATGTCATTTTTGTCTTTACTTTATGTTATTTAAAATAATGTGTCATTTGCATTTATAAGTGGCTCCATGGGGTCCCAAATTCAACCCAAGTATGACCATGGTCATAAATTACAAATCTAATAAGGATAGGACATGTGTTAATGTAATTTCATATTATTATAACATGTTTTTTAACATGAATTACCCTATTTACCTTTAATAAAGGTAAATAAAAGTCAAAGGTTACTATTCACCAAAAATTACTTTCATCTTATTGAAGCACATTTTAATTAACAATAACAAAATTACATGTTGGATTTTCAAAATTCAATTCACATAAGTGTTAAAATTAAATTTAAATGAAAATCCTAGTTTTTTAACTACTACTAAGTGGTTTTACTATTCATTAAAAATTGACATTTTTCAGAAAAATACAAAAAATTCAGCCTAAGATATATTTTATATTCCAAATTCAGATATGATGTCTATTTTATCAAATTAAAAACATAGAAGTTTCAATAATTAGTTTGAAATTAATTCCCGTTGTCAAAACAAAAAGTGAGTTTTTACGAAACAATAACTAACAAAAGATTAACACTTGTTTATGTATAATTTCTAGGTGAAAATAATTCCAATTACCAAAATTGGATTAAATAGTAAAAAAATAATTTAATTATAATTCCAAAACATTCAAATTTATAATTTAATACTATAAATTTTTTTTATTGAAAAAGTGTTCTTCAATTAAAATTTAGTATTTTTCAATATTTACCCAAATATAAAAGTTATTTGAAAAACAACAAAAATATATAGAAAATAAATTTTTAGGTCCCGATTCTAAATAAAAAATTTATTTTTCTAAATTGAATATATATAAGTGTAAAATATTGGATTTAAAAAGTGTTCACCATTAAAAGGCTGTAAAATTTCATTTTTTGAAAAATACTTCCATTATTTGAAAAAATTAATTTGTTCTTATATTATGTCTAAGAAAAACATAATATGGATGTTAAGATTATATGGATTATATAAAATTCAATATTCAGTTAATACTATTCCTAACTGCTTTTGAATGGCTAGTTTGGTAAGTCATCCTGTGCTCGAACTCGGTGTTGTGTGAGGTGCAAGCTATTGAATTACTTTAAAGAGATAACGTAATACGAAACCTCAAGGTGTTACATTCTCCCCTCCTTCTATAAATTTCATCCTCACAATTTATACTCTGGATTGAAATTTGGGTTTTCACATTTCAAAATATCTTAGTTGAAATCCCACATTGAAAATGGATTAATGATGCCTCTATTTTAAAACAATTAAAGTTAAGTATGAAGTTTACCGAAAATAACACATACCAGGGTTCCATGTTGGGAAAAATAGATATGGAAGAGACAACTAATCATCATGTTCTGATTGAGAGTGATCGAGAATATTATTAGGAGAATGTTAATGATATTAAATCCATATCCTTGTGACGGGATGAGAGGTATTTGATTACATAGTAGGAAAAGTAAACGAACGAAGTTTTTTTTTAAGTTCCTTTTCATAATTCTAATAAATTTATTCATGAGATTAACTAAGATTATAAAGAGATATACTTACTTTTCAGGTAGAGTTTCATCAATTACTAAATTTCTACCAAAAACTCATGTTTTCTCCCACCGATGAGTATTCAAGATGACTTTGTTACACCTAAAGCACTAGAATCAACTAATAGAGAGTCACATAATCCACAATGTATAAACTATATATTTACCTTGTCATTAAACGTTAAAAAATTCCAAAATTAAAAGAACATGATCAGATAATCCCCAAAAAGGACAATCCTTTATAAAAAGAAATATTACTCTTAATCTCCAAAATTTAAACACACAATACAAAAATTTCAAAAAATACCCTTTAATGAACAATTTCTCTTTAAATCCTTAAATCTAGTCCTAACTATGATTGAAACCCAAAACTTAGAAGCGTTTCATTACGTAGTCATCCACATTAAACTGTATCTCCAAATAACATCTCCTACTCTTAAAGTAACATACTTTAAATAAATTAACTTAATCACATAATCACTATGAATGGTTAATAATTTCCATAAATAACCCAAATCACTATAAATCCACAATAAAAATTCTAGAAAAATATCCACCATTACTCTTCAAATGAAATCCCATAGTATTCAATTTTCCATAGTCATATAGTTTTCCCAATATAGGGAATGTCTTCTAAAATAAAATTTATCACTTAATCACCAGATCATTTTCCAATACTAAGGATATCTATTTAACAATACATAAAAACCCAAATCAAATTAATAAATTAATTTAACTAAAAATAATTAGTCACACTAACTAGGTACTTCACGTCTTATAGTGTTAGGCGGTAAATCCCAATCACACTCTGGTTATGATTTTGATTCCCACAACTTTCTCCGATATGATGGGTTGTCAGACAGTATGCATGATGTCTGTTTTCAAAATATATATTTTATAAAATTATTAAAATGAGATAAATTCCTCAAAATAACCATAACATAATTTAACCACAAATGTTATCTCATACCTCACATTTTATTAACAAAATTTAATAACTTTTAATTGCCTAAAACTCAATGATTATATAATAACAAATAGTTATTTAGAACTATATCAACAAGAGAAAAGATAATTCTTCCTCAAATACAATTTTCACATGACAAACTGTAGGGTTAAACATACAAGAGTGAAGTCTTCCAAAGTAATCCCATCAATAAAAATCACTATTACTTTTAACGATTTCGTCATCCATTTATTTCCACATAGATTTTTCATTGACCAAAAGGATATCCTATATATTTGGTCATTCACTTGGGTAATTTCTAGGTCCTCTACATTTACGGCAAATGACTGTAAATTGATTTTTGGGACCAATTTTATTTTCTTCCATAGTACTCTTCATTTTTTCTCAGTAATTCTTTACTTTATCTCCTTATTTCCCACACATAAATCATTTATTTATTTATTTGAGACAATCTCATGGGTGTCTCCTTTCACATTTCTATTATGATTGAAATTGGGTTTTCTTTTCTCCATGGTCTCCACTGCTATAGCTCTTATCATTCATCACATTTATCTTCTTTGTTCAGTCTGAGAGTTGGTTAATTTATATATTATTGATCATAGTTATGGAAAACTGATTAGGCATGAACAGAATATATTTTACACCTATCAACATCCCATTTTGTTTCTCATTTCCACCATTATTCCCACCATGTACATCATGCTCAAAGATACTCTGACTTCTTTGGAATCTAGCCATTGACTAAAACTAGAAAGCATTGTGTGAGTAACAATAGTCATAAAATCATTTAGAGAATACCATGATACCTTATTTTAAATTTAATACACCTTAAGTTTATACAAGGTCATTTATTATCATCCTATATTTAAATCCTTCAAATCAGTTTGTAATGAAAAAGTAATTTATCATAAGCATTTCCCCCAGGCGTGTCGTGAAAAGAGTGCAACAAGGCTAGTTGTCGTGTACCAGGATTCCCCGAGTCAAGCCCAAAACTCATTATTAGAGTTTTCACTCCTAGGTACATCTATTCTAGAGCTACCTCTACATTATCGTATCTAGACCGTGATGTATTTCATGGAGAAAACAAAAAATGTCTACATATCCAAAATTCTAGGAAGTTCTTCTATACTAATCCTCAAAGTCTATCTTATGGCAATGTGCTCTCATCAGAGTTTATCTAAATCTAGTTTTCAAGGATTGTACTAAACTTCCTCTGATACTAAATGTATAAGGCCCCATCCTTAAACCTTACCTAATCATGAGTTATTACAAGATTACACATTGAGGATCTTTTCAGGTTTAGAGTTTTAGAGAATTAGATCATAAAACTTGCATTACATTCCACATTTAAACAAAGTGGTTACATAAAAGCTAGTATTCATTATTCCCATCATCGGAAAAATATTTAAAATAAAAAATGGATTCTTTCTTGACACTTCCTTGACACTATAATCATATCATGTACCATTTCCTTGACCTGTGAAAAACATTTCAAAAACTTGGAATGACCATAAAAAGCTCAGTAAGGGATATAGAAATATGGAAAGGAAACATGAGTACATGAATACATTAGAATGAAATCATACAATACCCATAAAACATAATCACTTTAACATTCCTCATAAAATCATGAATAAATCAAAGAAATCATAAGACATAAACGTAACTTGAGGCATTCATAACATTCTTACATAGGGAGTAACCCTCTTGGTTACGTTTGTAATACCCATCATAGTATATTCCCTAAATCTCTTCATAGAAACCTTAAACTTTAACCCCTTCATGTTACCCAATACATTGGAGAGCTATATCGGGCTCACCCGCCCTTAGTTTATCACGGAACCGCCCATTTTCATAACAATTCCCAAGAACCATAACATAAACGTATCACATAAAACATGCATAAAGGAAACATAACATTTCCACTTTTCAATCACAAGATATCAATACAACACATTGATATAAAAACATTATGAAAACTATTTTCAATACCAAAATAAAGGAAATGTAAAACATGGTATTTATTTTTCTTTTAAAAAAAATCATGGCTTGTAGAGGAAGCCGAAAGTCAAATAATGGTCACGGCGGTGGAGAAGTCGTTGTCGCCGCATACATACTACAAAAACATTCCCTTTTGTCGTTTAGTAAATTTATTTGTATAAAAAAGATTCCTTTCGGATAAACGTAAAAGTAAAAGGGGTTTATACACGGTATAAAAGAAGGTTGTGTATGAAACAAAATATGCCTCAATGAAAGGATATTGAGACGAAGTCCCATACAACGACGATATCCTTGGATTAAAGATAAATCAATTACATAATTATGTGTGACAAACTAATACACCAAATATAAGTAGATATTAGGTGTAAAACAATCAGAGTTTATTCACACATATTTATTGAATGACATATTCAAGGAGTACAATCTTATCCCAAAGAATCAAAATTGGGTTAAGAAGTTCCCTTGCAAAATATTTGACAGCCTAATGGCGTCACTAAAAAATTCAGAAAATGAGTTGATGAGAGATAAAAAGGGTATCTCATCACGTGGACATAAAATTTAAATCACTAAGGATATATAAGAACATCTCCAAACATAATTTTATGTGAATTAAAAAACATAAGAAAAGAAGTCTTTTAAAAAGATGAGGGTAAAAGGTTCCCTTACCGACATGGGTATCTTTCGAAACATACACCCCGTGAAAGAAGGACAATACAACATTGATTTAAATACTCATAAATGAAAGTATATTACACAATTAGTAATATAATGGTCAGTAAATACACCACTCAAAGGAAATTGTCGAAAATGTAGCATAAATCTCACAGGAATAAAAGTGAGATGAAAAATCCCTTACAAAAACTCGGCAGCCTAATGGCGCCACTTAAAACTTCCAAAAATGGATTGATGAGATCAAATAGGGTCTCTCATCATATTACAATAAAATGTACTGCGATAGGAATATAAAATTACATCCCCCATCCTAACAAAGATGAGATTAAAATAAGTGACATAAAGGAGAGTACTTAAAGAGAAAGAGAGAGGTTAGATCTCTTACGAAAATTCGGCAGCCTAACGGCGCCACTCAAAACTTCCAAAATGGATTGATGAGAGAGAATAGGGTCTCTCATCATATGAACATAAAAATTACAGTAATATTAACATAAAAGAACATCCCAATCACAAGAAATATGATCTTAAAAGGAATGACATAAAAGAGTGTACTTAAAAAGAAAGATAGGAGTAGGATCCCTTACCTCGGGTCCGACTTGACTCGACCGTTCTTTAAAGTCCTGAATAACAAACTTGAGATAATTTATACTTTATTAAGAACCTTTTTCAAGTTTATTATTCCTTTTATATCACTTATTTCTATGTTATAAACATTATGTAATCATTTAAGTTAATAATGTTTGTTTTGTCGATATTTGGTTCTTAAGTTGAATGTGGACTTCTTACAATTACATGTTTTTCGTGTGGTCAAAGGTTCATTATATCCAGAATGATATTCATGATTTGGATATCATATATATCATATATATCCAGAATATACATGTATTTATAAAATTACATAATCATTTAGAGGTAAGAAATGAAATGCACCATTCATGGAGACGGTAAGCCGTACGTACGCATGAACGCTACTTTCATTTCTATGTCATATTAATGGAATTAAAACTAAATGATAGGTATTTATATCATAAATCCAGAATTATATTCATCATTTATATGTAACATAAATCATATATAATAACTTTAAATACATCCTTTATACATCCCACATATGGCATTAACGAATCAAATCACTTTGAGGGGGCCGTAGTCCGGACTTCCTAAAATGAAATTATCGTGTTTACCAACAATGGAAACCAGAAATTTATTCCAAAAAAGAAAAATAAAGAAGATTAAGTAAAACATAAACATATTATATATCATATATAAATATAGTGACATCTTAATGGTCACCTTTGAAGGTGTTATATGAGTGTTGAACAATCATCGTTTCATGAGGCAGAAATTCTCCATCCACAGAAACAGTATGTTCTTTAACCATTAGATGTAGGTGTGTGTAAGTGTGTATAGAATGATTCTTATAACAACGTCATAGTATATTGAAGATATAGGATTTGTTACAAAATAAATGTATAAAAAGAGTTTAGGGGGTTGGAGAATAAAAATAAACCAAAAGAACACATGTGAAGACATTACCTTAAGATCGGGTAACTCTCTTTGATTTGAGCTCAAAGGCTTCCTTGGGAAGACTTATGCCCAAATTTAGGCTTCTAAGAGTTATAGAGGGATGTGAAGAGACCAAATTATTAGGGTTTGTCCGAGCCAAAGGCTTTGTAAGTGTGTGTAAGGAGGTTGAGGTGGGGGCCTTTTATAAGAGGAGAGGAGGGGCACTCATGGAATGTAAAGAAATGTTACTTTATTTTAGAATGAGTTTAGGATTTTAATGGTCCCAAATTGATGTGTTTCTAGGATAAGGAGATAATTGTTCTAAATCCACACATAAAATAAGTTTTGGATATGTGTAGGACTTAGATTTTACATTATCTTTCCATTTTATTTAAATCGTTAAATGATGAGGTCATCGTTGCATCATCATGATGTCATAAATAATTTACTTTATTTAATGTCTAAAAATTATAAAAAAAATACTATGATGTAGGAAATCTTTTTATATTTCCAATGAATATTTATAGTCAAAAATCTGACTTGTATAACCCCATTTAAAAATAGTTTTAGTGAAACATCTCATGCTTGTGACATTTTTATTTTAACTTAAAATAAAAAGTAATTTCTGTCATTTTCCAAGAAAAGTGGCTCCATGGGGTCCCCAAGTTGACCCATGTGTTGTCTGGGTCTTCCATGACTCATCCAAAGAGGGTAGGACATGTGACTAGGTCATTTCATATTATTAAAACATTATTTTTACCTTAAACTACACTAATTACCTCTAATCGTGATTAAGAACTTAAAAGTTACTATTCACGAAAAAATTATTTTAATTCCATTGAACCACATTTTATTTCTTAATGACAACCATGTATTTAAGATTTTTTAAATTCAAAACACAGAGGTGGTAAAATTTCATTTAAACAGAAAATCAGTTTTTATAAGTACCACTTTGTGGTTTCACTATTCATCAAAAATTGAAGTTTTTCAGAAAAATACAAAAAATTCACCCTAAGCTATATTGGATATTCTGAACTCAAAAATGATGTCTATTTTACAAAATTCAAAACATATAAGTTGCATTAATTAATTTGATAATCAATTCCCACTGTCAAAACAAATAGAGTGTTTTTTTATGAAACAATATCTATTAAAGATTGACACTAGTTGAAGTCCAATTTCAAGGTGAAATTAATTCCAATTATCACTATTGGATTAAATGGTAAAAATATATTCTAATTTTACTTTAAAAACAATTCAAAAGATAATATAATCATATAAACAAATTAGATTAAAAATAGGTTTTGAATTAAAATACAACATTTTTCACTATTCATTTAAAAATGAACTTTATCGAAAAGATACCAAAAATTTACACAAAGTAAATTTTGATGTCTCTATTCTAAAGAAGAATTCTATTTTGTCAAATATAACACATAAAATTGTCAATAAGTGGATCTAAAAGAGGTTCTCCATCAAAAGGCGGTTAATCGACCATCTAAAGAACATTAGAATGTTTACGCTTAAAAATTGAATTCATTCACATTTTTAATCCTCTAACATTTATTGTAAAATTTAAAAACATTTGACAAACATATATAATAATTTTGTTGTATTTTCTGTTCATTTCATCCATTACAACGGCTAGGCATTAACTGCCATTTAAAATAATATTATTTTATTATTAGAGTGGAACGTAAGATTTCCAAAGAACTCGTTGTCGCGTATTGGGTACGCCATCGAGCATAGTGTTCCCTTTAATATAATATTAATATTTTTTCCACAAATAGGGATAAATATAAAAATTTCATATTCTTTATTTACCCAGGTTGTTACATCCTTCCCCCCTTTTGGGAATTGCGTCCTCGCAATTTCAAAATTGGGCTTGAAAACTCCATTGAAAGTCCCACATCGGAAAAGAAGTAAATTAAACTATCACATTAAAAGAAAGAAAGGGAAGTACAAAGGTCACCAAAGTTAACCCATACTAGGATTCCATGTAGGAAAACATGGACATGGAGGAGAAAACATAGGGTCATGTTCTGATGGAGAGTGATAGAAAACATGTTTAGGAGAAAGTTAACCACAAGAAAATCATAAACTTCTGATGGGTTAAACGGTATTCGACTCCCCAGTACGAAAAGTTAATAGACAACATTTTTTTAAGTTAATTTTTATCAAGGAATTTATTCATAAGGAAACATTATTACTTATCATGTTGACTTTCAACTTTTATTATATTTCTTACAAAAACTCATATTTTCTCCAAAAGACGAGTATTTAGGAAGACTTTTTCACTATAATCAACTTATAGAGAACCACCTAATCCACAAAAGAGAACTATATACTTCCCATGTCTTTAGACTTTAACCAAAACCAAAACCAAAACCAAAATGGTTAGTACAAGATCAGATAATCCAAAAAATGATAACCCTTTATAAAAAGATAATCTATTCTTAATCTCCAAAATTTGTCCAACAAAACCCAAAGTTCAACGAGGACCATTGATAAACAATTTGTCCATAAAATTATTCAAAGTAAACCAAACTAATATTGAAACAAAAATATTTGAAGGATTTAGTCACATAGTCTTCCAAGGTACAAAATAACTTTTATCTCCAAATAACATCAGTTGCTCTTAAATTATCATATTGAAAAGTAATTAACCTAATCACATATCCTCGATGATATGTTAATAATTTCCATAGATAACCCAAAATAAACATACTCTTGATTTAAAAAAATCATCTAACTAAAAATAATTAGTCAAACTAACCAGGGACTTCACATAATACAGTGGTAGGTGATAAATACCAGTCGCACTTTGGTTTTGGGTTCGATTCCCGCAGCTTTGTCCGACGCGACAGGTTGTCACACGGTCTGCATGTTGTCCTTTTTCCTGAACTATATAATTCTTAATACATTCCCCGAAACGAGATAAAATCTTCAAAAATGATCATAAAATATTTTAACCTCAAGTTTATCTCATGCCTTTCATTTTCCATCAAAACATATAATAACCCATAATTACCTCAAAAGTAAGGATCATATAAACTCTAATGGTTACCTTAATAATTATTACCTGAACATCCACATTGATTGGTCATCTCATACATGATGCATTACAGATCATTCCAAGGTTCAAGTGGTTGATCATGACTCCTTGATAGTTGGTTTAGAACAACCACGAGTTTCCTCATTGAATCCCCCATTTTATCTAGTATCTTAATTAGAGATCCACCATAGTTTCCTTCAAACCTGTTGTCTCTTTGGTGCCTTCTAGATCAATCCATTAACTAAAAACAGAAATTTCAGTGTGAGTATATCAATAAAACCATCATGTACTAATGAGGAAGTTAAACACTAAGATATACTTACTCATTCACTTTATCTAAAACTAGGGAACTTTCTGAAATCCTAACCATTATGGTAATGTCACTTATGCTTAGAGAATACCCTAACCTCTAATGTTATCTAAACCGACCTCTGATACCAACTATAAGGCCCTAGCCTTAAACCTTACTTAATCTTGAGTTATTACAAGATTACACATTGAGTATCTTTTCAGGTTTAGAGTTTTAGAGAATTAGATCATAAAACTTTCATTACATTCCACATTTAAAAAAAGTTGTTACATAAAAGATAGTATTCATTTTTCACATCAACGGAAACATATTTAAAATAAAACATGGATTTTTTCTTGACACTTCCTTGACACTATCATCATATCATGTACCCTTTCCTTGACCTGTGAAAAACATTTCAAAAACTTGGGATGAGCATAAAAAGATCGGTAAGGGATATAAAAATATGGAAAGGAAACATGAGTACATGTATACATAAGAAAGAAATCATACTTTACCCATAAAACATAATCACTTTAACATACCTCATAAAATCATGAATAAATCATAGAAATCATAAGACATAAAGGTAATTTGAGGCATTCATAACATTCTTACGTAGGGAGTAACCCTCTTGGTTACGTTTGGAATACCCATCACAGTATATTCCATAAATCTCATCCGAGAAACCTTAACGTTTAAACCCTTCGCGTTACCCAATGCATTAGAGAGCAATATCGGGCTCACCCTCCCTTAGTTTATCACGGAGCCACCCGTTTTCATAATAATTCCCAAGAACCATAACATAAATGTATCACATAAAACATGCATAAAGGAAACATAACATTTCCACTTTTCAATCACAAGATATCAATACAACACATTGATATAAAAACATTAGGAAAACCATTTTCAATAAAAAAATAAAATAAAAGTAAAACATGGTATTTATTTTTCTTTTAAAAAAAAGTATGGCTTGTATAGGTACCTGAAACTCAAATAATGGTCATGCCGACGGAGAAGTCGTTGTCGCCACATACATACGACAAAATCATTCCCTTTTGTCATTTAGTAAAATGCTTTGTATAAAAAAGATTCCTTTCGGATAAATATAAAAGTCAAAGGGGATTATACACCATATAAAAGAAGGTTGTGTATAAAACAAAATATGCCTCAATGAAAGGAGATTGAGACGAAGTCCCATACAAAGATAGTATCCTTGGATTAAGGATAAATCAATTACATAATTATGTGTGACAAACTAATACACCAAATATAAGTGTATATCAAGTGTAAAAAAATTAGAGGTTATTCACACATATTAATAGAACGACATATTCAAGGAGTACAAGCTTATTCCAAAGAATCAAAATTGGGTTAAGAAGTTCCCTTGAAAAAAATTTGACAGCCTAACGGCGTCACTACAAAATTCAGAAAATGAGTTGATGAGAGATAAAAAGGGTATCTCATCACTTGGATGTAAAATTTAAATCACTAAGGATATTTAAGAACATATCCCAACATAATTATATGTGAATTAAAATACATAACAAAAGAAATCTTTTAAAAAGAGGAGGGTGAAGGGTTCCCTTACCGACATGGGTATCTTTTGAAACATACACCCTGTGAAAGAAGGACAATACAACATTGATGTAAATAATCATAAATGAAAGTATATTACACAATGAGTAAAACAATGGTCAGTACAGACACCACTCAAAGGAAATTTTGGCAAATTTAGCATAATTCTCACGGGAATAAAATTGAGATGAAAAATCCCTTACAAAAACTCGCCAGCCTAACGGCGCCACTTAAAACTTCCAAAAATGGATTGATGAGATCAAATAGGGTCTCTCATATTATTACAATAAAATTTACAGAAAGTGTAATATAAAATAACATCCCCCATCATAAAAAATAGGAGCTTAAAAGAAGTGACATAAAGGAGAGTACATAAAGATAAAGAGAGAGGTTAGATCTCTTAAGAAAATTCGGCAGCCTAACGGCGCCACTCAAAACATCCATAATGGATTGATGAGAGAGAATAGGGTCTCTCATCATATGAACATAAAAATTACAGTAAGATTAATATAAAAGAACATCCCAATCACAAGAAAGATGAGCTTAAAAGGAATGACATAAAAGAGTGTACTTAAAAAAAAGAGAGGAGTATGATACCTTACCTCGGGTCCGACATGACTCAATCATTATTTAACGTCCTAAATAATAAACTTGAGTTAATTTATACTTGGTTAAGAACATTTTTCAAGTTAATTATTCCTTTTATATCACTTATTGCCATGTTATAAATTTTATGTAATCATTTAAGTTAATAATGTTTGTTTTGTCGATATTTGGTTCTTAAGTCAAAAGAGGACTTCTTACAATTACATGTTGTTCGTGTGGTCAGAGGTTCATTATATCCAGAATGATATTCATGATTTGGATATCATATATATCATATATATCCAGAATATACATGTATATATAATTTTACATAATCATTTATAGGTAATAAATGAAATGCACCGTTCATGGAGACAGCAAGCCGTACGTACGAATGAAAGCTACTTTCATTTCTATGTCATATTAATGGAAATAAAACTAAATGAGAGGTATTTATATTTTAATTCCAGAATTATATTCATCATTTATATGTAACATACATCATATATAATAACTTTAAATACATCCTTTATATATCCCACATATGGCATTAACGAATCAAATCACTTTGAGGGGGCGGTAGTCCGCACTTCCTAAAATGAAATTATCGTGTTTACCCACAATGGAAACCATAAAGGTATGCCACCAAAGAAAAATACAGAAGCTTAAGTAAAACATAAAAATATTATATATCATATATAAATATAGTGACATCTTAATGGCCACCTTTTAAGGTGTTATATGAGTGTCGAACAATCATCATTTCGTGAGGTAGAAATTCGCCATCCACAGAAACAGTATGTTCTTTAACCATTAGTTGTAGGTGTGTGTAAGTGTATGTTGAATTATTCTTATGAAAACATCCTAGTATATATTTAAAATACTAGAGTTTTTAAAAAATAAATTAATAAAAAGAGTTTAGGGGGTTGGAGAAGAAAAATAAAACAAAAGAACACAAGTGAAGACATTACCTTAAAATCGGGTAACACTCTTTTATTTGAGCTCAAAGGCTTCCTTAGGAAGTCTTATTCCCAAAGTGAGGCTTCTAAGAGTTATAGAGGGATTTTCAGAGACAAAATGGTCATGGTTTTTCCGAGCCAATGGCTTTGGAAGTTTGGGTAAAGAGGAAGAGGTGGGGGCCTTTTATAAGAGGAGAGGAGGGGCACTCTTGGAACGTAAAGAAATGTTACATTAATTTAAAATGAGTTTCGAATTTTAATGGTTCCACATTGATTTGTTTCGAGGATAAAGTTATAAGGGTTCGAAATCCACCCATCCAATAAGTTTCGGACATGTGTAGGACTTAGATTTTACATTATCTTTCCATTTTATTTCAATCGTTAAATAATGAGGTCATCGCTTCATCATCATGATGTCATAAATAATTTAATTTATTTAATGTATAAAAATTATAAAAAAAATACTATGATGTAGTAACTCTTTTTAGCTTTCAAATTTATATTTATATTCAAAAATATGACTTCTATAACCCCATTTAAAAATTGTTTTAGTGAAACATCTCATGCTTGTGACAATTGTATTTTAACTTTAAATAAAAAGTTATGTATGTCATTTTCCAAGTAAAGTGGCTCGATGGGGTCCCCAAGTTGACCCATGGATTATCTTGGTCAGCCATGACTCATCCAATCAGGGTAGGACATGTTTCTAGGTAATTTCATATTATTAAAACATTATTTTTACCTTAAACTACACTAATTACCTCTAATCACGATTAAGAACTTAACAGTTTCTATTCACCAAAAAATTATTTTAATTCCATTGAACCACATTTTACTTCTTAATGACAACCATGTATGTCAGATTTTTAAAATTCAAAACACAGAGGTGGTAAAATTTCATTTAAACGAAAAATCAGTTTTTATAAGTACCACATTGTGGTTTCACTATTCATCAAAAATTGAAGCTTTTCAGAAAAATACCAAAAATTCACCCTAAGCTATATTTCATATTACGAACTCAAAAATGATGTCTATTTTAAAAAATTCAAAACATATAAGTTTCATTAATTAATTTAATAATTAATTCCCGTTGTCAAAACAAATAGAGTGTTTTTATGAAACAGTATCTATTAAAAGATTGACACTAGTTTAAGTCCAATTTCAAAGTGAAATTAATTCCAATGACCACTATTGGATTAAATGGAAACAATTATTATAATTTTACTTTAAAAAAAATTAAAAAGATAATCTAATCATATTAATAAATTAGATTAAAAATCCATTTTGAATTAAAATACAACATTTTTCACTATTCATTAAAAAATGAACTTTATCGGAAAGATACCAAAAATTTACACAAAGTAAATTTTGATGTCTCTATTCTAAAGAAGAATTTTATTTTGTCAAATATAACACATAAAATTGTCAAAAGTGGATTTAATATAGGTTCACCATCAAAAGGCGGTTAATCGACCTTCTAAAGAACATTATAATGTTTACGCTTAAAAATTGAATTCATTCACATTTTTAATCCTCTAACATTTATTGTAAAAAGTAAAAATATTTGAAAAACATATATAATAATTTTGTAGTATGTTCAGTTCATTTCCTCCATTACAACGACTAGGCGTTAACTACCATTTAAAATAATATTATTTTATTATTAGAGTGCAATGTAAGATTTCCAAGGAACTTGTTGTCGCGTATTGGGTACGCCATCGAGCATAGAATTCCATTTAAAGTAATATTAATATTTTTCCACAAATAGGGATAAATATAAAAATGTCATATTCTTTATTTACCTGGGGTGTTACAAAATGTAACGCCCTAACCCCGGAATCTAAGAGTTGGTACATTATTTTAATACATTGGCATGATTACAAGGAATCAAGTCCCGAAGGATAGATCAGTTTAGTAGTCTTGGAAACAAAGATACGTACATAAATTCAATATTGGAAGTTGAAAAGAAAAAACAAAACTAATTTATTCCATTAGAAACATCCAAGCATTCTAGATTATTCCTACAAGTCATTCATAAATAACTTCTTCATATCCTAGAAAAAATGAAACATAAGAATGGGGTGAGATCAAATGCTCAGTAAGAGTAAGTAATACAACGGAAGATAACATAAACATTAGGCATGGTGAATAATTGAAAACAAATGACATTACAAATAATAAACATGAACTATTTATGGTTAGAATATGAGATGAGTAAACAATTCCATAATAAAACATAGTCATGGGTATTATACTAGTTGATTAACCACATGAAATATCAATAGATAATATCATAATGATGGAATACATAATGCCAGACATCATAACCACATAGTCAAGGCCTCTATCCAAAACTACAAATAAAATTTTGTCAAGGCCTTGTACCAAGACACTATTTTGTCTCATGAGACCTATTGATTCATCGAGGATCTATAGCAGGCTCCACCTGTCACATAATAAGTCCAATGAATTCCTCATATGAAAAGGATGAAACATAATCTAAACATTCATATTAAAACATGTTTATGAAATGTCATTATTTTAACCACTAACCATGAATGGTATAAAAATATAACATCCCCAGTAAAACCTAACCCATTCGACGAAATATGGAATATTATACTATAATATATTAAACTTAATCATGAATAATGAAGGATATTGACATAGATGAATATTATCAACATATATATTTGAGGGAAATATCCCCCTTTTTCTTGAAATCATTTAATAGTCAAACTATTTATCAAGAAGTCGTTCAAAATAGATTTTTGAATCAATGTTTCTCATACCAATTTGAATCCTTTAAAAGGAATTTTAATTTTAAAACATTAATTTCCATATAAATTTATACTTAAAACCACATTTAAAAAATGGACATTAATAAGAATGTTTTAGAAGAATAAATCATTAAAACTTTTAAATGGTATTTTAGTTAGAGTTCCTAACCAAAAGAGAGACAATTGAATACAAATTATTGAGGTAATAAAAATTTATAATATCATGAGAATAATGGGATTCATGATATAATATATCAAAACACATTATATACACCATATAAATGTTAAATGGCATATAACAACAAATATGTCTCAATAGAATGTAAATTGAGATGAAAACACTTATAAAGACTATATCCTTAGGTTAAAGATAAATAAACTATGTTATTATGTGTGAAAAATATAAATATCCTTTATATTATTGGATATTTAGTGTAAATAAATCAGAGTACATTCACACATATTCTTGAAAAAGAAACACCAATGACTTTTATTTTTAACTCAATGAATGAAAATTGATTTAAGAATACACTTATCAAGTTCATATCAGTGGCTTGAGAAATTATCAAAGGAGTGATTATGTGTATCAAAAGTATATCCACAGAAATGGGAGTTGGAATTACAACATAAATAATAAATATTGATTCCACACATAATCATGGTGTAGAATAATAATTGAATTATGCGTAAAGACCAATGAGTGGAAATTGAAATTTGAAATTTCCTTACCGATTTGGTAACTCAGAAAACATACACCTCGTGAAAGAAGAATCATACAATAAAGTTTTAATCACCCATATATTAATTTATATTACACAAGGGATATAGCCATGGACAGTACAAGCACCACACAAAAGGAAATAGTGGCAATGTAGCATGAATCTCATGGGAATAAAGAGTGAGATGAAATCCCCATACCACGTTGTAATCAATCGAGTCATATTATAAAAAGTTAATAACCCCAAAATCATTCATAGAATACTATGAATATAAAGATAATTATGGTAATATATATCAAATGGTAGTACAAAATACACCCCTTGCAATAAATAAGTGGCAAATAATGGAAATCTCGTGGAATTAGAAGTTATATTAGAGCCCCCTTACCTCAAGTATGACATGTATTGTATGTTCCTTGTTAGTCATAAATAATAAACATAAGTTAATTAATACTTTATTAAGAAATTTTTTCAATTTTATTATTCCTTTTTTATTGCTTATTACCTTTCTATAACAATCAGTTAATCATTGGAGTTCATATTGGATATTTTATCGATGTTCAAAACTTGAGTCAAAAATGAACTTGTTATAATTAAAAGTTTTCCATGCGGATAAAAGTCCATTATCTTTATAATTATATAAATGATTTAGATATCATATTTATATTATATATTCAATATATATATTTATCTATAACATTACATAACATTTGGAGACAGGAAATGAAATGCACCGTTAATGGAGACGGTAAGCCATACGTACGCATGAGGGCTACTTTCATTTATATTTTGTATTAAAATGGAATTAAAACATAATGATACATAAGTATATTATAATTCCAGTATAATATCATATATTATATCATTAACCCCATCTTTTAAACATCCCACATATGTCATTAACTAGTCATATCACTTTGAGGGGGCGGTAGTCCGCACTTCCTCAAATCAAATTACCGTGTTTTACCCATTATGGAAACCATAAAGGAATTCTATTAATGGAAAATATAGAAGCATAAAAAACATAAACATAATATATCTCATAATATATCTCATAAGATAATTGGAAAATCGTGGTTTCATAAGGCGTTAGTTTTCCATCCACAGAAACAGTATTTTCTTTACCCACTAGATGGATCTGTTTGTAATTGTAGTTTAAATCCTTCCCATAAAACATCCTTGTATATTGAGGATACTGGTTTTGTTATAAAATAATGGAATAATTTTTTTTATTATTTTGAGAAGTAAAATAAAAGAAAAGAAGTAAAGAGAAACCATTACTTTTAATTTGTGTAACTCCCTTTGGTTTGAACAAAAAAGACTTTTTGAAGTGAATTCTACCTAAGGTAAGGCTTATAGGTGGAAAAGAGTGATCTTGATAGCTTATGTGAGTAGGTTTTGGATGAGCCAAGGGTCTTGAGAGGTGTGATGAATGGGTTAGAAGTGGTGTCCTTTGATAAGGGAGAGGAGTGGCTCTTTAGAAAAGTTTGATAGTGATATTTTTTTGTAAACTTTCTTTATTTTAAAAATGTCCAAAACTCATTAAAGTCAAATATAAGAAGACTAATGATGGAAATAAAATCTTCCAATAATAATTAGATAGGTTTTGGATATTGTTTTAATATTAATAATCTTATTTATTTAAATCATTTATTAATGAGGTAAAAACTGCATCATTATTATGTCATAAATAATTTAATATATTTAATGTCTAAAAATAATAAAAATATCATATTTTGGGAATTCTTTTTATATTTCCAACAAATATTTATAGTCTAAAATATGAATTATATAACACCATGTAAAAATTGATATATTAAAAGATTTTTTTTAATGTCATTTTTGTCTTTACTTAAAGTTATTTAAAATAAATTTTCATTATCATCATTAAGTGGCTCCATGGGGTGCCAAAATCTACCCAAGGATGACAATGGCCTGCCATGACTCATCCAATAATGTTAGTAAAAGTGTTAAAATAGTTTTTTATTATTATAATAATTTTTTCTAACTTGAATTACCCTATTTACCTTTAACCGCAGTAAATAAAAGCCAAAAGTTACTATTCATAAAAAATGATTTTCATCTTATTGAACCACATTTTACATACTAATAACAACCATGTATGTCAGATTTTCAAAAATCATTTCACAAAAGTGGTAAAATAACATTTAAATGAAAAAGTAGGGTTTTTAACTACTACTAAGTGGTTTTACTATTCAACAAAAATTGATGTTTTTCTGAAAAATACCAATATTTATGCCTAAGATATATTTTATATTCTAAATTAAAAATGTTTTATATTTTACCAAATTAAAAACATAGAAGTTTTATTAATTAATTTTAAATTAATTCTCATTGTCAAACCAAATAGTGTGTTTTTAAGAAACAATAACATTAAAAAGATTGACACTCGTTTATGTATAATTTAAAAGTGAAATTAATTCCAATGACCAACATTGAATTAAATGGAAAAAATATAATCTAATTATCCTTCCAAACAATTAGAATGTATAATTTAACAATACAAATTATTTTGATTAAAAAATTTTTTTTCAATAAAAAATTATTATTTTTATCTATTTACCCAAATATGAAAGTTATCAGAAAAAACAAAAAATTTATAAAAACTAAATCTTAATATCCAGATTTTAAATAATATGTTTATTTTTTTCAAATTGAATATATGAAATTGTAAAATATTGGATCTAAAAATGGCACACCATTAAAAGGCGGTAAAATTGTATTTTTTTTAAAATACTTCCTTTATATGAAAAGATGTATCTTTCTTATATTATTTATAAGAAACACATAAAATGGATGCTAAAATTATATGGAATATATAAAATTCAAAAATCTGTTAATACTATTCATAACTACTTTTGAACGGCTAGTTTGGTAAGTTGTCATGCGCTCAAACTCAGTATTGTGTGAGATGCAAGCTATTGAATTACTTTTAAAGAGATAACGTACTATGAAACTTTGGTATCCTACACTATACATGACAAATGAACCCACACCATTGATTTTCATGATCAATAATAATAATAAAACGATAAAATAATCAAAAACACCCATCTCCTTAAGTATTTATACCACACCTCACCACCTCTTATCCTCACACCTTATAAGCTTGGAATATTATCAAATTTCAACACCATTCCACTCCAAAACCTCTACCTCATGTGAGGTTTTATTATTTCACACCAAAATACCATTTCCAAGTCCCTTATGTTTTCATGGAGATGACACCGTAGAGGTAAACCTTCTTTCTCTCTCTCTCTTTCAATTTTGTTTTTTTATGCTTCCATGACCTTACTAATAAAAAAGTAACATGATATCTCTAGTATAATATATATTCTATAATTTAATTTTTTTTAATTCTATATCCACAAATAATTCTCTTCTCTCTGCCTTTTATTTGAAAAATAAAACATTTCTCATGAGGTGTCGATTCACGACCTTTGTGGATGATGATAATTAATATTCTAATATTACATTCAAGGCCGGTCATAACACCACTATAATGGGAAAAAAATAGATTTTAATGTTTATATTTCAACTTATTTAGTGTTTTTAAACCAATATATATACATAATATTTATTAATAAAACAAAATTAGTATGGAATGGCCAAAAAATTCCAAAATAATCAGTACAGTTATCATTACAATTATATCTAAAAACTCATCATCTTAACTAGAAACAGAATGGTATATAAGATCATTTAATGTTCAATAAGGTCATTTATAATATATAATTTAAATTCTAGATAACCATTCCCATTTAATGTGATATTTAATAGATGTATATAGGTCATCTAATTGTGAAAATGATGGAAAGAAACATTCCTAATGGGAGAAATTGAAACGTATAACTCATACAAAATGCCATAAATAAAACTAAAAAAATCAGGATAAATTAAACAAATTTTTAATATGTTCTTAATTAAATTTTTAGTGAATATACTTTCATTATCCAGGCCATTATGTTTGAGTGCATACCTCATTTGTAAAAACGGTAATGAATTCTCTCTGAACAACCATTTTTTTTACTTCAGTTTATTCCTTCTCACTCTCAAAATGAATATAATTATTAATAATTATTATCTAAAATTCCAACATTATATGTTTATTCTAAAAAATATATATATGAAACTATCAATTATTTGTTATTTTATTTGAAAATACCTTTTTATAATGTTCCATTTTTAATTATTTCTAATAAAAAATGATTTATTAAATAGAGCTTCCCGGTTTCTTAGCCATTTTGATGTACCATAAATAATATATTTTAATCAACCATTTTCTTCTAAAAACCCTCATTTTATCGTAGAAAATACCTTTTTCATTACTTGTTCATGGGAAAATTATACCTTTTTCTATTTAACACTATTTAATATTTTATGTTAAATTGTAGTAATGTGTCTCATTTCTAAAGTTTCTCAAAACTAATTTTACACGTTTTCATTTATGTTAGAGATTATTTATATTCATATATTCCTACTTCCAACTATTAATTTCCAATTATGATTCAAATCCATTCTTTGACAGACACAATTATGATATTTCATTTTGTTATGCCTTATTCAACACTTATTTGTTGTCTATGGTTTGTGTATAATTACTTTTTTATTTATAATCATAATTAGTTGAATATTTCATTAAATTTATATATTTTTTATCAAGGATAAGATTACTTCCTTCGTTTTATACCATTTTCTCTTACAATGTTTTCTTTTAATGTTGTTTTAATTGTGGAAATATAGATAAATCTGTATATTATATTCAATATGGATTTATTGATAAGTCATATATTTCATGAAGTAAATATATGCGTGAATAAATTTTTGCACATATAGTTAAGGGGGCCTAATTTTGCATATACAGTTGATGAATCTACAAGCCTCATGAGACAAAACAGTTTGGGAAAACCCTTTGTGTTTGTTTCTATGCATAATCAGACGGTATTCTACTTACAAAAAAAATATTTTTTGATTTTATTACGGCTCATATTCTAGATACATGACGTAAAATAATAAATCATTTTATTCATTTTGAATTAATTTATTATTTTGAATGAGTTATTTAATATTAAAAAATCTATGGATTTGTATTCTTTCATAATTTCTTAATACCTTGTGAAATTCAATTATTTACCCTATCATAATGAAAATATATTATTAATATTTATTAAAATATATATGATTCATTTAAACCTTAAAAATCTTTTGAGATCACCCCTTTAGTTTGTTTCCATTCCACAATTTATGTATATGAAATCATTGAATAAGTTTTATTGACGGAATTTATATTACTTTGTTCTGTACTATATTTAATTACCAATGTAATAAGGTAAAAATTTATGTGTCTATTTCTTCAATACATCTAAATTGGTTGATCATTGGTTATTTCATCTATTGTATCTATTAAATTATAATACAGTAACCACCAACTTTGTTCTACTGGAGTCATGGTTGTTATAGCTGGTATAAGATGATTTTTAGTAAAAAACAAGGGAACTAGATGTTATGTAAACATGAGAAATATAATAATTCTTTATAGTGAATTTTTGGCTCATTACTCAACATTATTATGAGATAACTTAGTGTGTGTCATTATTTACTGATGGTGCATAATTTTAGAAAGGGAATCAATACCCGTGGATAACTTAGGGATTTCCCCAGAATGTAAGTCATCCCAATTAGTGTTGGATCTGATTATATTGTGACATTATTTGTAAAACTTACAGAGGTTATGAAAAATAATCAAACTACACCAATTTAGGATTTTTTTCATAAGGAAAAATATCACATCTATTAGTGTAACTTCTAATCTAGTGGAATCTGAGTAGTGGATCAAGTCCCTTGAGAATATATTTCAAACATTGGGTTGTAAGAAAATGAAAAGATATTTATGGAAGTGTATTTTCTAATGGTATATGATGATCAATGGTTATAATTAATATATAATACTATAGAGGAATACGAAATAGAAGATATGGAATAGAGAAATTTTAGAGAAACATTCTTCGTTAAATAATTACCTCATGATAAATGATCTAAATTGAAGAGATAAATTCATAGCATTAATAAATAGGAAGAATATAATATTAAAATTTTACGGACTCCGTCACAATACTAGAATGTTATGATATATATTAAATATGTGATTTGGAAAAAACATATTGATAATTTCTTTGATGGTATCACGATAAGTCTCCAAATGGAACTGGATTCTCAAAAAAATCATCACATGATGAAATTGTATTATGTTCAATAAAAACTAAGAATTTATTTTACAGATCCTATATATTCAATGGAAATCTATAGAATAATATTTTTTTATGGTAACCATGAAAAAGTTGAAGCATCATAGAATAATAGGTGAATGAAGAAATTCACTTATGAAAATAATTTGGAAAGAGTCATCTTAAAATGTGATTAAATTATATTGGAGTTAGTTATAAGTGTGGAGAGAAGTCTTATTAATCTAATTAATGCATGAAGAATAAAAAAAATTATTTTTGTTCAGTTATTCAAATATAATGTAATATGGAATCATACAAATAAATTTTTTAGTGTTTGAGCAATCTATCATAGAAGAGTGCACATAGAGATAGCCAAGATAATATAATCATAACTGCTGAAGTAGAAGTACCCAGTTATGTTGTGGCATTTATAAAAATCATATATTCATATTTATAAAATTCAAAATTTTATTCTGGATTATTTCAATGTTTTATATCTAACAAATATTTCATGGAAATATGATTGCTACCTTTTGATTTACTAAGTCTATTTCTATAAAAACTCTATAAGGAAGTCTCATTGAAATAAATTGTGCCAATAAGACTCTATTATAAAACATAATTGCGCTTAACTTTATGACCATATCATCATTCCTAAGTTTTACATTGATATAATCCTCAGTATATAGTAGATTTTAATATATGATGAGAAAATTTATTATGAGAAGAAGGAAATTTTTATTTGTGAGGAAGATGTAGAATCCCATATTTTTAGAGCATAAACAGCATCATATCATTCATATCTAGATCCACCCTAAGAGAAAAAACATCATTAAAGTATAAGGAATTTAATATTCAAATTTTGGATGATCCAATTTAATTATAATACATCGATTTGTTTCTTGGGAAATTTCCTAGACACCCACAGAGTGTGATGTTTATTTAATCATTAATTTATTCTCTAAAGCAAGAACTATATCACAGACTCCTTATAAAATAAACAAGGATGAATAAGTGCCTTCAAAGAAATAATTACAATAGTTGAGTAATAAATGAATTATTCCCCAAATTTTTCTCCATAGGGGTTCTATATTCCCTTTATTAATAAGAATGATGGATTTTTGAGGCTACACATCAACTATAGTGAAATCAATGCAATTATAATAAATAAAAAAATACCCTCAACCTCACAATGATGATACATTTTTTCAACTTCACAAAGCCCAATATTTTTCAAAAATTTCCCTTTTTTATGTATCGTAAATTTTGAGTAAAGAACAAATACATTGCGAATGCTTCTTTTTAGATGAGTTATAGACATTACATGTTTACAATAATTCCATTTGGATTGACTATTGTACCCTCAATTTGCATAGATCTAACGAATAGAGTATTCAGGGAATATCGTGATTAATTTTGTATGATTCATTTATTATATAATAGTTAATTATAAAATCTATAAAGACCATGAGAATCACATGTGGATTATTCTTCAAATTCTAAATAGGAAAGAGTGATATGGTAAGATTCTCAAGTGTGAATTCTTGGCTCATGAAATTTATTTTCATGGAAATATTGTCTCAAATGATTGAATACTAGTTGATTCAGTTATAGAAAATGAAATCTATAAATATACAACAATGAAAATATTATCATATTTAACATTTTCATTGGAGTAGTAGGTTATTAGCATAATTTCAATCAGAGTTTTTTCAAATTGGAAAACCTGTTTGCCAAGGTCACATGTAAAGGTGTTATGTTCATATGGAAAAATAATTGTGGAGAATGAAATGATTAGATTAAAAAACGATTATTTTATGATGAAAATTTTACAATACCACCATATAGTGATGTGTTTCAATTCTTAAGTGATGCATCGAAGAAAGGACTAGGTTTTGTCCTTATGAGTAATGATAAATAAAATATACATGAATTTAGTGGAATAATAACAAACTAAAAAATATAACTACTGATACTGAGTTAGCATCCATAATAATTTCTATGAATATATGGATAAAGTATCTCAATATATATTTATGTGAGATATATAGAGATTAGATGAATTTAAAATACATCTTTACATATAAAAAATCAAAAATAGTAAAAGATGGTGGCTCTAGTAAGTAAAATATTTTTATTTCTTAATATACTATAACCCATGAAAATTAAATAATGTAGCATATGCATTAAGAATTTAAGATCATTAATTTTAGAGCATAATGAGCATTATAAAATATATTATGTTTATATATTTTTTAATGATAGATCATAGAATTATTATGGAAGGGGAAACATCATTATTTTTACAAATGATTGTGAATCCATATTTACATGAGAGTATATAAAGTTATCAATATAATGATGCTAATTTTTAAAAGAATATAAAAAATCGTTATTGATGAGTGATTAAAATAACTCATCTATGGGGATAGAATTTTAAAATTGGAAAAGTGGTTATGTGTTCCATAAATACTTAATATAAAAATTGAACTGTTAGATGATATTAATTGCTAAAACTTCTCTATACACCATGGTTGTTCTAATATGTATAGAGATATGAGGGATCATTTTTTGTGGGATATAATGAATTGAAAAATTTCTGACTATGTTTCACGATTTTAGGGTTTTAAATAAGTGAAGGCTCAGATACATAATCCAAGGGGAGTCATGAAACCTATATCTATTACAAGTGGATTTTTCATGACATTAAAATGCAGTTTTTAATAGGACTACCAAATACCGTTTGGAAGAATGATGTGGTATGTGTTATTATGGATCGCCATAAAAAATAAATATATTTTCTTTATATAAGAGAAGATTTTAAAAATCATAGAATTGAAGGAATATATATTAATTAATGTGTAATACATTATGGTGAACCTCTATTGATTTTTTCTAATCGGGATCGCTCTCTTAAATCAATTTTCTCAAATAATATTCAGAATTATTTGGATACTATGAATCATTTGAATACCTATTTTTACCATAAAGAAAATGAAGAGTCTAAAAGGACTATTCAAAAATTATAACTGATATTGATATCATGCTCACTTGACTATCATGTTCTATGGGTTTAACAGTTTCCTTTGGAATATTTTTCATATAATTTGTATTTCCATTCTAGTATTCAAATGATTCCATATGAAGCATTATTTGGAACGAGATGTCACACTCTGAGTTGTTGGTGTTTAGTTGGTGAGGGAAAACATATAGGCCCAGAACATATTATTGAGACAATAAAAATGAAGAAGAATATTAAGGGTTATATTAAAGAATCACAAAGTAAGAAAAAATGTTTGTCTTAAAACCAGAGAGGGGATTTCCAATTTCATGTAGCAGATCATGTACTGATATATTTGTTCACTTGAATGGGTGTTATAAGGTTTGGTTAGAAGGGGAAACTAATCCCCATGTACAATGGATCATATTTAATTATATAAATAATTAGATTTGTAGCTTAATATTTAGAAATTCCATCAAGTCTCTCCAATGATCATGATGTCTTCCACATATTATTGTTAAAGATGTATAACTCAGAAACAGGGAATTCACTCAACTATGATGAAATATAATTGGATCATAATCTGTCTTACTGTGAAGGGCCAATAATTAATTTTTTGTAGTAGATATAATGTATTGAGAAATCGGAAAACTCTATGGAAAAGGATCATTAGAGAAACCATAAGATGGAAGAAGAAATGTGAGAAACTAAGGATGATATGGAGAATAACCACACTCATCTATTGCAAAATGTAAACATATGGAATGTCTAATGATGAAATTTGTTGTGGGAATAATATAACACCACTTTATTTTATTGTATTTAGCATCCTAAATAAATTCAATTCATTCAATATTTTTTGTTTCTCAAATAAACAATGATTTGTTGTTAATGTTAACATGACCATTTAAATTGTAATCTGACCATTTGAAAGCGTAATATCAACAATAGAATAATAACCTCACATTTGAATGTATAAATAAAATTTACATGTTTCAAAAATGGAAATATGATGTTGTTATATCATATATTAAGTAAATAAATTATTTATTATTATAAATTAAGTGTTGGAAATTTTGTAAAAAATAAATGTTTATTATAATTTTGAATTATAATATTTATATATGAGTAAATTAATTTTCATGAAATAGATTCATAAATTAATTTTTTCCCTTATGATCAAAATATAATTTTATGAGACATTATTATATTTTTGAACATTTTATAGAATTGATTATAATATTAAAATCTAGATTTTTTAAATAAATGATTATTTTAATATTAATTTAAATTTATTATATTTATAAAATTCAATTCGTAATATGTAATAAGTTTTTTGAATTATAAATGCTGAAAAATGTATATGTTTTTTAGTGTTTTTGTAAAATAGATGAAATTTTTTTGATAGAGAAATATGGTAATTTATGGTATAAGATAAATAAATGAATTATTGATTCATGGATGATTTATGGATGATTTAAAAACCATTACTTCAAAATCACATGCACTTTTTACCATATTTTGTCACATCAATCCAAACTAATGAATGTCTTGACCCAAAATAATAAATAAATGAATAAAATAATTAAAAACAAAACTCTCATCCACTATAAACCCCACCCCTCACGACCAATTATTCTCCCACTTTATAAGCATTGAATATTGTCAAATTTATACCCAATTCCCCTCCCAAACCACTACCTATGTGATAGTATTTTTTCTCTCAAAAACTACCATTTCCAAGTACCTTACAAAGGTTCTGAAAGAGATGAAAAATAATAGGTAAAACCATCTCTCTCTCTCTCATTCAATTTATATTATTTTCTTATCATTATATCATCTCCCTTATAAAAAATAACAAGATACTCTTATATCATATATATAATAGTATTTAGTTATGTTATTGGTCTATCAACCATCAATTCTCTTGTATCTATTTTTTTTTCTAAAAATGAAAACATCATCCATGTGGTGTCAATTACCCACCTACCAGATTTCATAATGTATTATAAAAATTATTTTTTGCTGTAACCTTTATAAATACATAATATTAATTTATAAAAGAGAACCATTTTTTAATGGTAACAACATTCCAAAATTACCGAACTTATTATCAATAATATTTTATCTAATTAATCATACTCATATCTAGAAAACAATGATATATAAGACCTGGATATCTTATTGAAATTCATTAACCGGATATAATTTTAATTCTAGATTAATATTCCCATTTTACATGATCTTTCATACATGTATACAAATGAACTAATCATGAAACCAAGGACACGAACATGCCCGAATGTTGAAATTAAATCATAAAACCCCTAAAAAGGTTACAAATTAAATAAATAAAATTATAATAAATGAAATACATTTTTAAGAGGTTATGAATTAAATTATTAATTATTCTAATTTCATTATCCATGAAATTAAGTGTAAATGCATAAAATTTTCAGATATAAGTTAATGGATTTCCTCTGAACCCCTATTTTTCTTTCGGGTGACAATTTCTCTCTATTTACCCAAATGAAATTCTTAATTCTAATTTTTTAATCTTCTTAAATTATCTATTTATTCTCTGAAAATAATTATGTAGATTAATATTCTTCTTTTTTATGGGTAAATTCATGTTTTATAGGGTTTCCTTTTAAATTCCATTGGATATGAATGATCGATTAAAGTAATCTTCTATATTTCTTACCTATTTCCATGTACCATCAAAAATATATGTTAATACACCATTATTCTTCTAAAATGACTCATTTATCATGAAAAACTAGAAGTAGTCATTTATGGTTAATAAAAAAATACCATTTCCACATTATATGTTTATTTAATATTTCCCATTAATCACAATAAAGTGTATCATTTCTAATGTTTCATTAACACTATTTTTACTGGTATTCACTTAAGGTGGAAATAAATTAACTTTATATATGTGTGATTTCCCTTATTTATTTCCTTTTATTATTTAAATCTAGTATTATATGGAAACCATTATTACATTCCCTTTGGATTTTTTTTATTCACCACATATTCCATGTTTGTGGTTTATGTGTACATCCCTATTTCATTTATGATCATCATTAATTGAAGATTTCACTAACTATCTATACCTCATTTTTCATAGATATTATTATAATCTTATTCTCTTACCATTTATACATATAGTGTTCTCTTTGAATGATATTTTTATTGAAGAAATATTGAAATATCTGTGTTTTCTAGTCATTATATATAAATATATTCATAATTCATATTGTTCATGAATTTAATCTACATATGAAGAATGATTTGAATGTACAGTGAAGAATGGGGACTAGTATAGATAGACACATAATGCATCAATAGGTCTCAGGAGACAATAAAGTTAGAAAAACCCCATTGTGAGTTTTTCATGAAGAATCTGACGCGTTTATACCCACAACCATAATTTTTCTTGATTTTATAGTTATTCATATTCCAGATACTTGTGATTCAAGAATTAAGAATTATATTCATTTAGTTTTTTAGTAAGCTACCCAACCATTATTATTATTATTAATTGTCTTTTCAATTCATAATATTAGTTCATGAAATCCTCACTTATCATTTGAGGTCACCCCTTTAATATTTTTTCATCCCTATGTCATAAAGAAGTAATATTTGAATACGTGTCAATGAATTTGTTCACATTAATTTTTTATATTATATGTATAATTACAAATGTAATAAGTGAACCATTTATGTATCTAGTTGTTCAAGTATTCTAAATAGTTTGATCCTCAGTGATGTTATGTGATGTATTTTCACCATTTTAATAAAATAAAAACCAACTCCAAGCCAATGGATTTGGGATTATTAAATGTTTTTACTAAAACAATAAATCTATGATGATAGGAGTGAAATAAAGAAGTGATCTGGTCAGTTCATTTATGAACCAATGGGTTTGTTAAGTCTGAATATGAGATGACATTGATTGGCCTTTTATAAGAGATGTAATTGTCATACCTATTATTTTTCAAAAGAGAAAGGTGAAACCACATTTTTTATATGAAAAAATGATCCAAAATCATCCATTTTTGTTACTTAGAGGTGATACTGTCACAATATTGGCATTAAATTTGTGTACGACAATTTTATATATCCTTTTACCCCTTATCCTTTTTCTTTAACAACTGGTAAACCATTATTCACCTTGACAACAATGATTAATTTTAATTTTTTTTATAAAATAATTATGTTAAAAAACTTTTTCAACTTAGAAGATACTATAAACTATTATGATTTTAATATTAGATGTTATTTTATAAATTCCATTTATATAATTAGAAAATTTGTATTTCTAATCAACCATGCAGATAAGATGAAAAAACCGTTTGTGAATGAGAATCTTTTTGACAGTTTAAAATGATTTGATATCAAAATTTTGTTTGAAATCGACTCCAATGAACTAAATATAATTAATAGACATATAATTCAAGTATTTGAACTTTTAAAATAAGACAAAAAATATTTAGATGTTATAAAATTCATTAAAAAAATACAATTATTCTTAATAAAACCAGAATTTATGACTACGTATTTAAAAACCCATATCATTTGAATATTATAAAAGTCGAAACCTTAGATGATTTTTTATTATTTTTTAAAATATTATTTGATTTTTTCCATGAATATTTTCTAAAAGTTAAAAAAATTATTTTAATATAAGTGTGTAAAAGGAAACAAAATTTATTTTAAAAAACATATAGTTTTAATTGAAAAATTGGATTTTTTAACTATTTTATTGATTGAAATAAGTCAAATAATAAATATTTAATAAAATATATAATATATAATTTTTATTAAAATCATTAAATTGATGTTATTTATTTAATTTTCTAAAAAAAACATGTTTTGGTGTATAATATTAGTTTTCAGAAACATTTTCCTATTATTTTTAAATGGTTTCTATTTTCCCTTATAATTAATTGGTCACCATGTAATGAATTATATATAAAACTTTAAAAAAATATTTTCATAAATAAGTTAATCGTATTAATAAACTACATTCTAATGGATATGTGAAAACAATAATATTAATATACTATTTTATAATAGTAATACAGGTTTTGTTTATACTATGAGTTTTGTGTAAGGAAGGAAAACATAGTATTGTGCATAACACAATCCAAACATAGTGCCCTGTGTAATACATTCCAAAACTAGTTTCATGTGTGATCAAATAGAAACAATATGTTTCTGGTGATTAGAAATGTCAAAAAAGAGTTTTTTTTTTAGAAAACAATTTCCCAAAATCACGGGTTGTTTCAATTACCACCATTAAAATGAATATAAACCTTCAAATTCACCCCTTTAGTGTCTAAAACATAGGATAATTATTCCTTATTACATCCTCTAGATCCCCCGTAGCTTCTTATAGATGGTGGTTTTTCTAAAATATTTTCCCTAATTAATGCTTTTTTACATGGTTCTTCCATTATTTGATCTGTAATCTCAACTGATTATTCCTCATTAAAAGATCATGCCCCAATGGTATGACTTAGGATTTCAATACATGTTGATGATCTAGTATGTGAATCCTCAAAATTTGTACAAGGAACACATTGTGAACCTGAGAGAGGTTCAGTGGATGTACCAAATTTGTATCTACTAACCATAAATTATCATGTATTTCAAAGGGGTCGATGTAACTAGGGATTATATTTCCTTTATATGATAATAAAAATATAATCTATTGGTTCTTCATAGATAAATTTCCACTTCATCACTTAATCCTTGAAATTTAGATAAATTATTAATTCCAGAAGAACTAACATATCACAAGATCAATAATACAATGAAATATTATTTCTCATATCCCTAGTTATCCTCAAAAATACTATTAAGAAAAACTAATTCAATATGTATATATCAACATACAGTGAAAAAATAAATTATTCTCTAAAATCTCATCCAAAAAACATCTTATCCATTCTATAAATGGTAAACTATAAGACCCTTGAAAAATTTAAAATGTATATTATTGGTCACCATGTTTCCAAAAATTTAAATATCATTAATTTTATAAATAACATGGAGTAGATATTAATTATAACATACCAATAACTTCAATACATTCAGCATGTATTCTCTTCAAACATATTAATGACCTGAATTACCATAAAACCATATTAAAAACATGTATAATAATTTTTTCTAAAATAAAAAAACATATTATTGGATACATTTATCAAATAAAAACATTTTCTAAACTCCATTAATGATATCAAAAACAATGTTTCCAAAAAATAAATAATTAGTACCATGGAAATCATTATAATCTAATTTACATTTTCCATATAAATAATGTATTTTTTCCCACATCATTATCTCAACGTTTGGAAATTATTAACAGTTATCCTTACCATAATAATGTTTTTTATGAATATCATTATTCCATTAATAACATTTCTGGGACATATTCACTATTATAATATTCTTATAAATACTAAAAAAATACAAAAACTAAACAATCATTATATATTTCTTAATTCTAGAATTCAAATGCACAAATAATTTAATAATTAAACATTATTCTTAGTCCGCTAACAATTTTGTTATCTTATTCATTAATGAATCTTTTTATTAATATATAGTTTGTGGTCTCCTTATCATCATTATTATAACTATTACTTGTACATCCTTTATGATTCTCTTAAAAATATTTACCCCTACTACATCAATTTATTTAATTCCCATAATTTACACATTTAAAACATTCAACTATTGATGATACCTTGGGGAGAACATCATTCTTATATATTTTATTTACTAAAAAACTATTTCCTCATTAATTAATTGTTTTTCGTCCTTACTCTCCTCACTCAAAACCTCATAAAATTCTTTTAAGTCATTCTGTCTAGTTCTTCATCCCATATTCTTAAAATATTAGAAATTAGATATTCTTTCCTCCATTGTACTCACGGCCTGAACTGTCAATGAACTATATCAATATATTATATGGTAATTTTTATAGTTGGTTAAGGTTTCATTTGTTAATAATATTTCATAAAAACATCTTATACATATATCAATACTATTCACTCTAGTCATCGTCACATTTGGTATCCCATAAACACATTTTCTATAAAATTCAACATAAATCATGATCCTTATAACTCCCAACATTGACTAAAACCAAAAATCATAGTGTGAGCAACAATATTCATCTAGGGAAAAAAATAATCATTAAAAATAAAAATATTATGTCTAAATTATGACACAATTTTTTAATATGTGATTTCTAGGGATTATCCTTGGTAATGCATCATCATTATTCAAATCCTTCCTTATGGTTTACAATGGGTTTGTTACTTTCCAAATCATATCCCCCATGACTTTCAAAGAATATTTTCATTAGGGTCGGTGGTTATACTGGAGGTCATGATCGAGTTAGGCCTTAGGTCCCTTTTTCAGATTTATTAGACCAATGCATATAGGTTCTAAAGCCTCATGAACTTGTATTATCCTGAGAGGGATATTATTTCGTGAAATCCCCTCTCTCAATCATTTTCCAAAATTCTGTGACATTTTATTATGCTTCGACTCATCCTAATATTTATCCTTCAATATATCCTTAGTTAAATCCTTAAAAATATACTTAGGGACCTCACTATTTTTGATAATCCTTGTTTTAAAAGGTTAACTAATAATTTCACTAATACTAAGTATTGTTACGCACGATTTTATACATAAATATCACATCTTTTTAGATGAATATTCTATTCATTTCATATGATTATTCCCAAGGTTATTAATAGTGTAGTGTCTATGGTGCCTAGAAAAAAATTTGTTTGATTTGATTAATGATCTAAAATATATCCCTTAATGATCATCTCACGTACTAATCTTCTTAGTAATACACTACCTAAAACATTCATCATAACCTTGGGAAGAAAACATGAGAATGTGTGATCTCATATTCTCAGTAAGTGTAAACATAAGAGATATCAATCTATTATCATATGAAACAAATAATCTAATCATAATGGAATGTGAAGATAAAAAACATAAGATTTTCATACCTAACCAATCATGGATCATAAACATTAGTCCTAAAATAAAACTTTTCATTTAAGAAAACATGGACTATAAGAGTGATAAATAATCATAAATCAATCATGATTCATATCATCATTTCATAAAAGTATGAAAGTGTCAAAAATATTTAAATCCATTTTAAATTTCTAGGATAACTACTAATATCATCAACATAGTGGATTGGGACTCATCACAGATTTCCCATTATGGATCTGGATGCTCTTGTTTCCCAAACCAAATCAAGATGCACTTATTTCCCATTGTGGATCAAACCCATTGACTAGTTTCTTATTATTACCTCATGAGATATAATCCATTAACCAATTAATTTGAGGTAGATATAGTTCCCTACCATCTCATAATGAAAACCATACATATGTGTGCCAAAATATCATAAAATAGTCATCCTATTGTCAAATCATAACTTGGGTAGAGAAAAAAATCATTATCATCTAATCAATTCACCATTGTATAGCTGTAGAAAAATAAAATGGTTTAATTTAAATTTCATCAGAAAAATTGATGACCTTATAAATAACTAATCTTTATGGAATCATTCAATCATATCCTAATTAATGCATAAGTAACATCAAAGGATATAATATTAGATAGAAAATAACATTGAACAACCATTTGGAAATTTTCTTTAGGAATATACAATTTCCACTATGAAAAAAAATATCTCAATGAAAATTAATTATCAAAATAATTTTCATTAAAAAATCCTTCAAAACATTTAAAGGAAACATTAAAAATCATTTGTAAATTTTGATGTGTAAAATATCATTCCGATTTTAAAAATCATACTTTTAAAATAAAAAATTCATAAGCAATTATTAAATCCTTTTTAATGAAAATAATTTTTTTACATATAATATGATCTTTAAAACATAGATTTTTTCCTTATTATGGAAGATATATTTTCTTTCTTACACGTTTAAATGATGATTCATTTCACATTTTTAGTAAAATCTAAATGGATATTAATTGGAAAAAACATTAATATTACTTAAATAATGGTAAATAGTTGTATAAAATGGTTTAAATATATCATTTTGAGTATTCGAGAACATTTTTAAATAATTTTCAGAAAACATCATTTTTTAGTAAAAGGGACATTCATCTTAAGGGGGAAATAAATCAGATTTGCTTTTCAAAAGTTATTTTTGACTCTTGAGTACATAAGAAAGTAAAGTGTATGGAAATCCTATACTATAATGACATAATGTGAGGATAATAAAATTATTTTTCTTAAGATATGTATACTTAAATTTTATCTTTGAATGCATAGACATAAGTAATCTCGATAAATTATGAGATTATAACATAGAAAACCTTCCCGCTGGTAAATTGTGTACCATAAAAAACATGAAAAATATATACTCAAATTCATATGTAAATCCCAATAATTTTTAATAGAATCATAATAAATAATATTCATGGGAAATATATACACCATATAAATGAAACACATGGTCTTTTTGGAATGTGACTCACTGAAACTAAAAGTGAGACAAATATGAATTACCATATGTCTCGAATTTCATTATAACATTTGAAACTCATATATAATATATTTAATTTAATTATTAATTTAATACAGGATAATAATTTTATATATCATACTATATATGATTTACTTTGAAGTGCTTTACCCATTTCTGAACAATTTCTTGTTAAAGTCATGTTTCGGGTAATAACTAACTCATTTGTCATGTATGATTTTATCTGATATATGAAGTCCTCTTAATTTTATCATTGTTACATATTCTGTATAATTTTATCCATGTTATAAAAATAATAAATATTCATTATATTTTTATTTCTAGTAATCTATAAAATTTTGTGATAGAAAATTATAAACACTATTCTTGGAGAGGTAGGTCACACGTATTTTTTAACACTATTTATATTTTATCGATGGATGAAATTAAATAAAGATAAATAATATATTAACTTTATAATATAAATATTATGAAATAAATATTAAATATTTTTATTTAAACATTTCACTATTACCTTCCATGTAAATCATATATGATGAACGAATCGCATTACTTCGTACTGTGGTAGTCCGTTGTACAAATGAATGGCACAGTCGTATTCCCACATAATCAAACATAAGAAGGAATATGTGATATAATTATTTAATAAGGATAATAATATCATAAATAACATATATAAATAACTTATTTGTCAATATTACAATCTATGTGAGGCGGTGATTGAAAACGAAGAACATTGGTTCACAAGGTTGTTGTCATTCATACACATAAATGATGATTTCATGGAACTTTTTATGCGAGAGGAAAATTATTTAGGTTATGAAATTAATATTATAATACATAATTATATTTAAGATAAAATTATTATTACATCATCCTTTTTTAATAATAATTGAATGAGGTAGAGTAATGAATAAAATTAGACTCTCAATTGGGGATGTTACCTCTTTTTCGGCCACCACTTTTGGTTTCCACAAAAATTATTGAAAGGATGTATTTATGACCAAAGTGAATAATATATGTTTTTATTTTTGAAATTAATATGTTATTTTGGTAGGTCTATTCAAAAAACACTTATTCAATTGTAAAGATATAGGGGGATTGGCTGTCCTTTTTTAAGTGAGGTGTGAGGCACACATGAGATTTTTTAGGAGAAAAATGTATACCCACATTTTTCACATTCCACATGTTTTCAGAATAAGAAATTTTCAAACCATAGAAGATATAAGGCTTATATATATTGTAATAAAATGTTTTTTTCAACTACATATAGTCAAATTTACCCTATCTCTATTTTAGTGTAATCCCCCCATGTAAACTCATTTTCACCTTAACCATGATAACTAGTTTTAAATTTATCAAATTCATCATGGTTAAAAAATAATTTTACCTTATTAGATACTATAAATTATGAATATAAAAATACTAAACCCTTTTTTAAATATTCCATTCATATAACTAGAAATTTAATAATTTAAAATTAATCCCACAAATGCGATATGAAGCGGTTTTTTAAATAGAAAATGATCAAAATATTAAAATGATTAAAAAAATAATTTCAATATTAACTTGATTTAGATTAATTAAATTTTATATATAGATACAAAATTGAAGTAATTTTATATTTTATATAATATAACTACAATTTTGATGTTTTTAAATTCTTTTAAAAATGGAAATTCTTAATAAAAACCAGTATTTTCTCTATTCATAAACACATTAATCTTATTAAAATTTTCAAAAAAAAATGAACCTTACACAATTTCACCATGATAATTGAAAAATTTTATTTTTATTTTTTCAAAAAAAATTTTATTATTGAAAGTAATTAATTTTAAAATATGAGTTCAAAAGGCCTCGAAACTGAATTATAGTAAAATACAGTTTCAAGCGTAATATAGGATTTATTCCTCTGTCTTTTATCAAAAATAGATAAGGTAAATGTTAATTTTCTTGAATATATAATATATACTCATTATTCAAATAAATCACCAATAATAGTATATTTATTTTTTTATCATAATACATATTTTTTGGCATATACATTGTTGTTAAAAAAAAATTCAAATTACTTTCAAATTCTTTTTATTTTTCCTTTTAAATTAATTAGTCTCTATATAAGTTAGTATATATACATGGCTGAACCATATATTTACATAATTTTGTAAATTATATTCACAGAATCCATTATAATGTCTAGTTGAAACTAACATATTAAATAATAACATTTTAATAGAATGGAATGTTTCCTTTAAACTCACAATTTTTTGTAAGGTGTGACAAACACAGAGCTGTGTGTTATACAATATAAAACTTATTTTTCATATAATTAAGGGGATAATTGGTGATTCTTTTGATGTAAGATAAATTATGTGATGTGTTAAACATAAAATAGTATAATGATTATATTTAAACAAAAAATGTACATTTCACAAAATCTCAATGTGTAATATTATACCCCATAAAAATAAATACCTCCCTAAAAATTACACACATTGCTAATAAAAATTTAGGATAGTTCTTCCTCATTATATATTTAGGTTCCCATATAGAATCATCAATCTTCTTGTTTTGTAATAAAAATTATATGAAGTTAGTTTTGTTTTTTCATTGAACTTTACCTTCAGGATCCATAATCTCATCAAATTGTTCCTTTAAAAAAGATCATTCTCAAACTGTATGACCTATGTGTTCAGTACAAGTGAATGATGGTGTATATAGTCTCATAGGATAGGTGAATCAATGAAATTATGAACCTAATAGAGGTTCAGGGGTAGTGAAAAATGATGAGCTACTATGTCAATATAATTAATATTTTCAAAGGGACTGATATACCTAGGGATTGGATTTCCATTAAACATTAAGAAAAAATTTATGTTTTGGTTGTAATTCCATCAATTTAAAATTAATATATTTTTCTAGTAATTAATGATGCTTTTTTTATAAAAGACACACTAATAGGTCACAATAACCATAACAGAATAATAATGTATTCTATCTATATCTATTTACATTCAAAATAAATTGTCTTAAAAAAGATAAACAATATGAATAATTCTTTATATAGTGAAATATTATATAGTTCTCTAAAACCTCATCCAAAGTATATCAAAATAAATTTCATAAATGGTTAATCCTATGAACCTTCCAAAATAATAATTTTATAATTAAGGTTACAAAATTTCAAAAAATCATCATATCATTAATCACCGATGCAACCCGAAGTAGGTCTTCACTATTAGAAACCAATAAATGAAAATACCATAATCATGTATTCTCTTGAAACATGGTAATGAATTAAATGACAATAAATACCTATTTAAAAAATATTTTTCCCTTATTCATTAAATAAATCATTATGTATTTGATATATTCCTTGAATGAAAAAATTATACAAACTCCATCAATGATAACATAAAAAACATTGTTGGAAAATAATTAATCAGTTCCAAGGAAATCATTACTAAACTATTTTATTTATCTTAATCAATCACCTATTTAACCCAACTTCACTATATCATCATCAGGAACATAATAAGTGTTATCTTATCCTTAATAATTATTTTTCCTTGAATATCATATTTCCATTAAATCATATTTATAGGTCATTACGGCATATTCCAACAAAACTGTAATGAAAAAATTATACTCAATAATCATAATATACTTTATAATTATTTAATTCCAATGTATAAATATTTTATCCATTAAACATAATTATTAAACCATTATCCGTGATTCTTCCTCTTATTCGAAAACAAATATTTCCTTTAATATTCCATTTTTGGTCTCTCCGTCATCAGAAGTATTACCATTACTTATACAACCTTGACGATTGTCTTACCAAATACCCCCTTAGATCATCAATTTTTATGACTTCCATTAAATTAAAATTCATAAAAATTAACTGTCAATAAAACCTTGGGGATATAATCATTTTCACCCATTACATTAACTAGTTTTTCCTCAATAATTAATTGCATTGTGACCTTCCATTACACACTGAAAATATTATCCCATTATTGTACTAAATAAACTTGAGTTCTTCTTCCAACATTTTCAATATATATGATAATTAATATTCTATTCTATATGGTCTCTACCACTCTATGTCCCAATGAACTCTATCCTTCCCTTTATTGGTAACATTGAGATGATTTTAATGTGCAAGTTATTAGTCATATATTGTGAAAATAGATTAGTAATAATCATAATAACCTTCACTGGAGTAATCATCCCATTTTTTTCTCATCAACACATTTTCAGTCACATTAAAAATTAATACATTTCCATCTTGTTCCCTCTATTTACTACAACAAAAAAATTGTATGATCCATATTCATAGTTAGAAACCACATAATCCAAAAAATGACTTGTAAGATGTCTAAATATTGAGGCCTTATTTTCAATCAATGATACCTTATTTTTAACATAGGTTGTTAAGGTTTTTTTGCAAATACTTCAGGTTAGTTGATGAACAGTGTTTGAATTTCAGAAGAAAATATATCATTATTGAAAAAATATGTTGTAACAAGGCCAATTTTCATGAAATAGATAAATCTGAATTAAATTTCGAGGATCCTTTTTCAGAGTTATTAGACATAGGTTCCTATATGGAAGATCCATATCCACGTGTAGTGCCCAGAGATGGATGTAATTTCATAAAAACTACTCTCTCAATCCATTAGAAATGTTCTAACACAATTTACTCGAAGGTTACTTGTTATTTGACTTGTCATCAAACAAATCCAAAAAATATCTGTAGAAATATACCTTGGGATATTACTATTATATTACCATCCCAGTAAAATATGGTAAAACATAACTTTCTCTGACAAAAATATTATCAACCCATGTTTTTATATTTTAATATGGCATATTTGAAGATGAATGTTCAATACATTAAATTAAAACACACCCAATTACTATAAATTTTTAGTGTATTTGGATACTAGAAACAAAATATTCTTATTTCATGAAACATATTCAACATCTCCGATAAGGACTCACCCTCAAACATTACATAATATTGAGTTTTATGTCAAGAAATAATTTTCATACATTTTTGGATCATTTGATCTTTAGAGTTTTAAAAAAGTAGGATGAACTCTTATATTTTAAATATATACATTAAAAGTTGAAACCTCTAAAGAGTATTAGTTTTTCTTATAATTATAGAATTTTAAATAAAACATGATTTCTTTTCATGAAACATATTTAAAACATTCATATTGGCTTCTTCATTTATCTTACCCATAATCAAACCCTGTTAATTTTTTAAAAACATGGTATGAGAGCAAAATTACAAGTAAGGGACATAAGAAGAAGGAAAGAAACCATCAATCTGTGAATACATATAAACACATGAATTCATTTTCACAAATATATACTCCTCGCCCATAAATGTAAAATATACTTTCCCCCAATAACATACATTATGAAAAATTATACTTTTATACAATGCATAAATGATAAATAAAAAATTTATGTGACTTGTGGAATAATTTTTTTTATGATACATAATTATTATGTAACCCTCATAGATATTATTATATTTTGTAAACCTCATGGGTACCATAAAATAACACCCACAGTTATCCTTGGATGTAACCATCATTGTTACATATAGAATAACGGTTATAGTTAACTTCCAACATAAATAATGTTTTGAAGGGATATCACAGACCCAACATTATTTGTATTATAAAAAAACATCATTTAATCAAATAAATTACCATGAACCAGAACATAACCATAAAACAAGAATACTTGTACCATAAAACCACTCTTTGTGGAAAATAATTATTTTAATAGAACATCATGCACATGCAATGGGAAATTTTATATGTAAATAACCATATAATATTTTAATGGAGGGTTCAATAAATTAAGGCATCTTGAAAGAGTGAAAATCCATCATATAGAATAATATTAAAAAATATTAATTTTTAATTTTTAAAAAGAGACAATAAAGAGGATTTTTAAACGGAAACTCCCCTACCTTATGTATGAATCTGTTATGCACCTTCACATCAAAAAATGGATAATAAAATTAGATTCATTAATTACATTATGCATAACCTATTCAAACATCTATTTATTAAATACAATTATATTAAGCTAATTTATGTCCATTTCAATTTGATTTAGAGGTCAATATCTTCATTCCTTGAGCATTCATTTCATGGTTTCATGGTGGATCAACATGATTATATCTATAGATGTTCTTACTAAATATGAATATTACTACATAAGTGATATTATATTATATTCATGCACATACATATGTTTATATGGTATCATATATTATTTTTTCTTTCATTATTGACGAAGATTCATTTGATAAGACATTAATGATAATTTTTTAGTAAATTTTGGTTGTTTTTTCAAACCATCACGAATTTGATTCAATTCAGTTAATATAATGTATATATATTACTTCTAAAAAATGAATAAGTAAAAATATATATATTATAATATTATTTAATAAAAAATAATATTTTATTATCCAGTATTGAAGGTGGTAATGAAACACAAAAACACATTATCCATGGACATGGTTAATCGCCCTAATTTAGAAATGGATTCCTTTCTTTAAATAATAATAGATTAGAAAAAGTGTGGATAAAATATATTTCATTATAAATATACAATTGGAGTATATAATTGATAATGGAGTTATTTTTCCTTTATGGATTAATGAGATACAGATAAGATAGAAGACAATAAGTAATTAAGAGAGGTGGTGTATTAATGATATGTCTTGCATATCACCACCTTAAATGATCCCTTAAAGAACTTGGAAATGTTATTTTGGGTGAGACCAGAACCATTATAATGTTTATATTAGATTTTAAAATACAATTTTTTAGATTATGGTTGTCTTATAATTCTCAATATGGTGAAATTATGTGACGGAAGCGGTTCACTTTAATAATTTAGCTAAGGGACACTTTTGGGATTTCTCGAAAAATTAAAATATACTATGCCAATTCAAGATCAAATTAATTTCATATAGCTATTAAAAAAATATATGATTAAACTTCTTCAAATATTTTGTATCTTATGACCATAATTAACATTTTAATTATTTTATAATAATTTAATAAAATATTATATTCATCAAATATCATTATTTTCAAATTTAATAATTTACATTTCTATAACCTGGAATACATCTAAAAAAATTTAAAGATTTAATAAAAATACTATATTATATAATATAGATGTCATAATGTTATATATAATATTTGTATCATATTGAATATCTCAAATTATATTTATTTTAATATTTCTAATATCATTTATTTTATTTTCCATTAATTTGATAATTATTACATCATCGTTGTGAAATATTTGACGTTAATTAATTATTACCTAAAAATAAATAATAAATTTCCATTATGAAGATAAATATTTTATAATTAAGAAGACTATTTATGGTCAAATATATCTTCTGTGAGAAAATATATTAAAAAATTTATAATTATTAAAAACAAGAGTGTCACAAGTTTTACTTTTCATAAAATAATATTATACAAGGTTGTTAATATACAAAAGGTATCTTTAATAAGACATATATTAGACCAATGGAGGATTTTATGTCAAAAAAACACTAATCATATAAAATTTAGATAATAGTTAGGGTAATTTAAAAACCCTTATCATATTTGTTACACAAAATCACTAGATTTACCATTAATTGTAGTAATAAATAGTGTTATGTTTAATATTTATATTTTCAAAGTTTAAAATGGAAATATCTAATAATTGTATCCCATATTATTCAAAACAACTAATCCATGTTTCAAAATAGAAAATATTGATTTGGTGGAATTTAATTTAAATCTAAAACAAAAATTTCTTTGAAAATTGGGTTTTCAGAAAAATTTCATTTTTAATATAAAATGATCATATATAAAATTAATTTAACAACACAATTCCAAAAACAATAATTGGATTACTATAAATAAAAATTATATAAATATAATTATTACCATCCCAAATCATAACTACACCTTGTAAATAAATTAATGGTTTTAATTAAACTAGTCTTTTTCACTATTCATTGACAAAATAATATTTTCAAAAAATTAAAAAAATATATACTTATTTAATATTGACATGTTGAATTAAAAAATAAATTTAGTTTTTAAAAATGGGAATTTTATAATTTAAATTAAACATTTAACATATAACCATATGCCAAATTTGTTAATAAAATTATTTCCTTTTATATTTAAGAATTATATAACAAATTTAAAATGAATTATCTATTTAAAAAAATTATAAAAATTTATTTTTATAAGTACAAGGGTTATTACATACTTCCCAGAAAAATTTCATCGTCACAATTTATATACTTATTAATAAAATGGAGATAACTTTCACTCATAGAACTTTTATATTACCTTATCCATTCTTCAACAATATGGGGTATCCATAAAACTTTAACATGGTGAATTACATTTTTCCAAAATAATGTTTCTATAAAGTAAAGAATATCAAAATGTGTTTCCTCATATGAAGGGTTAACTTCCAACTAACAAACATAGGGATCAAAATAAGATATTAACGTGGTAAATACATTCTAAACATCAAAACATGAAAAATATTGTTTATGTTAGACAATATTAGAGGCAAGGCTACTCAGTAGGCAAGTGGTCCAACTTTTTCTATAGAACCAGCCTTAAACCATACATATTATTGGGATTTTAAAATATAGTTTACATTTTTACACTCTAAAGGATATTTTAGGTTTAATGTTTTATAGAACTATGACTAACTAATACCTAGAAATCCAATACATTAAAAGTGGACCCATATACATAGTAACAATTTTTTATATAAATGAAAAGTTTTTAAAATTGAACATCTTCTCTCTTCATGAAAACTTCTTCTCAATGTTTAACATGATATCACCCATCTCAATATTCACCCTTAAATCCTATGATTTTTTAAACTAATGGGATGATCATAAAATATTAGTAAGGTAAATAACAAAAGAAAATTGTAATTATAATGAAATTCAATAAAATCATTTCTTAAAAACATACCTTTCTACTAAGAAAAAGGAAAAATATTTTAAAGAATATCAGTATCGTAAATTATGAAAATAAAATTATTACCATGAGAAATCATTAGAAATCATATAACATTCTTTCTAGTGCCTTGGGACATCATCATAATATAACCCTTAAAAATTGGAATAACCATAGGGATGACTTCTAATATAATATTATAGAGATAAAAACAATTATCCAATGCATTGGAGAACTATCTAGGTGCACCAATTGAATATAATTTCCAAGAACCAATTGGTAGTTAAACCCTTGAAAACACTTTTAAACACATATTTGAAACACCATTATATATCAAAATATCATTTTCCAATAGAATCCATTTTTAATATATAAAAATCGAAAACATTAAAATGAAACCATTTTTATTGACATGAATTGTGATAAATTGTAAATGGGAGAATAACACAATAAAAACATCATGAAAGTAGGAAATTACATTCATTCCTAACATTTTTTTTGAACAAAATCCATTATGTCATGTCAAATGAAATATAATTTTTTTAAAATAAAATCCCATTAGAAATATCATATCAAAATAGTGATCATTAATCAAATAAGTTGATTATGTGTATTCACTGTAAATACACGTAAAATAAGAGAGAATACATCATAATATAATAAAATTTAATTTTAAAAATAATCATAGAATTATTTAATCAATAAATCAGAATGTTTACCCAAATAATGTAAAATTGGTTAATAATTCTCAAACCTTGATTCTGACTCACGATATAAAATCTTGTGTTACTCTTCTTTAGTGACCTTCCATTAATCTCTTATTAAGGGATCAATGGTTGAACTTTAGAATAGAAAACAACCTAAATCACATAAATAAGGATATTGGTAAGAGTAATGGATAGTGTTTGGTCATGTTAGATGGCTAAAAGTGCTGGTAAGAAGTGAATAAATGAGTCTCCTTTTATAACGGAGGCAAGGGGAACTTTTGGAAATTATCAAAATATTAAAACTATAATAAATTAATTTTTTATCCATATCCTAGGGAATGGAAACGTATATATATATAATATTAGATAAGGTTTGGATATAATCATGAAATAAAATTTAGACATGTCTTGATTTTATTTTAAACCTTATTATTTTGATTAACCTTATTTAACATATTTTAATTTTTAACTATGGTAACACATTGTTTAATATTAAAAGGATCTAATTTTTTCTTATAAAATTATAATTAGTTGATAAATGATTAATTAATGACATTTTCAACCACATCATATTCAAATATTATTTTTAAATATTGTTAAAAATATTTTTTTTGATAAAACATCATTATTGCCCATTTCAACACTATTGAATACATAGAAATTATAAAAATCAATATAATAAGATAACTCCAAAACAAAATTATACACCACTAATATGTCATAAAAAACTATAAAATTTGTGGAACATGTTAATTAATTAAAATTATCCTTACCTTAAACTTTTTAATATCAATTATTAGATTATTTTCGTGGTAAAATAATTACAACATCGTGATTGTAAAATTCAATAAGGTAACTATATATTCTCGAAAATTTTAAAAAAATAACATGATGTAGATAAATATTTTATATTTTATTTGAATATATATAATTGATGATATATTTAGAATAACACTATAATAAAAAATGATATATATTTTAAAAATATTTATGTGACATCTTGAAGTTTCATTAAATAAAATACTCTAAATATCATAACCTCTTTTACATGGAAGAAATAAGTCATAAACAAAATTCTATAACGAATTTTTTTATTTAGTTATAAATGGATAAATATATTCTTTAATTACCAACAATTGTGGTGGACACATAAAAGATACTTAAGTAATCGAAATTGCAATTTTGTGACTTTCTATGATTTAAAAAATATGTAGGTCATTTTAATGGAAACGCATCCATTATACTACTCATTTTCAGACCATATGTTTTAAGGGTTAGTTAATAAGATATAATAAAATTGTAGAGATTTTTATGTTTTTTTAAAGCTCATATAAATTTATTTTGATCATAAATTACCTAATTTAACCTTTATCATTTTAACAAAAAAATTATAAAGGATATTATTTAAATTGGCCAAAAATAAATGGGGAATATTTATTAAATTTTTTCATTCTTATTATAAATATGGAAATAATTTTTAGAAATTTAGAACAAATAATTTTTAGAATTTAAATATAAAATAAACTGAAAAAACACATTATAACAAAAAAAATTATTATATTCCCATTTTTCTATTGAAAATGTATTAATAAAAAATTCAATTATAAAAACCATTACAAAAACTATTATTTTATTAATATAAATAATAATAAACTAATTTGAATTTAAAAATAATCCAATTTATAATTGGACCACGTAAATATAATATAGATATCAATACAACTCATATTTTTTCACTTTTCATTGAAATCCAATATTGTTCAAAAAATTATACAAATTTCATTCTATGATAATTTTTATTTTATGAATTCAAAATTGAAATTGATTTTTTAAATATAAAATTATATTATTTTAAGTTATTCTTTTATATATAAGAATAGAAAAATTTAGTTTATTAATTCTATTTACTTTTTGATTATAATAATTACATAACATATTCATAATGAATTTAACTATTTAAATTGAAGACACTAATAAATGTAAAAAAATAATTCTAGAATTAAATGTGTTGTTACATTTTCACCCCCTTTTAAATTGCAACATCACAATTTTATTCACATATTAAAAATAGAGGATATCTTTCCATCATAACATTTTAAGGTCACAATGTTGCTTAATCTATCATATGGTATCTCTATAAAAACATAACCAAAATAATTACACTTTCATCAAAAATTTATCTCTATTGTAATGAATCTGAATAAGCATTTCCTCATAATAAAGGTTTTTTTACAACAAAAAAAACATTAGGGCTCAATACATGGTATAAATACGAAACATATTTACATAACATCGAAATGTGATTTACATTGTGTGGCTGAGATTTACATGGAGGTATTTTATGGAAAACAGGATCACCTACCTCAAATGAATGTTTTTTCCCTCTAATATTCATAGAACTTTTCAAGATGGTTTGAGCCGTCTTAAAATTGTTATGGATTATCCTCACATTCTCAGCCACTTCTTATACTAGTTATTATCAAATCAACATCCCATAATCTACTTCATCTAAAAAAATAAGAGTTCAAACAAACATTTTATTAGACCTAAGGATGTTTGATAATAGTAATGGCGTATTGTTTTTTTATAATCAATATTTAAAAAGAATATCATGGGATTTTCAAAGAATGTGTTCATACAATTTAGGATGAAAGTATTGTTGAGGGTAGAAAAATTTCCAAATATTTCCTGAAGAAACAAATTGGTCCCCAAATAAGAATTTTTTCTAGGAAATGAAGTATTTAAACATAGGAGTTAGTGAGATATTGAATTTTGATGGAATTTGGAAATGAAAGGTAATTTTGTCCCATAGTTCACGAACCATGTACAATGTACCGATAATAGCTTGAAGATGATGAAGGGAACTATGTAGACTGTGTAGGAGTAATGGTTTTCAAAGTGTAGGATGTTTGTAGGAAGGCCTTTGGTTCACATAAGGAAAAGGGTTTGTGGGATGGCGTGTAATATGAAAAAATGAGATGGTGTTTTAGGTGATTTTAAGGGCATCATTTTTTGCAAACAAGGTGGTGATTTGTGTTGCTGTGTAGGGAGAATGGATATACAAGGAACATGTATAAATAATTGTTCACGGGTGACACTATACACAGTGAAGGTTGTAATAAAATTAGGATTTGGTAAATATTTGATTAGTTGATTATGTGGATATATTTACCTATATAAGATTCAATAATACCTTTATATAGTTGAATATATGAAGAATAAAATACTTCGAAGAATTTAGTGAAGTCTAGATTAGTTTGTGAGAGTACAACGCTATGAAGGAGATTATATTTAGAAACATGGTTGAATTTGGTAAAAGATTCAGTTGGTTTTTTGGAAGACAAGTCATCATTAGAGAGCCAGTACTTATAGGAAGAACTCAGTCCAAAAATTTGTTAAATTACAAGAGGAGGAAGCGAAGAAAATCCGTGTAGTCGAGACGGTTCGTGGTGGAAAAAACAAAATACTGAATTAGAGGAAGTACGCGATGTTAGGGGTATTTGTATATGGTTATTTTCTAAGGTAGAATGCAATGGTTGATCATAGAGGTGGTTTTCAAAGGTAGGATACAGAGTTGGTACACAGTGTACATGCAGTACGTTTTGCAGTGTCGAACATGGATGAAGAAGTTTAGTTCACATAGTAGTAGTTTGAGAACTATAAGTAGGTAGAAAAACGAACTTCATCTGTGAGTAAAAAAACATCAACATATCATCCATCAATTATTGAGGATGAAATATTTAATTCCAACCCCTTAAAGTGACCATCATGTCGATAAACTGATTTCATATTCATCCCAATGCAGTGAGAAAGGGGGGGGGGTCAACAAAAGTGATCTGAGGGACGAAATCTGCCATTTTTAAACCTTGAATAGGATGTGAGACTAGAAAATCATGATTTTTATTATCCTATATACTCCAAAACTATTTAATATTAGAGGATTTTGGATGGAATGAAAACATGTTGGCATATGCTAATTAGGCATAGACCATAATAGTTAATCTAGTAAATTTTTTTTGACTTCCCTTTGTGTGTGATTCATTATTTTCTAATAATTATCATCAAATAGTTTTAATCGGTTCCCACTAATGTGGAAAGATGATTGATCCATTTAAAAGAAATAGTTAACACCCTAATTCACCCCCAGCCAACGAGCATGTACCCGATTGGTAAGGGCTCCTTCTTGGCATCCAAAAGACCCAGGGTCAAAACTGAGTGGAGGCGAATTTTAGAGGGTACTATAGAAGTACTATAGCTGGTAATGTTGCAGTTACTATAGTAGATACTATTTGGTATTGTAGTAGAAAGAACTATACACAAGATATGGGACTTGGGCCACCAGTTTTGGCCTACGGGTCTCAAGGTACATCGTGCCATCAATGGCCTTCAGGCCACAGGGCCTTCTGGTCATTGAGACCATGGAGTAGCCTAATTCACACAAATCAGGCCCCATACGGAAATCAGAACAACAATAATAGCAATCACATGATGCGGAGCTAACCGGGATGGAAGAATGAAAAGTTATGGCCATCGCCTTCAGGACCAGGCATCGTGTGGCTTTGTACGGGGCAATGATTGTCGTTCCAAAAAGCAAGGTGGGGAGCTGAGCCATCAATGATGCAATAGCTGGGGAGGGGAAGTTCTAGTTGGTTGGGCCTATGGGTTGTGTATTGGGCATGGTATGCCTTTGGGCCTTTAGATCATGTATTTTCATGTCATGTTGGGCCATGTTCCTTGGGCCTACAGGTTATGTACGGGTTCCCCTTCAACACTTAAAAGGGTGATTATCCATAATAAAATAAAATAAAAAGAAGCCCTTCAGGCCATTCGGTCCTAATTCACCCCTCCCCTCTAAGGGTGTTTATAGGTCTATAACATTATATATTATACCTATAATGGTTCCATCTATATACTCAAATGAAAAATGTTACTATAAGGAAACTCAACTAAGTAAATGTTATAATTCCAAATTTATACGTAATAAATTGAAAAAGATAGATTCATGTCCTTAAGAGTATTATTTTTTTACCTAGTCATTCTATCATATTTAGGATGAAAAGATGGGATGAAATTTTATTTAGAGCCAAATGAAATCTGAGCGAATTTTTAAAAATTATAAGGGAAACTATGATCACGGTATAATATAATAGATGTATAAATACCCTGAACATGGAATTATAATTATGGTATCAAAAGGAATATTTATTAAAATAAATTTTATTTAGAATATGAATGATATATGAATATTTATTTATGTGATTAAAAATAACCAAAATCATATTATTAACTCAACAAGTCTTTGGTATCCACACAACTATGTCCATTGAAATATTTTCCAATTTCCACTCAGCCACTATTAAAGACTGAAGAATCCAATATTATAATATTCATTTAGCTTTAACCTATTGAATATTTGAACATTTCATTATGAAGTCACCAATTTATATTTTCGTTGAATCCCAAAAGTAATTCTATGTAAGATAATTGTACATCATTATACTACCAGGATGGAAAAGAAATTAAACTATGAGCATCAAATAATAATACCATTTTTATCTATGAATTACAAGGCACAAATAATCTCTTTCTATGTCTCAAAAAACATATATATCAATATTTTACTCATGTTAATTTCCCTTCATAAAAAATATAATATTTTGTTGTGACATACGGTCTTCCTTCTGATCATACATAATTAAAGAAGATTTAGATTATTGTAAGGAAACATCAAAGAAAACGAAATAATTTTCCACACCCACAACATCAGAGAAAAAATTATAAAATCTCACTAGTAAATTTTTAATGCTATAAATGTCACATGGTTAATGACTCCTAATGTTTTCGACTCAAGGCATTTTCCACGTTATTTTATTTTCTAGGATAGTGAATGATAATGCAATCAAAATCCTTTATTTGTTCCAACCATATTATTTTCCTTATTTTTAATTCCTTCTCAGTGATTATATAATTGAGACTTTTTTTATTAGTATATTTTTCACAAATTTCAACACACAAATTATGCCTCTAAATTATCAATGAAAATAAAAAGAAGTGTATTTCATATCATCTATAATATAATTTCCCTCATTATGTTTCATCTGACGTAAATAATAAGAAAATATTTGATCGTTATACTTTAGAAGGAAACCAATTATATTCAAAAAAGAATCATTGTATACGAAAATATTACCAGTTCATAAGGGTATGATAAAAAATGGAGAATTGAACATTATCATATTATTTTTTGAAAAAAAATTATCACATTCTGTTTTCCATGAAAATTTATTCCCATTTTAAGTTGACACAGATAGTGGGATATATAACCATTAAATATTTTCAAAAAATAAAAAATAATAGAATGTTAATCCAATAAAAATTCAAATATCAGTTTCATTTTTAGGTCTTTTCCATTCATTAAAAAAAATTTAGTAATGTCACTATTAATGGAATATTTAAAAAACATATTCCCATGGATAGAAATATGTTTTAACTAGGAATAAAATTTTCCAAGTTTTCCATAAAACTTATTTTCATTAAACTTTTTAGAAAAATCCTTATTTGTTTTTCATGATCCTCATAACTTATTGAGTATAAAAAAATCTTCAATAAAATTAACAACAATCATATCTATATATTCATGGAATATTTTTCTCATAAAATCCATAAATACACAATAGGGGAATTTCTCAACCGAAATGGTATAACTATAAACTCATAATAGCCATATCTAATTTAAGAAGAATTATTTAGAATACATGCCTCATTCACTTTTAACTAGTGATACTGAATCCATATATCAATATTTAAAATGTAATGTGATCCCATGAGATGATAGAACAAGTCATCAATATGACGCAAATGATACAAATTCTTAATAGAGATTTCATTAAATTCCTTATAATCAATTATTCGTAAAATAAAAAAACAGTCTTTAAAGAGAAAAATTGGGGCACCAATAGGTGATGTACATATGTAACGCCCCGACCCCAGTTACCCAGAGTCGGTGCATTATTACATAACATTGGCATGATCACAAGAAAGATCAAATCTCGAAAGACCGATTGGTTTAGTAGCCTTGGAAACACTAGATATATTCATAAGTTTTACATTACATCATAAAATGAAAAACTACTACAACAACATAATGTTTCCACAATCCACACTATTAACCCCTCATAAAATCCCTGCAGGTCATTCATAACTTACTTCTTCACATCCTGGGAAAAATAAAACATAGAAAAGGGGTGAGCTCAAATGCCCAGTAAGGATAACAATATAGCAGAAACTTTCATAAATAAGAATAAACATTTAAGGCAATGTATAACTAAAACAAAAGCCTTTTAAATATGAACTTTCAACATGGTATGGCATAAATAAAATGAAATAATTCCATTTACTTATTCACATGGATATTCTACTAATCGAATAATCACATGCAAAAATCAATAACCACTTTCATAATGTTGGAATGCATAATGCTAGACTATCATAACCACATAGCCAAGGCCTCTTGCCAAGACTACAAATAGGATTTTGTCAAGGCCTTGTGCCAAGACACTAGTTTGTCTCATGAGACCTACCGATGCATCGAGGAGCTATAGCGGGCTCCACCCGTCACATATTCAGTCCAATGCATTCCCATATGAAAAGGTTTAAACATAACATAAACATTCATATTAAAACTAGCATATGAAATGTCAATACTTTCACCATAAACTATGAATGGTATAAATATAGCACATCCACAGTCAAACATATCACAAAACCTTCAATACAATATAGAAGTTTTGTATCATAATAAATCAACTTCAAATAATCTTAAAATCCATCAAAAGATGTTGACATAGATGAAATCAAAATTCTTTTTAAAGCAATATCTCCTTTTATTTTGAAATAATTTAAGATCCATATAAAATAAAACATTTTCTTTGAAAATATTCTTATAAGATTGTAAGGGAAACTTTAAAGATTTTATAACGGCGGAAAATAGCCGCACCCGCCGTATAAGTTTAAAAAAACATTCTTACCTTAATTCTGTCGAAAAGGTTAAAAAGGGCCTTGTTTTGAAAACGACCGAAAGATTCATTTATAAACCACTTATAAAAGTCAAAAAGGGTATAAATGACTTTAACTCATATTCTAGTAAATAGTAAAAATGTTTTGAAATGCATTTTTAAGAAACATGGATGTGGATGATAAAGAGATCCCAGTAGATTATTACGTATAAACAACCATGGATAATGAAGAGGTTGTAAAGTAAACCCTTACCTTGTACTTTTCCTTGGTTGGGGTAGGTTAACCTCCTGTATAATGGTGAAATAGTTGTTATTAAATTATACAAGAATCATATATAATAATATGATATCATATATGATATTTTAACATTGATTTGTTAATAATATCTTAGAATTATCGTCGTTTCGGGAGTTAACTTACTCATTTTATTTTATATGTTTTGTTACATAAGCCATGGTTGTTGTATCTTATTCATATCCAGAATGATATATAGTCCTTAAACATCATTTTTAAATCATCAAATGATAATTATACTTGAATGGATACGATGGAGAATGAATCTCATCGCGTTCGTGGAGACGGTAGTCCGTACGTACGCACGAGCGACAATATCATTCTTTTGATATTAAAATAATATATAAATGGATGGTATATCATATATACAGAATCATTAACATGTTATATTTATTATTTACATGAGTTACACATCATTATTATACCCATCCAAATAATATTATATTGAATAACAATTACACCACGACGTGGAGACGGTAGTCCGTACGTACGCACGTATGGTGACATGTTATTCAAAGGGTGGATAGAATACTGAATATGGTTGTACCATATTTATAATAACATCACAGTATATGTGAGATACTGGAGTTATTATTTTAGAATGGTAAGAACAAAGGAAGAAGAAGTGGAAGAAGAAATGAATTTGGAGAAGGGTGGTGAAATCATTACCTCTTCTTCGGGTTCTTCCTTTTGATTTGATCAAAAGGGCTCTTTAGGTTGGCTTTCTGATCAAACTAAGGCCTCTAGGTTGTATTGAGGGATGTTGGGAGAGTATTTGGGCAGATTTTGGCCGAACCAAAAGGCTTTGAAGGTGTGAAGAAATGAGAAGGAGGAGTGCCCTTTTATAAGAGCGGTGAGGGGTACCTTTGGAAAAGCTAGAAATATTAATTTATAATAAATTCATATTCGGTTTCTAATGGCTCCAAAGATTATTATTCAAAGGTTAAGGTGGGGATAGGTCTAAAACCACTCAACCAATAGAATTTAGACAGGTTTGGGTACTTATATTAACCTTATCTTTAAGTATTAACTCTAAGTTAATTAGTTTCACTTTTACAATGTCTCTTTGTATTTTTATATAATATGGTTAATAAACATACTATATACATCCAAGCGACCCCCAAGTGGTACATTAATGATGAACCTATCATGATATAAGTCTCTTGGACGAACCTTAGATTTTTAGGAATTTAATATAAATTAATAATATAATATTTGTTTTAAGAACTCTTTTATGTCAATTTTGACACTATTCAATAGTTGATTTTTTTGAAACTCATAACAGATTGATTACTTCGAACAAAGTCCATTAAATCAATCCTAACATATCATATTATCCTATAAAATTAGTTTAATTCATTAAAAGTTTCATATTATATTTATTTGGGTATTTATAATATCAATTATTTTAATTTTTCACTATTATAGTAATTACTGCATCATCATTGTGTCATAAATAAAATAAATTATTTAATGTCTAAAAATTATAAATAAAATATAATTATGTAGGAAATCTGTTTCGCTTTCTAATTAATATTTATAATCTAAAATCCAACATATATAACCCTATGTAACAATTGTTGTTCTAAAAGATATATGCTTGTGTCATTTTTGTATTCATTTTAACTTAATTAAAATAAAGTGTCATTATCACTTACTAGTGGATCCATGGGGTCCCCAAATAGACCCAAAGATTCCCATGGTCGACCATGTATCAACCAATAGGGTTAAGACACGTTTTAGGGTAATTTAGTATTATTATAATATTATTTTTTAACCCTTATTTACCGGATTTACCCTTAACCATGGTAAATAAAATATTTACCGCAGTAATTATTCAAAATGTCTAAAAATAAAAGTTACCTATTTACACAATTTGAACATCCTGATTCCAAATATGGAATCCATTTTCCTAAATTCAAAACACAGAAGTGGAAAAAATTAATTTAAAATTAATTCTCGCTGTCAAAACAAAAAGCGTGTTTTTAAGAGATAATAACTATCAAAGGATTGACACTCGTTTATGTTCGGTTTAATTGTAAAATTATGTCCAATGACCAACATTATATTAAATGGTAAAAATATATTCTAAATATACTTTAAAACCACTCAAATTCATAATTTATCACTATAAAGTATTTTGATTAAAAAAGTTGTTTTTAATTAAAACTTAGTAATTTTCACTATTCATCAAAATATGAAAGTTATCCGAAATGTACCAAAATTTCACCTTAGGCTAAATTCGATATTCCGAATCCAAAAATGAAGTCCATTTTCAAATATAAAATATATATAATTTCAAAAAGTATGTATTACTATTCATAACGGCTAGTTTGATTAGTTATGGTGTGTTAGAACTCGGTGTTGCGTACAACACACGCTATCACATTATTCAAAGAGAAGCGTACCGTAGAAGCTTGGGGTGTTACATTCTCCCCTCCTTCAAATAATTGCGTCCTCGCAATTTCTAGGGTATTACTGCATAAAAAGACTCGGGTGGTTCTTCATCATAAGTTCCTCAGGTTCCCACGTTGCCTCTTCCATCTTATGGTTTCTCCACAAAACTTTTACCAGACGCGTCGTCCGGTTTCTCAGCACTTGTTCTCTCGTATCAAGAATCTTGACGGGCTCTTCGCAATAAGACAGATCGGGTTCCAGTTCTAATTCCTCATAGGTGAGTACATGCGTCGGATCAGGCATGTATTTCCTCAATAGAGATACGTGGAACACATCGTGAACTTTGGAGAGACTTGGAGGCATTGCCAATCGGTAAGCTACAACCCCAATTCGTTCTAGAATTTCGAAAGGTCTGATGTACCTGGGACTCAATTTACCTTTCTTACCAAAACGTATGACTCCCTTCCACGGAGATACCTTCAGAAAAACATGATCACCGACTTGAAATTCCAAATCCTTCCTTCGATTATCGGCATAGCTCTTCTGCCTACTTTGAGCTGCTTTGATGTGATTTTGGATTACTTTCACCTTTTCCACCGTTTCCACCACCAGTTCTGGGCCTACAAGTTTTCTTTCACCAACGTCATCCCAACAGGTTGGTGTACGACATCTCTTTCCGTATAACGCTTCATATGGTGCCATCTGAATACTCGAATGGAAGCTATTGTTATAGGAAAATTCTACCAAAGGTAAATATTGATCCCACATACCCTGAAAGTATAGTGAGAAAGATCTCAACATGTCTTCTAAGGTTTGAATAGTCCGTTCTGATTGTCCGTCTGTCTGAGGGTGGTAAGCAGTGCTCCAATGAAGTTCAGTATCCAGGGATTTCGGAAGACTTTTCCAGAATCTTGAAGTAAAACGGGGATCATGATCAGAAACAATCGATAGGGGTACTCCATGAAGTCTCACAACTTCATTAATATATAGTCTTGCTAGACGTTCCAGGGGTAGATCTTCTCTTATAGCAAGAAAATGTGCTGTCTTGGTAAGACGATCAATAATAACCCATATTGCATCGTTCCTTCTAGGAGTCTTTGGTAGCCCCATGACAAAGTCCATCGTAACATTGTCCCATTTCCACTCCGGTATGGGAAGAGGTTGCATGACTCCTCCAGGCTGTTGCCTTCCAGCTTTCACTTGTTGACAAACCATACATCTTGACAGAAAATCAGCAATCTACCTCTTCATGTTGTCCCACCAAAAATGTTCCTTAAAATCTCTATACATTTTGGTGCTCCCAGGGTGTATAGATAAATTGGAACTATGAGCATCATCCATCAATTCCCTTTTTAGATCACGTATATTGGGAACACAAAGTCTCTTCTCGAATTTCAAAATTCCATCTTCATACACAAAGTCTCTCAATCTCCCATCATTGACAGCTTAAATCTTCTTTTGGAATTCTTCATCATCGGTCTGAGAACTCTTAATCCTTTCTAGTAAAGATGGTTTGGAAACCATTTGAAAAAGCATTGATGTTTCACCTTCCCTGGTTATTCCCATGTCCATCTTCACTAGATCCATGAAAATTGGATCCCTTTCAATTCTCATATTATTCAAAACTCCATGGTCTTTTCTACTCAAAGCATCTGCCACCTTGTTTGCCTTCCCTGGGTGGTAGTGTATCGTACAATCATAATCCGTGAGTAATTCAATCCATCTCCTTTGCCTCATGTTGAGTTCTTTTTGTGAGAAAATATACTTCAAACTCTTGTGATCAGTATAAATCTCACATTTTTCACCATAGAGGTAGTGCCTCCATATCTTCAAAGCAAAGATCAATGCTGCTAACTCGAGATCATGAGTAGGATAGTTTTGTTCATGAATTTTCAACTGTCGTGATGCATAGGCAATAACTCTATCATTCTGCATAAGGACACAGCCAAGTCCTTTCTTCGATGCATCACTATAAATAACGAACTCATCATTCCCCGATGGCAGAGTCAATATAAAAGCATTGACTAATATTCTCTTCAGTTCTTCGAAACATTCTTCACACTCTTTTGTCCAAACAAATTTAATCCCTTTACGTGTGAGCTTCGTTAATGGGTTAGCCAATCGGGCAAAATTCTAGACGAAACGTCGATAATAACCTTCCAAACCAATAAAACTACGTACCTCAGTTATACTCGTAGGTGCTGGCCATTCTTGGATTGACTTGGTCTTAGAAGGATCAACAGAGATTCCATCTTTAGAGACAATATGGCCAAGAAAAGAAATCTCCTGAAGCCAGAATTCACACTTGCTAAACTTCCCATATAATTCATGCCTCCTCAGAGTCTTCAAGATAATGCGCAAGTGATTTTCATGATCTTCGTAGGTTTTGGATTATACCAAGATATCATCAATAAATACCACCACAAATTCATCGAGATACTCCTTGAAAACTCTATTCATTAGATCCATGAATACAGAGGGTGCATTAGTCAATCCAAATGGAATTACTGTAAACTCGTAATGCCCGTACCTGGTTCGAAATGCTGTTTCCGGAATGTCTTCCTTCTTCACACACAACTGATGGTATCCAGATCGAAGGTCAATCTTTGAAAAGTATTGAGCTCCATGCAGTTGGTCAAATAAATCATCAATACGAGGTAGGGGATACTTTTTCTTTATCGTTATATCATTGATCTCCCGGTAGTCGATACATAACCTCATAGATCCATCTTTCTTTTTAACAAAAAGAACAGGGGCTCCCCATGGAGAAACACTAAGGCGAATAAATCCCTTATTACTCAATTCCTCTAGTTGTTTCTTTAGTTCGACTAACTCTACAGTGGTCATTCTATAAGGGGTCTTCGATATAGGCCTTGATCTAGGAATCAAATCAATAGAAAACTCAACTTCTCGTTCTGGAGGATGTCCAGGTAAATCTTCCGGAAATACATCTACAAATTCTTTCACAACAGGTACATCCTCTATTTGAACATTCCTTTCCTCACCGACAGTTATTTCATTCTCTTCCTCCCCAATAATTGAATTAAGTTGAGCTACTGTGGGTGGATCTAAATAAGAATTAGGTGGTGACGATTCTTCTCTAAAAATAAGGTGCTCCTTATCATTATCATCAAGAATCGTAACCTCTTTCTTCTTACAATAAATCTTCGCATCATAGTCCGAAAGCCAGTCCATACCGAGGATTATATCAAACTCAATCATAGGTATGATGATGAAATCAGCAGATAAAGAAAATTTATGTGCTCTAATGGGGACTGATTCACAAAACTTTGTTGCAACAATACTTCCCTTAGGAGTTTCAACTGACAACTCCCTTATTAAATCAAATTGGAAATATCTAATTTTCTTAGCAAACTGGGAAGATATGAAACAATGCGATGATCCAGAATCTAATAATGCATTTGCTAAACTTGAGGAAACCATTAAATTACCTGCCACCACGTCTTTCGGAGCTTCTACCTCAGCAGTAGTGATAGCATAAGCCTGGCCTTGATCCCTTGGCCTTTATTGAGCTAAGATCTCCGGACGCTTAGGACATGAATTTGCATAATGCCCCATCTCCCTGCAATTGTAGCACTGAACGTTGGTAGCTTCCTTCTTCCCCTTGCAATCATGAGCTTGGCGGCCTTTTTCACCACACTTGTAACAGACTCCCATTCCCTTCAAGCAAGTACCAGGATGTTTCTTCCCGCATTTACTACAAGATGGATATTCAACCTTTCCCTTCTTCCCCTTATTTCCATTCCCAGATTGATCAGCAGGTCTCTTCTTATCTTGCTTTGCTTTAAAGTCATAAGACTTAGAGAATTCCTTTTCGGTCTTGATAGCACATGAGACAATGTCTTCGTACGATGAAAAGGATTGTGAGACTAACGCTCGACGGAGAAATGGTTTTAACCCATCAAAGAAATGATCAATCTTACTTCTTGGGTTACGAATATAATCACCAGCGTACCTCGCTAACCTTGTAAAGTTAGCCTCATACTTTGTGACATTCTCATCCTCCTTTTGTCTCAGACTCAGAAATTGCCTTTCCATATCTGCTCGATGGTCGCGAGGGAAGTATTTTTCTAAAAACAGATCTTTGAACTCCCTCCATTACATATTTGATACTTCATCATATTCCTTCGTATTTTGAATCAATGACCACCATTGATCAACATCTCCAGTGAGGAGGTAAACTGCCATGATAACTTTTTCCCTTTCACTGCTCCCCAAAGCCTGAAATATTTTCTCTAGGGAAAATATCCATTGATCATCTACTAAGGGATTTGTATTCCCATTGAACGTTGGTGGTTGTTGCCTCATGAATCGATCTAACATTGATCCTCCACGCTGCGGATCAGGGTGCTCCATACGGGTAAGGTTATTATTCATAACCTGAGTAAGTTTCCCCAGTATGGTGATTAGCTGATCAGCACCAGTTGCATCACCAGCCCCACTATAATTATCTTGAGAAGGAGGGAAATCCCTACATGGAGTGCGTGCATTGATACGGTTTCCATTTCTTCCACTAGGCGCCATTTCTAAACAATGGCATAAACTATATCAGTTTATGAATCAAAATACATAATCCCATACTTATAAAACAATTAACATAAATTGAACTATTTATGGATATAATCCATAATCATAAGAATGTTTTCTTTGAGGAAGTATATACTCATAATCCCTTCAAAATGATTTGTAAAGAAAATGAGAGTTATCCTAAGCATATCCCCCGGGAGTGTCGTAACCAAGAGTGCAGCAAGGCCCGTTGTCGTGCACCAGTTCCCGTTCGAGTCTAGCTCAAAGCGGTGTTTTCGGGTTTTACCCCTAGGTACATCTGTGCCAGAGCCGCCTCTACCTGCTCGTATCCAGACAGGGATGTATTTCTTGGAAAACTCACAAAATCTCTACAATACCAAAATTCTAGGAAGTTCTTCTATACTAATCCTCAAAGTTCATCTTAGGTCTACGTGCTCTAATCAGAGTTTATCTAAATCTAGCTTCCAAGGTTTGTACTAAACTTCCTCTGATACCAACTGTAACGCCCCGACCCCAGTTAGCCAGAGTCGGTGCATTATTACATAATATTGGCATGATCACAAGGAAGATCAAATCTCGAAAGACCGATTGGTTTAGTAGCCTTGGAAACACTAGATATATTCATAAGTTTTACATTACATCATAAAATGAAAAACTACTACAACAACATAATGTTTCCACAATCCACACTATTAACCCCTCATAAAATCCCTGCAGGTCATTCATAACTTACTTCTTCACATCCTGGGAAAAATAAAACATAGAAAAGGGGTGAGCTCAAATGCCCAGTAAGGATAACAATATAGCGGAAACTTTCATAAATAAGAATAAACATTTAAGGCAATGTATAACTAAAACAAAAGCCTTTTAAATATGAACTTTCAACATGGTATGTCATAAATAAAATGAAATAATTTCATTTACTTATTCACATGGATATTCTACTAATCGAATAATCACATGAAAAAATCAATAACCACTTTCATAATGTTGGAATGCATAATGCCAGGCTATCATAACCACATAGCCAAGGCCTCGTGCCAAGACTACAAATACGATTTTGTCAAGGCCTTGTGCCAAGACACTAGTTTGTCTCATGAGACCTACCGATGCATCGAGGAGCTATAGCGGGCTCCACCCGTCACATATTAAGTCCAATGCATTCCCATATGAAAAGGTTTAAACATAACATAAACATTCATATTAAAACTAGCATATGAAATGTCAATACTTTCACCATAAACAATGAATGGTATAAAAATAGCACATCCACAGTCAAACATATCACAAAACCTTCAATACAATATAGAAGTTTTGTATCATAATAAATCAACTTCAAATAATCTTAAAATCCATCAAAGGATGTTGACATAGATGAAATCAAAATTCTTTTTAAAGCAATATCTCCTTTTATTTTGAAATAATTTAAGATCCATATAAAATAAAACATTTTCTTTGAAAATATTCTTATAAGCTTGTAAGGGAAACTTTGAAGATTTTATAACGGAGGAAAATAGCCGCACCCGCCGTATAAGTTAAAAAAAACATTCTTACCTTAATTCTGTCGAAAAGGTTAAAAAGGACCTTGTTTTGAAAACGACCGAAAGATTCCTTTATAAACCACTTATAAAAGTCAAAAAGGGTATAAATGACTTTAACTCATATTCTAGTAAATAGTAAAAATGTTTTGAAATGCATTTTTAAGAAACATGGATGTGGATGATAAAGAGATCCCAGTAGATTATTACGTATAAACAACCTTGGATAATGAAGATGTTGTAAAGTAAACCCTTACCTTGTACTTTTCCTTGGTTGGGGTAGGTTAACCTGCTGTATAATGGTGAAATAGTTGTTATTAAATTATACAAGAATCATATATAATAATATGATATTATATATGATCTTTTAACATTGATTTGTTAATAATGTCTTAGAATTATCGTCGTTTCGGGAGTTAACTTACTCATTTTCTTTTATATGTTTTGTTACATAAGCCATGGTTGTTGTATCTTATTCATATCCAGAATGATATCTAGTCCTTACACATCATTTTTAAATCATCAAATGATAATTATACTTGAATGGATACGATGGAGAATGAATCTCATCGCGTTCGTGGAGACGGTAGTCCGTACGTACGCACGAGCGACAATATCATTCTTTTGATATTAAAATAATATATAAATGGATGGTATATCATATATACAGAATCATTAACATGTTATATTTATTATTTACATGAGTTACACATCATTATTATACCCATCCAAATAATATTATATTGAATAACAATTACACCACGACATGGAGACGGTAGTCCGTACGTACGCACGTATGGTGACATGTTATTCAAAGGGTGGATAGAATACTGAATATGGTTGTACCATATTTATAATAACATCACAGTATATGTGAGATACTGGAGTTATTATTTTAGAATGGTAAGAACAAAGGAAGAAGAAGTGGAAGAAGAAATGAATTTGGAGAAGGGTCGTGAAATCATTACCTCTTCTTCGGGTTCTTCCTTTTGATTTGATCAAAAGGGCTCCTTAGGTTGGCTTTATGATCAAACTAAAGCCTCTAGGTTGTATTGAGGGATGTTGGGAGAGTATTTGGGCAGAGTTTTTCCGAACTAAAAGGCTTTGAAGGTGTGAAGAAATGAGAAGGAGGAGTGCCCTTTTATAAGAGGGGTGAGGGGCACCTTTGGAAAAGCTAGAAATATTAATTTATAATAAATTCATATTCGGTTTATAATGGATACAAAGCTTATTATTCAAAGGTAAAGGTGGGGATAGGTCTAAAACCACTCAACCAATAGAATTTAGACAGGTTTGGGTACTTATATTAACCTTATCTTTAAGTATTAACTCTAAGTTAATTAGTTTCACTTTTACAATGTCTCTTTGTATTTTTATATAATATGGTTAATAAACTTACTATATACATCCAAGCGACCCCCAAGTGGTACATTAATGATGAACCTATCATGATATAAGTCTCTTGGCCGAACCTTAGATTTTTAGGAATTTAATATCAATTAATAATATAATATTTGTTTTAAGAACTCTTTTATGTCAATTTTGACACTATTCAATAGTTGATTTTTTTGAAACTCATAACAGATTGATTACTTCGAAAAAAGTCAATTAAATCAATCCAAATATATCATATTATCCTAGAAAATTAGTTTAATTCATTAAAAGTTTCATATTATATTTATTTCGGTATTTATAATATCAATTATTTTAATTTTTCACTATTATAGTAATTAATGCATCATCATTGTGTCATAAATAAAATAAATTATTAAATGTCTAAAAATTATAAATAAAATATAATTATGTAGGAAATATTTTTAGCTTTCTAATTAATATTTATAATCTAAAAGCCAACATATATAACCCTATGTAACAATTGTTTTTCTAAAAGATATATTCTTGTGTCATTTTTGTATTCATTTTAACTTAATTAAAATAAAGTGTCATTATCACTTACAAGTGGATCCATGGGGTCCCAAAATAGACCCAAAGATTCCCATGGTCGACCATGTATCAACCAATATGGTTAAGACACGTTTTAGGGTAATTTAGTATTATTATAATATTATTTTTTAACCCTTATTTACCGGATTTACCCTTAACCATGGTAAATAAAATATTTACCGCAGTAATTATTCAAAATGTCTAAAAATAAAAGTTACCTATTTACACAATTTGAACATCCTGATTCCAAATATGGAATCCATTTTCCTGAATTCAAAACACAGAAGTGGCAGAAATTAATTTAAAATTAATTCTCGCTGTCAAAACAAAAAGCGTGTTTTTAAGAGATAATAACTATCAAAAGATTGACACTCGTTTATGTTCGGTTTAATTGTAAAATTATGTCCAATGACCAAAATTATATTAAATGGTAAAAATATATTCTAAATATACTTTAAAACCACTCAAATTCATAATTTATAACTATTAATTATTTTGATTAAAAAAGTTGTTTTTAATTAAAACTTAGTAATTTTCACAATTCATCAAAATATGAAAGTTATCCGAAATGTACCAAAATTTCAGCTTAGTCTAAATTCGATATTCCGAATCCAAAAATGAAGTCCATTTTCAAATATAAAATATATATAATTTCAAAAAGTAGGTATTACTATTCATAACGGCTAGTTTGATTAGTTATGGTGTGTTAGAACTCGGTGTTGCGTACAACACACGCTATCACATTATTCAAAGAGAAGCGTACCGTAGAAGCTTGGGGTGTTACAAAATAGATGAATGAAACCTTTATAAAGAAACTCTTGAAAATAATTTTTCACATCCAAAATCTCTACTTGTGATATTTGATAATGGAATTTCAAACAGGGTTAACATCAGGGATTAAGTAAAAAGTAATCTAAACCTCTCGATCCACAACAACATTAAGAAAATCATCAAAAAAAAAGATCCACATATTCATTAACAACTAGAAAGTCACTCATCTAAATAGTTTCATTCATTTAAATGAAATGATCCAAGTAACATTCACTTAAATATATAATCAATTAATATTCTTTTTGGTAATTTATTAGAGGTATAAAATCATTGAACAAGGCATACATATCTCTGTAATCTATATTATAATGATAATATGAAATCCAATCCCTACCCAAAATAATATAAATATCAACAATGAGTTGTTCAAGAAGATTTGTGGGGAAAATATTTCAACAATAACAAGAGGAATATTCATATAAATATTTTTATTTTTAATAAATTCACTTAATTTTTTCACCAAAATTTCTAGCATACATTCATGTGGTGATGTTGCAATTATTCTTTCAAATATGACAAAAATGAAAAAATATTGTTTTCCAAAATCAAAATATTGTATTAAAATAATTTCAAAACACAATTAACATACATATCACCAATTCATTTGATGACCCCACATCAACCACAATTGTAGAAAATAACTTTTCTACCCCTTTCTATTTATAATCACGGTGATTTCTATCTAATGAAAATAAATTTTGACACATGTCAGCATAATGACCCAGCTCATTATAACAAAAAAAAGATAACTGTTAGATGGCCATCGGTTACCCTAGTCTTTGGTTGTTCAGAATTCCATTCATTATAGTCACGAGCCCTATAACCAAACTGAATACGCCAATAACACTTTCCCGAATTCATAAGTAATTATCCAGATTTCTTCTTAGAATACTTATATTATTTTGATAATTTTATTTTCTAACGTGAAATTATATTTGATGAATGGATCACCTACCATCCAAAATGTTACTTTTCCTTATTATCATGATTAATATACTTTTTAGTAAACTTCATCACTATATTTTCATTAGAGAGAAATCATTTCTCATTGAATTCAAACACCCATGAATCCAATTATCTTTGTGAATTTGGATTCAAACAAGAGTAAAATCAATTATTTTTACAATCTATTTCTCATAAAAAAAATTGTATGTACCTTGATATTATTATAAATTATATTATTATGTAGCCAAAAAGTAACTATATTTATACATTATTTCAAAAAGTTGTTTCTCCATTTTGACTCAAACATTCTTAGGAAATTATTTATTTATAAAGTTATTATTAATTTCAACTCATCCCCTAACATCTAGATCATCATTCACTCTACTATTATTAATATATAAACCATATCGATCAACTAGATATTAAAAATGATAAATGGATAAGGATACCTTTTTCCCTCTTGAACATCCCATGAATTATAATATCGTGTCCATAATGTAGATCAATCCTTGAGCTAACACTTAAATTGAGGATCCACTTAATGTTGGAGGATGCCTACATATATAATTATTCACTATTGTTATATACCATTGCAGTTGATCTAGTTCCCCCTTTCATGGAGACCAACATTATTTATAGCTACATTCAATTAATCTATCATTGTGAAAAAACTATTCTATATCAATTCTATCCATATTTGGATAATGATTTTGAAGGGTGTTTTCTTCTCGATGCCTTTACACCACAACATCAATATTCCCTCTACATAAAACCATTTAGAAATAAAATATCATAGATGAAGCAACATTGTAATCTTAAAAATTTATTTCAGTAAACCATAAATTAAAAATCATTGATGGGTATTATATTAAAGTTATCCTAATAAAAAATTTATATAAAACATCCTATGACACTAACTATAAGTGCACCGCCTTATACCTTACATATTCGAGGGATTTTACACTATAATTTAAAATTTTACATTACCAATGATTTTTTAGGTTTAGTGTTTTGTAGAATTATTACTAACTCATACATGGTAATATTTTGCATTACTTATAGACACATAAACACAATATCAATTTTTCCATAAATCAAATATCTTTAAAATAAAATATGTTCTCTCTACAAGAAAAATCATCTCAATTTTACCCTTGATCTCATCATTTTCTATATTCACCATTAATAATTTTGAAAAAAATTTATATCATCAGTATTTGAGTGAAAATAGTAGTAAAGAACATAATTAAAGGAAACTATTAGTCCATTTAAAACCCATAGAAATTCATTTTCATAAAAAATAATTTTCCAGTCCAAAAATCAAAAAATATTTTCATGATGTTAAAATCATACATTTTAGAAATGAAATTATTTCCATGAAAACAAATTACAAATAATATAAAATTAATTATAGTTCCAAGGGAAATTATTATCATATATACCTTACAGAACACTTACAAAAAAACCTTGAAAATTAGAATAACCGTATGGCTGAATTCCAATATAATTATCTAGAGAAAAGAAATCAAAAACCAATTCATTGGAGTATTGTATGAGAGAACCGGTCATATATAATGTTCAAGGGAAATATTTTGACAATTTGATTCATCACATGGATGGAAAAGTATAAAATGTAAATGTCTTATAAAAAAAGATATGATAGTTGAAGAATGCCATGATTTGAAAATCCTTAGAAATTGGTTCACCCAAGGTATCCCTAATCACAATTGTTGTGCAATAAATCTCACCCCACCCCACATGTGTGACCAGTAACCATCAACCAATGACTCATATGTCTTCTAAAAATAGACCCTTGGGGTATTTCTTTGGATCAAAAAATTTCCCAGATGCCCTATTTCTGCTCTAATCTGCCTAGTGCTTCACTCAAGTACAAAAACCACCAAGGTAGTTTCATAACACCTAAAGAAATTAAATTAAAGGGGATAGTGTGGATTAAGTCCATATAGTATGAAAAATAAACAACACTTGTGTGAATTTTTCACCCAAAACCTAGAAATAATAAGACTACTGCAACTGACCATCCATAAACAGGAACATGTGCTACTCAATTCTTGGAATACCTATGATGATCTTTGAAAGCATGAGCTAAGTCTAACCCTACTATAATCATCCTGGTTTTTCATCGCTCGAGGTGCAAAAAATTCCCCCAATGAAACTTTCATGAAGACCCCTTGCGCATATCAACCCCTATGTGGTTCTCCATGTTTCACCTCACCTTGTATCCTACGCGAGCCATCAATTAAGCCTCCATCAAAGCCAATCAGGTCAGGGCCTCTTCTTCTATGGATCCCTTGTCTGAAAAAGCCCTTGTTGATACCTCCCCTTATACTTCATGATTTACAAAAAACTATGTAAAGGCACATTATCATGTCTCCAATTTGTATTTTTATTTCTATTATTAGAGGTTTCCCATAATAATCTTAAAAAATGGTAAGGATCTCCAGAGTATATGAATATTTGGATATATACTCTCACATGAACCCCTACCCTAAGGAAAGTGTTGAGGAGTTCATGTTCTCATATTCTCGGTATAGGACTCTAACCACCCATTCTCATATCTATGACCCGAAGACTATATTTCCTAGTAGGGAGCGTACAGATAACACTTGATTTTCCCTTCCACATGGAATGATATCCTTCATCAGCATTGGAACCAATTTTAGGTTAAAAATCCTATTATAACCCCTAGAATTTCACGTATGAGGATTCATTCTTTCAACTATTTATATCCTTGGTCTTCATTCCTTTATTACCTTGGAATATCATCCATTGTAATGTGATGAGAGGGTACTGGCATAGCACTATCATCTTCCACTATAGCCACATCCTCTACCATCATCGAATAAAGGAATATGTTTTGTTTTTTGGATCTCTCATATCCTCTTGTTTCTCACACTGAACATGACTGACGTGGCCCTAGAAATTTATAATGATTAAAACATCTTGACTATCCACTTGAATGAATGTATTTTGAGAACCTATATTCCCACTATAACTGGGATATATAATATTTTTTCTCATGTTTAGTGCTATATATCATATCATCCATAAAATGAGAAATAATTCCACCATAAAATGGGCCTCCTCCTAGGTGTAAGTCAGAAAAAACAATAATTTTCATTCTAATTAGGATATGTAGGAATCACTCTTACGGCCTGATCCCAATGGGAATCATCCTTTGGAATAATCCCAAATTGTAATTCCATTATTCAAGAATCCTCCTCAGGATTATACTCTAAGTTAAGAACCCAAATCACAGTGAGTTAAATCATCTATCATGGTCCCATTATAGGGGATATCCTTATCAGTATTAATACCCAAACTATTATATTAAAGGTCCATACTCCCATTAAATGAATACTATTGAGGGCCTCTATAGTCATAGGTCCTCGGCAACCAACTACGTGGGATTCTACTCTTAGCCAAATGGGATATGTAGGAAGTTTCATATTGGTTCAAATCCAATACCCCAAACTATCTCTGTTCTTATGGTCCATATCCCCAGTGTGGTCTAATTTAACTTCAATTATCAAATCCCTTCCATGCTCCTTGGGATTCTTAGGAATAAGTCCCACACCAAAAATTCACTAAGAACATTCTGCATTGACGTACATTCCACATGAAAATAAACTATATGGTTGGGTCCAAATCACACGACCATAAATGCTATGATGTTCCTCATTCAGTTGAACTGCACTACGTGGGTTCTGATTCATTTCATAAGGATACAAACGAATCCCATTTATGGGTTCAAACCCCACATCCTAATAACTTTTGTCTCCTAGGATGATGATAAATTCCAGTGTGACATTCATATACCTGGATGAACAGAAACTCTAGAGTGCCCCATTGTGTGGCCAGAAAACCATCATCATCATAAGAATGACCAAATAATATCTATGTAGTATATATGTATATACCATTGATGGATAAACTCAAATACATACATATATCTCCATCAATGAAGAACTTCAAATATATACAAATAATTTTGAATATATGATAATAATTGATTTCTAATATTAGGATTACTCACATAATGCTTAAGAATAATGATGGATTCATGAACATATCATAAATCTACAAAAGAGTCTCATATTAGAAAATTAATCCCCATAAAAGTGATTTATGAGCCTAACCGCTCATCATATCTTCTAATGAAATTTCTCATGTATTCTACATCAAAAAACCTAGTGAATGCATACCAGTTGAAAGAATGTACCTTTGGATACATAACTATTTGTTTTTTCGGTTCCAGAAATAATTTGTTGGAAATCAATCATAAATAGTGATTCCAAACAAGAAAACACATTCCTAGTGAAACAAAAAATAGTGAACTTCACATGTATCCTTAACTAAGAGGACATTTTTACCCATATTTCTATCCCTTATCAGTTGATAAAAGAGGGCCAGAAAAGGAAACCATTCACACATGTGTTCATCAAAATGTATGTTTCCCTAATAAAGTTCATGTTCATATGTAAATCACATATACGAGAACTAATTTTGAGAAATCCATTCAATACAATGGATACCTTCATGTTTATGCCAATGAATGCACAGTTATCTCCTCAGGATTGATCCTCTTCGACACAAAGGATTCCACGACCAACATAGAATCATCAATGTTTGGTATTTAATGAACTTGTTCGAGTAACACCTGCACGGTACCGTCCTAACCATGGAGGTTCTCCGATAGGGCCTCCATATAAATAATCACACCCAGACCTCTTGTCATTGATAATTGGCGATGCTAAATAATATGGCACTGACCACCATTTTCAACCATTTCCTGATCTTATCCTCGGAACACTATGATAACTATCTCCCATATTTCATAGGGGAAGATAAAGAGGCCAACTATAGCCTCAACATAGAGACACACCGGCCATTATCATTGACTCCTTCTAACAATCACCATCGCAAACAACACACAATAGTGAACCCTCGACATGATGAGGGTGTCACTTTGACTTTCAGTCCTAGGTCCCTTAAACCCGGGCATGCAAGACGGTCCTCTGATGACGACAACCAACCAATAAAGAGACTGTTCACACATTTCCCCCTCCAGAGAACCCTTCCAATATAGTTTTTTAGTAATTACTGGGAAGGAACGTACACATATTCACCGTTGATCAACTAATCAACTAACTGTTTTGGCGACATCTAATGAATCCCATTGTTCTACTATGGTGGAGTACCATAAGTTGGGTCATACACCTTCCTACACCCTTCCATCCAACCAGAAAAATCCTATGGCATTATTTAAATAATATGGACACCAAAATATTGTGCCAGCCCATATGAAGAAAAATACACCAGCCTAAACCAATCATGTCTTCCCACAACCTCATTGGCCAGCACTCATCGAATTCAATCAGAATGCCCCAATGACTAGTAGAGAACAGACTCAACTCCCTATTCATAGGTACTATCAGTATTCAATTTTAGTAAAGGGATTACATTATTAGGTACATAACTTTATCTAGATAAGGAATGGACTTATATCCATGTTTCAGTCATTAATGTCTCGAAGCATATCATGGAAATGGTAAAAGGGAAGACACAAATTCCTACTCATATCCAATAGAATTTCCAACATATCATCCTAGAAGATATCGTAATTCATGAGGTAAAAAAGCATAATGTTGTCCCTAAAAGCAGGGTCACTCATCAATATTTCTCCTCAAAGTAGATACATACCTATTTTTCCATCGAGGTGGGTCATAGGGCACACTTCCCCATATTATACAGACAACCGGATTAAGAACATACAACCATTCCAATTCAAAATAATCAATATATTATGTCCACCACTCCAAAGTAGTCACATACACCTACCCATGATAATCACTTATCCCAATAAGTGGCCCTAACTTCTAGTAAAAAGGTTTCCAAGAAATCAAATACAATACATTTTGAAAAAAGGGCTAATATTTTATTTTCCTACCCTCAATGTTGAAGTTCTTTAATCCCTTAGACATTTATCTATTATAGCTAATGATCCTACCCTCCCATTAAACATATGGTAGCAGTGCTAGTAACTCTAAAGGTTTTCAACAAACACTTCTTCATGATTGCTTTTTTATGAAAATCTTGTAAATATTTAGAGATTATCCCTTGATGAGATCCACAATAATCCTACATGGGGATATAATACCAAGGACCAAGAGAGTTTATACCCCTTTTTGTAATCCACCATGATGTTACTCCCCATTATGGCATTTTTTGTGAAATATATCTCCACAATAGTGATTCTCATTTCCAAGAGAGTTCTCCAATTGAAAATGTAGAGATGAAAAAACCTTTTATCTTGAGGAACCTGAAAATACAAGGCCATCCAATAATGATTCTTTATCACTTGGGGTGAAATCCATTCTCAATCATAAGATTGAACAATGTGAAAATCATTCACCAAACCTACCATTGGCCATTTAACATCAAATGAAACAAAGGAATTCTTAATCGATATTTCCAATTTTGATAAAATGGTAAAGAAACGCTATCTTTGGCTTGATCAAGCATAGGAGCCTCTATAAAAAGATAAAGGGGATATGTTGAAAATTATAAAAGAACTGGAGAAACATGAAATACTTGCCATTTTATGGCCTTTGGGAACTCTATAATATAGAATTGTAGAGAATTTTTTAGATGATTGGGTACATGACATCCACTACAACATATGGAAAACTCTTCATCACCTAAAAGAAATGGTATTACCTTATGATGAGTATCAAACTCATGACAAGGTAGTAGAAGGTTCAAATCCCCGAATTTAATTGGTATCTCTCATGTCTTCTTAAAAACCAAATATCTAGAACCAACAATGATCTCTTATGCATGAATTAATATATTTATTTATTAGGATTCAATGATTGATCACAGATAATACATCTAGTGTTAATATCATGGGATTCGATCCACATGGATAATTTCATTTAACTATTCAACAAATCAAAAAATTCCCAACAAAATTGGTCTCCTGGAATCTTATTTCTATAGTATGGCTATAAAAAAAATAGATTTTGTTCAAGACTGAAGATATGATCAAGAGTAACAGGCATCAACTAACTCTCACATATCTCATTCCTAAAGAGAACAATCTATTGAAATACTTCTTCATCAATCATATGAGAATATTTAGAAGGACAATCATTTAGAGGATATAATCTATAGATTTTATAAATGATGGAAATAGAATAGTGGTCTTTCTAAATAGGGGATTTAAGTGGTTTTAAAATTATAAACCATGCACACGTTCAGACCAGTCTTTGTAAAATATGAATAGAATGATTCATCATATTAGCCATATCAGTTTAGGAGAAACTCGAGACCATAAGGTTGGGGGAATTATTAACCCAACCCTTGAAGCCAACAAACATATCATAAAGGGTTGCGAAAGGACAAACGAATAGCCCTAGCCGATAGGGGTGGGGTTTTTTCACATCAACAATCCCCTTCATAGCTAAATTAATATTTTCTTGATTAGGGAACAAGTCATAAAATGAATCCATAGTTGAACTACAAAAATATTACTTTTGGGTTAATTTAATTCAAACAATTCCAAGGGATGTGACCAAGAATATTAAAAAGTCTCATGGAGAGTGCAGAAGATGATGATCTCATAGAAATGTTGATAGATTTATTGCTGTGTATTATGTGTCGGTAAATTACATCAATTCCATCATTGTGGTACCTCTAAGAAAATGAGTAAAGTTCGTAGGAGTAATGAGAATATGTTCATGATCATGATATGGTCCACACCCATGAAAATGAGGTAGGTGTTCATACCTGAAATCAGAGGCTTATAAAAAATATATTTATCCCCTAGAATAATACAACTTCACATTCGCAAAAGTAACCTAATATGGGAAATGTTAAAGATCATAACATGTCTCACCTTATTCCCAGAGAAGGTTAATCATTTTTAGTAGATTAATTTCTATCTCAGCAAGAGGAAGAGATGAAAATTTTAAGAAGACATAATGCATAGTTACTCTGAGATAGCATTCCATCCAGATATAATCCACCAGTATACCCTCAGCAAGAACATCAAGTAGGAACACCTCAAAAGAGGGGTTTTCTAAATTACTAATGATGATAATGAATTCCATCCATTGAAAATACAACTATAGTATAGTTATTAACATCCTTACAGGCATTTACCCATGGGTTATCCAAACAAAATTCCAGCAGCGCCTCTACCACTAGTCTTACAAATCGATGCACCTATTTAAGCTCCTATCACCCCACATGTCGAGGTCCTGGATCATCTATATGTTTATTGAATGATTATGTACACTACTGAGTCCTTGCTGACTTGATTGAAAGTTATGTAAGGATAGAACACACTAGTTCTACTAGAAAATAAGGCTTATCTAGAATGGGTAGATCTAACTCGTCCCCCTCCAATATTTGGGAATCTCACATTTCCAATAATCAATGGATTGGAAGATTCAAATTAGCACTTGATTCATTTTGTATCATACTATGATCCATTTAATGGGATACCTAAGCAACAGGAATCGGTGAAACTCATATGCTCTATAAAATCATTACAGGGGTCAGCCATTGTATAGTACTCGAGTTTGCAGTCTCGGTCAATCATTGGATGAGAATACCTCCATTAGTTGTTTCTTTTTCTAGTTTATTTTGACACTACAGAACACTATAGTCATATATCTGACAAACACCAAGAAAATAGAAAATTAAAGAGTTTTAGTTATCATTTATCAGTGGAAATTATTAACAAACTTTTTGAATATACCTCTTATACTAAGAAAGTTTCTACACATTTACGTACAAAATCTCACAGATGGGGTTTCACTCCATTAATCCCTGTGAAATAAATAGATTGGTTTTAGTACCTTGCCTTGATTTCCTAAAATATGGATAATTCCATCATAGATACGAAATCCATGTCCTGAGTAATTCTGTCAGCTCTGGTAAGAATTGCATGAAATGTATAAGAATCTATGGTTACACATAATCAGGACCATGCACCAGCTCCTAATTGAAATCTCTCATAATAAATTAGGGATCCAACTCCTGATAATCAACAGTAATTATCACCCCATCAATATGATTAAAAAGATAAATGGTAGAGAAAATTTGAGGTGTTGAAAAATGTGGTCTATTCTTATCTATATAACCAAGTCCCTCACAAAATTATCATGAATTGGAAAATAACATAGTTTAGTTTCCAAAACCAAAGATTACAAACAGATTAGGATATGAGGACCTCCCAAAATATTACCACTTCACAGAATTCTGGGGCACCACTTTCAAAAGTTTTTTAATTTTTAGGACCACCTTCAAAAGATGGCAGACTCAGGGAAGGTGAATCTAAAAATTTCACCATCCTAGGTAGATTTTGTTACTAATAATGATCTAGAGGGGGAAGGTGAGTGTAGAGAAGTTAAAATAAAGAATTTGTATAAGTTTAATGATTGAATGGAAAAAAATAAACAATAGTACCCATTTCATTGTAAGAACATAGTTGAAGCAGCCAATTGTTCCTCCTACTACATCATCTATAGATAATCTAGATTAATCAAAATCTCAGTCCTCTTGATAGTAATCCTCTAATAAATTACATGGATATAAGGATAATGTAAAAGAAGAAGAATATCAGTTTGTGTAAAGGCCATATTTTTCTTTAACCATTGGGGGTTTCTTATTAAGCACCAAAATTGTATAGGAACTGCCTTACAAAATGGAAACACAAGAATCAACATGTCAGGAACAATCTCCATCATAGTAGGAGATGATCTTCATCTCCACTAAAATCATTCACTTAAAGAAACCCTGTGAAAATGATGATTCTTTAAGTACCCTAAACATTTTATGGTATGTTTCTTTTAAATAATTTCCAGTTATATCCAATATTTCATGAATCATTTAGACTCTAGGGAACAAAACATGGTTACTTATTGGAGATAGACATAACGTAACCATAAAACTTATATTTTTCAGCTCTATGATTTTAATTTAAAGAATCTAACATACACGATTGTGATCAAGAGGATAATTAGAGACCGGTAGAATTAACTTAATTTTCGGTGAATAGTAACTTACCCTTAGGAATATGAACCTATTTTTATGAATATTAACTCTCCCTTATGAATATTAATATGACTCTTATTAATGTTATCCATACTGTTGAATGTATAAATTAATTTAGGAAACTTAAAAATGAAGACGAATATTTTAAGTGTTTATATTTTTCCATAAAATAAATATTTTAATTAAATATTTAATTAATCATATTTAGAAAAATATTTTTGAAAAATAGACATCATTTTTGGATTCTACATGTCAAAAAATTGTTAACTTGAATTTTTTGGATTTTTATGAAATAAAAATATTTTTGGATGAATAGTAAAGTGTGATAATTTACGATAAATGCTAAATAAGGAATTTATTGAGTCATTGAAGATGATCAGCTGATGTAACATCAATTGGTTCGAAGTCACATGCATATATTACTATTATTGGTCATGTAATACCCACTATTTCTTATCTTGGGAAGAAATAATAAATAAATGATTATAATATTAAGAAAACTCCTCTTCCCTCCACTTTATAAACCACCCCTCACCCCCTCTTCCACCCACCCCACTCAAGATTCAAGACATGCCTAAATTATGCCAAAAACTCTCCCCAAGCCATCTCCCCACATCCAAGACATTCTGGTCTCACCAAAAGGCCAAATGCAAAGGCCTTAAGAAGATTCTAAATGAGGAGTACTCAAGAGGTGAACCATCTTTCTCTTTTCTTTCAATTCTTTTTACAAAGTTCTATTATTTTATTCTCCCTTCTCACATACCCTCATCAAAATTACATGATAATTATAGTACCTTAAATGTACTATATTATTATTTTTATAATTGAATATTTAATTATAATCTCTCTTTTCCCCTTCCTCTTATTCAATAAATGCAAACATTGTCTGAGATGTGTACATTTATCACACTCAAGGAATACATGTTTTAAATTTGCCTTACTGTCATCAATACTGGTCAAGAATCCTTTTAAATCTTTGAACAAGGTCATAATGTTTATATATTTTCTTGATTAAGGTTTTTTATTCTTTACGCATTCATAATATGGAATAATATTACAAAACAATTTTAATGTGCACAAAACCGACAAGCCAAATCCAATCGTTTATCTTTAACTCATTGAATGAGTCATCCTCATGGTATATAAACATAATCATTATAAGATCAGTTATATCTCTTTATTTTCAATAATAATTTATATTAACAATCCTAGATGTATAACCATATTTCAAATAAACTTCTGTTCATGAATATAAGTAAACAAATCCTGAAACAAAGTAAGAAAATACTTCCAAAACAATAAAATTTAATCTCTTAAAACCATCCCAATGGTCATTATTAAACTTAAAAATATTATACCATATCAATTACATGTTTATGAGGTTATGGAAGTATGAATTAATGAATCTAAATTTTATTATTTATGTCATGGAGAATAAACAAGAACACCTTTGAGTGTAAGGTAAGGGATCCTCCCTCTCAAATTTCTTCAAGAATCTCCCCTATGTTGTGGCCATTTATTTTTAATTCCTAATTATGGGGTATGTTTTTTCACCTCCCCCATACTGTCCTTGTGATATATAAATAATGTAATACCCCATTATCTTTCATTAATTCCTCTTAATAACACTCATTACCATGCAGAAATGTTTGTAAGGGGTTTCTCATCTCACTTTTAATTCTGTGAGATTTTCATTTTTTTCCTCTTATTTCTTGTATGTGGTATATGTGTACTCCCATTTGATATATAATAACCTTATATTCTTTATATTCATTTTATTCAATGATTCATTTGATGTTTATTATGTTTTGGTCATATGATTCGACCGATTAAATTGTGGTAAGAGACATTGTCTCAACTACTATTTTGTTGTGACTAACTTTCTATTGTGAATCTAATAATCCTTATGTGATGTACCTACTTCCCATTTTAGATCGCTTTTCATTTTAAATTATATTTATATTAAATTTTCATAATCTCATATCGTGGACATGGTTTTTGTCTAAACTGTATACCATCTTACAAACGGTGTTTATTTGCAATGTTATTTTAATTATAGAAATATTGTTGAATCCATATACTCTACTATATACAAATATTGAAAAGGCATATTTCTCTTGTATTGAATAAATGTATAAAGAATTATTTTGACATTCAGTGTCTGGTGGGGCCTGCTATATCCCCCCGATGCATTGGTAGGTCTCATGAGACAAATCTGTAGGTGACAAACCCTTCGAGTTTGTTTTCAAAAATCACACGGGTTTCTACCCATAGAACTAAACCATTTTAAAGATATTATGGTTTCTTCTCCTAGATACATGACATCAAAATAATAATCACTTTCTTTATTCATTATCAGTTATTTATATCCATGAGTTTTTCACTATCAAAAAATATATGGATGGAGTTTCATTCTCAGTTTATTAATGGAGTTAGTTTTTTATCTATTCACCATGCCCTATTGATTATGTCAGATTGATATGATTCACTCACTATTGTATTCATTCTTCTGCTATTTATAACCCCTATTGATCATTTGACCTCACCCCTTTCATTGTTTACATTCTACAGGTGATAAATAGGAGATAATTTATTGAGTTCTTGTGGATGAAGTTTTTAGTCTTCTTTATGTATTATATTTTGTAAACTTCTCCAATATTGTTTGAGTAACATCTATGTATCAGCATTTTTTAGAACCATTAAATTGATAATTACTTTGGTATTTTCATTCCTTATAACCCTGTCAATATAACAAGTAGTGCACCGACTCCAGTCTAAAGGGGTCTGGGAATTATAGTTGGTATCATAGAATGTTTATTAAAAAACATGAAAACTATATTAGAAAATGTAGATTTTGAACAAAGTACTAAGGTGGTATTTGAGGATGAACGTAAAAGAATGTCCTATAATTTTGGAAAGGAATAGATTATTTGAATCTTTCTAGAAAATACAACCTGGTCAAGATACAAGTTGGTAGATTTTGCACTGGCACAAATGTACCTAGGAGTGAAAGCTCTAACAAGGAGTTTTGGGCTTGACCTCAGGTATCCTAGTACATCACAATGGGAATTGTAGTAATATTGGTTACGACACTCCTGGGGGATGTGCATAAGATAATTCATGTTTTCTTTACAATCCATTATGAAGGATTGAAATATAAATTATTCCTTAAAAGAACCGTTTTTCTGATTATGGGATTATTCATGCATAGTATATCAATTTATGATAAGTATTTTGTTATGTTAATTTTAATAATTATAAATCATACCCTAATCCAGTGTGTGCCATTATTTGGAAGTGGAGTCTAATGGAAGAAGAGGAATCAATACTCATGGGCAAGGTAGTGATCTCCCCACTGAGAAAGTCAACATAGTCAATGTTGGAGCATATCAAATCATGACCATATTGGGGAAACATATATAGGTTGTAACGAGTAACCATTACACACCTATGTTGGATCATTTCATGTTGAAGAAGAACCCATATTTCAGCGGGTCTACTAATACAGTGGTTGATGAGCAATGGATCAAGTACCTTGAAAAGCTATTCATGGCATGAAGGTGCAACGAAAATGAAATAGTAGTACTTGCAGTATATTGTTCCAAGGGTGATGCTGATCAATGGTGGTCCATTATTCAGAATACCATAGAGGAAGAAGAAATTTAAGAAATGGAATTTATGTATTTTAAGTAAATATTCTTCGAAAAATATTTCCCTCATGATCAATGAGCCAAAATAAAGAGTAAATTCCTTGGCTTAAAGAAAAGGGAAGAAGACAGTGTTGTAAATTATGAGGCTACCTTCACAAGGATATCCAAGTATGTTGTAGATTATATACATGACTCGACAGGAATGATTTATCATTTATATGAAGCTCTTAAGACAAGTCATCGGAGGGAACTATATTCTAAAACATTTTTATCCTATGATGATATTGTATCATGTGCCATCAAAACAATGAATGAATTTTCTTGATCAAAATTTTTAAAGGTAAAACAAGATAAAAATGGTACTCTGATAACAAAGGGAAAGGTGAAGTGCCAAATAAGTACAAGGGAATGTATATATTCCCATTATGCAAGAACTCTGTAAATAATAAACTTAGGAAATGATTGAAAGGCATGGAAGTCTGTTATGAGTGTGAGGATAAGGGTCATCTATCTCATGAATTCAAGGGGAAGAAACTATTTGATGATGTTCAAAGCTACAACTATAGAGAGAGGGGACAATATGAAAATGACTATCCTATGTGCCAAAGAAACATGCCTCCAAAAAATCCAAGAGAGAAAGGGTGAGCTTATGAGATTAAAACTGCTGAAGTTGAAATTCCTTTGATGTGGTGGTAGTTACTTTAATTGTCTCCTCAAACTCAGCCATCACATTATTCGATTCTAGATCATCTCATTCATTTATATCTTCCCATTTTCCCTGACAAAATATACATGTCCTTTTAGATTTAATAAAGGAGTTATCTGTCAAAACTCTTAAGGGATGCATCATTGCAACAAAGGAATGTAGACTTATCCCCCTCATGAAACAAAAATGTTCTTTAGTTGCTAACCTTATCATCATACCCATGACTGAATTTTTTATAATTCTTAGTATGAATTGGATGTCAAATTATGATGCAAATATATATTGCAAGAAAAAGGAAGTTACTATTTTTAAAATGGTGTAAAATCTTTTATCTTTAGAGCAGTGACCTCACCATATGATTCTTATCTAGACACACCCCTAGTAACTATGTTAAATGAGTGAAAAGGGATTTATTAGAACTATTGTTTCTCCATGGAGAGCCCCTTTCCACTTTGTCAAGAAGAACAATTGACCCATGAGTCTATGCGTTGACTACAGGGAAATAAATGCCATTACGATAAAGAATAAGTATCATTTTCCCATGGATTGATGATTTATTTGACCAATTTCATGGAGCTCAATAATTTTTGAAGATCGACCATGGATCCAAATATCATAATCTATGATTAAATAAGGTAGATATTCCTAATACAACATTTTGAACAAGGTAGGGGCATTACGAGTTTATAGTGATGCCTTTCGGACTGCAAAATGCACCCTCTTTTTTCATGGATTTAATGAATAGTGTTTTCAATGAATATCTTGATAGAATTATTGTGGTATTAATCAATGATATCATGCTATAAACAAAAGTCTATGAAAACCATGAGAATCACTTGCATATTATTCTAAAAATTCTTAGAAGAAACAAATTATATGGGGATTGTTTCTTTCATAGATCATATTGTCTCTAAGCATGGAATCCTAGTTAATCCTGCAAAGACAAAGGTAATCCAAGAATGGCCCATGCCAAAAAAACATAAATGAGGTATGCAATTTTAATGGTTTATCGGGTTAATATCGGTGTTTCATTCATATTTTTTCATGACTGGATGACCCGCAAACCAAGCTCACATGTAAAGGAGTTAAGTTTGTGTGGACAAATGAATGTACAGAATACTTTAAAGAATTTAAAAGATTATTGGGCAATGCCCCAATTTTGACACTTCTATCTGGAAGTGATGTATTTTTAATATTCAATGATGCATCAAAGAATGGACCGGGTTGCGTCCTTATGCAAAATGATAGAGTTATTGCTTATGCATCAAGACAGTTGAAGAATAATGAGAAACAATATCCAAATTTTGATCTTGAGTTAGCATTGGTAATCTTTTCTCTAAAAATATGGGGACATTACCTCTATGGAGAATGATGTGATATTTATACAGACCAGAAGTGTTTGAAATACATTTTCACATATAAATAAGTCAACATGAGGCAAAGGATATGGATCTAGTTAATCAAAGATTACTATTATTCAATACACTACCTTCCAAGAAAGGAAAATAAGGTGGAAGATGAATTATGTAGGAAAGGTCATGGAATTCTAACTCAAATGTGGATAGAGAGAGACCCTATATTCAAGGATCTACTAAAGATGGATATAGGAATTGTTAACTAAGGGGAAACATCATTCCTTTTTCAAATGATTTCAAATCCATATTTACTATAGAAGATAAAAAATGCTCAATCTATTGATTATAATCTATATAAGAAAATAAATGTTGTCAAGGATGTGAAATTGGAAGACATCGTGTATGAAGAAGGAGTTCTGAAATTTGGGAAGAGGTTATGTCTTCCATCAATACATGAGCTAAAAAAGGGAATATTAGATGATGCCCATAGCTTAAATTTCTCTATACACCCGGGTAGCACAAAGATGTATTGAGATATGAAGGAACATTTTTGGTGGAATAATATGATGTGGGAAATTTCTTACTACATGTCAAGGTGTCTACTTAGTCAACATGTGAAGGAAGATAGATAATGTCTCTATGGAGTGATGCAACCTCTACCTATTCCTATGTGGAAGTGGGATAACATTATGATGTAGTTTTTCACCGGACTACTGAGCACAACGAGAAGGAATGATTCAATATGGGTAATTATTGATCGCCTCACAAAATCAGCACATTTCCTTCCAATATGAGAGGATTTACCACTTAAGCACCTAGCGAGACTTTATATTAATGAAGTTGTAAGACATCATGGTGCACCTCTATCGATTTTGTCTGATCGAGTTCCATAGGAAACCTCAAAATTCTGGAAAATTATCTATAAGGATTCGAATGCTGAGCTTTGTATGAGTACTATTTATCACCCTCAGACTGATAAACAGTCTAAAAGGATTATTTAAACTCTGGATGACATGATGAGATCATTCTCTCTAGACTTTCAAGGTATGTGGGATCAAGACTTGCCTTTGGTGGAATTTTCATACAACAATAGTTTCCATTCTAATATTCAAATGGCTCCATATGAAGCATTATATGGAAAGGGATGTCAAACTCCAACTTGTTGGGATGATGTTGGTGAGAGAAAACTTATAGTCCCATAACGTATTGAAGAGTCCATGGCCTAGGTGAAGAGAATCCATGCCCATATAAAAGAAACCCAAAGTAGGAAAAATATTTATTCTGACAACCAGAGAATGGATTTGGAATTCCAAGTGGTAGATCATGTCTTTCTGAAAGTATCTCCATAGAAGAGTGTCTTAAGGTGTGTTAAGAAGGGGAAACTAACCCCAGGTACATCATACCATTTGAAATTTTGGAAAAAATTGGAGCTTTATCTTACAATTTAGCAATTCCCCCAAGTCTCTCTAAATTTCATGATGTGTTCCATATGTCATTGTTAAAGAAATACTTTCCAGACCAAATGCATGTACTCACATATTATGAAATAGAATTGGAACCTGATTTATCATACTATGAAGAGCCACTTGGGATTCATATCACAAGGGAGCAGGTATTGAGAAATAAGACAACTCATCTAGTAATGTTTATTCATAAAAACCAAAATATAGAGGAATCGACATGGGAACCAGAGGATGCTATGAACAAGAACCACCCACATCTTTTTGGAGAGCTTTATAAATGAAAAATTTTGAGGATGAAATTTCTGAAGGAGGGAATAATGTTGCACCCCAAACATTTTATGGTACTTTTCTCTTATATACATTCTAGTTATAACCTATATTTCATGAATCATTGATCCTATATGGATCAAAACATGGTTACTTATAAGATATAGCCATAACCTAATCATAAAACTTATATTTTTCAGCTCTATGATTTAAATTTAAAAAATCTAACATACACGGTTTTGATCAAGATGATAATTAGAGTCTAATAGAATTTACTTAATTTTCAGTCAATAGTAACCTTCCCTTATGAATAGTAACCTACCATTATGAATATTAAATTACCCTAAGGAATATTAATATGACTCTGATGAATGGTATCCATGCCTTTGAATGTATAAATGAATTTAGGCACCTTACAAATGAAGAAGAATATTTTAAGTGTTAATAATTTATGATTAAATAATTATTTTTATTAAATATTTAATTAATCATATTTAGAAAATTATTTTTGAATAGTGTACTTCATTTTAGAATTCTACTCATCGAAAAATGGTTAGGGTGAATAATTGGTATTTTTTGGAAATACTAAAATTTTTATTGAACTATAAAATGCGATAATTTACGATAAATGATAAATAAAGAATTTATTGAGTCATTGATAATGATCTATTGATGTAAGCCAAATTGGTTCGAAGTGACATGCATATATTATTTTTCTTGTTCTTGGAGTGCTCACTATTGGATGTTTTGAGAGGAAATAAACAATTAATGATTGTAATATTTAGATAACTTCTCTCACCTCCAATATATAAACCATCCCTCACTCCCACTACCTCCCACACCACTAAAGCTTCAAGAATTGCCTAAAGTCTTCCAAATACTCTCCCCAAGACATCTACCCAAGTCCAATACCTTCTGGTCTCACAAAAAGGGAAAAAAGTCCTTGAGGAGATTCTCAAGGAGATGTACTCCAGAGTTGAACCTTCTTTCTCTTTTTATTCAATTTATTTTGCAAAGATCCGTTCTTTTGTTATCCCTTATCACCTCCCCTCTTCCAAATTCCATGATAATTCCAGTACCATAAATGAACTGTATTTTCATTGTACTAATGGAATATTTCATCATAATCTCTCTTTTTCTCCTCCTTTTATACAATAAACTCCTACACCATCCAAGATGTGTAAATTTATCACAATCAAGGAAGACAGGTTTTCAATTTGCATTAATATCTTCAATAATGGTCATGAAACATTTTATATGGTTGAAACTAGTAATAATATATGTATCTTATATTGATTAATGTTCTTTAATATCTTCATGTTCATAATATGGAATAATAACACAAAATAAGTTTATTGTGCACAAAACTGCCAAGCCAAATCCAAACGTTTATTTTTAACTAATACAATGAGTCATCCTCATGGAATATAACCATAATCACTATAAGATCATTTATATCTCTTTAATATCACTAAAAATGTATATTAAAAATCCTAGATGTTTAACCACATTTCAAATGATCTTCTATTCATGAATACAAGTAAACAAATCATGAAACCATGTATGAAAATGCTTCCAAAACAAAAAATTGAATCTCTTAAACCCATAAAAAAGGCCATTAAATAACTTAATAATATTATAACTTATTAATTAAATGTTTAAGAGGTTCTTAAATCATTAATAAATGAAGCTAAATTTTATTATTTAGGTTGTTAAGAACAAACAAGAACACCTTCAAGCGTAAGGTAAGGGATCCTCTCGGTCACTTTTATTCAAGAATCTCCCCAATATTGTGCCTTTAATTTTTAATTACTAATGATGGGGAATGTTTTACCACCTCCCTAATACTTCCCATGTGTCATATAAATAATTTAATACCCATTTATCTCTCATTAATCCCTCTCAGTAACACTCGTTACTCTGCCGAAATGTTTGTAAAGGGTTTCTCATCTCACTTTTAATTCTATGATATTTTCATTGTTTTCTGGTTATTTATTGTATGTGGTATATGTGTGCTTAAATTTGATATATAATAACATGATTCTATTTATATTCATTTTATTCAATGATTCATTTGAGGGTTATTATGTTCGGGTCATATGATTCAACTGATTACATTGTGGTAAGAGACTTTGTCTCAACTACTATTTTGTTGTGACTAACTTTGTATTGTGCACCTAATAATCCTTATGTGGTGTACCTACTGATTATTTGAGATATATTTTCATTTGAAATTATATTTATATTAAATATACTTATTCTCATAGCATGGATATGTTATTTTCTAAACTGTATACCATTTTACATATGGTGTTTATTTGGAAAGTTATTTTAATTATGGAAATATTGATAAATCTGTATACTATACTCTATACGAATATTGAAAAGTAATATTTCACTTGTATTGAACAAATGTATACAGAATTAATTGAACATTCAGGGATGGGGGGGCCAGCTATACCCCCTCTATGCATCGGTAGGTCTCACGATACAAATCAGTTGGCGACAAACCCATCATGTTTGTTTCCAAAAATCAGATGATTTTCTACCCATAGAACTAAACCGTTTTTATTGCATTGGGTTTCATGTGATATATAAATGAAATAGAAATATTAAAAATTATCTTTATTCGTAATCATTTATTACAATCCATGATTTTTTCACATGGACAGAATCTATGGATGCAGTTTCCACTACTGGAAAATGGGATTATACCCACGGTTTTGGAAAACCGTGGGTATAGGGGTAATATGGGGACCTATACCCACAGTTTCATAAAACCATGGGTATAGATTAATTTCAAAGACCAATACCCACATTTTTGGAAAAACCATGGGTATAGAGTTTTTTTGGATGACCTATACACACGGTTCTTGAAAATCGTAGGTATTGGGGTAATTTTTTTTAGAACCTATACCCATAGATTTGAATAACAGTGGGTATAGCTTTTCTGCCATAATGCGGGAAAAACATTATGCGGGAATAAGAAAAAAATTGGCAGGAAGAGGATCTGGATTAATATAATTAGGTGGATAGAATTAAAAAACAACAAAGACATTGTAGCTGATTTGGTTAAGCAGCTGTTTGTTATATCTGTCAATCCTAGGATCAAATCTCGACATCATTTGTTTCTAATATATAACTATTATTAATATAAGTTGGATAATATATATATAGTTAAAAAAAAGCTTCATATCTTGGTTGGTTCAGTGCTTCTTCTTCTTTCGGCAGGTCGCTGGTTCGAATCCCAGCCTCTACAATTTTCTATCCCGCGTAATAAAATTTCAAATCTCGTGATCCTATTAATATATAAAAATAGAGATATGTATATATTACAACTTAAATTGATATCTCCTATGGTTCCTTGGTGAGGAGCGGTCGGGAAGCCGTTCGTGAGGTGTGGGTTTGAAACCCAGCAGCACCAGTTTTTTGAATTTTAATACCCCCGGTTTTCAAACCGTGGGGACTGTAGTGTGACACACTGGAACAACATGATGTGCGCTTTGAGAGGACTATACCCACAGTTCATAAAAACCGTGGGTATAGGATGAGACCCCTATATCGACGCCTTTCCAGCCCATGGTTCCCGAAACCGTGGGTATAGGTTATACCCATGGTTTTTGGGGCTATACCCACGGTTTTGAACTGTTGGAATAGGCTGTTTTTTCAGTAGTGTTCATTATTAGATTATTAATGGCGTGAGTTTTCCATATATTCCCCATGCCATATTGATTATATCAAATTGATTATGATTTTCTTATTTGTTTTATTCATGCTTCCACTATTTGTAACCCTTACTGAGTGTTTGATCTCACCCCTATAATTTTTTACTTTCAGTAGGTGACAAAGAGGAGATCATTTATTGATTTATTGTGGATGTATTTTTAGTTGACATTTTGTATTGTATTTTGTAAACTTCTCCAATGTAATTTGAGTAACATATATATATCTAGTTTGTTCAAGACTACTAAAATTATCATTCCTTCTAACATTACCATTATAACAAGTAGTGCACCGGCTATATCCTAGAGGGTTCGGGGCATTATAGTTGGTATTAGAGGAAGTTTAGTAGAAAACATGGAAACTAGAATAGAAAACATAGATAAGGACCAAAGCCCTAAGGTGGTTTTTTAGGATGAACGTACATGAACCGCCTTGAATTTTGGTAAAGTATAGATTATGTTAATCTTTCTGGAAAATACATCCCTTTCTGGATAAGAGCGTGTAGAGGTAGCTCTGGCATAGATGTACATAAGAGTGAAAGCTCTGACAAGGAGTTTCAGGCTTTACCCGGAGTATTGTGGTACAAGACAATGGGCCTTACTGCACTCTTGGTTACAACACTCCAAGAGGATATGCTCAGAATAATTCACGTTTTATCTACAATCCATTATGAAGGAATGAAATGAAAATTATTCCTCAAAGAAACCTATTTTTTGATTAGGGGATTATCCATGCATTTGATCTCATTTAAGGATAATTATTTTGTTAAGTTAATATTATACATAATGAATCATATCCTTATCTAGTGTGTGCCATTATATAGAAATGGAATTTAATTGAAGAAGGGGAATCAATATGTGTGGGCAAGATAGGTATCTCCCCACTGAGAAAGTCAACACAGTCATTGTTGGAGCAGATCAGATCATGACCATATTGGGACAACTTACTCATGTTATAATGAATAACCATTCCACACCTTTGTTGGATCGTTTCATGAGGCAGAAGCCCCAATCTTTCAGTATGACTACTAATCTAGTGGTTGCTGAGCAATGGATCAAGTCCCTTGAAAAGATATTCATGGAATTAAGATTCAATGAAAATGAAAAGGTAGTATTGGCAGTATATTGTCTCAAGGGAGATGTTGATCAATGGTGGTCCTTGATTCAGAATACCATGGAGGGAGAAGAAATAGAAGATATGGAATGGAGTACTTTTAAGGAAATATATTTTGAAAAATATTTCCCGCATGAGAAACGAACCGAAATGAAGAGGAAATTCAATAGCTTAAGGAAAAGGGAAGAAGACAGTGTTGTAGAGTCTGAGGCTACCTTCACAAGGCTTTTAAGGTATGTTTTGGATTAGGTATATGACTCACCAACCATGATTGATCATTTATTTGAAGTTATTAATCCTTATCTTCAAAGGGCACTATCTTCTCAAACATTTTCATCATATGATGATATTGTATCAAGTGACATCAAATTGAGAATGAATTTTCTAATTAAAATTTTATCATGGTAAACCAAGACAAAAAATGGTACTCTAGTAACAAAAGGAACAGTGAAGTGCCAAAGAAGAACAAGGTAATGAATAAATTCCAATTATGTGAGAAATGTGGAAATAATCATATCAGGAAATGCATGAAAGGCATGTAAGTCTATTATGAGTGTGCATAAAAGGGTCATATATCTCATGAATACAAGGGGAAGACACAATATGAATATGTTCAATACTATAACTGAAGGGAGAGGGGACACTTTGCAAATGACTCTCCTAAGCGCCAATGAAACCTGTCTCAAAATAATCCAAGAGAGAGAGGGAGAGCTTATGCGATTACAACCGTAGATGTTGAAGATCCTAAGGATGTAGTGGCATGTACTTTAATTGTTTCCTCAAACTTATCCAATACTTTATTTTATTCTGGATCATCACATTCATTTATATCTTCCCATTTTTCCACGAAAATTATATATGGCCAATTTGATTTAATAAATGAGTTATCAGTCAAAACTCCTAGGGGATGACTAACTGCAACAAAGGCATGTTGACTTGTCCCCCACATGACACAAAAATGTGATTTTGTTGCTAACATTATCTTCATAACAATGACTTAATTTTATATATTTCTTGATATGAATTTGTCGTCAAATTATGATGCGAAGATATATTGCAAGAAAAAGGAAGTTATATTTTTTGTAAATGTTATAGAATCTCTTATGTTTAGAGTAGAGACCTCGACATCTGATTCTTATCAAGACCCACCCCTAGTAGCTCTGTTAAATGAAATTCATAGAGAGTAAGATAACCCAATATCTATGGGTGAGGAAGTAAATATTCAAATTGAATATGTGCACATCATGCAAGAATACATTTATGTATTTCCAGAGGATTTACCTGGACATCCTCCAGAGTAGGAAGTTGAGTTCTCTATTGATTAAATTCCTAATTCAAGACCTATATAAAAGAATACATATATAATGGATACCATGGAATTAGTGGAGCTAAAGAAACAAATAAGGGAATTGAGTGAAAAGGGATTTATTCGGCATAGTGTTTCTCTATAGGGAGCCCATGTCCTCTTTGTCAAGTATAAAGATGGATCCATGAGGCTATGCATTGATTATAAGGAAATAAATTCCATTATAATAAACAATAAGTATCATATTCCCCAGATTGATGATTTATTTGATCAAATTCATGGATCTCAATGCTTTTCAAGTATTGACCTTTTGACCGAATATCATCATCTATGTTTGAGTAACGAAGATATTCCTAAGAAAACATTTCGAACCAGGTGTGGGCATTACAAGTTTACAGTGATGCCTTTTGAACTAGAAAATTCACCCTCTTTTTTCTTGGATTTAATGAATAGAGTTTTCAAGGAATGTCATGATAAATTTTTTGTGGTATTCGTCTATGATATCCTGGTATACTCAAAAAGCTATGAGGACCATGAGAATCACATACAGATTATTCTGAAAACTCTTAGAAGAAAAAAATTAAATGGGATGTTTAGAAAGATCAAATTATGGCTTCAATCAATTTCTTTCTTAGGCCATATTGTCTCTAAGGATGGAATCATAGTATATCATTCAAAGACAAAGGTAATCCAAGAATTCCCCACACCAACAAACATAACTGAGGTATACGGTTTTATTGGTTTAGAAGGTTACTATCGGCGTTTCTTTCAGAGTTTTCCGGATGGGATAACCCAGTAACCATGATCACATGTAAAGGATTAAAGTTTGTGTGGAAACAATAATGAACAAAATACCTCACGGAATTGAAAATAAGATTGGCCAATGCAACAATTTTGAAACTTCCATATGGAATTGATAGATTTTTAATATACAACGATGCATCAAAGAATGGACTGGGTTGCATCTATATGAAAAACGATAGAGTTTTTTCTTATGCATCAAGACATTTTAGGACACATGAGAAAAATTATCCAACTCATTATCCTGAGATAGCATCCATAATCATTGCTATAAAAATATGGAGACGTTATTTCTGGAGAGAAAGATGTTAGATTTATATAAACCGCAATAGTTGGAAATACATTTTCACATAGAAAGAACTCAACATGAGGGAAAGGATATGGCTCAAGATACTCAAGGATTATGATTATTCAATACACTGCCACACAGTTAAGGAAAATAAGGTGGCATGTGAATTATGCAGGAAATATCATAGACTTCTAATTCAAATGAGGATAGTGGGAGATCTTATATTCATGGGTCTACTAAAGATGGATACGGGAATTGTTAAGGAAGTGGAAACATATTTCCTCTTTCAAATGATTTCTAAACCATATTTACAAGATAAGATAAAAATCTCTCAATCTAATGATGAGAATTTGAAAAATAAAATTAATGTGGTCAAGGATGGGAGATTGGAAAACATCTAGTATGGGGAAGGAGTTCTAAAATTTGGGAAGATTTTATGTGTTCCATCAGTACCTAAGATTAAAAAGGGAACTATTAGATGACGCGCATTGCTCAAATTTCTATACACACCCAAGTAGCACAAAGATGTTTATAAATCTGAAGGAATATTTTTGGTGGGATAATATGAAGCGTGAAATTACTAACTACATATCAAGGTGTCTATTTTTTCTATAAGTGAAGGCAGAGAGACAACGTCCCAAAGGATTCTTGCAACCTATACCTATTCCTATGTGGAAGTGGGATAACATTATGATGGATTTCATCATCAGACTATTGAGGACACTGAGAATGAATTATACAATATGCGTAATTGTTGATTGTCTCAAAACTTCATCACATTTCCTTCCATTAAGGGATGATTTACCACTTCATCACCGAGAAATACTTTATATTATTGATGTTTTAAGACTTCATGGTGCATCTATATCTATTAAGTCCAATCAAGATCATTTAGTTGCGTAAAAATTCTAGAAAAGTCTCCAGAAGGTTTTGATTACCAACCTTCATATGAGTACTGCTTATTACCCTCAAACTGACGGACAGTCTAAAAGAATTATTCAAACACTAGAAGACATTCAGAGATCATGCTCTCTGGAATTTCCAGGTATGTGGGATCAATAATTTCCTTTGCTGGAATTTTCATACAACAATAATTTCCATTCTAGTATTCAAATGGCTCCATATAAATCATTATATGGAAAGTGATGTCGAACTCCAACTTGTTGGGATGAAGTTGGTGAGAGAAAGCTTATAGGCCTAGAACATATTGAAGAGACCATGGAATAGGTTAATACTATCCAAGCCCATATAAAAGCAACCCAAGGTAGGCAGAAGAGTTATGCTGACAACCGATGAAAGGGTTTGTAATTACAAGTGGGTGATCATGTCTTTCTAAAAGTATCTCCATGGAAGGGTGTATTATGGTTTGGTATGAACGAGATTCTGAGCCCTAGGGACATCAGACCATTTGAAATTTTTGAAAAAAATGAAGTTGTCGCGTACCGTTTAGTAATGTCGCTAAGTCTGTACAATGTTCTTGATGTGTTCCATGTGTCCTTGTTGAAGAAATACATGCCAGAACCAATGACTATACTCACATATAATGAAATAGAATTGGAACCTCATTTATCATATTGTGAAGAGCCTGTTGAGATTCTTGACACAAGGGAGAAAGTATTGAGAAATCAGACAACTCTTCTAGTAAAGGTTCTTTGGAAAAACCAGATTATAGAAAAAGCAATATGGGAACTTGAGGATTCTATGAAGAATAACCACCCACATATTTTTTGTCGGCTTTATAAATGAAAAATTTTTTCGGTGAATTTTCCAAAGGATGGAATAATGTAGCACCACAAACATTTTATTGTATGATTCTGTTAAATACATTCAAGTTATAGCCTATATTTCTTGAATCACTAAGCCACTTTGGAAAAAAACATCATTACATACACGAGACAACCATAAATTAGCGATAAAACTTATATTTTCTAGCTCTTTGATTTGAAGATTAAAAATCTAACAAACTCAGTTGTGTTCAAGATGATAATTAGAGTCTTATAGAATTAACATACATTTCATTAAATAGTAACCTACCATTAGGAATAGTAACACACACTTAGGAATAGTAAATTACCATTATGAATAGTAATATGACTCTTGTGAATGGTATCCATGCCCTTGAATGTATAAATGAATTTAGCCACCATAAAAATGAAGACAAATGTTTTATGTGTTTTCATTTTTCGATTAAATAATTATTTAAATTAAATATTTAATTAAAAATATTTTTAATATTTTTTTTGAAAAATTGACTTCATTTTTGGATTCTACACATCAAAAAATGGTTAGTGTGATATATTGGTATTTTTCTGAAATAAATAAATTTTTATTAATAGAAAAATGCTTGAATTTAAGGTAAATGCTAAATAAGGAATTTATTTAATAATTGATGATGATCTTCTGATGTAAGCCCACTTGGTTCTACGTAATATGTGTATATTACGGTTCATGGCCATGGAATACTCACAATTAGTTTCCTTGAGAGGAATTAATAAATTAATGATTATAATATTAAGAAAACTCTTCTCCCCTCCACTATATAAACCACCCTCACCCCCTCTTCCTCTTAGACCACTCAAGCTTCATGAATTGTCTAAATTTTATTAAATACTCTCCCCAAGGCCAGTTCCCACATCCAAGACCTTCTGGTCTGACCAAAACGCCAAAATCAAAGGCCTTAAGAAGATTCTCAAGGAGGAGTACTCAAGAGGTGAACCTTCGTTCTCTTTTCATTCAATTTCTTTTAAAAGTTACATTCATTCGTTATCCCTTCTCACCTACCCACATCCAAATTCCATGATTATTCCAGTTCCTTAAATTTACTGGATTTTCATTTTTCTAATGGATTATTTCATAATAATATCTCTTTTCCCCTCGTTTTAATCAATAAATGAGAACATCGTCTGAGATGTGTAAATTTGTCACACTCAAGGAAGATGGGATTTCAATTTTCATTACAATCAACAATAAAGGTCATGATACCATTTAAATTGTTGAACCTAGTAATAATATATGTATCTTTTCTTTATTAATGTTTTGGAATATTTACACATTCATAATATGGAATAATAATACCAAACAAGTTTATTGTGCACCAAACCGCAAAGCCAAATCCAAGCATTTATTTTTCACTCATCAAATGTGTCATCCTCATGGTATATAACAAGAATAATTATAAGATCACTTATATCTATTTAATTTCACAAATAGTGTATATTAAAAATTCTATATGTTTAACCACATTTCAAATGAACTTCCATTCATGAATACAAGTAAACAAGTCACGAAACCATGTAAGAAAATGCTTCCAAAATAATAAAATTGAATATCTTAAACCCATCAAAAAGGCCATTAATAAACTTAATAAGATTATAAAATATCAATTAAATGTTTATGAGGTTCTGGAATTATAATCTAATGAATCTAAATTTGATTATTCAGGTCGTTAAGAATAAACAAGAACACCATCGAGCATAAGGTAAGGGATCATATGTCTCACTTTTGTTCAAGAATCTACCCTATGTTGTGCCCTCTTATATTTAATTGCTAATGATGGGGTATGTTTTCTCATATCCCCCATACTTACCTTCTGACGTATAAATAATGAAATACCCCATTAGCTATCATTAACCCTTGAAATAACACATGTTACCATGCCAATATGTTTGTAAGGGGTTTCTCATCTCACTTTTAATTCTATGAGATTTTCATTGTTCCTTCTTATTTATTATATGTGGTATATGTGTGTGGTAATTTGATATATAGTAATATTATTCTCTATATATTCATGTTATCAAATGATTCAGTTGAGGTTTATTATGATTTATTCATATGATTCGACTGATTACATTGTGGTAAGAGACTTTGTCTCAACTACTATTATGATGTGACTAAAATTGTATTGTGCACCTAATAATCCTTATGTGGTGTAAATAATACCCATTTGAGATTAAATTTCATTTGAAATTATAATTATATTAAATATAAATTTTCTCATATCATGGATATGTTTCTTGTCTAAACCGTATACCATTTTACATATGGTGTTTATTTGGAATGTGATTTTAAGTATGGAAATATTGATGAATCTGTATACTATACTCTATATAGATATTGAAAAGGAATATTGATATTGTATTGAATCAATGTATAAATAGTGCTCTGGACATGAAGTGGTGGGTGGGGCCCACTATATTCCCTCTATGCATTGGTAGTTCTCATGAGACAAATTAGTCAGCGATAAACCCTTTGAGGTTGTTTGCAAAAAATCAGAGAGGTTTCTACCCATAGACTTAAACCATTTGTACGGTATTATGGTTTCATGTGATAGATACATGATTTCCAAATAATAATCATTTTCTTTATTCATTATCATTTATTACTGTCCATGAGGTTTTCCACTCTGAAAAAATCTATGGATGCAATATCATTCTCAGATTATTAATGGCAGGAGTTTTTCATCTATTCACAATGCCATATTGATTTTGTCAGATTTATTATGATTCAATTAATATTTTATTCATTCTTATACTATTTTTAACTCTTATTAAGTGTTTTTTTCACCCCTTTCATATTTTACTTTCAACAGGTGACAAAGAGGATATCATTTATTGAGTTCTTGTTGATGCAGTTTTTAGTTTTCGTTATGTATTATATTTGTAAACTTCTCCAATTTAATTTGAGTAACATATATGTATCTAGTTTCATCAAGACTAGTAAACTGATCATTTCATCCGTATTTTCATTCCTTCTAACCATGCCAATATAACAAGTAGTGCACCGGCTCTAGTCTAGAGGGGTTGGGGCATTACAATTCTTATTATGAAACTATGTTACATGCACATTATTAGGGAATTGGGGGAAGTGGTCACCAGGGTTGAGGATACATTAGAAGACATGGTTGTTATAGAATCCACTACATCAACTAAAATGTTGCTCAAACTGTTTATATAGCAGAAACTCAAGGGAGAGCCTTCTAGTGGGCTCAGCAGGATCAAGGGAAATCCAACACACATGAAAAGGGATTCCCTGATACGATCATCTTGGAAGACCAGTTAGAGGCTATTCCACCACCTCATAGGAGAGTTTTAATACATAGATGACCTAATCCACCTAATACAGATGCACTTCCAACTCCTTCCCCAAGAGAGGTCACATCCACTTCGGGAACATTATCTCCCAATGCACCATCAATAGAGCTTCTTCGTGCTTTAAAATGCAGACCATTGGATCAAATGTATAGATTAATGCCCCGACCCTAGTTACCCAGAGTCGGTTCGTTTTTACATAACATTGTAATGATCACAAGGAAATCATGTCTCAAAAGACCGATTAGTTTAGTATTATTGGAAAAAAGATTCATACATAAGTTCAACATCACAACATGAAAAGATATACAACACAAATTTATTCCATTAGAAACATCCAAGTATCCCAGATTATGACTACAAGTCACTCATAACTAACTTCTTCATATCCTGGGAAAATGAAACATAAGAAAGGGGTGAGCTCAAACACTCAGTAAGGGTAAGCAATACAGCGGAAGATAACATAAATATTAAGCATGGTGAATAATTGAAACCACATGAATTTACCAATGATAAAAATAAATACTTTAATGGCAGGAATATGAACTGAGTAAGTAATTCCATAATAAAACATAATCAGGGGTATTATACTAGTCGAATGACCACATACACCATCAAAATTATTTTCATAATGAGGGAATGTATAATACCGGACATTCTGAAACATTATGTCAAGGCCTCGACCAAGATATCTGAAATAATTAAGGCCTCGGCCAAAACCACATATCAAATTGGGAAAGGGCCTTGGCCATTTCCATGTCTAGTTGTCTCATGAAAACTACTGATTCATCGAGGAGCTATAGAGGGCTCCACCCATCACTTACTAAGTCCAATACATTCCTCATATGAAAAGGATGAAAAATAATATAAAGATTTTTATTAAAACTAGTATATGAAATGTCAATGCATTAACCATAAACCATGAATGGTATAAAAATACCACATCCATATTCAAACATATCACAAAACCTTCAATACAATATGAATTTTTTGTATCATAGTAAATCAACATCAAATATACTTACAATCCATCAAAGGATGTTGACATAGATGAAATCAAAACCTTTTTTAGAGAAATATATTTTTATATTTTGAAATCATTAAGAGTAACATAATTATAAAGAAAACATTTATTTTGAAAATATTCTTATAATATGGTAAGGGAAGATTTGATGATGTTATAACGACATAAAATAGCATAACCTGCCATATAAGTTAAAAAACATTCTTACCATAAATTTGTCGGAAAGGTCAAAAAGTACCTTGTTTGAAAAACGACGGTAAGATTCCTTTAAAAAAATATAAGGGTATAAATGAATTTAACCCATTGTCTAGTAAATAGTAAAAATATTTTGAAATACATTTTTAAGAAACATGGAAGTGGATGATAAAGAGGTCCCAGTAGATACTTACGTAAACCAACTTCAAATAGTAATGAAATTGTGAAATTAACCATTACCTTGTACTTTTCCTTCGTTGAGGGTAGTTTAACCTCCTGTATAATGGTTAAATAATTGTTACTAAATTATAAAATAATCATATACATAATATGATATCATATATGATATTTTAACATTGCTTTGTTAATAATATCTGAGAATTATCTTTGTTTCGGGTGTTAACTGATTCGTGTTCTTTTATATTCTTTGTTATGTTAGTAATATTTTTTATGGATGGGATGTATCTTATTCATATCAAAAATGATATAAAATCTTTAAACATTTTTTATTCATTAAATGAAAATTATTCTTGAATGGATAAGATGGGGAATGACTCTCATCACGTTCATGGAGACGGTAATCCGTACATACGCACGAGCGACAATATCATTATTTTGATATTAAAATTATTTATAATTGGATGGTATATCATATATTAAGAATAATTATAATGTTATATTTATTATTTACATCAATCACACATCATTATTTTACCCATCCAACTAATAATGTATTGAGTAAAAATTACACCACGACGTGGAGAAGGAAAGTCGTATGTGCACACGTATGGTGACATGTCATTCAAAAGATAAATAGAATAATGAATTTGGCTGTAGAATATTTATAATAACATCACAGTATATAAAAGATACTAGAGTTATTATTTTATAATGGAAACATCCAAGAAAAAGGTTGTGGAAGAAGAAAGGAACTTGAAAGAGGTGATAAAATATTTACCTCTTCTTCGGGTCCTTCCTTTTGATTTGATCAAAAGGGATCCTTAGGTTGGATTTATGACTAATGTAAGGCCTCTAGGATGAAGGTATTTCTATTGAGAGGGACTTTGGGCAGAATTTGGCCAATCCAAATGGCTTTGAAGTTGTGAATTATAGAGAAGGGGGAGTGCCCTTTTAAAATAGGAGTGAGGGGCACCTTAGGAAAATCTAGAAATATTATTTTATAATAAAATAATTTTCGGTTTATAATGGCTCCAAAGTGGAAAATTTAAATTATAAGGTGGGGATGGATCGAAAACAACTCAACCAATAGGTTTTGGACAGGTTTGGGTCACTATATTAACCATATCTTTTACATTTAACTCTTAGTTAAATAGTTTGACATTTACCATTTCTCTTTGTATTTTTATATTATATGGTTTATAAACTTACTATAGAATTCCAAGAGAACCCAAAGTGGTTCATTAATGATACATATATCATTATATAAGTACTTATCCTGAACCGTAGATTTTTAGGAATAGAATATCAATTAATAATATAATATTTTTTTTAAAACCCTTTTTTGTCAATTTTGAGATTATTTAATAATTGATTTTTGTTAAAGTCCTAACTACATTATTACTTAGACCTAAATACATTTAATCAACCCTATCATGTCATAGTAACCTATAAAATTCTTGGATGTCATAAAAACTATAAAATTATATTTATTTTCGTATTTTTAATATCATTAATTTGATTTTTTCATTAATAAAGAATATACTGCATCATCATTGTGTCATAAATAAATTTACTTATTCAATTTCTTAAAATTATAAATAAAATACCACTATGTATGAAATCTTTTTAGATTTGTAAAGAATATTTATAGTCGAAGAGATAACATGTATAACCCTGTGTAAATTTTTTTTTACTAAAATATATGTGCATATGTTATTTATGTATTTACTTTAACATAATTAATATAAATTGCACTACTAAAAATTCAGTCTATAGGGACCGCCATTGGTGGGTTTTTAGGCTTCAAGAGATAGCATAGAGACCGCCAATGGCATTCACCTTAGGACTGACGTTGTAGGCCTAGAACGACCGCTAATGGGGGTCACTCAAGCTAGCCAAAATGCCGGCCTCGAGCGACCGCCAATGGCAGTCACTGAAGTAGGCCGAAATGCCAGCCTACAGCGACCGACATTGGCAGTCGCTGAAGGTGGATGAAATGCCGGCCTACAGTGACCACCATTGGCCGTTGCTAAATTGAAATATTTTTTTTTAAAAAAAATTTAGTGTAGAGAATAAAAAATACAGTATATAAATCATAAAAAATGGAAAACAAATCCAAACACCATAAACATCGAGATCATCATAAAAAATAAATGATAGACGTGCTTCAACGATCCACAACCATCTACTTTAGAAACCTACAATAAGATTGAAATAAAACAACTAAAAAAACAAACGTAAATTTGACATATTTATTCAGTTATTATATACATATAATAAAATAAAATTTGACATCTCATGGGTTCAATAATAATTTAAAACCCCCAATTTAAGAAATCTTATCATTTTAGAATTTTGTTTTCTTGTTTTGGAGTATTTTCTTTAGTTTCTGAAAGTGCTTTGTTGTCTAAAAAGGAATGTTTTCTATGGGTACCGCACGTCCGATGGATGTTTTGTCTTGTCCAACATGTCACGAATAATATTCCTATCGTTTTCATGTGGTTTCAGGTCATTCAGAGCACGTTTGAACTGAATTTTACCGATACACGCCGCTTTGGTCTTTTATGACTCTAGAAATGAATTTTTTGGTCACCGCGGTCAAAGGGCACCTCCGAATGACGTGCCGTCTACCGGACCATTTCAAAATTCACACCTTAGTTGTTAGGATATGATTTCATGTCATTTTGAGATCTTTCAGGTGGTTTTGACCACCCAACGCGCCCATTTAGAGCGCGCTAAACTACTAAAAATGACACATTCAGTCGTACCACGCGCACCACACATCTGATGGACATGTCATCTCCTCCTACATGTCACTAATAGAATTGTTATCGTTTTCGTGTGGTTTCAGGTCATTCAGAGCATGTTTTCTCTGAATTAGACTGTGAAATGCCGTTTTGGTCTTTTATGACTCCGAAAACATGTTTTCGGTCACCACGTTCAAACGACACCTCCAATTGATGTTTCGTCTGCTTGAACATTTCACAATTCACACCACGGTTTTTTTGTATGATTTCATGGAATTCTGAGATCATTCGGGTGGTTTGGAACACCCAACGCTCCATTTTAGAGCACGTCGAACTCCTGAAAATGACAAATTTGTTCATACCGCACGCACTGCACGTCTAATGGACATTCTGTATCCTCTTAAATGTCAATAATAATATTCCTATCATTTTTTTGGTTTTAGATCATTTCAAGCATGTTTTCTTTGAATTCGACGGTGACACGTCGTTTTTTGGTCATTTATGACTCCAGAAACGTGTTTCCCATCACCACGGTCAAATGAAACTTCTGATTGACATTTCATCTACCCGAACATTTCAAAATTCACACTGCGGTTGTTGTCGTCTGATTTCAGGACATTCTGAGGTCATTCGGGTGGTTTTGACCACCCAATGCGCCTTTTTAGAGAGCATCGAACTGCTGAAAACGACACATTTGGTCGTACCGTGCACACTGCATGTATGATGGATGTGTCGTCTCCTCCTAAATGTCATGAATAATATTCCTATCATTTTCATGTGATTTCAGATCATTCGGAGCACGGTTACCTTTAATTCAACAGTAACACACAATGTTTGGTCTTTTATGACTCCGACAATGCATTTTTGGTCACCACAGTCAAACGAAACCTCTGATTAACTTGTCGTCTGCCTAGTCATTTCAAAATTCACACCATAGTTGTTGTCTTACGATTTCATGGCAATTTGAGGTTGTTCGGGTGGTTTTGACGACCCAACGTGGCTTTATAGAGCGGGCCGAACTGCTGAAAACGACACATTTGATCATACCGCTTGCACCGCAAGTCCGATTGACGTTCCATATGCTCTTACATGTCACGAATAATATTACTATCATTTTCGTGCGGTTTCAGGTCATTCAAAGCATGTTTTCTCTGAATTCGACCATGACACGCCGTTTTGGGTCTTTTCTTACTCTGGAAATGCGTTTCTGGTCACTGTGGTCAAACAACACCTCTGATTGATGTTCTGTATACCTAGACATTTCAAAATTAACAATGATGTTGTGGTCATATGATTTCATGTCATTCTGAGGTCGTTCGGGTGGTTTTGACCACCCAACACGCCATTTTAGAGCGCGTGAAACTGCTGAAAACGACACATTCGGTCGTACCGTGTGCACTGCATGTCTGATTGATGTTCCATCCCCTCTTAAATGTAACAAATAATATTTTTATTATTTTCGCGTGTTTTCAGGTCATTTGGAGCAAGTTTTCCTTGAATTCGACCTGACATGCTGTTTTGGTCTTTTTTGACACCAGAAACGCTTTTCTGATCACCATGGTTAAACTGCACCTCTGAATGAAATGATGTCGCCCGACCATTTCACAATTCACACCGCCCCTATTGTTGTATGATTTCATGGCATTCCGAGGTGGTTCGTGTGGTTTTGACCACCCAACGTGCCCTTTTAGAGCATGCAGAATTGCTGAAAACAACACATTCGGTTGTACCACGCGCACCGCACATTCGATGGATGTGACCTCTCCTCCTACATGTCACGAATAATATTTCCATCATTTTCATGTGGTTGCAGGTCATTCGGATCACACTTCACTTGATTTCGACGGTGACACGCCGTTTTGGTCTTTTGTGACTTCGAAAACGCATTTCCGTTCACCGTGGTCCAACGACACCTCTGATTGATGTGCCATCTGCCCGACCATTTTATAATTCACACCGCAGTTGTTGTCGTATGATTTCATGGAATTATGAGGTCATTCATGTGGTTTTGACCACCCAACGTGCCCTTTTAGAGCACGTTTAACTACTGAAAATGACACACTCGGTCGTACCGCGTGCACCGCATGTCCGATGGACTTGTCGTCTCCTCTTACATGTCAAAAATAATATTCCTATCCTGTCCCTGTGGTTTCACGTCATTGGGAGCACGTTTGTTCTGAATTCGACCTTGACACACATTTTTGGTCTTTTATGACTCCGAAAATGCGTTTCCGGTCACCGCGGTCAAACAACACCTCTGATTGATGTGTCTCTACCCTAACATTTCACAATTCACACCGCAGTTGTTTTCATTTGATTTCATTGAATTCTGAGGTCGTTCGGGTTGTTTTGACCACCCAACGTTCCCTTTTAGAGCATGCCAAAATGGCTGAAAATGACACATTCATTCGTACTGTGTGCACTGCACGTCTGATGGATGTTCTGTCTCCTCTTACATGTCACGAATAATATTTCTATCGTTTTTGTGTGGTTTCATGTCATTTGGAGCATGTTTGATCTGAATTCGATCGTGACACGCTGTTTTGGTCCTTTATAATTCTGAAAACAGATTTCTGGTCATCGTGGTCAAACGGCAGCTCCGAATGACGTTCTGTATGCCCGACCATTTTACAATTCACACTGCGGTTTTTGTCATATGATTTCATGGCATTTAGAGGTCGTTCGGGTGGGTTGGCCACCCAACGCGCCCTTTTAGAGAGCGTCGAACTGCTTAAAACGACACATTTGGTCGTACCATTCACACCGCATGTCCGATGAATGTTTCGTCTCCTCATACATGTCACAAATAATATTTCTATCATTTTTGTGTGGTTTCAGGTCATTCGGATCACATTTGATCTGAATTCGCCCGTGACACGCCGTTTTGGTCTTTTTTGACTCCGGAAAAGTGTTTCTGGTAACTGCGGTCAAACAGAATATAGGATTGATGTGTCGTCTACCCGAACATTTTAAAATTCACACCATGGTTGTTGTTGCCTGATTTCATGGCATTCTGAGGCCATTCGTGTGGTTTTGACCACACAACGCGCCCTTTTAGAGCGCGTCGAACTGCTGTAAACGACACATTTTGTCATACCGCGTGCACCGCACATTAGATGGACATTCCATCAACTCCTACATTTCACAAATAGTATTCCTATCATTTTCATGTGGTTTTAGGCCATTCAGAGCACGTTTGCTCTGAATTCGACCAAACACGCCGTTTTTTGTCTTTTATGACTCCGAAAACACGTTTTCGGTCACCGCAGTTAAACAGAACCTCCTAATGATGTGTAGTATACATGACCATTTCAAAGTTCACACCACGGTTGTTTTCATTTGATTTCATGGCATTCCGAGGTCGTTCGGGTGGTTTTGACCACCCAAAACGCCCTTTTAGAGCGCGTCGAACCGCTGAAAATGACACATTCAGTCATACTACGCGCACCACACATCTGATGGATGTGTCGTCTCCTCCTACATGTCGTGAATAATATTCCTATCATTTTCGTGTGGTTTCAGGTCATTCGGAGTTTGTTTTCTCTGAATTAGGCCGTGACACGCTGTTTTTTGTCTTGTATGACTCCGAAAACGCATTTCTGGTCACCGCGGTAAAACAGAACTTCCAATTGAAGTTCTATCTACCTGACTATTTCAAAATTCTCACCGTAGTTGTTTTCGTAGGATTTAATGGAATTCTGAGGTCATTCGGTTGATTTTGATTGCCCAACACGCACTTTTAGAGCGTGTCGAACTGCTGACAACAACACATTCGGTCGTATCGCGCGCACCGCATGTATGATGGATGTGTCGCCTCCTTTTACATGTCACGAATAATATTACTATCATTTTCATTTGGTTTCAGGTAATTCGGATCACATTTTCTCTGAATTCGACCGTAACATGCCGTTTTGGTCTTTTATGACTCCGGAAATGCATTTCCGGTCACCGCAGTCATAAAACACCTCCAATTGACGTGTCGTCTACCCGACCATTTTAAAATTCACTCAGTGGTTGTTTTTTTATGATTTCATGGCATTCCGAGGTCGTTCGGGTGGTTTTGACCACCCAACGCGCCTTTTTAGAACACGCCCAACTGCTGAAAACGACACATTCGGTCGTACCGCGTGCACTGCATGTCCGATGGACGTGTTGTCTCCTCTTACATGTCAAAAATAATATTCCTATATTTTTCCTATGGTTTGAGGTCATTCAGAGCATGTTTTCTCTGAATTTCACCGTGACATGCCATTTTGGTCTTTTATGACTCTACAAACGCGTTTCTGTTCACCGCAGTCAAATGACAACTTCGAATGATGTGTCGTCTTCCCAGCCATTTCACAATTCACACCACGGATGTTTTCTTATGATTTCATGGCATAGTTCGGGTTGTTTTGACCACTAAACGTGCCCTTTTAGAGCGTGTCGAACTGCTGAAAATGACACATTCTGTCATACCGTGCGCACCGCATGTCCGATGGACGTGTCATCTCCTCCTACATGTCACAAATAATATTCCTACAGTTTTCGTGTGGCTTCAGGTTATTCAGAGCATGTTTGATCTGAATTAGATCATGACATGCCGTTTTAGTCTTTTGTGACTCTGGAAACACATTTCCGGTCACCCGTTCAAACGGATCCTCCAATTTACCTATCGTCTGGCCGACCATTTTACAATTGACACCGCGGGTTTTTTCGTATGATTTCATGGAATTCCAAGGTCATTCGGGTGGTTTAACGTAACCTTTTAGAGCGCGCTGAACTGCTGAAAATGAATTATTCGGTCGTACCGCGCGCACCGCACGTTCGATGGACGTGTTGTCTCCTCCTACATGTCATGAATAATATTTCTATTTTTTCGTGTGGTTTCCTGCCATTAGGATCACGTTTCTCTAAATTCAACCATGACATGCCGTTTTTGGTCTTTAATGACTCTGGAACACATTTTTGGTCACCGCAGTCAAACGGCACCTCTGATTGACGTGTTGTTTGCCCGATCATTTCACAATTTACACCATGGTTGTTTTCGTATTATTTCATGGCATTCGGAGGTCGTTCGGGTGGTTTTGACCACCCAACGTGTCATTTTAGAGCGTGTCGAACTGCTGAAAATGACACATTCGGTCATTCTGTGCGTACCGAACATCCGATGGATGTTTCATCTCCTCATACATGTCATAAATAATATTCCTATCGTTTTCGTGTGATTTCAAGTCATTTGATTAACGTTTTCTCTGAATTCGATCGTGACACGTCATTTTTGATCTTTTATGACTCCAGAAATGTGTTTCCGATCACTGCGGTCAAATGGAACCTCTGATTGACATTCCATCTTCCCGAACATTTCCCAATTCACACTGTGGTTGTTGTCGTAGTATTTCATGGCATTCAAAGGTCATTTGGGTGGTTTTGACCACCCAACGCGCCCCATTAGAACGCGTCGAACTGCTGAAAATGGCACATTCGGTCGTACCGCACTCACCGCACGTCCGATGGATGTGTCGTCTCCTCCCAAATGTCACAAATAATATTCCAATAATTTTGGTGTGGTTTTAGGTATTTTGAATCATGTTTTCTCTGAATTCGACAGTGACACGTCGTTTTGGTCTTCTATGACTCTAGAAACGCGTTTCCACTCACCGATGTCAAATGAAACCCCTGATTGACGTTCCATCTGCCCAACCATTTTAAAATTCACACCGCGGTTGTTGTCGTATGATTTCATGTCATTCTGAGGCCGTTCGAAAGTTTTTGACCACCCAAAGAACCCTTTTAGGGCGCCCAAACTACTGAAAAAGACACATTGGGTTGTACCGCGTGCACTGCATGTCCAATGGACATTCCGTCTCCCCTTACATGTCAAGAGTAATATTACTATCATTTTTGTGTGGTTTCAGGTCATTCGGAGCAATTTTTCTTTGAATTCGACTGTGACATGCCTTTTTTGGTCTTTTATAACTCTGAAAACACGTTTCTGGTCCTCATGGTCAAACAACACCTCCGATTGACATTCTATCTACCCGACCATTTCACAATTCACATCACGATTGTTGTCGTATGATTTCATATCATTCTGAGGTCATTCGGGTGGTTTTGACCATCAAACGCGCCCTTTTAGAGCGTGCCGAACTGATGAAAACGACACATTCAGTTGTACTGTGCAAACCACACGTCTGATGGATGTGTCTTCTCCTCCTAAATGTCACGAATTATACTCCTATAGTTTTCGTGTGGTTTCAGGTTTTTCGGAGTAAGTTTTCTCTGAATTCGACCGTGACACGCCATTTTGGTCTTTTCTAACTTCGGAAATGTGTTTCCGGTAACCGCGGTCAAACGGAACCTCATATTGACATGCCATCTACCTGACAATTTCACAATTTAGACCGCGGTTGTTGTCGTATAATTTCATGGCTTTCCAAAGACGTTCGGGTGGTTTTGACCACCAAACACGCCCTTTTAGAGCACACAGAACTGCTGAAAATGACACATTCGGTCGTACCACACGTACCGCATGCCTGATAGACGTTCTGTCTCCTCCTAGATGTCACAAATAATATTTATAACACATTCGTGTGGTTTTAGGTTATTCGGAGCACGTTTCCCCTGAATTCTATCATGACACGCCGTTTTGGTCTTTTATGACTCTGGAAACGTGTTTCCGGTCACCATGGTTAAACAACACTTCTGATTGATGTTCCGTTTGGCCAAACATTTCACAATTCACACCGAATTTGTTGTTGTATGATTTCACTGAATTATGAGGTCGTTCGTGTGGTTTTGACCACCCAATGCACCCTTTTAGAGCGCGCTGAACTGCTGAAAAAAACACATTCGGTCATACAGTGCACACCGCATGTCTGATGGACGTTCCATATCCTCCTTCAAGTCATGAATAATATTCCTATCATTTGTGTGTGGTTTCTGGTCATTTAGAGCATGTTTTCTCTGAATTCGACTGTGACACGCCGTTTTGGTCTTTTTTGACTCCGAAAACGCGTTTCCCGTCTCCGCGGTCAAACGGAACCTCAGAATGACATGTCGTCTACACTACCATTTTACAATTCACACCGCGGTTGTTGTCATATGATTTCATGGAATTATGAGGTCGTTCAGGTGGTTTTGTCCACCCAACGTGCCCTTTTAGAGCGCGTCGAACTGCATAAAACGACATATTCGGTCGTACCGCACACACCGCACGTCTGATGGACATGCCCTCTCCTCCTACAAGTCACAATTAATATTTTTATTTTTTTCTTGTGGTTTCACATCATTATGAGGGAGTTTTCTCTGAATATGACATTGACACGCCGTTTTTTGGTCATTTGTGACTCCGGAAACGCATTTCCGGTCACCGCGGTCAAACAGAGCCTCCGATTGACGTATCGTCTACCCGAATATTTTACAATTCACACCTCGGTTTTTATCGTATGATTTCATGGACTTTTGAGGTCATTCGGGTGTTTTTGTCCACCCAACACGCCCTTTTAGAGCGCGCCGAACTGATGAAAACGACACATTCAGTCGTGCTGCGCGCACCGCACCTCTGATGAACGCGTCTTCTCCTCCTACATGTCACGAATAACATTACTATATATTTAGTGTGTTTACAAGTCATTTGAAGCACATTTGATCTGAATTAGGCCATGACACGCCGTTTTGGTCTTAATGGCATAATGACATAATTGCCATTTGTTCTAACATCCAACTGAACAATTGGCCAACTGGAAAATTTCCTTAATGGCATAACAGCCTAATGAAAAATAGGTCTATTTTATAGTTTCACAATTGGGGGGGGGGTGTCTGGGGAGTGGGTGGGGGCTGTCCTGGGTGGGGGGTGCTATCCGGGGGTGGGGCAGGCTAGCCGGGGTGCGGGTGGGGGGCTGTTTAGGGTGCGGGGTGCTGTCCGGGGGGGTGTTTAGGGGTGAGGGGGGAGGGGGCTGTCCCTGGACTACAAATAGTGAACCTGAGCTTAGTAATAAAAAACATTATTCATGGTTTATATTAGGTATCACATGGTTTTTTCAAAACTATTACGGAACATGCAATTTAAAACATTAAATAATTAAATGAATAAAAAATATCCAAATCATTAATCAGTTTCATGGTTACCTCTCAATTCATGCACATAAACATTGAATTCGGCCAAAATGCAAATGATACCCCCAAATCAAAAAAATCTCACTAGAAACCCAACCTAATCTTCAATAACAACCCCACTAGTATAAACAGAAACACACCTCATGAATATGATACGTCATGCGAGGTCATGACTGCTACCTCCATCCAATGGGCCAGGGGGCTACAAAAAATAAACATAATGAATAATTTCATAACAAAAATAATATAAATTAAATAAATAAATATAGTATAAATCTGCATCGTATGATCACATGCACCATCACCTGGACGCACATATTCCCGCAGTGCTCTAACCTCAGAGGTAAATTGCGCATTTATCTCCTCAGAAGCGCACAACCGTTCCTCGAAATCTAACAAATTCTGTGTCATCTGAGGAATATCAGGACCGAGAACATTAGCGTGCGACACTACAGAATGAGGAATCCCTATTCCATAGTTCAAACTATATCCATGCCCATCCCGACCAATAATGCGATGAGAGATCTCATCCCTTCGCATGGGAAGCTGTCGCTGGTCCTATGACAGATGTTCTAACTCAGCTTCAAATTGATCCTATGAAATATTTAAATATATATACATATTTATGTAATTATTGATAAGTTCAAGCACTTACTATAAATGCTGCAGCCTCTGGATCATTACGATCACGAGTCCTCATCCACATCAACATTCTTTTAATCAATGCACCTAGCTCCCGCAATTGTATATTAATAGAATATAAACACAAAACCAAATTAATTAATTAATTAAAAATAAATAATTAATACCTCATGTCATATCTGAGACACGTGACGAGTCCCAAGTGTGTGAGGTGGTACCTGCAACGCTCGATTCTCAGAATGGCGTGCTGACACCTCCTACATTCAATTCATTCAAATTTCAAACAAATCACACATTCTTGAAAATATATAGATTATTTGAATCTTTCTATTAAATAAATCCTTTTCTAGATATGAGTAGGTAGAGTTGGAACTGGCACAATTGTAAATAGGAGTGAAAGCTCCGACAATGAGTTTTGGGCTTGACCTGGGGTATCCTGGTACACGACAATGGGACTTGCTGCAATATTGGTTACGACACTCCTCAATGATGTGCTTAGGGTAATTCATGTTTTCTTTAAAATCCATTATGAAGGATTGAAATGTAAATTATTCCTCAAAGAAACCATTTTTCTGATTATGGTATTATTCATGCATATTATCACAATTTATGATAACTATTTTGTTATGTTAATTTTATACATTATAAATCATACCTTAATCTAGTGTGTGCCATTATTTGGAAGTGGAGTCTAATGGAAGAATGGGAATCAATACTGATGGGAAAGGTAGTGATATCCCAACTACGAAAGTCAACATAGTCAATGTTGGAGCATATCATATCATGACCATATTGGGGAAACTTACTTAAGTTGTAACGAGTATCCATTACACACCTGTGTTGGATCATTTCATGTGGAAGAAGATCCCATGTTTCAGCGGGTCTATTAATACATTGGTTGCTGAGCAATGGATCATGTACCTTGAAAAGCTATTCATGGCATGATGATGCAATGAAAATGAAATGGTAGTACTGGCAGTATATTGTTCCAAGGGTGATGCTGATCAATGTTGGTCCTTGATTCATAATACAATAGAAAAAGAAGAAATATAAGAAATGGAATTGAAGTCGTTTAAGTAAATATTCTTTGAAAAATATTTCCCTCATGAGAAATGAACCAAAATAAAGAGTAAATTCCTTGAATTAAAGAAAAGGGAAGAAGATAGTGTTGTAGATTCTGAGGCTACCTTCACAAGGATATCCATGTATGTTGTAGATTATATACGTGACTCGGCAGACAAGATTTATCATTTCTTGGATGTTCTTAAGATAAGTATTCAAAGGGAACTATCAGCTAAAACATTTTCACCCTTTGATGAAATTGTATCATGTGCCATAAAAACAAAGAAGGAATTTTCTAGATCAAATTTTTTAAAGGGAAACCAAGATAAAAAATGGTACTCGGATAACAAAGGGAAAGGTGAAGCACTAAATAAGTACAAGGGAATGTATAAATTCCCATTATGTGAGAACTATGGAAATAATCATCTCAGGAAATGCTTGAAAGGCATGGGAGTCTGCTATGAGTGTGAGGTAAAGGGTTATCTATCTCATGAATTCAAGGGGACGAAACAATTTGATGATATTCATAGCTACAACTATATAGAGAGGGGACAATATGCAAATGACTATCCTAAGATCCAAAGATACATGCCTCCAAAAATTCCAAGAGAGAAAGGGAGAGCTTATGAGATTAAAACTGTAGAAGTTGATGTTCCTATGATGTGGTAGTAGCTACTTTAATTGTTTACTCAAACTCAGCCATCACATTATTCGATTTTGGATCATCTCATTCATTTATATCATCTTATTTTTACAAGAACAATATACATGTCCAATTATATTTAATAAAGGGGTTATCAGTCAAAACTCTTAAGGGATGCATCCTTGCAACAAAGGACTGTCAACTTGTCCCCCTCATGACACAAAAATGGTCTTTAGTTGCTAAACATATCGTCATAAAAATGACTGAATTTTATATAATTCTCAGTATGGATTGGATGTTAAATTATGATGCAAATATATATTGAAAGAAAAAGGAAGTTACTATTTTTAAAATGGTATACAATCTTTTATCTTTAGAGCAGTGACCTCGCCATCTGATTCTTATCTTGACCCACCCCTAGTAGATATGTTAAATTAAATTCTTAGAGAGAAAGAGAACACAATATCTATGGGTGAAGAAGGAAATATTCAAATTGACGATGTGGACATAGTGAAAGAATACATTGATGTATTTCTAGAGGATTTTCCAAGACATCCTCTAGAGCGGGAAGTTGTGTTCTCTATTGATTTAATTCTTGGTTCAAGACCTATTTCAAGACTCCACATAGAATGGCCATCATTGAATTAGTGGATATACTGAGATAACAAGAGTAATTGAGTGAAAAGGGATTTATTAGACCTAGTGTTTCTCCTTGGAGAGCCCCTGTCCTCTTTGTCAAGAAGAACAATTGATCCATGACGCTATGCATTGATTATAGGGAAATCAATGCCATTATGATAAAGAATAAGTATCCTTTCTTTGGATTGATGATTTGTTTGACCAATTTCTTAGAGCTCAATAATTTTTGATGATCGAACTTCGATCCAGATATCATAAGCTATGTGTGAAGAAGGTAGATATTCCTAAGACAACATTTCGAACAAGGTTGGGGCATTACGAGTTTACAGTGATTCCTTTTGGACTGACAAATGCACCCTCTTTTTGCATGGATTTAATGAATAGTGTTTTCAAAGAATATTTTGATCGAATTGTTGTGGTATTCATCAATGATATCCTGTTATAAAAAAAAGATATAAAAACCATGAGAATCACTTTCATATTATTTTTGAAAACTCTTAGAAGAAACAAATTATATGGGGAGTTTAGCAAGTGTGAATTCTTGCTTCATTCAGTTTCTTTATAAGACCATATTGTCCCTAAGAATGGAATCCTAGTTGATCCTGCAATGACAAAGGTAATCCAAGAATTTCACACACCAAAAAACATAAATGAGGTATGAAATTTTATTGGTTTAGTGGCTTAATATCAGCGTTTCGTTCAGATTTTTTCCTGACTGGCTGACCCGCTAACCAAGCTCACACGTAAAGGAGTTAAGTTTGTGTGGACAAAAGAATGTACAGAATACATTGAGTAATTTAAAAGATGAATGTTTAATGACCCAATTTTGACACTTCTATCTGGAAGTGATGGATTTTTAATATACAGTGATGCATCAAAGAATTGAATGGGTTGCGTCCTTATGAAAAATGATAAATTTATTTCTTATGCATCAAGAAAGTTGAAGGATAATGAGAAAAAATATCCAAATTTTGATCTTGAGTTAACAGTGGTAATATTTTCTCTAAAAATATGGAGACATTATCTTTATGGAGAAAGATCTGAGATTTATATGGACTAGAAGGGTTTGAAATACATTTTCACACAGAAATAAGTCAATATGAGGTAATGGAGATGGATCGATTTAATCAATGATTACTATTATTCAATACACTACCTTCCATGAAAGGAAAATAAGGTGGTAGTTGAATTAAGTAGGAAAGTTCGTTGACTTCTAACTCAAATGTGGATTGAGAGAGACCCTATATTCAAGGATATACTAAAGATGGATATAGGAATTGTTATGGAAGGGGAAGCATAATTCCTTTTTCAAATGATTTCTAATCCATCATTGATATAGAAGATAAAAAGTGCACAATATAATGATTAGAATCTATATAAGAAAATAAATGTTGTCAAGGATGTGAAATGGGCAGACTTCGTGTATGAAGGAGTTCTGAAATTTTGGAAGAGGTAATGTGTTCCATCAATACATGAGCTAAAAAAGGAACTATTAGATGACGCTCATAGCTCAAATTTCCCTATACACCCGGGTATCACAAAGATGTATAGAGATCTGAAGGAAATTTTTTGGTGGAATAATAGGATGTGGGAAATTGCTGACTACATGTCAAGGTGTCTAGTTAGTCAACAAGTGAAGGCAGATAGATACTGTTCCTAAGGAGTGATGAAACCTCTACCTATTCCTATGTGGAAGTGGGATACCATTATGATGTATTTTTTTACCGGACTACTGAGGACACTGAGAAGGAATGATTCAATATGGGTAATTGTTGATCGCTCACAAAATCAGCACATTTCCTTCCAATATGAGAGGGTTTACCACTTAAGAACCTGGAAAGACTTAATATTAATGAAGTTTTAAGACATCATGGTTCACCTCTATCAATTGTGTCCGATCGAGTTCCATAGTAAGCATCAAAATTCTGGAAAAGTATACAGAAGGCTTTGAATGCTGAGCTCCGTATGAGTACTATTTATCACCCTCAAACTGATAAACAGTCTAAAAGGACTATTCAAACTCTGGAAGACATGATGAGATCATGCTCTCTGGACTTTCGAGGTATGTGGGATCAATACTTGGCTTTGCTGTAATTTTCATTAAACAACAGTTTCCATTCTAGTATTTAAGTGGCTCCATATGAAGCATTATATGGAAAGAGATGTCGAACTCCAATTTGTTGGGTTGATGTTGGTGAGAGAAAACTTATAGGCCCATAACATATTGAAGATTCCATGGCCAAGGTGAAGATAATCCAAGCCCATATAAAAGCATACCAAAGTAGAGAAAATATTTATGCTGACAACCAGAGAAAGGATTTGGAATTCCAAGTGGAATATCATGTATTTCTGAAAGTGTCTCCATAGAACGGTGTCTTAAGGTGTGCTATGAAGGGGAAACTAACCCCAGGTACATCAGACCATTTGAAATTTTGGAAAAAATTGGAGCCTTATCTTACAATTTATAAATCCCACCATGAATCTCCAAAGTTGATGATGGGTTCCATGTGTCATTGTTAAACAAATACTTTCCAGACCCAATGCATGTAGTCACATATTATAAAATAGAACTGGAACCTGATTTATCATACTATGAAGAGCCTCTCGGGATTCTTAACACAAGTGAGCAGGTATTGAGAAATCGAAAAACACTTCTAGTAATGGTTCTTCATAAAAACCAAAAAATATAGGAATCAAAATGGGAACCTAAGGATGCTATGAGGAAGAACTACACACATCTTTTTTGTGGGCTTTATAAATGAAAAATTCTGAAGATGAAATTTCCGAAGGAGGGAATAATGTTGCACCCCAAAAATTTTATGGTACGTTTCACTTAAATAAATTCTAGTTATAACCAATATTTCATTAATCATTGATCCTATATGGAACAAAACATGGTTAATTATAAGAGATAACCATAACCTAGTCATAAAACATATATATTTACAGATCTATGATTTAAAATTAAAAAATCTAACATACACGGTTTTGATCAAGATGATAATTAGAGTCTAATAGAATTTACTTAATTTTCAGTCAATAGTAACCTACACTTATTAATAGTAACCTACTATTATGAATAGTAACTTACCCTAATGAATATTAATATGACTCTGATGAATGGTATCTATGCCTTTGAATGTATAAATGAATTTAGGCACCTTACAAATGATGATGAATATTATAAGTGTTTATAATTTTTGAATAAATAAATATTTTAATTAAATATTTAATTAATAATATTTAGAATATTATTTTTGAAAAGTGGACTTCATTTTACGATTCTACACATCAAAAAATGGTTAGGGTGAATTATTGGGATTTTTTGGAAATACTTAAATTTTTGTTGAATTGTAAAATGCGATAATTTATGATAAATGCTAAATAAGGAATTTATTGAGTCATTGATGATGATTTGCTGATGTAAGCCTAATTGGTTCAATGTCACATGCGTATATTATTGTTCTTGGTCTTGGAGTACTCACTATGGGTTGTTTTGAGAGGAAATAAACAATTAATGATTATAATATTTTGATAACTCCTCTCCCCTCAAATATATAAACCACCCCTCACTCCCACTTCCTCCCACACCACTAAATCTTCAAGAATTATCTAAAGTCTAGCAAATAAACTCCCCAAGACCTCTCCCCAATTCCAAAACCTTATGGTCTCACAAAAAGGGGAAAAATTCCTTGATGACATTCTCAAGGAGGAGTACTTAAGAGTTGAACCTTCTTTCTATTTTTATTCAATTTCTTTTGCATTGTTCCTTTCATTTGTTCTCCCTTCTCACCTCCCATCATCCAAATTCCATGATAATTAAAGTACCTTAAATTTACTTTATTTTCATTGTACTAATGGAATATTTCATCATAATCTATCTTTTTTCCCTCCTTTTATACAATAAATTCCTTGACTTACCGAGATGTGTAAATTTATCAAAATCAAGGAAGACAGGTTTTCAATTTGCATTACTATATTCAATACTGGTCATGAAACCTTTTAAATGGTTGAACCAGGTAATAATATATTTACCAAATATTTATTAATGTTTTTTAATATATACATGTTCATAATATGGAATAATAACACAAAACAAGTTTATTGTACACAAAACCGCCATGCCAAATGCAAACGATTATTTTTAACTAATCGAATGAGTCATCCTCATGGAAGATAACCATAATCACAATAAGATAATTTATATCTCTTTAATATCACTAATAATGTATATTAAAAATTATATATGTTTAACCACATTTAAAATGAACATCCATTCAAGAATAAAAGAAAAAAAATCATGAAACCAAGTAAACAAATGCTTCCAAAACAATAAAAATGAATCTCTTAAACCCATCAAAAAGGACATTAATGAACTTAATAAGATTATAACATATTAATTAAATGTTTATGAGGTTCGGAATTCATTAATTAATGAAGATAAATTTGATTATTCAGGTTGTTAGGAACAAACAAGAACACCTTTGAGCATAAGGTAAGGGATCCTCTCTGTCAATTTTGTTCAAGAATCTCCTCTATATTGTGACTTTTTATTTTTTATTCCTAATTTTGGGGTATTTTTTCCCACATCCTTAATACTTCAATTATTTTATATAAATATGTTAATACCCCTTTATCTCTCATTAATCCCTTGCAATAACACTCGTTACTATGCCGAAATGTTTGTAAGGGGTTTCTCATCTCACTTTTAATTTTTTGAGATTTTCATTGTTTTCTAGTTATTTATTATATGTGGTATATGTGTGCTGACATTTTATATATAATAAAATGATTCTCTTTATATTCATTATATTCAATAATTCATTTGAGGTTTATTATGTTTTGGTCATATGATTCAACCGATTACATTGTGGTAAGAGACTTTGTGACAACTACTATTTTGTTCTGACAGAATTTGTATTGTGAAACTAATAATACTTATGTGGTGTACCTACTGAAAATTTGTCATTAATTTTCATTTGAAATTATATTTATATTAAATTTACATAATCTCATTTAATGGATATGTTTTGTTCTAAACTGTATACCATTTTACATACGGTGTTTATTTGGAAAGTTATTTTAATTATGGAAATATTAATAAATATGTATACTCTACTCTATACGGATATTTAAAAAGAATATTTATATTGTATTGAATAAATGTATAACGAATTATTTGAACATTTGGTGGTGGTTAGGGCCGGCTATAGACCCTCGATTCATCGGTAGGTCTCACAATACAAATCAGTTGGCGACAAACCCATCGAGTTTGTTTCAAAAAATAAGATGCTTTTCTACCCATATAACTAAATAGATTTTATTAAATTATGGTTTTATGCGATAGATAAATGAAATAAAAATATTAATAATTTTCTTTATTTTTAATTAGTTATTACTATCCATGAGGTTTTGACTTTCACAGTATCTATAAATGCAGTTTCTTCATTCTCAGATTACTAATGGCATCAGTTTTCCATCTATTCCCCATGCCATATTGATTATGTCAGATTGATTTTGATTTTCTTATTTTTGTATTCATGATTCCACTATTTATAACCCTAACTAAGTGTTTGATCTCACCCCTTTCATTTTTTACTTTCAATAGGTGACAAAGAGGACATCATTTATTAAGTTCTTGTGGATGCAGTATTTAGTTGTCATTTTGTATTGTATTTTATAAAACTCTCCAATGTAATTGGAGTAACATATATATATATCTAGTTTCTTTAAGACTACTAAAATTATAATTCCTTCAAGATTTTCATTACTTCTAACCATTCTATAATAACAAGTAGTGCACTGGCTGTATTCTAGAGGTTTCAGATCATTACAGTTGGTATTAGAGGAAGTTTAGTAGCAAACATGGAAACTAGAATAGAAAACATAGATTAAGAAAAAAGCCCTAAGGTGGTTTTTGAAGATGAATTTACAATAAAGTCCTTGAATTTTGGTAAAGTATAGATTATGTGAATCTTTCTAGAAAATAAATCACTTTCTGGATAAGAGCAAGTAGTGGTAGCTATGGCATAGATGTACATAGGAGTGAAAGCTCCGACATGGATTTTCAGGCTTGACCTGGGGTATTGTGGTACATGACAATGGGATTTACTGCACTCTTGGTTACAAAAATCCCAGGGGATATGCTTAGAATAATTCATGTTTTATCTACAATCTATTATGAAGGAATGAAATGAAAATTATTCCTCAAAGAAACCTATTTTCTGATTAGGGGATTATCCATGCATATGATCTCATTTAAGGATAATTATTTTGTTAAGTTAATATTATAAATTATAAACCGTACCCAAATCTAGTGTGTGCCATTATTTAGAAAAGGAATTTAATGGAAGAAGGGGAATCAATATGCGTGGGAAAGGTAGGTATCTCCAAACTGAGCAGGTCAACATAGTCACTTTTGGAGCAGATCATATCATGACCATATTGGGACAACTTACTCAGGTTATAATGAATAACCATTCCACACCTTTGTTGGATCGTTTCATGAGGCAGAAGACCCCATATTTTAGTGGGACTACTAATCTAGTGGTTGCTGAGCAATGGATCAAGTCCCTTGAAAATATATTAATGGAATTAAGATGCAATGAAAATGAAAAGGTAGTAGTGGCAATATATTGTCTCAAGGGAGATGCTGATCAACTGTGGTCCTTGATTCAGAATACCACGGAGGAAGAATAAATAGAAGATATGGAATGGAGTACTTTTAAAGAATTATTTTTTGAAAAATATTTCCCGTGTTAGAAATGAACCAAAATGAAGAGGAAATTCATTAGCTTAAGGAAAAGGGAAGAAGATAGTATTGCAGAGTATGAGGATACCTTCATAAGGATATCTAGGTATGTCGTAGATTAGGTACATGACTCAGAAGACATGATTTATCATTTCATTGAAGTTATTAATCCTTGTCTTCAAAGGGCACTAGATTCTCAAACATTTTCGTCAAATCAAGATATTGTATCAAGTGAAATCAAAATGGAGAAGGAATTTTCTAGATAAAAGTTTATCAAGGGAAACTAAGAAAAAAATGATACTCTTGTAACAAAAGGAACATTGAAGTGCTAAAGAAGAACAAGGGAATGAAGAAATTCCCATTGTGTGATAACTATGGAAAGAATCACCTCAGGAAATGAGTCAAAGGCATGGAAGTCGATTATGAGTGTGTAGAAAAGAGTCATATATCTGATGAATACAAGGGGAAGAAACAATTTGAATATTTTCAATGCTATAACTAAAGGGAGAGGGGACACTATGTAAATGACTCTCCTAAGGGCCAATGAAACCTGCCTTAGAAAAATCCAAGAGAAAAAGGGAGAGCTTATGCGATTACAACTATGGAAGTTAAATATCCTAATGATGTAGTGGCATGTACTTTAATTGTTTCCTCAAACTTATCTAATACTTTATTTGATTCTGGATCATCACATTCATTTTTATCTTCCCATTTTCCCACGAAAATTATATGTGGTCAATTTGATTTAATAAATGAGTTATCAGTCAAAACTACTAGGGGATGCATCATTGCAACAAAGGCATGTCGACTTATCACCCCCATGACCCAAAAATGTTCTTTAGTTGCTAACATTATCTTCATACAAATGACTGAATTTTATACATTTCTCGATATGAATTTGTTGTCAAATTATGATGCAAAGGTATATTGCAAGAAAAGGGAAGTTAAAATTTTTATAAATGTTGTAGAATCTCTTATGATTAGAGTAGAGACCTCGCCATATGATTCATATCCAAACCCAACCCATGTAGCTCTTTTAAATGAAATTCTTAGAGAGTAAAAGAACCCAATATCTATGGGTGAGTAAGGAAATATTCAAATTGAATATGTGCACATCGTGCAAGAATACATTTATGTATTTTTAGAGGATTTACCTAGACATCCTCAGGAGTAGGGAGTTGAGTTCTCTATTGATTTAATTCCTAATTCAAGACCTATATCAAAGACTACATATAGAATGGCCACCATGGAATTAGTGGAGCTAAAAACGATTAAGGGAATTGATTGAAAAGGGATTTATTCGACATAGTGTTTCTCTATGGGGAGCCCCTGTCCTCTTTTTCAAATATAAATATGGATCCAGGAGGCTATGCATTGATTACAGGGTAATCAACGCCATTACAATAAAGAATAAGTATCCTATGCCACAGATTGATGATTTATTTGGTCAAATTCATGGAGCTCAATGATTTTTAAGTATTGACCTTTTGACCGGACATCATCGGCTATGTATGAGTAATGAAGATATTCCTAAGTCAACATTTCGAACCAGGTATGGGTATTACATGTTTACAGTGATGCCTTTTGGACTAAAAAATTCACCCTCTATTTTCATGGAATTAATGAATAAAGTTTTCAAGGAATATCAGGATAAATGTTTTATGGTATTCATCTATGATATCCTGGTATACTCAAAAAGATATGAAGACCATGAGAATCGCTTGCAGATTATTCTGAAAACTCTTTGGAGAAACAAAATAAATGGGATGTTTAGAAAGTGAAAATTATGGCTTTGATCAGTTTCATTATTAGAATATATTGTCTCTAAGGATGGAATCCTATTTGATCCTGAAAAGGCAAAGGTAATCCAAGAATTTCCCACACCAACAAACATAACTGAGGTACGCGGTTTTATTGGTTTAGCAGGTTACTATCGGCATTTCTTTTGGAGTTTTCCTGATTGGATAACCCACTAACCATGATCACATGTAAAAGAGTTATGTTTTTGTGGAAAACATAATGTACAAAATACCTCAAGGAATTATAAATAAGATTGGTCAATGCTCCAATTTTGAAACATCCATGAATTGATAGATTTTTAATATACAGTGATGCATCAAAGAATTGACTGGGATGCTTCCTTATGAAAAATGATAGAGTTATTTCTTATGCATCAAGACAGTTGATGACTCATGAGAAAAATTATCCAACACATGATCTTGAGATAGTATCCGTAATCATTGCTCTAACAATATGGAGACGTTATTTCTGTTGAGGAAGATGTGAGATTTATATGAACCACAATAGTTTGAAATACATTTTCACATAGAAAGAACTCAATATGAGGCAATGGAAATGGCTCAAGTTACTCAAAGATTACGATTATTCAATACACTGCTACCCAGGTAAGGAAAATAAGGTGGCATGTGCATTAAGTAGAAAATATCATAGACTTCTAACTCATATGAGGATGGAGAGAGATCCTCTATTCATGGATCCACTAAAGATGGATATGGTAATTTTTATGGAAGGGTAAACATATTTCCTCCTTCAAATTATTTCAAAACCATATTTACTAGAGAAGATAACAATATCTTAATCTAATGATGAGAATTTGAAAAAGAAAATTAATGCTGTCAAGGATGGGAGATTGGAAACCTTCTTGTATGAGGAAGGAGTTCTGAAATTTGGGAAGTGCTTCTATGTTCCATTAGTACCTAAGATAAAAAAGGGAACTATTAGAGGACGCTCATAGATCAAATTTCTCTACACACCGAAGTAGCGCAAAGATGTTTAGAGATCTAATAGAACATTTTCTGTGGGATAATATGATGTGGGAAATTAATGACTACATGTAAAGGTGTCTATTTTGTCAACATGTGAAGGAAGATTGACAACATACCAAAGGAGTCATGCAACCTCTACCTATTCCTATGTATAAGTGGGATAAAATGATGATTGATTTTGTCATCATACTATTGAGGACACTGAGAAGGAATGATACAATATGGGTAATTGTTGATTGTCTCACAAAATCTGCACATTTCCTTCCATTAAGAGAGGATTTACCACTTCATCAACGAGAAATTCTTTATATTAATGATGTTTTTAGTGTTAATGGTGCATCTATATCGATTGAGTCCAATCAATATCCCTGAGTTACATAAAAATTCTAGAAAAGTCTCCAGAAGGCTTTGATTACCGAGCTTCGTATGAGTACTGCTTATCACCCTCAAACTGAAGGACAGTCTAAAAGAACTATTCATACTCTGGAAGATATGTAGAGATCATTCCCTCTAGACTTTCAAGGTATGTGGGATCAATAATTTCCTTTGGTGGAATTTTCATACCATAATAATTTCTATTCTAGTATTCAATTTGCTCCATAAAAATCATTATATGGAAAGAGATGTCGAACTCCAACTTGTTGGGATGAAGTTGAAGAGAGAAATCTTATAGGCACCAGAACATATTGAAGAGTCCCTGGAAAAGGTGAAGACTTTCCAAGCCCATATAAAAGTAGGCCAAGGTAGGCAGAAGTGTTACGCTGACAACCGGAGAAAGGATTTGGAATTACAAGTGGGAGATCATGTCTTTTTGAAAGTATCTCCATGGAATGGTGTCTCATGGTTTGGTAAGAATGAGAACCTGAGCCCCAGGTACATCAGACCATTGGAAATTTTCAAAATAATTGAAGCTGTAGCATACCGTTTAGTAATGCCGCTAAGTCTCTACAAAGTTCTTGATGTTTTACATTTGTCCTTGTTGAAGAAATACATGCCAGCCCCAATGATTGTACTCACATATGAAGAAATAGAATTGGAACCTGATTTATCATACTGTGAAGAGCCTATTGGGATTCGTGACACAAGGGATCCAGTATTGAGAAATTAGAGAACTCGTCTAGTAAAGGTTCTTTGAAAAATCTAGATTATAGAAAAAGAAATATGTGAACTTGAGGATTCTATGAAGAAGAACCACCCACATCTTTTTTGAGGGGTTTATAAATGAAAAATTTTGAGGGTGAATTTTCCAATGGAGGGTATAATGTAGCACCCCAAACATTTTATTGTATGATTCTGCTAAATACATTCTAGTTATAGCCTATAGTTTCAAAATCACTAAGCCTCTTTGGAACAAAACATGGTTACTTATAGAAGGCAACCATAAATTAGCGATAAAATTTATATTTGTCAGCTCTATGATTTGAAGTTTAAAAACCTAACAAACACAGTTGTTATCAAGATGACAATTAGAGTCTTGTAGAATTAACATACTTTTCATTAAATAGTATCCTACCATTAGGAATAGTAACACACCCTTATGAATAGTAAATTACCATTATTAATTGTAATATGACTCTTGTGAATGGTATCTATGCCCTTCATTGTATAAATGAATTTAACCACCATAAAAATAAAGAAGAATATTTTATGTGTTGGTATTTTTCAGTTAAATAATTATTTTAATTAAATATTTAATTAATCATAATTTTAAAATTATTTTTGAAAAATGGACATCATTTTTGGATCCTACAAATCGCAAAATGGGTAGTGTGATATATTGGTATTTTTCTGAAATACTTAAATTTTTATTAATAGTAAAATGCTATGATTATCGATAAATTCTAAATAAGGTACTTATTGAGTCATTGATGATGATCTTATGATGTAATCCCACTTGGTTCTAAGTCACATCTGTATATTATAGTTCTTGGTCATGGAATACTCACTATTAGTTGTCTTGAGAGGAATTAATAAATTAATGATTATAATATTAAGAAAACTCCTCTCCCCTCCACTATATAAACCACCCCTCACCCCCACTTCCTCCCACACCACTTGAGCTTCATGAAATGCCTAAATTTTAACAAATACTCTCCCCAAGACCAGTTCCCACGTCCAAGACCTTATTGTCTAACCAAAACGCCAAAATCAAAGTCCTTAAGGAGATTCTCAAGGAGGATTACTCAAGAGGTGAACCTTATTTCTCTTTTAATTCAATTTCATTTAAAAGTTTCATTCATTTGGTATCCCATCTCACCTACCCACATCCAAATTCCATGATAATTCCAGTTCCTTACATGTACTAGTTTTTTATTATTCTAATGGGTTATTTCATCATAATCTCTCTTTTCCCATCCTTTTATACAATAAATGAAAACATCGTCCGAGATGTGTAAATTTACCACACTCAAGGAAGATGAGATTTTAATTTTCATTACAATCTACAATACTAGTCATGATACCTTGTAAATGGTTGAACCCAATCATAATATATGTATCTTTTCTTTATTAATGTTTTGTAATATTTACACATTCATAATATGGAATAATAATACCAAACATGTTTATTGTGCGCCAAACCGCCAAGCCAAATCCATGCATTTATTTTTCACTCATCAAATGTGTCATCCTCATGGTATATAACAAGAATCATTATAAGATCACATATATCTCTTTAATTTCAAAAATAGTGTATATTAAAATTGCTCTATGTTTAACCACATTTCAAAAGAACATCCATTCATGAAAACAAGTAAACAAATTATGAAACCACATAAGAAAATGATTCCAATAAAATACAATTGAATCTCTTAAACCCATCAAAAAAGTCATTAATGAACTTAATAAGGTTATACCATATCAATTAAATGTTTATGAGGTTCTGGAATTAATATTTAATGAATCTAAATTTGATTATTCAGTTCGTTAAGATCAAACAAGAACACCATCGAGCATAAGGTAAGGGATCCTATGTCTCACTTTTGTTCAAGAGTCTCCCCTATGTTGTGCCCTCTTATTTTTAATTGGTAATGATGGGGTATGTTTTCTCACCTCCCCAATACTTACATTGTGACGTATAAATAATGAAATACCCCATTACCTCTCATTACCCTTGAAATAACACTTGTTACCATCCAGATATGTTTGTAAGGGGTTTCTCATTTAACTTTTAATTCTATTATATTTTCATTGTTCCCCCCTTATTTCATATATGTGGTATATGTGTATGGTAATTTGATATATAATAACATTATTCTCTATATATTCATGTTATCCAATGATTCAGTTGAGGTTTATTAAGATTTATTCATATGATTCGACCGATTACATTGTGGTAAGAGACTTTCTCTCAACTACTATTATGTTGTGACTAACTTTGTATTGTGCACCTAATAATCCTTATGTGGTGTAACTACTTCTCATTTGATATCACATTTCATTTGAAATTATAATTATAATAAATATCCATTTTCTCATATCATGGATATGTTTTTGTCTAAATGGTATACCATTTCACATATGATGTTTATTTGGAATGTTATTTTAATTATGGAAATATTGATGCATCTGTATACTCTACTCTATATAGATATTGAAAATGCATATTGATATTGTATTGAATCAATGTATAAATAGTTCTTTGGACATTCAGAGGTGGATGGGGACCATTATATCCCTTCGATGCATCGGTAGTTCTCATGAAACAAATTAGTTGGTGATAAACCCTTTGAGATTGTTTGCAAAAATCAGATAGGTTTCTACTATTGAACTAAACCATTTTATGGTATTATGGTTTCGTGTGATAGATACATGATGTCAAAATAATAATCATTTATTATTAATTTTCAGTTATTACTAGCCATGAGGTTTTCCACTATGAAAAAAATCTATGGATGCAATATCATTCCCAGTTTATTAATGGCGTGAGTTTTTCATCTATTCACAATGCCATATTGATTTTGTCAGATTTATTATGGTTCAATGAATATTTTATTCATTCTTATACTAATTGTAACTCTTAATAAGTGTTTGTGCTCACCCCTTTCATAGTTTACTTTCAGCATGTGATAAATAGGATATCATTTATTGAGTTCTTGTTGATGCAGTTTTTAGTTTTCGTTATGTATTGTATTTTTTATACTTCTCCTATTTAATTTTGAGTAACATATCTATATCTAGTTTCATCAAGACTACTAAACTGATCATTTCATCAGGATTTTCATTCCTTCTAACCATGCCAATATAACAATTAGTGCACTGGCTCTAGTCTGGAGGGGTTGAGGCATTACAATTCTTATTATGAAACTATGTTACATGCACATTATTAGGGAATTGGGGGAAGTGGTCACCAGGGCTGAGGATACAGTAGAAGACATGGCTGTTATAGAATCCACTACATCAATTGCAATGCTGATCAAACTGTTTATGCAGCAGAAACTCAAGGGAGAGCCCTCTAGTGGGCTCAGGAGGATCAAGGGAAATCCAACACACATGAAAAGGGATTCCCTGATATGATCATATTGGAAGACCAGTTAGAGGCTATGCCACAACCTCATAGGAGAGTTGGAATACATAGCTGACCTAATCCACCTAATATAGATTCACTTCCAACTCCTTCCCCAAGAGAGGTTACAACCGCATCAAGATCATTATCTCCCAATGCTCCATCAATAGAGCTTCTTCATGATTTAAAATGCAAAACACTGGATCAAATGTATAGTGTAACGCCCTGAACCTAGTTACCCAGAGTCAGTTAATTATTACATAACATTAGAATGATCACAAGGAAATCATGTCTCGGATGACTGATCAGTTTAGTATTATTAGAAATAAGATTCATATATAAGTTCAACTTTACAACATGAAAAGATATACAACACAAATTTATTACATTAGAAATATCCAAGCCCCGCAGATTATGCCTGCAAGTCACTCATAACTAACATCTTCATATCCTAAGAAAATTAAACATAAGAAAGGGGTGAGATCAAACGCTCAGTAAGGGTGAGCAATACAGCGGAAGATAACATAAATATTAAGCATGGTGAATAATTGAAACCACATGCATTTACCAATAATAAAAATGAATAATTTTATAGCAGGAATATAAACTGAGTAAATAATGCCATAATAAAACATAATCATGGGTATTATGCTATTCGAATGACCACATACACCATAAATATTATTTTACTAATGAGGGAATGTATAATACCAGACATTCTGAAACATTTTGTCAAGGCCTCGACCAATACATCTAAAAATGATTAAGGCCTCGACCAAAACCACATATCAACCTCGGAAAGGGACTCAGCCAATTCGACATCTAGTTGTCTCATGAGACATACTGATTTATCGAGGAGCTATAGCGAGATCCATCCATCGATTACTAAGTCCAATACATTCCTCATATGAAAACGATGAAATATAACATAAAAATTCGAATTAAAACTACCATATGAAATGTCAATACATTAAAGATAAACCATGAATGGTATAAAAATATCACATCCATAGTCAAACATATCACAAAACCATCAATACTATATGGATGTTTTTTATCATAATAAATCAACTTCAAATAATCTTAAAATCCATCAAAGGATGTTGACATAGATGAAATCAAAACCTTTTTTTAGAGAAATATCTATTTCAATTTTGAAATCATTTAAGAGTCAGATTATTATAAAGAAAAAATTTATTTTGAAAATATTCTTTTAATATTTTAAGGGAAGCTTTGATGATGTTATAATGGTATAAAATATCTGAACCCGCCATATAAGTTAAAAAAACATTCTTACCATAAATTGCTCGAAAAGGTCAAAAAGTACCTTATTTGGAAAATGACTGTAATATTCCTTTCAAAAAATATAAGGGTATAAATGAAAATAACCTATTGTATAGTAAATATTAAAAATATTTTGAAATACATTTTTAAGAATCATGGATGTGGATGATAAAGAGGTCCCAGTAGATACTTACGTAACCAACCTCGAATAGTAATGACATTGTGAAATTAACCCTTACCTTGTACTTTTCCTTGTTAAATGTTAGGTTAACCTCCTATATAATGGTTAAATAATTGTTATTAAATTATACAATAATCATATACATTAATATGACATCATATATGATATTTTAACATTGATTTGTTAATAATATTTTAGTATTATCGTTGTTTCGGGTGTTGACAGATTCGTGTTATTTTATATTCCTTGTTATGTGAGTCATATTTTTTATGGATGGGATGTATCTTATTAATATCCAAAATTATATCAATTCTTTAAAAAAATTATTCATCAAATGAAAATTAGTCTTGAATGGATACGATGGGGAATGAATCTCATCACGTTTGTGGAGACGGTAATCCATACGTACGCACGAGTGACAATATCATTATTTTTATATTAAAATAATATATAATTGTATGGTATATACTATATTAAGAATAATTATAATGTTATATTTATTATTTACATCAATTACACATCATTATCGTACCCATCCAAATAATAATGTATTGAATAAAAATTACACCACGACGTGGAGATGGTAAGCCATATGTACGCACGTATGGTGACATGTCATTCAAAGGATGGATAGAATAATGAATTTGGTTGTAACATATTTATAATAACATCACAGTATATAGAATATACTGGAGTTACAATTTTATAATGGAATCATCAAATAAAAACCTTGTGGAAAAAGAAAAGAACCTGAAAGAAGTGGTGAAATATTTACCTCTTCTTCGGGTCCTTCCTTTTGATTTGATCAAAAGGGGTCCATAGGTTGTATTTATGACTAAAGGAAGGCCTCTAGGATAAAGGGAGGACTGTTGAGAGGGTATTTAGGAAGATGTTGTCCGATCCAAATGTCTTTGAAGTTGTGAATTAGAGAGAAGGGGGAGTGCCATTTTATAAGAGGAGTGAGAGGCACCTTAGGATAAGCTAGAAATATTATTTTATAATAAAATAATTTTCGGTTTATAATGGATAAAAAGTATATTATTTAAATTATAAGGTGGGTATGTATTGAAAAAAACTCAACCAATAGGTTTTGGACAGGTTTGGGTCACTATATTAACCTTATCTTTTAGTTTTAACTCTTAGTTAAATACTTTGACATTTACCATTTCTCTTTTTATTTTTATATTATATAGATTATAAACGTACTATAAAATTCTATGAGAACCCCAAATGGTACATTAATGATACACCTATCATTATATAAGTACTTTGTCTGAACCATAGATTTTTAGGAATAGAATATCAATTAATAATATAATATTTGTTTTTAAAAACTCTTTTATGTCAATTTTTAGATTATTTAATAATTGTTTTTTGTTAAAGTCCTAAAAACATTATTAATTCGACCTAAATACATTCAATAAACCCTATCATGTCATAGTAACCTATAAAATTCGTGTATACATAAAAACTATCAAATTATATTTATTTTAGTATTTATAATATTATTTATTTTATTTTAAACATTAACAAAGAAATTACTACATCATCATTGTGTCATAAATAAATTTACTTATTCAATTTCTAAAAATTGTAAATAAAATACCATTATGTAGGAAATTTGTTTAGATTTGTAATGAATATTTATAGTCGAAGAGATTGCATGTATAACCCTATGTAAAATTTTTTTTACTAAAAGATATATGCTTATGTAATTTACGTATTTACTTTAACTTAATTAATATAAATCGCACTACTAAATATTCGGCCTATAGAGACCAGCATTGGTGGTTTCTTTAGGCCTCTAGAGACTATACAATGACCACCAATGGCGGTCACCTTAGGCCCGATGTTGTAGTCATACAGCGACCACTAATGGTGGCCGCTGAAGCTGGCCGAAATGCGGGCCTCCAGCGATCGCCAATAGCGGTCGCTGCAGTAGGCCAAAATGCCAGCCTACAGTGACCGACATTAGCGGTTGCTGAAGCTGGCCGAAATGCTGGCCTATAGTGATGGCCATTAGCCATCGCTAAATTGGACACATTTTTTAAAAAAAATATCAGGGTACAGAATAAAAAAATAGCATATAAATCATAAAAAATGGATAACAAATCCAAATACCATAAACATCAAGATCATCATAAACAATAAATGATTGACGTGCTTGAACGATCCACAACCATCTTATTTAGAATCCTACCATAAGATACAAAGAAAACAACTAAACAAAAAAACGTAAATTGGACATATTTATTTAGTTATTGTATACATATAATAAAATGAAATCTGACATCTCTTGGGTTCTATAATAATTTTAAACTCCCAATTTATGAAATGTTATCATTTTAGAATTATTTTTCTTGTTTTGGAGTCTTTGCTTTAGTTTTTTAATGTGTTTTGTAGTCTAAAAAGGAATGTTTTCCATGTGCACCGCATGTCCGATGGTTGTTTTGTCTCATCCAACATGTCATGAATAATATTACTATCGTTTTCGTGTGGTTTCAGGTCATTTGGAGCACGTTTACACTAAATTTGACCGTTACATGCCGTTTTGGTCATTTATGACTCTAGAAATGAATTTCTTGGTCACCGCTGTCAAACGGCTCCTCCGAATGATGTGTCGTCTACCCGAACATTTCAAAATTCACATCGTAGTTGTTAGCGTATGATTTCATGGAATTCTGAGGTCTTTCGGGTAGTTTGGGCCACCCAACACTCCCTTTTAGAGCGCGCTGAACTGCGAAAACAACACAGTGGGTCGTACCACGCGCACTGCACATCCGATGGATGTGACGTCTCCTCCAACATGTCACTAATTATATTTCTATCATCGTAATGTGGTTTCAGGTCATTCGGAGCATGTTTGCTCTAAATTCGACTGTGACATGCCGTTTTGGTCTTTTATAACTCTGGAAACGTGTTTCCTGTCACCACGGTCAAGCGGATCCTCCGATTGACATTCCGTCTACCTGCAAATTTGACAATTCACACCACAGTTTTTTTCGTATGATTTTATGGCATTCCGAGGTTGTTTGAGTGGTTTTGACCACCCAAATCTCCTTTTTAGAGCACGTCGAACTGCTAAAAACAATACATTTGGTCATACCGCATGCACTTCACGTCCAATGGACATTCCGTCTCCTCCTAAATGTCACTAATTACATTCCTATTATTGTTTTTTTGGTTTCAAATCATTTTGAGTACGTTTTCTCTAAATTCGATCGTGACCCACTGTTTTTGGTCTTTTATGACTCTGGAAATGTGTTTCCGATCACCATGGACAAATGAAACATCCAATTGATGTGAAATATACCCAACCATTTCAAAATTCACACCACAGTTATTGTCGTATGATTTCAAGACATTCTGAAGTTATTCGGGTGGTTTTGACCACCCAACGCATCTTTTTAGAGAGCATCGTACTATTGAAAATGACACATTCGGTCGTACCGTGGGCACCACATGTCCAATGGATGTGTCGTATCCTCCTTCATGTCATGAATAATATTCCTATCTTTTTCATGTGGTTTCAGATCATTCGGAGCACAGTTTCCTATAATTCAACTATGACACGCAGTTTTTGGTCTTTTATGACTCCTGAAACGCATTTTCGGTCACCGGGGTCAAACGGAACCTCCGATTAACATTCTTTCTGCCTAGATATTTCAAAATTTACACCTCAGCTGTTGTCATATGATTTCACGGAATTTAGAGGTCATTCGGGTGGTTTTAACCACCAAAAGTGCCCTTTTAGAGCGGGCCGAACTACTGAAAACAACACATTCGATCGTACCGTTAACACCGCACGTACGATGGACATTCTATCTCATATTACATGTCATGAATAATATTCCTATCATTTTCGTCTAGTTTCAGGTCATTCTGAGCACAATATCTCTGAATTCAACCGTGACATGCCGTTTTTGGTCTTTTCTGACTCCGGAAATGCGTTTCCGGTCACTGAAATCAAACAGCCCCTCCGATTGATGTTCCATCTACCCAACCATTTCACAATTCACAATTAAGTTGTTTTTGTATGATTTCATGTCATTCCGAGGTCGTTCGGGCAGTTTTGACCACCCAACGCGCCATTTTAGAGCACGCGGAACTGCTAAAAACGACACATTCAGCTGTACCGTGCGCACTGCACGCCTGATTGACGTGCCGTCTCCTCCTAAATGTCATGAATAATATTAATATTGTTTTCATGTGGTTTCAAGTCATTCATAGCATGTTTGCTCTGAATTCGACCATGACATGCTGTTTTGGTCTTTTTTGAATCTAGAAACGCGTTTCTGATCACCGCGGTTAAACGGAACCTCCAAATGACATGATGTCTACCTGACTATTTCACAATTCACACCGCGGTTTTTGTCGTATGATTTCATGGAATTCCGAGGTCGTTTGGGTGGTTTTGACCACCCACCGCGCCCTTTTAGAGCGAGCCGAATTGCTGAAAACAACACATTCGGTTGTATTGTGCGCACTGCACATTTGATGGATATTTCGTCTCCTCCTACATGTCATGAATAATATTTCTATCGTTTTTGTGTGGTTTCAGGTCATTTGGATCTATTTTCCTCTGAATTCGACCGTGACATGCCGTTTTGGTCTTTTGTGACTCCAGAAACGCATTTCTGGTCACCGCAGTCAGAAGGCACCTCTGATTGACATGCTGTCTGCCCGACTATTTTAAGATTCACACCGCGGTTGTTGTCGTATGATTTCATGGTAGTACAAGGCCGTCCAAGTAGTTTTGACCACCCCACGCGCCCTTTTAGAGCACAATGAACTGCTGAAAACGTCACACTCGGTCGTACCGCGCGCACCGTATGTTCGATGGACATGTCGTCTCCTCTTACATGTCACGAATAATATTCCTATCTTTTTCATGTGGTTTCCGGCCATTCGGAGCACGTTTTCTCTAAATTCGACCTTGACACGCCGTTTTTGGGCTTTTTTTACTCCGGAATTATGTTTCTGGTCACCATGGTCAAACATCACCTCTAATAGATGTGTGGTCTGCCTGACTAATTCACAATTCACACCGCATTTGTTTTTGTATGATTTCATGGCATAACGAGGTTGTTCAGGTGGTTTTGACCACCCAATGCACCCTTTTAGAGTGCCCCGAAGCTACCGAAAATGACACATTCATTCGTACCATAAGCACTGCACGTCCGATGGACGTTCCGTCTCCTCCTACATGTCAAGAATAATATTTATATCATTTTCATGTGGTTTTATGTCATTTAGAGCATGTTTTCTATGAATTCGATCGTGACAAGCCATTTTGGACTTTTATGACTCCGAAAACGTGTTTCCAGTCACCGCGGTCAAACAGAAATTTCGAATGACATTCTTTCTTCCCGACCATTTCAAAATTTACACCTCATTTGTTTTCGTATCATTTCATGGCATTCTGAGGTCGTTCATGTGGTTTGGCTAACAAACGCACCGTTTTAAAGCGCACCGAACTGCTAAAAACGACACATTCGATTGTACCGCATGTCCGATGGATGTGTCGTCTCCTCCTACATATCAAAAATAATATTTCTATCGTTTTTGAGTGGTTTCAGCTCATTCAGATCACGTTTGATCTGAATTCGACCGTGACACGCCGGTTTGGTTTTTTTGACTCCGGAAACGCGTTTCTTGTCACCGCGGTCAAACGGAACCTACGATTGATGTGTCTTCTACCCGAACATTTTAAAATTCACACCATGGATGTTTTCGTCTGATTTCATGGCATTCTGAGGTCATTTGTGTGGTTTTGACCACCAAACGTGCCTTTTTAGAGCACGCCGAATTGATGAAAACGACACATTTGGTCATACCACGCGCACCGCACGTCTGATGGACGTTCCGTCAACCCCTACATTTCACGAATAATATTCTTATAATTTTCGTGTGGTTTCAGGTCATTCGGAGCATGTTTTCTCTGAATTCGACCAAACATGCCATTTTTGGTCTTTTGTGACTCTAGAAACGCTTTTCCGGTCACCGTGGTCAAACAAAACCTCTGATTGATGTGTAGTCTACACGACCATTTTAGAATTCACAGCACGGTTGTTTTCGTTTGATTTCTAGGATTTCTGAGGTCATTTGGGTGGTCTTGACCACCCAAATGTCTCTTTTAGAGCATGTCAAACCACTAAAAAAGACACATTCAGTCGTACAACGTCCACCGCACATCCGATAGACATGTCATATCCTCCTACATGTCATGAATTATATTCCTAAAATTTTCGTGTGGTTTCAAGTTATTCGGAGCAAGTTTGCTCTGAATTCGACCGTGGCACGCCGTTTTTGGTCTTTTATGACTCCAGAAACGCGTTTCCGGTCATCGCGGTCAAACGGAACCTCCGATTGATGTTTTGTCTGCCCGAACATTTCACAATTCACACCACGGTTGTTTTCGTATGATTTAATGGCATTCTGAGGTCATTCTGGTGGTTTTGACCTCCCAACACGCACTTTTAGAGCACGCCGAACACATGAAAAAGACACATTCGGTTGTACCAAGCGCACCGTATGTATGATGAATGTTCCGTCTCCTTTTACATGTCACGAATAATATACCTATAATTTTCATGTGGTTTCAGGTCATTTGGATTATGTTTTCTTTGAATTCGACTGTGGCATGCCGTTTTGGTCTTTAATTACTCCAGAAACGTGTTTCTAGTCACCGGGGTCAAAGGGCACCTATGATTGGCATGCCTTATGCACGAAATTTTTAAAATTCACTCCACAGTTTTTATCGTATGATTTCATGGCATTACGAGGTCATTCGGGTGGTTTTGACCACCCAACGCGCCCTTTTAGAGCGCACCAAACTACTTAAAACGACACATTCGGTCGTACCATATGCACTGCACGTCCTATGGACGTGCCGGATCTCCTATAGGTCAAAAATAATATTCCTATTGTTTTCCTATGGTTTCAGGTCATTCAGAGCACGTTTGCTCTGAATTTGACTGTGACCCGCCATTTTGGTCTTTTATGACTTTGGAAACGTGTTTCCAGTCACTGCGATCAAACAACACCTTCAAATGATCTTCCGTCTAGCCAGCCATTTCCTAATTAACACCTCGGATGTTTTCGTATGATCTCGTGGCATTATGAGGTCGTTTGGGAGGCTTTGACCACCCAACACACCCTTTTAGAGTGTGTTGAACTGCTGAAAACAACACATTCAGTCCTACCATTCCCATCGCACGTCCGATGGACGTTCCGTCTCCTCCTACATGTCACAAATAATATTCCTATAGTTTTCATGTGGTTTTAGGTAATTCGGAGGACATCTTCTCTGAATTCGACCGTGACATGCCGTTTGGGTCTTTTGTGACTCCAGAAACACGTTTTTGGTCACCACATCCAAAAGGAACCGCCAATTTATGTGTCGTCTACCCGACCATTTAAAAATTTACACCGCGGTTTTTTTCGAATGATTTCATGTCATTCCATGGTCATTCGGGTGGTTTAACGTGCCCTTTTAGTGCGCGCCGAACTGCTGAAACGGATCATTCAGTCGTACCGCGCGCATCGCACATTCGATGGACGTGATGTCTCACCCTACATGTCACGAATAATATTTCTATTCATTTCATGTGGTTTCAGGTCATTCAGAGCACATTTCTCTGAATTCGATCATGACACGCAGTTTTTGGTCTTTTATGACTCCGGAACAGGTTTCTGGTCACCGCGGTCAAACGGAACCTCCGATTGACATGCCCTTTGCCTCACCATTTCACAATTTACACCTCGGTTGTTTTCGTATGATTTCAGGGCATTCAGAGGTTGTTCGGGTGGTTTTAACCACCCAACGCACCCTCTTAGAGCTTACCGAACTGTTGAAAATGAGGCATTCATTATTTCCGTGCGCACCGTAGGTCTGATGGATGTTTTATCTTTTAATACATGTCAAAAATAAAATTCCTATTGTTTTCTTGTGATTTCAAGTCATTCGGAGGACGTTTGATCTGAATTCGATCGTGACACGCCATTTTTTGTCTTTTATGACTCCAGAAATGTGTTTTTGGTCACCACAGTCAAACGGTACCTCCGATTGACATTCTTTCTGCCCGACCATTTCAAAAGTCACACCGCGGTTTTTATCATTTGATTTCATGGAATTCTAAGGTCATTCGGGTGGTTTTAACCACCCAACACGCCTTTTTAGAGTGCGCTGAACTGCAGAAAATGACACATTTAGTCGTACCGCACGCACCGCACATGTGATGGACCTTCCCTCTCATCCTAAATGTCACGAATAATATTCCTATCATTTTTGTGTGGTTTTAGGTCCTTCGAAGAACATTTTCTCTGAATTCGACAGTGACACGTCGTTTTGGTCATCTATGACTCTGGAAACGTTTTTCCAGTGACCGTGGTCAAATGACACCTCTTATTGACGTTCCGTCTACCCGGACATTTCACAATTCACACCTCGGTTGTTGTTGTATGATTTCATGTCATTCTGAGGTCGTTCGAATGGTTTTGACCACCCAACGCACCCTTCTAGAGCACGTCGAACTGCTGAAAAAGACATATTCAGTTGTACCATGCGCACCGCACGTCCGATGGATGTGGCGTCTCCACCTACATGTCACGAATAATATTACTATCATTTTCAAGTGGTTTTAGGTCATTCGGAGCACATTTTCTCTGAATTTGACCGTGACACGCCGTTTTTGGTATTTTATAACTCCGGAAACTCGTTTCCTGTCACCGCGGTCAAACAACACCTCCGATTGACATGTCGTCTGCCCGAACATTTCACAATTCACACTGCAGTTGTTGTCGTATGATTTCATATGATTCCAAGGTTGTTTGGGTGGTTTTGACCACTAAACGAGCCCTTTTAGAGCGCACTGATCTGCTAAAAACGACACATTTAGTTGTACCGCGCGCACTGTACGTCTGATGGACATACCGTCTCCTCCTAAATGTCGCGAATAATATTCCTATAGTTTTCATGTGGTTTCAGGTTTTTCGGAGTATGTTTGCTTTAAATTCAACCGTGACACGTCTTTTTGGCCTTTTGTGACTTCGGAAATGTGTTTCCGGTCACCGTGGTCAAACGGCACCTTCGATTGACATGCCATCTACCCGATCATTTCACAATTCACACTGATGTTGTTTTCATATCATTTCATGGCTTTCTGAAGACGTTCTGATGGTTTTGACCACCCAATGCGCTCTTTTAGAGCGCGCTGAACTGCAAAAAACGACAAATTCGGTCGTACCACATGTACCGCACGTTTGATAGATGTTCTGTCTCCTCCTACATGTCACGAATAATATTTATAATGTTTTCGTGTGGTTTTAGGTCATTCGGAGCACGTTTTCTCTGAATTCTACCGTGACATGCCATTTTGGTCTTTTGTGACTCTAGAAACACGTTTCCTATCACCACAGTCAAAAAAAACCTCTGATTGATGTGCCGTCTGTCCAAACATTTCAAAATTCACACCGCGGTTTTTGTTGTATGATTTCATTGAATTTTGAGGTCGTTCGGGTGGTTTTGACAACCCAATGCACCCTTTTAGAGGGCGCTGAACTGCTGAAAACAACACATTCGGTCATACTGCGCGCACCGCATGTCTGTTGGACATGCCGTCTCCTTCTTCAAGTCATGAATAATATTAATATAATTTTCGTGTGGTTTCTGGTCATTCGGAGCATGTTTGCTCTGAATTCGACTGTGACAACCCGTTTTGGTTTTTTTGACTCCGGAAACGCGTTTCCGTTGACCGCGGTCAAATGGAACCTCCAAATGACATGTCGTCTGCCCTAATATTTCACAATTCACATCATGGTTGTTTTAATATGATTTCATGGAATTACGTGGTCGTTCGAGTGGTTTTTTCCACCCAACACGCCCTTTTAGAGCGCGCCGAACTGCAGAAAACTACATAATCAGTCGTACCACGCGCACCACACGTCTGATGGGTGTGCCTTCTCCTCTTACATGCCACAGAAAATATTTTTATTGTTTACGTGTGGTTTCAGGTCATTCTGAGGGCGTTTTCTCTGATTTTAACCTTGACACGCTGTTTTTGGTCTTTTATGACTCCGAAAACACGTTTCCGATTACCTCATTCAAACGGCACCTCTGATTGACGTGTCGTCTACCCAAAAATTTTACAATTCACACTTCGGTTGTTATCGTATGATTTCATGGAAATCCGAGGTCATTCTGGTGGTTTTGACCACCCAACGTGCCCTTTTAAAGCGCGTTGAACTACTGAAAATGACACATTCGGTCGTACCGCATGCACCACACCTCCGATGAATGTGACGTCTACTCCAACATGTCATGAATAATATTCCTATCGATTTAGTGTGTTTACAAGTTATTAGAAGAACATTTTATCTAAATTCAACCGTAACACACCGTTATTGTCTTAATGGCATAATGACATAATTTCCATTTGTTCTAACATCCAACTGAACAATTGGCCAACTAGCCAATTTCCCTAATGGCCTAACAGCCTAACAACCAGTTGGTCTATTGTATAGTTTCACAATTGTGGGGTGTCCGAGGGTGCGGGGGGGGTGTCTAGGGGGGATGTCTTGGGTGGGGGTGATGTCCGGGGGTGGGGCGGGCTGTCCGGGGGGTGTGAGGGGGGGGTGGCTGTCTGGGTTGCGGGTGGGGGTTGTCCGGGGTTGGGGCGGTCTAGTCGGGGTGTGGGTGGGGGGCTGTTTGGGGTGCGGGGTGCTGTTCGGGGGGGGGGGGGGGGGGGGGTTGTCCTTGGACTAAAAATAGTGAACCTGAGCTCAGTCATCAAAAACAAGTTTCATGGTTTATATTAGGAATCGCATGGTTTTTTCAAAACTATTACAGAACATGAAATTTAAAACATTAAATAATTAAATGAATAAAAAATATCCAAATCATTAATCAGTTCCATGGTTACCTCTCAATTCATGCACACAAACATTGCATCCAGTCAAAACACACATGATACCCCAAAATCAAAAAAAATGTCACTAGAAACCCAACATAATCTTTTATAACAACCCCACTTGTATAAAACAAAACACACCTCATGAATATGATACATCATGTGTGGTTATGACTGCTACCTCCATCCTGTGGGCCAGGGGCCTACAACAAATAAACATTATGAATACTTTCATAACAAAAATAATATAAATTAAATAAATAAATAGAGTATAAATATGCATCATATCATTCCATGAACCATCACCTGGATGCACATATTCCCGCAGTGATCTAACCTCAGAGGTCAATTGCGCATTTACCTCCTCAGAAGTGCACAACCGTGCCTCGAAATTTGACAAATTCTGTGTCATCTGAGCAATAGCAGGACCAAAAACATCAGTGCGTGACACTACAGAACGAGGAATCCCTGTTCCATAGGTCAAACTATATCCATGCTCATCCCGACCAATAATGCGATGATAGATCTCATCCCTTCGCATGGGAAGTTGTCACTGGTCCTATGGAAGATTTTCTAACTCAAATTCAAATTGATCCTATGAAATATTTAAATATATATAAATATATATGCTAATATATAGATTTATGTAAGTATTTATAAGTACAATAATTTATTATCAATGCTGTAACCTCTGGAACATTACGATCACGAGTCCTCATCCACACCGTCATTTTTTCAATCGGTGCTCCTAGCTCCCGCAACTGTATATGAATAGAATATAAACACAAGGCCGAATTAATTAATAAATTAAAAATGAATAATAAATACCTACTGTCAGATCTGAGACACATGATGAGTCCCGAGTGTGTGAGGTGGTCCCTACAATGCTCGATTCCTAGAATGGCGTGCTGACACCTCCTACATTAAATTCATTCAAATTTCAAACAAATCACACATTCTTTAAGATATATATAACAAAATAAATATAAAACCCGCAACACCCTTAGTATAATAATATGCAACTATGTCACGCCACTGATCTAGGAGGACACCTCTCGGGACTTTTTGCAGAATCTCTGGGGCACCCACATTTGGTACCTAGTGGTCCCTCTTCACTTTTCCTTTAAAGTCGTTCCACATCTTATGGAATCTTCTCATACACATGGGTAGAAACACATCAAGGAATACTTTCAAACTTTTCTATTAAAGAAAAAAATCACACATATTAGTATAGTTTATACATAGAGAATAAATTTAAATGGTCTTCTCACATAAACCTCCCTCCAAAGACGATCTAATGTGTCCTGAGGCATAGAAGCCCAGTGGCATGTATTAAATGGAAATCGATGTGGGTCACTTATGATTTTACCTAGATGACAAATAAATGCAGGGGTATTCAGTACCACAGGATGAAATACCTCATCAATTGAAACATCAAATGTCATGTCGGAATTCCATGATAAAATGCCATGACCAGGGCCTCTCTTGCGAGAGGAAGAAGCAATCGAGTCCGATCCTGTTGAAAACAATTTTATATATAATTTGACATATGTTATATATATATATATATATCTGTGTGTGTGTGTGTGTGTTTATCAATTACATAAAAAATAGAGATAATGATATTCAAACATACCTCGACCCAGAGACATGGATGCCTCAGATGGATGATGTGGATCTGCTGCCACTTCCCCTGGCATGCCTGTGGTCATTGAAAACATTAGGAAGGGGACTATCCAAAGTGTCCAAAAGATAAATTGGATTTTTAAAAAAAAATAAAACATGGATAATTGTTTATAAAAAAGCAATTGAATAATTATTTGTGAATGAATTTTAAAAAATCACGAATTTAACAAAACAGATATACAAATTATGTTCAAAACCAATCAATGAATATCCAAATTTCAGATTGAATTAATAAAAATTCAATCAGCACATGAACCAGATGAAGAATACCTCAATGAGAAGATACACCAACAATAACATCAATATACCAAGTGTTAAATCACCCTAAATATTTATAATTGAATAAACTTCCAAAAGTGAGGATTAAAACTTACAAGGATTTATAAAAGTTTTAGATAATTTATGATATCCTAGGACATTCAATACTAAATAGCAGGAAAACAATTATACCATTCATTATGAATGCAAATCGACCATTTCTCCTTCAAAAACTACTCTGACCCAATAAATATCTTCTTCACGTTGAACTATGTTATGTTGATCAAGCTGTGGGGAAACAAATGGAACAGTCTCGGGTTCATATTCTTCAAACAAAAACACTCCTCGCTGAGACATTTTGACAACAACTTGCCAATTTGGATTCGAAGTAAAAGTAACGAAGAATACTTTTTCCGCTTGTGATGTCAAAATGAATTGTTTATTCTCAAATCATTCATTTCTGTATAACATATAGTTAAAATTCACCAATGAAAACTAATATTGATTGAATTTACATCCATGCACTGGATCAACCCAATTACACTTTAACAATATGTACTTCAACCTGTGTGTGTATACAACTTCAATGATGTTTGTCAATTGACCATAGTAATAACCAGAATTGAAAAATGAAAAAATGGTGCCACTATTTTGTGTTTATCATTTTTCATTAACATCATTAATGTGAAATTGAAACCCATTAGAATCTCTAGATTTAGAACGAAGAGTTGTTATAGATGGAACCTCAGCCAGTTGGATAAATTATTCAGTTAGCATGGGGTCCCCTAACTCCCTTAGCTTATGAACCGACATAATTTATAAAATTCAATACTGATATATGTAGAATGAAATTAGTATAATTCTTCACTCATAATGAAAATTAATTTATACACACATAATCCTTAATCCAATCATGAAATGACACAAAATGAGATTGTTGAATTTGCAACTCAGTCGCCCGATAGATCCCTTATTTTATCTCAATAATGTGTTTCCTGAAAATGATAAAGCGATGTTTAAATGATCAAATTATCCAAACAGAACATGAAAAAGTTAAACAATAAAAGTGATAAGATACTTACTAAATTAATGGTGAAACTGATGGAGTATTGAACAAGATATATCGATGTGCTTGTATCCACTCGATGTTGTCCATAGAAAATGTGGTTCCTTTTCCAACTGGACCATCATGAATTTGAGAGGGCTTATCAAATTTTGTTTCAACATCCATTAGATATTCTACAAAAAATTTGTACACTCATCCATCAAATAACCATTGGCTATTGATGCCTCCAGAGGAGCTCTGTTGCGTAAAAATTGTTTTAATGTACTCAAATACCGCTCAATAGGATACATCCACCTGAATTGCATAGGACCAGCTGCCATTACTTCATTAGTTAGGTGCACTATCAAGTGGACCAGAACATCAAAAAATGAGGGGGGAAAAAGTATCTCAAAGTGAAAAAGTGTAATTACAATTAGTTCCTACAAACATTTTAAATCACTCATTTGTTGATTTCTTAAACAAATATGTCTAAAATAATACTCATTTCAATCAACGGATGAACAACATTGGGGGATAAACAATCAAAAATTGCAATTACAGTCAACTGCTGAAGTAGTATGTGATTTTCATGACTTTTCAACCCTTGAAATGTCTTTCTCATCAGATTCACACACTTTGAAATATTAGAAGAGTAACCATCAGGAACCTTGACCATCTTCAAAATGGAACGAAATGGCTCTTTCTTTTTTGTAGTCATCTTATACTGTGCAGCAGGCATATATGCCTTGTTTCCCTTAGCTAACTATAAATGCAACTGTTTGCCTAATCCCATTTCTTCTGAATCACGGTGTCGATTAACATGGACCTTTGATTTTCCAATAACACCAAAAATGGTCCACAATATGTTATCACAAACATTTTTTTCAATGTTCATTACATTCAAATTATTCCTCAGCATGTTAGTTTTCCAATATGGAAGACTATAAAAAATACTTTTCTTTTTCCAATTCTAGCCATGCTTCCTACCCGCCGCACGAATATTACATACTGGATGAGCCACCAAATCATGAATTTCATATACTGTGCGGATGTTTTCTTCCTTAATCTGCGATAACATTTCGACTCCCATCATGATCTTTGGTGCTTGGTAGAACTTTCTAGAACCATCAAATGCCACTCTGACCTTTCTGAACCTATGCTGAGGGGGGAGAAAATGTCTGTGACCCATGTATGCCCATTTTTTGGAATGTTTAAAACATACAGATTTTTTACTTTTATTGCAACAAGGGAAAGAAAATTATCTTTTAGTACTCCAGCCTGATAAATTTTCATAAGCTGGGAAGTCATTGATTTTCCAGAATAAAGTAGCATGTAGTTTGAACATTTAATTTGTTTCATAGTCATATGTTTTCACACCATCACCCCGAAATTCATTCAACTCATCAATCAATGGCTGAAGGTAAACATCAATCATATCCCCCAGACTTTTAGGTCCATCAATAAGAGTGGAAATTAATATAAATTGTTGCTTCATACAATGCCACAGAGGAAGATTATACGGAACAAACACCACATGCCATGTGCTATGAGTTACACCAACCAGGGACTTGAATGGATTGAAACCATTTTCTTCCAATCCCAATCGGACATTAAAGACATCTTTAGAAAAGTCGGGATGTCTCTTATCAAAATCCATCCATGCATGAGAGTATGACAGGTGGGTTAACATATCACTTTCATGAACTCTTTATACATGCCATCTCATTAAATTTGAAACTTTAGATGACATAAAAATCATTTCAACCTTGGTTTAAGGGGAAAGCAACGCATTTTCTTTAGGGTAATTGCTTTCCCCTGTTTCACAATCTGGATTTCATGAGTCTGATTTCCCCTGTTCACTTTCCACCTGGAAGCACCACAAACTGTGAAAATATCCAAATGGGCAGTTTCCTTTCTAAACAACATACAATTGTTTTCACATGCATCTATGGTCTCATATGTAAAGCCTAATTTCTCTGTCAACTTACGAGCATGGTAATATGACTTGGGAATATTAGCATTGAAAGAAAGAATCTTTTTCAATAACTCTAAAAGCAAGTCGAATGATGTGTCTGACAAATTATTTAAAGTCTTCAAATGTAAGAACTCCACGATAAATGACAGTTTATTATAAGAAGTACATCTAGGATATAATTATGTTCTCGTAGCATCAAGTGATTCATAAAACCTCCTTGAATCACGATCTACACCAGAGAGAAGAATTATCTCACAAGTCCCATGATTCTGGATTTCAATGCCTTCAGGATCCAACCCACGTACCATTTCAGTAAGCATTTCATGAATTGGATCATTCATCCTTGCATCAACATCCATCTGAACTACATCCGTATTTTGACAACGAACATATTATTCTCCATCATGAGTCCAAATATTATAATTTTTCAGAAATCCATTAAATAATAGGTGCTCCCTCATAGTATCTCATTTGAATTGATATCTGTTATCACATTTTCTACACGGAAAACAAATATAGTCACTTTCAAATCCTCTGGTGAAGTCAATAAACTACATAATGCCATTGAAATATTCTCTAAACGTTTGATTTGGAAGATCAATCCAACTCTTATCCATAATAATATCTGTATAACAAAAAGTTACGCAGTACTTTTTACATTTTCATTTCTCAAATCTATTATATTTAAAATAAATACTAATCAATTGTTTGTGAACCATAGATAAAATAATAATGTAAGTGAAAGCCCATGTCATACCAGATTGTGCTACAAATCTAGAAGGGAGGGGAGCCGAAGGTTGTGCTGTGAGGGAGAGGAGAGGCAGCGAAGGGGAGCCGGATCTAGAGGTGGAGCGACGAGGGAGTTGTAAAGCGGCAGCGGCGGTGGGGAGCCAGAAAAGAGGTGGTGGTGAGGGGACGAGGGACGAGCAATGAGGGGGGGGGGGTCTATCTAGGGTGGGCTATCCAGGGTGCGATTAGGGATGTCCGAGGTGTGGGGGAGCCTGTCCGGGGTGCGGGAGGGATGTCTGGGGTGGGGGAGGGGCTGTCCGGGATTCGAGGGGGCTGTTTGGGGTGGGGGTGGGGGTGTTTGGGATGGGGGTGAGGGGGAAGAGGGCCGAGGGGCGGAGGCTGGAGGGTGGAGGGCGGAGGGACGCTAGAGGAGACATAGGGCAGGGCGGAGGATGGTCGGAGGGAAGAGGGCGGCTGAAGCAGAAGGGCGGAGGGAGGAGGGTGGTCGGAGTGCGGATGCCAATGACGGTGGAGGGTGGAGGGCAGTGAGGGTGGTGAGCGGTGGAGGGCGATGAGGGCTCATGACATTGGGGAGGGCGCCCAGGGGAGGGCGGAGGGTTGATGGCGATGATGGGGAGGGTACGCGGCTAGCTCAAGGGCAAGGGAAGAGGTGGGGGGGGGGGGGGCGCTGAAGCCCCCCCTTTTGGCAAAGCTCAGTAACCGGCAGAGGCGGTCGCCCATGTCAAGGGGCTTCAAAGCCCAATATTGTAGTAGTGGCATCATTATCACTTACAAGTGCCTCCATGGGGTCCCCAAATTGACCCAAATATGCCCATGGTAGGAAAAGTATCATACAATAGGGTTACGAAACGTTTTAGGGTAATTTAATATTATTATAATATTATTTTTTTACCCTTATTTATCAGATTTACCCTTTAACAATGGTAAATAAAATATTTACCAAAGTAATTATTCAAAATGGCTGAAAATAAAAGTTTCCTATTTACACAATTTGGTCATCCTAATTAAAAATATGGAATCCATTTTTCTAAATTCAAAACATAGAATTTGCAAAAATTAATTCCCATTGTCAAAAGAAAACGCGTGTTTTTAAGAAATAATAACTATCAAAAGATTGACATTTGCTTATGTGCTGTTTAAAAGTTAAATTATGTATAATGACCAACATTGGATTAAATGGTAAAAATATAATCTAATTATAATTTAAAACCACTCAAATTCATAATTTATCACTATTAATTATTTCAATTAAGAATATTGTTTTTAATTAAAATTTAGTAATTTTCACTATTCATCAAAATATGAATGTTATCATAAAAGTACCAAAAATTAACCCTAAGATAATTTCTATATTCCGAATCCAAAAATGAAGTCCATTTTGAATGATAAAATTCATAAAATTTCAAGGAGTGTGTATTACTATTCATAACGGCTAGTTTGATTGGTTGTGGTGTGTGTTAGAACTCGAAGTTGTGTACAACACACTCTACTGTATTATTCAAAGAGAAGCATACCGTAGATGCTTGGGGTCTTATATTCTCCACTCCTTCAAATAATTTCATCTTTGAAATTTCTAGAGTATTACTACATAAAAATACTCTGGTGGTGCATCATCATAACTTCCTCAGGTTCCCACATTGCCTCTTCCATCTTATGGTTTCTCCATAGAACTTTTACCTGACGAGTTGTTCAGTTTATCAATACTTGATATCTCCTATCAAGAATCCTGATGAGCTATTTGCAATAAGACATATCAGGTTCCAGTTCTAATTCCTTATAGGTGAGTACATGCATTAGGTCAGGCATGTATATTCTCAACAGTGATACGTGGAACACATCGTGAACTTTTTAATGACTTGGTGGCACTGCCAGACGGTAAGCTACTACCCTAATTAGTTCTAGAATTTCGAAAGGTCCGATGTACCTGGGACTCAATTTTCCCTTATTACCAAAACATATAACACCCTTCCATGGAGATAACTTAAAGAGAACATGATCTCCTACCTAAAATTCCAAATCCTTCTATCAGTTATCAGCATATCTCTTCTGTCTACTTTGAGCTAGTTTTATGTGGGTTTGTATTACCCTCTCCTTTTCCATTGTTTCCTCCACAATTTTTGGGCCTATGAGTTTTCTTTAACCAACATCATCCCAATAGGATGGTGTGCAACATCTCTTTCCGTATAATGATTCATGGTGCCATCTGAATACTTAAATGGAAGATACTATTATAAAAAAATTTACCAGAGGTAAATACTGATCCCACATTCCTTGAAAGTCACGTGAGCATGATCTCAACATGTATTATAAGGTTTGAATAGTTCGTTCTGATTTTCCATCAGTTTGAGGGTGGTAGGAAGTGCTCAAATGAAGTTCAGTATCCAGGGACTTCTGAATACTTATCCAAAAGCTTGATGTAAAACTGGGATCACGATCATAAAAAATCGATAGTGGTACTCCATGATGTCTTACAACTTCAGTAATATATAGTCTTTCTAATCGTTCAATTGGTAAATCATCTCTTATAGCCTGAAAATGTGATGACTTGGTAAGATGATCAATAATTACCCATATTGCATCGTTCCTTCTATGAGTCTTTGGAAGTCCCATGAAAAAGTCCATTGTAATATTATCCCGTTTTTTCTCAGGTATGCGAAGAGGTTGCATGACTCCTCCAGGCTGTTGCCTTCCAGCTTTCACTTGTTGACAAACCATACATCTTGGCACAAAATCAGTAATCTTAATCTTCATGTTGTCCCTCCAAAAATGTTCCTTCATATATCTATACATTTTGGTGCTCCTAGGGTTTATAGATAAATTGGAAATATGAGAATCATCCAACAATTATCTTTTTATATTAGGTATATCGGGAACACAATGTCTCTTCCCAAAATTCAAAATTCCATCGTCATATACAAAGTCACTCAATATCCCGTTATTCACAGATTTAATATTATTTTGAAACTCCGCATCATCATCCTGAGAAATTTTTATCCTTTCTAGTAAATATTTTTTTTCAAACATTTGAAAAAGTATCTATGTTTTACCTTCCATTGTAATTCCCATATCCATCATCAATAGATCCATGAAAATAGGATCCCATTGAACTCTCATATTGTTCAAAACTCCATGATCCTTTCTACTCAAAGTATATTTCACCTTATTTTCCTTCCCCGGGTGGTAGTGTATTGTGAAATCATAATCCTTGAGTAGTTCAAGCCATCTCCTTCGCCTCATGTTGAGTTCTTTTTGTGAGAAAATATACTTCAAACTCTTGTGATCAGTACAAATCTCACATTTTTCACCATAGAGATAATGTCTCCATATCTTAAAAGAACATATTATAGCTTCTAACTCAAGGTCATGAGTGGGATAGTTTTTCTTGTGAATTTTTAGCTATTATGATGCATAGGCCATAAACCTATCATTCTACATAAGGACACAACCAAGTCCCTTATTTGAAGAATCGGTATACATAACAAACCCATTATTCCCCGATGGTAGAGTCAAGATAGGATCATTGACTAATCTTCCCTTCAGTTCTTCAAAAAATTATTCACACTCTTTTGAACAAATGAATTTAACCCCTTATCATGTGAGCTTTGTTAATGGGTTAGACAACAGGGAAAAATTATGGACGAAACGTCCATAATAAGCTGTTAAATCCATAAAACTGCATATCTCAGTTATGCTCGTCGGTGCTGGACATTATTGGATTGCTCTTGTCTTTGAAGGATCAACGGAGACTCTATCATTAGAGACAACATGGCCAAGAAAATAAATCTCTTGAATCCATAATTCACACTTGCTAAAATTCCGATATAATTCTTGTCTTCTAAGAGTATTCAATATAATGTGCAAGTGATTTTCATGATATTCGTATATTTTGGAGTATACAAAGATATCATTGATAAATAATACTACAAAATCATCGAGATATTCCTTGAAAACATTGTTCATTAGATCCATGAAGACAGAAGGTGCATTAGTCAATCCAGAAGGAATTACTGTAAACTCATAATGCCCGTACCTGGTTCGAAATGCTCTCTTCAGAATGTCTTCCTTATTCACACATAACTGATGGTATCCAGATCGAAGGTCAATATTTGAAAAGTATTGAGCTCCATAAAGGTGGTCTAATAAATCATCAATGTGAGGTAGGGGATACTTGTAATTTATTGTTATAGAATTGATCTCCCATTAGCTGATAGATAACCTCATAGATCCATAATTCATCTTAACAAAAAGGATAGGGGATGCCCATGGAGAAACACTGGGGAGAATAAATCCCTTGTTACTCAATTCCTATAGTTGTTTCTTTAGTTCCACTAATTCCACAGTGACCATTATATAGTGGGTCTTCGATATGGTCCTTGATCCAGGAATTAAATCAATGGAAAACTCAATTTCCTGTTTTGGAGGATGTCCAGGTAAATCCTCTAGAAATACATCAACATACTTGTAGAGAATAGGTACATCCTCTTTTAGAACATTCTTTTCCTCAGCCATAGTTATTTCATTATCTTCCTCCCCAATAATTGAATTTATTAGAGCTAATGGGGTTGGATCTAGATAAGAATTTGGTGGTGATGATTCTGCTCTAAATATAAGGCGATCATTATAATAATCATCAAAAATAATAACCTCATTCTTCTTACAATAAATTTTTGCATCATGGTCCGAAAGCCAATCCATATCGAGGATTATATCAATATCAATCATAGGTATGCTGATGAGATCAGAAGATAAATAACATTTATATGATCTAATGTGAACAAATTCACAAAACTTTGTTGTGATGATACTTCCCTTAAATGTTTTAACTAACATCTCCCTTGTTACATCAAAATTGGGAATATGTAATTCTCTTAGAAAACTGGGAAGATATGAAATAATGCGATGATCTAGAATCAAATAAATCATTTTCTAAACTTGAGGAAACCATTAAATTACCTGCCCCACATCTTTTAGAGCTTCAACCTCAGCAGTAGTGATCGCATAAGCCTGGCCTTGATCCCTTGGCCTTTTCTGAGGTATGTTTCCCCGACTCTTAGGACATTCATTTTCATATTGTCTGATCTCCATGCAATTGTAGCATTGAATAATGATACTGCCTTTCTTTACCTTACAATCACCAACAAGATGGCCTTTCTTTCTACAGTTATAGAATACTCCTTTTCCTTTTAGATAAGAACTAGAGTGCTTCCTTCCACAATTATCACATGGTGGAAATTCAACTCTTCCCTTTTTCCCCATTTCATTTTTTCCTTTCCCAGAGTGTTCAGAAGATCTATTCTTCTCTTGCTTTGAATTAAAGTCATATGACTTAGAGAATTCCTTTTCTGTCTTGATAGCACATGATACAATATATTTGTATGATGAGAAGGATTGTGATAATAAATCTCGATGGAGAAATGGTTTTAACCCATCAAAGAAAAGACCAATCTTACTTCTTGGGTTATGTATATAATCTATAGCATGCCTTTCTAACCATATAAAGATAGCCTCATACTTGGCAACATTCTAATCCTCCTTTTGCCTAAGACTGAGAAATTTTATTTCTATATCCACTTTATGGTCATGAGGAATGTATCTTTCTAAGAAAATATCATTAAACACCCTCGATTCCATATTTTATACTTCCTCGTCATCCTTTTTGGTTTGAATCAATGACCACCATTGATCAACATCTCTAGTGAGTTGGTAAATTACCTTGACAATTTTTTCTCTTTTCCTACTCCCCAAAGTGTGAAATATTTTTTCTATGGAACGTATCCATTTCTCAACTACCAATGGATTTGTAATCCCATTGAATGTCGTTGGTTGTTGCCTCATGATGCGATCTAACATTGATCCTCCATGATGTGGATCAGGGTGATCCATACGGGTAAGGTTATTATTCATAACCTGAGTGAGTTGTCCCAGTATTGTGATAGGCTGATCAGCATCAGTTGTATCACCAGCTCCACTATAATTATCTTGAACAAGAGGGAAATTCCTACAAGGAGTATGTGAATTGATACGGCTTCCATTACTTCCACTAGGCGCCATTTCTAAACAATGGCATACACTAGATTAGTTTATGGATCACAATACATAAATCAAAACTTGTAAAACGCTTAACATAAATCGAACAGTTTTTGCATATAATCCATAATCATAAAAAACTCTCTTTGGGGAAGTATATACTCCTAATCCCTTCACAATGGTTTGTAATGAAAATGATAATTATCCTATGAATATCCCCTAGGAGTGTCGTAACCAAGAGTGCAGCAAGCCCCGTTGTCGTGCAGCAGTTCTCATTCGAGTCTAGATCAAAGCAGTGTTTTCGGGTTTTACCCCAAGGTACATCTGTGCGAGAGCCTCCTCTACCTACTCGTATCTAGACATGGATGTATTGCTTGGAAAACTCACAAAATCTCTACTATACAAAAATTCTATGATGTTATTCTATACTAATCCTCAAAGTCTATCTTAGGGCTATGTTCTCTAATCTGTTTTTATCTAAATCTAGTTTCCATTGTTTATACTAAAATTCCTCAAATACGAACTGTAATGCCCCATCCCCAGTTACCCAGAGTCAGCCCATTATTACAAATCATTGGTATGATCACAAGGAAATCAAGTCTAGACAGACCGATCAGTTTAGTATTATTGGAAAAAATATTCATACATAAGTTCAACTTTACAACTTGAAAATAAATAAAACACAAATTTATTCCATTAGAAACATCCAAGCCTCCTAGATTATGCCTTCAAGTCACTCATAACTAACTTCTTCATTTCCTGAGAAACTAAAACATAATAATGGTGGGAGATCAAACACTCAGTAAGGGTAAGCAATATGGTGGAAGATAACATAAATATTAAGCATGGAGAATAATTGAAACCACATGCATTTACCAAAAATAAACATGAATACTTTTATGGAAGGAATATGAGCTGAGTAAATAATTCCATAATAAAACATAATCATGGGTATTATACTAGTCAAATGACCACATGAACAATCAATATTATTTTCATAATGAGGTAATGTATAATGTCGGATATTCTGAAACAAAATGTCAAGGCCTCGGCCAAGACATCTAAAAATGATTAAGGCCTCAACCAAAACCACATATCAAATTGGGAAATGGCCTCAGCCAATTCCACATCTAGTTGTCTCATGAGACATAACAACGCATCGAGGAGCTATAGTGGGCTCCACCTATTACTTACTAAGTCTAATACATTCTCATATGAAAAGGATGAAATATAACATAAACATTTGTATTAAAACAAGCATATGAAATGTCAATACTTTAACCATAAACCATGAATGGTATAAAAATAACACATCTTAAGTCAAACATATCACAAAACCTTAACTACATTATGGAAGATTTGTATCATAACAAATGAACTTCAAATAAACTTAAAATCCATCAAAGGATGTTGACATAGATTAAATCAAAAACTTTTTTTAGAGAAATATCTATTTTTATTTTGAAATAATTAAAGATTAACATAATTATAAAGAACGAATTTATTTTGAAAATATTTTTAATAGCTTGTAAGGAAAGCTTTGATGATGTTATAGTGGCAGAAAATAGCTGCACCCACCAAATATGTTAAGAAAACATTCTTACCTTAAATTATTCAAAAAGGTCAAAAAAGTACCTTGTTTGGAAAATGACAGAAAGATTCCTTTCAAAACATATAAGGGTATAAATGACTTTAACCCATTGTATAGTAAATAGTAAAATTGTTTTGAAATACATTTTTAAGGAACATGGATTGTGGATGATAAAGATATCCCAGTAGATACTTACGTAAAACAACCTCGAATAGTAAAGAAATTGTGAAATTATCCCTTTCCTTGTACTTTTCCTTGGTCAAGAGTAGGTTAACCTCAAGTATAATGATGAAATAATTGTTATTAAATTATAAAATAATCATATACATTAATATGATATCATATATGATCTTTTCACATTGCTTTGTTAATAATATCTTAGTATTATCATCATTTCTGGAGTTAACTGATTCGTGTTATTATGTATTCTTTGAAATTTGAGTCATATTTTTTATGGATGAGATATATATTATTCATATCCATAATGATATCAAGTATTGAGACATTATTTTTCATCATCAAATGAAAATTAGTCTTGAAATGATACTCTGGGAAATGAATCTCATCACGTTCGTGGACACGGTAATCCGTACGTACGCACGGGCGACAATATCATTATTTTGATATTAAAATAATATATAATTGTATGTTATATCATATATTCAGAATAATAATCATGTTATATTTATTATTTACAATAATTAACCATCATTATTATACCCATCCAAATAATAATGGGTTGAATGACAATTACACCACGACGTGGAGATGGTATGCTGTACGTACGCATGTATGGTGACATGTCATTAAAAGGATGGATAGAATAATGAATTTGGTTGTAACATATTTATAATAAAATCACAGTATATATAATATACTGGATTTATTTTTTTATAATATAAACAACAAATAAAAAGTAAGTAGAAGAAGAAAGGAACTTGAAAGAGTTGATGAAATATTTACCTCTTCTACGGGTCATTCCTTTTGATTTGATCAAAAGGGATCCATAGGTTAGATTTATGACTAAAGGAAGGACACTAATATTAAGGGAGGACTTTTGAGAGTGTATTTGGGTTGTGGTTGTCCATGAAAAATGGATTTGAAGATGTGAATTAGAGAGAAGGTTGAGTGCCCTTTTATAAGAGGAGTGAGAGGCACCTTTGGTAAAGATAGAAATATTACTCTATAATAAAATAATTTTCGTTTTATAAAAGCTAAAAAGTGGATTATTTAAATTATAAGGTGGTAATGGGTCTAAAACAACTCAACCAATAGGTTTCTGACAGGTTTGTGTCACTATATTAAGCATATCTTTTAGATTTAACTCTTAGTTAAATAGTTTGACATTTACCATATCTCTTTATATTTTTATATTATATGGTTAATAAACCTACTATAAACTATGAAGCGAACCCCCAGTGGATCATAAATGATACCCTTATAAATATATAAGTCCTTTGGCCGAACCTTAGATTTTTTTGGAATAGAATATCAATTAAAAATATAATATTTTATTTAAAAACTTTTTTACGTCAATTTTGATATTATTTAATAATTGATTTTTGTTAAAGTCCTAACAACATTATTAATTCAACCATAATACATTAAATCAACCCTAACATGTCATAGTAACCTATATAATTCTTGGATGTCATAAAAACCTTCAAATTATATTTATTTTAGTATTTATATTATCATTTATTTTATTTTTTTCTTTAATAAAGAAAATAATGCATCATCATTGTGTCAAAAATAAATTTACTTATTCCATGTCTAAAAATTATAAATAAAATACCATTATGTAGGAAATATTTTTAAATTTTTAATTAATATTTATAGTCGATGAGATAACATGTATAACTCTATTTAAAAATATTTTTACTAAAAGATATATGCTTATGTCAATTTTGTATTTACTTTAACTTAATTAATATAAAGTTTCATTATCACTTACAACTATCTCAATGGGGTCCAAAAATCGACCCAAATATGGCCATGGTCAGACATGTATCATCCAATATGGTTAAGAAACATTTTAGGGTAATTTAATATTATTATAATATTATTTGTTTCACCCTTATTTATCGGATTTACCCTTTAACCATGGTAAATAAAATTTTTACCGATGTAATTATTCAAAATGTTGAAATATAAAAGTTACCTATTTAAAAAATTTAGACCTCCTGATTAAATATATAGAATCCATTTTTCATAATACAAAACACAGATGTGGCCGAAATTAATTTAAAAATAATTCTCATCTTCAAAATAAAAAGCGTGTTTTGAAGAAATAATAACTATCAAAATATTTGCACTTGATTATGTCCAGTTTGAATGTGAAATTATGTCCAATGACCAAAATTGGATTAAATGGTGAAAATTTAATCTAATTATACTTTAAAACCACTCAAATACATAATTTATCACTATTAATTATGTCAATTAAAAAATTTGTTTTAAATTAAAATTTAGTAATATTCAGTATTCATCAAAATATGAATGTTATCAGAAAAGTACCAAAAATTCACCCTAAGCTAATTTCGATATTTTGAATTGAAATATGATGTCCAATTTGATCGATAAAATTCATAAAATTTCAGAAAGTGGGTATTACTATTCATAACAGCTAGATTGATTGATTGTGGTGTGTGTTAGAACTCGAAGTTGCGTACAACACATGCTACTATATTATTCAATGAGAAGCGTACCATGGAAGCTTGGGTTGTTTAATGTAGTGTTGTGAAAAAACTGTTCCATGTACCATCTAGGTTATCAATCTTCAATGCGGTGAGTTTATAAAAGGATCTCTAGGAAGCACTCATTAAGGATTTGTCCCTATATCAAGAGTTTGAAGTTGAGGTTGATGCCACAAAGGTTTAGTGTATATAAAATGATTCAATAGAATTTCATGCTGTCATATGTTTCACCGAACAGATTAATAATTCTACCATACAATGACACATCAAGCCCTTGTACCTGTCTAGAATGATCAATGATACTGATATCCAACGATCCTTGATTGATAATGGCTTAGGGGTCAATCTCATTCTCATCCATAAAATTCGTTGATTTGGTCTCATTGAATCCCACTTATCTCCCTCCAATATGATGTTATAGGATTATGAAAATAATGGTAAAAAAATTATCAGTTAGATTACACATAGAACTCATTTTAGGGATCTCATATTATATTCAGAGGTCATGGTTGAACTATAGGACACACATTTAAACATTCTGGTGGAAATACCTTGGCTACATAAGCATGCTTCCATTCCTTTATCATACCACCTGTGTCTTTAATATTGCCTAAACAGTAAAATTGGGACATTTCATAGTGATAAAGCACGGTTCAAAACCATTGAATCACAGTACCTTTATCAATATATCTATCATAAAAGAGGGAAATGGTCCCTATAAGATGATGTTAAAATAATCAATACCTCAAATGGTTTGAATAATATCCCATATAACCCATTCAAACATCTTAGTACAAGTTACATGCTACCCATTAATCAAATTAAATGGGTTATCCCAAATCCAAGCACTCATTCGATGGCTTCCATAATGTCAATTGGTGAAACTGAACCTGACATCACATGAGAAATCATTTATTCTCCAAATAGTGGTGAATGCCTAAATAGATATGACTTTATTCCATCCACTAATATTTAAAAATCATTTTTTATCATCTAGGTAATAAGAATTTTTATCATTAATGGAGTAATATAGGGATACTGATTCTCAACCCATCATCTTCACTTCATTGCTTCATAGAGACCCTTAATCATTAGTTGGATCTAATATTGTTGCTTCCTCTTCAAGATGTCAAACAAATGACTCCTCCCCTAGGTATGAAATATTTTATTCATCAAAAACCCTCTAGGAAGAGGAATATTAGGTAACACATGAAGAAGAGGACGACCTCAGGGATACCCCCACATTCATTGAGGAAGGAATCTCAACCACTATGGATGAACTCATTAAAATAATTATTGGTATAGAGGAATATCTATACCCCACAATGACCTGTGTGTCCATGAATTGTGAAGAAAAAGAGATTTATACTTCCTTTATAAAGCCACATTGGGTTGTTTTTACTTTGTAATTTATAGAAATGAATTTTATGGACCCTTAGGTGGCCACCCACCATTTGGTTTTTCCAGAAGAGCATGGATGACACAAAAAGGGTGTAAGAAGAACACACCCAACTAATTCACTAGTGCAGAAAACGTTATTTACGTCACCAATTTTTACGTCAGTTATATATAACCGACCTGAGAATCTGTGAAACGTGGTTTTTTACGTCGGTTATTTAATAATGGATGTAAAAAATTCATTGAGTAGCTTTTTAACGTCAGTTATTTTAATAACTGACTTTAAAAATCGCGCATGTTCGGTTTTTACGTCAGTTATATTATAACCGACGTAAAAAAACAAAGCGCGGGGGTTTTTTACATCAGTTATTTGATAACCGACGTAAAAAACGAGATATCTAACCGACGTAAAACACCAAAGCGCAGGGGTTTTTTACGTCGGTTATTTTATAACCGAAGTAAAAAACCAAATATCGGGGGGGGGGGGGGGGGTTACGTCGGTTATTTTATAACCGATGTAAAAAACGAGTTATCTACGGGTTTTTTACATCGGTTATAAAATAACTGACGTAGAAACCCCCCGCTCTTTGGTTTTTTACGTTCGTTATAAAATAACCGACGTAAAAAACTCTTACATATCTCATTTTTTACGTCGGTTATTTTATAACTGACGTAACAAAACCAAAGCACGGGGGGTTTGTTACGTCGGTTATTTTATAACCGACTTAAAAAACCAAAGCGTGAGGGGGTTTTTTACGTCAGTTTTCAAATATCTGACATTATAAATTTAAAAAATAGTTTTTAACATCGGTTATTATATAACCAATGTTAAAAAACATTTAAAAAATTGAAGCCCCGTGGACTGTCATTTACGTTTTTTCGATCGACAGTCCACCAGCTCGTCTCTCTTGCGTGGTAAGCCCTAATCGGCTCGTCGATCGACCTACGTTAAACTCATTTTGGCTTCATCATTTATCATGTTTAGTCTCATTAGATCTATCATCTCAACTCATAACACTCAAGTAAGCATTCCACGAATTTATTTTGTTTTTTTTTCCTGGATAGTCTATATTTATGTTTTGTGATTTGTTTGTTTAAACTAGGTTAGATTCTTCAATTTCGAACCCTATTACATCTTTTTGAATATCGTTGGCACTAGAAAATGGTTTTACCTTGCATTCAATGACTCAAAATCCTCATATGTTGGAAACATATTTGGGGTTATTTATTGAAGGACTATTGCAGGATTAAGCAAAGATTTGTAATATTTCCTGATTTGACTGGTTTTAATTTCATTATCAAAAAGAAATTTGATGTATGGTTGATTCATCCATTCCTTTTATCCTATATTTCATTTAACGCTCAGGTTCATCTAAATTTTTTTTGTTTGATAACCAAGAATGTTTATGTGATTAGAGAATTAAAAGAAATTATCATCATATATAGTGAATCATCCTTGTTGAGTGTCTAATCATAGAATAGGAATCAATCATCCATATTGAAGATGTAATTTTTTTAGAAAAAAAAAATCATTAATGTAAACCATTTATCATTCATTAATTGAACTAAAATAAATATTTACACAAGAGTTATAATGGAACATAATAAAATAAATATTTATCATTCACCCTCATAGAGTCTAATAAATCTATGATTAACCATTTGTTTTCTTTAATGGAAACAAATTCACTTTTACCCACTTTGTATTTTTAGAAGACACTAAACTCCCTTATAATTTCACCCTTCTGGGAAGTATTAAACATCATTATATCCCTTTAAAAAATCTAAATGTCACAGAAATATAGTGCATCCATTTTTTCTTATAGGACTCTACTATAGATAAGTATACCATTTTTTATATTATTATTTATGATAAACTCTATCATAACAACATTAATATATGTTTATAAAAAATGGGAATATCACAATTCTCATGATTTTAGTTGAGAATAATGATAATGTTTTTTATTAATGTTAATATAGACATGGGTAATCTTACAAAAATAATGTCAACTTGAATAATGAATGTTACTTATATGTATTTCACAAGATTTTTTGATTTTATGTCACAAAACTAATTGATGATCGAATACAACAAATAATTGCACCACCAACCAAGTGAAACTAGTGTATTGTTCTATTTTAGAAATTTAGGATTCAATCAATGAGATTGTGATTTATTTATTTTATAGAGTTTCTGAATCAAGATACTAGATTCTATTTTTAATGGGTATTTGTTTGTTTTTTGATGTTTCTCGATTTTATTTGATGTAGGTTTTTCTTTTTCATGGATTACTTCATAAAGTGGTATCGGTTCATTTGATTTTGTCTTTCCTTTGACACCATCCCCCCTCAATGAATATGATCTCTCATTGACAGTTTTTCTCTAATTGTTCTCTCATGCACCTTTTGGAATTGATGGTTGATTACAAACATATTTATTCAAATATTTAAGTTGGATTATATGCATTTTTAATATTATATTGTTGTTTTATGCCACTTTATTTATTATTTTATCCAATACTAAGACCCTTTCTAATAAGAAAAATTTCATAAGAAATATGATTGGACTCTTCATCATATTTCTTGAAATGTTTTTAATAATGTCACATTTTTATAAAAAAATATATGTTATATCAAAGATGTGGAAACGGGTGGTGTCTGGGGGGTGTCCAAGGGGGTGGGTGGTTGTGAGTGGCAGTCCATGGGGGTGGGGGCCTGTCCAGAGGGTTTTGGGGGTTTTCCGGGGGTGGGGGGCTGTCCAGAGGGTTGGGGGTGTCCAGGGGGTGTTGAGGGGGTAGGGGTGGGGGGTGGTGTCCAGGAGGGGTGGGGGTGCTGTCTAGAGGGGTGGGGGGCTGTCTGGAGGGTTGGGGGTGTCTATGGGTGGTCCAAGGGGGTGGGTGGGTGTGGGGGGCTGTCCAAGGGGGTGGGGGCCTATCCAGAGGGTTTTAGGGGTTGACCGGGGGGTGCGGGAGATTCTCAGGTTTACTCCATTTTCTCCAATTTTCTATCAACTATATAGGCGGCATGGTTTTCTTTGATTCAATGAAATGTAAAACTATTATATCTAACTATATTTTGTTTTAAAAATAATATTCAAGCATATTTTCTTAAATACCCATAGATTTGTTTTATATTTTAAATTGTTTTACATTCAAATTATGATTTTTTTCATATAAATATATACTTGTCTTATCTTAAAAATATATATTTTTTGTTGATATTTTTTATAGGTGATAATGATTCGAAGTTGGATTACGGAACATCAAATGAGAAATGAATTTGAGGAAGGTGTTGATGCATTTTTGGAATTTTCAAAATGAAATGTTCCAAGTAGTGACATTTTTTCTGTCCATGCCTGAAATGTTTGAATAATAAGAAGTTGAAAAGTATAGAGATAAAAGATCATCTGATTTGTCATTGTTTTAATTCGAGCTACAACCCTGGGATTTGGCATGGTGAAACTAGATGGAATGTCACTGAAGATGATGATTTGCAAGATGGTAACTCTGATTTAATTGCAGAAATGATTCGCGATATTGTAGCAGAACAAATTGAGATAGAACTGACAGTTGCACGTCTATATGGTGATGCTGAAAAACCATTATATCCTGGTTGTACAGAATTTATGGTTTTGTCGGTGGTGTTAAGATTGATTAACCTGAATGAAAAACATGGATGGAGTGACAAAAGTTTTGCAGAGCTGCTACAATTGATGAAATACATTCTTCCAAAAGATAACGATCTTCCAGATTCACATTACAAAGCCAAGAAAATATTATTCCTGATGGGATTGGGATACAAGAAAATACATACCTGTCCGAATGACTACATTATATATAGGAAGGGATATGAATTTCTATCAAAGTTTCCTAAATGTGGGACATCACGCTATAAGTTGAAAGAAAAATCACCTGCTGGTGTAGAGATTACAAAGCTCCCTTTAAAGGTATTTTGGTATCTTCCTATAATTAATCATTTCAAACGTTAATTTGCTAATTCACATGATGAAAAAAGGTTAAGATGGCATGCTGAAGAGCGGGTATGTGATGGAAAAATACGTCATCCAGCTGATTGTCCACAATGGAAGAAAAGTTATGCGCAATATTCTACATTTGGAAATGAAATCCGAAATCTTAGACTAGGGTTGTGCATAGATGGAATGAATCCATACCGAACCCTCAGTAGCACACATAGTTCATGGCCTGTTTTATTGGTAATTTACAACCTCTCTCCTGAAGATTGTATGAAGCGCAAATATTTCATGTTGAGTATAATGATCTATGGTCCAAAGCAACCCAGTAATGATATTGATGTTTACTTGTCATCGTTGATTGATGATTTGAAACTGTTATGGGCTGATGCTATTAGGGTGTATGATTCTTATAAAATGGAATATTTTCAACTACATGCAGTGCTTCTGTTCACTATAAATGACTTCCCAGCCTATGGAAATTTTTCTGGATACAGTGTTAAAGGGCATAAAGCATGTCCAATTTGCGAACAACCGACGTCATATTGTCAATTGCATCATGGGAGGAAAACAATGTACATGGGTCATCGAAAGTTTTTGCCTATGGAACACCCTTATAGAAGAATAAAAACGACATTCAATGGATCACAATAATTTGATACTGCTCCAAATCCTTTATCCCCAGATCTGTATTTTGAGAGGATGAAAAACCTTGATGTGACATTGGGAAAGATACATAAATCTGGTAATGATAGACATATTTTAAAGAAATGGTCAATTTTTTTTTGAGCTACCATATTGGAGGTATCATGAAGTTAAACATAATATTGATGTCATGCACGTGGAGAAGAATATATGTGATTATTTGATTGGAATATTGTTAGATATTAAAGGAAAGACTAAAGATGGGTTAAATGCAAGATTAGACCTACTATCAATGGGAATACGTTTGGAGTTATCTCCCACTCCTAAATGAAGACAGACATTTCTTCCCCCGGCTTGTCATACATTATCGAAGAGGGAGAAAATTAGCTTCTGTAAGTGTCTTCATGATACCAAAGTGTCTCAAGGTTATTCTTCTAATGTAAAAAACATTGTCTCATTGAAGGACTTGAAGTTGATAGGTATGAAATCACATGATTGTCACGTCATGATGCGACAAATTCTACCAGTTGCATTGCGTGGAATATTGCCCATTCGTGTCAGAAAGACTATAATGAAGTTGTGCTATTTTTTCAATTCAATTTGTAACAAGGCGATTGATGTGAATGCTTTGAATATTTTGGAAAAGGATGCAATTTGTATACTTTGTCAATTGGAAATGTATTTTCCTCCAACTTTTTTTATTTAATGGTGCATTTAATGAGTCATCGGGTTCGAGAAATAAAGCTTTGTGGACCTATATGTCTTCGTTGGATTTATCCATTTGAATGGTATATGAAAATATTAAAGGGGTATGTTAAAAATCTATATCGACCTGAAGCCTCCATTATTGAACAGTATATTTCTGAGGAGGTAGCAGAGTTTTGTACGATCTACTTGGCTGCGGTGCAACACATAGGTTTGCCTCCATCTCACCATGAACAAGTTAAAAATGAGGGAAAGGGGATTCGTGGCATGAAAGTCAAATCATTGTCAGTTGAATAGATGAAGAAGTTATAATCATACATCTTGAATAACATAGCTGATGCTCAACTGTATATCACATTGCATATTAATGAGTTGAAACAATGTCATCCAAAGAAGAAAGAAATGTGGATTTTGAATGAGCCAACAAATTTTTTTTGTCATGGATTAAAAAGACTTTTCTTGGTAGATCAGATGTATCAGAGACATTAAAATGGATAGTGGGTGGTCCATCTTTAAATGTGATAACATGGTCTGGTTATGACATTAATGGTTATACATTTCATACAAAAGCTAAGGACAACAAAAGTGCAGTTCAGAATAGTGGTGTATTTTTGTTTCAGAAGCAAGGAATTTTTCGAGTGCTATGGACAAAAACCCAATTTCTGCATCAAGTGCATATTATGGAGTGATTGAAGACATATGGGAGGTTGATTACTTTAAAATTAATGTTCCCGTTTTTAATTGTAAATGGTTTTATGGTAACAACAGTGTCAGACACGATGAATTTGGAATGACACTTGTTAATCTGAATAGATTGGAAGACACAACTAATTCTTTTATAATGGCATCACATGCAAAACAAATTTTCTATGTACTAGATCAATCAGATATGCAGTGGGCTATTGTTTTACAGAGGAAAAAACAATATGTTGGTGAGGATGAAGTTTATGAATATGCTGATTTATGTGAGATACATACTTCCATGGAAAGATTAATAGAACATAATGATGATCATGATGAAGACATAGTTTGTGCCATAAGGAACGATCACGATGAAGTAATTTGGGAAAACAATCCATTTGTACATTCCTAAAATTACAGGTAACATATGTTTATTTCTTGTTTACATTTATATTTTCCATAAATGTTAGATATTGTATGTTTTTTTATTTATTAAAACATGTTTTAAAACAAAATACGTATATGGTTTTGTTTGTTTTAAGTGTGTTTAGTTTACTTTATCATGTTTATAACCATTACATGAATTATATATCTATTATTTTTGTTCAATGACAATTACTTCACCATGTTTACCATGTTTACCAGGTTTTCCATTTTTACCATGTTTACCATCTTGACCATCTTGACCATCTTGACCATCTTTACCACCTTTATCATTGTTTAACATGCTTACCATATTACCAATGTTTACTATTATGTAACTTAGTACAATTTTCTATTTTCTGATTACAGTAGTATTAAAATATTTGAATTTTTATATCTTTGAACTGGCATTTGTTTTTTGATGTGAAGGATAATGACAGATCATTCAGATGATCAACCACATGATTCTGGAGAGGAGCATGTTGTTGGTCATACCTCTGTGGATGAACATTCACATGATCCTATTACGACAAAGAGTTCAAAGGTTGGTAAACGTGGGTGCACACGTTTACCAAAATTATCACTTGCCTGTACATAGGATTAGAGGATAGTCGTTGAGTGTGATGATGATGATATTCAAAGAGGTCCGAATGCAAAAGATTTTAAGAGTTTTTTAGCAACTCAGGCTAAGAGAAAAGTAAGCATTCTGTATGATGATTGGAGAAGTTTGGATAAAGCGATTATCTCTCAGTTGTGGGAGACGTTTTTGGTAAGATCTTTTGTCATTGTTTGACTATTCTTTTAATGTTTCTAGTATATATAATATGTTTGACGTCTTCTTTATCAGATGACATTTGATATTCCTGACACTAGAGGAGTGAAGAAGAAATACTTATTGTTGGCTGCCTGTAGATGGAGGGATACTCAAATCAACCCTCTCATCTGATTTCATTTATGGTCATAGGAGTCATGACAATCCATGTCGTATATATCCTTTTATAGATGAAGACACATGGAGACAGTTTTTTGAAAGTAGAAGAAAATAGTCATTTCTGGTAAGGGCAATGTAAACTTTTATAAACATTCTTATATAAATGATTTTATTAATGTTTTATTAATGATTTCTTATTCTTAAATTACAGAAAACAAGGAAAGCTCACCAGGAGATCCAATATAAAAATGTATACCCTCATTTTTTATCACAGGGAGGGTATGCATTATTGGAAGATCAAATGATGGCAGAAACATTTCAACAAATAAGCGCTGAGTCTTCAAGCTCTGGAGAGGTGGCCCCTCCATCCCCTCCATCTAGACATGACAAATGAAAGAGAGCTCAGAATTGAAAAAAAGGGAAATATCTTTCAGAATAATCGATAATCGTAGCTGAGAGGATTGTAAGATATCTATTTTATTTATTTAAGTTAACTATTTTCTTTATATAATTTAAATCATTACAGAAATTTTCAATTAATTAATATAGAACTATCTTGAGGAGCAGAGTTCAGAGGGGACATTTACAGGTACTGGGAGGGAATATATTTTATTTGCAGCATTGGGAAGGCCCAAACATCCTAGTCGTGTAAGTGGATATCCGGCAGGTGTATCGGTAAGAAAAGTGTTTCCACGTTCTTTAACTTCTAACATTGAAGGGGTTTATAAAAAAATCGAATCCTTGGAAGCTGAAGTTCATAATATTAATGCGACGATGGAGGACAAGATTAGAGAGTCAGTGCAGTCTATGTTTGCAGAAATCCAATGACAATTTCTGACTACAGCTCCCACTCCTCTACCTCCCCCTACCGACCCCATTATTTATCCTCCACCTCCGCCAGTAGCTCCCACTCACCCACCTCATCCTGCAAACCCCATTTTTTATCCTACGCCTCCACCACAGCTTCCTACTTATTGCGAGTTATATGTTCATGATTCTCAACATCATATAGTAGCATATGGGTTGGTATATTGTATAGGAGATACAATTCATCATCAACAATTAGAGGTAGAGAATCAGAGGGTCAATGTACAAGATATTATAGAGAGATCGGCTAGGGTACCAATACCTATAGATGAGGTGGCGACAGTTGGACAGAGTATCAGCCATTTTTTAATTTGGCCATCCAGACTTCTTCGACTCATTACCATAGAGGTATGAATGTTATATATTTTATTTTTATTTTTTTATTAAAGTTGTTTTATCATTTGAAAACTACTATATTTTTCATTTTTTTTACAGGAATACTTCAAAGGTAAAGAAATACTGTATAGAAAACAACAAAGACAAATGGGTATGACATCAGATATAGATTCAAATGGTCTTGACATATTATCAAGATATTCACATTTTTTGTCAGGTTATTATGAGTTTCCAATGGAATCTCATGTCTGTGGATGTGAAATAAGAGTGGGGATTATAAAAACTGATATCATTGAGCTTGTTACTGGAGATAAGTTCGACATCAACGTGGTGCAAATTTTTTCCATGTAAGTCTTAACACCTTTTCTCTGCATTATATTTATTAAAAATGTATACTTATGTATGTTTTGTATTAGGTATCTTTATAAAATTTGTGAGAGGAATGAGCTGACAGAAGTATATGGATTCATGGACCCGCAATTGATTTCCCCTGAAGCATGTGCATTGAATGAGGAACAAAGAATGGTTTATATTACTGAATGATTTGAAAAGAATATAATCACACAATGTTGGATGATGCCTTTTTGTGAGAGGTATGAAACACATTTCTCTCAAAGAGTTAATTATCTTTTAACATAAAAAACCACTAACATCAAATTTCCTTTTATCAGTGATCATTTGATGTTAGGGGTTTTTTGCCCAAGGGAGAAAGCCCTTTATTGGATATGCTCTGTCCATGGTGATGTGCGGGAAAGTTTTAAGAATATATTGGAAAAGTAATTTTCAATTTCTCAATAGTTTTATATATTATAATGAATTTTAAATTTACCCCATTCGTATTATTTTCTAACAGTGCATGGGCCTACTTTCGAAAAAACACAAAGAAAAGAGGTGCAAAGATCAAATATGTAAATGCAAAGGTAAATATCCATTTATAATTTGTACTTTTTGATTTATTACATAAAAATAATATATTGAATTTACACTCATTCAAAAAGAATTTTCATGAACAACAAGGCCTCATCGAATGCGGATATTATATGTTAAGATTAATGTATGAAATAATAACAACTGGGACAGTTGTGAATGTTTACCTAGTACGATTTCCTATTAAACATTTCCATAATATTTCAATTTGATTTATTTATTATACACGTTAACTAATTTCTATTTCATTTGTAGATTTTTGATGACCCTAAACCCCATACTGCTGAAGACATCAAACACTTACTAGTGGAGTGGTCAAATTATTTTATAGGTTTGATTGACTTTTAGTTGTTTGTAATGTAAAATGTAATTTAGAATACTGTCATTGTAATTGTGTATTTGCTAGTCTTTTAGGTTGGATTTAGTTTTTTTTGAAGTTGAAAGCATATGTTTTGAATTTTATATAAGTGAATGATTAATTTTTCTCTGCTTCTTGTTTTGGTTTACTTATGATGGTTTTCTAGTATGGATTTGGGTCTGTGGGGGAGGGGTTCCAAGGGTGTGGGGGTGTGTTCAGTGGGGTTGGGGGGTGTCCAGCGGTCTGGGAGGGCTGTCCGGTGGGGTGGGGGGACAGTTCAGGGGGTGGCAGGGCTGTCCAGGGGTGTGGGAAGGCGGTCCGAGGGTGTGGGAGTGCTGTCCAGGGGTGGGGGGTATACATGAGGGCGGGAGGGGGGGGGAGGGGGGGGGTTGTCCAGGGGTGTGGTGGGGGTTGTCAAGTGGGGTGAGGGGGTGCTGTTCAGGCTGGTGGGGGGTTTTCGAGGGGTGTTTGGGGCTGTCCGAGGGTCAGGGGGTTGTCCAGGGGTGTGGTGGGGGCTGTCAAGTGGGGTGAGGGGGTGCTGTTTAGGCGGGTGGGGGGTTGTCGAGGGGTGTTTGGGGCTATCCGAGGGTCGGGGGCAGTCCAGGAGTGTGGTGGGGGCTCCAATGGGGTGGGGGAGGGCTGTCCAAGGGGTATACATGAGGGTGGGAGCTCCAATGGGGTGGGGGAGGGCTGTCTAGGGGGTATACATGAGGGTGAGGGCTCAAACGGGGTGGGGGAGGGCTGTCCATGGGGTATACATGAGAGTGGGGGCTTCAATGGGGTGGGGGAGGGCTGTTCAAGGGGTATACATGAGGGTGGGCGCTCCAATGGGGTGTGGGAGGGCTGTCCATGGGGTATACATGAGGGTGGGGGCTCCAATGGGGTGGGGGAGGGCTATCCAAGGGGTATACATGTGGGTGGGCGCTCCAATGGGGTGGGGGAGGGTTGTCCAGTGGGTATACATGAGGGTGGGGTCCCAACGGGGTGGGGGAGGTCTGTCCATGGGGTATACATGTGGGTGGGGGCTGTCTTGGGGGTATGTTTTATATGTTATCAATGTACATGCTTAATCTTGATCTGCTTCTGTTTTTGTGGTACGATTTCTTGATTTGTTTTCTGGTTGATTCTGGTGGAGAGCAGATGACTGCATTCTTTTTTTTTAAAACCAAAATTGGGTTTATCACGTCGATTAATAAATAACCGACGTGATAAAAGGCATGGGAAATGTTTTATCACATCGGTTATTTAATAACCGACGTGATAAATGCCCTGGAAAATGGTTTATCATGTCATTTATTTAATAACCAATGTGATAAAAGGCCTGTAAAATGGTTTATCACGTCCTTTATTAAATAACCGACATGATAAACCACCGCCCCCAGATTTATCACGTCAGTTATTTAATAACCAACGTGATAAACCCCCCTCCCCCCGGTTTATCATGGCAGTTATATAATAAGCAACGTGATAAACCCCCCTCACCCCGGTTTATCACGGCGGTTATATAATAACCGATGTGATAAACCCCCCACCCCCGGTTTATCACGTCGGTTATTAAAAAACCGACGTGATAAACTCTCCGCCCCCTGGTTTATCACGTCAGTTGTTTAAGAACTGACGTGATAAACCCCCTTGGTTTATCATGGAGGTTCTATAATAACTGACGTGATAAACCACCCACCCCCTGGTTTATCACGTCGGTTCGATAATAACCAACGTGATAGACCATTTCCCCGTCCTTTTATCAGGTCGGTTTTTTAATAACCGATGTGATAAACCATTTTTCTGGCCTTTTATCACGTCGGTTGTTAAATAAACGACGTGATAAACCCTTCCCATTTTATTAAGCACGTCATTTATAAAATACCCAACGTCATAAACATCGCGATTTTATGTTTTTGACATCGGTTTTTAAATAACCGACATCAAAAACATTATTTATAACGTCGCCCGTATTAATGTCGGCTAGAAACCGACGTAAAAAATGAAAAATAACTGAAGTAAAAAACGTTTTCTACACTAGTGAATCCTCTAAAATTGAGGATAAAGACAATAAGATTATCAAGTAATACTTCATTACATAGGTCAAATATTTAAATGGATTTCCAATATTTTTCCAGTGAAATATAAGAAAGGTAAAACCACAGTTTACATTGATTTCAAGGATCTTAACTGGAATTTTCCAAAAGATAATTTCCTAGTTCCAATCACTAAATCATGATTGATGGAATAACTAGATACCGAGATCTCTCATTCATGGATGTTTACTCTCGGTATAAACAAATATGGATGGCCCCATAAGATAAAGAATACATAGTCTTTATAGAACCTCAAGTTGTATTTTTCTATCGAGTAATGACCTTTGGATAGAAGAACACCGGTTCTATGTACCAATAATCTATGCATCACATATTCAAACCCTTCATGGAAATATTTTTTTAATTCTATTTTTTTTCCATCATGGTAAAATCATAAAAATGATATAACCACTTGGCTAACATAGAGGCCATCATCAAAAAACATTAACAACATAATATTAATATGATCCCCCCAAAATTTTCTTTCAGCGTAACCTCAGGATAATATCTGGGTTTCATTATATGCCATCATGGCATCAAAGATGATCCTGGTGATATGAAATCTATCCCTATAATGTCACCTCTTGGAAACATAAAAGAGGTAAGAGGACATTAAGTACACTTGGCCTAATATTCAGCACTTCATAGCCAACCTCATAGACAAGTGATTTCCCTTTACCAAATTAATGAAGAAGGGGTCACTTCTTTGTGGAACAACGACTATAAAGAAAAATTTTATTCCCTCAAGAAATACATCTTGATTCTATTTGTATTGATTCAACATTTTTAAAGAATGTGACTCATTCATTATGTGATACCCTTGGGGAAATTACTGGGTGCCTTACAAACACAAAAGAGTGATGATATAAATGATAACTACCTTTATTATCTCAATAGAACAATGATATATATAGAGAATTTATATTCAAATATTTATAAGAGATGCCTTGAATTGATATTTGTAGTTCAGAATATAGGGCACAATAAATAGAATCATGAGGTCCAATTGGTCACTCATAATAACACGATCAAATTTATAATTTATTCCCAGTCATGTTATAGTGACAATATGTATAGAATGATGAATAGTTATTATTACAAAGTTTGATATATAGTTCATTCTTTGGAAAGTATTCAAATGCTATGCCTTGGTATACTACCTTGATGACCATCCGTCTACGATGAAATGTCCTTAAATAATGAACTTTCTAATGATGAAATATTATCTATTCCGAAAGGTCCCTGAATATGGGAAATGTAGTTTGATGGTGATTCCAGAAATTCAAAACGAATGAGAATAGATGAACCAGAACTCAATGAAGAAGGGTTTGGAATTCTACCTATCTCCCAAGAAAAGGCACTGCTAGAATATTCATTCTTGTTATCAGAAGATGGTACCAACAGTGAGACAAAATATTAGGCTCTCAATGTAGGCATCGAATTGGAACACTAAGTACCAATCAAACACCTAGAAGTGAAGGGTGTTATAATTGGTGAAAAACTAGATCAATGGGGATTATGCCATCAAAAACTAAGAGCTAATCCCCCAATGTGAAAATTTCTGATGGTTAATAGAATAATTTCCCTCATATCCAAAAATGTCTTAAATTCTATGGTCATAAAATGTAGTGTTTAATGCATTGGAAAATATAGCCACAACCTTGGAAGATTCAAACTAGGATGAAATAATGACTAGAATTTTCCATCATCCTATGGTTTTACAATTTGTTCATATCAAAATGGAGGAAATTAATGAAATAATCCCCATTCCTGAGCCACATGGAACATCCACGAGATGGATTACACCCATTATGTAATATACTCATGATGGAATACTTCCATCAATTATATATGGGAGAGAGATGATCTGGTGGAGAGAAGGTCATTTCACTCTTTATAATGGCCCAAACCACAAGATGAACCTCTATAAACAATGGTTCAATGGAATTATACTCAACTGCTTCGATGGGTATGAAACTACAGCTATCATGAAAGAATTATAGACAGGATCCAACAGTTCCCACCGGTCTGGTTATAGGATTTCTAATCAAATATGATGTCTTGGATACTTTTGGCCTTCGATGATGCAAGATTTCACATAGTTCACTAAAACATGTCGTCCCTACCAAATGAAAAATTCATCCATCAACCCTAGGAGTTTCTACTTATATCCAAATACTCTTATCCATTTTCTATATGGGGAATGGATGTAGTTGGGCCTTACCCTCTAGATAAATATAAGTAGTTCAAATTCATCCTTTTTTATATGAAATTCTACTCTAAATGGGATGACGCAATACCTCTTAATGAATTTTGGTCCGAAATCCTTATCAGTTTAATCAAAACCAATATAATCACCAGATTTGGTGTCCCTCATACGATATTTATAGAAAATGGAACCAATTTTATCTTTTCTGAGGTAGGTAATTTATATTAGGAACAAAAAATGTAGTCTTATAATTCATCCCTCTATTATACAGTGTAAAATTAACAAATAGAGTCTTTTTCAAAATTATCTGTCAAACAAACTCCAAAATATCATGGATAAAGATAATAATTCCTTTCCTGATAAGATCTTTCATGCCTTATGGGACTACAATTCTACAACTCATACTACTAGATGGTCAAATCCATACTCACTAAGATACAAAATATTTGATGTCCTAGCCCTTGAAGTTCAGTTTCTGTCACATTGAGTTACCATTTGTGGATAGTTATCCCCCAATGAGCAATCCCATTAATAGTTAGATAATTTAGAGTGATTGGATGAATACAGATTGAATACCTTTCATCACGTAAATGTTTATTAGAACCGAATAGTGAGATATTTCAAAAAGAAGGTCTTCCTTCCTTTATCCCTGTAATGAGTGTTCATTTTTTCATTATAACTCCAATGATACCAGGAAAGAATTCTCCAAATCATTATCCACAGTGGAAATGACCTTAAACCATACATAATGTTGACTTTAATGGAGTTTATTCATAAATTTCAATTCATGAAGAAATCAATAAAACTATAACCAATGCATGGTTCCTGAAAAATATCTTTGTTCAATCACATAGGTTCATTCCTTATTGTATTATGTTAAAGAATGTAACAACATTGTCCTTATCGCGTGACAATAAACTGCATGACATGTGGTCCAAGATGCATGAACAAAAACCACAACAAACCATTTTTCCTCAAAAAAAAAAGTTAAACTGTACGATTAGTGTCCCCCTTTTTTGATGATCAAGAATTTCCCTAAATACAATTAGATGAAATTCATTGGGGTCCCCTAAAAGGTGTGTCTATTCAATGAGTAGGAATCACTAACATCAGTTCCACTCTATAGTGTCAATTGTGCCTTTTTTCAAAGTGTATTTTGGATCAGACATTCATGGGTAACATCTACTTAAGAACTACACATGGCATGATTCTTTCTCCGACAAGATACATAGTGACACATGGGTCTTATCACCATATCCAATTATAGTTTTTCTTACATGTCAGCTAACCTCATGTTCATATTGTATGATGTTAAACTACACTGATCTTCAAGAACTATGTGTGGATTAATTCTACCTCCAATGAGATTTATAGTGATGATAGGATTTCCAATCGTGGGTCCATCCATGAAAATAAAAGAAACAATTTATCCTTTCCCTATATATGAGCCAATTATATACTGAGAACTATTCGACAATATTTGTATTGATTCATGTAACATCTTGTATATTGGTTCCAAATATTATTGCATAAAATATTAAATCACATCCATTTTTCACATAACAATTCAGTTAGTATGTGAAACCATCATGAAGAAAAATGCATGGCTGGATTCTTAGCCTAGTGAGATATGTAGTGATACCTGGGTTATATACCATGGTCTAGCTGAAATATTTCCATCTTATCATGTTAGTTCATCATCATCCATAGGGAAGGTATTTAAACTACATGGAACATTGAAGAATGACAGGTCCATTGATTATCAGAATTTTTAGATACGTAGTGACTCCTAGATTTCTAATCTTGGGTCCATCCATGATTTTTGAAATAAAACCCTTCCTTTTCCTTATACATGAATTAGATCTATATAGAGAAATATTCCTAGACTTATAGACTGATTTTAATTACAATGGGACACACAGTGATGCCTAGAGTCCTTACATAAGGTCTAACCATCAGTCAACAAATTATCAAAGTCCCATTTTTCCCATTACAATCCAAACATTGTGTGGGGAACATCTATACATTTCTACCTATGACATGAATCATTCCCCAGAAATATATTTTGTGAAAACATGGGCATAAAACCTAGTTCAATTTCCATATAATATTCATTCCCCTATCATTCATTGTTTTTACCAATGTAATATAGAAGATTAATTTACCACTCCTTATTTCTCATATTGAGAATAGCTCAGGTGGGATAAGGAATTTGGTAAAGGAATTTTCTATATAAACAAGGTGTCTCAATCCACATTAGGATACTCAATGGTCCTAGTTGTATGGTCATAAATGACACAATAGGTGTCTTCATCTCATGAAAATAAATTACATGATTATCTGCAGATCTATGTGGTGATTGATTCTTTCCCTCACAAGATACATAATGACACCAAGATCCTATATCCTAGTCTAACCACCATTCAAAACAAAGACCTGTATCCCTCTATATAGAACAAGCCTATATTGGGAGACCAGTTCCTATAAATAGATATGGATTGATTCTTGCTCCATCAAGATACGTAGTGACACAAGGGTCTTATGCCTACATCAAGCCACAATATTACATTTCATATTGAAATAACTCACATCCTCACCACATGACGATAAAATTTTTAGCTTGTTAAAAACTACATGTGGCTTTATTATCACTCATATGAGAATTTTAGTGATTTATATATTATCAATCATGGGATGAGTTGCAACCTATTACAAATAATGCATCTTTTCTCCCATGTGTGAGTCAAATCTACTTGAGGATATTTAACAAGAGTTCTACTCTTATGTATGAATATTTATTCAATGATTCCCACATTATCCACCACTTATGAATTAAATAAAGGTGGGGGACCTTTATTTATGAACTATGTGTGGATTTATTCTCAACTCTGTGAGATACGTAGTGACTTCCAAATTATTAAACCTAGAACATTCACATTACAACATATAAAATCCCCCACTCTCCCACAAAGAAAATATAAATCTATGTAAGAGATTTTATTTGGGGTCCCATCCTCATATATCCCACAAAGGAAACCAGAAATGTACCCATTATACAAATGATTCAAGATCTGTGTAAATGAATCCATGATCATGGGAAATATCTTCCCAAATTCATCCCTTATGCATTGGTTATTTCCCATTTCACATATCATACACCTAATGTTGAATTATTTAAGATCATCATAATATTTCCCCATATTCTATTGGCATAATTTATAACGCCTCAGAGATCCTTTACGAAAATATGAAGTATGTTTCCCTAGTATTCCTTACATAAGTCAACCTTTTAATGGGAATTTCAGCATAAGGATGCCACTGTTTGATAATGTTGTTTGTTCCTACCTAGTTGGCCTTGTGTAAAATAGCCACCATAATGGTTTTTTCAACCAATGGTAAATTCAACCTTGAGAGAAGCCTCTTTTACCCTCTAATCATTGATGACAGTATGCAGGAACATGAAACATAATGTGTCTATCTGTTTTGTATTTTTTCCATCTCCTTTCTCCAAACCTATAATTCTAAAAGACTTTGTTTTACACATTCCCCTTTCATTTTTCAAAGCATATTGGAATTATCCTTGATTATTTGATAACACATCATCCATTGTTTCGACAATATTTTATTCATAAAGGTATTACCTAAAACTATAGGCACCATATTCTCTATGTTTTGGTTAAAACTTTGTGAAAATAATATTCCTCTTATTCTCTAGAAATCATGATGTCAAATACCCTTTCTGTATTCAGGTGCTTTTCTCCAAAAACTAAACTCTATATATTGGGAGATCCGAATCACCATAAACATTCATCGGTTTTTAGTAAAAGAATGTATGAATTCTTGAGAGATCCTTTACATTACAATGAATTACAAGCCCCAAATTGGGCTTGCATAAACTCTCCAACATGTATAGTCCTGTCAGCTTAAGGATATCACTATTGAATATGCAATACATTCCCCATCTATCCTTTTATAAAACATCCCATAACTGTTTCTCATGCAATGATAAATTTTTTACTAGGAAAGGCCTCCTCTACTTCTGTGTCCCCTTTTTCCCATATTACTCCCAAAATCTAAGAATCAAAAAATCATAGCTTACAAATCGCCTTCCAGGCATACATATGGTATCAAAATTTCAAACAAATTTCTAAGAATTTGAGAAGCAGAAAATCCTTAGTGAAACCTAAATACCATAAATTAATACTCTTAATGTCCACACTGCATGACTTGAAAACTGCACATTTCCCTATATTCTTGGATGTATAACTTGAAACAGCACAACTCCATATTGTCCTTACCTAATGAAATTATACTAAAATCCCTCTAATATCCTCACTACATGAATTCAAATGGCCCAACCCCACAATGTCCTCATACCATGACATGAAACTATAAAGCTCCATAATATCCTCACTGCAAGACTTAAAATTTCACATGTCCCTAATTTCTTCATTTCCTAACATGAAACTACATAGCTTCTTAATTTATTTGCTACATGAATTGAAACCTTACAGCTCCGTAATTTAATTATTGTATGACATTAAACTACAAAAATCCCTAATTTCCTCAATACGTGACTTGAAACTAAACAAATCCCTAATATCCTTGCTCCATGACTTGACACTTTATAGATCCCTAATTTCCTCACTAAAATATAAGAAAATTCACAACTCCCTATTGTCCTCACTGTATAACATGAAACTACACAGCTCCCCAATGCCCTCATAGAATGACTTGAAATTGAACAACCCGAAATTAAAAAGCCACATTCTAACAAAATGCATCCTCCTTGAAGCATTAAATTTGTGTATGAGTGATTTCTCAGTTATATCCTATATTAGTATGAATGATTCATTTATTATTAAGAATATTATCTTTTCCAATCCACCCACTATTTTCTTGATACATCCAAATCATAAACTATCTAGTTCATCAATAAAAGGATGTCAAAAGTTTTGACATATCCATTACCTAACTGTGTAGTATGTTCTTTAGTAGACCTTGCATAAGCCTTTACTATAACTGGTCTATCTTCTTAAGAATTCCACTATTTGGAAATGTAGTATGTGCCCTAGTTATCCTCACATAAAAAAGACATTATAATGGGGTTTTTAACAAGTGGTAACTTCATTATTAGGAAAGACATTCATTATTTTTGAATACAATGTATTATATTTGGAAATCAAAAAATTGTCTCATGATTCCCCTTGCAAGAATCTAGAGAATATGAGAATGTTCCTAGCCATCAAGACTTGTTTGTGTAATAAACTCAAAACTCATGGTTGAAGTTGTTCGAACTAAAATAATAGAATTATTAGTCTCAGATGCATGACATCATACAACCCATAAAATGAGACATAGTACTCACCAGGTTGAAAACCCATAAAGGGATATTTGGAAAAAAGTCGATCCTTGGCTTGCTAGAACTACACTATGTACATTTTAGGAAATTTCAAGCAACATGAAGTTAAATGAAATAAATATTTTTATGCTAAAATCCAGAATAGTGAAGTCTACGAAAAAATAGTTATGAACTGCTAAGTATCCACCATATTTGGATTAAGAAAAAAATATTAGGATAATAACAAAATAGACACAAATTTTATTGGTTTATTGATACAACCATAGTAATTTTCAGAATTTGATCACTATGACAATTGGATTACGTAAAAATTAAAGTACCCCCATCCAAATAATTTTATGTATGATTATCTCTAATGAAAATATAATTCCATGAAAATAATATTCATTAATATGAGTAGAATAAAAAACTAGGAATGAAGACATAGATGTTCAGAAACAAAATCCTTTTCATTTATGGGAAAAAATACCTTAGAGGAAAATCCAAAAAATGGATTCTATGTGTCAAAAATCACAAGAGGCCTTAAAAATTACTCTTTATTTGTTAAAAAATCTATAAGTCCCCTCTTCCCCATGTTAAATTTCAGTTAGTTGACCAGCCCTAGTCTCATTGGACTAAAAAATCACTTACTTGGAAGTTGAAATAACATTGAACCCTTCTTGTTGAGATTCTTAGAATGATTTATGGATTTTTTTCAAGTCCCTTTTTAGTATTTTCCAACTCTTGTTTAAGGTGTGACACATCAATTGATTTCTCTTTGCTTTTTCGTATGAACTCTTCTAATTTTTCATTATGGATGGCCTCCTCTTGGGATATTTCTTATCAAAAACCATCAAAATTGTTAATTGTTTTGTCCATTATAAGGTCCTTCTTAATATTATTCACTTTCTCTTGCTTAAATATATTCTCCTTCATCTCTTGGTGAATTAAACTGTAATTGAATCCACTGAATCCCAATATTCTGAATAGAACAAAAATATGTGGGATTCAAAAAGATAATTCCTCAAGGGGAACCTCATATATTAGTTTCCATATATCTCGCAATGCCTTGTGACGTGAAATACAAATCACATTCTATAAATCTGGATCTAAATTAGAGTAAATATAATTAGGGGGATGTACACAAGAATTAGTGCACTTTAGAAGACAGATGTTCTTCTCTTCCTTGAATAGTGTTTTCCTTTCCTCCTAATGTGGGTCGAGTAGATGGGTAAATTTATACCTCAGACCAAGCCACAAGAGTTTATAATACTAAATGATGATGTAAAATCGTCATTAACTTCAAAGCAGAGGAAATAATGGGGCACAGACATAATAATTGGTGACCCTTACCTAGAATAATATAATCTTCTTGATAAATTTGTTCCCCAACATTCCAAACCTCTATTGCTTGGGAAGGCACTTCTCGTTGAAGGAAAATCCATTGCATCTTCCCAATACCCTACTGATGATATTCAGGAAGGCATCCTACTTCAAGGATCTCCTAAGACAACTTTACCTCAATATTTGGATCATGAGTAATTTCCACAGCCTCTCTACACACCAATACTATAGCCGTTTTTGTGGATGAGGTTTCATATTCCAACCAATAATTATTAGAGAACCAGGCATTGAAAAAATGATTGGATGGAAAATAATGACTCATATCCATATGATTTATATAGAAACTGAAATTCACCCGAAGTGGTAGGAATATAAGCATTTCAAATATTTCCTCAAGTGACATGCCAAGATTCATCATAGATTATATTGACATCACAAGCCTCATGTTAGTCTCACCAGTGGGAACACTGGGAGTGGTTGGTTCATGACCATACGATGACATCTTTAGACACTGAACGACCTCCTCAGTGAGATCCACAAGGTCGACATCAGTCACCATAAGATTTTATAGTGCACTATATGAATCAAAAATATTATAGAAATGGATGTCAGTTGTTGGTATGTAGTTTCATATGAATCCGTTCTAAAACACCAAATGTATCATCTCTACCAATAGTAGTAATAGGAGTTGTTCTAGGAGAATATTATTTTTTCTCTTGCACAAATTCCTCTTCTATTGAGGGGACCTTCTCCTTCGTAGGGACTTGTACACAATCTAATGTTCCTTATTTATATCTCATTAGTTAAATTTTTTATTTCATTAAAGGAAGATACAAAATATGTTCTTCAAATTGTAATATATTTAAGCACATTCTCTAGATGAGGTCAAAATTAATGATGTAAGGAAGACTTACTATTCCTAATAAAGTTTTGAGCCACAACATTCATTCTTAGGCATCTCTACATCTTCGTTTCTTCACATGAGGACTAGAATCATCAAGTCAAAATATAGATATTATAGGTGGGAAGTATCCTTCCATCTCAAACACCATGGAATATCATCTGGGAGATAATTTACCGGATTAGAGTGGAGACCCATTAACCCCGATCACAGTACCACCTAGGTCATTACAAGGCAACATATATTTATATTATTTTACATTACCCTTTTTAAATTAAAATGGTATTTAACCATGGAAATATCACTTTGGATAAAATATAAAGGAATATTAGAATATCTTATATTGTTTCAGCATCAAAATAAATATTATATAATATTTAAACTTTATCTCGTCTTATAAATTTAGAACATATCTTCTACTACTGTGAAGATGGTCCAATAGGTTAATACATTAGGGTCTTCCTAGTTCCTTCCATCATATATTGTTGAAGAGAAAATGGAACCCGGTTCTCTTCATGGCGATGGAGACTAGACCTCCTGGGTGGAACCTCAGTTAGTGATAATAGTGCTGACCTATTGATTTTGGTAGATGTATTATATCTTGTACGAGGTCTCTTCCGTGATATAGGACCCTTATCATCCCTTCCCTATGAATTTGATGACTCATCCCCTAAAGGTGATAAAGAACCATCCAAATGAGAATGTTATGTCCAGAACCTCAGCTTTACTTCAACCTAACAAGAAACATTTTCTTGATCCCATTCAAGGTATGATTCATTCCAAGCATCAACATACTAGATATTCAATATTCTGTATGCATCAGTCGTAGGTAGACTGATAAAATCTCAAATAATTTCCATGGGCATAATCTACCATAACTATTGAGCCATAGTCAAATATTTTTCTAGGGAAACGTGCACCATAGGAGATATAATAATGTATTTCATGAGTTTGAATTGGCATGCTAATTGATAAGGATAATAGACCTCAAATTTTATTTCACAGTCAATCCTATTTTTCAATACACTATACCTTTTAGCTGGAATATACAAATTCAATTCTATGATGGTAGTCCCATCATCAATAATCCTTCATGTGGGTGGATTCCCATAAGGAAAGAACATGAAAACCATGAATAAAATCAATATTTTACGAATGCCATGAGGATAAAAGGATAAGAGGAGAATACAATAAAATTCCAAAAATAATAGTTATAACGATCTCGTGAGGACCTAGATCCCACTATACATAGGATAAGTCTGAAAATTAATCATGATACATCACCAAAAAACCAAGAATTGTCCTATAATTCTGAACAGATCATTCCCTCTATGAATGTACAATGAGATTTTGTGGATATTTTCCAAAATAATGTTGTCCAACCCCACCATTTTCCACACTTTCCATTTTTTTGCTATGATAAATGTTTCAAGCCTTATACCTCCTTTTCAAACACGAAAAATTAACGGATAAATACTATGACACATGGACAAGAAACCTACAAGATGCTTCAAGCAATGCATTTTAGGGGTTACATCATATCCCCACATGTAAAACAATCCTTTTTCATGTTTTATCCATAAGGTGTTAGGTGAACCTCCCCTTTTCACTTTTGGAAATCTTGTTGGACACTTGAAAGAGGTTATACCTCATTATTCTTTATCAAGAATATTTCTGTCCATGCCTCAAGATGAGGATCCCCTTTTGTGTGAGGATTTTCTGTCTATATTTTTTGGAATATTTTCAGTATCTTATATGATAAATATGGAATCCTGTCAGTACCATTTTACATCCCCATTGGTGGAATGAATTAAACGTATAGATCTCCATGGAATGGACTCTAGGAATCTTATGAATGTACCACAAACTGATAACCACTTCTCCATCCACTAAATGAAATAATTCATTTTAGGACTCAATTGGGTCAGTAGTTCTAGAACAAAATAATCATTACTATATACATAGGTATTCCCTAACAATACATCCTCATAAATACTAGTGCCTTTGAGATCATTTTTTAACACTGGACATGTCTGGAACACCCAGTACGCCTGCATCAATGTGGGCTTAACACCCCCACCTGGGAGAATGTCCCAAATTTTCCTCCAAACATTCAATTGATTGTTTTTTTAATCTTAGAAAATTGACGAATTATAGTAATGATTTAGCTCAATAGTATGTGGTTTTAGATCCGGAGAACATTTCCTAGGATGTATAACACAGGTTTTGGCTACTATCCCAACATTAATATATGTGTCCATACTAGAAATGTTTTCAGATGAGAAGTCCTTGTAATCTTAAAAGAAAGAGGTTAGTAGATAATAATTATAAACTAGCATGAGGACTTCCTGCATATGGTTGTAAGCGTAATTCTGGAGATAAATTCTCTTCATAAAATCTCAGTGGTTCCTTTTCAGATAACCTACCATATCATTAAGGGGGTTATCACATATGTTTTAGTAGTCATTCCCTAATATTTTCATCATATCTTTATTTCACATTCTAGTGAGTTCATTAGTAGTTACAATCTTCTTAGGATGCATTGAACCTGTAAAGAAATATCAAATTCATTTTTAGAGTATGTTCATTTTTAAAAATTTTGGAAAATAAGGGAAATTTCGCAAAGGTATTAAATTGTGAAATTGAAAGGTATGCATACAAGTGTGTCTCTCAAACATGTGACAAAAAATTGTGTCGCTCAGACATCGAGAATATATGTGTATCAATCAAATACATACAAAATATGTGCATGCCAAATCATAAGATAGAGTATCATTTTTTTAGAATAATTGCACGACGAGATCTCAAATTTCTAAATTGTGAGAGTTCTTTAGCAAAGTGAATTCTGCATATATACATTATGAATCTTACATGTGCAACGATATTGTGAAATAAACTTATGTAATCAACCAAAAAATACTCATGGGGGATCCACATATCCTTTTTCTTCCCTTTTCCTCAACATTAGACCATATTTCTTCAATCTGATCCAATCTTGAGGGGGGATTTTGTTTAAACATCAATTCATCACAAAGATGAAAAGGTTAAAAGGAGAAATGGATTAGGAAAAGGAGGAAATGATAGATGATTAATACCATGATTTTCAAATTTCTAAAAATTGTTTCTCCCAAGTAATACCTAATCACCATCAGTGCACAGGCACTTGTGTGCCAAACATTGAGTGTGACAAGTCACCTTCTCCCATGGTCTCGTATTTTATGATAAATAGACCCTTTAGGATCATAATTTTGATGGACTAATTTTTTTCATTGGCTGATTGGTGCTCTGATCTCCCTAGTACTTCTCTTAAGTCCTCTAAAATCTTCACGGTAGTTTCATATCACCTAAATAGAGGGAATTAAATGTGTATAGTGAGACTTATGTCCATATATTCTTAATAATATACAAAACATCCCCAACTTGTTATTTTACCCCCCTCAAATAAGAATACTAAAATGACTACCATTCCTAAAATAGGAACTCGTGCTACTCACATATGGGAATACCTATAAAGATCATTTAATTCTTCATCAAATTTACTCCAATGTGTAATCATATAGTTTTTAATCTACCATGTTGCGACCAGTTCACCAATGGCTACTTGCGTAGAGACCCCTTGTGCAGATCACCCCTTGTGTGGTCCTCCTTAGTTCACCAGTTTTTTAAGACTACACGAGCCATCCATTAGGCATCCCTCAAATAAAATCATGCTAGGGCCTCTTTTTCTTTGGCTCCCTTATCAAAAAGTGACCTTTTAGAAACCTCCACAAAGACCACATGATTTACAAAACCTTATGGAAAGGAACATCAGTGTGTCTCCCATTTGGATTTGAATTTCTACAATTAGATGTTTCCCACACATATCGTACAAAAACGATAAGGATCCTTGGGGTATCTGTATATTTGAATATCTATAGTGACATATACCCTTACCCCATTGAATGTGTTGAGAAGCTCTTGATCTCAAATTTTTGGGATAGAAATCTATCCACTAGTTTTCATCTCTATAATGCAGAGCATCCTGTTCCTAGCAGGGAGTGTAAGGATCGTACTTTATATTCCCTTTCACATGGAAGAAAATCATCCTTCTACTACAAAACCAAATTTAGGGAAACCGACCAGGTGCAAGCCCCTAGCCTTTCATATAAGAGGTTTCATTCCTTCTCCTCTCTCTAGGCAGTATGATAATTTCATGATGCCTTGTGTTGTTCATACAGTGGATCATAGAAGATCTGTTTTTTTGGAGGTGTGACTGGTCTCTCCAGTAGTGTCTTGGGAAGTCTCTAGTGTTGTAGTGGAGGTCCCCCCCTGGATTTTGCAGAGGCGATCTCTTGTCTCAAGTAAATGTTGGTGGATCCTTTCGGGGAAAAAAATCCTTTCCTACAGGTTTTCAGGTGGTTTGTGATCTCTTAGAGTATGGTTTCCCAGGTGAGGATCTATGTAATTAATCTATCTTCCTTTTGTGTGGTTCTAGATCTTGAGTAGGACTTCATTCATGTGTGGTGTAAAGCTCCCAGATCCTTTTGATGGTTGAGGTTTAGCTTGGATCCCTAGTCTTTGTATTCGAATAAGGTCAAGGAAAGCTCCTGATCTGCGGTTTTTCTTTGGCTCCCTGGTTTACCCATTACCTTCCAAAAAATAATCTCTTATGAAGGCCATATGTAGCTCTCTCAAGGGTTTTATATGCACCGATGATCAAAACCTATCCTATGAGGACATAATGGTGCCCCAAATTTGGGTGGATTTGGACCTCTCTCTTCAGACTACGAAAATGGTTTCCTTGAAGGTGTAGGGTTTGGAAGACTGGGATCAATCTATTGTGTTCCTGATATTTCATATATTTTGTTCTTCCTACTGCCTCCAGGGGAACTCTAGGTCTCTGTGCGTAAACTGTATGAAACGTGGGTCTCGTGCTACTCAAAAGGCTTCTTGGGGTGGCATTACAGCTCCTCTTAGCCTGGGTGTCTCTGAGTCTGATCTAGGTCATGGTATGGTACCAAAACTATGGGATGCCCAGGGCCCCTCAACTGATCAAGTGAATTGGGATTAGATGTCCCTGTCTCCAGCTATGAATCTTTATCTTTGAAAGTATCACGAGGTCTACATTCCAAAGACTCTCTCCTCATTATTCTTTTTTCTCTCTGCTTCATTGATCAGCCCTCCGCTGATTGATGCTAGGTGGTTCTGAGACAATATCCTAGCCTATTATCTATCATCTATAGACCTCTAGGACTTCCTCCTACCTCTTCAAGTGGTCCTCCTTGTTTCTCCTGTGGTGTCAGCGGCTTTTGAAGGTTTTCTATGATCTCCTTCCCCTCTAGTTGCCTTTTAAAAGGTTGGTCCCTACATGTTATTTCCTGGTGCTCAGTATGGATCGTCTTGATATGCTCTCTTGAATACAGGGGTGTCAAAATGGGTGAGAGAAAATTCTTTTTGTGTTACTCTTTTAGCCCTATTATTCCCTTCTCAGAGTCAAGGGGTGGGAAGGCGTGCACATTTGAGATATATTAGGGATGAATCCTCCTCTGATAGAAAGAAGACCATTGAGCCTAGGATCAAATCCTGGATCTTTTTTTAAGGTTATCTCTACTCATATAGAATGCCTACAGTTCGGGTGGATAAGTGATGTCTGATTTCAATGTCTCTAAAGTTAAGAATATTTTTTTCTATTATGACTGTACTTGAGAATAAATAAAACACGGTGAAGATCCGCGAGTTTAGTCAAAAGGTAAAAATTCATGGATCCAGAGAAGAAGAGTCGATCAACAAACACATCCATATCTTCTAGAGAAGCGAGGTTTCTTTAGTTATAATCAACTTGGGAGACCAAATTATTACCTCCAAAGTCACCATGGGAAAGGAGAGCTTCTATGTATTGTTTTTTTATGGTAGTTGTAACTTTGTGGTTCAATAGATACTATGGAATGAGTTTGGATTATTTGATCCATAGTATCCCTTATGGTTGGTGATGGGGGACTTCAATACAATCCTTAACCCATGGGAGAAGAAAGGGAGGGTGCCTTCACCCAACAAGAAATTCTAAATATTGTGAAATTCATTGTGGGTAAGGGTATTCCTGATTTGGGGTACTCTGTAGCCCATTTTACTTGGTACAACAGCTAGGGGTGTGGAAGATGAAGCTGGAGCTGACGTGATCATTGTATGGACAAATAAACTAGTATTAGCATGTTTCAGAATGCCTAGGTTACTCACCTTGCCTGAGGTACATCGAATCACTCTCCCTTACTGGTTTCTCATTCTCCATGGCATGGTTATCTGGAGTCATTCAGGTTCTAAAAATATTATTCTAGAAGTCTTGGGTATCATTGACTTGTTAGGAAACTGTGGGGAGAGCCTACTCGCTGGCATACCTGGAAGGCCCTCCATAACAAACACTGGCGACTGAAGTGCAGGCTTCAAAAATTGTCCAGAGGGCTTCCTCCCTTCGACCAAGATATGGAAACCATGAATTATAGAATTGATTACCTATTATCCAGTCTTGAAGAGGTTTGGAAAGAATCAATGTTCGTCAATTTATTGGGTATGAATGATTGCTGGGTGGAGTTGATTCTTAAATAGAACCATAAGGCTCCTGAGAGATCTCAAGAGAAATGGTTACAGGGGTGTTATGAAATCCCAGCTTTTCTTCATACCTTCATCAATGAAAGGCTTCTAAAGAACAAACCAAATTTTTTTTGAGGATTGGATGTACAAATTGGATGGAGATATTTTTGGGGGATGGCACATAGTTTCTTTAGGGATGTTCTACCCAGTCCTAACCCTAGGATTTCAAATGGTTATCCCATCAACCGTGCATATTTTATGGGAGGAGACTCACATGGTGTTGTCTCTCCTAGATAATGATATTGTGGAGGAGATCCTAGATGTGGAAGAAAATTATAATGTGATTATGAATATGAACTTTGAGAGTTCACCTAGACCATAAAAATTTTCCAGGCTCTTTTTATTGAGGGGTGTGCGGGGTGGATAAGGGGGACATCTCAGCATCCATTCATGACTATTTTGCAGGGGGATCTTGCCTTGGGGTTTATGTGATACCACCCAATACCTCATTCCAATGATAAAGTACCCTTATTCATTTTCAATCTACAGGCTAATGTGTTTATGAAACATCCCATATAATATTCTCTCAAGTGTAATTAACCAGATACTGTCTAATCTCCTACCCCGGTGTATCTCTATTGAGCCACATGGGTTTGTTAAGGGCCACTCCATACAGGGAGCTATTGCTCTAGAGTAGGAGGTGGTTATGGAGATTAATTTCAAGACCAATGGCTCAAATTTGGTAATCAAATTTGATATGAACAATGTTTATGATCAGATCAAATAGAATTTTATCAACAGATCTTTAGTGGCAATGGGGTTCTTGGACAATGTTGTGGACCTCGTTTTTAAGAGTTTTAGCTCATCTTGGTTTGCAATTTTCTATTTGGTTAAGTATCATGGATTATTTAAAGATATTATGGAACTATGATAGGGAGACCTGATCTCTCTCAGTATCTTCATCCTGGCCCAGTACATTCTCAGTCGTCTTATCAACTCTGGCCTCTCTTCTCAAGACATCTGGCCTTATAGAGGGAAGATGACTCTCCCACCGATAACCAACATAATGTTTTTAGACGTCATATTTATATTCATGAATGGATTTAGGTACTCTGTTTGAGGCTTCAAGAACATCCTAATGACCTATTTCTACTGGAGCTGGCCAGTTATCAGAAATGAAAAAATTAATATTTTCATTTCTTATAGGTGTGCTCCCAAATAGATTTCCTCCCTATGTAATCGCCTCAACATGAAACACATATCCTTTCACATTGAGTACCTCGTCACGTCCATCTCCTTAGGAAGGCTTCTCTTTCACGACATTGATCAATATTTTTACAAGATAATGTGCCACGTCCTAAATAGGATAACTATTTCCTCCCACTCGGGGGGTCACATTTCTCTAGTTAATAGTGTTTTGACCACTATTCCTACACATTATTTTTATTCCATCTAAGTACCATGAGGATTTATTGACAAAATTTACATGGTTCTTTGAAGTTTCATTTAGAATGCTATTTTGAAGGAAAGAGGCACTGGGTTTTGTGAGACAGGATGGAAGGACTCATTTATGATGGAGGGATCAATGTGAGGAGTCTACAAAGTAGACTCCATTTCATTCATGAAAATCTTGAATGAGAGATTCTTGAGGATCAAGCTCTTTGAGGATGGTACATGTAATTTATTATTGGGAGTAATGTGGAGGTGGTGCATGGACATGGTTCCCTCTTCTGGTCACTCATCTATCCTCTATTTCATTCTCTTAAAAACATGTCTCTTTGGCTGGGTGGTGCGAGGGACATTTCCTTTGGGAGTTGTAATAGGGTAGTCTTAGTTTTGGAATTCCATGGATTCCCTGCGCCTCTGATCTTGGTATGGGAAGTGATCCTTTATCCTAGTTTAATGAAAGCTGTTCTCGATGGGGAGTAATAGGAACTCCTCGAGTCCACCATTTTCAACACTAAGATGGATACATGTGTGTTTACTATTTCTCCCATGGGTGATTTCATTACCAAGGAATTATGTAGGATGGTTTCTATTTAGGATACCCATGTGAGCTGGAATGAGGTGTTGTGGCTCAATAAGATTCCATAAACATATATATTTTATTCCTGGCGCATTAGGAACTAGGTTGTAGCCACATAAAAAAAGTTAACAATCTTGGAATATGTATGGTACCAATATGCCATTGTTATTGAAATAGGCCAGAGGAGAGTTCTCATCATCTTATCCATGAAGGGGATTGGGAACATGCAGTGTGGTTTGTCTTGGGAGGTCTAATAGTCCTCTCTTCTCAGAATCTCATGGATTTCCCATTCTGGGTGAGAAGCTTCCATGGATCGTTGTATTTAGGTAATGAATGGATAGATCAACATATAATCTATAATGCAAGGTGCTGGAGTCTATGGAAAGAGAAGAACTAGGCTATATTCAATGTTCAAATCCCTTCGGTGAGGTCCATCATTATGAGGACTCGTTTCATTTTGGTGGATATGGTCTCGCTCATCTCAGATTGGAAGGGTTCCCTCTCCTTGAGGATTCTTCAGGTTAGGATACACGTTCCACTTCCTTGATTTGACAAGACATATGGGAATTGGGTTTGATAGAACCCTCCTTATATATGATTAAAATTTAATTTAGATGGGTCCTATCTTATGGGTGCAATGGGAGGTGCGTGTGTGGTTCAAGGTACTATGGAGATTGTGATTATGCTCTATTCTTCATTCTACAAAAATGGCACCTCATGTCTGGCCGAGTCCAAAAAAATGCTAACTGGTCTCACCCTTTGCATGCAAGAGAACCTGGAAATCTCTCTGGAGGAAATTGGTTCTATGTTCCTCCATGATTCCCTGTTTGTGAAAGGTTCATCTCATTTTTCTATAGCTTATAAAATTCATAAATGCATAGAACTTGTTGGAAACAACATCTGAGTCACCCATACTTGGTGTGAGGGAAAAAAGGTCGAAGATCATTTGGCATCTTTTGTGGACCAAAGTTCTATTAGTACACGTATCATTTCCATTAACTGCCTGAACCTGAGGGTGTGAACTTGGTCAGAGGGGATGCCATTGGCATGCACTATTTCAACCCCCCTTAGTTTGGGGTTTTTTTGTCCTCTCTGTTTGACATACAAATTGAATTTGGATGGAACCACACAATACACCTGAATGAATGAACTATGAGAAAACTAATTCCCACCATAACTAGTATATGTATTAAGCCTTGTCAAGCCATGATATCTATATCATCTCATTAATTAAATGAGAAATCATTCCTTTCTCAAATGAAACTCCTCCTATGTGTAATCTCCAAACCACAATAAACTATGGGGACTATGATTCCCATTATTGGAAACAAGATTCATACATAAGTTCAAATATACAACATGAAAAGATATACAACAGAAATTTATTACATTAGAAACATCCAAGCCTCCTATATTATGCCTTTATGTCACTCACAACTAACTTCTTTATATCCTAGGAAAATGAAACATAAGAAAGGGGGGAGCTTAAATGCACAGTAAGGGTAAGCAATACAGTGGAAGATAACATAAATATTAAGCATGATGAATAATTGAAACCACATGAATTTACCAATAATAAAAATGAATAATTTTATTGTAGGGTTATGAACTGAGTGAATAATTCCATAATAAAACATAATAATGGGTATTCTACTAGTCGAATGACCACATACACCATCAATATTATTTTCATAATGAGGGAATGTATAATACCAGACATTTTGAAAACTATGGCATAAACCCTAGTTCATTTTCCATATAATATTCATTCCCATAACATTCATTATTTTTACAAATGTAATGTAGAAGAAGAATTTACCACTCCTTATTTCTCATACTGAGAATAGCTCATGTGGGATAAGAAAATTGGTAAAGGAATTTTCTACATAAACAAGGTGTCTCAATTCACATTATGGAACTCAATGGTCATAGTTGTAAGGTCATAAATGACACAATGGATGTCCTCATCTCATGACAATAAACTCCACGATCATCTGAAGATCTATGTGTTGATTGATTCTTTCCCTCACAAGATACATAATGACACCAAGATCTTATATCCTGCTCTAACCACCATTCAAAAAAAGACCCATATTCTTCTATATAGATCAAACCTATATTGGGAGACCAGTTCCTATAACTACATATGAATTGATTTTTTCTCCATCAAGATGCGTAGTGTCACATGGGTCTTATACCCACATCAAGCTATAATATTACATTGCATATTGAAATAACTCACATCGTCACCACATGATGATAAACATTTTAGCTTGTTAAAAACTACATGTGGCTTGATTATCACTCATATGAGAATTTTAGTGATTTCCATATTATCAATCTTGGGATGAGCTGCAACATGATACAAATAATGCCTCTTTTCTCCCATGAATGAGTCAAGTCGACTTGAGGAGATTTCATATGAGTTCTACTCTTATGTATGAATATGTATTCAATGATTCCCACATTATCTACCACTTATGAATTAAATAAATGTGGAGGACCTTTATTTAAGTACTAAATGTGGTTTTATTCTCACCTCTGTGAGATGCGTAGTGACTTCCAAATTATCAACCCTATAACATTCACATTACAACATATAAAATCCTGAACTCTCCCACATAGAAAAAATAAATCTATATTAGAAATTTTATTTTGGGATTCGTCCTCATATATCCAAAAAAGGAAACAAAAAATTTAACCAATATACAAATGATTCAAGATCTGTGTAAATGAATCCATGATCATGCGAAATATCCTCCAAAATTTCTCCCTTAGGCATTGGTTATTTCCCATTTAACATATCATACACCTAATGTTGAATTATTTTAGATCATCGTAATACTTACCCATCTTCTATTGGCATAATTTCTAATGCCTGAGAGATCCTTTTCATAAATATGAAGTACATGACCCCAGTTGGCCTTACATAAGTCAACATTATAATGGGAATTTTAGCATAAGGAGGCCACTGTTTGATAATGTTGTATGTTCCCCCCAGTTGGCCTTGTGTAAAATAGCCACCATAATGGTTTTTTCAACCAATGGTAACATCACCCTCGGGAGAAGCCTCTTTTTTCTCTCTTATCATTGATGACAGTATACAAGATCCTGAAATTTAATGTGTCCATCTCTTTTGTATTTTTTACATATCCTTTCTTCGAACCTAAAATTATCCAAGACTTTGGTTTACACTTTCCCCTTTCATTTTTCAAAGCATATCAGAATTATCCTCGGTTATTTGATAACACATCATCCATTGTTTTGATAATATTTTATTCCTAAAGGTTTTACCTAAAACTATAGGCATAATACTCTATATGTTTAAGTCAAACCACTGTGGAAATAATATTCCTCTTTTTCTCTAGAAATCATGACGTCAAGTACCCTTTCTGTATTCAAGTCCTTTTCTTCACAAACCAAACTCTATATATTGGGACATCCGAATCACCATAAAAATTCATCGGTTTTTAGTAATAGAATGTATGAATTATTGAGAGCTCCTTTACATTACAATGAATTACAGGCCCCCAATTGGCCTTGCATAAACTCTCCAACATGTATAGTGCTATTATTTTAAGGATATCACTATTGACTATGCAATACATTCGACATCTATCGTTTTATAAAACAACCCATAACATGTTTTCATGAAATGATAAATTTTTTACTAGGAAATACCTCCTCTAATTCCATTGTCCATTTTTCCCATATCACTCCCAAAATTTAAGAATCACAAAATAATAGCTTACAAATCTCCTTTCAGGCCTACACATGGTATAAAATTTCCAAACAAATTTCCGAGAGTTTGAGAAGCACCAAATCCTTAGTCAAACCTAAATACCATAAATTAATACTCGTAATGTCCACACTGCATGACATGAAAACTGCACATCTCTCTATATTATTGGATTCATAACATGAAACTGCACAACTCCCTATTGTCCTTGATATATGCCATTAAACTACACAACTCTCTAATATCCTCACTGCATGACTTCAAATGGCACAACCCCCTAACGTCCTCGTACAATGACAAGAAACTACACATCTCCATAATATCCTCACTGCATGACTTAAAAGTTCACATATCCCTAATGTCCTCATTTCTTAACATGAAACTACATAGCTCTTTAATTTACTTACTACATGAATTGAAACCTTACAGCTCCATAATTTCCTTATTGTATGACATTAACCTCCACAAATCCCTAATTTCATCACTGCATGACTTGAAACTAAACAAATCCCTAATGTCCTTAATGCATGACTTGACACTTTATAGATCCCTAATTTCCTCACTATAATACATGAAAATTTACAACTCCCTACTGTCCTCACTGTATAACATGAAACTACACAGCTCCCCAATGCCCTCGCGAAATGACTTTAAATTGCACAACCCAAAATCAAAAATCCACTTTCTAACAAAATGCATCCTCATTCAAACTAAATATATGTGTAGGAGTGATTTCTCTGTCATATCCTATGTTAGTATGAATGATTCGTTTATTTTTAGGAATATTTTCTTTTCCAATCCACCCACTATTGTCTTGATACATCCAAATCATAAATTATCTAGTTCATTAGTAAAAGTATTTCAAAAGTTTTGACATATCAATTACCTAACTATGTTGTATGTTCTCAAGTAGACCTTGCTTAATCCTCTCCTATAACAGGTCTATATTCTTAAGAATTTCGCTATTTGGAAATGTAGTATGTTCCCTAGTTAGCCTCACATAAAATAGAAATTATAATGGGGTTTTCAACTAGTGGTAACTTCATTATTATGAATGATATTTTTTATTTATGAATACAATGAATTGTATTTGGAAATCAAAAAATTGTCTCAAGAATCCCCTTGAAAGTATCTAGTGAATATGAGAATGTGCCTAGCCATCAATACGTGTTTGGGTAATAAACTCAAAACTCATGGTTGAAGTTGTTTGAACTAAAATACTAGAATTATTATTCTCACATGCATGAAATTATACTACCCATAAAAGGAGACGTAGTACTCACCAGGTTGAAAAACCATAAAGGGATCTTTGGAAAACAAGTCGAGCCTCGGCTTGCTAGAACTACACTATGTACATTTTAGGAAATTTCAAGAAACAAGAAGTTAAAAGAAATAAATATTTTTAGGCTAAAAACCAGAAAAGTGCAGTCTAAGAAAAAATACTTAAGGTGTGACACATCAATTGATTTCTCCTTGCTTTTCCGTATGAACTCTTCTAATTTTTTATTATAGATGGCCTCCTCCTTTGATATTTCATATCAAAAACCATCAAAATTAGTGATTGTTTTTCCATTATAAGTTCCTTCTTAATATTATTCTCTTTCTCTCACCAAAATATATTCTCCTTCACTGCTTCATGAATTACACTGTAATTGAATCCACTGAAACCCAACATCCTGAACAGAATAGAAATATGTTGGATTCAGAAAGAAAATTCCTCAAGGGGAACCTCATATATTAGCTTCCATATATCTCACCATGCCTTGTGATGTGAAATAAAATGAAGGTTCTATTACTCTGGATCTGAATTAGATTAAATATAATTAGGGAGGATTTACACAAGAATTAGTGCACATTAGAAGTCAGATGTTCTTCTCCTACTTGAAGAGTGGTTTCCCTTCCTCCTAATGTGGGTCAAGTATATGGGTAAATTTCTACCTCAGACTTAGCCACAAGGGATTATAATACAAAATGATGGCGTAAAATCATCATTAGCTTCATAGGAGAGGAAATAAGGAGGGAAAAAACATAATTGGTGACTCTTACCTAGAAGAATATAATCTTCTTGATAAAAATGTTCCCCAACATTCCAAGCCTCTGTAGCTTGGGCGTTCACTTCTCGTTGAAGGAAAATACTTTGCATCTTCCCAAGACCCTATAGTTGATATTCAGGACGACATCATACTTCAAAGATCAGGAAAGACAACTTTACCTCAATAGTTGGATCATGAGTATTTTCTCCAGCCTCTCTACACACCAATACTATAGACGTTATTTTGGTTGGGGTTGCATATTCCAACCAATAATTATTAGAGAATAAATCATTGAAAAAAATGATTGGATGGAAAATAATGACTCACATCCATATGATTTATATAGAAACTGAAATTACACCAATGGGATAGGAATATAAGTATTTCAAATATTTCCTCAAGTGACATGCCAAGATTCATCCTTGATTATATTGATATCCCAAGAGCCATGTTATTCTCACCAGTGGAAACACTACGATTGGTTGGTTCATGACCCTACGATGACATCTTTAGACACTGAACAGCCTCCTTAGTGAGATCGACAAGGTCAACATCAGTCATCGTAAGCTTTTATGGTGCATGAAATGAATCAAAAATATTGTAGAAATGGATATCGGTTTTTGGTATATAGTTTCATATGAAGAACTACTAAAATACCAAATGTATCCTCTCTACAAATATTAGTAATATGAGTTGTTCCAGGAGAAGATTATTTTTTCTATTGCATAGATTCCTCTTCAGTTGAGGGGACCTTCTCTTTCATAGGGACTTGTAAACCATATAATGTTTCTTCCTTATATCTCATTGGTTAACTTTGTTATTTCATTAAGGGAAGATACAGAATATTTTCCTAAAATTATAATATATTTAAGCACATTCTCTGGATGAGGTCAAAATTAATGATGTAAGGAAGACATATCGCTCCTGACAAAGCTTTTATCCACAACATTCATTCTTCAGCATATCTACATCTTCATTTCATCACATGAGGACTAGAATCATCAACTTGAAAAATAGATTTTATAGGTGGGAGGTATCCTTCCATCTCATACTCCATGGAATATTGTCTCGAAGATAATTCTCTGGAATAGAGTGGAGACCCATTAACCCCGATCGCAGTACCACCTAGGTCATACCAAGGCAACATATATTTATATTATTTTACATTACCCTTTTTAAATTAAAATGGTATTTACCCATGGAAAAATCTATTTGGATAAAATATAAAGGAATATTAGAATCTCTTATATTGTTTCAGCATCAAAATGAAAATTCTATAATATTTAAACTGTATCTCGTATTATATATTTAGAACATATCTTCTACTACTGTGAAGATGGTCTGTCGGCTTTATACATTAGGGTCTTCCTAGTTCCTTCCATCATAGATTGTGGATGAGAAAACAGAGCCGGGTTCTCTTCATGGCGATGGAGACTAGACAACCTGGGTGGAACCTCAGTTTGTGATGATAGTGTTGACCTATTGATTTTGGTAGCTGTATTATATCTTGCATGAGGTCTCTTCAGTGATATAGGACCCATATCATCCCTTCCCTATGAATTTGATGACTCATCCTCTGAAGGTGATGAAGCACCTTCCAAATGAGAATGTTATGTCCTACACCTCCCCTTTACTCTAACCTAAGGAACAACATTATCTTGAACCCATTCAAGGTATGATGTATTCCACGCATCAATATACCATATATTCAATATTCTTTATGCATCAGTCATATGTAGACAGATAAAATCCTCCATAATTTCCATGGACATAATCTACCATAACTATTGAGCCACAATGAAATTCTTTTCTAGTGAAACGTGCAACATAGGAGATATAATAATGTATTTAATGAGTTTGAATTGGCATAAAAATTGATAAGGAGAATAGACCTCAAATTTTATTTCTTAGTCAATCCTAGTTTTCAATACACCATCCCTTTTAGCTGGAATATACAACCTCAATGCTATGCTGGTAGTCCCGTTATCAATAATCCATCATGTGGGAAGATTCCAGTAGGAAAAGAACATAAAAACCATGAATAAAATCAATATTTTACAAATGTTGTGAGGATTGAAGGATAAAGGAAGAATACAAAAAAAATCCAAAAAAAATAGTTAGAATGATCTCATGAGGACCTAGATCCCACTATGCACAGTATACGTCTGAAAATTAATCATGATACATCACCACAAAACTAGGAATTGACCTATAATTCTGAACAAATCCTTCCCCCTACGAATGTACGATGAGGTTCTGTGGATATTTTCCAAAATAATGGTATCAAACCCCACCATTTTCCACCCTTCCATCTTTGCTGCTATGATTAATGTTCCAAGCCTTATACCTGCTTTTCAAAAATGAACAATTAACAGATAAATACTATGACACATGGACAAGAAACCTGCAAGACATTTCAATAAATGCATTTTTGGGTTAACTTCATATCCCCACATGTAAAACTATCATTTTTCATGGTTTATCTATAAGGTGTTAGGCGCACCTCCCTTTTTCTATTTGGGACATCTTGTTGGACACTAGAAAGAGGGCATACCTCCTTATTATTTTTCAGGAATATTTCTATCCATCCCTCGAGATGAGGATCCACTTTTGTGCGAGGATTTTCTGTCTATATTTTCTGGAATATTTTCAGTATCTTATATGATAAATATGAATTCCTATCAGTACCATTTTACATCACTATTGGAGGAATGAATTAATCATAATGATTTATATGGAATTGAGCTCTAGAAATTTTATGAATGTCCCACAAACTGATAACCACTTCTCCATTCATGAAATTGAAATAATTCATTTGAGGACTCAATTGGGTCAGTAGTTCTAGAACAAAATCATCATTTCTATATTCATAGGTCTTCCTTACCAATACAACCTCATAAATACCAGTGCGTTCGAGATCATTTTTAAACACTAGACATGTCTGGCACACCTAGTAAGCCTGCATCCATGTGGGCTCAACACCCCCACCTAGGATAATGTCCCAAATTTTCTTCCAAACATTTAATTGATATATTATTGAATCTCAGAAAATGGACGAATTATAGTTTCAATTTAGTTTGATAGTATGAGGTCTTAGATCTAGAGAACATTGCCTAGGATTTATAACAGATGTTTTGGCTACTATCCCAATATTAATATATGTGTCCATACCAGAAATGTTTTTAGATGAGATGGCCTTTTTAATCTTAAAACAAAGAGGATAGTAGATAATAATTCTAATCTGGAATGAGGACTTCCTGCATATGGTTGTAACCGTAATTTTGGAGATAAATTCTCTTTGGAAAAGCTCATTGACACCTTTTCAGATACCCTACCATATCATGAAGGGTGGTATCACATATGTTGTAGTAGTCATTTTATATGATTTTCATAATATCCTTAGTTCACCCTCTAGTGACTTCATTAGTAGTTACAATCTTCTTAAGATGCATTGATCCTGTAAAGAAATATCAAATTCATTTTTATAGTATGTTCATTTTCTAAAAATTTTGGAAAATAAGGGAAATTTCACAAAGGCATTAAAGTGTGAAATTGAAAGGTAGGCATAAAAGAGTGTCTCTCAAACATGTGACAATCAATTGTGTCGCTCAGACATCCAGAATATATGTGTATCAATTAAATACATACAGAATCTATGCATTCCATATCTTAAGTAAGAGAAGCTTTTTTTAGAATAATTGCATGACGAGATCTAAAATTTCTAAATTGTGAGAGTTCTTTATCAAAGTGAGGTCTACATATATACATTTTGAATCTTACATGTGCAATGATATTGTGAAATAAAATTATGTAATCAACCAAAAAATTCTCACGGGGAATCCACATATCCTTTTTCTTCCCTTTTCCTCAACATTAGACCCTATTTCTTCAATCAGATCCAATCTTGAGGGGGGATTTTGTTTAAACTTCAATTCATCACATATATGAAAATGTGAAAAGGAGGAATGGCTTAGGAAAAGGAGGAAATTATAGATAAATAATTCCATGATTTTCAAATTCCTAAAAATTGTTTCTCCCATGTAATCCCTAATCACCATCGGTGCACATGCACTTGTGTTCCACCCTTCGAGCGTGAAACGTCACCTTCACCCATGGTCTCATATATTCTGATAAATAGACACTTGGGAACATAAATTGGATGTAAGAATTTTTTTCATTGGCAGATTGGTGCTCTAATCTCCCTAGTACTTCTCTTAAGTCCTCTAAAACCTCTTCGGTAGTTTCATATCACCCGAATGGAGGGAATTAAAGGTGTATATTGACAATTATGTCCATATATTGCTAATAATAAACAAAACATTCACAACTTGTTATCTTATCACCCTCAAATAATAAGACTAGAATGAAAACCCTTCCTCAAATAGGAACTTGTGCTACTCACTTATGGGAATACCTATGAAGATCATTTAAGTCTTGATCAAAGTCACTCCCATGTGTAATCATATAGGTTTTAATCAACCATGCTGTGACCAATTCACCAATGCCTACATGCATAGAGACCCCTTGTGCACATCACCCCTTGTGTGGTACTCCTTAGTTGACCACTTTTTAAGACTACACAATCCATCCATTAGGCTTCCCTCAAATAAAATCATGGTAGGGCCTCTTTTTCTTTGGCTCACTTATCTGAAAGGGACCTTGTAGAAACCTCCACCAAGGCCCCATGATTTAAAAAAACCTAATGTAAAGGCTCATCAGTGTGTCTCAAATTTGGATTTGAATTTCTACAATCAGAGGTTTCCAACACATATCCTTCACAAAGGTTAAGGATCATTGGGGTATCTGTATATTTGAATATCTATAGTGACATATACCCTTACCCAAGGGAAAGTGTTGAGAAGCTCTTGATCACATATTTTTGGGATAAAAATATATCCACAAATTTTCATCTCCATGACCCAGAGCATCTAGTTCCTACAAGGGAGGGTAAGGATCATACTTTCTATTCGCTTTCACATGGAAGGAAATCATCCTTCTACTGTAAAACCAAATTTAGGAAAACTGACCAGGTGAAAGCCCCTAGCCTTTCATATAGGAGGTTTCAGTCCTTCTCCTCTCTCTATTCAGTATGATACTTTCACGATGGCTTGTGCAGTTCATACAGCGGCTCATAGAAGATCTATTTCCTAGAGGTGTGACTGGTCTATCCATTGGTGTCTCGTGAAAGCTCTAGTGGTGTAGTGGAGGATCCCCCTATGGATTTTGCAGAGGCAATCACTTGTCTCAAGTAAATTTTGGTGGCTCATTTCGGGGTGACATTGCCTTCCCTAAAGGTTTTCAGGTGGGTTTTGATCTCTTGGGGTCTGGTTGGCTAGGTGAGGATCTATGTAATTCATTTATCTTCCTTTTGTGTGGTTCTAGAGCTAGAGGAGGACTTCATTCATGTGTGTTGTAAAGCTCCCAGATCCTTTTGGTGGTTGAGGTTTAGCTTGGCTCCCTAGTTGTTGTATTTTCATAACGGTATGGAAAGATCCGGATCTACTATTTGTCTTGGGCTCCCTGGTTTACCCATTCCATTCCAAAAACGAATCTCTTATGAATGCCATATGGGTCTCTCTCAAGGGTTTTATATGCACCGATGATCACAACCTATCCTATGAGGGCATAATGGTGCCCCATATTTGGGTGGATTTGGACCTCTCTCTTCAGATTATGAAAATGGTTTCTTTGAAGGTGTAGGGTTTGGAAGACTGGGCTCAATCTATTGTGTTCTCGATCATTCCTATATTTTGTTCTTCCTACTTCCTCAATGGGAACTCCAGGTCTCCGTGCATAAACTGGATGAAACGAGGGCCCCATGCTTCTCAAAAGGCTCCTCGGGGTGCATTATAGCTCATCATAGTCTAGGTGTCTCTGAGTCAAATCTAGGTCATGGTATGGTACCAAAACAGGGGATGCCCAGGCACCCTCTTCTAATCCATTGAATTGGGTTCAGATGTCCCTCTCTCTAGCTATGAATCTTTATACATGCAAGGATCTTGAGTTATACAGTCCAGGGACTCTTTCCTCGTTGGTCTTGTTTCTCTATGCTTTGTTGATCATCCCTTCGGCGATTGATACTAGGTGGTTCTGAGATCATATCCTAGCCTATTATTAATCATATCTAGATCTCTGGGATATCCTCCGGCCTCTTAAATAGATCCTCCTTGTTTTGCCTGTGGTGTCGGCGGATGTGGAAGGTTTTCACTGAACTCCTTCCCCTCTAGTTGTCTTTTAAAAGGTTTGTCCTTTCATGTTTTTTGGTGGTGCTCAGTATGGATCATCATAATATACTCTCTTGAATCCAGGGGTGTCAAAAGGGGTGAGATAAAATTATTCTCATGTTACTCTTTTAGCCCTGGTTTTCTCTTCTCATAGTCAAGGGGTGGGAACATGTGCACGTTCGAGATATATTAGGGATGAGTCCTCCTCCCATTAAAAGAAGACCATTGAGCCTAGGACCAAATCCTGGATCCTATTTGTTTAAGGTTATCTCTACTTATATAGAACGCATACAGTTTGGGTGGAGAAGTGAAGTCTGATTTCAATGTCTCTAAAGTTAAGAAAAAAAATTTCTATTATGGTTGTGCTTGAGAATAAATAAAACATGGTGAAGATTTGAGAGTTTAGTCAAGAGGTAAAAATTCATGCCTCCAGAAAAGAAGATTCGATCAATGTACACATCCAGATCATCTAGATAAGTGAGGTTTCATTAGTTATAATCAACATGGGTGACCAAATTATTACCTCAAAATTAACCATGGGAAAAGAGAGCTTCTATGTATTGTTTGTTTATGGTAGTTTTGACTTCGTGGTTCCATCGATGCTATGGAATGAGTTTGGATTATTTTATCCACAGTATCTCTCATGTTTGGTGGTGGGGTACTTTGACACAATCCTTAACCCAAGGGAGAATAATGGGAGGGGTCCATCACCCAACAATAAATTCTGAATATTGTGGACTTCATGGTGGGTAAGGGTCTTCCTAATTTGGTGTACTCTATATCCCATTTTACATGGTACGGAAACTAGGGGTGTGGAAGATGAAGGTGGATAAGATGAGATCATTGTATGGTCAAATCAACTGGTATTAGCATGTTTCTGAATGCCCAAGTTACTCACCTTTCTTGAGTTATATCGAATCACTCTCCCATACTGGTTTCTATTTCTCGAGGGCATGATTATCTGGAGTCCTTCAGGTTCTAAAAATAGTGTTCTTGAAGTCCAGGGTATCATCAACATGTTAGGAAATTGTGGGGAGAGCCTACTCGCATGCATACCTCGATGGCCCTCCATAACAAACTCTGGAGACTGAAGTTCGGTCATTAAAAATGGGCCAGAGGGCTTCCTCCCTTTGAATAGGATATGGAAAACATGAATTAGAGAATTGATTACCTGGAATCCAGTCTCAAGTAGGTTTGGAAGGACTCAATGTTTGTCGATTTATTGGGTATGAAATATTGCTGGGTGGAGTTGATTCTTAAATAGGACTGTATGGATCATGAGACATCTCAAGAGAAATGGTCACAGGGGTTTTACGAAATCCCAGATTTTTTTCATACCATCATCAAAGAAAAGCTTCTAAAGAAAAAACCCAACATTCTTTTTGAGGATTTGATATACGAATAGGATGGAGAAATTTTTGGGGGATGGCACATAGTTTCTTCAGGGACCTTCTAGTCAGTCCTAACCCGAGGATTCCCAATGGTTATCCCATAAACAGTGTAGATTTTATGGGAGGAGACTCACATGGTGTTGCCTCTCCTGGATAACGATAGTGTGGAGGCTATCCCAGATGAGGAATAAAATTATAATGTGATGATGAATATGAACCTCGATAGTTCACCTAGACCATACAATTTTTCAGGATCATTTTATTGAGGGGTATGGGGGTGGTTAAGGAGGACATCTCAGCATCCATTCATGACTATTTTGTGGGGGGAGCTTGCCTCAGGTTTTATGTTCTACCACCCAATACCGCATTCCAAAGATAAAGTAACCTTATTCATCTTCAAACTATAGGCCAGAGTGTTTATGAAACTTCCCATATAATATTTTCGCAAGTGTAATAAACCAAATACAATCTAATCTCCTACCCCTGTGTATCTCTGTTGAAGAACATGGTTTTGTTAAGGGCCACTCCATACAGGGAGCTATTGCTCTGGTGTAGGAGGTGATGATGGAGATTAATGTCAATACCCATGTCTCAAATTTGGTAATCAAATTTGATATGAATAATGTTTTTGATTAGATCAAATAGAATTTTATCAACAGATATTTAGCTATAATAGGGTTCTTGGAAAATGTTGTGGACCTCCTTTTTAACAGTTTTAGCTCATCTTTTTTGGCAGTTTTTTATTTGGTGAAGTATCATGGATTCTTTAATGATATTATTTAACTATGATAGGGATACCTGATCTCTCCCAGTATCTTCATCTTGGAGCAGTACATTCTCAGTGGTCTTATCAACTCTGTCCTCTCTACTCGAGACATCTGGTGTAACACCCCGACCCCAGTTACCCAGAGTCGGTGAATTATTTTAATACATTGTAATGATTACAAGGAATCAAGTCTTGAAGGACCGATCAGTTTAGCAGTCTTAGAAAATAGATTACATACATGAATGTTACATTACACTTTAAGACATACAATAAAACATAAATAATCTTCATGAACGCCATTATTCCCTTGGCTTAACCCTGCATATCAATCACAATACACTTCTTGGAATCCTAGGAAAAATAAAACATTGAAATCGGTGAGCTCGAATGCTTAGTAAGTGTAATTAATACAATGTAAAATGTCATAAATATTAAGCACGGTAAATAATTGAAAACCACAAGCCCTTACCAATAAAAAACATGAATACTTTTATTGAAAGATTATGACCTGAGTAAATAATGCAATAATAAAACATAATCATGGGTATTCTACTAGTCTAATGACCACATGAACCATCAATATTATTTCCATAATGAGGGAATGTATAATGCCGGATATTCTGAAACATTTTTTCAAGGCCTCGGCCAAGACGTTTAAAATGATTAAGGACTCGGCCAAAACCATAAATCAAATTGGAAAAGGGCCTCGGCCAATTCCACATCTAGTTGTCTCGTGAGACCTATCGATGCATCAAGGAGCTATACCGGGCTCCACCGGTCACTTACTAAGTCCAATACATTCCTCATATGAAAAGGTTTAAACATATCATAAAAATTTGTATTAAAACTAGCATAAGAAATGTCAATACATTAACCATAGGAAATGAATGGTTTAAAAAAGAACATCCATAGTCAAAAAAATCACAAATACTTCAATATAATATGGATGTTTTGTATCATAATAAATCAACATCAAATAAACATAAAATCTATCAAAGGATGATGACATAGATGAAATCAAAGCCTTTTTTAGAGACATATCTCTTTATATTTTGAAATAATTTAAGAGTCACATGAAGAAAATATTTATTTTGAAAATATTTTTATAAGCATGTAAAATAATCTTCGACGATGTTATAATAGCAGAAAAAAGCCGCACCCATGGTATAAGTTAAAAAAAACTTTCTTACCTTAATTTTGTCGAAAAGGTTAAAAAGGACCTTCTTTTGAAAACGACAGAAACATTCCCTTATAAACTTCTTATAATAAATCAAACAAAGCTATAAATGAATTTATCCTATATTATGTAAAATATTAATAATGTTTGGAAATACATTTTTAAGAAACATGGATGTGGATGATAAAGAGGTCTCAGTAGATAATAATGTATAAACAACCTCGGATAATGAAGAGATTGTGAAATAAACCCTTACCTTGTAATTTTCCTTGTTTGATGGTAGGTTAACCTATTTTATAATGGTTAAATAATTTTTATTTAATTATAAAATAATCATATATATTAATATGATATCATATATGATCTCTTAACATCACTTTGTTAATAAAATCCTTCTATTATCATAGTTTTGTGTGTTAACTTACACGTTATATTTTATATAAGCCGTGTTTGTTATAGATAGGTTGTATCATAATAATATCCAAAATTATATTAATTCTATAAATATTATTTTTAATCATCCAATAAAATTTAGTCTTGAATAGATACGATGGGGAATGAATCTCATCGCCTTCGTGGAGACGGTAATCCGTACGTACGCACTAGTGACAATATCATTCTTTTGAGACAAAATAATATATAATTGGATGGTATATCATATATAAAGAATCATTATCATGTTATATTTATTATTTACATGAATTATAAATCCTTATTATATCCATCTAAATAATAGTATATTGAGTAACAATTACACCACAACGTGGAGACGGTAGGCCGTACGTACACACGTATGGTGACATTTCATTCAAGGGATGGATAGAATAATGAATTTGTTTGTTCCATAATTATAATAACATCACATTATATATAAGGTATTGGAGTTATTATTTTAGAATGGAAATAACAAGGAAAGAAGAAGTTGAAGAAGAATAGAACTTTAAAGAGGGTGGTGAAGACGTTACCTCTTCTTTGGGTTCTTCCTTTTGATTTGATCAAAAGAGCTATTATGATCAAACTAAGGCCGTTAGAATGAAGTGAAGGAAGTTGGGAGGATATTTTTTCAGGGGTTGCAGATCCAAATGGCTTTTAAGGTGTTAATTAATGAGAATGGGGAGTGCCCTTTTATAAGAGGGGTGAGGGGCTCTTTAGGAAAAACTTAAAGTATTATTTAATAATAAAATCATATTCGGTTTATAATGGATCCAAAGTGTATTATTCAAAGTCTAAAGTGGGGATGGGTCGAAATCCTTTCAACCAATATATTTTATACAGGTTTGGGTCATTATATTAACCTTATCTTTTAGTTTTAACTATTGGTTAATCAGTTTAACACTTACCATGTCACATTGTATTTTTATAATATATAGTTAATAAACTGAATATATACATTCAATAGACCCACAAGTGGTCCATTAATGATACATAAATAATAATATAAGTCCTTTTTCCAAACCTTAGGTATTTAGGAATAGAATATAAATTTATAATATAATATTTGTTTTAAAAACACATTTATGTCAATTTTGACACTACTCAATAATTGATTTTTTTTAAGTCATAAAAACTTTATTAATTCAAAACAAATTCATTTAAGCAATAATAAAATGTCATATTAACCAATAAAATTCGTTTATATAATCAAAACATTTAAATTATATTTATTTTAACATTTATAATACCAATTATTTGATTCTTTCATTAATAAAGAAAATACTGCATCATTATTGTGTCATATGTATTTTTACTTTTTCAATGACTAAAAATTATAAATAATATATCATTATGTACAAAATCGTTTTATATTTCTAATGAATATTTATAATCTAAAATATATCATATATAACCCTATGTAAAAATTGTTTTTCTAAAAGATATAAGCTTATATAATTTTTGTATTTACTTTATCTTAATTAAAATAAAGTGTCTCTATCAGCTACATGTGGCTCCATGGGGTCCCCAAAATCGACCCGAAGATGCCCATGGTCAGACATGTATCCACCAATAAGGTTAGGACCCGTTTTAGGGTAATTTATTATTATTATAATATTATTTTGTAACCCTTATTTACAAGATTTACCCATTAACCATGGTAAATAGAATATTTACCGAAGTAATTATTCATAATGTCTAAAAATAAAAGTTACCTATTTACACAATTTGGACATCATGATTCCAAATCTGGAATCCATTTTTCAAAATACAAAACATAGAAGTGGCAGAAATTAATTTAAAATTAATTCCCACTGTCAAAACAAAAAGCGCGTTTTTAAGATATAATAACTATCAAAAGATTGACACTTGTTTATGTCATGTTTAATTGTGAAATTATGTCCAATGAAAAAAATTTATTAAATGGTAAAACTTTATTCTAAATATACCTTAAAACCACTCAAATTCATAATTTATCGCTATTAATTATTTTGATTAAAAAAGTTGTTTTTAATTAAAATTTTATAATTTTCACTATTCATCAAAATATAATAGTTATCCACAAAGTACCAAAATTTCACCCTAGGATAAATTTGATATTCCGAATCCAAAAATGAAGTTCATTTTGTGAGTTAAAATTTATAAATTTTCAAAAATTATGTATTACTATTCATAATGGCTAGTTTTATTGGTTGTGGTGTGTGTTAGAACTCGAAGTTGCGTACAACACACGCTACTGTTTTATTCAAAGAGAAGCGTACTATGGAAGCTTGGGGTGTTTCATTGTAAAATTTCGATGTCCCCATTCAAAAAAATAAATTTATTTAGTCAAATTGTATATATAAATGTTTAAAATATTGGATTTAAAAAGGGTTCACTATTAAAAGTTGGTAAAAGTGCATTTTTTGAAAAATACTTCTTTTATTTGAAAAAAAATTAATTTGTTCTTAAATTATGTCTAAGAAACTCATAATATGTATTATAAAATTATAAGGATTATATAAATTTCAAAATATTGATAATACTATTCATAACCTCTTTTGAACGGCTTGTTTGGTAAGTAATGGTGCGCTTGAACTCGGTGTTGCGTGTAGTGCAAGTTATTGAATTATTTTGAAGAAGTAACATAATATGAAATCTTGGGGTGTTACATTCTTCCGTCCTTCAATAAATTGTGTCCTCACAATTTGATATTTTTTTTAGAAAATAAAGGTTCAACAGAGAAAATATCTTTGTGGGAAAACCCACATTGGATATTTGGTTAATAAAATTTAGTCTTAATAAGAGGAAAAGAGAAATGAAAGGGTCACCACCAAATTATGATCTCGATTAGGAGATCATTGGTGTAAATTAGAGACATATAATTAGAGGAAAAACATAAATATTTATAGGTATTGATTGAGGTCATAAATCACAAAAGAGTATAAAATTAACATCCTTAAATTCATCAATCTATGATGATTTAAAATACCATCGGTTCAACAAAAATAAGGTATTATGATAACACATTTATGGTTTTAAGATCCCTACAAAAATGTATAAGAATTAATTTCTTCATAGAATAAGAGGAGAAGAAAAATTTATACTTGACAAGTAGAGTTCCATCCATTAACTAATTTCTACCACAAAATCATATTTTACTCTAAAAGATAATAGAACAAAAAAATATATTCTATTTATCCTATTCATTTGGGGTTAAAAAATGAATTTATAATTCATCTACCAGACCATTTTGAAATAAAATAATGTATTTAATCCATGACATCTCGTGGGCCACTGGTAGGTGATACACCCTTGTCTCCCTTCAGTTGTGGGTTCAAGTCTCATGGCCTTGTCGGACGCGACGGGTTGCCGCCTGACCTCCAGGTTGTCCTTTTTATAAAAATACAAAAATAATCTTCAGAAATGATTTCACCATAAAAATTGTATCAAATTTCAAATATAATCCATCCCAACCTTTAGACTTATCCAAATTACCTCTGTCCAAACTCACAGTCCAAAATTTAAAAGGAAGGTAAATATAACAAAGGTCCTTTTTTTCCACGTAATAACATGTGAATACCTTAATCATGTATTCTTTTAAAATATGGTAACACCCTAAATTACCATAAAACCTTATTAATTAAATTAATTCTCCCTTATTCGTTATAGAATACTAGATATATTCCTAATATCCAAAAACATTGAATATTCCTACAATGATGAAAGAAACAAACCATTAATCAGTGCCAATGTATTGAAGAATATCTAATATAATTTATCCAAATCAACCATCTCTTATTCTAAAATTACTACCTCAGTATCAAGACCATATTAAGGATTTACTTTCCTTAGACCAATGTAATTTAAAAAAAGATTAACTTGCTGTTGAGTCACATTTCATAGTACCATATAATCTCAAATCCTCAATGAAATAGTACTGCAATACAATGCTTATTTATCTCCATAATTTATATAACAAGTACATCGTTGATACAACACTCAAATGAAATAATTCTTTAATAACAACATACGAACACTAGTCATTCCTCTTTATCTTTGGTAGTATAATAACATTATTATTATCCAATAGCATCATTTGGGGCATACTCTGATGATTTGAACATTGATTCGCTTAGTGTCCCCACTCCTTGTATATGGAGCATTGTACATTTGAACCCTTTATCTTACCCTCGCAATCACGAATGTGGTGTCGTTTTTTTACACACTTATAACAAACACCCATTCCTTTTAGGCAAATTCCAGGGTATTTCAACCCATAGTTATCTCATATGGAAAAATTCTTCTTTTCCCTCTTCCCTTTATCCATCTTTCTCTCTTCCATCCTTTCTTCTCTTGCTTCCCTTCAAAGCCATATGACTCAAGGAACTCTTTACTTATCTTATGAACACATGATACTATATCTTCATATGATGATAATATATGGGAGACTATTTCCCTTCTAAATGATGGCTCAATACGATGAAATATATGATCCTACTTACTCTTTGGATCATACGTATTCCTGGAGTTCCCATTCCTACTACTGGGAACCATTTCTATACAATAGCATAAATTAGGTCAGTTTATGAATTGAAATGAATAATTAAAAACTTGTAAAATACCTAACGTAAATTAAAATTTTTATGGATATAATCCATAATCATAAAGATGTTTTCATTGAGGAAGTCTATACACATAAACCATTCATAATGGTTTGCAAAGAAAATGAGAATTATCCTAAGCGTATCCCCCGGGATTGTCGTAACAAAGAGTGCAGCAAAGCCTGTTGTCGTGCACCAGTTCCCATTCGAGTCTAGCTCAAAGTAGTGTTTTCTGGTTTTACCACTAGGTACATCTGTGCCAGAGCCGGCTCTACCTGTTCATATCTAGACAAGGATGTATTACTCGGAAAACTCAAAAAATTTCTAAAATACCAAAATTCTAGGAAGTTCTTCTATACTAATCCTCAAAGTATATCTTAGTTCTATGTTCTCTAATCATATTTTACCTAAATATAGTTTCCAAAGATTTTACTAAACTTTATCTGATACCAAATGTAATGCCCCGACCCCAGTTACCCAGAGTCAGTGCATTATTTTAACACATTGGCATGATTACAAGGAATCAAGTCCCGAAGGATCGATCAATTTAGAAGTCATGAAAATATATTACATACATGAATGTTACATTTCAATTTAATACATACCAAAAAAAACATAAATAATCTTTATGAACGCCATTATTTCCTTGGCTTAACCCTGCACATCAATCACAATAAACTTCTTGGAATCCTGGGAAAAATAAATCATTGAAAGGGGTGAGCTTAAATGCTCAGTAAGGGTAAGTAATACAACGGAAAATAACATAAATATTAATCATGGTAAATCATTTAAAACCACATGCCTTTACCAATAATAAACATGAATACTATTATGGCAAGATTATGAGCTTAGTAAATAATTCCATAATAAAACATAATCATGGGTATTCTACTAGTCGAATGACCACATGAACCATCAATATTATTTCTATAATGGGGGGATTTATAATGTCAGACATTCTAAAACATTTTGTATAACACCCCAAGCTACCATGGTATGTTTCTCTTTGAATAATACAGTAGCATGTGTTGTACGCAACTTCGAGTTCTAACACACACCACAACCAATCAAAGTAGCCGTTATGAATAGTAATAACCACTTTTTGAAATTTTATAAATTTTATCTCTAAAAATGGACTTCATTTTTGGATTCGGAATATTGAAATTACCCTAGGTTGAAATTTTGGTACTTTTCAGATAACTTTTATATTTTAATGAATAGTTAAAATTACTAAATTTTAATTAAAAACAACTTCTTTTAATCGAAATAATTAAAAGTGATAAACTATGAATTTTAGCGGTTTTAAAGTATTTAGAGTATATTTTTACCAATTAATACAATTTTGGTCATTTTACATAAGTTCACAATTAAACAGGACATAAACAAGTGTCAATCTTTTGATAGTTATTATCTCTTAAAAACACGCTTTTTGTTTTAACAACGGGAATTTATTTTAAATTAACTTCTGCCACTTCTATGTTTGGAATTCGGAAAAATGGATTCCATATTTGGAATCAGGATGTTCAAATTTTGTAAATAGGTAACTTTTAATTTTAGAAATTTTGAATAATTATTTCGGTAAATATTTTATTTTCCATGGATAGAGGATAAATCCTATAAATAAGGGTAAACAAATAATATAATAATAATAATAACTTACCCTAAAAAGTGTCCTAACCTTATTGGATGACAGATTTCCGACCATGGACATATTTTGGTCAATTTTGGGACCCCATGGAGCCACTTGTAACTGATAATGACACTTTATATTAATTAAGTTAAAATAAATACAAAAATGACATAAGCATATATCTTTTAGAAATAAATTTTTACATAGGGTTATATATATTGGATTTTCGACTATAAATATTCATTAAAAATATAGACTGATTTACTACATAATTTTATTTTATTTATAATTTTTAGATATTTAATAATTATTACTATTTATGACACAATAATGATGCAGTATTTTCCTTATTAATTAAAGAATCAAATAATTTGTATTATAAATGTTAAACTTATTATAATTTGAAAGTTTTGATGACATCCATGAATTTTATTTCTTAATATGACATTATAGGATTGCTTAAATTAATTTGGTTCAAATTAATGAATTTTTTATGACTTTAAGTGAAATCAATTATTGAATAGTGTCAAAATTCACATGAAAGAGTTTTTAAAACAAATATTATATTATTAATTGATATTAAATTCCTAAAAATCTATGGTTCGGCCAAGAGGCTTAAATAATGATAGGTGTATCATTAATACCCCACTTGAGGGTATCTTGGATGTATAGAGTAAGTTTATTAACTATATAATATCAAAATACAAAGTGACATGGTAAATGATAAACTAATTAACTAAGAGTTAAAACTAAAAGATAAGGCTAATATAGTGACCCAAACCTATATAAAACCTACTTGTTGAGTTTTTTGCGACCTATTCCCACCTTAAATTTTAAATATTCTACTTTTTAGCCATTATAAACTGAATATGAATTTATTATACAATAAAATTTCCAGCTTTTCCAAAGGTTCCCCTCAACCCTCTTATAAAAGGGCATTCTCCCTTCTCACTAATTCACACATTAAAAGCCTTTTGGGTCATCCATCCCCTGCCCAAATACTCTCTAAACATCCCTCACATCATCTTAGAGGCCTTTGTTTTACCATAAAGCCAACCTAATGAGCCCTTTTGATCAAATCAAAAGGAAGAACCTAAATAAGAGGTAATGTTTTCACCGCCATCTTTCAAGTTCAATTGTTCTTCAACTTCTCCTTTGTTTGTTATTCCCATTATAAAATAATAACTCCAGTATCTTATATATACTATGATGTTATTATAAATATGGTACAACCATATTCAGTATTCTATCCATCCTTTAAATGACATGTCACCATACGTGCGTACGTACGGCTTACCGTCTCCACGTCGTGGTGTAATTGTTATTCAATAAATTATTATTTTTATAGGTATAAAAATGATGTGTAATTCATGTATATAATAAATATAACTTGATAATGATTCTTTATATATGAAATACCAAAAAATTATATATTATTTTAATATCAAAAGAATGATAGTGTTGCTCGTGTGTACGTACGGACTACCGTCTCCACGAACGCGATGAGATTCATTATCCACCGAATCCATTCAAGTATAATTATCAATTGATGATTAAAAATAATGTTTAAGGACTTTATATCATTCAGGATTTTAATAAGATAAAACCTATCCATAACAATCACAACTTATGAAACAAAACATATACGAGTAAGTTAACACCTGAAACGACGATAATACTAAGATATTATTAACAAAGTAATGTTAAAAGATCATATATGATATCATATTAATGTATATGATTCTTGTAAAATTTAATAAAAATTATTTCACCATTATACAGGAGGTTAACCTACCCCCAACCAAGGAAAAGTACAGGGTAAGGGTTTATTTGGTAATCTCTTCTTTATCCGAGGATGTTTATATGTAATAATCTACTGGGACTTCATTGTCATCCACATCCATGTTTCTTAAAAATGTATTTCAAAACATTTTAACTATTTACTAGAATATGGGATAAAGTCATTTATATTGTTGTTTAACTTTTTATAAGAGGTTTATAAAGTAATCATTCCGTCATTTTCTAAACAAGGTCCTTTTTAACCATTTCGACAAAATTAAAGTAAGAATGTCTTTTTTAACTTATGCGGAGGGTGAAGATATTTTATGCCATTATAAAATCTTCGAAGCTTCCATTACAAGCTTATAAGAAAATTTTCAATGTAAATGTTTCATTTTATAATTATGTGACTTTTAAATGAATTCAAAAAAAGTTATATTTCGCTCAAATAGTTTTGATTTCATCTATGTCAACATCCTTTGATGGATTTTATGATTATTTGAAGTTGATTTATTATCATACAAAACTTCTATATTGTATTGGAGGTTTTTTGATATGTTTGAATTTGGATGTGTTATTTTTATACCATTCATGGTTTATGGATGATGTATTTTCATTTCATATGCTAATTTTAATACAAATGTTTATGTTATGTTTAAAGCTTTTCATATGGGAATGCTTTGGACTTAATATATGACGGGTGGAGCCCACTATAGCTCCTCGATGCATTGGTAGTTCTCATGAGACAAAATAGATTCTTGGCACAAGGTCTTAAGAAAATCATAATTGTATTCCTGGCACGAGGCTTTGACAATGTTGTTTAATATTCTAGCATTATGCATTCTATCATTATGAAAGTGGTTATTGATATTTCATGCGATTTTTCGACTAGTAGAATATCAATGTGAATAAGTATATGGAATTATTTCATTTTATTTCTTCCATATTATGCTGAAGTTCATGTTTTAAAACGATTTTGTTTTAGTTATACATTTCCTTAAATGTTTATACTTATTTATGAAAGTTTCCGCTATATTGTTATCGTTACTGGGAATTTGAGCTCACCCCTTTCTATGTTTTATTTTCCCCAGGATGTGAAGGAGTATTTTATGAATGACTTGTAGGGATAGTATGAGGGTATAAGAGTGTGAACTATGGATACTATATTGTTGTAGTTTTTATTTTATGATGTAATGTAAACTTTATGAACGTATCTAGTTATTCCAATGCTACTAAACTAATCGGTCTTTCGAGACTTGGTCTTTCTTGTGATCATGCCAATCTTATGTAATAATGAACTGACTTTGTGTAACTGGGGTCAGGGTGTTATAGTTAGTATCAGAGTAATTTTAGTACAAACCTTGGAAACTAGATTTAGAAAAACTCTGATCAGAGAACATAGCCCTAAGATAGACTTTGAAAATTAGTATAGAAGAACTTCCTAAAAGTTTGGTATTGTAGAGATTTTGTGTGTTTTCTGAGAAATACATCCTTGTCTGGATACGAGAAGGTAGAGGTCGATCTGGCACATATGTACCTAGGGGTAAAACCCGAAAACACCGCTTTGATCTTGACTCGAACGGGAATTGGTGCACGACAACGGGCCAAGCTGCACTCTTGGTTACGACACTCATGGGGGATATGCTTAGGATAACTCTCACTTTATTTACAAATAATTATGAAGGGTTTATGAGTATATTCTTTCTCAATGAAAATATTTTTATGATTATGGATTATATCCATAAATAGTTAATTTTTTAAGTGTTTTACAAGTATGAAATTATGTATTTTGATTCATAAACTGATCTAGTTTATGCCATTGTTTATAAATAGTTCCTAGTGGAAGAAATGGAAACCGTATCAATGGATTCACTCTATGTGGGAATTGACCTCTTGCTTAAGATAATTATAGTAGAGCTGGTGATGCAACTGGTGCTGATCAACTAATCACCATACTGGGATAACTCACTCAGGTTATGAATAATAACCTTACCCGTATGGAGCACCCTGATCCACAGTGTGGAGGATCAACGTTAGATTTTTTCATGAGGCAGCAACCACCAACATTCAATGGGAGTACTAATCCATTAGTAGTTGAGCAATGGATAATTTCCCTAGAGAAAGTATTTCAGGCTTTGGGGTGTAGTGAAAGGGAAAAAGTTGTCATGATAGTTTATCGCCTCACTAGAGATGCTAATCATTGGTGGTCATTGATTAAAAACATGAAGGAATATGATGAAGGATCAAATATGGAATGGAGGGAGATCAAAGTTCTTTTCTTAGAAAAATTATTTCCTCACAACCATTGAGCAGATATGGAAAGGCAATTTCCGAGTCTGAGACAAAAGGAGGATGAGAATGTAACAAACTGTGAGGCTAACTTTAAAAGTTTATCAATGTATGCTAGATATTATATACGTATCCCAAGAAGTAAGATTGATCGCTTCATTGATGGGTTAAAACCATTTCTTCGTCGAGCATTAGTCTCACAATCCTTATCATCGTACGAAGACATTGTCTCATGTGCTATCAAGACAGAGAAGAATTCTCTAAGTCTTATGACATTAAAGTAATGCAAGATAATAAGAGATCTGCTGATCAATCGAGGAATGGAAATAAGGGGAATAAGGGAAAAGTTGAATATCTATACTGCAGTAAATGTGGGAAAAAACACCCTGGTACTTTCTTAAAAAGAATGGGAGTCTGTTACAAGTGTGGTGAAAAAGGCCACCAAGCTCGTGATTGCAAGGGGAAGAAGGAAGCTACCGATGTCCAATGTTACAATTGCAGGGAGATGGGACATTATGCAAATTAATGTCCTAATAGTCAAAGGAAATTACCTCAGAAAAGGCCAAGGGATCAAGGCCAAGCTTATGCTATCACAACTGCTGAGGTAGAAGCTCTGAAAGACATGGTGGCAGTTATTTTAATGGTTTCCTCATGTTTTGAGAATGCATTATTTGATTCTGGATCATCACATTGTTTCATATCTTCCCAATATTCTAAGCAAATTAGATATTTCCTATTTGATTTAACAAGGGAGTTTTCAGTTAAAACACCTAAGGGTAGTATCATTGCATCAATGTTTTGTGAATTAGTCCCCATTAGTGCACATAAATTTCCTTTATCTACTGATCTCATCATCAAACCTATGATTGAGTTTGATATAATCTTCAGTATGGATTGGATATCTGACCATGATGCGAAAATTTATTGTAATAAGAAGGAGGTTATGATTTTTGATGATGATGATAAGGAACACATTATCTTTAGAGTAGAATCGTCACCACCTAATTCTTATCTAGATCCACCCCCATTAGCTCAACTAAATTCAATTATTGGGGAGGCAGAGAATGAAATGCCAGTGGTTGAGGAAAGGAATGTTCAAATTGAGGATGTACCTATTGTGAAAGAATATATAGATGAAATTTTGGAAGATTTACCTGGACATCCTCTAGAATGAGAAGTTGAGTTTTCCATTGATTTAATTCCTGGTTCAAGGACCATATCGAAAAACCCTTATAGAATAGCCAATGTGGAATTAGTTGAACTAAAGAAACAACTGGATGAATTGATTAATAAGGGATTTATTTACCCTAGTGTTTCTCCATGTGGAGCCCCTATCCTTTTTGTTAAGAAGAAAAATGGATCTATGAGGTTGGGCATTGAATACATGGAGATCAATTCTATAACAATAAAGAACAAGTATCCCCTACCTCGCATTGATGATTTATTTGACCAACTTCTTGCAGATCAATAATTTTAAAAGATTTACCTTTGATCTGGATATCATTAGTTGTGTGTAAACAAGGATGAAATTCCGAAGACAGCATTTCGAACTAGGTATGGGCATTACGAGTTTACAGTAATGCCTTTTGGGAAGACTAATGCGCCCTATGTATTCATGGATCTAATGAACAGTGTTTTTAATGAATATCTTGATGAATTTGTAGTGGTATTTACTGATGATATCTTGGTATACTCCAAAAGCTACAAAGATCATGAAAATCAATTGCTAATTATATTGAAGACTCTAAGAAGACATGAATTATATGGGAAGTTTAGCAAGTGTGAATTCTGACATTAGGAGATTTCTTTTCTTGGCCATATTGTTCCTAAGGATAGAATATCTCTTGATCCTTCGAAGACCAAGGCAATCCATGAATGTCCAACACCAACGAGTATAATTGAGGTACGCAGTTTTATTGGTTTAGCAGGTTACTATCGACGTTTCATAAAGAACTTTTCCAGATTGGCTAACCCATTAACAATGCTCATATGTAAAGGGGTTAAATTTTTCAGGACAAAAGAGTGTGAAGAATTTTTTAAAGTACTGAAGAGAAGATTAGTCAATGCTCTTATATTGACTCTACCATCGCAGAATAATGGGTTCGTTATTTATAGTGATGCATCGAAGAAAGGTCTTGGTTGTTTCCCTATGCATAATGATAGATTTATTTCCTATGTATCACGATAGCTGAAAATTCATGAGAAAAACTATCCTACTCATGATCTTGAGTTAGCTGCTTTAATATTTTCTTTTATGATTTGGAGACACTATCTCTATGGTGAAAAATGTAAGATTTACACTGATCACAAGAGTTTGAAATATATTTTCTCACAGAAAGAGCTCAACATGAGGCAAAGGAGATTTCTTGAACTACTCAAGGATTATGATTGCATGATACACTACCACACGGGGAAGGAAAATAAGGTGGAATATGCTTTGAGTAGAAAGGATCATGGAATTTTAAACGAGATGAGAGTAGAAAAGTATCCTATATACTTGGATCTAGTAAAGATGGATATGTGAGTCACCCTGGAAGGTTAAACATCAATACTTTTTCAAATGGTTACCAAACCATCTTTACTAGAAAGGATAAAGTGTTCTCAGACTGGTGATGAAGAGTTTCAAAAGAAGATTAAAGCTGTGAATCATGGGAGATTGAATGAATTTGTGTATGAAGACGGAATTTTGAAGTTTGGGAAGAGACTTTGTGTTCCCAATATACCTGATCTAAAAATGGAATTATTAGATGATGCTCGTAGCTCTAATTTCTCTATACACCCTGGGAGCACCAAAATGTATAGGGATTTGAAAGAACATTTTTGGTAGGAAAACATGAATATGGAGATTGCTGATTTTGTGTCATGATGTATGGTTTGTCAATAAGTGAAAGCTGGAAGCCAACATCATGGTGGAGTATTGCAACCTCTTCCCATACCTGAGTGAAAATGGTATAATATTGCAATGGACTTCGTCATGGCACTACCAAAGACTCCTAGAAGGAATGATGCAATATGGGTCATTGTTGATCGTCTTACCAAGTCAGCACATTTTCTTGCTATAAGAGAAGATTTACCACTCAAATGTCTAACAAGTCTATATATTAATGAAGTTGTGAGACTTCATGGAGTACCCCTATCGATTGTTTCTGATTGTGATCCCCATTTTACTTCAAGATTCTGGAAGAATCTTTAGAAGGACTTGGATACTGAACTTCTTTTGAGCACTGCCTAACACCCTCAAACAGATGGACAATCAGAACTGACTATTTAAACCTTAGAAGACATGTTGAGATCTTGCTCACATGACTTTCAGGGTATGTGGGATCAATACCTTTGGTAGAATTCTCTTATAATAATAACTTCCATTTGAGTATTCAGATGGCACCATATGAAGCGTTATATAGAAAGAGATGTTGCACACCAACCTGTTGGGATGATGTTGGTGAATGAAAACTTGTAGGCCCGGAACTAGTGGAGGAAATGATGGAAAAGGTAAAGGTAATCCAAAACCACATCAATGCAGCTCAAAGTAGGCAGAAGAGTTGTGCCGATAATCGAAGGAAGGATTTGGAATTTCATGTAGGAGATCATGTTTTTGGAAGGTATCTCCAGGGAAGGAAGTTATACATTTCAGTAAGAAAGGTAAATTGAGTCCCAGGTACATCGAACCATTTGAAATTCTTGAACTAATTGGGGTTGTAGCTTACCGATTGGCAATGCCGTGAAGTCTCTCCAAAGTACACGATGTGTTCCACATATCACTGTAGAAAAAATACACGCCTGACCCAACTCATGTACTCACCAATGAGGAATTAGAACTTGAACCCAATCTATCTTATTGTGAAGAGCCCGTCAGGATTCTTGATACGAGAGAACAAGTGCTAAGAAACCGGATGACTCGTCTGGTAAAATTTCTATTGAGAAACCATAAGATGGAAGAAGCAACATGGGAACCTGATGAACTTATGATGAAGAATCACCCGAGTATTTTCTTGTGGTAGAATTATAGAAATTTCGAGGATGAAATTATTTGAAGGAGTGTAGAATATAACACCCCAAGCTTCCACGGTACACTTCTCTTTGAATAATACAGTAGTGTGTGTTGTACGCAACTTCGAGTTCTAACACAAACCACAACCAATCAAAGTAGTCATTATGAATAGTAATAATCACTTTTTGAAATTTAATAAATTTTAACTCTAAAAATGGACTTCATATTTGGATTAGGAATAATGAAATTAGCCTAGGGTGAAATTTTGGTACTTTTCAGATAACTTTTATATTTTGATGAATAGTTAAAATTACTAAATTTTAATTAAAAACAACTTTTTTTAATCGAAATAATTAGTGGTGATAAATTATGAATTTGAGTGGTTTTAAAGTATATTTAGAATATATTTTTACCATTTAATAAAATTTTGGTTATTGTAAATAATTTCACAACTAAAATGGACATAAACAAGTGTCAATCTTTTGATAGTTATTATCTCTTAAAAACACTTTTTTTTGTTTTAACAACGAGAATTAATTTTAAATTAATTTATTCCACTTATTTGTCTTGAATTTGGAAAAATGGATTCCATATTTGGAATTAGGATGTTAAAATTGTGTTAATAGGTAACTTTTATTTTTAGACATTTGGAATAATTACTTCGGTAAATATTTTATTTACCATGGTTAAATTGAAAATCCGGTAAATAAGGGTAAAAAATAATATTATAATAATAATAAATTACCCTATAGCATTTCCTAACCTTATTTTCTGATACATGTCCGACCATGGCCATATTTGGGTTGATTTTGGGACCCCATGGAGCCACTTGTAAGTGATAATTACACTTTATATTAATTAAGTAAAACTAAATACAAAAATGACATAAGCATATATCTTTTAGCAAAACAATTTTTACATAGGGTTATATATGGGTTATTTTAGAATATAAATATTCATTAGAAATTTATGAAGATTTCCTACATAATGGGATTTTAATTATAATATATATACATTTAGTAATTAATATTATTTATGACATAATAATGATGCAGTATTTTCCTTATTAATGAAAGAATCAAATAATTGGTATTATAAATGTTAAAATTATTATAATTTGAAAGTTTTTATGACATAAATGAATTTTATTGCTTAATATAACATTATAGGATTTCTTAAATGATTTTTTTTCGAATTAATAATGTTTTTACGAATTTAACAAAAATCAATTATTGAATAGTGTCAAAATTCTCATAAAAGAGTTTTTAAAACAAATATTATATTATTAATTGATATTAAATTTCTAAAAAAATCTACGGTTTGGCCAAGATACTTATATCATGATAGGTGTATCATTAATGAACCATTTGGGGGTCGTTTGGATGTAGATAGTAATTTTATTAATTATATAATATAAAAATACAAAGTGACATTATAAATGTTAAACTAATTAACTAAGAGTTAAAACTAAAAGATAAGGTTAATATATTGACCCAAACCTGCCTAAAACCTATTGGTTGAGTGGTTTACGACCTATAACCACCTTAAATTTTAAATAATCCACTTTGGATCCATTATAAACCCAATATTAATTTATTATAAAATAATATTTCTAGCTTTTACAAAGGTGCCCCTCACCCCTCTCATAAAAGGGAACTCCCCCTTCTCAATAATTCACACATTAAAAGCCTTTTGGATCAGACAAAACCTGACCAAATAATCTCTAAACTTCACTCGCTTTAACCTAGAGGCCTTAGTTTGATCAGAAAGCCATCCTAATGAGCCATTTTGATCATATCAAAATGAAGAACCCGAAGAAGAGGTAATGTTTTCACCACCCTCTTCCAAGTTCCTTTCTTCTTCAACATCTTATTTCTTTGTTATTCCCATTCTAAAATATTAAATCAAATATATTATATATACTGTGATGTTATTATAAATATGGTAAAACCATATTCAGTATTCTATCCATCCTTTTAATGACATGTCACCATACTTGCGTACGAACGGTTTATCGTCTCCATGTCGCGGGGTAATTGTTATTCAATAAATTATTATTTGGATGGGTATAATAATGATGTGAAATTCATGTAAATAATAAATATAAAATTATAATGATTCTGTATATATGAAATACCATCCAATTATATATTATTTTAATATCAAAAGAATGATATTGTCGCTCGTGCGTACGTACGGACTACCGTCTCCACAAACGCGATGAGATTCATTCTCCATCGTATCCATTCAAGTATAATAACCGTTTTATGATTAAAAATAATGTTTAAGGACTTTATATCATTTTGTATATGAATAAGATACAACCTATCCATAACAAATAAGGCTTATGTAACAAAACATATACGAGTAAGTTAACACCCGAAACGACAATAATACTAAGATATTATTAACAAAGCAATGTTAAACGATCATATATGATATCATATTAATTTATATGATTCTTGTATAATTTAATAAAAATTATTTCACCATTATAAAGGACGTTAACCTACACCAACCAAGGGAAAGTACAAGGTAAGGGTTTATTTCGCAATATCTTCTTTATCCGAGGTTTTTTATACATAATAATCTACAAGGACTTCTTTATCATCGACATCCATATTTCTTAAAAATGTATTTCAAAACATTTTTACTATTTACTATAATATGGATTAATGTTATTTATACTTTTTTTTTGAATTTTTATAAGAGGGTTATAAAGGAATCCTTCCGTCATTTTCCAAACAATTCCCCTTTTATCCTTTTCGACAGAATTAATTTAAGAATGTATTTTTTAACTTATGTAGTGGGTGTGGCTATTTTCCACTATTATAAAATCTTCTAAGCTTACCTTACAAGATTATAAGAAAATTTTCAAAGTAAATGTTTTATTTTATAATTATGTGAGTTTTAAATGAATTCAAAAAAGAGATATTTCTCCCAAATAGTTTTGATTTAATCTATGTCAACATCCCTTGATGGATTTTAAGATTATTTGAAGTTGATTTATTATGATACAAAACTTCTATATTGTATTGAATGTTTCCTGATATGTTTGACTATGGATGTGTTATTTTTATTCCATTCATGTTTTATGGATGAAGTATTTACATTTCGTATGCTTGCTTTAATACGAATGTTTATGTTATGTTTAAACCTTTTCATATGGGAATGCATTGGACTTAATAAGTGATGGGTGGAGCCCGCTATAGCTCCTCGATGCATCGGTAGGTCTCATGAGACAAACTAGTGTCTTGGCACAAGGCCTTGAAAAAATCGTACTTGTAGCCTTGGCATGAGGCCTTGACCATGTGGTTATGATTGTCTGGCATTATGCATTCCATCATTATGAAAGTTGTTATTGATATTTCATGTGATTATTCGACTAGTATAATATTCACGTGAATAAGTATATGGCATTATTTCATTTTATTTATTCCATATTATGCTGAAGTTCCGGTTTCAAAAGGCTTTTGTTTTAGTTAAACATTTCCTTAGATGTTTATGCTTATATGAAAGTTTCTGCTATATTGTTATCCTTATAGGGTATTTTGTTCTCACCCCTTTCTATGTTTTAGTTTTCCCAGGATGTGAAGATGTATTTTATGAATGACCTGCAGGGATAGTATGAAGGGATAAGAGTGTGGACTATGGAGACTATATTGTTGTAGTTTTCATTTTATGATGTAATGTAAACTTTATGAATTTATCTAGTTATTCCAAGGCTACTAAACTAATCGGTCTTTCGAGAATTGGTATGTCTTGTAATCATGCCAATGTTATGTAATAATGCACCGAATCTGGGTAACTGGGGTTGGGGCATTACATTTTTTCAAGGCCTCGACCAAGACGTCTAAAATGATTAAGGCCTCATCCAAAACCATAAATCAAATTAGGAAAGGGCCTCATCCAATTCCACGTCTAATTGTCTCATGAGACCTACTGATACATCGAGGAGCTATAGAGGGCTCCACCAGTCACTTACTAAGTCCAATACATTCCTCATATGAAAAGGTTTAAACTTATGATAAACATTCATATTAAAACTAGCATACGAAATGTCAATAATATAACCATAGGAAATGAATGGTATAAAAATACACATCCACAGTCAAACATATCACAAAAACTTAAATACAATATGGATGTTTTGTATCATAATAAATCAACATCAAATAAACTTAAAATCCATCAAAGGATGTTGACATAGATGAAATCAAAAACTCTTTTTAGAGACATATCTCTTTATATTTTGAAATCAATTACGAGTCACATGAAGAAAATATTTATTTTGAAAATATTCCTATAATCTTGTAAGGGATGCTTTGACGATGATATTATGTCAGAAAATAGTCATACCTGCCGTATAAGTTAAAAAAACATTTTTACCTTAATTTTTTTGAAAAGGTTAAGAAGGGCCTTGTTTGCAAAACGACGGAAAGATTACATTATAAACTTATTATAAAAATTCAAACAAGGGTATAAATGACTTTATCCCAAATTCTGTAAAATATTAAGAATGTTTTGAGATACATTTTTATGAAACATGGATGTGGATGATAAATAGGTCCCAGTAGATAATTACATATAACCAGCCTCATATAATGAAGAGATTGTGAAATAAACCCTTACCTTGTACTTTTCCTTGGTCGATGGTAGGTTAACCTCATTTATAATGGTGAAATAATTTTTCTTGAATTATAGAATAATCATATATATTAATATGATATCATATATGATCTTTTAACATCGCTTTGTTAATAAAATCTTAGTATTATCATCATTTTGGGTGTTAAGTTACCATTTTTCGTTTATATAAGTTGTGTTTGTTATGGATAGGTTGTATCATACTCATATATAGAATGATATTAAGTCCTTAAATAATATTTTTATTCATCCAATAAAATTTAGTCTTGAATGGATATGATGGGGAATGAAGCTCATCGCGTTCGTGGAGACGGTAATCCGTACGTACGCACGAGCGACAATATCATTCTTTTGATATTAAAATAATATATAATTGGATGGTATATCATATAGAAGGAATCATTATCATGTTATATTTATTATTTAGATGAATTGTACATCATTATTATACCCATCTAAATAATAGTATATTGAATAACAATTACACCACAACGTGGAGACGGTAGGCCGTACGTACGCACGTATGGTGACATGTCATTCAAGGGATGGATAGAATGATGAATTTGTTTGTTCAATAATTATAATGACATCAAAGTATATATAAGGTATTGGAGTTATTATTTTAGAATGGAAATAACAATGAAAGAAGAATTTGAAGAAGAAAGGAACTTTAAAGAGGGTGGTGAAGACCTTACCTCTTCTTCGGGTTCTTCCTTTTGATTTGATCAAAAGGCCTCCATAGGTTGGATTTATGATCAAAATAAGGCCTCTAGGATTAATTTAAGGAAGTTGGGAGGATATTTGGGCAGGGGTCGTATGATCCAAATGGCATTTAAGGTGCGAATTAATGAGAAGGGCAGTGCCCGTTTATAAGAGGGGTGAGGGGCTCTTTAGGAAAAACTTAACGTATTATTTTATAATAAAAAAATATTCGGTTTATAAGGGATTCAAAGTGGATTATTCAAAGTCTAAGGTGGGGATGGGTCTAAATCCTTTCAAACAATATATTTTAGACATGTGTGGGTCATTTTATTAACCTTATCTTTTAGTTTTAACTCATAGTTAATTAGTTTAACACTTACCATGTCACATTGTATTTTTATAATATATAGTTAATAAACATACTATATACATCCAAAAGACCCCCAAGTGGTCCATTAATGATAAAGAAAACAATTATATAAGTCATTTAGACGAACATTAGGTTTTTATGAATTTAATATAAATTAATAATATAATATATTTTTTAAAAACTCATTTATGTTAATTTTGACACTCCTCAATAATTGATTTTTGTTACAGTCTTAACAACTTTATTAATTCAAAACAAATTCATTTAAGAAATCATAACATGTAATATTAACCAATAAAATTAGTTTATGTCATCAAAACCTTCAAATTATATTTATTTTAACATTTATATTAATAATTATTTGATTCTTTCATTAATAAGGAAAATACTGTTTCATTATTGTGTCATATATGTTTTTACTTTTTAAATGTCTAAAAATTATAAATAAACTATCATTATTTAGAAAATTGTTTTATATTATAATGAATATTTATAATTGAATATATAACATATATAACCCTATGTGAAAACAATTTTGCTAAAAGATATAAGCTTATGTCATTTTTGTATTTACTTTTTCTTAATTAAAATAAAGTGTCCCTATCACCTACAAGTGGCTCCATGTGGTCCCAAAAATCGACCCAAAGATGCCCATGGTCGGACATGTATCCATAAATAAGTTTAGGACACGTTTTAGGGTAATTTATTATTATTATAATATTATTTTTTAACCCTTATTTACTGGATTTACCCTTTAACCATGGTAAATAGAATATTTACCGAAATAATTATTCAAAATGTCTAAAAATAAATGTTACCTATTTACAATATTTGAAATACTAATTCCAAATATGGAATCCATTATTCCAAATTCAAAACAGAGAAGTGTAAGAAATTATTTTAAAATTAATTCCTACTGTCAAAACAAAAAGCGTGTTTTTAAGATATAATAACCATCAAAAGATTGACATTGTTTATGTATGATTTAATTGTAAAATTATGTCAAATGACCAACATTGAATTAAATGGTAAAAATATATTCAAAATATACTTTAAAACCACTCAAATTCATAATTTATCACCATTAATTATTTTGATTAAAAAAGATATTTTTAACTAAAATATCGTAATTTTCACTATTCATCAAAATATAAAAGTTATCCGAAAATTGCCAAAATTTCAATCTAGGAAAAATTCAAAATTCAAAATCCAAAAATTAAGTCAATTTTGAGATATAAAATTTTTAAAATTTCAAAAAGTATGTATTACTTTTCATAACAGCTAGTTTGATTGGTTGTGGTGTGTGTTAGAACTCGAAGTTGCGTACAACACACACTACTGTTTTATTCAAAGAGAAGAGAACTATGGAAGCATGGGGTGTTTCATTGTAAATTTTTGATTTCAACATTCTAAAAAATAAATTTATTTATTCAAATTGAATATATAAAAGTTTAAAATATTGGATTTAAAAAGGGTTCACTATTAAAAGTTGGTAAAGGTGCATTTTTGAAAAATAATTCTTTTATCTAGAAAATGAATTTGTTCTTAAATTATGTCTAAGAAACTCATAATATGGATTCTAAAATAATAAGGATTATATAAATTTCAAAATTTAGTTAATACTATTCATAACATCTTTTGAACGGCTTGTTTGGTCAGTCATGGCGTGCTTGAACTTGGTGTTGCGTGTAGTGCAAGTTATTTAATTATTTTGAAGAAGTAACACACTATTAAATCATGGGGTGTAAAATCTAGCCTTATAGAAGGAAGCTGAGTCCCCCACCGATAACCCACATAATATTTGTAGACATCATGGTCATCTTCAAGAATTGAGTTAGGGTCTCTGTTTGAGGCATCAAGAACATCCTAATGGCCTATTTCTACTGGAGCGGGCTAGTTAGTAGAAATGAAAAAATTAATATTTTAATTTCTTATAGGTGTGATCCCAAATAGATTTCCTCCCTTCGCCTCGACATGCAACACATATCCTTTCTCATTGAGTACCTGGGCATGTAAATCTCCTCAGGAAGGCTTCACTTTTGCGACATCGATCAAATTGTTTACAAGATAATCTGCCATGTCCTAAACAGGATAATTGTTACCTCCCACATGGGGGGGTCACATTTATCTGGTTAATAGTGTTTTGACCACTATTACACTACATTCATTTGATTCCATCTATGTACCATGAGGATTTATTGACACAATTGACAAGGTTATTTGAAATTTTATTTAGTATGCCATTTTGGAAGAAAGATGGACTGCACTTTGTGAGACAGGATGGAAAGACCCATTTATGATAGAGGGATCAATGTGAGGAGTCTACAAAGTACACTCCATTTCATGAATGAAAATCTTGAATGAGAGATTCTTGAGTAACAAGCTCTTTGAGGTAGGTACATGTAATTTATTATTGGTAGTAATGTGGAGGTGGTGGATAGACATGTATCCTCCTTCGGGTCGCTCATCTATCCTCTATTTCAGTCTCATAAAAACATGTCTCTTAGGCTGGGTGGTGCGAGGGACATTTCCTTTGGGAGTGGTAACATGGTAGGCTCAGTTCTGGAATTCCATGGATTCCCTGCGCCTCTAATTTTGGTAAGGGATGTGAGCCTTAATCCTAGTTTTATGAAAGGTGTCCTGGATGGGGATAATAGGAACTCCTCGAGTCCATCATTTTCAACACTAAGATGGATAAATGTGTGTTTACTTATTCTCCCATGGGTTATTTCACTATCGAGGACTTCTGTAGGATGGGTTTTGTTTAGGATACCCATGGGAGCTGGAATGAGGTGCTGTGATTCAATAAGATTCCATAAAAGTATTTATTTTGTCCTGGCGCATTAGGAACTAGGCCACAACCACATACAAAAGTATTAAGAATCATGGAATATGTATGGTACCAATATGCCATTGTTTTTGAATTATGAAACAGGAGAGTTATCGTCATCTTTTCTATGAAGGGGATTGTGAACATGTAGTGTGGTTTGTCTTGGGAGGTCTAATAGACAACTCTTCTCATGATCTCATGGATTCCCCATTCTGGGGCAGAAGGTTCCATGGATTACTGTATTTAAGAAATGAATGGATGGATCGGGATATAATCTATAATGCAAGGTGCTGGAGTCTGTGGAAAGCGAAGAACTGGTCTAGATTCAATGGTCAAATCCTTTTAGTGAGGTCCATCATTATGAGGAAGCATTTCATTTTAGTGGATATGGTCTCGCTCATCTCCGATTGGAAGGGTTCTCTCTCTTTGAGGCTACTTTAGGTTAAGACCCAAGTTCCACTTCCTTGCATTGAAAAGCCATATGAAAATTGGGTTTGTTGGAACCCTCCTTCTATTTGATTAAAATTTAATTTAGATGGGTCATGTCTCATGGGTGCAATGAGAGGTGGGTGTGTGGTTCAAGGTACTACGAGGATAGTGATTATGCCCTATTCATCATTCTACGGAAATTTCCCCTCACGTCAGGCTGAGTCCAAAACAATACTAACTAGTCTCACCCTTTACATGCAAGTGAACATGGACATCTATATGGAAGAAATTGGTTCTAAGTTCCTCCATGATTCCCTACGTGGGAAAGGTTCATCTCATTTGTCTATAGCTTATACTATTCATAGATGCATAGAACTTGTTGGAAACAACATCTAAGTCACCCATACTTGGTGTGAAGGAAAAAAGGTCGCAGATCATTTGGCCTCTTTGGTGGACCAAAGTTCTATTATTACTCATATCATCTCCATTAATTGTCTGAAACTTGAGGGTGTGAACTTGGTTAGAGGGTATTCCCCCAAAATGAACTATTTCAACCCCCTTAGTTTGGGGTTTTTATGTCCTCTTTTATTGAGATATAAAACTGAATTTTCAAGGAACCACACAATACTCCTAAATGAATGAACTATGAGAAAACTAATTCCCCCCATAAATAGGATATGCATGAAGCCTTCTCAAGTCCTGATATCTATATCATCTCATTAATTAAATGATAAATCATTCCACACTCAAATGAAACTCCTCCTAGGTGTAATCCCCAAACCATAATAAACTATGAGGACTATGATTCCCATTATAACTGGGATACATAGTCATCACCCTCAGGGCTTGATATCAATTGGAATACTCCTTTGGAATAATAACAAATTATAATTCCCTTAATCCATCCATCCACCTCAAGCTTAAACCATGAGTTAAGACCCTAATTCATCATGAGTAAAAACATCCCTCATAGTCCCTTCATAGACATATACTTATCAGTAGAAATCCCCAACCTATCATATCAATAGGTCATACTCCCATGTGGAACATAACTTTGAGGTCCTCCATTGGACTAGGCCCTCACCAACGAACTACGTGGGATTTTATTCCAATACAAATTGGATACATAGGAACCTCTAAGATGATAAAACCCAATTCCCTAAACGAACCCTTCTATTCTTTTCCATGTCCCCAGTACTGTCAAATTCATCTTCGATGCTCATATCCATTCCATTATCATCACATTTATTAGGTATCAGTCCGACACAAAACATTAATGATGAATATTCCACCAAAAAATCCTTGAAAAAAGACATAAAATTGAATGGTTGGGTCCTCATCACATAACATTAAATGGTATGATGTGCCCAATTTTTTGGCACTGAACTATGTGGGTTCTAATTAATTCCCTAAGGATGTGTAGGAATCATATTTTTGGTTTTGATCATAATATCATAAGAACATCCATCTCCATGGATGAAGAAAAATTTCAAAGTGATAGTCATGTACCTCGATGACCAAAAACTCCATATTTCCCCACTATGTGGCTATAAAACCATCTTCATCATAATAACGAACAATGAATCTCTAAGTAGTATATGATTTGATAACATTGATAGAGACCGTAAAATTTATACAAATACACTAATCATTGATGAACCTTTAATACACATAGATGAATCTGAATTCCACACATGCTGACAATTGATTTCTAATATTGGGATATCTAAAATCACACATTGTAATTAATGAAGAATTAAGCAATATATCATAATATATAAAAGAATCCTAGTGTATAAAACAAATCCACTCAAAAGGGTGTGATGAGCCTGACATCCAATTCTCTTATCCAATGTGAGTTCATAATTATCATAGGTCAACAAACCTAATGAATTAATTACTTTGGGTGGTAGGTACCTTTGTATACATAACCAATGGTCATTTTTTGTTTGATAAAAAAAATCTATTGGAAACCCAACAGAATTAGTGATTTCTAAGCAAGACACACATTCTGAGGGAAATAATAGATCATGAATAGAACCATTTAAACTCATTGAAATCCATATGTGAAACACATTTTGACATACATAAATATTATAAAAATAAATTTTCGTATATAAAATCCACACATAAAAATGTATCCATTTTCATTGAAAATATTTGTGTCAAATTATAATGTAAACAATAAAGCATTGAAGGGTTATGAAACTAGGAATTTTTCTCCCCACGTACCTATTAAAAAATTAATTTTTATCCACATAAAAACAAACTTTAAAATAAGTTTTGTAAAAGTAAATTTCACTATAAATATCATATAATTGATGAAATTATTAATGAATTATTATTATTATGTGTGCACACATTAAATCCACATAAAACAACTCAAAAAACAACGTATCATAATCAAAAGTAATTCTGCAAGTAAAATTATAAAGGAATAGTAAATGAAGAGAAATATTAACCCAAATAATGAATTTTTTTTAAAAATTCATTTACCATGATTCTAAATTTTCACGTAAAATCTTTATCTTCCTCTTCATAGAAGGTCTTCCTTTAATATATCATTATGGTATAATGGGTTGGTCTTTTGGGAGAGAAAAAACCATTGAAACCTAACTAAGGATGTTGAGAAGAGAAACTGACACAGTTTTGTTGAATAATAGGGATAAGGTGATGAAAGGATGTAAATGAAGGAGTTCCCTTTTATAATTTATAGGAGGATTACATTTGGGCATTCCAAAAACAATAAATTATAATAAATTTTCTTTATATCCAAACATCAAAAATGTAAATGGATTCAAAGATAAGATGAGCTAAGGTTGTAATATAATTATCTATAAACTTTATGCAAATTGTTATATTTTTTTATTACTTATCATTTTGATTAACCATAGTCAACAAATTTTTAAATTAATTATAGTAACAATTTATTTATAATTAAAATGATGTGATTTTACATTATAAAATACCAAATAGACCTTCAGTAAATAATATATAAAATTTTAGTCAAAATATTAATCTTTTTATATTTTTAAATAATATTTTTATTTTAAAATAATTTCATACAATATTATTTGGATACAATATCATTACTGTCAATTTTTAAAATATTCATCAAATTAACATTATGAAAATAAAGACAATAGGATAACCTCAATAAAACATTAAATATTCTTATAATATGTCATAATATTCAGTAAAAATAATCATCCACATTAATTAATTCATATTATATTTATTTCAATATTTTTCAAATCATTTTTTGATTGTTTCCTTAAAAAATAATTTATTTATCATCATTGGATAATTATTTAATGTAATTCTTTCATTAGAAACAATTAAAAATAAAATACCATGATGTAGATAAATATTTTATAATTCAAAAGAATAATTATTGTCAAATATATCTTCTGAATTACACAATATTGAAATTTATATAAATATTGAAATTATGAATGATATATATTTTACTTTTATTTAAATAATATATTATAAATATCAGAACCTCCTATAAGTGGCCCCCAAACTCATTAATAAATATATATCATGAAAATAAGTTTACTAAGATAACATTGGAAACTTATATTCATTAATAAACTACATTTATACCTATATGGACAGATAATAGATACTTAAGACAAAGAAAGTTAAATTTTGTGACTTTATTTTACTTGAAAAATATATAAGTCATTTTCATGGACATGTTTCCCCTAACTATATCAATTTAGTTCATTATTTGTAAAGGGTCAAATTGAAATTATCCTATAAAATTTGGGAAACTCTAAGGTCCATTTTATAGCCCTTATCAGTTTAATATAAACCTAAATTTCCAAATTTACTCATTACCATAGTAACAAGCAATTATTGAGGATACTATTCACATTGCCCAAAAATATATTGTAGCTATTTATTAAATTTTGAAATTATGATTCCAAATACGGAATCTATTTTTCAAAATTTAAACCACAAAATTTGTTGATTTTATTTTAATATTAAACAGGGAAAATGTGACATAGAAATTAGATTTTGATAAAAAGAAAATTTAAAATTTAGAAATATTTTATAAAACATTCATGTATTAAACTGATTAAAAGCTTAATTGGATTAATATAAAAAAGTAATGTAATTATGATTTTAAAAAAAATCCAAATTAAAACTTTATTTTATAATAAAATCTAATTTTTCGAAAAAACATTTATTTTTTACTATTCACAGAGAATTCAATATTTTTATAAATTTTAAAAGAATTCATTCAATAATTTTTTTGATTTTTTAGATTTAAAAATGAAAATTATTTTATCAAAATAAAATTATATATATTTAATATTATATTTTAATTATAACCATGCATGAAGATAGTTTACTAAAACTACTTCCTTTTTTATTTTAATATTAACATAACATAATTATAATAAATTTAACTATTAAATTAAAAAATATTAATAAATGTGAAAATAAATTATTCTATTAGTTCCTGTATCGGTACACTTTCTTAATGAATTCATATGTTCCAATGAACCATTATCTTAATATTTACTTCTTACCATAATCCGTAAAACGTTTCAATGAATATATTTAAAAAAATTATCACCTACCATGAAATAAATAACTTTCCCCCTATTATCCACATAAATTTTCTTTCTTCTATGAGCTGACTTCTTATAATGTTGAATTTCTTTTCCATTATCATCTAATTTCTCTGTGAATTCTAGTACCACTAATAGCCATTCATCCAATTATTTCCAAAATTGGGTAGTTCAACATTTATTTCCACAAAATTACTTAATATTTGAGATATGTATACTAGAATGAAAACATTTATTATAAGAAAATTAAAATTAATAAATATCATGATCCCAACATCCATGGAAATTGATTAAACAAGAATATATAATTGTCCCTAATGTTTTAATTACTCATTCTACTATCCATTAGACTGTGGTTGAAAGGTTTTTCTGAAATTTAATTCATTTCCCAAATAATCTTGAAGGTCATTCAAATAGATAGAAGTAAGACAAGGACTGTGTCCAAATGCAAAGGAGACTAGAACACTATATAACCTAAGTATCTCTCTAAGATAATATTTCGTAAGTTGATCCAATGTTAAATTATCCCAAATGGGATGTAAATCTATATATTTATTAAGTTGATCAAGAACAATAGAATTTTCATTATTTCCTCATGAGTTATTTGGTGGTACCACTATGAAACTAATGGTTATATTTTCCTATTTCCACTCTATCATAAGAAAATGATGAATTATCCCTTGTGATAATTTTATTTATAAATTAACATATTGTTAATTCAATAAATTCCCAGCAAACTATCAATATCACTTTTCATTCCATCCCAAAATAGTAATCATGATGGTCACTATAAACCTTAGTGGTTCTATGACGAACTATAAATGGAGAACTATAAGCTTCAAATGAAAAATAATTCTTCAAATGTAAATCCCATGGGAAACTATATCTTTCCAAATCTCAAAATTCATTAATTATAAATATTAAGTTCATGTAACAAGCCTTTCTTCATCAATTATATATTTTTTTAAACACAAAATCACTCTTCTGTGCATTTTTAGTTATACTGGAAAAGCTGATTGAACTAAAACATGTAATAAAAAATGTTTAATTTCCTTCATCCATGAAATCTAGGAAATAAATCATTCAACCATTATCCAAAGAGTCGTGTTCCAAATTTATTATGATTAATATAGCATTATATTTCACACTCAAAGAATATGTCACATTATTTGTTTTCTTGGATGATAGTGATAGCTAAAAACACAATCCTTAATCAATTTCATCCATATTAACCACCTCATGTTTAGAAATTTTTTATTAGATATATACATTAACATTTTATGATCACAATATATTTCATTCTTGGAATCATATAAATTTGAGTCAGAATTTTATAATCAAATACCATAGTAGGTTATTACAAATCATCATTAGGATACTTTAACTCCTGGGGTTTTAGTTTTTTGATGAAAAACAAATTACCTAATCATAATATATCAGAACTCAACAAATTATAATCATTGAATCAACATTTTAGATGAAAAAATTACCTTTTCTCAAGTGAATGTCTGAAACCAGAGATTTCCTCAATCATTTATTTTATTTTTGGAAAAAATCATTACAATAATTTGTCTTGATAAATTTAAATCAATTTTTAGTTAACTTACTCATTGGGCTAGATATCTATGAATGGTTTTAATAAAAGAATAGAAAAAATATTATTAATCCATGAATTCATTGAATCATAGTAACTTTTGTTGGTCTTGGCCATTCATCAACCACTTTGTTTGGGATCATCCGTTGTTGTTATATCTTTATTAAAAATGTTCCCTAGGAAAAAGTATGTTGTGATCAAAAATAATTTTCTTGCTATTTCATATATCTAATTTTAATTTAGGGATTGTAGAAAATTCCATAAATTTTTTTAAGATCTTTATAACTTTTTGAAAAAACAAAAGTATCATCAATAAAAACAACCCTAATCATATTCAAATATTCATTAAAACCACTATTCATGAGATATATTAATACAGTTGTGGAATCTTTCAAACCAAATTTCAAAACTACAAACTAATAATTTCCATATCTAATACAGAATCTTGTTTTCATAATGTCATCTGCATTCACCATCACATGATGGTACTCATATCATTGTTAAATCATGGATAAATACAAATCTCCCTAGATCTGATTAATAATGTCATCAATATGAGGAAACAAATTACTCAGTCTTAATAGTTATGTAATTTAAATCTCTATAATCAATAAAATGCCTCATTGAACCATCTTTTCATTTAATAAGTAAAACAGGGGAACCCTATGGTGATTTTATCTGATAAATGGAACATCTATCAACAAACCATTGCATCTGATTTTTCAATTCTATAAGCACCACGTGACCTCTTTGATAATGTGTTTTTGAAATTATCTTAGCATTAAGAACAAATTAAATTGTAAATACTACTTTCTAGATATTTATTACAATGAGAAACTCATCAGGAAAACAACCAGGTATTCATCTACCTATGTAACATCAATAATCTAAATAGTTCACTTGTATCAGAAAAATTTCATGTTAAATTTAACTTCCATATTTTAATTATTTCTCAACAACTTAATATGTTGTAAATGGTTTGGGTTCATTATTAAATTAAAACTATAACTCTTTCTAAAAAATACATATTTATCTCTAAAATATATCCTAGCATGGTAAACTGAAATCTAATCCATACTGAGAATAACATCTAACAATTCAATGGGAAAACAACATGGTTTTTAGGTAATTTCATTCCATATACAACTATATAAATATTCTTATAATTTCATTTTTATTTAATATTTCCCCTAGTGATTTTTCAATATGTTTTATTTCCATTTATTTAGATTAAATTTCAAATTTTCAAGAAATATTTTCAGATATAAAAGAATTTGTAGAACCCATATCAAATAAGTCATTACCATAATATGTGAACAAAAATAAATGTAACTAATAACACTTCATTGGATGGCCCAACATTAGATAAAGTAGTTGGAAAGGATTTCACCGCACCATTCATTTTATACACTGGATACTTCTCATCATTGAAATCTTTCTTTTCATGTTGTTTCATAATTCCCCATCAGACTACATTTAAAAAACATTTTTGAGATCCCTCATAATTGAAAATACTACTACTATGATCTTATCCTTACAATAATCTGACATATTTCCAACCATACCACATTAGATGCACACTTAATATTTGATAAGTCATTCCCCAATGTTTTTTTCTACAATTTTCAAAAACATGAAACTATAATATCTTACCTTCATATAAATTTGATTGGTGCATACCCATTTGGTGCCATTTGGACCTTTTTATTTATGGAATTCTTGAAATACATGATCATAAGATAACTCCATTTCTACCCTATCATCACATTAAACATGTTTCATATAAGCATTAAATTTATAAGAATATGATGCCCTTAAATATCATGCCTTCAATCCTGAGTAAAAATATTGATTTTTCTATTAAGATCCTCGAAAAAATATGGAGTGTAGCTTTTCAATCGAGTGATGTTATTTACTTACATGAAAACTGAATAATCCTCCTTAAATATATAATCCAGAAATTATTTATCCATCCAAAGTATAACTACTATAGAAAATATTTTTTATGGAATATATTCTTAAACTCATCCCATCAGAATGCATCAATAACTTCTATTTATCTAATATTCATGACCATTTTACACCACATGTCATCTTTACATTCAAAACAATAAATTACAAGAATATTATTTTAATTATATGAGCACCCAATGACATGGAATATATTTTCGATGGATTTAATCCACCCTTCGGCTAACAATGGGTTAGAATAAACATTTAACAAAGTAGGGGGTTGCCTCAAAATGAAGTTCCACTATCATCATGTTACACTGTTTTCACTATGAATTTTATCTTTCATGGGTTCCATATTAATGTATAGCCTAATTCGATGGATAATTTACTATCACAATGTAATCAATTCTAATTAGAACCAATTTAGGCTATGGATTCAGAATAATATCATCCTCGTTGTTCCTTCCTTCTACATCTTCATTCGTTCTTCAACGAAAAACCATTATTAAAATACATAATTTATACAATGAAATATGGTAATCTTCAAACTTGATATAATTTACACATAAAAACCGAGTACAATTTTTTCGGTATTATGTTTGTATTATTATAAACCCTAATGTTATCTAAATCATCCTATTATGCTAACTATAAGTACCCGACATTAATCAAATCATAATATTGAGTTTTTAGTCATAAAATCATTCTCTAAAAGTTTAGAATATTTTTAGGTATATGGTTTTAGAACATTTGTTCAAAGACATATATTTTATATTCATACATTACAAGTTAGAACTTCTACACAATATCCATTTTTTCAATAAAGAAAATGTATTCAAAATATAACAACTTTTTTTTCCTATAAATTCATCACAATATTCATCATTTTTTTTCTCATACTCATCCTTAAACCCATTGAAATATAACTTAAAAAATGGGATTATTACCAAAAGATTTGTAAGTTTCATAAAAATAATGGAATAACCATTAGTTGATGAATACTTATAGTCATAGAAATTAATTTTCACGAAGATACACTTCTCACACTTAAAAGTAAAATATACAATCTTCAATATGTTAGTTTTTGAAAACATTATATTTCAATTAATCATAAAGAGAATGAATAAACCATATAGGTATCATAGGGAATAATTTTAATATCATACACACTTTTGATGTAACCATCAAAGCAACCATATAATTTTAACCCTCAAAACTATCATAAGCCAACCCTAATGGTTATATGCGGATCTAACCATAATAGTCACACATGGAATAACCATCAAAGTGAACTTCCAACATACCCAATGCATTGGAAGGATATCACAGACCTACCCATACCTAGTTTATAAAGGATCTACCCATCATCATAAATAATTACCAAGAGATATAACATTAAAATAATACAAGAATACTTTAATAATATAATATTATTTGAGGGAAATCACTTATTAGAAAAGAATAGCATGTAGATACAGAGGAAAATATTTTCTTTGAAAACGATCATTTAATCTAGTAAAGTAGAATTAAAAAAATTATGCTATCATAGAATCGAGATAATCCCCCCATACTATATATTTTAAAAAAATTATTTTTCAATTTTTATAAAGATACTTTAAAGAGGATATTTAATGTAAAGTTTATTACCATATTTCTAAATGTCTTTTGAACATGCACATAAAATCATGGATAATCAAAATAGGTTAATTAATTTGTAGATTCATAACATCATCCACATATATATATATATTATAAATTATATTAATTTCAGATAAGAACATTTTGTTAAGTTATAAAGATTAATGCCATCATTCTGAGAGAATTCATTTCGAGGTTTCATGGTTAGTTAATTTGTGCATATTTGTGGGTGTTCTATTCAAATGGGAATGGTACACTAGAAGTGACATTATATTGTATTATTACACCTCCGATGGTTAAAAATTTCCTATTTATCATTTTTCAACATAACAAGAAGATTATTCATTTAATAAAACATTAATGATAATTTTTTAGTTTATTTTTTGGTTTTTATTTTAACTATCATGAATTTCGTTAATTTTATTTAGTATCATCACACTTAATATATTATAGAAAATTAAACATGTAATAATATACTTATTATTATATTTTCTACAGTAATATTTCTATGACCAAAAATAAAGGCAGTAATGGAAAAAAACTCATTATCTATAGAAACGGCTAAATGCCACAATTTGGACAGTGGGTTCCTTTTTTGAATAAGAGGATATATGAAAAGGTATGGATAAATTATATACATGATAATAGAGTAATTATTCCATGATTTAGGAATGATTTTTTGGGATGACATAATAGGAATAAAGAATAATAGAGGGGGTTAGAAAGTTACCTCTTCAACATCACGTCAATGATGAATCCCTTAAAGAACATGGAATTGGTATTTTGGGGATTCCATAACCTCTCAAAATGGGCTAGTGGAGTGGATTAAGTAAATTTAAAGAGAATGGAAATCCTATAAGGATGATGGGGTGAAATTATGTTAAGGAAATGGTTTTGTTTCATAATTATGGTGAAGATCACTTTTAGAAATTATCAAAATATTAAAAAAATATACTATTTTAGAGCAATATAATTACAAATTTACCACAACTAAACACTCCAAGAAATATTATACAATATATTATCTCCTTTGGAATTATTTAACATTATTATGAATTTTTAATGATTTATTAGATAAAATATTCTTTAAATATCATTATTTTAAATTTTAATATTATTTATCACTATAACCATCAAATCATAAAAATGAAGGGTAAATTTTGATAAATTTTTTATATTTTATTGTATCCTAGACATCTCAATATATTCAAGTTATTTATTGGATCACCATGATGTACAAAAATTATATATTTTTTAAAATATTTAATATAATTTATCTGATTCTTCCATTAACTTAATAATTACGGCATCATCATTTTTCCATCCTTTAATGTAATTATTTATTTTCTTATAAGTTAAAAAATAATAACATGATTAATATAAATATATTTTATTTAAATATTATATTTATGATTGAACATATCTTTTAGATGACCACATATTAAAAATGATATACTTATTAAAAATAATAGTGTGACATGTTTGAATTTTACTAATAAAAATAATATAATAGAAATAATGTCAAACAAGTGGCTAAAATTGGAAAAAATATCCACCTGTGAAATATTATGGTATGAAACTACTCATTTAATAAAATTGGGAAAATTTTAGTTTAATTTTCTAAAACTATTGAAAATATTTTTACCCTAAATTGCCAAATGCTTCTGTAACTGTGGTGAAAAAATATATAAGTTTACTATTTATATTGTCCAGTAAATAAAGAAATTTACTAAATTTTGAAATTATTATTTAAAATATGGAATCAATTTCTCAAAAATTAAAAAACACATTGAAGAGGAAGAACATAATTTAAAATTAAATAGGTATAAATCACAAAAAATGCTTTTTTCAGAAAAATGTCTCATTTTAAATTTGAAATGATTCTACAAAAAATAAATTATAAAACCATTAAATACCCATAATTGGAAAAATATCAATAATTATGAACAAAATAAACTTATAAACAAATAAAATGCATATTTTTTCCATATAAATAAAATAGATATTTCAATAATATAATTCTTTTTCACTATTCATTGAAAAATTAATATTCTCTGTAAATTCTAAAAAAATAATCCTTAAATAATTTTGACATGATGAATAAAAAAGCGAAATTTGTTTTTTTAAATTTTAAATCTATTTTTTTAAAGATAATCGTTTAAATATATCTATATGATATATTATTTTAATAAAATACTTTATTTTTTTATTATATAAATTACATAACCAATTTATAATTAATATTATGATTTAATTAAATAATAAAATAAATTTTTTATAATTTTTCTTAGGTTGTTAAATCTTGAAAAAATATCTAATCCAATATTACTCATAATAAAACCTTACCTAAACACTTCTTCATAACCATGGGAAGGAAACATAAAAAAAGGTGAACTCAAATTCTCGGTTAGTGTAAACATAATAGATATAAATCAAAGATAATGTAACGTCGTGAGAAAATAATAAGTGTAAGTGGTCCTAATAAACTAATTATGTTTTACCCTACAATTCATAGATTGTAAATAGGAGTAATCTAATATAAAATTTTCATTTTAGCAAACATGGCCCATATCAGCGAGAAATCATTAAAAATTAATCATGAACCATAATATCTTATCATAAAGAGTTGTCCCATTGTAAATATTGAAAAAAATATATATTATAAGTTTAAAAAATATTTCTATCATCATAAAGGATAAGGACTCATCACCTGTTTCTCAGTGTGGTTCTAGAGGATCTCATTCCCATAGTGGACCAAGACACACTAGTTTCCAATAGTGGATAATTCCCATCAAATTGTATACCATTATTATATCATGAGATATAATGCCTTAACCATTGAATTAGAGATAGTTATAGGTACCACCCATCACATAATGAAAACTATACTTATGTGTCACGCAATGTCAAAATATGATCTTGAAATCACAACCCTTGTAAATAAAACATGTTTTATAAATATTTCATCAATTCACCATAGAACAATCCCTCAAAATTAAATATTTATCATAAAAATTTAATCAAAATAAAAATTAACTAACTGGACAATTAAAAAAGATGGTATCATTCAATCGTGTTTCAAAGAATAAATATTTAACATCAATAGATATTGTCTTATATGGAAAACTATATTGAATGATCAGTTGTAAAATTTATTGAGGAATATATCCTTATAACATTAGAAAAAAATTAAATCATAAAAAATTATAAAAATCATTTTTTAAAAAAATAATTTTGGGAGATTATGAAGAATGGATTGAAATACTTTTAAAACATTTATGAGGAAACAATCCTTTCCATTTTAAAAATATTGTTTTAAAACTGAAAAATCATAAAACATTTTAGGAAATTATTTTCATTGAAAATAAAAATTGAAACATATAAAGGAATATTTAAAAAATTGGACGTGATATAGGAAATTTAATTCATGTCATACATGCAAAAACATTGATCCCTTTCACATTTTTAGAAAAATCATAATGAGTAATTTCTTTAAAAAAACATGAATATTTGTTTCAATTATTTTTGAAAAGGTAAAAAAATGTAATAATATTCATTAATTATTAATTTTTATGATTTTAACAAATTTTGAATAACATTTTTAGAAAAAAATTTTTTGATTAAAATTGATTTTTACCAAAGTGATAAATAATGTGTGCTTTCATTAAAACAAATATTTTAAACTCTTGAGTATATGAAGTGAGTAAAATTAAAGGAAAAATATATTCTCATGAAATGACAATAGAAGAATAAATTTCATGATTTTCTTGAGGGATGGTCTAAATGATTTCATCATCGAGTGCATAATTAAAAAAAATTATGATAAATTATCATATTTTTAAAAAAAACCCTTAGCACATAGATGAATTTTGATCTATAAACCCCAAGAAACAGAGATACTCAAATTGATATTTAAATTCCAAAATTTTTTTGGAGAAACATTATAAAATACATTAATGGATTTTATATGCACCACAAAAATTATACACATTTTGAATATGTAATATGACTCATAATGAATAAAATCGAGAAAGAAATCCATTACAACATTCCTCGACATATATCATACACATTCAAAAATCATTAATAATAAATATATGTTTAATATATGCTTGTTATATATCCCTAATTATATATATATAACCATATATTTTTGACTTATGACCCTTTATTAGCCATTATTGAACAATTTCTAGTTAAAGTCGTGTTTCATGTAATAACTCTTTCGTTTTTATTGATTATTTGAATTTTGTATTTTCATTCAAATTACATTGATAAAAAATCAATATTATTAGAAATATTAACTATTATATTGGTATCATATATAATATTTTATATTTATTTATATTAATCCATAAAAGTTATAAATAGTTAACGAAAAACACCACTAATGTATATGGTAGTTCATACATATGAATGAACATGTTTCCATTATCTAGACAGATAAAAAGAAATAAAGGCTATTAAAATATAATCCTTGAAAACACATTTTATTGAATATCTAGGACATGTATTAATTTAATCATTTCATCATTACCTTCCATGAAATGAGTATGTGAATAACGAACCATATTGCATCATGAGGCAGTAGTCCACTGTACAGACGAACGATGTTATCGTATTCTAGTGGAATGGAATGTAAAAAAGAATATATTATATAATGAATAAAAATAATAATATTATCATAAATATGATATATAAAAAATTAATTGATCTGTATATCTTTCTTTAGGAGGTGGTAAGGGAAAATGAATTACATTTATTTGTGAGGTAATAGTTAGCAGTACACAACAATAAGCATTTCACAACTGATTTTTGGGATGTAGATAAGGATTTATGTTTTCAAATTAACATAATAATATATCAGTATATTAATTATACTAAATTTACTATATTAACATGTTTTGATAACAATTTAATCCGTTTTTGGAAGAAATAAAAATAAAACACTCGATTAGGTACATTTCATCTTCTTTGGACAACTTCTTTTCGTTTTCACAAAAATGCTTAATAGGATTTATTTATGACGAAAATATGAATTATTTGATGTTAATAGGGAACTAAATATGTGATTTCGGTAGTTATTATTTTAGAAATGTGCATTTTATGTGCGTAGAGGAAAGTAGAGGGAGTGGCCTTTTATACGTTAGGATAGTAAAACACTTGTAAGTTTTGAATCAAACACGGTGTACCCATATTCTTCAAATTGCCAAAGAATTAATAATGGGAAATTCTAGAAAATTATAACTTTTATGGTCAAATAATATTTGTCTAATGGTGCTTTTACAAGTTTATAGGTCATTTTACACCATATCATTTTAATTTAACCCATGGAAATCCCATTTTCTCCTTAACCGTGGTAATTAATTTTTACTATTTTTAATATTCATTTCAGTAAAAAATTATGTTGACCATATTAAATAATATAAAATTTTCAGAATCCAAATATTTAATCCATTATTTCAATCATCATTCCATTTAGTGGAAAAACATAATTTAAAACTAGTCTATTAAATGCAATGAGATATAGGTATTCCAAAGTTAAAAAATTAAAATTTGTAAAATGTTTTTATATAAAAATTCCATATTAAATCCATTACAATAAAATAAATTAGGTTAAGAGATTAATTATTAAAGTAATTTTACTTTTAAAACTATATTAAAATAATTGTTTTCATTATAAAAATATTTAAATGAAATGTGAATTCAAATAAGAACCTGTCTTTTTCACTATTCATCGCAAAAATTAACTTCTTAAAAAATCTAAAAAATTATCCCTAAGATTATTATGAAATTATTTTTAAAAAAGATAATTTATTCTTTTAAAATAAAATATAAATTTGGAAAATATTTGTTTTAAAATTAGTGTGAAAATGGTGCTAAAATTTTTTTTAAGAAAACTTTAGTTTTTGATAATATAAAAGGATTTATTTTTATCTCTTTTATATAAAATAAATATTATATATTTTATGAATTGGATTGAATATATAATATCTAAATTTCATTAAATAAAATAAATTTATTGATTTATTTTATTTATTGATATGAAAGTTATTTTATGTATAAAAATAGTTTTTCCGAAAAAGGATCCCATTATTTTCAAATTCATTTTATATTAATATATAATTAATTATCGAACAAGTAATTTATCATATATACATGTGTAAATTATATATTTTCATATTTTACCCCATATCATTCTACCTTATATCTCTTAAAAATTATAAATTCAATCTTGTGTGCTTGTGAAAAACTGCATGTGTGATGTGATTTGATGTTTTCTTCATAACCACAACACATAAATGAGATAAATAATCATATTTAATGAAAATAATTAATTTATGATATTATGATCAATGTTTCAACATAAATTATAATTTATATTATTTTTATATTAATCTTTGAAAAATGCAAATGTTACTCATGAATGTGTATGACCTACCATCTCTATGATTGTAACATAGTTAATATTCTATAACCATATGTCATGATTTGTTATAATAGTTTTTATTTTTAAATATGAATATTTAAACAATTATTTTTCTTTATTTAATATAATAATGGCCTCTTAGAAAATAGTAAACACACCAATTTTTTTTTGAAAAAATAATGTCACGAACCGGCCTGAGTTGAACCTGAATTATTCACCGTGTCCCATACGCAACATGTCCCGAGAGGAATTATTGATCCCCATATGATGGATAAAAGCACGGAGGGAATCAATAGAGTGAGAAGAGAATTATTTTCCCTATATATAAAAAATTAATCAACTAGAAGAAAAAAATGGACAACCTAGTACACATTTATATAAATGTTGAATTGAACTTTATTTGCACATGGATGTGAAACTGCTAGTGAACCAATCAACTCAACCGACCAAAACTGAAAAATAACTACCTCCCTATAGAAATACTGGTCACCCTCCTACACAACGATCACACATCACCCAATGTTATCACACTCATGTTGAAACCCGCACAAGTGGTAAAAACAAAAGAAGAAAATTGGTGTGCGTATAAAAATACGGTAGGTTAGCCCGATATTTTATCCTGAATGAACATTCATTAAAAGAAAATAATCATCAATCCCTATTTGAAATATAATATATAAATGTATTTTTTGCAAACATTGTTCCATGGTATAATCCTTATATGATAAAATTCTTGCATGTTTTCATAACCAGGGAATGCTAATAACAAATTTAAATGATATAAAACATTAAAATAGAAAATTGTTTTCCAGATGAATTCATTAATCAATGTACACTTTTAAATAAAACGAACCCTTTGATGGATTTATGAACCAAATACACCATATGAAGAAGCTGAGTACTAAATACCCGACAAGCAGAAGTCGCGGGAATACCCCTAAGAACTATTTTGTTGTGGGAACAAGGTACCTCATATCTCAGTGTAAAAGTGTCCATAATAAAATATTTGTTCTCATTCATGATCCAATATTAGGAAACAAATACCAATAACCTATTGGTCCCAAAAATAACCACCATAGTTTATTTAGTGCTCTCTTCTTCAAACATGCTACATGAAATAGTGATGAATCCACTTTAGATCACTCGCATACTTGTACATGTCTGCCCACCCAGACAATTAGATTTCTTTTTAGTGCTCAAGAAGGTTCCAAAAATTATAAAATAAAATTTCATTCCTAAATCATAAATACACTAACAACCTGAAAACATGATTCAGATTTCTTTCACAGATTAATCGACCATTTATAATTTCCATAAAATAATTTTAAAAACTATAATGAGGTTTTGCACATAAAATCCATTTAAAAATGATCTTTTATGGAAAAAAACATTAACATATCTATGAAATCTTTGAAACCCCAACACCATTTAATAAATAAATTTCATTTTCCATAAAATGGCTCCAAATTATACTACATGAAGTATACATAAAAACCATTTTTACAAGAAAAATTCCAAATATGCCTTTAGGAATTCTTCAAAAACTACATTTATCTAAAGAACAAATTACAAAAATTAAAAAAATTGTTTAAAAACACTATTTAAATCAATTTATCATTTAATTAGACCCCTCATAAAATCTGGTTACACTTTCAAAACCAATCCATTTATATAAAGGTTCTAAACTTGCCATTTACTGAGATCACATGCCAAAACACCAAAAAAACTGATACTATCATCATCATAAAACAAATATTTCATGGAAACTACATAATAAAACCATAATACTCGATACAAATTCTAAATATATTTTTTATAATCCAAAAACGATCATTTTATATCACATTGAGCACACAAAATACAACATGACACATTCCAAAAAACATGGCATCAACAATTTATAAAAGAATCATTATTAAAACCTAAAAATTTTATAAAACAAAATTTTCATTCCGAAAATATATTTAAATATATAAACTTGGTTCATAAAATAATATGTCTGGTGTGAATACAAATGTACCATTTAAACAAACACTTAGTGTGCAAACTTTAACCAAAACAACTCAATTTTCACAAAACAAGGCATAAAAAACACATATTGCACACTAGATAATTAAACCAAAGGTTGAAAAAAATACCTAGAATACATATAATGTGAAAAATAAAGAAAGAGCTGAATCATGTATATAAGAATGTTATTTGGAGAACCTACCGCAAAGCCATGCCAGAAAGCAAACACACACCCGATAACACCTTTTGAGTGTTTATAAACACTAAACCTACAAATAATAACCCCAAAAGAATAGAAACCCAATCCACAATAATATTATAACATAATAATAGGTCTTTAATGACTAGGGGAAAAGATATATCCTTAAAATTTTGAAGGGGGAGGAGGAAGTATGGGAAAGGAGAAAGAAACTCACCATGATATTTAGAAAACTCTTCATATTCCCATATATCCACACACATAGAGGAATGGTAATGTATTTTATATCAATTTAGAGGCTCCTAATTTATGTATAAACTAGGAAAATATTATTTTTTGGAAATGAGAAAAAATTAATGATTTATGAAGGCAACAAATGACCTTTTCAAATCTGGACGATTTGAGAATCCTTAAGGAAGTTTTCCCTAATACGTAATAAAGATGTGGTAAAAATGGATAAAACAAACATGGGGATTATCATAGGGATTTTTATCTCTTGTAATATGTTTAATGACATAAAAATATTAAAATGAATAATATATAATAGAAACAAAATATTTTTTTAAAAAATTTGGAACTGGGCTCATGGGATCACCCAATACAGGAATGAATAACCCAAATACACCATGATTATGAATTCCTAAGGGTCAAAAATGGATATTGTGGTTTGAATTATTCATATGAGGACATTTGGGTAGTTTAATGGTTTATAAATGTTAAAAAAATGATGGTTTAATAAAAAATCAAATTTTGTTTTTAAATCTGGGAATATGCTCACGGTTTGGCCCAAATATTGAAGTAATCACCATTTTCTCCAAAACCCCCCAAAAAAGATATGAGGGAACCAATTGTAGGATTATTATAAATATATGGAACTTCAAAAATAAACATTAATCACACCCAAAACCCATGAAATGGATCAGGAATTCCAACAAACCTGATCAAAACCATGACATGAAAAACAGGGTGTGACAATTTTCCCCACCATTATTGCTTTCTACCCCTATAAAGCCATAATTCTTACCAGCTAGTTGATCGATGCCTATGTATTCATCATCAAAACTATCCAGGCTCTAAATTTAAGGAATTTTCACCAACCAAAATAAAACATAAGTCTATTTCCTAAAATAAAACAATAACTCACTACCACTTCTAGAGAATCAATTAAAGGATCAAGATACTCATCCACAACCAGTCAAAGAATATATTATTGGGACATAGCCTAAATATCCCAATGACAACCCAAACCAAATAAATACATGAAATACAATGATCTGAATGGAGGTCATAACAGACTCCCCACCTTTAAGAACTAACTAAAAGTGACCAAACATGATTTTCACAGGCTTTAGAATTGGACATCTCATACAGAGGCCAACCAAAACTCCAATACAATGGCCTACTAAAAAAGGACATGAAAAACACAACTAGATAATTTAAACTAATCACTACCGAATAGAGGGGACATGAACATATCAAAAATTCACACAAAGACCAAAAACCACCACCAGACTTGGAGGGGAGGTAATGGGCTCAATGATTGGACCGCTGAAACCAAAGCTGAAAACCACCCACCACTCTTCACCTATTAATGGATAAAATCCATTACCGCACCTGATTCACACTGGTGGTCGATAGAAGAACATAGACCGGATTCTCATAGCCAAGATGGAATAAACATAGACACTATATGAGGAGTAATTCCACTATTCCCTTTACAACAAAAGGAATTTCACAGTGATGAGAAACGAAAATAGAAATTTCAAAACCACATCACCACAATGGTGGAGGAACAAACTTAAACTAACACCCCCAACCACTAGGATTCCTAAAAACACACCAAATTCACTATCATATATATGGCTATAGATATGATGTTTGAAGAATCCACTACCCTGTAGTCAGGATTTAAGGATCACAACACCCCATGGAATTCCATAGCACAAACAAAAACCCATTATCCAAATAGATATTTGGAAGATATACATCACCATTATCTCTCACTCTGAATGAGGAGTATAATGTATAAAGAACATGGATAATCCCATTAATATCACTGAGAATAACTACCATGACCAAGATAGTAACCATATAAGGATGGTGCTATAATTTGATCCCAAACAGATCTCTATTCCAATAAATGGGCTGATGAATCACTCAAATTGGTGGATTTAACCCCTAAAATGAATCCTTAGGCTAATCAACTAGAAATTTATCAAATATAACACCATTTTTTGGTGTTATCAAAACATTGAACACATATTTAGAAACCCACTGAATATTACTCAAAAACAATGCCACAAGCGGGATCCTATCTCAAGACATAATATGAGTATCAATTCAAGATCACAGGGAGGAATACCGAATAAAAAACTCTTCCAATACATAGAAAAAACCATCAGTATACCCATTGGTTTAAAAAAAATACCAAATAAATCAGCTCAAAATAGATTTGATAAATAAACTAACTTTGTATATTTTCACATTCACTAATTGTGTTTCATCAAGTCTCAATCACATGAATATTTCCATGCCTCTCCGAGCACCTAGCCACCATTCCATTCTGGACAGCCATCCAGATATTCATAAACCCATGCATGTGACCACCAATAAAAACACCAAAGGCAATAACTAAACAACATCATTTAAAACAAATCATTTCCCCTAAAAAGGAACACTAACCACCATGTCAAAAAACCTTTTCATATTTCACAAAACAAACCCCACATCAACAAGAATAATTTTTATAAAAATGTACCCTTTTACATTTTTACAACATTCAAAACAACCAAGATACTATAATCAACCCCTTCTCATTTTGATAAATTCTGTAAGGTCTTTTTTCATAATCTAATGTGCAATGAGACTAATAAAATTTATTGACAAACACCAACTACTAAAAATAAATTGTCAAAACCAATTCATCATATTCAAACATGTTTAAACACCCCAAAACTCCCCATTTTAAAAAAGTTTCAGAATAACCTTATAATAATCCACACATTCAAAACATTTTATTTCATCAATCCACACATTTAGATTTCGGAAAATTGAAATCCTATTAAATAATTTTCATTTTATTCCCAAGATTTGTTTCAAAAAACAAATCTTTTAAAAACCTCTCTAATATTAAATTTTCAAAACCAATTACCATAGTTCTCACATGAGGATTTTCAAAAAAAAAGTGAATTCAAGAAAGGTATAAGAGACCCACAAAAGGGAGCTACTATCAATGGGTGACTTGACCATATGGGTGGAGGCCACATATGAAACACGTCATCCACATAGAGAGCCTTACCAGGAACATTTCCCAACTCCACATGGAATGCTAGTCCCTGTGAGTTCAAAACAACGTTTCATTCAACTCCTGGTTCATATTCCAACACCAAAAAATCAATAGGAACCAAGGACAATAATAAAACCAGACTTCCCATGGAAACATGAGGATCATAATAATCAATAGTACGTGACAATATTCCAACACATAACACTGATGTCCCTAAAATTCCAGTCCAAATTTCTTGAAATCCCCCAAAATAACAATGTTTCCCTAAAAATCATGGTACACTAAGAGATGGCCTCCTTTGATACCATTTTTTCATGGAACAGCCAGAGTTCACCCTGAACTGGTCACCCAAGACATCTCGTGGCATGTTACAAGAGGAATTCACGGTCCTCCTAGGATTACAAAAAACACCGACAAATTAGTAGAGTGACAAGGTAATTATTCCGCCCATATATAAACAATTAAACAATCATCCAAAAAAGAACTGATAACGCAGTACAGATTTAAGTAAATTTTTAACTGAACATTTTTTTGCATAGGGAAGTAAAATTTCATCTGAACCAAACAAATCAACTGACCAATCTTGGAAACTAACTATCTCCAAATGACCCCTTGGGTGACTCTCTAACACAACGATGACACCTCACCAAGGTGACCAAACTCATGCTAAAACCTGAAAAATTGGTAAATCAGATGAAGACTATAAGCGTAAGTATGAAAACTAAGTATATTAGCCTGATATTCTATACCCAATTCCCATCCTTTAAAATAAAATGAAAATAAATTAAAATTTTGAAATAAAAAATAAAAAATATATTTTCCAAACATGGTTCCATGCTATAATCATTAAAAAAATGGTTTCATGTTTTCATAACTAAGAAATATTAGAAACCAATTTCAAAGAGATGAAACTTCAATATATAAATAATTTACAAGATGCATACTTTAATGTATGTAAAATTTTGAATAAAACACACTCTTCTGAATTTGTGAAACAAACACAATGTATGCTGATGTTGAGTAGAAAATATCCAATGTTTAAAAGTCACAGGAACACCCCTAGGAACTAGTTTCTTGTTGGTCCCATGTACCACATATTTCAGTGAAAAAGTAAACACAAAAATACTTTATGTTCTCGCGCATGAGGCAATAGTAGGGAAAAAAATACCAAAACCTAGTGGTCCCCAACATCATCATTATTTATTTAGTGTTGTCATCGAAATGTTTCTATGTGAAATAGAGTTGAACCCACTTCGGATCACTAGCATACTATTACACATCTGACCTCTTAGATAACTGAGATTCACTTTAGATCTCAATCAGATTCCTCATATTATCATACTTTTCAAATGAAAATATATTTCCCAAATTATAAACTCACAAACAGAATACAAACATTCTTCACATTTCTTTCACGGATCAATAAACCACATAAAATTTACAAAATACAATTTCAAGAAGAATAACAAGGATTTGCACATAAAATTCATAAAAATGAACTTTTTAAGCAAAAAACCAACCATTAACATATAAAAAAACATATTTAATCCCCAAAATCATTTAATAAATCAATTTCATGAACTATAAAATGGCTCCAAATGATACAACATTAATTACACTTGAAAACCATTTTTACAACGACAATTCCAAATGAGTCTTTAAGAATTCTTTAATAAAACATTTATCAAAATAACCAATTCAAATATTCATATATAGGTGTCAAAAAACCCTTTTGAGAAATTGTACATTTACATAAACACCTCAAAAGCTCAGGTTACCCATTCAAAACTCAACCATTTCTATAAAGGTGAAATTATGAAATTTACGGAGAACACATGCAAATACACCCTAAAAACTGATACTCGCTTCATTATAAAACCAAAAACCAGATTGGGACCCACATAATGAACCCAAAAATGTTTATTCACATGCTACCAATATTTTTCCTTATACAAATCAATAATTTTATATCACCCTGAGCACACAAAATCCAACCCAGAACTTTCCCAAAAATGAGGCATGCAACAATTAATTAAAAAAACACTATTTAACACTAAAAATGTTACAAATAAAAATTTACATTTTAAAAATTTATTTATATTTCTAAACTAGGTTCTAAAAATTATAAGTTAGGTGCTAAAGTAATTGGATCATTAAAACAAAAACATAGTGTGCACAATTTATCCAAAAAAAACACCACATTCACAGTGCAAGGCATAATCTACGCTTATTTCACACTGTATTATTAAACGAAATAGTGAAAAAAATACCAAACATATATATAAGGTGAAAGAATCATTAAAGATTTGAATCTTTAATTATAAAGGCAGTTTTTTGGAGAACCTACCTCAGAACCAAGGATGAAAAGAAACACATACCTGATAACACCTTCTGAGGGTTTATAAACCCTAAACCTATGAACTATATCCCCACGATATTTACAAAACCTCATATAAATAATTTTATAACAAAAAACTTGGTCGTTCATGATCAGGGGAGAAGATATAGCTATGCAAAATGGGACGAGGAGGAGGAATGAGAAGGAAAATCAACTTGATAACTAATGAACTCTTCATCTTTTCTTAGATCCACACATATAGAGGAGAGAGAATTGTTTGGAAGTAAATGGATAGACTCATTAGGGAAGGAATAAATAGGTAAATAATATATGGGGGGAAATAAAAAATGAATGATTTATAAAAGAATCAATTTACTTTTTTAAATCCAGATTATTTGAGAAACCTTAATGAAGTTAGCCCTAATACCCAATGATTATGAGGTGAAAATAGGGAAAATAGAAGATGGATATTTTACTATGGTTTATAGGATTGATTTAGTGGTTTAATATCCAAAAATATTAAATTTTAATAAGATATAAAAGAAATAATTTAATTAAAAAAGGAAATGAGCTAACGGGGTGGCCCAATACCTGAAACAATTACTCATATCCACCATGATTTTGAATTCAATAGTATTCTAAATGGATATCGTGGTTTGAATAGGCCCTGGTAGGAAAAGAGGGAAGTGGAAGGGGTGAAATTTTTAAAAAATTAAAGGAGGTATAAAAGATAATTTTTAAAAAATATTGAACTGGGCTCATAATTGGCTCAAATATAGATGTAACTATCTCTTTCTCCAAAAAACCCCAAACAGGCTATTGGGAACCTTGGGTAGGATGACTATAAATAAATGTAACATAAAAAATAAACATTAAACACACAGAATACCGATGATAAGTATTATAATTTCTAATGAGCTGGATCAAAACAAAGACATGAAAAAATGGGTGTGATAAATAAACAGGACATCCTCGAAAAACATGATGTGGAGTTAAATGATTCGATATTGAAATATATAACTAAAATGAATAAAATAATTGTTTAATTGTATTTCTTAAAACCATTAAAATTATATTTCCAAACAATATTATCCATGTAATAATATCATATAGGAGTTATTGGGCTTACATTGATATTCTAGATTCGAGGTAGGGGACTTTGTCTCTATTTTTCTTCATTGAGTCATATTTTAATGTTATAAAAAAATTATATTATTTTATTAATATATATACTTCCCATTTTATATTTTATGTCATGAATCATTCATAATTTATGATATTCTATGTTTCAAATTGAAAATTTTCTTCCAAGGGGACATTACGTGAATTTTACTGAGTGGAAAATTTTTCTTAACAAAATTTCCCATAATTGATTTATAACTCTTTTTCATTAACTCCATTATGAAAATATTTTGTGTGAATTTATCTCAGAATATTTTTACTCTATATTTATACCTTTTAATATACATTTATAAAATATAGTCACTATTTTTATTAATTCTCAATTCGATGTTTGGATACTTGTAATAGTTATTAATCCCAAATTCTCTTTCCTTGGGATATTGATGGTTGTTATGACTTGATATTCTATAAAGAATTATATATAATAACCCATTGAAACATAATATCATAAAAATATTCTTTGTTAAAGATTTTATTTTATCATTTGATGTTATTCATTTATAGGGATTATGATTTAAATGTTACCAATGTAGAAAAGGATTTGTGATAGAATATTACCTCTTTGTTTCATTATATATAATAAAGGTTTGTTTAGAATAAATTATATTATATTATTTTCATGGAAAAGAATTATTTTGATCAATTAAGTTTAGAATTTTTTTTATATTTTTAATTTAAATTTCGAACATTATTTAATAATATAACATCAATGAATTCCCTTATAAGATATATTTACCTTATACCATCTCTTGGATTTCTAATAATTCTATTATATATCAATATTTACTAAAATGATTTAAAAAATGTTATTTCACAATCATGTATTTTTTCATAAAACTGTTTTACATGATATGTTACCTTATATTAATAATTATTTTCAAAAAGAATTTCATCATTTTTGAAATAGTTTCCTTTTGAATATCATTTTAAAAATATTTGAAAGGAATTTTTAATTTTATCTTTAATGACCTGGGAATATTTTATGGCTGACATGATGAACAAATTTTTTGATGATTACATTACGTGTTTAAAATAATATTTTCAAATAAAATGATTTCTATAATATTTTATATGTTCTTAGTTTTATTAACATAATTTTAAATGAAATTTTATATTCCTTAAGAATGTTTTAAATGACCATTTAATGGTATATAAATTCATAAAAATAAAGAATTATTGATGTTACTAATGGAGAAAATGGAAATATTTTATAATGATACCATCTTCTTTATAGAGATGCAAGACCATAAAAACCATAGTAGGTTTCTGCTATATATTAAATTAGAATAAGAAATAAGTAAATCACATCCCAATGTACTGAATAATTTAGTAGTTTTGGTAAACAAGATATGTACATGAATAAATAATATATTGATTAAAAAATAATATTTTCCAAAATAACTTCATGGATAGTAACATTATTCCAACTAGAATATCCTTTCATAAATTTCTCAGTATATGTCTTCAGTTCCTAGGGAAAGGAAACAAAAAATATTGGTGATATCAAATGCTTAGTAAGGGTAAATTAATGAGTATGTAGTACTGAATCAATTAAAATAACCATATGGAAGGTGAAATAAATATAAACACATTCCATTAAAAGAAATAGATATAGGAAAAATAAATATGGAAAGCTAAAATATTTAATCACATTCCTTTTGATCAATGAATTGAATATTAAATTTAACCAAAGATACGTCGACAGAAGATGTCATGGATAAATAATAACAAAATCGAAATGAGGGAAATTATAAATTGTTGTAATTAATGTCTAAGGCACATGAAAACATATACCATCAAGAAAATTCACAATATGGTTTAAAAATATTCATAGAAACCCATTTAATGTCTGAGGAATACATGTTGTAACAACAGATTCATTCCTGCTGCTAAAGAAGATGTGGAGGGATCTAAGGAGAAGGAGGTTACTGCTCAGTTTGATGTTCAAGCAGCGCAGATCACAGAGGTGCCTCATGTGGATGTTTTGCAAGAGCAGGCTCCCATTGTAGTGCAGGATACTAATTTAGTGCAAGGGGATGAACAGCATGTCCACCCCTCTGTACATCCGAACGATCCTGGACATGATAGGGATCCCTCTCATGAGTATTCTGATTCGAATAGGATGGAGAATGAAGGCATGGAAAGGAGAAGAGGGCATCATAACAGGGGAGGATCCAGGGGCCGTGGCTGGCCTAGGAAGAGGTAACCATGTGGTGTGCATTTGTGTTGGTTTATGGTGTAGTTCTATACATGTAAGCACCCCCTTATATGCTGTATCTTCACTATCTTTCTTTCATATAAATTTGAGGCCTGGGTTTAGAATCCATGGCCTAATCTTCTTGATATATTTTTCCCATGAGAACCTGTTGATACATCAAGGGGTTTTATAATGTTTGGGACCCACCCGTCATTACTTGTCCAAATCATTCCTTATAGAGAATAATAGAAATAAATAATATTCATTATCAAATATCTATATTGAATAAGGAATATAGATGTATCAATATTTCCCCAAATAGTAAAATATCATTCATATTAGACACCATGTGATTAGTAGTATATGGTTATAGAGATAACCATAACCATGAAAATGGTAGGGATATTTATAGGAAATATAATGTCAAATGATTAGTTGAAATTGAATATATCAAATGGGGACTAACAAAGAAATCAAGTAAGTGAATGTGAACACAATCCTGGGACAAATATGTTATAAATTTTTTTCTAAAATAAATTACCATGTATACATAAAAAAGAAATATTCAATGAGATGATGGTGTGAGAATCTATACATTATGTAAGAGGTTTGAAGAAAATTCCGTTTACACAAAAAAGATTTTGAAAAATACCTTATTTGGAAAACAAAAATAGTAATGCATTGAAAAGATTGGTAAATAATGATGGTAAAAAATTTAATAAATAATTTTGGAATGGTTAAAAACTTTTTTTAATCCTCTTTATAAAATAGGGTTTTTAGAAGAAAATAGGTTCTTCAACTAAATAGGAATGAATTCAGGTTTTCATAAAAATATATTGTAAGACATTTTAATTACTAAAGTGTAAAAAATGGTACTAATACTTGAAAATTTTTATAAATTACTAGAGGATATTAAAAATAAAGGTTTTATCAAAAAAATGGTAATATAATTTCTTCACATGTAAACAAATTTCCAAAAAAATAATTCTTCGTGAAAGTAATCTATAAACATTCCATCTTTTCCCATTCTAGATTGAAACATTTTAAATTATAAAACTCTTGAAGAAAATATTCAATTAAAGTATTAAATTCCATTAATATAAAAGGATTAATGATATACCATATCAATTATTTAGTAGATAGACCACACAAAATATGAAAGTGGATAATATGGCATTTATATTATAGATGTAGTAAATGTGATTAAAATCCCCAACCTTGCATTTAATTTTTCTGTCTTGTATTAATATTCCTTAATAAAAAATTTATGTTAATTATTTACTTTTTCGGTAACCATTTTAATGTTTTTAAAAACATTTCATTCTCTAATTACAATTTTTTTATACAAATTCTTAATCAATTATGTTTACATCCGATGTTGTGAAACAATTCGATTTATTAGTCAATAACATCTTTTTTAGGTCAACTATGGCAAAATGGGTCATTATATAACATCTCTTGAATAATAATCAGGAAATTATTTTTTTATTAATACTTAAATTATACTTTTAAAAACAATAATTAAATATGGTTATGAAAAAATGAACAAATGTTGCAATCATGGATATGGAAGGCCATATGTACGGATTGGTAATGTTCCCCTTTTACAATGATCCTTATGAAAAGAAGGTATGTAACATAATATCATTACAGCATGGTAATTATGACATAAATAATATGTCATTTAATCATATATACTTATATATATAATTCTTTTGATTTAAACTGAATCACATTGTGTCAAGTAGGTTATAGTTGACATGTGTAAAGATGACATTATCACCTATTTATGTATGAAAGGGTAACAAATAAAATTATATATATTATATTACAGGAAAGATAATTATTTCAATAATATAATATAGATGTTATTTATGTCCCATTTTTTAATTAAAACCATCACTTATACATTCTATGTATTGGGTGAGAAAATAACATCTCTTTTAGTAGGAGGTAGTCCACACTTCCACAAACGATGTTATCATATTCACATAAAATTGAAATAATAAGGGTATGTGATATAAAATTATAGAGCTTGAGGAACAATATTTCCTCTCCTTTGAGGGACTACTTTTAGTTTGCAAAAAAGGGCTTCCATTGATGGATTTCATCAAAATGTTACGATTCTAGGAAGATGGGAGTGATATTGAGAATCCATTTGGGATGATATTGTTCAATAAAAAGTTTCTTGAGAGGTGTGAGGATTTGTGGGGAGAGGGTGGCTTTTTATATCAGGTGATCAGCACTCTTAAAAAAGTTTAAAAAGAAATTTCCTCAAAAAAATTCAATTCAAATTAGATATACTTGTAATGTCTCAGATTTCTTATGTATTGTTTTTAAATATTATATAGAATTATATCAAGACCAAACCTTTTGACGGTGTGTGGTTCTGAAGCCCGGAGTTCCGAGATATGTTTTTTGAAAATAAATTAAATATTTAAACAGTATGCGGGAGTAATTGTCTGAGGAATTTGAATAACTATTAAAGGGGTCCTTGAATGAAAAAAATATGAGGGAAGTATTGCCTTCAGAGAAACGACATTACCTAAGGTGGGGCTTAATATCAACCGGCGTGGGTCAGCTGCAAGAGTTAGTTTTTGAACATTTTAATAAAAATAAAATAAATTATTTATTTATTTTATTAAAAATGTTTTTTTTGCGTAGCGACCTAATCCTCCCCTATAAGTACATGCTTATGGAAAGTTCATAGGTTTATCCGCATAACACTGCAAATTGAGGATTTACCATTTATGTTTTGGAGGAGCACCCATTGGCGGACGATGATGACATGATCGATCAATGCTTCCTGGATTCGACAAACCTCACCAAAGAACGAGACCCGGTGATCATTCATCAATAGGATCACCGTAGGGGTTTTGTATTTTGATTTAGTTCTTCCATGTTATTTGATTAAATGATGAACAAGGATTAACCCATGAACATGATTATCTACAGATTGGGCATTCATACAGGAGGGTTTTTGTTGGGATGATTTTGGGGATTAATACATGATTTTAAAAATCCTTGTTTTGGTTCCTTCTTATTAAAATCTTCTAATGGGATCAGATTAACATTTTGATGAATGAAAATGAGGTTTGTTCCTCTTTTGTAATTATATTTTCTTCCTCTCTCTCCCATGTGATCTTTGTGTTCTTCGTGGGGTGACGAACAATGGATCGTTCTGCATCCTTTTCACATTGCAATGATCCAAAATCAAAGATTCATCATCTCAAACAGGCACGATAGTGATGGTGGTAGACAAATCAACCCGGTTCGAGAGAAAAATTTCTTCAACTGTTCTTTGCGTGGATGATCAAAATAGGATTTCAGGGCCGATCGAATGCCCAAAACCTCCAAAAACATTGATGACATGGCGAGGAAACCTTGGATCTTGAGTATCGTAAGAATCAGACAGCCGGATCAAGGATAAAAAGTGTCATGAGGCATGGTGAAGGAGAACTATGGTTTAGGAAATTTCCAAAGAACATGACGTATAGCTCAACGAAAATGCCTTTTGGGACGGGATTAGCAGTGCCTAGGGTTCCAAAATTCACAAATTGATGGTAGAGAGTATTCTTCGAACAATAAGGTGTGTGGGTCATTACAAGGTACTCACCATGTATATTAGATGATACACAGACACAGGGTGGAGAATACAGTCGTGCACTACACCACGCGGCGAAATAGGTTGACATCATGGGTTACCCCACACACCCGTTAAACGGGTTGTAACACACTAGTTGAAGCCATGTATGAGAACATGGCCAGAGTACATGTATTCCTCCCTAGATAAAGTAACATGGTCTGTCACGAACTTATACGTCATGTATATCATCTTCTGCACAACATGCTTTGCGACCCGGGCCGTTGTACATGGGCAGTACCTAGGGTCATAGGACACGACATGTGACATTTCTATATGCCGTGTACTTTTTAGTACATGGATAGATCTTCATGTCCACCATATCTTGGACATGTTTTGTTTTGGTTAGTTCCCCTTTTATTCTTTCCCCTATAGGTCATATATGGTTTCCCTTTTCAGTAATACGATCCCTTCAGCAAGAATTTCCGAGATAGTGTCAGGTATCTCTCCAAGAGGCCTAGAGCGAGAACCTATACCCATTATTAACCCTAGGTAGAGTCTGTTATCAACGTGACTATTCCCATAGGGTGTCGATCCTATACATATCAGGTGAATCCAAATGAGTCGCAGAATCCCTCAAGGACCTAGTCGCGATCCTTATCTATTTGTCATTATACGTTCCCACTCAGGAGTGTGTTCTCTCATAATGAGTTTATCTATCTCTAGTGACTTTTCCTGATGGACAACACTTCTCCGATGGAGGTTATAAAAGCTATCAAACTTGTGGAGTGAGTTATCCTAGATGATATATACATGGAATCTTTGAACTGAATTCCTAGTGGGGTATGCAGTTGTGTAACTTGTCTCTAGTCTTCGGGTTGGGGGCTTGAGTATATCTGAATTTTTGTTACTCTTGTTATATATTTAGTAGTAATATATTGTGTAGAGCTGACTGTACCTATCCATTGTGTATTTATTTGTGGTTTTTGGGTTATTCTACTAAGTATTATCATACTCACTCGTACATGGCATTTTCCCACATGTGTCGTGTCTTGTGCAGATGAGCAGCATTTTGACTGAGTCCAAGGAAGACCAGGATAGGATCGAGCTTTTTGAGTTCCCTACAGGCCGAGGTGTTCCAACAACTATGAGCATCATTCCCAATACCACTTTGTGTTTATCGGTTTGACTTTCTAGTTTTTAGGATCTTGTTTTTTGTGGGCTTGAATTTTTTCCCATTTTACATTCTGTACTCTACATTCTGCCATACTCTGTTGGTGGGGATTAGTTGTATGCTTGAAAATTATTCCTTCATTCTTTTACATTTCGGCACTTGTGGGCTTGGAGATGTGTTCATGTCCAAAGGTACTTAGGTAATGAATCCCATTGTCTGTAATAGTCCTACTCGGTGCAAGTCACCAGCCCTTTGCCTATTGGAGGTGGGAATGGGGAGTCGCGGCACGGGCCCCACTGGGACGGGTAATGATAGAGTGGTATCATAGGGTGGTCGAATATACCTTAGAACCAAGAGTCTGTGATATTGGTTTGGGGAAATAGTGTTATGTGTTTCGAGCTTGGCTTTGAGGATAGAGACTCCAGTGTTGGTATGGGCGGCCGACATATCCATACACCAGGATTCTAATAACATTCATTTTCACTCGGTACATGAAAATACTGGTTGTCGGGAAATAAGAAAATGGTAAATGCATCATATAAGAATGGGTTTTGTTATTCATGTCCTTTTTGTTAGTTATTGAGACATACTATTTGACTATGGTACATATTGTTCATTACATGATGTCACTACGACACATACCTGCTAGGAATCCGTAGTACGATCATGGGGATAACCCCCTCAGTGACGAGGCTTCGATACATGGACCAATTCGCAAGGTGTTTCCACTAGGTGTTGTACAAGTTATACCAACACCTGTGGAGCTGCTCGTAGTACATGAAATACTGATCGACGAGGGGAACATATTGAACATGCTCCATGAGTTCCCAAGATAGAGATCTCTCAGGTTCTGAGGCAAGACCGACCCTTAGGTGGCTGAAGACTGGCTTGAGGTGGTGACCGGAGTTTTCCATCTCGTGAAGACATAGGCTGACTAGATGGTGATTCTAGGAGAGAGACTTCTTCGGGGATTGAAAGGACGATGGTGGAGTCTGAACAAACAGACTCACGAAGAGGAGACTCATTCATCGTCATTGTTTGAGAGACTCTATTAAGAAGAGATCTCACCGGATATGTGGAGTGTAGTGTGTATCCAGGAGCTTCTTCAACTCCATCAGAGCAGTTTGATGGTGGATGACTATTCTTCTAGGTTCACCAACCTCTCCATATACTCGATGGATATAGTTATGGATCAGTACTTCATACCTCGTACTTTTGATCGAGGTCTACCATGTGACATTCGAGCTAGTGTCATGCCTCTTCGAATTTCAACTTATGCTGGAGTGCTCGAGCATACCATGGTGATCTAGAGCTTCTTGGTGGAGCAGAGATAGCCGATAGTAGTTAGCAGCATGCAGACAGGTGTGGAGACCTTGAAAACATGGAGTCGACGTCAGACACATGGATGAGGATGTGGGACAGACCCCAAGAGGACACCGGATAGGGGTTTGGAATTCCGGGGCTCTCAGGATGGATCCAGCCAGCCTTGGGAGAGATGATAATACTCGTGCGATGGTAGGGGACATCTCACTAGAGATTTTCTGACCAGTGGAGATGCTGATAGGGATGTGGTGGATGGAACACAGATGAAGAGGTGGATAATAGAGCAGACAGATCATCCAGGTGGCAAAGGAGGCACATGATCTATAAGAGCTTCAGTTGGTGGTAGAAGCTTTGATCTACCTTCATCACCACCCCCATGAGGTTTGCACTAGGCTTAGGGAGCTGGGAGATAGGGGTGGGGAAAACTACATGCATTTTAGGCATACGACCCAGGGACTCTAGGGATGATCCAAGGTACAAACTGTGTCTTCTCTACCTTAGATAACATACTTATAAACACAGGTGATAGTCATTCCTTCCTCAACACATGTCTTGTGAGAAACCTTGAGATTCCGGTATAGTCGTTGACTCGATCCTTATGCTTGGAGACACTTCTGGGAGGATACTCGATGATCATGCACCATTGCGGAAAGTGTGATCTTACCAATGAAGGCAAGAGTTTCAGTTGGAACTTCATAGTGGTAGCGTTGAGGCCTTAGGACGTCATTCTTGGTATGGATTGGTTATCATCGGTCCATGCCCATAATGAATGCTTTATATGAAGAGTGCATTGTGTCCGTAGTGATGGAATGTGGATTTCCTTTGTCGATGAAGGGGAGACTCATGCAGCACAAAATGAGATCATGCATAGGAGGGTACAACCAATCACTCATGATTTGGCTAGCCTTACCCTCAGAGTAGTAGATTTTGTGAGCTTCCAGTTCCCAGTAGTAGTGGCGGAGTACAATTACGTCTATCTCAAAGATATTCTAGGACTACCTCCCTGCTAGGAAATAGACTTTTTCATCAACATACACCTCGGGACGACACTGATTTCCTCATCAGCATATCAGATTGATCCCATAGAGCTTTGTGAGATGAGGGTTTAGTTAGAGTATTTCCAATGAAAGTGTTTTTTAAGACCTCTCGTTTTGCCCTGGGTGTCCCCATTATTGTTTTTTGAGAAGGAAGTTGGATGTTTGAGGTTGTTCATGGATTACCGGGGCCCAAACCAAGTAACAGTGAAGAAAAAGTATCCACAACCGAGGATCAATGTCCTCTTCGACCAATTGAGAGGGGCATAGTGGTCTTTGAAAGTTGAACTTCAGTCAGGTTACCACCATTTATGAGAAAGGGATGAGGATATACCAAAGGTGGAATTCAGATGCCACTACAGTCAGTATTAGTACTTGGTGTTCCATATCGGCGTGACGGACGTCACTGCAATGTTCATGGGAATTATGAACTAGATCTTCCAGCCGTATATAGACTAGTTCATAGTGATCTTCATAGATGAAATCATTATGTGAACATCGTTAGAGGATGATCATGTGAGACACCTGACGATGGTTATGGATGTACTCTGTGGGAACCAACATTATATAAAGCTATCAAAGTGCCAGTTCTGGATTCGGGAGGTCCACTTTCGGGGACATTTCATTTCAGAATACGGAGTAGCTATGGATCTAGCCATAGTGGTGTTTGTGTTAGCGTGGGATCCACCTCTGAGTGTGATGGAGGTGCGTATCATCCTTAGGATAGAAGGATATTACCAGATATTCAATTCTGGTATCTTCCAAATATCAGTACCGATGAAAGCCTTGACCAGGAAAGGGAATCCCTTCATTTGGATGGGGAAGTGTCATCTGGCTTTGATGGAGTTGAGGAAGAGTTAGACTAGAACCCCGATCTTGAGATTACCATATGAGGGTGTCGAGTACATAGTTTTCTTCAATGCATCTGGGACCAGGCTTGGCTGTGTCCTGATGTAGATACATGCATTGATTGCTTATTGTTCACCCCATATTAGGCCACATAAGAATAACTATGAGACCCATGATATCAGGTTTGTAGTGGTAGTCTTCACATTAGATATGTGGCGACACTACCTTATGGTAGAGCGGTTCATCGTCTAATTTGACCATAAGTTCGTCAAGTACATCTTCTCGCAGAAAGACCTGAATCTGAGATAGAGTTGTTTTCTAGTGTTCCTATAGGACTATGATTTCGAGAACATATATACTCGTGGGAAGGGGAATAATGTGGCATATTCTCTTAGTAGAAGGTCTAGCTCATTTTTGTTGAGCGAGGTGATAGGGTAGTTAGCCACATTGCAGTTATCCGTTGTGGAAAGAGGCGATGTGGTTTACCGTCAGTCGATGGTTGTCACCAACATGACATGTTATTGATGGATATTTACAAGGTCGGGAGCACGTAGTTCTTCTGATAGGAAGCACTATAGTCCCAGTGGCATCATGAGAGGATTTCTTTAGGGATCTTCATACATCTCCCTTGGCGGTACATCCTATAGTGTAGAGGATGTACCTGAATCTCTGACGATAATTTTGGCGGTGAGGCATGAAGAAGGTAGTAGCAGAGTTTGTTTCTCAATTACTTATGTGATGGCATGTTAATGCTGAGAACCATGTTAGAGTATGATTAGATCACCCCTAGTGGTTCCAAAGTTGAAGTAGGATGGAATATCGATGGACTTTGTGATGGGTTTACAATGGATGTCTAAGGGGCATGATTCTATCTGGGTGATCATTCATTGACTCATTAATTCGGACCACTTTCAAGCTATCAGAGAGCAGAGTTCCGTAGAGAGCGTGAAATGGGTCTATGTGTAAGACATATTTTGGCATCATCGCATCCCTTCGACGATAGTCTCAGATCACGATGCCCACTTCACATCCCAGCTGTGGAAGGGATTTCATGAGTCTTTTTGGTACTGAACTACACTTGAGCATGACATTCCATCCTCAAACCGATAGTCGGACGGAGAGGACCATTCAGGTTTAGGATGATATTTTTTGGGCCTGTATCTGGGACTTTTGTCACAGTTGGGGGGACCAGCTACCACTAGTAGATTTTGAATACAATAACAGCTACCACTCCACCATTGTTTTGGAACCGTAATAGGCTTTATATGGGTGACCATGTCGGTCACTTCTTTTCTGGACTGACCTCGAATAGTCAGTACTCATGGATCCAGATTTGGTGTGAGCTACCGCCGAGAAGGTGTAGATCATCTTGGAGGGGATAAAGCCTACACAGAGCCGAAAAAAGACTTATGGTGATAGACGACAGAGACATCTAGAGTTCGAGGAAGGGGACCGTGTTTTCCTTAGGGTCTCACCTCGGTGAGTGTTGTGGAGGTTTGGTCAGGGCAGCAAGATATCTTCGAGGTTCATCGACCCTTTTTAGATACTGTGCAGAGTCGGTGATGTGGCATTCGACATAGCTCTACTTCCAAAATTACACTGAGTACACGATTCCATCCAGAAGGCACATCTGAGGAGGTACGTGAATGACCCATCGCACATCATCAACTGGGGAGAGCAGCGCATTGAGTATGTTGAAAAGTTTGATGAATACCCAGTGGAGATCAAGGATCGGTAGGAGATGATCCTTTTTGGGTGATCAATTCCCTTGGTGCACTTTCGGTGGCTGCACGAGAATCTTCAGGAGAGCACTTGATAGCGGGAGGCTCAAATCCATGCCGAGTACCCACATAATTTTTAGTAGCCTTTTTTTCCTTTTAGGGATGCAAAGCCCCAAGGAGGGGAGAATATAATGTCTAATATTTTCTTGTATTATTTTTAAATATTATATTGTATTATTTCAAGACCAAACATCTTGAAGGCGTGTGGTTCTGTGGCCTGAAGTGCTCAAAATAAATGATTGAAAATGAATTAAACTTATAAATAGAGTGTGTGAACGGTTTTCCTGAAGAATTGGAATATCTTTTAAATGGGTTCCTGGATAAAAATTCTGATGGCACCATTATGTTCAGAGTAGAGAATTTTCCTTAGGCAGGGCCAAACATCAACTAGCGCTGGTCAGCTGAAAGAGTAAGTTTTTGGACGTTTTAATGAAAATAAAATAAATTAATAATTTATTTTATTTAAAATGTATTCGTTTTTGTGGAGTGACCTAATCCTCCCCTATAAGCACATTCTTATGGAATTTTTATAGGGATATCTTCATAAACCTATAAATTGAGTATTTTCCTTTGATGTTTTGGAGGAGAACCCGTTGTCGGACAATGAAGATGCGATCGATCGACACTTCCCAGATTCAATGAACCTCACTAATGAACGTGACCCATCAATCTTTATTCAACCGGATCATGGTAGGGGATTTTTATTTTGACTTAGTTCCTCCTCTTTCTTTGGTTAAACGATTAACACAGTTCAACCCACGAACCAGTTTATCTGCATATCGTGCATTCTTGCAGGAGGGTTTTTATTGAGTTGATTTTGGGGATTAATCCCTGATGTAAAAAATAGATGTTTTGATTCCTTCTATTTAAAACATTCTAAAAGGATCAGATTAATGATGTAACGAGTGATGGTGAGGTTTGTTCTTCTTTTTTTATTGGATTTTATTCTTCTCTCTCTTCTGCGTTCTTCATGTTCTTCTTATGGTGACAAACAACGGATCGTTTTGCGTCTGTTTCACATTGTAACGATCCCAAATTAAATATTCATCATCAAAATGACCTAGAAGAGGTGAGACAGAGATGGTAGAAGATGAATCGACTTAGTTCGTGTGAAAATTTACTTCGACTGTTCTTCGTGTGGATGATCGAAACAGGTTTTCAGGGCCGATCAATTGTAGGAAACCACCCAAAACATCGATGGCATGGTGGGGAGACCATGTATATTGATTATCATGATGATTAGATATCCGTATCAAGGATCCAAAGATCCCCAAGGTATGTTGATGAATAAATATGGTTTTGTAAATTTTTGAGGAACATGGTGTGTATCTCAAAGAACACGCCGTGTGGGACCATCTCAGCAGTGAATTCTGTTCCTCGATGAATAAAGAAATAACACAGCATATTCTCTAAAGAACACAACATATGGGACTTTATGTGTGACTCTCTTTGTATCTAAGATGATACACGGACATGGGGTGGAGTACACAGCCATGTACTCCACTACACGGCCAAACCAGGCTGACTACATGGGTTACCCCATGCACCAGTTACACGGGTCGTAACACTTGGGTTGAAGCTGTGTATGGGCACATGGACAGTGTACCTAAAGTCCTCCCTGGATAGATGAACATGGTCTGTCACCCCCTTACATGCTATGTATATCTTCTTCTGCACGACAAGCCTAGAGACTCGGGTCACTGTACATGGGCTATACCCAGGGTCAAATGACACTATGTGTGACATTTCTACACTCTGTGTACTCTTCAGTACAAGTCTTGATATTATTGTCCACCATATTTTGGAAATGTTTTTTTTGGGTTGGTGCCTCTTATACTTGTTCCCCTAGATGTTAGGTATCATTTCCTTTTTCAGGAGTATGATCCATTCAGAAGGACTTTCCGTAACAGAGTCAGGTATCTCTCCAAGAGGCCTAGAGCGAGATCCTCTATCTATTCTAGACCCTAGTTAGATACATGTATCGACGTGACTATTCACACAGGGCATCGATCTTCTACCAGAAGGTTAATCATGATGTGTCGTGGTATCCTCCATGTCCCTAGAATTGATACTCATCTATGTATCATGATCTTTCCCCACTTAGGACAATGTTCTTACAGAATGAGTGTATCTATCTCTCATGACATTTCTCGATTGATACTACTTCTCAGAATAACTTCCTCAGAGCTATCCGACTCATAGAGTGAGTTCTCCCAGATGAGTGCTTCATTGAATCTTTGAACTGAATTCCTAGCAGGGGTATGAGGTCGTGTAACATGTCTTTAAACTATGGTTATGGGGTTTGTGTATATTTGGATTTTTGTAACTCTTTATATATGTTCAGTGGTCATATATTATGGAGATATGATTGTACCTTTCCTTTGTGTTTTTATTTGTGTTTTTTGGGATCCTCTATTGAGTATTTTTATACTCACCCCTGCATGGGATTTTCCCACACACATCCTGTCTTTTGTAGATGAGAAGCCTTTTGACAGAGTCCTAGATGGTCCGGGACAGGACATGGCTTTTTGACTTCCCTAAAGGCCGATGTGATCCTACAACTACATGTAGAAATCATATTACATCTTTCTGTTTACAGGTTGTACTTTTTAGTTTTCATAATCTTGTTTTTGGTGGTCTTGTATTCTAGCCTAGTTTACTTTCAATACTCTACTTTCTGGCCTACACTATTGGTTAGGATTAGTTGTATGCATGCATTTTTTTCCATAGTGTTTTTTTACATTTCAGAATTTGTGGTCTTAGAGATTTGTGTGTGTACATGTACATAGTCAATGCCTCCCATGTTTGTAATGTTCCTACTTGGTGCTATTAACCACCCCTGGCCTATTGGAGGTGGGTTTGTGGAGTCACAGCACGGGCCCTACTGGGAAAGGTCATGACAACAATAATGGATCAAAGTTGAACCGTAGGAGGATATGGTCGATGTATCTCCATCTAATATACTTTGTACATTTTCAATGTCATTTTGTTCCATATGTTGAAGGTTTTGGTTCTTATTAAAATGAATTTAACCTTAATCTTTATAATTAATTTTATTTATGTTCACTAATATTTCTGGTCAAAACCATATTTTACCTTATTAGAAAAAATAAATGTCTCTTATTCCAAATATGAAAATAATTTTGGAAATTTTGTGTCATATAATTGGTAGAAACTAATTTTAATTTAATCTTGATGATAGGATGATAATGTTTGTTTTAAAGTAAAAACCATCAAATATTTTCTGTGTTTTTAAATACAATTTCATAGTGAAATTTATTCAAATGACCTATATTGGATTATTTTATAAAAATTATCTCATTAAACATTAAAAAAATTTAAAATTTAATTTGACCTTATAAATATTAAGGTAATTATTGTACGCATGTTTTATCGTATATATATCCGTACTAATGAAAATGTATTTGTTGAGTATGTGATTAATGTTATTTTAAAAGAATTAGCTATATATTTAGGATTTTAATAATTATGGTATTATATATCCTTTTTTGTTATAAAAATATTTAATTATATATTTATTAATGTAATTTGGGATATATGGTTATTTATATATAGAATTATTTATTTTAACTATGGGTGTTACTGTTGATTTTTAGAAATTAATGTATTATTTCATCATATGGATAATTCATTTTAGGAATTATCTTACCATGTGGTAAACATTTAGTTTTTTTAATAAAATAGATAATTTGTTAATAGCCTAATAATACCTTTTATAGTAATTTTGTCATTTAAATGTCTGTTTCAGTGCTTCAGATATGAAAAAAATTGTCTTTAATACTCACAGTTTGGAGAAAAATTTGATATTGTTATGAAAATGATAAGATGATGAAATTAAAATCACTAAATATTTGTAGTTATATATTATATTAGTCTAATGTTAAATTAATTATATAAATATAGAAAAAATATCTTGATACAGAATTTGTTCTTATTACCATATTTTCTAATGAAATCAATCATATATTATTACACCACTTTGGTTTAGGGATTTGTGGTTGTTGATTTTCTCACAATCATTATATTTCTTGTGATCAATTATCTAAACCTATATCCATGGTTATATATTCATTTTTATTTTCATTCACTTACAAATATTCACTTCCAATTTTCTTTCTCTAATTTCGATAAATATTATGTGTTATTCCAGATGACCTTTGTATTTCCATTTCTCACTTTAAGATTTGATATTTTGATAACCAATTTTACAAAGTTTTTTTTAAACATATTTAAAAAAATCCAACCACTGATTTTGGATATGAATTTAAAAGTTTTTTGATACAATTTATTAAAGGGGTAGGATATAACACCATTAGATTTTAGAGGAAGAACATTTTGTTTCATAGAGTATTCGACACACAATACAGATCATAAATAACCAATGAAATATATGACTATTATAAACTAGAATTTAAATTAGAATCTATGAATATTTTTAAATAATTTTTTAAATATATATAAATTTATGATTTTTTTTAATTTAGTTGTAATTAATTAGTCAGTATTTATTAATGTCGTTTTATTAATCAAAATATTGTTTTCTTAAAAAATAATTGTTATTTATTTGTGTTGGAAAATATTATAATGACTTTTCAGAAAATTTAGAAAATTAATTTTATAAAATTAAATTTATTTTTTAAATAAACATATAAATTTTGGCAGAGTGTGTCATATTTGTATTTATTTGATAATATTGATATTTAATGAATATTTAAAATGCTATTTTTTGTGAAAATGTTATTTCTTTTCAAAAAATTATATAATTTAAATTTAAAATTACATTTTCAAAATGATTGAATGTAACTTATGTATTATTTAGTTATATTTATTCATATTAATTAATTTTTAATCATCTATATATTATATTTTAGTTTAAATTTATTTTTTTAAATAGATTATTCTGAAAACTATTTTAATGTGCATAATGTTTATCTATTGAAATGCTTGAAAAAACCCCAAATAAAGAATGATTTATATTAAATTTACTAATTATATATATAATAAATTATATTCAAATAATTACTTTTACTGAGTATAGAATAAATAAATCATCTTTTTTCTCAAAAAAACACTCTTCATAAAAAACAACATTTTTGTCTTGTCAACGAGTTTTATTTTTAATAAAAATACTCCTCTTATATGTGTTGAATTTGATAAATTGGATTCCTTATTTTTAATCATAAAAATTTATATAGTCAAATAAGTTCAGCATAATTTTTTTTTCTCATAATGAATAATGAAAAATGTAAAAACGATTTACCTCGGTTAAGGTAAGAAGAGATTTATCAGGGGTTAAACTAAAAAATATTAGTTTTCAAATAACCTAAAACTTGTATAAAATCTATTTTATGGAAATTTTTTCCCATATAAATTTTATGTATCTAATGTTTTCCTTTTATTTGCCTTTTGGTACAGGAAAAATTTTGGTAAACCTTTTTTTTCTACTGCTACAACTATGCCCCTCACCTAACATATAAAACACCACCCCTATCTTCTCCATTTCAAACCATAAAATCAATTTTTCATAGGGATGACATATCCAAATATAATTATTCATTTCCTATTCATGTCTAATAATCCATGGTTTCATCATAAATCAATCCTTTGAAGGTTATTTGTGTTAACCTAAGGAGGATGTTTGAAAAGATAAATCATGCTTAATCAGGAGTTTTTATTTTATTTCTTCTTACATCTCCGTCATAGATTTTTCATTTATGCAAAAATAATAACATGATTATATCCAATATATTAAGATGTTATTATATTAATTGAAAATCATATATCTACGTCATATTCTATAAAATGGGAAATGAATTCATTAGTTATGTGTATGGAGGACGACCACCACGTGAACTAATGTCATTCGTTTTTCATCATCACCTCTCATGTCCTATTATAATAAATAAAATTAAGAATCTACATATATATATATATATATTATTTCAAATATAACTATAATTATGTAATAATTATATCACATAAAAATTACAACTTTTCAATCATTGGGGAATACACTAATATCTCTTGTCTATATGGTGAAGTACTACTCGTGAAGTGATGTGATTCTTTCCATTATGATATTTGATGAATGGAAATGTTATTCATGCACACATACATCCTATATTTTCTAGGATTATATCCTAATTCATTTAACAAAATAATAATTCATGATTGGTTTTAAAATTATAATGTATATATATAAATTATAATTAAGTTATTTTAATAATTCAATATATGATAGATTTATGACTTATTTGATCAGACTCAACACGTCATAGTTGTTCTTAAATAATGAACCAGACATCCTCAATACCTATGACATATAATTTTATGATTAAGTATTTAAATATTTTAATAAAATAAATAATATATCTAATTAAATTAGATGTTGTTAAACCATGGAAGCTTTCTTTATAAATCATATAATTTATTAAATCTTATTATACACAAGTTAAAAGGCCTGCATGGGACGTCTAGACTTTTTACAGGGGTCTTGGCCTCAATTTTCATTCACTAAGACATATTTTAATGTTTTGAACCTCAATTATTTTAGTTTCGGTATATATATATATATATTTTATCATTTGTGTGTTATATCTGAAAAAATCAAAATTCAATTTATTAAATGTTAAAACATGAAATATTGTATCCCAAGGTATTTGATTTGAAAGTCACCAATTTGTAAAGGGTTCTTAAATCAATTTACTTTCGTTTGTTTATAAATTCTTCATTTACTCTATAATGACCTGATAATGGGTGAATTGTCTCAATATTTTTGTATTATTTATTTCCACTTTTTTGTACAAATTTAAAATTTTCACACTTAATCACTATATTGATTAATTCTCAATTCAGTTATATGTCATCTATAAGGGTTATTTATCACAAATTTACAATCTCTGGGACTTATGTTCATGTTATGCACTAAATTAATTTATGCGGTTTATATGAAGACCCATTTAAAAGTAATATGATGAATATATTTGTTATTCATGCTATTTATTGTATCAGTTGATGTTATTCATTAATAGTTCTTACTATTGAAATTTTACCAATGTTGAAAAGTATTTATGTTACAATATATTTCTTTTAGGGATTTTTTATAATCATGATTCATTAAGAGTAAGTGATCTAATCTTATTTTTTTGAAAAAAAATTCTTATATTTCTTTTTCTTTTGAAATTATTTACAAGATTAGTTTATATTTCCCCCATTATTGGTTCAATAAACAACATTGAATGCACTTTTAAGTGATATCATTTTTGTACCTTCTTTTATATAATCAATCATTATCTTCAATATCCATGTTTTCAAAAATGTTTTAAATGTTTTATTTTCTACTTTAATGAATTTTTCATTCTTTTTTTCATTGTATATGACCTTCTTTTAAAAAATATTTCTTAAATTAAATATAAATTATTTCCAAATAGGTCACATTTGACTTTTTTTATTTTTATTAAAGGTATTATTATTTTTCACATTCAAAACATGAGGGGATTTTCCTGCTACCCTGACTAATGAATTCAACGAAGATTCATATACATTTTTAAAATGATATTTTTTTAAAAAAATTGTTTTTTAATATTTATTCCTATTAGTTTTTTTAGTGACTTTAAAATGTCAAATGGTTATTTTACTCAAGAATGTTTCAATTATTATACAATGGTATTTCCAATCATCAACATCAACAACTCTTCATGTTACTAGTTATCTACATGTTATATTTTTTTCTGGTGGAATCCGCATTCATAACCTAAATGAATTATGATTATTTCAAAGGTATTTTAAAGGAAAAAATTTCTTTTCTGTGGTTTAATAATGTTGTTAATGTTAAAATGGATGTTTTAGGAGTTTTATAATGATATGAAAGGTCTGTGTACTTTACTCATATCATGGTTCTTGGAAATTATTTACTAAGGTTCGAGTTCTATTAGATCTCATGGGTGAGAAAAATATAGCTTATATATCTATTGAACCCCATTATAGATCATGGGTGAGCCCGATAAAGCATATTTTATTAGTTAAGACCCATTATAACTTATAAAAATAGTTGTTACCAATACAAATTATATGATGTGTGAGCACCAATATAGCTCTCCAATGAATTGGTTCATGTATATGTTCTCTAGATGATTATATTTGATGTTAGTGGTATGTTGTTTCCAATGGTAGTGGGGTTTAATCATGTTATAATGAGGATGTACTAAGATAACAATCTATTTTTTTAAATACTTCTATTTTTTTTGAATGTTAAATTTCATCAAGATTGACAACACATGACACATTATTACTGATTTTAATGAATAAATAATTCTTTAATACTATTGTGACCTGAAACCTGTTATCTCAGTGCCAGTGTCTATTATAAATTAAATTATATTGATTATAAGGAATCAAATTCTGATGGAATGAGTGATTTGTAGTATTGGTAAACCAAATACACACATGAGTGTGGTATTATAAATTAATACACTAATAATAAAATCATTTTTTTCTTCTTTCTAAATAAATTCTTGATTAACATTATTACATGTAGTATATTAAGGAATATCGTTCTTAGTATGCTTCTCGGATTCCAGGTGAAAAAATAATATGGGTGAGATCAAATACTCTATAACTGTAAAGTATAGTTGACGTAACAATGAATCAAATATATTAATAATAATGTCATGGTAAATAATAGAACACACATGCCATAGAATAAAAAAACTAAAAATTAATTTCCTAAAAAAACATGGAAATATAAAAAATAAAAAAACATGACCCTCAAATAACTAGATAAGGAAGAATAAATATGGAAGGTATGAAACTAAAAACACATTCCATATAACCAATAAATTGATAACGAAATTCATCCATTGATTTTCCCATGTGAAAATCTCATGGATAATAAATAATAAATAAAAAGGAAGTAAATTATTAATTATTGGACATCTTGTCTCAAGCACATGAATATATCTACTATCAAGATCAATCCTCTAAACAATTTAAAACTATGAATAGAAACCCATTACATATTCGTATCTTATTTTTCTCTGGAGAAATTATCGATGAATCAAGGTGTTATATAATGTCCACACACCAAACATCATTGCTTGTAAATATAATTCCTCGCACCCAATAATAAATGTAATCAATAGAAAATAATACTTATTAGATATTCGTATGGAATAAAATAAGCAGATATATCAATAATTCCCTAAGTAATCACATTGCTGACATAGTAATAACTGTATGTGATATGATATAAGTTTTAGTCAATAGTAATATCAATCATATGAAAATATGGATGTTAAAATAAATTTTCAATAAAAACTGATTACAATAATGTGATTGTTTTCCAAAAAAAATATAATAATCATAGAAATAAGTGAGGTTTTAAAGATAATACTTAAGATCATTTTTGTGGAAAATAATATTTAAATATTCCAATATATCCCATACAACATTGAAACATTTAAAATAATAATCCATATGATGGAATAAAATAAAACTAATAATATCTTGAGAATTGGTATACTCATGATTAAAAATTTCAAAGTGTAGTATATACATAATATAAATGTGAATTAGTACATTTTAATAAATAAGCTCTAATAGATTAGAAATTGAGACGAAATCCCTTACCATGCATTTCCTTTCTAGTGAACATCCTTTAACTTCTTATATAATAAACATATATTAATTATTTATTTTATTTGGAACCATTTTCATTTTTATAATTACTTTTATTTTACTTCTTTATATTTTGTATACAACAAAATAGATAATTATGTTTTAGTTAGTTGTTTTAACCAAATTTAGTTTATTTCTAAAAACAATTTTGTAGGTCAACTATAGTAAAAGGGGAATTTATCTATCATCTCCATAACAATTATAATGACATAATTAAAAGATTTATAATTAAATTATTATTTTGTAACCAATAATTACTTATTATTACGAAAAATGACTCCATGGTACAATCATGGAGATGGTAGGCTGTACTTACGTGTGAGTATCATTCTGACTTTTCAATGATCATATTAAAAAAAGGTAAGAAACACCACATATTTCTAGAATGATAATTATATCATGAATACCATGTTATTTAATAATATTTTCTTTTATATAAAATTAGTTTTTTTAAAAATGAATGACATCGTGTTGAGGATGTGCTATTCCACACATCCACACACACCATTATCACTTTTTAAGTGTTTGAAAGTGTAACAATGAGATTGATATATATTATAATTTCAAGAATTTAACTATGAAATGATTATCATATATAGTATTTTATTTCAAATATTATTTATTAAAACTATACTTTTCATGTTCCATGTATAGTTTGAATGAAACACTTCAATTTTAGGTTGCGATAGTCCACCCATACTCAGACGATGTTATCATATTAACACAAAAATGTATGTATGAAAGGTATATTTTTTAAAAGGATTAAATAAAAATAAATATATATTAAATATCCAATATTTCATATATAAATAGTGTTTTCATCGTAAATTCCATCATTGGATGAGGAAATAAGGAAAATGAGCAATCATTGTTTCATAAGGTTGTAGTTCGTTGTACACATAAACATTACGCTCAATACCGATTTGATGAAATTGTTTATGTTTGTAGTTAGAATCCTTAATATAAAAAATCTCTTTATATTTGGGAAAATTGTGTTATTAAAGGGAAATAGAAGATGAATATTTAGGTGGTGGAATTTTAAATGAGAGAAAACATATTATTGAAAAGAACTGCCTTAATAATTTGGAAACTGCTTTTTGTTTATACCAAAGGACATTCATGGAATGATACATGCCAAAAGGTACACCTCAAGGTTTAGGGGATTTATTTTGGGAATTGAAATGTGTAGTTATTTTCTAAACCTATTTGGATTGAGATGTCTAATTAATGGGGAGATATGGTGGCCTTTTATGGTGGAGGAGCACTGGAACTCTGTAAAATTTTGAAAAATTAACTTCATATGCTTTTTCAAATAGAAAATGGATCTAATAATGGGAAAAAAATTCCTTTGGAATATATTTTCAAACTATGTCCATCTAATGGATTTTGGAAAACTGTCTATGTCATTAGGGCCCATAAGATTGAGGATTGGTCCCTTATTAAGATTAAGTTTACTTTATTAATTGTAATTAATTTTAATTACAATTATTAATATTTTGGGAATGAAACCAGGTTTACATTATGTTAAATTATAAATTACCCTGATTCCAAATTTGTAATCAATTTTTATAATTTAAAATCACAGAAGCTGAATTAATTAATTTCAACATAATCCTACAGATGGGATGAAAATACGAGTTATATGGTAAAAATTTCTAGAATTTTTCTATATTTTTATAATCTATTTGAAAGTGAAATTGATCCCAATGTTATATATTAGATTAATTGATAAAAATATGATCTAATTAAGATTTTAAAACAATATAAAACATAATTTAACCTTGTAAAAATATTAGATGAAAAATCATTTTTGAACTAAAATTTATAATTTCTCACTATTTGTTAAAAATTGATATGCTTTTGAAAAATAACAAAAAATCCTCATAATCCAATATTATTGTTTTTATTTTGAGGGTGAAGTATATTTGGACATAATAAATCAGTTAAATGTGTTGAAATAAAAATTTAATATTGGTCCTCCAATAAAATGCGGTAAAATTTCTTTTATAAAAATATATGTTTTTACATGTGAAATTACAACCACCACAAAGTTTTTATATTTTTATTAAAGAAAAAAGGTCTTAAAAGGCCTACAAGAAAATATTTATGGGGGCCAAATTAATGAATCCCATGAGATTCTTCTTAGACAATGTGCACACCCTCCTGGGAAAGGATCTAGTATTAGAAAAGATAAGAGACTGGTCGTTCTAAGATTTTACAGAAGACATAAAATCTTTCATAGCATTCCCTTATATCCATGTATGATTAATAGACACATGATCATTCAAGATACCCTTAAAATTCATTATATATAAAAAACTGGTTCAAGGGACCATACCATTATCAATATGCTCCATTATAGAGAGAAATAAAATCAATCTGTATCAGCCTAATAATTATGGTCCTATAATTACATATCAAGAGACATGAAAGCATAGAAAGGGCCTCTGCATGGATAGATTCTCCATGTCCCAAGAAAAGTGAAAAAATATTTCATCACTGGCCTTTTTCTATCTCTAATAACTCGACCCCTATGCATAGAACCCATGAAACATGGTCCATCGAGTTCAGCTTGACCCCTAAAGAGGGTGGCTTCGATCTTAGCCATGAACCCTAGGATGGAGGTGCCGAACAAGAGGAGGCATGCGGGGGGTGACGTAGAGTAAGAGATAGGGAAACATACAAACAATTATAAATCCTAAATAAATATAGTATGAGGTTTTGAAAATTGATGAATAAACCTGAATATGAGGACGCTAGATTCTAATCACGCTTGTTGTTCCTTGAGGTCCATAGAATCCAACACCTTATAAGGAACATGATCACTCTACACCTTCGTTCCACAATAGTTCTATCCAAAGCATGTAACCAATGATGATAGAAAAGGTATTCATTTTAAATCTGGTAAAAGTATCCTATATACTGTCTAAAGAATCTCTATATGACCTTATCCTAATCGTCATTCAGGAATAGGTGCTCTGTAGATTTAGCTTAAGGATCTCTTAAAAAGATTCATTATGTGGACAAGCTAACACTAATTCACTTAAAATTTTCATCAGGGTAAAATTATGCAAACCATACATGCCAAAATAGAAAAATAAATTTGGAATGGAGTCTCTTTCACAAATGAATATCACTCCAACAGTCACAAAGGGGTGATGTAGGTTGAATGTTAAGGAGGTCTTTGACAGGGAATGTACATGCCACTAAGCTTGTGAAGATAAATGTATTCGGGTTTTCTGAAAAATAATGTTGTCAAAAAAATTCCTTATTTTTATCTAAATGTGTTTTTTGTGAGGAGATGGTATTAACCAGACTCCTGGAAAGATATAAATGGTGAGGGACATCTCAAGAATCTCAGGGTTGACCCTGCGAAATTATGATGCCAATAGATGATGTCCCCTGGCTTATAATCAATCAAGAGTTATTCTGGTGGAAATAAAGAAAGGTTAGACCATCATAATTTTTTTGAGGATTTTTATCAAGAATATCTCCCCTCATGTTCATAAGAACATTGCTTTTTCTTTAATGATAAATCATTCCCCTCAAGTAACTCCAAGGAAAACATGGCATGTAGACCATTCACAGAGCTAGAAACACATCTATGTTTGAGACCCCCTTCTTCCACAAGACATTCCAGCATATTCCATTTATCCAAAATGCATTTATTTTAGAGGTGACCACCCCATGAAAACGGATATCAAAATGTATTCAGTATTAGAAATCACATGCTTTGAAACCTCCAGAGTAGATAATATATTCATGGGTATGGAGGATATAACTCAGTTGATCAACATAATTCTCTCACTAAATGATCATAACCTATTCATAAAATTAAAGATATAACCTATGATTTTATCTATTACCAAGTAAATATGTATGATAAGGGTAGTGTTATGGGAAACTAGGGCACTAAATAATGTCATGGGAAATAATCCTTTGTGAATAAAAAGTCTAAACTCTAGAGATCTTATTCGACTCTCCAAGAATATGGTGGGCGAAAAGAAAAAATTCTTCTCATGATTAAAATCTTGTCAACCCTAGCCACAATAAATCACAAGAGCCTTAGTAAACCCCTCAATTGAACTTCTACTACCATTGATAAAGAAGATAGTATCTTATGTAAAAATAAAGTGAGAAAAAACCGTAATGGAGAGATTGTTTCAAATGGGGGTCACTTTGGAAACTACAATGATATTATTAAGATAGTGGCTGAGGAAAAACTGAGTAATGATAAACAGAGAGGTGGAGAGAGTGTCCCCCTCCTTCATTTCTCTAACTGCTTTCAAAAAACCAAATTAAGTTCCAATAAAGCTATAGGCCATCCATGAAGAACTAAATCATTAAAAAATAATTTCAATGTCCTAAAAAGAGAATCCCATTGTTTTAAGGACCACGAATATAAAACTTCATTCCACTCTATCATATCCTTTACAAATATAATGTTTGATTGAAACATTATTTAGTGACGCCCATTTTCATATACTAGGCTATTCCATGTCTGGACCAACATAGCTTGATAGAGTTGTTACTTTGTGGTATAGTGGTTCCCAAACCACATCCACTTTTAGTATCCAGACATGGATGTATTTCTAGTAAAACCATCATAATCTCTGTATTATCTAAATTATTGGATTTTCTTCTATATGTTTCTTCAAATTTTACCTTAGAGTTATGCTCTCTAATATAGGATTTCATATATCTAGTTCCCAAGTTTTTTTCTAAACATTCATTGATACACAATGTAGAAACCTTACCCCAGATAACTTATATATTGTTCCTCTTAGCTATTATATTCACATGATTAAAAGGAAGAAAATCATAAAGGATTTGGAGTTTAGTAATATTTAAAAACAATATATATAAATGAGTCTTGTATTATAAATTAATACACTAATTACAACATAATTGATTTTTAATTATAAATAACATATAGAATAACATTATTCCATCGAGTATATTACTTAATATAACTCATAGTATGCTTCTTATATTCCAAGTAAGAAAATTATAAGTATGATATTAGATGCTCATTAAGGGTAAGGTATAGTGGAAGAAATAATGAATCAATGAGAATAAAAATTATGGAATATTAAATCATAGAAACTACATACCATAAAATAAAAATCTGAGATGTAAGTGCATAAAAAATATGGCAAGGTAATAAATAGAAACAAATTTCATTCAAATAACTATGTTTAGGAATATAAAAATCGAATGTTAAGAAACTGGAAGCACCTTCCAATAAATCGATTAACTGATAATGAAATAAATCCATATATTTAATCATGAGAAAATCTCATGGATAATAAATTATGAATAAAAATGAATGAAATGCTTAATTATTTGATGTCATGTCTCAGGCACATAGAATCCTATAATGTCAAGATCCATCATTTTGGAAATTCAAAATTATAGATTGAAACCCATTTAATTTGTGCATCTTATTTGTATCATGAGAACATATGGATACATTGAAGAGCTATATAAAGATCCTTATTGTAAATACCCAGAAATTTCAATGAAATTTTCTATCTTAAATACATTTGAATTTTACGAGTCTGTGGCTTCTGACGGAACCTGATTCCATGGCCCGGGGTTCCCGGAATCAATTTTCGATGTTTTGTTCGGGTACTTTAAGTAAACGTACGTGTGGGTTTTTCTATATTTTGAACCGATGCTCAGAATTGAAATCTGAGGACACCAATGAACTCACAACACTGATAATTGCTTAAGGGGACCTTTACCGCAGTTGCGTTTTATGCGGGTTGAAGGTTAAAAATTGGGGATTAATTAAGAAGATAAATAAAAATGCTTAGAACAATATTTTATATCTATGTAAGTTATTTCCTCCCATGGGAAGTTATTGGTGGGGCCCACACCCGCCTAACATCCCATGTGTGGATATTTGAGAGGTGGGGCCCACACGAGCCCCAACCTTTCATCTCCCATAACTCTCCACCTTATTGAATGAGAACTCTTCCTCTTTATCTCTCCCTCTTTAATATATGCCAACACCTGTTAATTAATGAGTTAAAAATCTTAAATTAATTAATTAAAGGGTTTAAATTTTTAATTACACGGGAATAAAAATAATAGCCTTAGATATTATCTTTACTTTGTGGCATTCGTTGTGCGGGGAGGATTTGGGAGAGCTCTTGAGTTTTTGAAGAACACCGACCCTCCGACGAAAAATAGTTTTCTTCTTCGATGAATAACGCTCTATGATTTGAATAACACTGATAGAGAAAATATTTTCAATTAATTTACATTGAATATCATTGTTTTAAACCCACAAAATTGTTCCTCTAAGATGAATTGTTTTATTTTTTTGATAATGGTGTTATTTTGAGCTAAATAGTAAAAATTGGCCATTTTGGATTTTTAACAGTTTTAAATGATTTCGGTAGTTTGGCCATAACATTACTACAATGATCCAAATTGAAAAATTCTTTCTTTTCCAGATTCTAGACATCCAGGGCTTCATTTAGTATATTTGGACTAAAATCTGAATAGGCCATATGGAAGCTCAAAAGAAGCTCACAAGTTGGATCAAAAAAACTGTTTTCAGTTCTGCCTAGTTTTGATGTGGCATCCATACCTCATCCAATGTGGGCCCAAAGCTTTTGAACTTCAGTGGGTGGACGCGCAAGGCCTTCTGGAGCATCTTTTATGAAGGAAGAACTGAGTGAATTGGCCGTTTATGGGGCCATTAAAGCACCCTCATCCGGAGGATTTCGTTTTGGAGAGTCTAACTGGACAGAATAAATGCTCATAGTAAAACGGCCATAACTCTCGGAATAAATGTCCAAATCCGCTGGACATTTGAGGGGACACGACCAAGAGAATTATGAACAACATTCAAGAAGGGATCAACGTGGGAAGATGTCATTTAATGGGTCTACAACGCGTTGACATTCGGGTAAAACATTCTGGCTATAAAAGGAGGAGAGCTCCACCCACTCAAAGCATCCATTCTCCACCCCATTCCTTCTGGGACACCAAGAAGGAGAACTTTTCAGCTTTCTATTTTATTTATTTATTTTTTCATAGTTTGTTAATTCCTTCTTCTTCCATTCAACTCGATTACCCTTACCATGGTGGGGTAAACTTTTGGAGTGATTGGGGAAGGGTTGGTTTTCTACAATGTAATGCTTGAGTTCTTGGACGCAATTGAATAAATTTATTTCTTCTTCAAAGTTGTTTTCAATTTCTTATAGTGGATTTTATAATCAAGTGCGATCGTTCATGAATATGAATTCCGTTATTTATTTTTGCCTTGGTAAAATAATCAATATCTCCCTCCACTAATTTCTGGTTTATATACGATGGAATAAACCAGGAATTAGTGGTGAAGTACTCGACGATCGTCAGTACGTGTAGAAGGTGTAGTGAATGTTATTGATTGTTTGGGATAAACAAAACCCGATCGAGTATTGCCCATTTCAATTAAGAATATTCAATACAACTATTTTACACATGGAAGGAGAGTTGACCCAACCGAGATCTTGGTAAGGTTTTCTCTCAAAATAACAATTTCACCAAGGAAGTGAGAGGAAACGATTGTGAAACTCACTTTAATCAACTAAGAAGGAGAGGTTTGAATTAAATTGAACAAGGATAGCATTATAATTAGGAAACCGACCCCGACCTAATCACCCTTTTTAATTTCATTGTTTTTCAATCATTTGAATTTCAAATTTCCATTCACATCATTTTTACCCCCGTTTTAAAGTGACGACCCATTTTGTATGCACTCCTCTTCGGGAGACATCCTAGGTCAACCACATTACTACATTTTAACTTAGGAAATAATTGTTTTTCCATGCCCTACGACAGGCGTGCATCAAACTTGGCGCCGTTGCCGGGGAGGTAGTGCCACAAACTAATTGTAAATATTTGACTTTTTCAATTTAAAAAAAAAATTGTTTTCCATGTTCTTTTAAAATGATTATTTCTTTAATTCATGGAAAAATTACCCACCAATGATAGAACCAATTATTGAATCACCTTGGTCTATAGATTATAAAGTTTCTTTCTTGGCTAAACAAATTCGGGGAGCTCGAATCCAAATCATCACAGAGGATGAATTCAAGGATCTCATTGAAAACCTTAAAGAGAACCTCGAATACCCAGTGTTGGAGGGATTGGCCAGAGAATTAATTGAACTTCAGGAGTATTTTCCGGAATTTTATGAAGACATAATCAAAGTACAACACCAAAAAGAAGAAGTTCACAAAGATATTGAATCCCAATTTGAAAGAATTAGTCAAACAATTCAAAACCTAGAGACCTCAATACAGTGGATTGCGGAACAAGTACATGCATCCCAGGATCAACAACAAATGGAGCCCGAACAAGAACCAGAACCAGAAAAATTGATGGAAGAAGTATCCCCACAAATCCTACAAGTTGAAGAACCCATGGAAGCATTGATGAAATTAAAAGAAGATCCATTGAACCCATCTCAATCAATGTTGGATGAGATTGATGAAGAAGATTTAGCAAGTGAAATACATATGGGAGATCAAAAAGATCTGGATAACTTCTGGAATGAGTGTGAGGAACTTCTTGAGCCAACTATTCCTCATAATGTAGATGATTCAACAACATTGAAGAAAGAAACCAACAAATTAGTGAAATTTGAAGAGAAGATAGAGGAGTCTGACTGCCTACCTCTATGTAGGGAAATTCAACTTCAAGAAGCACCTCCCATTGAAGAACCAATTGAAGCCAAACAAGATCAGGGAGTCAATCTTTTCATAAACTCATTATCTTTTGATTTTGTTGAAACTGAATTGAGTATTACCTACCCTTGTTTTAATTTTTCAGATTCATCCAACACTTGTATTTCTTTGGAGGGAGAATATGCATCTGAAGAGGAACATCTGGAGCTCCCCAAACCTGATGAACATTTAATGGATGGAGTACATGAGAAGATCAAAGTGGGTTTTCTGGTGGAAAATGAGACACATGATACTTACTTTGAAAGGGAAGAATTTTATATTGATTCTTCATGCTTTAATATTTTTCAAATAGAATTAAACTCTGACATTCCCTTTGATTTTTCCCCAGATGTATCATACCTTCATCAACCACTAGAGAATAAAGATGATATTGTTCATGCAGAACCCAAGAAGGAGGAGTCTCTCTACTTCATCCTACCCCCACCATGCACGGTGTACCACATTGATAAGGGGGTGGATCTGGCGTACTCTATCTATGGAGTCCTCCTCAACAAGAAAAATGAAATGAAATCAAGGAAGAGCCACATGTGGTGGTTCAAATCAAAGAAACCTCATCCACCATCAGATTGGGGATAACTTATTAGAACTGCCCCTCTGGAGGCAGTCAAAACCCAGGGCCCACTTGGGAGATTAAACCAAGATTTATCCTTCTATTATCATCCTATTTCTATTTTCATTTCCTTTAATAAATATCTTATTTTTAATTTTGTTCTTTTATTTGTAGGCTTTAAAAGTGCAACACTTAGGAGGAAACTCAATGTTGCATTGTGAATAAATCAGGTTGTACCTCTCTTTTAAACTTGCTTGATGATTTGATTCATTTGAAAATTGGCTTACATGTTAATTCCACTTAAATGCATCAAGGACACTGTATCATTTATGTGTGTGGGAGGGAACCTTTGTAGTATAGGATTTTTATTTGATGTTTGTTTTCAAAAATAAAAAAAAAATAAAAAAAATGTGTGTTTTGAAATTTTTGTGTGTTTATTTTTCAATTTTTGGTGTTTTTCTGAAACTTTTGAGCTGAAATGATTATCAATACCATTTTTTGAAACCCATGTCAATGAGTGAACCAGTCTATTTCATGAAACTGATCTTAAATTAATGCTAAAATAACTTTGTTTCAAGTTCAAATCTTTTGGAAATTCATGAAAAGTACACTGATTTTTGAATCTCATGCCATATTTCACTGTCTATATCTTTGAAATAACTTTCCTTTGAGGCTTCTAAACCATTTTTGTCATATTCTTTTCATTCACCTCATTTCTTGAGAGAACCAGACCATTCTTGCTTTAACCAGAATTTTATTTATTCCTTTCAAAACTTGAGGTTTGGGGTACGTGTGTTTTAAATGATTGAGGCATTTATTTGGTTTGAAGCCCCCTTTTCAAAATAATCCTTTTCATTATGGCCCACCTTTACATCTATCCTTCATTGTAGCCCCTAGTAGCCATGAATTGCCTGTTAGGTTAGCCACATTACAAGCCAATTTTCCCTATCATACCTGCTCTTGAAGTAAAATTGCATGATCTAGTTGAACTTAAGTGTGGGGGAAGATGTCTTGTGGTGTACTACCTCATTTGATTATACATTGGGTGGAAAATAAATTATGGAAGAGCTGTGTGTGATGCTGAAAAATTATTCTGTTGAAAGCTGTGCCTTTCTGGAGCTTCCAATGTAAAAAGAAAGTTGTGCCTATCTGGAGCTTTCAAAAAATTATGTTTGAAAAGACTGAAATGTTTGCTTCTGAGCTGATTGAATGATGATGGAGCCTATTTTCAACAAAGGGGAAGTGAAGGAGACCATATTTGAGTGAAAACTAGAATCTTGCAATTTTGCTTCAATAAGAACCGAGCCTTCCTTTTTCGGCCTCAGAACTTTTAACATCTAAATACTGCCAACCGGAAGCCACAGAACAACCCTGAAAATTCCACATGAAAAACACATGTTCTTGACTCATATCTGGTGGAGAAGTAGGAATTTATCAAACCTATGGTGACTCTTGTGTGAGTTTGGATGAGAAAATCCTTGTTCAGCCTTTACATTTGTGAGATGAGAGAAAATTCATGTGAGGTAGGTGTTTTGTGTGCATGGGATAAGAAATGAAGTGGAAATATATTAAAATCATAAATGGAGAACTTGAAATAACAGTTTTTTATGAGGCATGATATCTTTTTGTTTCTTGAAATTGATTTGATTGATGTCATTGATATGTGTTTTGGATTTGATTTGATTTGATTTTTACTTGTCCAGGAGTCCAAGTGCTAAGTGTGGAGGAATTGATAGAGAAAATATTTTCAATTAATTTATATTTAATATCATTGTTTTAAACCCACAAAATTGTTCCTCTATGATGAATTGTTTCATTTTTTTGATAATGGTGTTATTTTGAGCTGAATAGTAAAAATTGGCCATTTTGGATTTTTAACAGTTTTAAATGATTTCGGTAGTCTGGACATAACATTATCTACAGTGATCCAAATTGAAATATTCTTTTTTTTCCAGATTCGAGACATCCAGGGCATCATTTAATATATTTGGACTAAAATCTGAATCGGCCATATGGAAGCTCAAAAGAAGCTCACACATTGGATCAAGAAAACTGTTTTCAGTTCTGCCTAGTTTTGATGTGGCATCCATAACTCATCCACTGTGGGCCCAAAGCTTTTTAAATTTGGTGGGTGGACGCGAAAGGAGTTTTTGAGCATCTTTTATGAAGGAAGAACCGAGTGAATTGGCCGTTTATGGGGCCATTAAAGCACCCTCATCTGGAAGATTTCGTTTAGGGGAGTCTGACTGGACAGAATAAATGCTCATAGTAAAACGGCCATACCTCTCGGAATACATGTCCAAATCCGATGGAATTTTGAGGGGACATGACCAAGGGAATTATGAACAACATTCAAGAAGGGCTCAACGCGTGAAGATGTCATTTAATGGGCCTAAAACGCGTCGACATTCGGGTGAGGAATTCTAGCTATAAAAGGAGGAGAGCTCCACCCTCTCAAAGCATCCATTCTCCACCCCATTCCTTCCGGAACACCAAGAAGGAGAACTTTTCAGCTTCCTATTTTATTTATTTTCTTTTTCATAGTTTTTTAATTCCTTCTTCTTCCATTCAACTCGATTACACTTACCATGGTGGGGTAAACTTTTGGAGTGATTGGGGAAGGCTTGGTTTTCTACATTGTAATGCTTGAGTTCTTGGACGCAATTGAATAAATTTATTTCTTCTTCAATGTTATTTTCAATTTCATATAGTGGATTTTATAATCAAGTGCGATCGTTCTTGAATATGAATTCCGTTATTGATTTTTGCCTTGGTAAAATAATCAATATCTCCCTCCACTAATTTATGGTTTATATACGATGGAATAAACCAGGAATTAGTGGTGAAGTACTCGACGATCGTCAGTACGTGTAGAAGGTGTAGTGAATGTTATTGATTGTTTGGGATAAACAAAACCCGATTGGGTATTGCCCATTTCAATTAAGGATATTCAATACAAATATTTTACACATGGAAGGAGAGTTGACCCAACCGAGATCTTGGTAAGGTTTTCTCTCACAATAACAATTTCACCAAGGAAGTGAGAGGAAACGATTGTGGAAACTCACTTTAATCAACTAAGAAGAAGAGGTTTGAATTAAATTGAACAAGGATAGCATTATAATAAGGAAACTGACCCCGAACTAATCACCCTTTTTAATTTCATTGTTTTTCAATCATTTGAATTTCAAATTTCCGTTTACAACATTTTTACCCCCTTTTTAAAGTGACAACCCATTTTGTGTGCACTCCTCTTCAGGAGACATCCTAGGTCAACCAAATTACTACATTTTAACTTAGGAAATAATTGTTTTACCACGCCCTACGACAGACGTGCGTCAAACACAAATCCCAACGACGACGTGCCTTCCTTCCTGATGTCCACAACAAGTGAGGAGATGACTATTCCTCCTCGGATGCACGCCGACGTCTTCTACGAATCCTCTCACTGCGACGCCATCTTCTGCAACACCGACTATTGAAAACCTTAATCCGTGGTAGGGGTGTGTTTTTATTGGATCAATGTTGAACCTTCTTTCCTTATTTTTTGTTTCTCTTTAACCGCCTGCTACCGAACTAATGTGGAGGGACTGGGCCAAACTAACACAGTTTGAATCCTCCTCCATTATTGTGATTGTTGGTGGTTCTTCGTGTTCTTCATGGGCGACGAACAATGGATCGTTACAGGTTCATTATACAACGCAACGAACCGAAAATTGACGACTAAACATCACAACGACATAGCAGAGGTGCGATGATGATATCGGGTGACAGTTCGGACTGAAATGAGATGGACAGTTCTTCGAATGATCTTTGAGTGGGAATTCAAAATGTGTTCTCGGAGCTGATCGGAAGACCGAAAACACCGGAATGGACTTCTGCACATCAGGGTGACCTAGAGTTTGATGTTCCATGATGAAAGAAATATCAGAATAAATAATGGGCATCAAGGGAGGCGCTCTGGATAGAGGCGTCATTTCTGGAAAATTCCAGACTACACAGTGTGTACTCCTGGACAACACGTCGGGTAGTTCGGGAAACCTGCGGTTAGGGTTTCAGATGTCAGATTGCTAACACACGGTGTGTGACCTCTGTCACACGACGTATACTCACCACATAGAAATGAGGTGGCAGCTTTGTGAGACTCGGTGTATTTTTTGGGAATACACGGACACAGACAGAAATACACGGCCAAGATGCACGATGTGTACTCTCTATGCAGAATGGCTGTAATAGCTTCGTGAGACGCAACGTCTATCCTGGGAATAAACGGACATGGTGTGGAGTACATGGGCATTTACTCTACCAAATGGCCAGACATGGCCAGTGGTACGGGCTATCCCGTGTACCAATTACACAGGTTGGAGAACACGGGTTAAGGCTGTGTACCAACACATGGCCAGCATACACGGACCCAACCCCAGTATTTTGGACATTACATTTAACCATACGACATGCTGTGTATTTACTTTTCTACATGACCATCCCTTCGACACTGGACGTTGCACATGGGTAGTACCTGAGGTCTGAATACACGGCGTGTACCGTATACCAACACGCCGTGTACTTTTTGGGAAAAGGTTTGGTCATCTTGTATATAGTATCTTGGATACGTTTTTTTTGGATTATCCCCCTATGACATGACAGAACTTCGGAATACATCAACTTGGGGATTTGTGGTAGTTGATGTATCGACCCCTTGGCTCGAGGATCGGACCCTCCTGAAATCGAGCGTGTTGTGTGCGGGAACCCTAAAGCTGGTTGTGACTATGACGACTACCGTACGGGGATCCTCTGTGGGTTCGAAGATGATGACCACTGTAGTTGGATCCTCTGTGGGTTCGGCATCAATGACGACTGTACATGGATACTCTGTGGGTTCGGCAGTGATGATAACTGTACTTGGATCCTTCGTGGGATCGGAAGCGGTGACGACTGTACTTGGATCCTCCGTGGGTTTGGCAGCGAGGACTTCTGTACTAGGATCCTATGTGGGTTTGACAGAGGAGAATATTTAGAGGCTGCATCTAATCATCTCCACCCTTCTTTGTGAGTAGTATACTAGTGTGATCTAAGTATTGACTTTCAATCATTTCAATCGGTGTGATTGACTTCTTTCTTGTCCAGACTAGGATGTGCTTGGGCTCGAGAGTTGGAGCCGAACTGGAATTGATGACTTAGGTATATGTATGGGCGTATACCTAAGTAGAGTTTTATGATACACTGTGATTGTATCTTTTCATTGTGGTTTATTATTTGTGGAATATGGGAGACCTTCAAGGGTCTCGCGGTCCCTACTGAGTATTATCATACTCACCCCTGCACGGGATATGCCGGCACTACGTTGTGTTGGATGTAGAAGAGGGAGAACACTGATCGAGGTGGAGGATTGTGGAGCTAAACGGTACCGGGAGGTGGACCACTTGGTGGGACGTACTTGGGGCGGACGGCCGGACCAGAGGAGCTGAGGATAACATAAGTACCCACCCTTCATTTAGGATATCCGTAGGACGACTCAGTGGTTGCTGCTTTACATTACTGCTATTGTACTTTCTTTTCAGTTTTAATGTACTTTCAGTTGAGTTTGTATGCTGGTCCATTTACTTTTCAGCACTTACTTTTGTACTCTTTTTTTCTTAGTGCATACTTCACATGCATACTATTTTGTGTTTGTTTACTTTTATAAAGGCAATGCATTCCCTTTTTCTGGGATTTTATGAATTTGGTGCTACTTGCCAGCCCCTGGTCTATGGAAGGTGGTCTTGGGGTAGTCACGACATGGGCCCCGAGGACGGGACATGACAAATTGGTATCAGAGGGAGGTTGCGACCGTAGAACACTAGACTCTGATCTTTTTTCTTTGAAGAAATAGTGTCAAGAGTATTTAGTGTGGTTTTCAGACCAAGGAGTATATAGTTGGTGTGGTGGCTGACGTATCCATACGCAAGGACCCTCACCTCTGATTTCCGACTCAGTTCACGAAAACACTAATTCATATATGTTTCAAATGTTTTCTTTGTGATTACTTTATGTTAGCTCACGAGGTATACTTTTTTGACCATGAAACACCTGTTTCTTTTCATGATGGCCCCAAAAAGGCAGCCAGCTAGGGTTCCGAGTCGCATACGAGAAGCCAGCCCCCCGAGCAACGAGGCCGCGGTGCAGAGCCCAATCACAGTGGAGGCACAAACAATACCACTACCCGCTGAGCCACCGATACTACTAGTCCCAGTAGGAGAGAGTGTGTGCCGCCTGAGTGCATTGCACGAGTTTCAATGACAGAGACCACCCAATTTCCATGGAGAGATGGACCCTTAGGCAGCAGAGGATTGGCTAAAGGCTATTGTCAGAGTCTTCATATTGGTAGGGACACCAGCAGACCTTATGATGATACTTTTCGCGAGTCTACTACACACAGTAGCAGGTAGATGGTAGATATTGATGCTCCAAGTGCACGATGAGGCATCTCTAATTTGGACAGACTTCGAGAGTCTCTTCTGCTCAGATTTTTTTCCAGCCACCCTCCGTGTAGTGCGTATCCAGGAGTTATTTCATCTGTGGTAGGGTAGCATGATAGTAACTCAGTACTCGGTGAGATTCACTGACCTCTCACTCTACTCCACGGACATGGTATGAGACCCATTCTTCCAGGCCTGGACCTTCAAGCAGGGACTGAGGCATGAGATCAGAGCTTCGATGATCTCCCTCAGTATTCCAACACAGGCAAGAGTGCTGGAGCGAGCCCTTCTTGTGGAGAGCCTTCTTGCTAAGCTGATGCCAGCAATGAGACCCACCACAAGGCGACACATAGAGGAGTCTTCTGCAGTCAGCAGTAGACAGATGTCGCAGAGGTCCAAGTAGACCAGACCATCAATAGGGAGTCCCCAAGATACTGGTTCGTAGGTGTGGGGCACACAAAACAAATCCACCCATTCTAGGGGTAGGCAGTGCTAGGCATGCAGTGGGCAGGGTCACATGGCTCAGAATTACCCGACCCGCCATGCAGACGAGCATCATATAGTAGAGGGACATCCCAGGTAGAGGCAGAGGTTTTACCATGGAAGTCCACAGGGAGAAGGCGAACGAGGTAGAGGAGCTGGCCGAGCAGCGGGTGGTGGACAACGCATTGAGGCTCTACCACCACAACCACCACCATGAGGACCACCCCGACCATCGAGAGCTGGAAGACAGGGGTATTCTTAGCTCCTGGTAGTCGAGGCCGATGACCACGGCACACCTGAGATGATTCTAGGTACTATCTTTTTCTACTCCACCCTTTCAACAGTTCTTATAGACACATGAGCGAGTCATTATTTTATTTCTGTTGCCCTTGTTCGAAGCCCGAAGATTCTGATGGAGCCATTGGCTTGATCCTTATAGCTAGAGACTCCTACAGGAGCACACATGACTATTACGCACTGGTTCCAGTGGTGTGAGCCTACTCTAATATGCGAGAGCTTCGGCTGGGATCTTCTTGTAGCGGAGTCGAGGCCTTAAAACAACATATTGGGTATGGACTGGTTGTCTACAGTACATGCTCAGATTGACTGAATTTGGTGAGAAGTGTGGTAAATCCACACGACTGGGTCCAGGTTTACCTTCACCGGTGAGAAGGAAGCCTTTCCAGTGCAGGGTGGACATACACAGAGGAGGAGGCAGCCGATCATACGTCAGTTGACAAGTATCATCCTTGGAGTTTTTGTTGCGCAGAGTCCGATTTTCCCTGTAGTGGTGGATCAGTACGCGGATGTTTTTCATGACGACATCCCCAGACTACCTCCTCGAAGAGAGGGAGGCTTTTACATTGACCTGTACCCCGGGACAACACATATATCTAATCTAGTATATCGGATGGCTCATGCTGAGCTTCGTGAGTAGCGGGTAAAGATGGAGGACTTGGAGGGGAAGAGATTTATCCAACCCAGTGTTTCACCCTGGGCTTCTCTGATTTTGTTCACCAAATGGTGGATGGGATCTTGTGACTGTGTGTCGACAACCGTCGCCTGAATCAAGTGACCGTAAAGAACATATACCCACTCCCAAGGATTGACAAACAATTTGATCTGCTCATCGAATCATGATGGTTCTCGAAGATAAACCTCAGGTCAAGCTATCATCATCTCAGAGTTTGAGACGAGGATGTGGAGAAGACGGGCTTCAGGTGTCTGTATGGCCACTACAAGTTCTTGGTTATTCCCTTCTGCGTAACAAATTCTCCAGTAGTGTTCATGAGTATCATGAACATGATCTTCCAGCCTCACCTCGATCGTTTTGTCGTAGTCTTCCATGACAACATACTGATTTACACGACTACTGAGTAGGATCACGCCTATCACTTTCGGGTTGTAATGGATACACTATGAGAGCACTAGATTTATGGTAAGCTCTCGAAGTGCTAGTTCTAGATTCGAGAGGTTCACTTCATGGGACACGTCATCTCGAAGGCGGGAGTTGCAGTGGATCCAGCAAAGATCGAGGAAGTGCTTGCTTGTGAGCCACCCATGAGTGTGATGGAGGTGCGGAGATTCCTGGGTCTTGCTGGATACTATCGGAGATTTGTTCTGGACTTCTCTAGAGTTGCAGCACCACTTTCATCTTTGATGAAGAAGGGGAAAACCTTAGTGTGTTCAGAGAGATGTCAACAGAGCTTTCAGGAGCTGAGACAGAGATTGACCAGTGTGCCCATCATGAGTCAACCAGAGGAGGGCGTAGGGTATGTAGTTTACTACGACACATCAGGGACCGGACTTGGGTGTGTCTTGATGCAGGAGCGAGTAGTGATCTCATATGGTTCATGGCAGTTGGGACAGCATGAGCAGAACTATGCTACCCATGACTTGGAGTTAGAAGTAGTGGTCTTCGTCTTGAAGATGTGGAGACACTATCTGTTGGGTGAGCACTTTACAGTCTACTCTAACCACCAGAGTCTCAGGTACATCTTCTCGTATAAGGACCTAAACATGAGACAACGACGATGGATTGATTTCTTCCAAAGCTATGACATTGAGATATTCTATACTCCAGGGAAGGGGAATGTTGTGGTTGATGCTCTCAGCAGGAGATCGGGCATTCAGCTACTAGGAGAGGCGATGGAGAAGCTATCCGCGTTGTAGATAACCTTTGTAGATTGGGATGGAGCATCCTTTCTACTATCTCTCATGGTCACTCCTCCACTCGTTCAGCAAGTCAGATAGGCACAGTGTGGGGACGTTGATTGCGAGACGCGACATGCTTATATATCAACAGGAAATGCACTTGAAGGGTTTTTTGAAGGAGGGGAGCATCCCATCCTCATCAGGGGACATACTATGGCACCAGTTGCATTAATGGAGGAAGTGTTGATTAGGTTTCACACTTCCCCTCTAGTGATACATCCAGGAGTGGCGAAGATATACCGGGACCTCAGACGACAACACTGGTGGCTGGGCATGAAGAAGGCTATAGTAGAGTTCATTTCATGATGCCTCACATGTCAGCAAGTGAAGGTGGAGCCTAGGTACCAACAGGCTTGGTACAGCCCTTAGAGGCCCTGGAGAGGAAGTGGGATGGGAAATCCATGGATTTCGTGACGGGGCTTCCACATACATCCAAGGGTCACGACTCTATTTGGGTGATAGTAGACCGACTCACCAAGTTAGAAAATTTCCTACTGATCAGAGAGCAAGGCTCAGTAGGGAGCATGGGAGGCCTCTATGTTCAGGAGATCGTATGGATTCACATTGTGCCATAGACTATTGTATCCAATCGAGATGCTCACTTTACTTCCCGACATTGGAAGGGGTTGCAGGAGGCCTTTGGGACGCAGCTACATCTGAGTACCTCCTTCCATCCTCGGATGGACAGACAAACAGAGAGGACCATACAAACACTCAAGGACATGCTTTGTTCATTTTAACTTGAATTTGGTCATAGATGGGGGAATCACCTACCCTTGGTGGAGATTGCGTACAACAATATTTACCACTCCACCATCAGGATGGAACCATATGAGGCATTGTACGACCAACCATGCAGAGCACCTTTGTGCTGGACTGACCCTGGGGAGTTAACACTTATAAAACTAGATATGGTTTAGGCTACGATGGAGAAGGTGCAGGTCATCCAGGATCGGATGAAGATTGTACAGAGCAGACAGAAAACCAATGCTAACAAGATGCGGATACCACTAGAGTTCGAGGATGGAAACCACATTTTATTTTGGGTCTCACCTCAATGAGGTTTATAGAGATTTGTCCGAGGCGACATGTTATCTCTGCTTTTCATCGGGCCATTCCAAGTCCTCAGTACAGTAGGCAAGGTGTCTTACCGTCTGGCCCTTCCACCTCAGTTGCAACGGGTGCACGACATATTCCACGTATCTCAGCTGAGGAGATACGTGCACGACCCATCACAGATAATCAATCACAGGGAGCTGGATATCGATGACAGGGTGACATTCACAGAGGCCTCATTGGAGATCATGGATCAACAGGAGTGGGTCCTACATGGGAAGTCGATTCATCTGGTGGGCATTTGCTGGCAGCACGAGAACCTCAAGGAGAGAACCTGGGAGCGGGAGGCTCAAATGCGTGTTCAATACCCTCATTTATTCCCCTAGTGTATGTTTTAGCTTTATGGGGATGTAAATCCCTGAGGTAGGAGTAATGTAAAGGCCAAGAAATTTCAAGGAATTTTTTTTAAATACATTGGAATTGTACGAGTCTGTGGCTTCTGACTACACTTGATTTCGAGGCCCGGCGTGCCCAGAATCAATTTCCAAAGTTTTGTTTGGGTATGTTTAGTAAACTTACGTGCGAGTTTTCTATCTTTTGAACCGATGCTCGGAATTAAAATCCAAGGACACTGATTAACTCGCAAAGCCGGTAATTTCTTAAGGGGACATTTACCGTAATTTCTTTTTCTGGGGGTTGAAAGATAAAAATTGGGGTTTAATTAAGAAGATAAATAAAATTTGTTTAGATCAATTTTATATATCTATGGATATTAATTCCTCCCATGGAATGTTATTTGTGGGGCCCACACCCACCTAACTTCCCATGTGTTGATATTTGAGAGGTGGGGCCTACACGATCCCCAGCCATTCATCTCCCATAACTCTCTTGAACTCCCCATAACTCTCCCCCTTATTGAATGAGAACTCTTCCTCTCCCTCTCTCCCTCATTAATATATTCCAACACATGTTAATTAATGAATTCAAACTCATCAATTAATTAATTAAAGGGATGGAATTTTTAATTACATGGGAATAAAAATAATAGCCTTAGCTATTATTTTTACTTTGGGGCATTCGTTGTGTGGAGATGATTTGGGAGAGCTCTTGAGTTTTTGAAGAACACCGACCCTCCGACGAAGAACAAGTTTCATCCTTGATGAAAAATGATCTATGATTCAAAGAATGTGAATGCCAATGATGATGTTCCTTACTTCCTCATCTTCGAATCAAGTTAAGAGATGTTTCTTCCTCCTCGGATGCACACTGACGTCGTCTACGAATCCTCTCCCCGTGACATCGTCTTCTACGACACCGACTACCGCAAACATTAATTCGAGGTAGGGGTGAGTTTGATTGGATCAACGTTGAACCGTATTTCCTTCTTTTTTGTTTCTATTTAACTGACTGCTACCAAACTAATGCGGAGAGACCGAGACAAACTAACACAATCTGAATCCTCTACCATTATAGTGATTGTTGGGGGTTCCTCGTTTTCTTCATGGGTGACGAACAACGGATCATTATGGGTTATTTATGTGACGAAACGAACCCAAAATTGAAGACTCAACAACACGATGACCTAGAGGAGGTGTGACAACGATAGCGGGTGACGGTTCAGACTGTAACAGGATGGATGGTTCCTTGACCGTTCTTCGAGCAGGATTCAAAACGTGTTCTTAGAGCTGATCGAAATCCCAAAAACATTGGAATTGAATTCGGGGTATCGGGATGACCTATAGTCTGAATTTTCATGATGAACGAACTATCAGAATGAATAACGGGCATCAAGGGAGGCCCGCGGGCCAGAGGCGTCATTTCTGGAAAATTCCAGACTACACAGCGTGTACTCCTGGAGAACATGCCGTGTATTTTGGGAAATATGTGGCCAGACTTTTGGACGTCAGATGGCTAACACACGGCATGTGACCTCTATCACACGGCGTGTAATCTCCAAAGAGCCCGGAGGTGGTAGCTTCATGAGACTCGGTGTATTTTTTTGGAATACACGGACATAGATGGAAATACATGGCAAAGAGGAACGACGTGTACTCTCTACGCATAATGGTAGTAACATCATCACGAGACATGGCATGTACCCCAGGAATACACGGATACGGTGTGGAGTGCACAGGAATGTACTCTAACACAAGGCCATACATGGCCAGTGGTATGGGCTAACCCATGTACCAATTACACGGGTTGGAGAACACGAGTTAAGGCCATGTACGGGCACATGGCCAGCATACACGGAGTCGACCCTAGATGTTTGGACACGATGTGTAACCATACGACACACCATGTACTTACTTTTCTACACAACCAACCCTTCGACAGGGGCTGTTGCACATGGGTAGTACCTGAGGTTTGACTACACGGCGTGTACCGTATACCAACATGCCGTGTACTTTTTGGTAAAAGGCTTGGTCATCTTGTACACAGTATCATGGATACATTTTGTTTGGATTATCCTCCTATGACCTGATGAAACTTTGGAATACATCAACTTGAGACTTTGTGGTAGTTGATGTATCAACCCCTTGGCTCGAGGAGTGGACCCTTCCGGAATCAAGTGTGCTGTATGTGAGAACCCTAGAGCTAGCTGCGACTACGACGACTACCGTGCTGGGATCCTCCGTGGGTTCGATGACGATGACCACTATACTTGGATCCTCCATGTGTTCGGTAGCGAAGATGACTGTACTTGGATCCTCCATGGGTTTGGCGATGATGACTACTATACTTGGATCCTCTGTGGGTTTGGCAGTGGTGACGACTGTACTTGGATCCTCCGTGGGTTCGACAACGATGACTTTTGTACTAGGATCCTATGTGGGTTCGGTATAGGAGATGATTCAGAGGCTACATCTAATCATCTCCACCATTCATAGTGAATTGTATACTAGTGTGAACTACGTCTTGACATTCAATCATTTCCATCAGAGTTATTGACTTCTTTCCTATGTGGATTGGGATGTTCTTTGGATCGAGATTTGGATCTGAACTGGAATTGAGGACATAATTATATGCATGGGCATATAACTAATTATAGTTGGATGATACACCATGACTGAATCTTTTATTTTTGGTTTATCCTTCGTGGATTCGGGGAGACCTTCGGGGGTCTCGGGGTTCCTACTGTGTATTGTCATACTCACTCGTGCACACGCTATGCCCGCACTATGTTGTGTTTGATGCAGATGACGGAAAACACTGATCGAGGTGGGGGATTGTGGAGCTGGACGGTACCCGGAGGTGGACCACTTGGTGGGACGTATGTAGGGCGGACGACTAGACCCAAGGAGCTGAGGAGACCATCTTTACCCACCCTTCAGGTGGGATATCCGGAGGACGAATCAGTGGTTTATGCTTTACTTTACTGTTGTTGTACATTCATTTTAGTTGTATTGTACTTTAGGTTGGTTTTTTATACTGGCCCATTTACTTTTTAGCCCTTACTTTTTTACTCTGTTTTGCTTACTGCTTACTTCACTTGTGTACTCTGTTGAGTTTGTTTACTTTTATAACGTCAATTACTTCCCTTTTACTTGGATGTTACGCCTTTGGTACTAGTCGCCAGCCCTTGGCCTATGGAAGGGAGGCTTGGGGTAGTCACGACATGAGCCCCGAGGATGGGTCATGAAAATTATACACTTGAACTTGCATGTCCAAATCATTTCCCATATTGAATAATAAATTTAATTAATACACATTATTCCATATAAAATATCCATATAAAATAAAAGATACAAATTTATTAATAATTCTTCAATTAAACAAATAACATTCAATGTAATCATTTTTTGAAATTTGATATTTAGTTTAGTAAATAATAATATCCATCATAAGAAAAAATGTATATTAAAGAAAATTTCCAATGAATAATGATTATAATCAAGTTTTTGTTTTCAATATAACATTAATAATCACAAAAACAAGTGAGGTAGTAATTATAGTCATTAAGAGAATTCATTAAGGAAAATAATATTTATACATTTAAAAGAGTTCCATACCACATTGAAACATTTAAATTCATAATGAACATGACGGGATAAACTAAACATAAAATATAAGAGAATACGGATATTCATGATAAAACATGTCAAATGTGTTAGAGTTGGTGTTTTGAGAACCAACTTTTTATACATTCATTACATGAATGTACACTTATTATATATTCTTCATTGTTCTTCATGACTATAATATAATAATGTCCTAGAATATTTATTTCATTAAGAAGGTCATGACAGATACTCTCTATGATGAAAACATTGAAATGATACAACAATATTCTAAAATAAAGTTCTACGGTTTTGATTATATACTATGATAAGACACATACTATATAGACCGTCATGTGTGAGTACTCATAAGAAGATGAGATTTTCTCTCATGGAGTTCACACTTGGTAATCTCCGAGATGGGAGATTATAAGAACAGACCCACCAGTAGTAATTATTCATGTCTTGGTGTCATCGTACATTTCTATCTATGAGCATGTGTAATAGTCCTTAGACTGGAATACTATCATTAACTCATGTCATGACTCGCGTACATAGATTTTCTTGATGATAACAGTCACTAAGAAATTTTGCGGGAAGTAGGGTATGATTGGTGTGTCATGATTGACATGTTGTTAATAGATAAGTTATGGAAGGATTTGTTCCTTCCATATTTATAGAAGTAGATATCTTGGGCCCTTTGATTGAAATAGAACTGTCGCCCAGATTCCATGTCCATGGTTTCATGATGAGATTATTTCTACAAGTCAAAGAATGACGGATCAAGAAAATAGGTTTATGTCACTGCCATGAAACCTGCTTGATGAGATATTGAGACGAAGGTATTAAATTACATGCTAAGAATTCATATGAGGTGACAAATCAATTCGACATCAACTTCTATCTCTTGTGTGCCTTGAACTGTTGCTAGAGAGTAATCTTGGACTTTACGCAAGCTTTCCTAATGCTAATGAAAAAGAGGCCTATAGGGTCACACAATAATAGTATCCAATAATATCAAGTAGAATAATGATCATTCCTATATGTGTTTTAATATTTATTCAAGGATTCCTAAATTGTTTTAATTTTGGAGGAATAATAAAATGAAAAAATGATATACACGCCATGTAAATTGAATGTACATAATGTGTAGTTTTCATTTTCGAAAGGAAATGAAAAACGAGTACACGCTCTGTATTAATGATTGCAGGTCATGTAGTTTTTCCATTCTAGAATTGGAGTAAATAATATCATTTTATTAAATGATATTTATTATAATCAATGTTGGCACATGTCACGGAATTAATGATTCAACAAGGGGTTTTCAACAAGTGTTAATGAAATAAATAATATGAAATCAGTTTATTTATTTTCATAACTCTATAACCTAAAACCTGATTATAAATATCCTCACAACCCCAACACCTTTCCATAATCATTGTGTAAAACAATTCTGGATAATTATCTAAAGGCTCAAAAAAATCCTTCCTCGAATAATGCTCTCTAGACTGAGAGAGGTCCTCCTCTATCGGATCAAGGTGATCTAAGGTGGATAACACAAGGAAAAGATTCTCTATTCTAGAACCTAGAGATTCCTTTGGTGACACCTAATGATATGTGGTGCACATGTGGATCACCACTAGAGGAAGTCTACACTTGGCTTCTGCGATGCAACAACGAATCAAATCAAAACATGATCAGAAATATCAATGAAGAAATAACACCATAAAAGGTACTTTTGTCAATTAATTAAATTAATTATAATCAACCTGTGATGATCCTCCTTTGTGGTTTTGGGACTATTCTTCTTCTTGGTCTATTTCTGTGATTCGATCCATGGAGTCTGGCGTTTATTTTCGTATTGATCCTAGATTGATCATTTATAATGAAAAAAATTCAAGTGGGCACAACCACCCACAAGATTATGTTGCGCCTGGGACCATCAAGTGGTATCAGAGGGGTAACAATGATGATTATAGTTATTTAATTTTCATTGATAATTTATGCATTTATATTTTATTCAATTCAAGATAAATCGTTCTCTAAAATTGAATGAAAAATATTTGTTCTTCCTCCTTCGTTTCTCAATTTACATCATAGAAATGACTTTTTAATATTATTTTTCATTAAAATAACAATGAGGAACTCATCTAGAGGAGACTCTCATTCAATCTGTACAACATAGGAATATACAGTGTGTAGTGAAATCTACACACCATATAGTTAAGTTCAGTGAACCAGTATTGGTCCGCCAAACCACGCTATGTGAATTGAGCATTCCTATGTTTTTTTAATATACAATGTTGACCAGAATTGAATGGCATGTGGAAACTGGAATACACAACTTTTATGTTGAATCAACATGTCATGTAGTTTGATATAGACCAGGTAAAACCCTATACAATGAGAAGTTTTGTAACCGTGTACATGGAATTTCTAGGCCGGTGACCACATAACAAGGAAGTACATACCGTGTTAGATTATTCTACACATCATGTACTCCAAAATTTCCAAAGAACAGAAAACATGCCAAAGCCCATGCTGTATAATTTGAAAAAAGGGTTAAACCAAATACACAGCATGTAATATAGCCTATACACCGTGTACTTTCCAGAAATGGAATTTGACTAGGTTTCCTCCAAATTAAAAAGACCCATACAAGGAATAGGGATATGAAGAATCTCATGGAAATTCTGAAAGTAATTTAAGGTAAAAAATTGATTAATTATAACATCACAATTAATTGAATTCATAAATGTCTTATCTTAAAATAATTTGAATACTAAATATTTGTAAATGTAATTGCATTCAATGGATGATCATGAGCTAGACCAAAGACCCTTTTTGTGTGTATGGTTTCATTTAAACATATTTAATTTAAATTCATTGGCATGTGAGCCTTCTTCCAATAAATTGTAGGGCATTCATGCCCATGGTTTCTTAAATGCAAACCCCATGTACTTGAGGATCTCTCAAGCTAGGGGAGATGGTTCGAAATCTGTAGCTGAGCCGAAACCAGCCCATGAATTTACAAAGGTGGACAGGTGAGAGATGAAAAACATGGACCATCGGGTTCATGGTGTTTTCCCTAGTTCAGGGTTAGCTTATCAAAACCGCTAGATAAGCTATCCAATAAAATCTCATGACCATGACTTCTTATTTTAAATCTATCTAATTTCTTGGTTTATTTATTATGTATGTGTTGTCACGATCACATAGTTAATGAAATATAAAATCATGCAAAGATGGAATAAATTAAAAACTGGACTATGCATAAACATTATCATAACATGGTTAATCGCTTAGGAAAGCGTCAGTTAATATTAACAATCATGTGATAATTTGAAACCAGGAATAAAGGATTAAAATAACTAAAATACCATATTAAGTCAGACCAAGCCTTCTGTTACATGATTAAGGTCAATAATCAATAAAACTATGTGTTTGACCAACCATTGTTGGGACACTTAGTTTTATAATGGAAGATTTTATGAAAGTTTTTTGTTGACTTAAACATTTTACATCAAGAGGTGTAGCCATTGATAGACTTGTTATCAAATGGATGCAATTGTTGAGGAGATCCAAGTCAGGATTTCAAGATTGGGGAGTCCACTCAATGCATCAAGGAACTCTAAATACTTTTAAATTACTTATCCAACCCTTGTTGGGGTTATGCAAAGGGGAATATAGATCCTTTCCATTATATTGTCAAAGAAACTAGGCATTCCAAGTTCAATGGTGGAGGCCATTGGGACATGATAAAATAGGGAGAGAATTAATAAATAATTTATTATTTTTCATAAAATGTAATCAAAAGTCACTGAGAAATCTGCTATTTTAAATTGTAGAATCAATATAAAAAACTCATCAACCACATTTTCTCTGTGATCAATTCTGGATAAAGACAATATCCTCACTGGCAGTAACATTCAAAAATGGTTTAGGTTCCTTTAGGTTATCATGCGCCATGAATGAATGTTTTATGTGCTAGAGTCCTCAATTCCCGATTCGCCCACCCAAAGGGTGAGTGATGAAGATTTCATGGTCTATGATCAACATTTGAACAATCCACTAGGCGTTCAATGTTTGATGATTTCATCAATGTTTAGTGAGCTCATGAAGTCTCATGAAGACATGGATGCCTATAGCAGGCTCGAGCACCTTCGTGGTCTATACAAGGGGAGAAAAAGACATGAAAGGTTGAAGATCTCCAAGGCTCTATTTCACAGAAATCTTGGAGAGGGTGCCCCAATTGGGCCTCATGTAGTCAAGCTCATTGGCTAAATTGAGCGCTTGGAGGTTCTAGGGTTTAAACTACCCAAAGAACTGGGTACCGATCTCATTCTGACATCACTAACCCAGAGCTTCTCTAACAGTTTTTGTAAATTTCAACATGAACAACATTGACAAGTCTCTATCTGATCTTCTAATCCTCATTTTCCATGTGGAAATTGATATGAAGCATGAAAATCCTTCTTTCCTTATGGTGAATAAAAGGAAAGGGAAGTAGAAGAGCTTTTATCCTAAAGCTTCTTCAAGGCCTTCCAAGAGAAGGAAGAACAAAGGGAAGCAAGAGAAGAGGAGGTTGTTTGTTTCACATGTGGCAAGAAGGACCACTGGAAGAAAAACTGCACCCGACCATGGAAGCAAGGGGATACTTAAGGTGAATTTTTATAAAATGAAATCTATCTATTTATACCAATTGGGTATTAGATAATTACTGTGGTGATCATATCTGTATCCAAAATACAGGAACCAATTATATTAAAAAGGATTGAATGAGGTGAGGTGGATCTGTGAGTAGCCAACATAGATAGGCTCACTGTTGTATCTATTAGAGACTACCACCTCACATTGCCTACTGGGATGGTCTTGGTATAAAAGAGATATTATTATGTACCCTTTGTAACCAAAATAATTATTTTAGTATCCAAATTAGATATTGATGGATTCATCTTCAATTTTGGAAATTAATGTTGATAATTTTATAAATATAACATTTTTTGGTAGGGAACATTTATATAACGACCCTTATGTGTTAGAATACACAAACCAAGAAATGAAAATCAATGACAAGGTTAATTCACATGACTTATACCACACCCAACTTTGGCAACACCGTCTAGGTCATGTAAATGAGAAACGTTTCACAAAATTACACTAGGATGGGTATTTATATTCTTTCGAATTAAAACCACTTGGTGTATGTGATGTGTGTCTACATGGAAACGTGACCAAAGCCCTATCTAGTGGGAAAGGTGAAAGGGCTAAAGAGCTTATAGAATTAGTTCACACAGATGTGTGTGAACCATTTCCAATTGAAGGAAGGGGTGGGTTCTTGTACTTTATAACTTTTACTAATGATTTTAGTAGATATGGATATTTTTACATAATGAGGTATAAGTTAGATTCTTTTGACCGGTTCAAAGAATACAATAATGATGTTGAAAACTAGCTTGGTAAGAAGATTAAGAAACTCTGCTCAGATGGAGGAAGATAATATCTTAATCATGACTTCATTTATTTCTTATGATATTTTGGGATTCTATCTCAACTAACTCCTCTATACACGCCTTAGTGGAATGGTGTAAGTGAAAGGAGTAACCACACCCTGTTGGTCATGGTGAGATCAATGATGAGTCATGTGAGACTTTCATTATCCCTTTGGGGATATGTATTACAAATAGAAGCACTAATACTAATCCAAGTGCCAACTAAATTGATAAATGGTATTCCATATGAGTTGTGGAGTGGACGCAAATTCTTGTTATGAAATTTACATGTGTTGGGTAGTGAAGATTTTTTTAAGGCCCCCTTAGGTAACAAACATTCACCCCGAGGCACAACGTGTACTTTTATATAATATCCCTAGGAAACAAGGGGATATTACCAATACAGCCCCTCAGATAAAAAGGATACAGTGGAAAGACACACCATATTCTTTGATAGGGAGAACATCTCTAAAAGGGATAGTGGAAGTGAGATAAACTTCAATGAAGTTGAGGCTCCAGATACACAAGAGTTGGTACAAGAACATATTCCACAAATCCCTATGGAAGAAAAATCTATTCCAGAGACACAAGAACTGTGTAGGAGAACAAGAGAGGTGATAGAACCATAATGACATGGTTTTTTTGTCACCAAGGATGGTGACTCATTATTGGATGACAATGATGATCCATTTACCTAAAAAGAAGCAGTTTATGGAAAAGACATTGCCCAGTGGCAAGAATCCATGAATTATAAAATGTATTCCAAGTACCAAAACCATGTCTGGATTTTGGTAGATCCTCCAGTTGATGTAATGACTATTGGAAATAAATGGGCATTCAATAAGAAAATTGACATGGAGGTACAAGTCAGCACCTATAAGGCACAACTGGTTGCAAAAGGTTTTAGACAGCGTCAAGGAATTGAATATGATGAAACCTTTTCACTGGTTGCGATGCTGAAATCCATCAGAATTCTATTGGCCTTTGCCACTAACAATGACTAGGAAATTTGAAAAATGGATGTCAAAACATCATTACATAATGTGAACCTCTAGGAATATGTCTACATGAATCAACCTGAAGGTTTTGTGACTCCAAATGATTCCAATAAGGTATGAAAGTATCAAAAGTCCATTTATGGATTAAAGAAAGAATCAAGGTCATGGAACATTCATTTTGATGAAGCCGTAATGGAATTTGGCTTCGTTAAGAACGAATGTGAGCCTTAGGTCAAAAAAATGTTTAGAGGAAGTTCAGTCATTTACCTAATAGCATACGATGATGACATATTACTAAATGGAAACGATGTACCAATCTTACAGTCAGTTAAGGCATGGTTGGATAAATGATTCTCTATTAAAGATATGGGCGAGGAAACATACATTCATGCGATCAAGATCCATTGTGATATATCCATGAGAATGTTGTGCCTAATTCAAAGTACATACATTGACAAGATACTAATGAGATTTAGTATAGAACAGTCCAAGAGGGGATTGTTGCCAGTGTGACATGGAATTTATCTTTCCATGAAAATGTGTCCTCCGACACATGAGGAAAGCAAATAAATGGAAATGATCCCTTATGCATCCGTTATTGGGTCATTCATGTATGCTATTCTATGTACAATACTAGATGTTTCTTATGCATTATGTGCGGTAGGTAGATATCATGATGATCTAGGAGACGACCATTGGATGGTAGTCTAGAATATGCTTAAGTATCTGATGCATACTAAGGATATGTTCTTTTTTTATTGAGGAGATGTGGAACTATTCATCATAGGACATGTAGATGATATTTTCCAAACTGTTCAAGATGAAATGAAGTCACAGACTGGATACATCTTCATTTTGAATGGAGGTGCAATGAGTTGGAAGAGCTCAAACCAAGGTGTGGCCACTGATTCTAGAGCCAAGTCCGAGTATATCACAGCTTTTGAGGCAGCTAAAGAAGGATTATGGATGTGATGCTTCATCCAAGAGAAGGATGTAGTACCTAGTAGTAAAGATCCTATCACAATCTATTGTGATAATTCTACAGCAGTGGCACTTGCAAAAGATCCAAGGTCACATCAGCGGTAAAATAACAGACTTGGGAAGTATCATCTCTTGAGGGATTTTTCTCAAGGAGGTGAATTTGCAGTGAGCAGTATTTCCATAAAATAAAACTTTGAGGACCCCTTGACAAAAGATTTTACTCAGCAGAAACATGGTCATCATGTGAGGTCTAGTGGACTAAATGTCACAGGTAGTTGACTCAAGACCAAGTGGAAGTTTTTTAGAGTTGGTGTCCTGAGAACCAACTATTTATACTTTGATTACATGAAAGTAAAATTATTATATATTGTTCATTGTTCTGCATGACTATTATATCATAATGTCCTGGAATATTTGTTGCATTAATAAAGTCATGGAATATCCCCACTATTATGAGAACATTGAAATTATATAGAAATATTCTAAAATAAATTTCAATGGTTGGATGAAATAATATGATAGGACACATATTCTACATACTGTTATGTGTGAGTAATCGTAAGAAGATGAGACTCTCTCTCATGGAGTTCACACTTGGTAATCTCCAAGAAGGGAGATTATGAGAACATACTTGCTAGTAGTAATTCCGCATGGCTTGGTGTCACTGAACATTTCTATCTATGAGTGTGTGTAATGGTCCTCAGACTGAAATATTATCATTAACTCATGTCATGACTCGCACACTTAGATTTTCTTATGAAAACCCTCATGAAGATAGTGGTGAAAAGTAGGGTATGTTGGGTGCGTCACGAATGACATTTTTTAATGGATAATACAGGGTAGGATTTTTCCTTTCATATTTAAAGAAGTAGATATATCGGGAAACATTATTGAAACATAAATGTCGCCCAAATTCAATGGCCATAATGTCACGACGAGTTTATTTCTAGAATTCATAGATTGAATGATCAAGCATATAGGTTTATGACACTACCATGAATCCTGCTTGATGATATATTGAGACAAAGGGATTAAATTACACAGTAAGCGTTTTTATGAGGTGACATGATAATGCAGTGGAAACTTCTTTACCTTGGGTTCCTTGACACATTGCTAGATAGTAATCTTGGACGATAGGAAAGCTCACCTAATGCCAATGAGAAAAAGGCCTAGAGGGTCACACACTATGTGTATCCAAGTATCTCAAGTAAAATGATGATTATTCCCATTTGTGGTTTAATAAATGTTTAAGGAATCCTAAATCGTTTTAATTTTGGACGAAGAATAAAATGAAAACATGATATACAAGCAATGTAAATTGAATTTACACGCCGTGTAGTTTTTATTTTGGAAAGGAAATGAAAAATGAGTACACGTCGTTTATTAATGATTACACACCATGTAGTTTTTCCAGTCAGGATTTTGAGGAAATAATATCATTTTATTAAATGGTTTTGATTATAATCAGTGTGGGCTCATGTCGAGGTATTAATGATTTGTCCTGGGGGTTTTCTATAAGTGTTAATGAAATAAATATAATGAGTAACACGTTTATTTAATGTCATAACTCAATAACCTCAAACCTAATTATAAATATCCTCACAACCCCAACACTTTTCCCTTATCATTGTGCACAAAAATTTTGGACAATTATCTCAAGGCTGAAAGAACTCCTTCCTCCAAGAATGCTCTCAAGACCAAGAGAGATCCTCCTACATCGGATCAAGGGGATCTATGGTGGAAAACACAAGAAAATGATTATCTATGCTAGAACCCAGATATTCCATTGGTGATATCCAGAGATACGTGGTGCACATGTGAATCACCACTAGTGGAAGTCTACAATTGGCTTCTGTGACGCAATGATAAATCACATCAGATCACGATCAGAAATATCAATGAAGAAATAATGCCAGAAAAGGTACTTCTTGTTAATTAATTAAATTAATTATAATCAACCTGTGATGATATTCTTTTGTGGTTCTGGGACTATTCTTATTCTTTGTCTATTTCTGTGATTCGATCTGTGGAGTTTGTCGTTTATCGTCATATTGATCCCGGATTGATCATTGCTAATGAAAAAAAATCAAGTGGGTACATCCACCCACAAGTTTCCACTACACCCGTTACCTTAAAATTGAATGTATACACACAATATAAAAATGAATTCATGCATAGAAACTAACATGTCCCAATGGAATGTAAAATTAGAAGAAATTCCTTACTATGCATTTGCTTTAGAATGAATATCCTCTAAATTCCAATATAATAATATTATGTTAATTATTTACTAGATTGAGAACCATTTTCATGTTTATCATTACTTTAATTTCACTTAAATCTATTTTTTATGCAACTACATAAACAATTATGCTTCAATCAATGGTTTTAACCAAAATTTAGTTTATGTTTTAAAAACAACATTGGTATGTCAAAAATATTAAAATGTATCATTAAATAACATATCCAAAATAATAATCATGAAATAATTATAATATTTAAAAAAGAATTATTACTTTATAAAAAATCATTAAATAAGGTTATAAAAAATGAATAAACATTACTCTCATGGATACAATATACCAAACGTACACAAGAGTAACATTCTCATGTTTCAATAATCGTTATGGAATGAAGGTAAATAACACCATATCATTGTATAATGATCATTATATTATAAATAACATGTTATGTAATCATTTATGCTTGTATATCTCTCTCTTGTAATGTAAAAAATTAATCACGCCACACTGAAGAGGCAGTAGTCCACATGTTAGTGAACAATGTTATCACTTTTTAAGTGTGTGAAAGTGTAAAAAATAAATTTTCATATATTATATTATCAAAAATGTAATTATCCCATTAATATAATATAAATTTTTATTTTTATATATATTTTCAGTTAAAATCCAATTTTTTATTTTCCATGTATAGTTTGAATGAATCACATCGCTTTGAGGGGTCGATCGTCCACAATTCCTCAAGGGATGTTATCATTTTAAATCATAATGAATATTATTAATTATATGTGTTATAAAATGATTAAATAGGTATAAATAAATCATAAATATCATATATATCATATATAATCATTGTGTTCATCATAATGTCTTTCCTGAGAGGTGGTAATAGGGAAAATGAACAATCATCATTTCGTGAGGCGGTTGTTCACCGTACACATAAACATTTGGTTTGTTACCAATTAGGTCAAAGTATGTGTGAGTTTTAGTCCAAAAATTATTATTAATACATATAAGTATATTTATGATAATTTTTTATTATATTAACAAGGTATATGTATATTTTATGTGTTGGAAAAATAAATGAAAGAAAAGGGACCGTTGGAAAGAGCAACAATAAAAATTGATTAACACCTATGGTTTACACCATGGGGCTTACTTAGAAGGCTTCCGGACCAAAGGGAGGATTCAAGTTTGAGGATAGGGATATTTATAATAGAATTGGGTAGAGATATTCCAAACTTATTTACCATGATATGTGCAACTAGTGGGGAGATGTGGTGACCTTTTATAGTGGCGGAGTAGTGGAAAACTTGTAACAATTTGAAAAAGGAATTCCATACATGTTTTTCACAATGAATGTGGATTTAATAAAAGAACCAATATGATATCAGGCATTATAGGGTCTAAATAATACTAGCAAGAATATATTTTAAAATTTTATAAGCCATTTGGTCCCTTAAGATTGTATTTTAGTCCTTCATTATGCTTTATATTACCTTAATAATTGTAATTAATTTAAAATAATTTCACTAATATTTTTGGTCAAAAACTATGTCGATATTATTTGAAAATATAAATTATTCTAATTACAAATATGGAATCCATTTTTCTGAATTATAATCACATATTTGGAATCAATTAATTTAAATTTAAGACCGTATATGGGACGATAATGTTGAGTTTTAATTTAATAATGTCGAAAAGTTTGATATATTTTTTGTATTAAATTTCAAATTGAAACTAATCCCAATGACATGAATTTGATTAATTGATAAAACTTTATCTAAATAAACATTATAACAAGTATAAAACATAATTTATCCTTATTAATTAATTATATTAAAAATTAATTTTGAACTAAAATTCAAAATTTTCCATTTTTCCTTAAAAAATAACATGTTTCTAAAATAATTTAAAACCTCACCCTTACCTAATATTTCGTTTTATATTAATGATTAGAAGTTAACATTATCATATAAAATAAATTAATTCTTCAAAATTCATATAAAAAATTTGTTATCCATTAAATGGTGAAAAATTGCCATTAAAAAACAGGGTTTTTCGTGTGAAATTGGGTTTGCTATTACAATATGACTATAAAAACTAATTGGTGAATATAAATAATGTTTTATTGAATATATGACAAATATATTTCATTAAAATCATTAAATAATTGTAATTAATTGTGTTTATTATGATAAAACTCCATTAGAAGAAAAAAATAATATTTCTTTTATAACGAAATTATTATTATTTTTGTTCGTCATTAATTGGTATCAAATGAATTAAATTTATATTAATATAGATCATAAATATTCATAATTTATTTAATAATATTCATAATGTCTAACATAAATTCTAGGTTATATCTTATTATGATAAATAATAATATATTAATAATACATTGTTATTTGGTAAAGCTCGGTCATGCGTGTACCACAATCTATCATGGAAGGTGTATTTTGCCTTTAAAACAGGATATCAAGGAATGTAACTATTATGTGTGATTCTAAATAACATAGAGTTTTCTGAATTACATGTTATATAATATATTATAATTATTTATGATTGTAATATATCAGGTTATTGTATTTTATTTTTCCCACATGGTGTGGCATGTCTTAAACACTGCTGAGTACAATGTTATACATTAGAATTTTAGGATGAAACAAATAATACATTTCATTCAATGAATTTATTTATTAATTTTTGATATGTATGTTCATATTATGTTATTCTCTTTCACATTGATTATTTCATTTTACCCTTATGATCATCTTATTCTCACTGATGAAATTCAGTTTTTAATGATTATGTTTTCCCTTACTAAGTATTTGATCTGGTCTGAAAGTTATTTTTTTATTATTATTTCAAAGGATAGCAAGAGGAACAAAAAATTGGGGTATTGTGTAAAAGATGCACTCTTGAATTCTTAGTTAATGATTATATATTAGTTTTTTATAATTCACTAATACAATACAGATAAAATTTCATTGGGTAAGAGCTCCAATTTTTATTTCTGATGTTGTATTATATTAAAAGGGAAAAAATTGGCCACCTTCAGTGGTATTGAATCCAGAAATTTAAATTTTTATGATTTTAGCACTAGATAAGAGAGTTCTATTTTGGGGATGTTATATATATATATTCATGAAAAACTTCACATGATTTATTGTAGAAACTACATATTTCAAATATAGTTATATATACCATCATTTATATGATTAAATAAACCTAATATGAAATCAATTTTTACAAACCTCAGATTTATTTGACTAAAAAATGATTTCATAAATATATTTTTAAAATACAAGGAACTTTTTGTAGTACGTGAAAATAAAAATAAATATTTATGTTCTAAATAAAATATTACATGGAAAACAATAATATATGAATAATATAACCAGATTATTTTTAAATGGGGCGTTTAGGAATTTCTTCAAATATACGGTGTGTGTAGAAAATTATGTCCACCTTTGGACATGATTTAAATCTCTAGAGATCCTCTACATTGAAATGAAATTAGTTAAATCCTAATTTTAATATAAATAATTTTTTAAAAACATATTATATTGTTATTATCAAATTGAAACTCAAATTTGAAACCAAAGAAATCAATAATGGAAATTATTAATGAGAATAAAAAGGGAAAAACTACCTAGAACTACTTTATATAGATAAAACCCTTCATGAATATCACAAAGACAGTTTGATGTTGATCCCACACACTCATAAAAATAGGAACATAATAAATCAATAGCCAAACACCTCTATTGTTCATCATAGTTGGGCATATAATATGGAAAATAAATAATGGAAGAAAAAATTGAAGGCAGAAGAAAGAGGGTGTAACTTACATGGATCGATCAGACTAAAAATCAAAATGAAGAGCACTAGAGATCCGAGTGGATGATGAGGGAGTTGTGATGTGAATTCCCCCTTTGGGAGGGTGGTGTTACGCAACATGCAATTGTGGGGACTGCACCAATTTTTTTATTATTTCATTATTATTATTATTATTATTATTATTGGAATTATAACTTAATTTTTAAGGGTTTTAATATCAAAAAAGTATTTTTATTGGAATCGGAGAGTCGTCAAATTTTGGTGCATGGTTTACTAATTTCTTCACCAACAATATTGAAAATAATAGGCACAATTGAGATCTCAGATGTTTTAGTCACATGGATTGATAAAAAATTTAAAAATTAAGAAGGTTCATTATTTTAAGATAAGACTCCCACCCACATGGCTTCCATAAGTTGGCTAATTATGAGGTAAAATATTTTGAAATGAATCAAAACTATAATTTTTTTTATTTTTCCAAAATAAATTTCTGAATAAAAAAAATTAAAAAAAATAATTATTTTAAAAATAAAACTATTAAAAAATAAAGGGTCAAGGATTGGAATATTATATGGGAAATGAGACATTGTCCAAGTCCACAATAATTTGGGACCTAACTAGTAATTCATGTACACTAGATTAAAGGACATGGGTATCTATCGATGTTCAATGTTATGTGTGACATAAAAATTAATCCTTGTCTACTATGTAATCGTTGTGTTCATGTTGTCCTAGTAAAATATTTTATGACACTGAGAACATTATCTTGGTCTACTATGTTATTAATGTAAATAATTTAATTATATTTTTACAAAATTTTATGACAGTCGAGTTAGTGATACTCAATATATGTTATGATTATTGTTTTCTAATGAATTTGTTGAATTCTTATTTTATATCACCATGAGTCATGGTAATTAAATCTACATTTTTATGGTTTTTTATTTTTTATACCTTAATGATCATCTAAGTATGGTTCAAAATTTAAATTCCTTAAAATATGATTATAATATTTTTCCTTTTGTTATCCTCTTAAGATTTATTGATTTTATCCCAATAATATTGAAATGTTACAATATTAATGTTCCCATATTATTTATGATATAATAACAATTACTATTTGAATCTTTATATTTTTCCCCTTACTAATAGTTTTAGACCATCATTTTATTATTATATTCATATTTCTATAGTTAATTAAGAAGGGTATTACATATGAAATTCTAATAAGTGAATTCACCATTGGGAACTTTTATGAAATTTGTTTTAATTTCCTTTAAATTGTATGGGAAATACAGATAATATAATGATATAGTAGACTATCATATTTTGGAATTTGGATTTATTTTGTATTTTATGTTTATAAATATATAAAATGATGTTATATATATATATATATCATGGCTGGGTTTTTCTCATTTTAATATAAGTATAATTTACATAATGAGGATTAACATGTTTTGTAACCTATATAAGTATAAAAGAAAATTATGTATAGGCTTTATAAATATATTTATAGTCACTCAAAAGGAAAAAATTGAAAATTTAAATAATTTTATCTTTGATTAATTATTATAATTAACATTTAATTAAAATAGATATATAAATTTTTTCTAATTATTCATAATATTGGATCGAAACAGTATATTTTTAGTTACTATGAGATGAGTATTTCATAAAATTTAAAGATTGTATTAATGTAAATTATAACAGTTGAGATATTGAAATTTTAGATTGACAAGGGTGAGATATTGAATAATAGTTGATTTTTTATTGTTTTAATATTTATCAAAAAATTATGCATGAAATATTTTTTATAAAATAGATGATGTGACATTTATTCACACATTTTGAATGATGGTACTAATCGATAAAATATGTGATAATTGATTTTTGAAATATAAAATAGATTACACTATGAAAAAAAAACTAATGTTTAGAATGTTTTTTGATGCAGTTTTTTTGTGTTTTATGAAACAACCACTATTTTGAGTATACCAATGGAAGAATTATTAGGTAAAATTAATAATATTTTTTAGAAATATTTTTATATGGTGGAATTGGAATATGAGGATTATACATAAGGATTTATTATAAAAATTATTGATGAAATTTTGTTAAAATATTTTACCAGCTAGGCCAACTAGACCTGTCTAAGAAATCATTCTAATAAAAGGGAGACCTAGTTAAACACCTATGTTGTCCCAATTTCATGGAATTCATGATGAGATCTCAGAATATTCCAAGTTAGGAAGGTGTACATGGGTGAGAATTCATTTAGTAGTGACAATGGGACAGTTGGTGGAGGCACGATCCATGAAGCCATAGGTGTATGTGTGTCACGGAGCAAACATGGTGCCATAAAAGAGGTGTCTGAATATTGAGATACAATTCTAATTAGATTCCATCCACTAAGAAAACTAATGTGGGATAGAAATTATGTATGGTGTTGTTCATTTTATAATAACATAGTCATAAAACATTTGTCGTATGATTTTATCAATCTATATTATTATATCAAGATGAATGTCACCTTCTTCCGCAATAAATCAACATTTTTTTTACCTAGGGTTTTTTGTAGTATACCACATATGAGATAAAACACTACGAAAATAGTAATTAAGGATTAGGTGAATAATAAATTTCCTAAGTACATAATCTTACATACCACTTAATTAGTTTGTGAAAATGTTTTGTGAAATGTGATCTCTATTGAGTTCATGCCACATAAAAACAAGATCTCCATGTGAGAATAGGAATACCAATTCACATCAATGAAAATGGTTATGTGAAAGTTAATTAAAACCAATAATTTCGATTTTCATGGAATCCAGGTGAATATGGTTTGACAAAAATACCCCTGAATATAATATGTTATGACGCATTTCACAGAATGGTATATCTGATAATACATCCCTTCAATGTTTTTAATGTATTGAAAACATGAATTGAATGTAGTATATGATGGTCCCAAGTTTTTTGACATATACATTATTTTTTTATTTAGTGATACATGATATGGATGTTGAACCATTATTTTTAGGATTTTCATCTTCCAATAAAATGTAATATTTCATGAAAATTCATACGTAACTATTGGTTAATGTGTGATTACATTATGAAAATTAATTATCGAGGAAAAAATACTTTGTTAATCTAATTGAATTTAACAAATCCAGTTGAGAACCATGAGAATAATTCAATTTTAGAAACCCTATTCCTCTTTATAGAATAATCCCAATGGGATGTGAATGATGCAAGATGATGTTATGTGAGTGATGTCCTATGAAATGTGCTTCAGTGAGATAAAATGTTACATGGTTTAACTATTATGGAAATTATGGTTTGTTATGTTCTAATGAATAATGTTCTATATAAAATATATCACATTAAGAATAATTAATTAAATCAAAAATATTTGTAAAGATACAGTTCAAAAATCATCAATTAATTAATGAAATAATATGTGATGAGAAACATATTTTATGTGATGATCTTAAGATCTGCATGATTATAATTTTTCATACTATATGAGAAATGTATTATTGAGGATCCATGAATTACTAGAAATTGAATAACGACCATGAACATGATTTTATTCAAGAAGCATGTAAATATAATATTGTTGATTGTGATTTTAACATTATGTGATTCCTAGAGAATTGAGAACACGATATTCAGTTCATGATAACAGATTGAAAATAAATATATTCATCAATAGTTATATGAAAAAAATGACATACATGATTGATATTTAATGAGTTATTTTATGTCATATTATATCATAAAGTGTAGATATATTGTTCCAATTGGGCTATGGAAAGTATAGTTGGACTCTATAATATTTAATATTTTATGTTGTGTTCACTTGTGATTACACTGTATAATCTATGATTAATGTATATATCCAATCCTTGTAAAATTTATCATCACATTAAGAATAAAATATTTAAAAATATAATCTATAACTTCTATTTTTATTTATTACATTTTGGTAAGGTTGGGAATACATAATATTGGACAAGATAATAAGATATCAATATTGGATAATAGAAAAAATTATAAAAATCCAACAATGATTCACCCCCCCCCCCATGGCACAAAAACTCCCAAGATACATTATTTTGTATCAGCTCTAGGTTCCCACAATCAATATCCAATATGTGCCTATAATGGAAAATTTATTTTTACCAAAAAATGGATAATCCCAATATTCAATGGAAACAAATATCACATTTTAAAGAATAATGTTATCCCATCTATGTAAAATACCTTAAGAGGGGGTGAATAAGGGCAAGACAGAGTAAAATAAAACCCATCCAGATCTTTTTCCATTGTTTAAATAACACTCTTCTATATTTTTCTTATATAAAAGTATGAACATAAATAAAATCTTTCAAGAGGCACAACAATTTTACTTGGTTCATCTTCAGAGGTCTTCATCCAATGAGCCTATAACATAAATGTTTTGATAAAAAAATCAACTATGTCTCCCTACCAAAATAATGTTCAGGATGGATCAGTTCTATTTTGAGGATCACTACCTTAAAAATTTCTTGAGGTAGCTCACTACATCCCAAGGATTACTCCCTAAATTTTTTCTTCTAAATCTCCTTGTTGGTGGAAAGTATCACAGTATTCCACTTCCATTTATTATTCCTATTAGAAATGATTGAAAAATAGTTTTTTTACATGTAGATCCCTTAATTATCAATAATTAATGAATCCTAAAATATAGTTAGATACTCTATTGAAGTACCACTTTTATGCACTTGACATATATCACATTAAAACTAATATACTTGGGAAAATAATTTTAATACTTCCTTGATTCTCACTGTCTTCATGTGGCTCACATATCCCTCACAAAACTACCTAATTTTTCACAAGTATATACGAACATCATAAACCACATATATTATTCTAATATCACCTCTTTCCTGAAGCACAACCATCCTTAATAAACCAAAATCATCTCATGGAGCTAAAATAGTTTCGTGTTGATTACATAGCCTTCAGGAATCGCACAAATTTTGGTCAGTTTTTATATACTTTGCAAAGTTCAATACAACTGTGATACTTTAAAATCACAATCATCATTTATTGACATAATAACATTGCTTTCTTACTGAATATTTTTTCATGAAATCCCTTTAGGAATCACCATGAGATATTTTCTCACAAAAAATAATATGTTTCCTTATATCTTATCTCTTATCCATGAGGATAATGATGCAACAACTGCAGGATTCCAACATTTTGTTGAGGTTAATATTATTATATTATTTGATAAAAAAATATAGAGCATAAATTCATATTTGAAAATTACATTTTTATGTATCTTTAAAAAATGGATTACATAAGGTTTATGGGAATCCAAAATGACATGTAAATTTGGGAAAAACTATAATGATGTAATGAGTCAAATATAAATGCCAATAGAACCAAATTGAAAATATGGAGGAGCAAATTGAGTATATCAATATGTATGGTCAAGAAATCATTGATGAAATATTATAAAGTGGTATCCAAATTGTTTATAATATTAATAGCTTTGGATGAAATATGGGTGATTAAACTCTTATAAACAATTGGCTGAAAATATTCATGATATGTTTGAAAAAAAAAGATTCAACATTAAATGATAGAGAAGATCTTACACAGATTTCAAGAAGGAGATTACTTATGAGATGAATTTTTATGATAGAGGAATGAGTAAAATTAGTGTAGATGAAATTATTGAATCCATTGAATTTTTTGATGAATTTTAAGATGAATGCACCAGAAGTGTTTATAACCCTGATGATCATAATCATACATCCATACCTAGATTTTTTTGAATTGTTTCTGGATCAAATCTTGGGTTTATCCAATAATAAATACGATCATTTCTAACATATTAACATCATCATGAGTACAGTGAGATAGAATCAACTATACACTATAAAATCTATGTTTTTGTGTTGGACATATAAGGTACATTTCATAGTTAAAATAATCTCATAGGAAGGTGTGTCAGTGGACCCATAAAATGTTCAGGTAATGGTTTCTTGGGAGAATCCAAAACCTTTTTTGAAATCAAAAGTATTCTGGGGTTGGAGGGCTAATATAGGTAGTTCATCCTAGAATTTTCCAATTTGGACGCACCAATTTTGAGCTTGACCAAGAAGGAGTAATTATATAATTGGTGGAATCATTTGAGAATCTCTTCCATGAGTTATAGAAAAATTTTGTACATACGTTGATCTTTATTATAAATGAGTCAAGAGATGAGTATTAAATGTTTTTCGATTCTTTTTTAATCAATATTGGAGCATTTGTTTAGGGAGATCGAGTTTTTACATATGGGTCTTGATAATTGACTTGAAATGAATATAACTAACCTATGCACAACCACAAGTTAGATGTAATGGTTTATGCTTTATTGTGTTGGTGGAATTATCTAATGTGCATGAATTTTACTCTGTATACTAATCACAAGAGCTTATAGTATATCTTTTCACAGTGATATTTCACTTTATGGAAAGATAGGTGGGTTGAGTAGGTGAATACTTTTAATGAGTTAGTATTTTCACCCAAAGAATGATGGGAAGTCAAAGCATAATATGAATGTGATTTATGGTACTCTTTGTGCGTGTATCCAATACTCTGGTTTGTCTTAGGAGAATAACCTATATTCGGTGGAGTTCACAAATAACTATAGTTATCCAGAAACTATTCTAATGTCACCGTATGAGGCTCTTTATGGTAGTCCATAACGATCATATATATGTAGGATGAGGGAAGGTGAGTCAGAGTTGTTGGGACCGAGTATCATGTAAGAGATGTTAAAGAAGGTGAATTTGACAATTAAATGTATGGATATGGATCATAGTAGACAGAACTCATATGGTGACAAATTTCTATAACCCCTAATGTTTATAGAGGCTGATTGTGTATTCCATCAAGTGTCTACTAGATTGGGTCGCCCTAGGATATGAAGATAGGGAATGCTGGTGCACAGGTTGTTCGAACTATTTGATGTTGTGGAATGAAACTATTTACTGGAATATTGATTAACTGTACCATATAGGTGTTGTGTTATACAGGTTGTTTTCATGTGTCACATATTCAATGGTATCACCCCAACCATTCTAATGTCATCGATATAGATGATGTTGTGGTTGAGATAGATGTGTCCTTTAAGGATCATCTTATATGTGTGTTGGACCATAGAAAGAATGTGTTTTGGGGAAATATTGTTATGATAATTCATATGTTGTCTATCAGGGTCATGTTTAGGAGGAAACATGGGAGAGAGAAGTGGGTATGTTGGATCAGTGGCCTACCCTTTTCCAGTGACTGCGATTTGTTAGGTTTTCAAGACCCAATTTTTAGCACTTTTGTATATACATATTAATATATAATATTTTTAAATATTTATATATATGTATAATTATACATACATATATACATATAATATATATCTATGTGTGTGTGTGTGTGTTTTATATATGTATGTATGTATGTATATATGTCTGTATTTATTTATAAGAACACACATAAGAAACCATATTTTATAAATGTATTTAAAACTAATCTTATAAATATATATTAATATATATTAATATACAAATAATTATATGGATAAAAAATTATAATTATATATATATATATAAATATATGGATATATATAAATATATGGATATATATATATATTAATATAATTAAATATATGTATATATATGACTAAATATATATATATATATTAATGTAAATGTGTGTGTTAATATATATATATATATTAATATATAGATATATATTAATATAACTAAATAGACATGTATATTAATATATGAGTAAATATAACTAAATATATATATATATATATATAATTAAACAGATATACTAATAAATGAATAGCAAAGCAATATGGTGGAGTGGTAAAGGCTTAGGCGCACAGGCAGGAGGTCTCGAGTTTGAATCCTGGGGGAGACAGGTCACATGCACAGGTGGGGGAAATACCTAGCACTATTAAAGGGTGGCGGGGCTGGGTGGAGCTGGCCTGGAGCATGCATGGGTGGTGGACACTGTTAATGGGGGGCTCCGAGTGGTATGGAAGCCCCCCAGAATTGAAAAAAAATTATTTATTTTTTAATATTTTTTTATCTTTTATCAGCGCTAAAACAATGCGTATAAAGGACCCCCTATCTTCGTCTCGATTAACAGTTCTTTTTAGCGCTGTAAATTTACTTTTCTAACTCTGATAAAAGCCATATTTGTAGTAGTGATGGTATCTTTTATTAAATAATAATTTATAAAAAGAATTAGAATTCATAAAAATGTAATAATTATCCATTTAAAATGGATATGGTCATGAATATAAATAATGGATCATTTATGTGTATGTTTTCCTTTTATAGTATCATTCATTACACATAAATATAAGAAAACTTTTATATTGTGGTTATTGTCAGAAGGGATAATGAGGGTTCAAAACTAAAAGTTAAGTGTAGAAATAATACCTAAAATTTTAAAAATATTATTTAATGAAATTATTATTACATTTATTCATAATATATTTTAATTAAGAAAATTTTAATCCCTTTGAGAAGGAAAATTAGTTTTCAGTAATTTAATTTATCTAGTAATTCAAACTGTGTCCCTCCCCACAATTATAAAAGTGAACCTTCTATCGTATTTTATTCAATAATTTTTATCCTTATAGATCATAATATATGAACAATAATACCTATGTATATTATGTCATCATATCCTAGTGTTATTGGTATTTCTAGTTCTCCATCCATTCAAGTCTGAAGGTGTAATCCAAACAAGGTTTCCTAACGAAGGGGTATAATTCATAACATTGTTATTTCTATTTTATTCCCTCTTGCAACAGTTATAAATTTTTAGTGTCCTTTATAAAATAATTATAATTTTATTTTTAATATTATTTCTTTTATTATGATGTTTTAACAACCATTATCCACCTCATAGCCATCTAATTGGAAAAAACACCACTCTTACACATGTGTGGAATACAACCTCAAAAAAGAGATGTGTCTCATTTTTCAATACAATTTCACATTTATAGTATTAAATTTTTGTTAAAAATTTATATTACACATATAGGTTATAATTATTTCTCTAGAAATATGAATTTTTATTTACTTTTATATCGACCAGTCCATCAAAAAATGAAACAACCACACATGCGTACATGTGAACTGTAGTCTTCCTGAAATAATGTGATTAATTGTTCACCACCAATTTTTAAAAATAGTTGTAAAAGTGTATATAATGATTAAATGTGATAATAGATACATGATTAAACTTATGTAAATGACTTATCCATTTTCATCATACAATGCCCAAGATTGCAAAACCAAAACATGCTGGAAGAAATGTAGTTATCACCCGTAATATTGATTTTACTAGATAATGGTTAATAAAAATGTGATAAAATGTTATAATAAAATCATGTATTGTTTTATAAATATATGAAATTTTTTCTATATTATATTTATAATGAATATATATATATTATATATTATTTTTTAATACATACTAATCAATATGATATTTGAGGTAAGGCGTTCTCGTCGAACTTGTATTCTATGAGACATTTGTTATACTCACCACCTGTTTCTTTTTGAGTGGTCTATATAAATCCCATGAATATAATTTATGATTATTTTCTTGAAACATAGAGTGATTTTAATCATACATATAAAGTTCTCTCTTTTATGAGGATTTGATTCAATGATTAGTCGAATGGGTTTATCATCACAAATTATCTTCTTTGGGACATATGTTATGTTACACACCTATATAATTTTATGTGGCATATTTGAATCATATATTACTTATTATATCATGAATTTATTTATTATCTTTATATTTAATATTATGTTGTTGTTATATTTTCATGCAAATTGTGATTCAAAATTTACCTATGTAATAAGGTGTCCATGTTATAATATCATTTCATTTGGGATTATTTTTTATAAATTTTACTTTAGGGGAATTATAAGGATTTCAACATTTAATACTCATATATTTTTTTCAAATGTGATTATTACTGTAATATTCACATAATAGTTCCATTTTTCTAACATTTATATATGAAATTATGAAGAAACTATTTTTATGGAGAAATGACCTTAGTTCCTATGGGATGATAATATTTTTATTCCATGTACACAATCCTCAAAAGTATTATATAAAATTACTTAAATATAAATTTAATTTATCAGAAAGGTAATTCCCACTAAATTTGAATTTGTTTAAAATGGATAAAAAAATAAAAATTTTCTAAATGTTTTCCCAAAAAATTATTTTTTCTATTTTACAAAGGAGTGAAAATAATATTTTATTTCAACATATACAATGTGAAAATATTTTCCTATCATTAAGAAATGAAAATTTTCTTTTAATGTGTATAGAATTGTAATATATGGACATTTGTGTAAATAACTCTAAAATGGGAGGATTGGGTATTAACTTCACCATCACCAGTGTACGAGGAGTGGACCTAAGACTACCAAACAAGCTACAAAATCCTAATGGATATGTTATGGTCAATATATAGATTATTTATAAATAATTATAATTGATTTTAGGAGATAATTACCATTCATGATATAGGTTAAACATCAGGTTTATGAAATTGAAAATTGTATGTCATGATTTAGACATCATACGAATAATTTTTTATGACATCATGATTTATCAATATGATTATATATTCTCACATTATGATTATTATTTATTGTTAACTGATAGAACTATGGCGGATAATTTAAATGCTAAAATATAATTTAATGATTTTTATCATATGTAAAAAATGAAATTGGATATAGAGTTTGAAACATTTTGATTTTATAAAATAAAAAATATCATTATATTACTAATACCAATATATTTAGTGAGTTTCCAAGAACACCTAACAAGATAAAAAATGGATTTTTAGTATTTTTAAAATGATAAACCCTATTGAGGGAAAATGATTTCACCTCCTACATGTTTAGAATATGGAAGAGGTGATTCATATTAATATGATAAAGGAACAATGAGATGTTTTTTTATTTTGAAAATAACGCAATAAATCAAGTATTTTATGATGAAAATTTAAATTTTCTTTGAAGGAAAATAATATTTTAATAATGTATCAGTTATAGTTAAAAATATTATGTGTGGGGAATTGGAAATTATTTAAATCAATTAAAAAATCAATGTGTTAATATCATAACCTTGTAAGGGAATATGTTATGACAATCATTTTAGTGGAATGAAAAATATATATTTTTGGGATTTAAGAATAATTTTTTTGAAGTGTTTAATAAATAGAATTTTTTTATACTCATGAACCAACAAAGGTTTGTTTTACGATAGTTGTTCTTTAGATATTTGTAAGAATTTTTTTAATTTTATGAATATCCTATAAAAGTTACTTAATTTTTAGGACATATTATTTCGTAACATAAGATTCAGATAAAAAACCATAATAATTTTTCAATATTGAGATAAAAATGACTAGCTGGGAAGGAGAGATTTTTTGGTTGGTAAAATAAATTGGATAGTATTGGTGACCTTGAATGTGATTAGTGATTTGATGAAAAAGTAATTTATGATGATGTTTATTAATTTTTTGGATTTATAGAATTCATTGGATAGTATATGATTTTATTTACAGAATAAGGATATAGGTTATTTTATGAATTACTTAAGATCCAGTTTAGTTTTAATAGTGAATAAAATTATTTTAACTATAGATTAGTATGTTTCAAGGAAAATTACTATCATGGTATTCAATAGTATAATTTATAAGGTTATGAGATGAATTTTTTAGGATAAATGATAAATTTGATCATGAAAATAATTAATGAAAAAATATTTCAGATATATAGATTATTACTTTGGTCAAAAATATTTTAATGGTGTCTTATGGTTAACAATTTATTTAATGGACTATGATGAACATTTTTTTTATTATGGAAGTTTTGGAGATTAATGTATTATATTTATTCATATTGGATAACTCGTTCCATAAATTTTTTTTTTGGTAAATATTTAGAGATTAAACGATTGAATTGTCATTATTTTATGAATTTTATTTCTTTAATAATGAAATAATATTCTATAATATTCATTTCTTATTGTTATAGATAAATAATAAATTGATCAAAGAAAAACCAGAGGATGAAATTATTATTATGAAATATAGATAAATAAATTATGTATATTTTGATCTATTCCCTATCATAATAGGAAAATAATCCATCAAATATTAGAAAAGTATCTTGAAATAAAAAATTTGACCAGTTGCATATATTATTGATTAATTGATAATATTTTATCCCCTTCTAATATATAGATTTATGATCATTACAATTATCATAATCATGTTATATATGACCCTCTATTAGTATTTTGATGTTATTTTATCCTCCATTTCTCTATTTAATCTTCCCAAAAATGTTATCAATATATGGGAACAAGATTGTGTGTTATTTAATGTCAGATCTATGTTTAGCACATCCCAATTTCAAATGATGTTTTATTATCCCATTATATAATATTTTGGTTTGAACAGAGGTATATGTTTATACTGAACCCTTGAGTACTAAGAAAAAAACTATTAAGGATGAATTTATATAAGGGGGCATAATGTAACACACTGCTATTTTATAATTTTTCTCTATAAAAATAAATTTTAATTGTTTGATTACTTTTTTAACATCAAACATTGATCTTAAAACAAACCACGATACCCTACAACATAGTCATCACACTAATGGGTAGGAATAAGATTAACCAAATTAGAAAATGTATATGAATGCATTTAAAAATTAAAATTTATTTATTAATACAAAATTTATATGTCTTTTGTCCTTCATATGGTCAAATTATGCTACAAAAAGATACTCCTTCATGAAATATTTTTTTTTCATTTTTTTCATATATATTATAATTAATTTATGCCATTTTTGGAAAATTTATTTAAAAAAATTATCATTTTTTATTTTTCATATCAAATTTATGCCAGAGTGCATTTTTGGGTTTTTTTTGTAAATTATGGTATATTTTAGTGGGTAATGAAAAATAAATTTTTTTAGAAAACTATCACATTATTTCAATAGATTTGTTAATTTTGATTTCCTATTATTTTTGAAATTTTATCAAAAATTAAGATTAGTCTCTATTAATTTGATTAAATATAATTTATTATATATGAATATGTATTATTGATTTTCCAAGTATAATTTCATATTTGGGCATAAACACGCATTTTAAAAAAAAATAATATTTATGTGCATATTATTTGTTTATAAATATTAAATAAATATTTAAATATTTTCTTAAAAAATATATATTATATGTTAAATAAAATTAATCCCATTCATTTTTTGGTTTTTAAGAGGCATTGAGTACAAATATATCAAATTTTAAGCAGATTTCGTTTTTCTAAAAATGGGTTTCATGGGGTGTTTAGTTGTTATATTAAATTGGAGTAATGAAGATTTTTTAAATGAAACCTTGAAAATTATGTTTACATTTTTTTTTCAGGGTTTCAAATTTGGACTTTATTTTAGGTCATTATTAATAAAACCTTCATATGTTTTTGTCCCCTTTATATGGGTAAAACATGTAAAAATTGGTTAACACTGATGGATAAGGATTTAAGATTTATATTAAACATTATTATATATTATTTGATAAGTTGATTTTGTAATGCACATCCACATATAGAATATATAGAATCCTTGTCCAATTTTACATTTACTATGACATTTAGATTATTCTAAGAAAAGTATAAATAAAACATGACACTCTCTTCACTTAAATATCTCTAATATTTTTTCATAAGGATAAAATGAGGTTATGCTCAATTATAAATTATTATTTGAAAAATAATTTTTTGTTTAATTTTATTTTATTTTTCATTTCTTAAATTGGAATAATTTACATCAATGCTTAGTGAACTCTAAAATAATATTTTTTCAAGTGATATAATAAAAAAATACATGTTTTCAAAAAAAATTATAATATGAATGAATTATTATGTTATTGTAATTTTGTAGATAAACATAAAATAATTTTTATTTTTTAAAAGTTATTGGTTTAATTTCATTTCAACCATGTTGTCTTTAATGTCAAAATCTGTTAATAGTCTCGAAAATGTCTTTCTTGTTATATTATGATAAATAATATTTTATTAACTAAATGAAAACATATAAATATAATATCACATTAAATATTAATGGTATATGGTGTATTATATCATGTATTTTCTACTTATTATTCACTTTTCCTTTTATAGTATAATTCTTTAAAATTAAAGAAAAAAAGAACTTTTATATCGTGTTAATTTTCAGAATATTTTATGGGGAATTAATAACAAGTGATAAGGGTTTACATATCACATAAAATGTTATGAATATTATTTCATTATATTATTTAGAATTATAATTATCCTACATTTAAGATATATAAATTTAATTCTAGTTAATCCTAAAAACTAGTTATTATTAATTAAATACTTTATGTAATTCCATGGGTGCCCCTCCCCTCACATATAAAAGGGCACCACCTGTCCTCCAATATTCAAAATAATTTTTCCTTAAATGTATTCCAATACCAGGAATAAAAACTTCCTATATACTTTACACATATCCTTGATTTTTTTTCATTTCTAAAATTGCATCTTTTCAAAGTATACGGTATACAATAAAAGAGGTTTATCAACGAAGAGGTATAACTCTTATTCGAGTATATTCAATAATATTTATTACTCTACCTCATCTGAATATATGTAGTAAATTTATAATAATGAATTTATAATATCAAATTTAAATTATTATTATTAGGTTGTAGAAATAATTATCCACATCCCTTCCATCCAATAGAAAATGAAAACATCTCTCATGCGTATGTGTGGACTGCCACCTCCATAGTGCGATCCATTTTGTTTCTCATAACCATTTCACATTGATTATTATAAATATGTATTTAATAATTATTTCAGAATATAATGATATTATTAGGATTTTTGATATTTTAAATAATTTTTTTTCATTCTACCCATTGACAAATAGAAACATCACTATTGCAGACGTACAAACGACCATCTCAACAAAATGATGTTAGTCATTTTTCATCCACACTTTTTATGAATTTTTTTAAATATAAATGTAATTATTAAATTCAATAATAATTACATGATTTAAATTATGTAAATTATGGAGCTATGATAATAGTATAGGTATTAGAATAGACTAATTGAAACATTCATGAAAAACATAGTAGTCATCACCTAACAGAATAATTTTAATAAATAATTATTATAAAATAGGTGATTAGATATTGAATATAAATAATAAATGTTAGGATATGTATGAATTTTTTTATAATTTATTTATAATAAATATTTTTTAATACTAGTGGTTCAACCACGTATGAGGAAAGACAATACACGTGGTATCGGTTTCCCATCTGAGTTTTATTTCTATGATATATATTTCATCCTCCCCTCTTGATTCCATTAGGTGATGTATATTCTAAACATTATTTTAATTTATGAATATATTCATGAAATTTATATCTAATTCACTTATCCATTTAAGGTTCTACATTTTTTTTAGGTTTTGAATCAGATATTATCAAATTTTTATGGGTTAATCATCTTAAACAAACTTCTTTTGGGAGACATGTTATTCTACATATGTATCATTTTTTATTAGATGTATATAAAAATATTACACAAGTTATATCATTAATTCTATTATTTTCATGATATTTAAGCCTTCATTTGAATTTATTCCTTTATAGATCTTATGAGTGAAATGATACCAAATTAGTAAAGTGTATATGTTGCAATATATTTGTAACACCCCGAGATTTTATGAAAAATATTCTTTTAATTTCATTAATCTCTTGTGTTGTATGCTACTCCAAGATTACCTTGCGCTATACGCAACACCGTATTAGCCTGCAGTATACGCAACACTATTCTTGGATCGTTTTACACAAAATTTTGATAATAGTTATTCTACGAAACATTGAGTATAAATATATATATATATATTCCATGTATAAATGAAATATGGTTGTATTCTGTTATAAGAAACAACAAAGGAGTCTTTCACAACACGCAACCCTGACTTGGCTTGCATTACACGCAATCGTGACCTTCCTCGATAGCGTGTGTTGTACGCAATACCAGGTTTTACTAAACAACAATATATTATTATAATACTATTATGGACTAGACGTTATGAATATTATTATCTAAATTTTTAATTTTATAACATTATTATTCATCTTACACATTTTCAAGAACATTGTATAAGAACAAAATAAATTTTTCGGGTTAAATAAGTATTTTTTAAAAATTGCAGTTTTGCCGCCTTTTGTTGGTGCACCCACATTAAATCTAGTTTTTGACATTTTTATAAGTTTCATTTTACAAAATAAAATTATTCTTTGGAATCAAGAAATAAAAATTTACTTTGGATAAATTTTTCATTTTATTCTGATGACTTTCATATTTTAATGAATAGTAAAAACACGCTATATTTTAATTAAAAACAACTTATTTCATCGTAATATCTTATGTGATTAAATTATAATAGTTAATGATTTTAAAGTATAAATAGAATATATTTTCACTATTTAATATAATGTATGTCATTATCATTGATTTTACCTTGAATTTGTAGGTTAAATCAATTCAATCTTTTGCAATGTTTTGAAGAACAACCTGTTTTCTTTCTACAACAGCATTAATTTTAATTTAATTTCTGAAACTTTTGTGTATTAAATTTGGAAAAATGGATTCCATATTTGGAATAGGTGGGTCCAAATTATGTTAATAAGCTACTTTTTTATTTTTGGGCATTGTGAATAGTAACTATGGTAAATTTTATTTACTATAGTTAAAGGTAAATCGGGTAGTTAAGGGTAAATATAAGATTATAAAATTACCCTAACACTTGGAAAAATCCTATTGGATGACTAAAAGTCGACCCATATCACCTAAGGGCCGGATTAGATTCATTTAATAGACTTTTTCCCATGAAAATAATTTAATTTTTATTAAAACCAAAGAATGTGACAACATGTCACTTTCTTAAATATTATAAGTATAAAAATTTTAATTTAGTGATAAACTTCATGAAACTTCGAACATGAATAGTCTCCTGAAAGCTAATACAATTATCTACATCATAAGAATTTATTTAGAATTTTTAGGGATTAAATAATTATCATTTATTGTGACACAAAGATGATGCAGTAATTTTCTTATTAATGAAATATTGAAATAATTGATGATATAGATACATAAATAAATGTAATTTAAGAGTTTTTATGAATTAAACTAATTTTATAGGTTAATATGACATGTTAGTATTGATTTAATTAACGTTTTTGGAACTAATCATTCTGTTATGATTTTCACAAAAATCAATTACTAAATAGTATCAAAATTGACATAAAATAGTTTTTAAAACAAATATTATATTATTAATTGTTATTTTATTCCTAAAAATATAAGGTTCTGCCAAATGACTTAGATAAGGTTATATATATTAATAATAAACAACTTGGGGTTCTTTTTACTTGATATAGTAAGTTTATTAACCTTATAGTGTAATAAAACTAGAAGACACGGTAAAAGTAAAATTATCTAACTTAAAGTTAAATATAAATGATAAGGTTAAAATAGGAACCTAAACTTGTCTAAATTCTATTGGATGAGATTATTTCGACCCATCCCCACCTTATCTTCTAAATAAATCAATTTGGAGCTATTAAAAACCGAATTTGGCTTTATAATAAAATATTATTTTTAGTTATTCCAAAGGTGCCCCTCTCCTCCCTTATAAAAGGGCACCCCCTCCCTCTCTACCTCACAACACTTTGAGCTTTCAAGCTCGGCCAAACTCTGAAAAATTCACTTCTCCACTTCCCTAGAAACATCTTAGAGGTTCTGGTATTCCTCAAAGACTAATTTTAGTCCCCTCAGAGGAGGTCTCAAAGAGGCACTTCAAAGAAGAGGTAATTTCTGTTACCGATTATTTCATCTTTATTTCTTCCTCCGCTTCTTCTTCTTTAGTTGTTTCATTATGAAGTAATAACATCAGTATCACTCATATACGGATATGTTATTATAAGTATGAAACAACCCTATTTCACCATCTATCCATCCTACGGAAAATGAAATCACCGCGCGTGCGTACGTACGGAATACCGTCTCCACACAGTGGTGAAATCTATTTTCCACCACCACCTTACTTGGATGGGTATAATGGTGTAAATAATAACTATATATGATTATTTTAAAGTGATATTGATTCTGAAATAGTATACATACACTCCAATATAGTCCCACGATCATGAGAATGATATTATCGCTCGTGTGTACGTACGGACTACCGTCTCCACGACGCGATGAGATTCATTCTCAATTTTAACCATTCATGAATGATTATAAAGTATATATAATAAGTAATCATTAAATATATGACATAATAATTATACTGGATTTGTGTTTATATATATGTATGTCGTCTACTTAATTCCATTCAACCCAATAAGGAAACGAAAACAGCGTTCAGGCGTACATACAGCCTACCGTCTCCATGAACGGTGTATTTCTTTCCATTTAATGATTTTTTATATATATGTATATTATGAATATATATTATATATAAACCATGTATTATATTCTAGAATTAAGTAATCATGATCTAAGTAATCATATGATTAATTACAAGTCAAAACACGGACGATAAAGGAAACAATTTTACCCAAAATGCTCTTTAACATGGAATTTAAAAAAGAACGGGTAATATAAAGTCATAAGTGAACCATATATGATATTATAACAATTAATATGATTCTGTAATAAGTCAATGACATTATTTAAGACATTATACAGGAGTTTCGAACACTTATCAAGCAAATCGGACCTAAGGTAAGGGAAATATCACAATCTCATTTTTATCCGAGATTGTTTATACTTTGGTATTTACTGGGGTGTATTTTATCATCCACATCCATGTTTCCCCAATATGTAATATTTATATCCTTATACAATATTTTATATCCAATTTTACCCTTCGGTGAGTTTTTAATAAAAGATATGAAAGGAATCTTTTGTCGTTTTTCGTACGAGGTACTTTTTGACTTTTCCGACAAAAGTACGAGAAGAATGTTTTCTTTTAACTTATACGACATGAATGGGTTTTTAAAACATTATTTCCAAGAAGCTTACATTATAATTTTTCAATTTTATTTTTAATCAACTTCTTTTAGTTATTATTTTATTACATGTTAAGAAATGAAACGTGTATTTTAAGTAGAAATGATATTTTCCTCAAGAATGGAGTTCAAGTGTTTTATCAAAATTATTTTCCATCTAAGATAAAAAAGGGTTATGTTTTTATACCTATTATTACATTTATTTTATTATGTTGTGATGGAATTATTTTTATGAATTCCTTTATCTTATATTAATTTTTTTATGATGTCACAATGTTTAAGAATCCCATTTTTATTACATGGGTTATGCTATGATGTATGGTTTATGATTTTGTGGCACACATAAGAATGGTATAATTATGAGATGGGTGGGACCTATATCTCCCTCCAATGCATTGGGTAATGATTTTATATCTCATGAGATAGACATGGCTGGAACGGCAGGTTATACCGGTTCAGTGAAACAGGACTGAAACGAGGAGTGAACTCGGTTCAGAAATGGACTTTGTCCACTAAGATAGTCATGGCAATGAGTCTTGACTAATAAAAAATGATTATCTATGATTATGTGTGTATGCCACAAAGTCTCATGTTTTAAGTTATGATTATTGGGATTACATTTCACTACTATGATTTATCCCATGTTATGATATTATGATCTCTTTTGCAGGTTAAGATTTCGAAAATGTTATGTTCTTATGAATATGATGTGATTGATATTTCTTTTGATTACCCCTACTAAGCATTTGAGCTCACCATATTATGTTTTCTTTTCCCCAGGATATAAAGGAGGGTTTTAGGTATAAAAAAGGAAGAACTTTATGGGATATGTTGAAAATCTTTCACCACGATTTGAAGATTACGTTCCAAGTTTCCAAAGACACTAAACTATTACGGTCCTTGTGTGTGTGTTTTTGTTATGTACTAAGTATTCCACAAAAGTAATGTAATGTCTATGTACGTCAAGCTTCGGGTCTCTACAGTTGGTATCGTAGGAAAGGTTTAGTCAACCTTTGGAAACTAGGATGCGAAAACGTTAGTGAGATCCCTAGAGATATTTCTAAGGTATGTCTAGGGATGTCCTTAAGGATAAGAATACGTATAGGATATAGTCCTTGAACTACAGTAATTATCATAGAATTTAACCTAATATGTTAGATATTAAGGGTGCTCCCCCATTACTATGTTTTTTTCCATAGCATGATTTTTTCCTCTCACACTATTCTTTTTGGGTTTTAGAAAATGGCTGGAAACAGGAAGATTCATGATAATGGAGGATATGACGGACAATGGAATGATTTTCTTCATGAGAAACCAAATGAAACGGGATCTGGAAGTCCAAACATCGTTATAATGCCTAATCCGAAATCTCATAATATGATCAATAAAGTAAAATTTGGTAAGTTTCCTGACTCGGCTAATAAGAGAAAGATGGAGTTTCATGATGATTATAGAGGAAAGAAAGTTCAATTTTCCCTACGTAAATCATGTGGGAAGAGGCATCAAGGAGAATGTTTCAAAGGAACTAGAAGATTCTTTAGGTGTGGAAAAGAAGGACACAAAGCCAGTAAGTGCAAAGGAAAAGGTTCAGTTAACACTATAGACAAGGATAATGGCATTGCTACGACATCAACAATGATTAGATGTTTTAAATGTGGAATGTACGAGCATTATGAGAACCAACACCCTAATAGAAAATCTCATGAACATAATCAACATGGTTATATGGGTAGTATTTATGTGGATGATGAGGAGGATACTATAAATGATATATGAGCTGAAAGAAGTGTTCAAGCTCAGTCAGTTGTTTTAGAAGGTAGTGGAATGATTGTATGTTTATCGAGAGTTATGTTGTATAGTTAATGGTACTATGGAATAAAGAATCATCTAAGGATTGTTACACTATTGTTTTTCCTAAAATTATTTGAAAGTATATGTTGAATGGTACCAATAACCATGGAATGCTATTCAGATAAATTTGTAAAGTAGATGATATGCACATAATGAAGGAATAAGAAGATAATGAGATGTTTGATTGTATTCATGAGCTCATGATTGATATAAGGACTAAGTGAGATCATGGTTTGAGTATATAGAATTTTTAGGATTTTGGTATGTTGAAAGTGTTAAATTTTAACTGCATTCATCTTTTCACTAAGGTTCAATGGGTATTCATTTTTCTAGAGAATACATTATTAAGGCCTTCGAACGTTTGTAATGTGACAAACAAGACATATCTTATGAAATATGGGGATCAACGATGGTATTAACATGCTTCTAATATGAAATCTCTAATAATCGTTTTCACTATAATATGACAATGGACTGCAATATTATGGATAAGCCTAAAGATTGCAATGGATTATGTTGGACATAAGTTAGTATTGTTTAAGGATATAACCTTTTTTTTGATATTATTGATGGGATTATATAGTAATGTAGTTTTAGAAAAAGGACAACCTGCAGGACGAGCGACAGCCCATCGTGTCGGACAAGGCTGTGGGAATCAAACCCACAACCGAAGTGCGACTGGCCTTTATCAGCTACCACTGTCCTATAGGAAGTCCCTGGGTAGTAGAAACTAGATTTATTTTATTAAGCGGTATGATATATGAAGTATAAGTTCATTTTTGGAACCATATACGATTATTCTAACCATAATATGGACTTATAACTTTTGCTAACCTTTTGTTTGAAAGATATGGAATGACCCATCATTCTATCACATGATCTGCTAACACATCACGAATAACAAATTCAACTTCATTTCATTAAGGGATGAAGTGGAAATTGTTCAATTCATGAACAACAGTACTATTGTACCAAAATCATGCAAATATTTCTTTTAATTCATCAACATTAGGGAAATGATCTTGAAAAACAAAAATTTTGTCCTACTTCCCTTATATCCGATGAATCAGATGGTACCTTAGATCATCACAAATCAATAGCTTTGTGATTGTTGTCTTTTTCATAGCCATGTTCTCTACCACTCTCCATCAGAACATGACGGTTATATTTTTCTTCCATATCCATATTTTCACCTATGTCCTCCTACGTGGAAACCCAGTGATGAGTTAATTTGGGTAACCGTTACATTGCATAATTTAGTTTTTAAATCCATGTTTTGGTATTCTTTTTTATAGTGTGGGTTTCTATTAAACAAACTTTCGAGTAGTAAACCATTTATAACCCCGATGAATTTCGAGGGAAAAATTCATTTTAAGGGGGGTTGAATGTAACACCCCAAGATTTTATGAAAAATATTGTTTTAATTTCATTAATGTCTTGTGTTGTATACTACACCAAGATTACCTTGCGATATACGCAACACCGTATTAGCTTGCAGTATATGCAAAACTATTCATGGATAGTGTTACATGCAATTTTGATAATAGTTATTCTACACAACATTGAGTATAAATATATATATATATATTCAATGTATAAATGAAATATGGTCAGAATCTGTTATATGAAACAACGAAGGATTCTTTCACAACACACAACCCTGACTTGGCTTGCATTACACGCAATCGTGACCTTCCTCGATAGCGTGTGTTGTACGCAATACCGGGTTTTACTAAACAACGATATATTATTATAATACTATTATGAACTAGCCGTTATGAATATTATAAACTAAATTTTGAATTTTATAACATTATTATTAATCTTACACATTTTCTAGAACATGGTATAAGAACAAAATAAATTTTTCGGGTAAAATAAGTATTTTTAAAAAAAATGCAGTTTTGCCGCCTTTTGATGGCGCACCCAATTTAAATCCAGTTTTTGACATGGTTATAAGTTCCATTTGACAAAATAAAATTATTCTTTGGAATCAAGAAATAAAAATTTACTTTGGATAAAATTTTCATTTTATTCTGATTACTTTCATATTTTAATGATTAGTAAAAACACGCTATATTTTAATTAAAAACAACTTTTTCATCGTAAAATATTATGTGGTTAAATTATAATATTTAATGGTTTTAAAGTATAAATAGAATATATTTTTACCATTTAATATAATTTATGTCATTAGCATTGATTTTACCTTGAATTCGTAGGTTAAATCTATTCAATCTTTTGCAATGTTTTAATGAAAAACCCATTTTCTTTTGACAACGGGATTAATTTTAATTTAATTTCTGAAACTTTTGTGTATTGAATTTGGAAAAATAGATTCCATATTTGGAATTAGTGGGTCCAAATTATGTTAATAATCTACTTTTTATTTTTGGGCATTGTGAATAGTAACTACGATAAATTTTATTTACTATAGTTAATGGTTAATCGGGTAATAAAGGGTAAATATAAGATTATAAAATTACCCTAACACTTGTAAAAATCTTATTGGATGACCCAAAGTCGACCCATATCACCTAAGGGTCGGATTAGATTCATTTAATTGACTTTTTCCCATGAAAATAATTTACTTATTATTAAAACCAAAGACTGTGACAACATGTAACTTTCTTAAAGCTTATAAGTATTATATTTTTAATTTAGTGATACACTTCATGAAACTTTGAACATGAATAGTCTCCTGAAAGATAATACAATTATCTATATCATAGGAATTTAT